>CP094636.1:14191924-15571926 GCA_023657505.1 Camelina hispida
AAACAGCTATGTTAGTGTTTTTGGGGTTAAAATGTGTCTTAATCCAATGCAACTAACTAATTATAGGAGTTTGAGATAGATGTGGAGAGTTAAAGCCACTTATACCCATTTTGTCCCAAAACAGGCTAAACCAAGAAAACGTTGCTTAGAAGCTGTAAACAGCTATGTTAGTGTTTCTGGGGTTAAAATGTGTCTTGAATCCAATGCAACTAACTAATTATAAGAGTTTGAGATAGATGTGAGAGTTTAAAAGCCACTTATACCCATTTTGTCCCAAAACAGCTAAAACCAAGAAAACATTGCTAGAAGCTGTAAACAGCTATGTTAGTGTTTCTGGGGTTAAAATGTCTCTTAATCCAATGCAACTAACTAATTATAGGAGTTTGAGATAGATGTGAGAGTTTAAAAGCCACTTATACCCATTTTGTCCCAAACAGGCAAAACCAAGAAAAATTGAAAGTTAGAAGTAACACTAAACAGCTATGTTAGTGTTTCTGGGGTTAAAATGTGTCTTAATCCAATGCAACTAATTATAAGAGTTTGAGATAGATGTGGAGAGTCTAAAAGCCACTTATACCCATTTTGTCCCAAAACAGGCTATAAACCAAGAAAATGATTGAGCTTAAAAGCTGTAAACAGCTATGTTAGTGTTTGTTAGTGTTGTTAAAATGTGTCTTAATCCAATGCAACTAACTAACTATAGGAGTTTGAGAAAGATGTGGAGAGTTTAGAAGCCACTTATACCCATTTTGTTCCAAAACAAGCTAAAACCAAGAAAACATTGCTTAGAAGCTGTAAACAGCTATGTTAGTGTTTCTGGGGTTAAAATGTGTCTTAATCCAATGCAACTAACTAATTATAAGTTAATTTTAAGATGAGATATGGAGAGCTACTTATACCCATTTTGTCCCAAAACAGGCTAAAACCAAGAAAACATTGCTTAGAAGTGTGTAAACAGCTATGTTAGTGTTTATGGGGTTAAAATGTGTCTTAATCCAATGCAACTAACTAATTATAGGAGTTTGAGATAGATGTGGAGAGTTTAAAAGCCACTTATACCCATTTTGTCCCAAAACAGGCTAAAACCAAGAAAACATTGCTTAGAAGCTGTAAACAGCTATGTTAGTGTTTCTGGGGTTAAAATGTCTTAATCCAATGCAACTGACTAATTATAAGAGTTTGAGATAGATGTGGGAGTTTAAAAGCCACTTATACCCATTTTGTCCCAAAAACAAAGCTAAAACCAAGAAAACATTGCTTAGAAGTTTGAACAGCTATGTTAGTGTTTCTGGGGTTAAAATGTGTCTTAATCCAATGCAACTAACTAATTATAAGAGTTTGAGATAGATGTGGAGAGTTTAAAAGCCACTTATACCCATTTTGTCCCAAACAGGCTAAAACCAAGAAAACATTGCTAAGTCAGTAAACAGCCTATGTTAGTGTTTCTTGGTTAAAATGTGTCTTAATCCAATGCAACTAACTAATTATAAGAGTTTGAGATGATGTGGAGAGTTTAAAAGCCACTTATACCCATTTTGTTCCAAAACAGGCTAAAACCAAGAAAAAACATTGCTTAAGTGAGAAACAGCTATGTTAGTGTTTTCGGGGTTAAAATGTCTCTAATCCAATGCAACTAACTAATTATAGGAGTTTGAGATAGATGTGGAGAGTTTAAAAGCCACTTATACCCATTTTGTCCCAAAACAAGCTAAAACCAAGAAAACATTGCTTAGAAGCTGTAAACAGCTATGTTAGTGTTTCTGGGGTTAAAATGTGTCTTAATCCAATGCAACTACTAATTATAAGAGTTTGAGATATGTGGAGAGTCTAAAAGCCACTTATACCCATTTTGTCCCAAAACAGGCTAAAACCAAGAAAACGTTGCTTAAGGTGTAAACAGCTATGTTAGTGTTTCTGGGGTTAAAATGTGTCTTAATCCAATGCAACTGACTAATTATAAGAGTTTGAGATAGATGGAGAGTCTAAAAGCCACTTATACCCATTTTGTCCCAAAACAGGCAAACCTAAGAAAATGCTTAAGCTGTAGCTGTTTGCTATGTTAGTGTTTCTGGGGTTAAAATGTGTCTTAATCCAATGCAACTGACTAATTATAAGAGTTTGAGATTGATGTGGAGAGTTTAAAAGGCACTTATACCCATTTTGTCCCAAACAAAGCTAAAACCAAGAAAATATCAAGGTAGCTAATTAAACAGCTATGTTAGTGTTTCTGGGGTTAAAATGTGTCTTAATCCAATGCAACTAACTAATTATTGGAGTTTGAGATAGATGTGGAGAGTTTAAAAGCCACTTATACCCATTTTGTCCCAAAACAGGCTAAAACCAAGAAAACATTGCTTAGAAGCTGTAAACAGCTATGTTAGTGTTTCTGGGGTTAAAATGTGTCTTAATCCAATGCAACTAACTAATTATAAGAGTTTGAGATTGATGTGGAGAGTTTAAAAGCCACTTATACCCATTTTGTCCCAAAACAGGCTTAAACCAAGAAAACTCTGCTTTATGTTAGTGTTTCTGGGGTTAAAATGTGTCTTAATCCAATGCAACTGACTAATTATAAGAGTTTGAGATAGATGTGGAGAGTCTAAAAGCCACTTATACCCATTTTGTCCCAAAACAGGCTAAAACCAAGAAAACATTGCTTAGCACTTAACAGCTGTTAGTGTTTCTGGGGTTAAAATGTGTCTTAATCCAATGCAACTAACTAACTATAGGAGTTCTGAGAAAGATGTGGAGAGTTTAGAAGCCACTTATACCCATTTTGTCCCAAAACAAGCTAAAACCAAGAAAACATTGCTTAGAAGCTGTAAACAGCTATGTTAGTGTTTCTGGGGTTAAAATGTGTCTTAATCCAATGCAACTAACTAATTATAGGAGTTTGAGATAGATGTGGAGAGTTTAAAAGCCACTTATACCCATTTTGTCCCAAAACAGGCTAAAACCAAGAAAACATTGCTTAGAAGTCAAACAGCTATGTTAGTGTTTCGGGTTAAAATGTGTCTTAATCCAATGCAACTGACTAATTATAAGAGTTTGAGATAGATGTGGAGAGTCTAAAAGCCACTTATACCCATTTTGTCCCAAAACAGGCTAAAACCAAGAAAACATTGCTTAGAAGCACTAAACAGCTTTGTTAGTGTTTCGGGGTTAAAATGTGTCTTAATCCAATGCAACTAACTAATTATAGGAGTTTGAGATAGATGTGGAGAGTTTAAAAGCCACTTATACCCATTTTGTCCCAAAACAGGCTAAAACCAAGAAAACATTGCTTAGAAGCACTAAACAGCTATGTTAGTGTTTCTGGGGTTAAAATGTGTCTTAATCCAATGCAACTGACTAGTTATTAGAGATTGAGATAGATGTGGAGACTTTAAAAGCCACTTATACCCATTTTATCCCAAAACAGGCTAAAACCAAGAAAACATTGCTTAAAAGCTGTAAACAGCTATGTTAGTGTTTCTGGGGTTAAAATGTGTCTTAATCCAATGCAACTAACTAACTATAGGAGTTTGAGAAAGATGTGGAGAGTTTAGAAGCCACTTATACCCATTTTGTTCCAAAACAAGCTAAAACCAAGAAAACATTGCTTAGAAGCTGTAAACAGCTATGTTAGTGTTTCTGGGGTTAAAATGTCTCTTAATCCAATGCAACTAACTAATTATAAGACTTTAAGATAGATATGGAGAGTTTAAAAGCCACTTATACCCATTTTGTCCCAAAACAGGCTAAAACCAAGAAAACATTGCTTAGAAGCTGTAAACAGCTATGTTAGTGTTTATGGGGTTAAAATGTGTCTTAATCCAATGCAACTAAGTAATTATAAAAGTTTGAGATTGATGTGGAGAGTTTAAAAGCCACTTATACCCATTTTGTCCCAAAATAGGCTAAAACCAAGAAAACATTGCTTAGAAGCTGTAAACAGCTATGTTAGTGTTTATGGGGTTAAAATGTGTCTTAGTCCAATGCAACTGACTAGTTATAAGAGTTTGAGATAGATGTGGAGAGTTTAAAAGCCACTTATACCCATTTTGTCCCAAAACAGGCTAAAACCAAGAAAACATTGCTTAGAAGCTGTAACCAGCTATGTTAGTGTTTATGGGGTTAAAATGTGTCTTAATCCAATGCAACTAACTAATTATAAGAGTTTGAGATTGATGTGGAGTGTTTAAAAGCCACTTATACCCATTTTGTCCCAAAACAAGCTAAAACCAAGAAAACATTGCTTAGAAGCTGTAAACAGCTATGTTAGTGTTTCTGGGGTTAAAATGTGTCTTAATCCAATGCAACTAACTAACTATAGGAGTTTGAGAAAGATGTGGAGAGTTTAGAAGCCACTTATACCCATTTTGTTCCAAAACAAGCTAAAACCAAGAAAACATTGCTTAGAAGCTGTAAACAGCTATGTTAGTGTTTCTGGGGTTAAAATGTCTCTTAATCCAATGCAACTAACTAATTATAGGAGTTTGAGATAGATGTGGAGAGTTTAAAAGCCACTTATACCCATTTTGTCCCAAAACAGGCTAAAACCAAGAAAACGTTGCTTAGAAGCTGTAAACAGCTATGTTAGTGTTTCTGGGGTTAAAATGTGTCTTAATCCAATGCAACTGACTAATTATAAGAGTTTGAGATAGATGTGGAGAGTCTAAAAGCCACTTATACCCATTTTGTCCCAAAACAGGCTAAAACCAAGAAAACGTTGCTTAGAAGGTGTAAACAGCTATGTTAGTGTTTCTGGGGTTAAAATGTGTCTTAATCCAATGCAACTGACTAATTATAAGAGTTTGAGATAGATGTGGAGAGTCTAAAAGCCACTTATACCCATTTTGTCCCAAAACAGGCTAAACCCAAGAAAACGTTGCTTAGAAGCTGTTTACAGCTATGTTAGTGTTTCTGGGGTTAAAATGTGTCTTAATCCAATGCAACTGACTAATTATAAGAGTTTGAGATTGATGTGGAGAGTTTAAAAGGCACTTAAACCCATTTTGTCCCAAAACAGGCTAAAACCAAGAAAACATTGCTTAGAAGCACTAAACAGCTTTGTTAGTGTTTCTGGGGTTAAAATGTGTCTTAATCCAATGCAACTAACTAACTATAGGAGTTTGAGAAAGAAGTGGAGAGTTTAGAAGCCACTTATACCCATTTTGTCCCAAAACAAGCTAAAACCAAGAAAACATTGCTTAGAAGCTGTAAACAGCTATGTTAGTGTTTCTGGGGTTAAAATGTGTCTTAATCCAATGCAACTAACTAATTATAGGAATTTGAGATAGATGTGGAGAGTTTAAAAGCCACTTATACCCATTTTGTCCCAAAACAGGCTAAAACCAAGAAAACGTTGCTTAGAAGCTGTAAACAGCTATGTTAGTGTTTCTGGGGTTAAAATGTGTCTTAATCCAATGCAACTGACTAATTATAAGAGTTTGAGATAGATGTGGAGAGTCTAAAAGCCACTTATACCCATTTTGTCCCAAAAAATGCTAAAACCAAGCAAACATTGCTTGAAGCACTAAACAGCTTTAGTGTCTGGGGTTAAAATTTGTCTTAATCCAATGCAACTAACTAATTATAGGAGTTTGAGATAGATGTGGAGAGTTTAAAAGCCACTTATACCCATTTTGTCCCAAAACAGGCTAAAACCAAGAAAACGTTGCTTAGAAACTGTAAGCAGCTATGTTAGTGTTTCGGTTAAAATGTGTCTTAATCCAATGCAACTGATTAATTATAAGAGTTTGAGATAGATGGAGAGTCTAAAAGCCACTTATACCCATTTTGTCCCAAAACAGGCTAAAACCAAGAAACATTGCTAGCACTGAACAGCTTTGTTAGTGTTTCTGGGTTAAAATGTGTCTTAATCCAATGCAACTAACTAACTATAGGAGTTTGAGAAAGATGTGGAGAGTTTAGAAGCCACTTATACCCATTTTGTCCCAAAACAAGCTAAAACCAAGAAAACATTGCTTAGAAGCTGTACACAGCTATGTTAGTGTTTCTGGGGTTAAAATGTGTCTTAATCCAATGCAACTAACTAATTATAGGAGTTTGACATAGATGTGGAGAGTTTAAAAGCCCCTTATACCCATTTTGTCCCAAAACAGGCTAAAACCAAGAAAACGTTGCTTAGAAGCTGTAAACAGCTATGTTAGTGTTTCTGGGGTTAAAATGTTTCTTAATCCAATGCAACTGACTAATTATAAGAGTTTGAGATAGATGTGGAGAGTCTAAAAGCCACTTATACCCATTTTGTCCCAAAACAGGCTAAAACCAAGAAAACATTGCTTAGAAGCACTAAACAGCTTTGTTAGTGTTTCTGGGGTTAAAATGTGTCTTAATTCAATGCAACTAACTAATTGTAGGAGTTTGAGATAGATGTGGAGAGTTTAAAAGCCACTTATACCCATTTTGTCCCAAAACAGGCTAAAACCAAGAAAACATTGCTTAGAAGCACTAAACAGCTATGTTAGTGTTTCTGGGGTTAAAATGTGTCTTAATCCAATGCAACTGACTAGTTATAAGAGATTGAGATAGATGTGGAGACTTTAAAAGCCACTTATACCCATTTTGTCCCAAAACAGGCTAAAACCAAGAAAACATTGCTTAGAAGCTGTAAACAGCTATGTTAGTGTTTCTGGGGTTAAAATGTGTCTTAATCCAATGCAACTAACTAATTATAGGAGTTTGAGATAGATGTGGAGAGTTTAAAAGCCACTTATACCCATTTTGTCCCAAAACAGGCTAAAACCAAGAAAACATTGCTTAGAAGCTGTAAACAGCTATGTTAGTGTTTCTGGGTTAAAATGTGTCTTAATCCATTGAAACTAACTAATTATAAGACTTTAAGATAGATGTGGAGAGTTTAAAAGCCACTTATACCCATTTTGTCCCAAAAGAGGCTAAAACCAAGAAAACATTGCTTAGAAGCTGTAAACAGCTATGTTAGTGTTTATGGGGTTAAAATGTGTCTTAATCCAATGCAACTAACTAATTATAAGAGTTTGAGATTGATGTGGAGTGTTTAAAAGCCACTTATACCCATTTTGTCCCAAAACAGGCTAAAACCAAGAAAACATTGCTTAGAAGCTGTAAACAGCTATGTTAGTGTTTATGGGGTTAAAATGTGTCTTAATCCAATGCAACTGACTAGTTATAAGAGTTTGAGATAGATGTGGAGAGTTTAAAAGCCACTTATACCCATTTTGTCCCAAAACAGGCTAAAATCAAGAAAACATTGCTTAGAAGCTGTAAACAGCTATGTTAGTGTTTATGGGGTTAAAATGTGTCTTAATCCAATGCAACTAACTAATTATAAGAGTTTGAGATTGATGTGGAGTGTTTAAAAGCCACTTATACCCATTTTGTCCCAAAACAAGCTAAAACCAAGAAAACATTGCTTAGAAGCTGTAAACAGCTATGTTAGTGTTTCTGGGGTTAAAATGTGTCTTAATCCAATGCAACTAACTAACTATAGGAGTTTGAGAAAGATGTGGAGAGTTTAGAAGCCACTTATACCCATTTTGTTCCAAAACAAGCTAAAACCAAGAAAACATTGCTTAGCTGTAAACAGCTATGTTAGTGTTTCTGGGGTTAAAATGTGTCTTAATCCAATGCAACTAACTAATTATAGGAGTTTGAGATAGATGTGGAGAGTTTAAAAGCCACTTATACCCATTTTGTCCCAAAACAGGCTAAAACCAAGAAAACATTGCTTAGAAGCTGTAAACAGCTATGTTAGTGTTTCTGGGGTTAAAATGTGTCTTAATCCAATGCAACTGACTAATTATAAGAGTTTGAGATAGATGTGGAGAGTCTAAAAGCCACTTATACCCATTTTGTCCCAAAACAGGCTAAAACCAAGAAAACATTGCTTAGAAGCTGTAAACAGCTATGTTAGTGTTTCTGGGGTTAAAATGTGTCTTAATCCAATGCAACTGACTAATTATAAGAGTTTGAGATAGATGTGGAGAGTCTAAAAGCCACTTATACCCATTTTGTCCCAAAACAGGCTAAACCCAAGAAAACGTTGCTTAGAAGCTGTTTACAGCTATGTTAGTGTTTCTGGGGTTAAAATGTGTCTTAATCCAATGCAACTGACTAATTATAAGAGCTTGAGATTGATGTGGAGAGTTTAAAAGCCACTTATACCCATTTTGTCCCAAAACAGGCTAAAACCAAGAAAACATTGTTTAGAAGCACTAAACAGCTTTGTTAGTGTTTCTGGGGTTAAAATGTGTCTTAATCCAATGCAACTAACTAACTATAGGAGTTTGAGAAAGAAGTGGAGAGTTTAGAAGCCACTTATACCCATTTTGTCCCAAAACAAGCTAAAACCAAGAAAACATTGCTTAGAAGCTGTAAACAGCTATGTTAGTGTTTCTGGGGTTAAAATGTGTCTTAATCCAATGCAACTAACTAATTATAGGAGTTTGAGATAGATGTGGAGAGTTTAAAAGCCACTTATACCCATTTTGTCCCAAAACAGGCTAAAACCAAGAAAACATTGCTTAGAAGCTGTAAACAGCTATGTTAGTGTTTCTGGGGTTAAAATGTGTCTTAATCCAATGCAACTGACTAATTATAAGAGTTTGAGATAGATGTGGAGAGTCTAAAAGCCACTTATACCCATTTTGTCCCAAAACAGGCTAAAACCAAGAAAACATTGCTTAGAAGCACTAAACAGCTTTGTTAGTGTTTCTGGGGTTAAAATTTGTCTTAATCCAATGCAACTAACTAATTATAGGAGTTTGAGATAGATGTGGAGAGTTTAAAAGCCACTTATACCCATTTTGTCCCAAAACAGGCTAAAACCAAGAAAACATTGCTTAGAAGCTGTAAGCAGCTATGTTAGTGTTTCTGGGGTTAAAATGTGTCTTAATCCAATGCAACTGATTAATTATAAGAGTTTGAGATAGATGTGGAGAGTCTAAAAGCCACTTATACCCATTTTGTCCCAAAACAGGCTAAAACCAAGAAACATTGCTTAGAAGCACTTAACAGCTTTGTTAGTGTTTCTGGGGTTAAAATGTGTCTTAATCCAATGCAACTAACTAACTATAGGAGTTTGAGAAAGATGTGGAGAGTTTAGAAGCCACTTATACCCATTTTGTCCCAAAACAAGCTAAAACCAAGAAAACATTGCTTAGAAGCTGTACACAGCTATGTTACTGTTTCTGGGGCTAAAATGTGTCTTAATCCAATGCAACTAACTAATTATAGGAGTTTGACATAGATGTAGAGAGTTTAAAAGCCACTTATACCCATTTTGTCCCAAAACAGGCTAAAACCAAGAAAACGTTGCTTAGAAGCTGTAAACAGCTATGTTAGTGTTTCTGGGGTTAAAATGTTTCTTAATCCAATGCAACTGACTAATTATAAGAGTTTGAGATAGATGTGGAGAGTCTAAAAGCCACTTATATCCATTTTGTCCCAAAACAGGCTAAAACCAAGAAAACATTGCTTAGAAGCACTAAACAGCTTTGTTAGTGTTTCTGGGGTTAAAATGTGTCTTAATTCAATGCAACTAACTAATTATAGGAGTTTGAGATAGATGTGGAGAGTTTAAAAGCCACTTATACCCATTTTGTCCCAAAACAGGCTAAAACCAAGAAAACATTGCTTAGAAGCACTAAACAGCTATGTTAGTGTTTCTGGGGTTAAACTGTGTCTTAATCCAATGCAACTGACTAGTTATTAGAGATTGAGATAGATGTGGAGACTTTAAAAGCCACTTATACCCATTTTATCCCAAAACAGGCTAAAACCAAGAAAACATTGCTTAAAAGCTGTAAACAGCTATGTTAGTGTTTCTGGGGTTAAAATGTGTCTTAATCCAATGCAACTAACTAATTATAGGAGTTTGAGATAGATGTGGAGAGTTTAAAAGCCACTTATACCCATTTTGTCCCAAAACAGGCTAAAACCAAGAAAACATTGCTTAGAAGCTGTAAACAGCTATGTTAGTGTTTCTGGGGTTAAAATGTGTCTTAATCCATTGAAACTAACTAATTATAAGACTTTAAGATAGATGTGGAGAGTTTAAAAGCCACTTATACCCATTTTGTCCCAAAAGAGGCTAAAACCAAGAAAACATTGCTTAGAAGCTGTAAACAGCTATGTTAGTGTTTATGGGGTTAAAATGTGTCTTAATCCAATGCAACTAACTAATTATAAGAGTTTGAGATTGATGTGGAGTGTTTAAAAGCCACTTATACCCATTTTGTCCCAAAACAGGCTAAAACCAAGAAAACATTGCTTAGAAGCTGTAAACAGCTATGTTAATGTTTCTGGGGTTAAAATGTGTCTTAATCCAATGCAACTGACTAGTTATAAGAGTTTGAGATAGATGTGGAGAGTTTAAAAGCCACTTATACCCATTTTGTCCCAAAACAGGCTAAAACCAAGAAAACATTGCTTAGAAGCTGTAAACAGCTATGTTAGTGTTTCTGGGGTTAAAATGTGTCTTAATCCAATGCAACTGACTAGTTATAAGAGTTTGAGATAGATGTGGAGAGTTTAAAAGCCACTTATACCCATTTTGTCCCAAAACAGGCTAAAACCAAGAAAACATTGCTTAGAAGCTGTAAACAGCTATGTTAGTGTTTCTGGGGTTAAAATGTTTCTTAATCCAATGCAACTGACTAATTATAAGAGTTTGAGATAGATGTGGAGAGTCTAAAAGCCACTTATACCCATTTTGTCCCAAAACAGGCTAAAACCAAGAAAACATTGCTTAGAAGCACTAAACAGCTTTGTTAGTGTTTCTGGGGTTAAAATGTGTCTTAATTCAATGGAACTAACTAATTATAGGAGTTTGAGATAGATGTGGAGAGTTTAAAAGCCACTTATACCCATTTTGTCCCAAAACAGGCTAAAACCAAGAAAACATTGCTTAGAAGCACTAAACAGCTATGTTAGTGTTTCTGGGGTTAAAATGTGTCTTAATCCAATGCAACTGACTAGTTATAAGAGATTGAGATAGATGTGGAGACTTTAAAAGCCACTTATACCCATTTTGTCCCAAAACAGGCTAAAACCAAGAAAACATTGCTTAGAAGCTGTAAACAGCTATGTTAGTGTTTCTGGGGTTAAAATGTGTCTTAATCCAATGCAACTAACTAATTATAGGAGTTTGAGATAGATGTGGAGAGTTTAAAAGCCACTTATACCCATTTTGTCCCAAAACAGGCTAAAACCAAGAAAACATTGCTTAGAAGCTGTAAACAGCTATGTTAGTGTTTCTGGGGTTAAAATGTGTCTTAATCCATTGAAACTAACTAATTATAAGACTTTAAGATAGATGTGGAGAGTTTAAAAGCCACTTATACCCATTTTGTCCCAAAAGAGGCTAAAACCAAGAAAACATTGCTTAGAAGCTGTAAACAGCTATGTTAGTGTTTATGGGGTTAAAATGTGTCTTAATCCAATGCAACTAACTAATTATAAGAGTTTGAGATTGATGTGGAGTGTTTAAAAGCCACTTATACCCATTTTGTCCCAAAACAGGCTAAAACCAAGAAAACATTGCTTAGAAGCTGTAAACAGCTATGTTAATGTTTCTGGTATTAAAATGTGTCTTAATCCAATGCAACTGACTAGTTATAAGAGTTTGAGATAGATGTGGAGAGTTTAAAAGCCACTTATACCCATTTTGTCCCAAAACAGGCTAAAACCAAGAAAACATTGCTTAGAAGCTGTAAACAGCTATGTTAGTGTTTCTGGGGTTAAAATGTGTCTTAATCCAATGCAACTGACTAGTTATAAGAGTTTGAGATAGATGTGGAGAGTTTAAAAGCCACTTATACCCATTTTGTCCCAAAACAGGCTAAAACTAAGAAAACATTGCTTAGAAGCTGTAAACAGCTATGTTAGTGTTTATGGGGTTAAAATGTGTCTTAATCCAATGCAACTAACTAATTATAAGAGTTTGAGATTGATGTGGAGTGTTTAAAAGCCACTTATACCCATTTTGTCCCAAAACAGGCTAAAACCAAGAAAACATTGCTTAGAAGCTGTAAACAGCTATGTTAGTGTTTCTGGGGTTAAAATGTGTCTTAATCCAATGCAACTAACTAACTATAGGAGTTTGAGATAGATGTGGAGAGTTTAAAAGCCACTTATACCCATTTTGTCCCAAAACAGGCTAAAACCAAGAAAACATTGCTTAGAAGCTGTAAACAGCTATGTTAGTGTTTATGGGGTTAAAATGTGTCTTAATCCAATGCAACTAACTAATTATAGGAGTTTGAGATAGATGTGGAGAGTTTAAAAGCCACTTATACCCATTTTGTCCCAAAACAGGCTAAAACCAAGAAAACATTGCTTAGAAGCTGTAAACAGCTATGTTAGTGTTTCTGGGGTTAAAATGTGTCTTAATCCAATGCAACTAACTAATTATAGGAGTTTGAGATAGATGTGGAGAGTTTAAAAGCCACTTATACCCATTTTGTCCCAAAACAGGCTAAAACCAAGAAAACATTGCTTAGAAGCTGTAAACAGCTATGTTAGTGTTTCTGGGGTTAAAATGTGTCTTAATCCATTGAAACTAATTAATTATAAGACTTTAAGATAGATATGGAGAGTTTAAAAGCCACTTATACCCATTTTGTCCCAAAACAGGCTAAAACCAAGAAAACATTGCTTAGAAGCTGTAAACAGCTATGTTAGTGTTTCTAGGGTTAAAATGTGTCTTAATCCATTGAAACTAACTAATTATAAGACTTTAAGATAGATGTGGAGAGTTTAAAAGCCACTTATACCCATTTTGTCCCAAAAGAGGCTAAAACCAAGAAAACATTGCTTAGAAGCTGTAAACAGCTATGTTAGTGTTTCTGGGGTTAAAATGTGTCTTTATCCAATGCAACTAACTAATTATAGGAGTTTGAGATAGATGTGGAGAGTTTAAAAGCCACTTATACCCATTTTGTCCCAAAAGAGGCTAAAACCAAGAAAACATTGCTTAGAAGCTGTAAACAGCTATGTTAGTGTTTCTGGGGTTAAAATGTGTCTTTATCCAATGCAACTAACTAATTATAGGAGTTTGAGATAGATGTGGAGAGTTTAAAAGCCACTTATACCCATTTTGTCCCAAAACAGGCTAAAACCAAGAAAACATTGCTTAGAAGCTGTAAACAGCTATGTTAGTATTTCTGGGGTTAAAATGTGTCTTAATCCAATGCAACTAACTAATTATAGGAGTTTGAGATAGATGTGGAGAGTTTAAAAGCCACTTATACCCATTTTGTCCCAAAACAGGCTAAAACCAAGAAAACATTGCTTAGAAGCTGTAAACAGCTATGTTAGTGTTTCTGGGGTTAAAATGTGTCTTAATCCAATGCAACTAACTAATTATAGGAGTTTGAGATAGATGTGGAGAGTTTAAAAGCCACTTATACCCATTTTGTCCCAAAACAGGCTAAAACCAAGAAAACATTGCTTAGAAGCTGTAAACAGCTATGTTAGTGTTTCTGGGGTTAAAATGTGTCTTAATCCATTGAAACTAACTAATTATAAGACTTTAAGATAGATATGGAGAGTTTAAAAGCCACTTATACCCATTTTGTCCCAAAACAGGCTAAAACCAAGAAAACATTGCTTAGAAGCTGTAAACAGCTATGTTAGTGTTTCTGGGGTTAAAATGTGTCTTAATCCATTGAAACTAACTAATTATAAGACTTTAAGATAGATGTGGAGAGTTTAAAAGCCACTTATACCCATTTTGTCCCAAAACAGGCTAAAACCAAAAAAACATTGCTTAGAAGCTGTAAACAGCTATGTTAATGTTTCTGGGGTTAAAATGTGTCTTAATCCAATGCAACTGACTAGTTATAAGAGTTTGAGATAGATGTGGAGAGTTTAAAAGCCACATATACCCATTTTGTCCCAAAACAGGCTAAAACCAAGAAAACATTGCTTAGAAGCTGTAAACAGCTATGTTAGTGTTTCTGGGGTTAAAATGTGTCTTAATCCAATGCAACTAACTAATTATAGGAGTTTGAGATAGATGTGGAGAGTTTAAAAGCCACTTATACCCATTTTGTCCCAAAACAGGCTAAAACCAAGAAAACATTGCTTAGAAGCTGTAAACAGCTATGTTAGTGTTTCTGGGGTTAAAATGTGTCTTAGTCCAATGCAACTGACTAGTTATAAGAGTTTGAGATAGATGTGGAGAGTTTAAAAGCCACTTATACCCATTTTGTCCCAAAACAGGCTAAAACAAGGAAAACATTGTTTAGAAGCTGTAAACAGCTATGTTAGTGTTTCTGGGGTTAAAATGTGTCTTAATTCAATGCAACTAACTAATTATAAGAGTTTGAGATTGATGTGGAGAGTTTAAAAGCCACTTATACCCATTTTGTCCCAAAATAGGCTAAAACCAAGAAAGCATTGCTTAGAAGCTGTAAACAGCTATGTTAATGTTTCGTGGGTGAAAATGTGTCTCAATCCAATGCAACTGACTAGTTTTAAGAGTTTGAGATAGATGTGGAGAGTTTAAAAGCCACTTATACCCATTTTGTCCCAAAACAGGCTAACACCAAGAAAACATTGCTTAGAAGCTGTAAACAGCTATGTTAGTGTTTCTGGGGTTAAAATGTGTCTTAATCCAATGCAACTGACTAATTATAAGAGTTTGAGATAGATGTGGAGAGTCTAAAAGCCACTTATACCCATTTTATCCCAAAACAGGCTAAAACCAAGAAAACATTGCTTAGAAGCTGTAAACAGCTATGTTAGTGTTTCTGGGGTTAAAATGTGTCTTAATCCAATGCAACTAACTAATTATAGGAGTTTGAGATAGATGTAGAGAGTTTAAAAGCCACTTATACCCATTTTGTCCCAAAACAGGCTAAAACCAAGAAAACATTGCTTAGAAGCTGTAAACAGCTATGTTAGTGTTTCTGGGGTTAAAATGTGTCTTAATCCATTGAAACTAACTAATTATAAGACGTTTGACACATTCTAGTAAACTTGTTCTCGCTTCTTTTGTCAAAGTGTAGGGTGGGAAAGGAGCTTTACCATCACTATCAATATGTTGTTGTGGCCGAGAACAGAATTTTTGTATATCCAATCTTGACATGATGTTGTCTTTTGATTTACCCTTCACACTCATAAGAGTATACATGATGTTATCCAAAACGTTCTTCTCTGTATGCATCACATCAATATTGTGTCGAAGATTGAGGTCCCTCCAGTAAGGCAGCTCCCATAAGATGCTTAACTTATGCCAGTTGTGTTGCTTCCCATAGCCAGCAGTCTTCTTTTCATGACCATTTCCACCAACGTCCTTGGTTTTTGGTGGTTTTACTTCAGCCAACCGCTCGTAATAAACTTGCTCACCGGTCAACGACTGAGGTGGATACTCTCTCGAAGCATCTTTTCCCTTTAGAAAGTCTTTCTTATTCCTCCTTAATGGATGACCGTGAGGAAGAAATCTCCGATGACAATCAAACCAACACACCTTCCTTCCATTAGGGAGATAAAACGACTTTGTATCTTCCATGCAAACTGGACAAGACAATTTTCCATGGGTTGTCCATCCTGATAACATGCCATACGCCGGAAAGTCACTTATCGTCCACATTAGCGCTGCCTTTAGATTAAAATTTTCATTCAAGGAAACATCGTATGCATCGACTCCAGTAGACCACAACTCTTTTAACTCCTCAATCAAAGGTTGGAGGAAGATATCCAAACTAGCTCGCGGATGATTTGGCCCAGAATTCAAAATTGTAAGAAACAAGAACTCTTCGTTCATGCACATACCAGGGGGTAGATTGTATGGAGTCAAGATCACAGGCCACAATGAATGATTACGAGACACGCCAAACGGATTGAACCCATCAGTGCATAATCCAAGATAAACGTTACGGGGTTCTTCTGCAAATCGAGGATTTTGTTCTTGAAAATATTTCCACTCCGCTGCATCCGAAGGATGACACATTTCTCCCTCCTTAGATTTGTGCTCAGCATGCCATCTCATCGCTGCCGCAGTCTTGTGGCTCTGGTACATCCTCTTCAATCTATCAGCAATAGGTAGATACCACATACGACTGTATGGTACTTTGGTTCTACGTCGAGGATCCTTTGGCTTCCATCTTTGAGCACCACAAAACAGACAAGTCTTTTCCTTTTCGTCATCTTTCCAGAATATCATACAATTGTTAATACAAACATCAATTGTATAATATGGGAGACCTATATTGCGCATTAATTTTTCCGTCTCGTAATGTGAACTCGTTGCCTGGTTTCCTTCTGGTAAATACTCATTCAATATTTCGCACACCGAATCCACTAACTTTTGACTCATATTATACTCCGCCTTATTTTGCATGACTCGAGCAGCTAACGATAATTGTGAGTGACCTTCATGGCAACCATCGTATAGTGGATTTTTTGCGCCTTCTAACAAGTTGTAGAATTTCTTTGAATGATTACGTATTGGTTCTTCTACATTTTGAGAACTACCCTCATGATAGTTATCATCTAAACCAACATTATAACGAAATGCATCATTCACCATATCCACATATGGATTTTCTACTACATTACCCACATCTACATTACCCACTTCTTGATCACAACCAACATAACTTGTTCCTATATCCATATTGATTTATTCCCCATGTCTATACCAAATATAATAATCAGGCATAAATCCATTGCTAAAAAGATGATTCCAAATTCTTTTTCCCGACATAAACTTATCGTTCTTACAACGACTACAAGGACAGTGAAACATACCCCCATTATTTTGTGCTAGAGATTGACTATTTGAAAATTCCATGAATTGCTCCATCCTCGTTGTAAACTCCGCCGAAAAATTGCCCGTCACTTCATCGAACCTCTTATACATCCACTCTCGAGAATTACTATAATTGTAATTCCCAGACATTATACAAGAATATAGAAAATATTTTTTTTCTTTTTTTTTTTTTTTTGGAAGATTTTTTTTTTAAATTTTTTTGGAAGATTTTTTTATTTTGGAAGATTTTTTTTTTGTGTTTTTATGAGTGAGAAGAGAAGAAATGGTGAGTGAAGAGAGAAGAAGTGGTGAAGGTCGTATATATAGGCAATTTTGGCGACTACCAAGCGACTATTAAAATTCAGTCGCATAATACAAGTACACCAACCCCCAAACGAAGAAAACGTGAATTTTAATACCGACATGTTACGACTATTATACGACTACGTTACGACTCACCGAAAGTGTCGCATAATAGTCGCTAAATAACGACTACTAAGCGACAACCTGTACGACCCGTCGATATTGTCGTAATATAGTCGCCTAATTTGGTGACTTGTATGCGTCTACCTAGATAGTCGTAACTGAGGGACTACATAACGACAAGGTTACGTCTACGTTTATAATTTTACATATTAGTCGTAACGTAGTCGTTAAATGGCGACTATTTTTACGATTACTGAATTTTGTCGCAATTTAGCGACTACTGTGCGATCATTTTTATTTAGTCGTAAAATAGTCGTAACGGAGTAACCAAATAGTCGCTAAATTTAGCGACTGAACAATAGTCGTAAAATGTAGTCGGCTATGGGCTGTTTTCTTGTGGTAATGCCAGGACCGTGTAGAAAAGAATGCCCGTACGGTCCATTGTCAGGATCACAGTCATTATGTAGCAGAAATTTAATGATTTGCGAGTTGAAGAGAAAGGATGGAGTATTTCCCGTTACACTGGCATAACAGTCTAAGAACAAAACCTGGAGCACAAGAAACATTGTGTTTGTTGCGGTTGGATGCGTTGGAACGTTTTCTTCGCTCCTAGTCATCCATTTCTTGATCTCTAAAAGCCACCACCAATGGCGGATCTACATGTAGAGGAAGGGGGTCAGATGACCCCAGATAAATATTTTAAAAAACAAATTGTAAGGTAGTTTCAAATGGAGTTTTCGGCACAATTGGTTAAAATACTCTTCATTGACCCCCTCAATTCTCTTCTCAGCAAAGGTTTGAGTCTTACATACTACATTTTTGTTCATTTCTTTTAGGTTTTTAAAGAAATTCTATCTTTTTACACTGTTTGATTTTTATTTTAAAAATAAATACGTTAAACCCTTATAATTTTTTGAATTTTTTCTAACAACATTAATATTTTGGACACATTAAAATTTTATTTAATATTTTGACCCCCTCAAAAAAAATTTCTAGATCCGCCCTTGGCCACCACCGATGTCGTGTCCATGACTCTGGACGTATTGATGATACTAGGAAAATAAACATACCCAAGCTTGAGAATTGAGGCTGAGTAGCTAGTTTAGGGAACCCTAGCCAGCTCACGGAGTTCTCCATTGACGAGCTTGCTCAAGCCACAGATGGTTTCTCTGTCCGGTTTCACCTCGGGGTAGGCAGCTTTGGCTCTGTTTACCAAGCTGTTTTGTCAGACGGACGTCATGTGGCCATCAAACGAGCTGAGCTCATAAACCCTGCATCGTCTGGGACAACGATGAGAGACCGACAAGCAGACAAGGATTCAGCGTTTGTTAACGAGCTAGAGTCTATGTCGCGGCTAAATCACAAAAATCTTGTTCGACTTCTGGGTTTCTACAAAGACCCAGAAGAGAGGGTTTTAGTGTACGAGTACATGGAGAATGGATCTCTCGCCGATCACCTTCATAATCCTCGATTCGACCCTCTTACGTGGCAAACACGGTTCAATATCGCGCTTGACGCCGCACGAGGGATACATTATCTTCACGAGTTTGTTGTGCCTCCAGTCATCCATCGTGACATAAAAGTCATCGAACATACTGCTAGACGCCATGTGGACAGCCAAAGTATCAGATTTCGGCCTTTCTCAAATGGGTCCAACCGAAGAAGATGATGTGTCGCATCTCTCCTTACACGCTGCTGGTACGTTGGGCTATATCGACCCGGAGTACTACAAACTTCAACAGCTCACAACCAAAAGTGATGTTTACAGCTTTGGCGTCGTGTTGCTGGAGCTACTCTCGGGTTACAAAGCCATACACAAGAACGAAGAGGGAAACTATAGAAACGTCGTGGAATACGTTGTAACTTGTACCTTACATTTTTATGGACGAGGTTCATAGGGGTACTTGACCATAGGATTCTACCCCCAACCCCATACGAAATTAAGTCAGTGGATCAACTTGGATACTTGGCGGAAGATTGTCTCATGCCTTGTGGTCGGAAAAGGCCGTCAATGGCGGAGGTAGTGCGCAAAAGCGAGGTTTGGCCGCTCCTACCGAGACCGTATCTCGATCAAACACTTATTAGCCACGTGACGCTTTGCAAAGCAGTCAACCTTATATGTTTTTTTAGGAATTAGAAATTTAATTAAATGGTACATACCGTAATTTTTTAATATTTTATTCGACGAAAATAACAAACCTTGGCACAAACCAATTTCTTTTTGCAGCTAAATGTGAAAAGCTCAAAGCTAAAGCCATTGAAATTTCGCTGCTTCTGTTTGTACGCATTACATAATATTACAAGTCAACAGTTTGAAGCCACGAAGTCGAAGTGTAAAGCTTATCAGCGTATATCAAACTCCATGAGAAAAGTCTAAAGTCTTCTCTAGTATTATTTAGTTGGTAGGAAAAAGGGTTGCGATATAATTTGGTTTACCATTGTCGAGTTGAATTTAGACGCCAGCGGTCAAAAATTGACTGATACGAAAAAACATAAGAAAATTTCAAAGTCCTAAAACTCACTTAGTACACCAGTTCTATTCTTCATGGTTGTCATTTGTAACAAGACAACACATTGGGTTCTTTTCAGTAAATCTACAGATTATAAGAAGGTGGCATATTTCTGAGGTTTGAGGTAGACATACATTGTCTTACTAACAACAAAAAAGAGTGTTATTGCAATACAAGTGTTATCAACCGAATTTGATGAATGTAATAGGGTATATTTACCGCTGGTTAGGTCTTGCCAAGAATGATTCAACTTCAGAGTGAACATCATCTGTTGAAGCAATTGAGACGGAGCAGTATCGATACGGGCAAACACTTCCTCAGGTTTGTACCAAGAATGATTCAACTTAATAGTGAACTTGGAGCGGTGTTTCTCTGTTGGAGCAATTCAGACAGGGCAGTGTCGATCTGGGCAAACACTTGGTCTTTTGAACGGTTTCCCTCAATCTGGATGATAATAATAAATGAGGAGCCATTTTGCTTTACGAAACTCATTAGAGAAGAGATAGCAAAACCGAAATGTAAAGGGTGTGAATGAGAGATCTCATGCCTTAATAGTTATATCGTCGTACATAGAAAGCACATCTGTCACATTTTGGTTATGAGTCTTTAGCCGCAGTTTTGCCTAGAGAGGAAAAAAAAAAAAAAAAATCAGAGACATAATTGGACCAAGAGAGAGTTTCATAAGTGAGAAATAATGACTGCATGGGTAAACTATCAAGAGACCTAGAACTATAAAAGAAGTATAGACTTGCCTTCTCTTCAGTATCATCAAACCGTTGGGTGAGTCTAGCAGCAATCTCTTCAGTCTCTGGAGGAGAATACTTCATGTGGTAGATCTTTCCCGTGACAGGATCCAATCGACGCCCAACAACTCTTTCAATTAGAATATCTTCAGGAACCTGTTCCAAAAGCAGAGTAGGTGTAAATCAAATGAGTCCATACCCATTCATAGGATAAAGAGTAAAAGGCAATGTGGCTGACTCTAAATTAAAACGTCTTACACAAAAGATAAATTAGCTAACGGGGACCTACATTATCAGTTGTCCGAATTTACCAGAATAAAACTTTTCAGCAATCTCTGGTCCAAAGAAGTAAAAGTTAACCCATCACGTTGAAGTTAGATGTATTGCTAACTAGTAAGTTGTAAGAAGAAGCCCAGAGATGAGAGATAATGAAGATTAGAAAAAGAAGAGTGCTTACTTCCAGGACAATGAAAAGATCAGGCTGGAATCCAAACCCCTTAAGAGCTTTTCCCTGTGATGAGCTCCTAGGATATCCATCCAAAAGCCATCCAGTTTGCTCTGAATCTTTCTGCGACAAACGATCTTTGACCATCATTACAACTATTTCATCAGGGACCAGTTGTCCTTTCTCCATAAATTCTTTAGCCAGTCTTCCATTCTCACTTCCAGAAGCGATTTCAGCCCTCAGCAAATCTCCAGCAGAGATATGCACCAAACCATACTGCATACCGAGAAAAGAAGAAAATCTCAATCTGCTTCTGTTTCATGATGAGAGTATTTCATGCACCAAAGAGAAGTAGTAACAAAAGGGTAACCTAAAAAGCATGAAGTCTTCCATGGAAACAGAACCTAAAAGTACAAGAAATGAGTAGCAAAGTGCCTCTTAAACTTGTAGTCTCCACTTAACACCAGAGACACGATAACTGAAGTTCATATCAATGTTAACCTCTTGATAAAAGATCATTACTAAATCGCAGTCAACATCCAAGAACTAGTTTAATGCTTGAAATCATGACTAGAGAAAGCCCTAAGTCAACTCATGCAATGCTATGGTTGGCCTAAATTAAGATCATTGACAAAATCGATCATAAAATGAATTGGATTAGTAGCCAAAAAAAAAGCTTACTTTTTGAGTAATCAGCTCGCATTGTGTACCTTTACCAGAAGCAGGAGCTCCTGATATCATAATTTTCAGAGGCTTCGCTTTCTCAGCCGCCACAATCTATATTTCCTTCCACAAAAAAAAAAAAAAAAAAAAAAAACACAATCCATAATTAAAAGCTCGCGGATGATGAAACTCAAACGCATTCAAAAATTCAAGCTCATAACAACCATCCACCTGAAATTTGGGGGAAATCATCGATGGAGATCTGGTAACACGTCGGACACGGTAAAGAGAGTGGAAGGCATCGCCGGAAAAAGAGAAGGATGACCGTGAAGCTGATGAAGGAGAGGTACGAGACGTGTACAAGGTCACCGGCGGCGGAGAAATACAATGCACACAGCCCGACATCTCTCTGTCTCTCTACGAACTTTGTGGTGGTGGTGACTATAGAGGAGGATGGACCAGAGAGAACTAGTATAGTTCAGATTTTTAGTAAAGGCCCAAACCTAAATGGACTCATTTTACTTTAATTGGTTTTTTTTTTCTTTTTTTTTGACCTTTTTCCATTCATTTCAGTTTTTCTTGTCAATCTGTGATCCTTTCTGACTAAAAATCAACCCATGCTGTCCACAAGTCTTTTTGTTTTTGTGTTAGAAGAATTATAAATTTGAAACGATATCAGTCTCTCTTTAAAAAAAAAAAAACAAGAAGAAGCTTGTTCTTTTTTTCAATGGCTTCTTCTAAATCGTGTTATAAACTCCTCACCATTACTATTCTCCTTCTATCCTTTTCATTAACCTCTCTTGCGGGTAACACCGAAAACGCAGATGTAAGCGAGTGCTAAGCTGATATTGGAGACTCAGCATGTCACAACAACAAAATAGCATAAAAGCTTAAACTCATAGCAATCTCGTCCATCTTAGTGGCGAGCATGATCGGTGTTTCTTTACCGTTGTTTACTCGTTTCATTCCTGCTTTAGGACCCGTTCGAAATATGTATGTTTGTCATTTTTAAGTGTTAGGGCATCTTTATAGAGAAAATAGTTTTGGGTGTTCTTAAAGTATAAATATTGTGAAAATAATGTAAGATCATTAGTTAAGAACTTTTGTTAAAAAGTTAGTTATTGGGAGAACATGTTTAAGATCATAAGATTTAATAATATAATATTTTTAAACATATTACAATTTCTAGTTTGCAAAAGATTGTTTAAGAACTCAAAATAAAGAATAACTCTCTTTATTAATCTCAAAGGAAACTCACTCAAAACCTTTAAGAAAAACTTTCTCTCAATCTCTCACAAACACAATCTCTCTCTCAAAAACTATACGTGCTGCAACACCCTGCAACACTTTATTTAGAGAAGCACTCTTTGCTAATTTCCAAAACCAAATTGGAAAACTAACTTATTAAATATTTCCTAAACCACAAATATGTATATTTAGCTTTTCTCCTAAATATACTTGACTTTAGCCTCAAGCTAATTCAAGCTTATCCAACATTCTCCCCCTTAAGCTTGAAGTCTTCTTTTGACACTCCTTGTCCATTTTGAATTCCAATGAGATCTCTCATCTCCTTGAACTTGATTCTTCCAAGTGCTTTAGTCAATATGTCTGCCCTTTGCTCATTACCCGGGACATGTTCAACTTCAATTTGTTCATGCTCAACACACTCTCGTATGAAATGAAATTTCCGATGGATGTGTTTACTGCGTCCATGAAAGACTGGATTCTTGGTAAGGGCAATAGTAGACTTGTTATCAACTCGTAATGTAACCTTCGCACACTCACTCCAAACGATCTCTGCAAGAAGTTCTTGTAACCAAATTGCTTGTTTAGCAGCCTCGGTAGCTGCCATGAATTCGGCTTCACACGAAGACAACACACAACTTGTTGCTTCTGTGAACTCCAAGTAATCGGACATTCATTGAGATAAAAAATGTGTCCACCCGTGCTTCTTCCATCATCTTTGTCTACACAATGACTACTATCACTATAGCCCACCAAATCTAGCTCAGCTCCTTGCCTAAAGTGAAGACCATAACAGAGCGTACCCCGGAGATATCTTAAAACCTGCTTTAGAGCCTTGCCATGTGATTCTCTTGGCTCGTGCATGTACCTGCTTAACACACCCACACTAAAAGAAAGGTCAGGCCGAGTATGAAGTAAGTATCGCAGGCACCCGATTTTCCTCCTGTAATCCTTCTCATCAATGCGACTCTCTGCTTCATCTTTTGACAGCTCCAAACCCGAGATCATTGGAGTGCAAACCGCATTACACTCACTCATTCCAGCTTCTTCCAGGATCTTCATTGCATAGCGTTCTTGGTTTAATGTAATCCCATTGTTTCCTTGACAAACTTCAAAATCAAGATAATAAGTGAGTTTACCTAAGTCGCTCATCTCAAATTTTTCAGCCATACCCTTCTTGAATTCATGTATTAACCGCAAATCCGAACCAGTGACAAGTAGATCATCGACGTAAACAGCTACAAGAAGAAGACTTTCCTCCACCTGCTTTCTGTACAGAGATGGCTCCTTCAAACATCGCTCAAAATTCAATTCTCTGAGAATTGAGTTTAACTTTGTGTTCCAAGCGCGAGGAGCTTGTCTTTGTACACTTTTCACACTTTTATAGAGCTTTGTGTAGTTTATACACTTTTCCCTCACTTCCTCTTATCACAAATCCCTCAGGTTGGCTAATAAACACATCCTCTTTCAATTCGCCATGTAAAAAGGCAGTTTTTACATCAAGGTGATGCACTTCCCCATTTGTTTGTTGCAGCTAAGGCAAGAATGAGTCTGATCGTCTCAATGCGAGCAACTGGAGCAAATACCTCATCAAAATCTACTCCATGTCTTTGTACGTAGCCCTTTGCCACAAGTCTTGCTTTGTACTTGTTTATGGAACCATCAGAGTTGCGTTTAACTTTAAACACCCACTTCAATCCGATTGGCCTCACACCAACAGGAAGATCAACTAAAGTCCAGGTTTTGTTTTTAACTATCGACGAGATTTCCTCTTCACATGCTTCTCTCCATTCTTCATGCTTGTTTGCTTCTCTAAAATCCCAGGGCTCTTCGTTAATCGACAATAGAAGATGTTCAGCCTCAACTTCTGCCAAGAGTACGTAATCACTTAAGTAACTTGGTTTGGTGCTCTGTCTTGTCGTAATACTAGCTCAGTCGTCTGGTTTTCTGGTTCAGGATCAGAAGAAATAAGTGGAGTCGATTCAGGTAGCAAGTCTTCTTCTTCTTCTTCGATGTCATCTTCTTCATTGCTTGCTCTGTTTTCATCTTCCTCTGTTCTCTCATTATTATCTCTGATTCCATTGTTCCCAAATTCTCCAAAGCTAATTGTGAACTCTCCTGGTCTTTCACGATTCAAGACGTTTGCGGTGTTCCAGTTCCATCTTTTGTTTTCGTCAAAGAACACATCTCTGCTCACCATGATTCTTCGAACAGTTGGGTCTAACAGTCGGTAAGCTTTAGAACCGGGCTCTGTTCCGAGATAGACTAGCGGTTTAGACCTGTCATCTAATTTTTTCAGGTGTGGTGCTTCAATCCTTGCGTATCCTACACATCCAAAGACTCGAAGGTGTTCGATATTTGGATTTCTTCCTTTAAGCGCTTCATAAGGTGTTTGATTGTTCAAGGATCTTGTCCCCACTCTGTTTATGAGGTAGGTTGAATGTCTAACAGCTTCTCCCCACAAGTAATTAGGCATACTCATGTGTTTTAATATGCTTCTTGTCATCTCCAACGAAGTTCTATTTCTTCTCTCAACAACTCCATTCTGATGTGGTGTGTATGGAACATTTAAATGCCTTTGAATTCCTTCTTGCTCACAGAATAATTGAAACTCTTGAGACATAAATTCTCCTCCTCTGTCCGTCCTTAGCGTTTTGATGTTGGTTCCATTCTCTTGTTCGACTGTTTTCTTGAAGTTCCTAAACTTTTCAAACGCCTCGCTTTTCTCCTTTAAGAGTATTGTCCACATATAGCGGGAGTGGTCATCTATAAGAACAAAGATGTATCTCTTCTGTGCAGCTGTGGAGGGTGAGATAGGTCCACAAAGATCACCGTGGATGAGCTCCAAAGCCTGAGATGCGCGATAAGATGTTGCCTTAGGGAAGGCTTGTCTTGTTTGCTTCCCAAGTAAACAGGATACACAGGTTTCCTTTTGTATCAGCACATTCGAGATTCCGATGACCAATTCTTTGGCTACCATTGATTTCATGGTTACAAAACTGATGTGTCCTAAGCGAGCATGCCACAATGTTGATCCGCTTATTGCTTTGATTTGGAGACACTTCTTGTTCTCGATTTCCATAGCAACCTAGTACAACCTGTTTGTTGATCGTTTTGCCTTTACTAGTAAATTTCCTTCGCGATCATGAAGAGTTAGATGATCTTCTCTCATCCTAACATCACACCCTGACTCAGTAGCTTGTCCTAAGCTTATGATATTGCTTCTTAGATCTGGTATTTAATAGACATCTGCTAGTAATTTCTTTTCTCCTCCTTTGGTTATGAACAAGATAGAACCCTTTCCTTTGATGTCAACTTGAGAATCATCGCCAAATTTAACCTTTCCTCTGATTGACTCATTAAGCTTGCGAAACCAAGCTCGATTTCCTGTCATATGGTTACTAGCACCATTGTCCAAATACCAGTCTTTGTCTGAACAGTTTTCCAGCTCAGTCGGCTTCACATTCTTCTCGTTAAGGTACACTATCTCATGCATCATGAGAGATTCGGCTTCTTGAGTGTCTTCTCATGCATTGTCTTGTGTTTCTTGAAGCTTAATCAACTTAAGTAGCCGATCTTGACATTCAGATGCATAGTGCCCTTGCTTGTCACACCTATAACAAGTGATCTTCGACTTATCCCTCTGTTCCCTCTGTTGGTATCCATATCTTCCTCTTCCTCTTCCGCGGCCTCGCCATTGACCTCGGCCTCTTCCTCCTTCGTGAGATTGCTGCGTGTAGGAGTTTGCATACATGAGCTTGCTCTGATCTTCATGTGAGTCTTCTTCATCGTAAACTCTTTCTTCATAGGTTTTTAATCTTCCTACTATGTCTTCAAAGCTTGTTGTCTTAAGGTCTAGAACTTGCTCAAGATATGCGATGATATGGATGTATTTCTTGCGAGGTAAGCTCTTGAGAAACTTCTTCACTATCTTTGATTCTTCAATTTCTTCACCCAACAATGCTGATTTTGTTGAAATTTCAGAGATCCTCCCAACAAAGTCGTCGATTGTGTCACTTTCTTTCATCTTCAGCCTATCAAACTCAGCCATGAGGGTTTGTAACCTTGCTTCTCTTACTCGCTCAGCACCAAGGTTTCTTGCTTTGATTGCATCACACACAGCTTTTGCAGTCTCCTGTTTACCAACTTGGAGTATCAGCGCCTTGGGTATGGATTGGAACAGAAGGGCTCGAGTTAGATCATTCTTTCCTTCATCAGCAGAACCGGGATTGATGGTTTCCCAGACTTTGTGTACCCGAAGCGTAGCCTCCATCCGCATAGCCCAGACGGTGTAGTTTGTATTGCTCAACATCGGACATTGGATCGATGAAGGACCTCCTTCCTTTGGTTGATTAGTTGCAGGAACCAATTCACACATGTTTTCGGTTGAAAGCTTCTGAACCTAAATCTCTGATACCAAATCTAGTTTGCAAAAGATTGTTTAAGAACTCAAAATAAAGAATAACTCTCTTTATTAATCTCAAAGGAAACTCACTCAAAACCTTAACAAAAAATTTCTCTCAATCTCTCACAAACACAATCTCTCTCTCAAAAACTGTATGTGCTGCAACACCCTGCAACACTTTATATAGAGAAGCACTCTTTGCTAATTTCCAAAACCAAATTGGAAAACAAACTTATTAAATATTTCCTAAACCACAAATATGTATATTTAGCTTTTCTCCTAAATATACTTGACTTTAGCCTCAAGCTAATTCAAGCTTATCCAACACAATTTACAGCATTTTGAAGTATACATAAGTGTATTAAGTTACAAACAAAGTAGAGTTTAAGCATGATGAGTTTATAATGTTTTTTCTTCTGCGTGTTGTTTTAGTTTCTCGGCTTTCTCAGCCTCCAACTTCCTCAGGGTACTCGAACTTATCTTATTTCCACTCGATCCATCATAAACTATTTCCACAACTTCAATCTGCACAAGCATGTCCAAGAAAGATTGGTTCAAGTGATGATGATTGAAGATATTAAAATGCATCAGGAGGTCACAATCAGTTCCGGATTACCAGGATTCTTTCTAACTTTAGCTTGCTGTCTTGATACTTCGATAGTCTACGTAGGTTCAAGTAAAACTATGTAAGGAAAGAAACACAATTTGGTGCCAGAAGCAGAGCAGCTGAGTACCTGAGCTTCAGCTTCTTGTCGCATCCCATCATACCGTTGTGCTAGATGTCGAGCATCTTCCAATGGAGCTCCCATTACCATTGACCTCAGTGGCTCAGCGACCTAATAACTTCATCATGAAAAATCTTAGCTATGTTGCAAATAAAAAACAGCATAGATATTGACAAAATTAAAGGGTTATGAAACATGTGTGCCAAGAGTCTTCAAGAGATTTCCGCGCTCTTTCTCCATCAAGGCTCGAGCATTTGCGAAGCTGAGTGAAGCTCTTGTTAGTGTATTACCACTAGTACATGTATTATCCGAACCATATTTCCTACTATCCTCACACAACTTAATACCTAACCGCCAACAAAACAAATCAGAAAATACGATTATATGAATCTTGAAACAGAAACTAGAGACATAAAGAAAATAACCTATTTCGACTTGTTTGGATCCTGTAATGATATATCCTTGTACACCACGAACAATATCGCGTTGAAAATGCTGAGAAGAAGAAGAAGTAAAAGTTGAGGGTTTCTTTCTTACAATGAAAAAGAAAGAGAATGGGATAGTTGAAGCTGGAAAAAACCTTAGCAGAGCGTGTTGAGATGTAAAGCTTCTCAAGATTCTGATGCCGATGTAACTCTTCCTCGTCGGTAATTAGAGTGTCTGAACCTCCATAACCACCACCTCCACCAAATTGTCTCAGAACAGCCTCCACCAAGATTTACAATAAAACAGAGAAACATCAACATACTTTGAAAGCTCAAAGACTGAATCAAAACAATAGAACCAAAGATACAAGTTGTCCCAATTGAAACAAACTTATCAAATCAATTTCAGAGAGAGACCAAAGATTGAAACTTTCCAACTTTACACTAATCGAATTTAAGTAAGAGCATCATATTATATAAACCCAGATCAAGAACATGATCAAATTCGAGTGTGCGAATCCTTGAATGAAAGAAGCCCTCGAAACAACTCATCAAAAAAGTTTCAGACTTTTAAGCAAAGATGCTCAAAGGTTCTTCTTTTGTAATTAATCAAAGAAAATTAAAACCCAATTTACCTTCAGGAACATTCGATGCCCATCGTGTAATCGATCAAACGTTCCGCCGAGAACGACAGAACCGAACGAATTCGCCGGAGACAACTTTGACTCTTCCGCAGTTGCCATATTTTTCTTTCTTTGCACAAAATCTCGCCCAATCACGTGAAGCCACGTCGAACGAGAACTGGGCTTAAATCAGTTCTCATTCAAGAACAAAAAAATTGATCTAAGCCCACTATTCACTATTTTATTAATTACTAGATGAATACTTGCGCTATGCGCGGGCTTGTAGCTTACCGCTTTTTAAACAATTTTGCTACTAATTTGATTTTTTATGTAGAGTTTATCTATTTTTTAATTGTGGAAATCTTGAAAATTATAATTTGATTTTGATATTTTTTAATACTTCAAATAGGTTTTTTCATTTTGCAATTGAATTATTAGAAACATGCATAGACAACTTTATTTTGACAGCTTAACCATTTTACAATTCTTGTCTTAAAATTCTAAAAAATATATTCCAAATGAAAGCTTGATCTAAAGATGCATATTTTGTAACAAATAGTTTTTTAGCTTCTCAGTTATATACTATGAACTACTAACATTTTAATTTATCAAGATTGCAGCTTGTTATATCTATTAATTATATCTAATAGATATAATTAAGATAGACATCTTCCTCTCATGTTAGCTCTTCAATTTCTTGAATATAACTCTAAAATATTTTTTTTATTTATAAGAATTTCATTTAATTTTATTTTTGACAACTTCTAAATATTAGAATATGAAAACCCCTTCCTCTTAGTCTCTGTATACTGCTAAACCAACATTCTACAATTTTATTCAATTATCTTCCATTTGATAGTGAACAAAACTCCAATCTTCTTCAAAAAAAAAAAAAAAATTTAAGGACAAACTTTCATGAATTTCTCTACAATATTAACAAATATCTCTATCATTGCTGCAACTCTTCAAACTATTGACAAAATTATAACTCCCAAACCATATATCCATAGATTCATGGTTTACGCTGAGAGGAAGAAGTGGCTCTTGATTCAATCCCGATACTTTTTTTGTCTTTTGGTGATGCATCTACTTTTTTGGGAAATGTTATAAGCCTCTCTAATTTTTTAATGTAAATATTAAAACTGTTTTTGTAATATAAAAAAGAACAAAATACATGAATATGTCTCTTTGCTTTTAATGAGGATAGACAAGTGGCATTCTCTCTACTGCTGATGTGTTACTCAGATGGAGAGAGTTGGCCATCTTTCATAATATAGATTTTGGGCTTAGAACACACTATGTGTTCTCCCGATAATGATGGCCTTAGCTTCACCATTTTTTTTTAAAGGCATTCAATTAAAAACTTAGGAAAGTAAAAAACAAATGTTTACAAGGCCATAGGCCCAATACGAAATCCCGATAAAATATTAAACAAATCCATAGTTAAAAGGAAACACAACATGAACCAGTAGTTAGGATTAAACCAGAGATACGGTTGAGAAATTAACTGCCTTAACCCATCTTCAATTATTGCACTCAAAACGTCCAAAGCAGAAGCGAGGAAGAAGTTTCATATCACATCTAGAATTAGGTCTTTTTATGTGGTCGCCGTCGCCGCACGTGCTCCAAAGAACCAATGATGGAGAAGAGATAGGAGAGAGTTCAGGGTTGGCCTCACGAAAACATGAAGCTCTGTTGTGGATAGATATGTCAAACGGGCCTAAAGCCCGCGGGCCATGCATGATATGTCATTTAGTAGGGTGGGCTTGGGCCTTTAAATTAATGCCCAAAAAAGAGCGGGTCTCGCGGATTCAACCCGTTTGGTTTGCGGGTCAGGCGGTTTTTGCCCGATTGCGACTGCGGATTTGCGGCTGGTCCGAAGAATCTTTTGTCTTCTCTGGTTCTTCCAACCTGTGTCAATTCATCTTGAATTCTCCATGAATTGGAAGATTATTCTTATGAATTTGGGTAAAGAATGAGAGATGGCATATCAATTGACCTGAATTGCCACCATGAGTCTAAGCCGTTACAAGCCGAAAAATTACCGCCACGAGTGTAAGAAGAGCTATCTTGTAGTCACGACAGGTACTTGGTCTGCTTTTTTGTTGTAATTTAGCCGAGATTCATGTTTTGATGATTCATTAGTTCATTAATTCATATTTGTTGTAAGTTTTGATTGGGTTGGTTTTTTGAAATTTTGTGGTCTTCAATAGTTTATCTGGATTATTCTTTGGTTCTAATTTCTCTAGTTCATTAAGGAATTATGATGTTATATGTGTAAAGCCTCAACATGTCTACTAAATTAAATAAATTGTTCAAGGTGATCTAGGGATGAATCGGATTATGTCTGAGAAGCTGGACCAGAGAGGAATGATTGCACATATTTGTGCTGTTTTGGAGTTGCAGCAGAGGTTTATGACAACCAATATTTTCATAAAAACGGTTGAGACTGAGAGAAAAGTTCCATGATTCATCTTATTTCCTCGATGTGAGGTAAAGACATATAAGTTGCTAAGTGATTGCTTGTTGATGAGAGAATGGTTGATCTTAAACACTACAGAAAGGTTGCATCTCGATCTTATATACATGACACTGATGCAAAACCACTCATGTAATCGGTTGTAATAAAATCAAACATTGTGGATTGCAGGACACAGTGAATCTCATGGCAACCGTTTTGTTAGCTGCAATGTTTTTGAAATACAAATTGAAAGAAGAAAACACATCAAAGATAATAGAAATAGCAGTTTCTGATGTCTTGGACCATAAATTTGGAACTCGTGACATGAATACTAGCTTTTGAAATTGTATGTTACCTTTCTCCTCTTCTCTTGGAACTCGTGACATTCTAGGTGTTTTTTTTTCTTTACTAGCTAGCTTTAGATATACATATATTGTTCATAAGAAAGTTTCATTGTGTTTTCTTCAGAACATTGGTTCTACTTGTTTTGCTATGTTGATGTCATTTTTACGAGATTCTCTTGTTTCCACAAGTTCCAGTTACGATTGCTTTTGTTTTTGATATGTAAAACTCTTCCTTTCACTGGTTATCACTTCCTTTAATGGAATTGAAGATCTTCATACGGCCTAATCCTATTTTTTTTCTTCTGCTTTTGATAGTCTGATTCATATTTTTCGTGTGTAGATTGCATAGTTGTTGTTCACGGTATAGGTACGGTCGTACGGACTAGAGCTTGAGCTTCAGAGCTTGGTGGAGGAGAAGAAGAAGATGCCCGCGGGCATGCCCGTTAGTAAGCAAAGCTAAGTGGGGCGGGCATAGGCATCGATACGTCGCCCGCTGCCGGTGGCGGACCTGTCTGCGGTGGATCACTGAAAATACGAGACCATCACGGTCAGTCCGTTCGGCGCGGACATGCCCGTTTGACATCTTTAGTTGTGGACAATAGAATCGATTTGGCGAAAGAAGAGATCTGCAGACTTGAAGTTGTTGCGATGAAGCCAGTGCGATTAAGAGTGTTCGCGGGCAATACCTTTCTATATTAGTTTTATCAACATTGCTTAAATAAATATATTGAGATATTTTCAAAATTATTTTCTTTATTATTTCAGAAATTTTAATAAACAATAACAAACTATTTAATTGGCTAAAACTTATTTTTTTATACACAATATTCACTATACAAACAATACTAAGTGTATAATGTTGACAATATACATACATATACTTAATCTAATTGTAATTTTCACATATTTATATTAATATTTTATACCAATAAATGCTATGATATTAATATTAATACCAATCACTATTGTAAATTTGGTATTTTGATATCTCTAAACACAATCACATCAATTTATAATACCATATCACATGTCAATACATGTTTTTTTTTTTTTCTAAACTTTACTAAGTTTATAATTAACGAATTTGATATTGCACCCAAACCAAAATAGTAGTAAGTCGAAATCGGAGTATGAAATTAAATAAATTAAATATATAATTTTATAAAATGTATAGAATAAATATTTTTTTATTATTATTTTGTAGCAAACAAATCTAAATTTAAGTAAATATTTTTCGACGCTGTACAACGTGGATCATTATCTAGTATGTAGTAAATTAACACGAACACCTTGACTTTTTTAACCTCATTATGTTGCTAGTTGATACATGGTTTTGAGGGCTCTTCTTCACCCATACTATTTCACAATCTCTAATTTTATAATCCTTTCTTCCATTTAACTTTGAATCCTAATTTTAGTAATTCAAAACTATAATCCAATTGACAAAAACGATTCAGATACATCTTTTCCTTCTTTTTTTTTGAACCTCCAAAAACGATCGTTCTGTTTTTTTTTTTTTTTTTCTTTATCTCCACCATGATTAATGAAATAATATACAAACAATAAACTTATGTAAACATAAATTAATTTGAATTTTAAAATGTTTCAAAATTTAGGTATCATATTTTACACCTAAAATTATTTTGGGAAACTAGCTTATTATCCTAAAAAGAAATTGTAAGACGATTTGCATTATATTTAATATTATAATATTAAGAACTTTTTATTTATTTCTCTAATTGACATTTAGCGTCACTAATACATTTTACTGATAATTTTGAAATCGCAATTTTAAAAGAGAAATACCTTAAATTAGCACTAATCTAAGTTTTTGTTCCAAAGTTAGCACACATCTTCAAATATTCCAAAAGTAGCATTAGTGAATTATTATCTCCAATTTTATATTAATTTATTGATTTATTAAATTTTACAATGTTGAAGGCGGAGCTTTTGTTCCGACGAAGCTTCCGGTGAAGGCGGAGTTTCCCGGTGAAGGTGGATCTTCCGGTGAAAGTGAAGCTTGTGGTGGTAAAGCTTCTTCTTCATCAGAGATTCTCATCACCAATTGGATTCACATTTTTATTTGTAGCTCCATCGTTATTAGAAGAAGAATAAGAAGAAGGACGGTGATGAAAAAAAGCAACGACAAACACCGTTGACGAGATTGCCACCACCACTCATTGATACTAATTAATAAGAATCACATATTTTTGTTCTTACTACTGAGACCACCACCAGAGCTTTCGAATGTAAAAGAGAAAGTAGAAGCGGAGATGTCGTGGTTGATGAAGGAAGTGAAAGAGAACTTGAAGCTTATCCTCCGCTCAGATCTTTGGGGTTTGTCTTCTACTGAATGAAATGTTGGGTATTGAAATTGTTGGTTATTGAATGAAATTTGAACTGTTGGGATTGTTGGGTAATGAGTGAAATCTGATTATGAGTGGTGGCTTAAATTGTTGGGTATTAGAATCTTAACTGTGAATGAAGTAGAAAAACATGGGTAATCTTGAAGCTGAAATGTGTATTTGAGTTCTATTCTCTCTTATTTGGATACCAAAGTAGTTGCATATCAAGTGTTTGATATAATGTCATTGGGAACAAAGTAGTTGGTAAAGAGTAAAAGTTCATCATTTTGATGTCTTTGGCTTATACTTCGTCTGTTATGGAGTTGACTAGTAGTGCTGATGAGGCGTAGTATGATCATCTAGTTTGGTCATCACCATTACTGGGATTTCTGAATATTTAGGAAAATCTTCCTAAATATCAATGAAGTTTTCCTAAATCTTCCTAAACATTTCAAGAACAAAGCAGAGAGTTGATGATGAAGATGGGAAAATGGCACTTGAATGGAAGTTGAGTTCGTCATTATGGAAGATCTTCCTTAAATTCAAGCACACCTTCCTAAAAGCTATGGAATCCTTCCTAAATTTTTTAAAAATGTGTTTCTAAATCTCTTTATATGTGTTTTGCTTTATTGTATCACATATTACTTCATTAGTGATGTATAATGATTTGATTATGTGCACATATTGGTGTTTTACAATAAAGGTAGCAAATAGAAATATCCAACATGATGTTTTATGAAGATCTTCCTAAACGTCAATGACTTCTTCCTAAATTTCAAAGAGTTCTTCCTAAACGTCAATGACTCCTTCCTAATGCTCTTTTTTTCTTTTCATGACGGTCTTCCTGAAATTCAAGAAATCATTCATAAATCTTCATAACTTTCAGCTTGTTCAGCTAATTTCGCCATGTAAACATTCTCTTCCCTTGATGATTCAGTCGACATCTTCGATTTAACAATCTAAAACAAATCCTACAAAATCAGAAACAACTGAATCAAAACCAGAACTCAAATTAACATCTCAACACTCATTTACTTGACCAAGTTCATCACGGATTAAAAATCAAGAAGTAAATCCAACAAAGCTTAGCAAAAAAACTCGACCTAATGAAAAGGAGATGGAAAGCTGTTAGATTTGGATTGGAGCATTCGTTTCTAAGTAATCAGACCTAAGAATTGAATCCAGATCCGATAATGGAGAATCGAGATTCACATCCATAATCCAAAATCAAGCATGACTTGTGTTTAAAATCTGAGATTGAAGAAGTGTTGCAACGAGAGAGGAGAAGCCGAGAAGGAAAGGAAAACTTTTTAGTATTGTGTATAAGGAAGACGACGATTACTACGTTTTTTTATATATTTCTCTGTTTTATTATTTTTAATAATAATTCTCCAAAATATTAAGTTGTGCTAATTTTGTCATATTAAGGAGTGTGTGCTAAGTTTGGAACAAAAACTAAAAATGGTGCTATTTTTGTCAATTGCCCTTTTTAAAACGGATTTTCTACCCAATTATTCTGAAAAAGAAATCCCTAAGAGGGGGTTATTGGTTCTATGATTTTAATGGATTTGGAAATCCAGACAAAAATCATGTGTTATTCAATCATTGATTTTAAAATACTTATCAAAATGATGTGTTACTAGATTTTAACCTGCGGTACACCGCGGGATAAATATTTATTTTTATAAATTTACAGATTTTGTTAGAATTTATTTAATAATTATTTATATAATATCATTTTTATTAAATCAGTTTGATTATGCATGTTATATATTGGTGTTGTTAAAAAAGTAAAAAAATAAAAAGTTTACTTGTATTAAAATATGAGACTAATAATATTTTATTTCTTAATTATATCGGTTTGAACCCGTCTTGTCGTAGAACCCGTCCCATAGAGAAAGACTGTTGACTTGATGTTTTATCCAATAGATCTTGTGATTTACAATGTAGTTGTTTCTTGTATGCTCTAAGGTAAATTTTGAACATGTTTTCAAATAAACTTGTGAAATATGCTTGAGGAGATGGATGTTATAAATCAGTGATAAACAATATTCAGTCAAGAGTGAAATTACGGCACCCAATGAATTGATCAAACACATTTAGATTGATATATACCCAAACATTAATGGGCATGTTTGATATATTTATTAACTTAATCCCCTATATTCAAATCAACCGCTAATCATGTTAATTATCAAAATGAATTAGTTAAATTATCACATTCGCCGGAAAAAAGAGGATGAAAACATTTTGCTCTAACTAAAAAAAAAGAGAGCGAAATATTTGCCCGTGTAAAAATACTTTCGCATCATCACAGTCGATATTTTGTTATTCTCAAACGGTTTGAATATGTTCATATCCAAAGGTTCACAAGCTGCTGAGCTCGAAGCGTGACGATGAAACGATTCCCATGAGCCAATCCAGTCCTTGCTCTCCCAAGAGCTTAAACCACCGCATTTCTCTTCCCAGATCGCGTCTCCTCTTCATCCTTGTCGGGATCTTGATCGGTTCCACTTTCTTCATCCTCAAGCCTTCTCTTTCCCGTTTGGGTGCCGTTGAGTCCACCTCGCTTATAACCATATCTTTTTTGTACGCCGTCAGCGATTATCTGCCTTTCGACATCACATTTAATTCCAACGGCGGTGGATATAAAACCGGTCGTGTTCGTGTCGGTTACGGAAGAGACTGAGGATCGTTGTCACCGGAAAACTGAGGATTCGTCGGTAGTCATCTCTAGAGGGGAGATGAAGTGATCCATTGTAAAGAGAAAGAGTTTGTGACTAAATATTTGCAGTAAGCCGTTGTGTTTGATGATGCTAACTTGCGATTATGGGTCAAGTATTTATAGGCGATTAATAAGGTTTATTTTTTCACCTTAACACATAACAAATTTAATTGGTTGCCGAGTAATTAGAGATTAAATATTCGCATAATCTAGTTTTTGGGGAATATGCCAAGTTTATTGATGATATTTTCTTAGCCATTAATTTGTTTCATGCATTGTTAATAGAGATTTGAGGAGAAAATAGATTTTGGAATTAAATGTGAGAGTAATTAGGGACATACATAATCGAATGTAGCTGATTTATAGGCTTCTTATAACTTTATATTTTGAAATCAATTATTGTAAAGATATTGTAGAGATTTTTGGAAGAATGATTTTAGGAATTTTTAGTTTTTATTGTAGAAAAACGATTGAAACAAAGATTATCTCTACTAATTTGATTAAAAATAAAAATTAATGTTAATGGCAATCTTGTAAATAGGTGGCAACTTGAGGAATTACTAGATTCAGACCCGCACATACGTGCGGGGTTGATTTCAAAACTAATTTTTCTTTGATCTTTGTATATATTATGTATGTGCAATGTTATATTTATTGATATAATTATTGGTAATAGTATTTATAGTTTAAATTTATATTGATTTAGTTTCATCCAATATATCAATGTTTGAAATAATAAAAGTTTCACGTAAAATTAGATTTCACAAGACAATATATCCGAATAGAATGTGATATGGATTGGTAACTGGTTAAATTTGTATTAAACTTGTGAGCTATGAACTGGATAAAAAACTGTCAAAAAGGTTAAAACTTCCAAAACCGAATGATTAAATTTTCAAGCGGGTCAAACCCCTAACGATAGGCATGCATTTGAACCGGATTAGTGATGGGTTAAACGTGTATTAATATTACATAATATATATCTAAAAATTATATAATTATATATTTTGTTTATTTCCACAAATTTGCAAATAACCTAAAAATATGTGACTGTTGAAACTTTAAAAATTCAAAAAACTCAAAAAAGCTTGATTGGCAAATAAAATATTTTTAAGACTTTTAAATACTTTTAAAACCTTAAAAGCCACCAATCGAGGGTTATGTGTGTTTTCGAATAGATTTCAAGCTATTTTAAAATGGTTTCAAACTTGCTTCTTGTGTGATCCTTGTCTTATGTTGAGTTGGATTTCTACATAATTTTTAGGTTTAGTAGCCACTTAATCTCCGTTTATACCATACAATAACATTACTTACAAAAAAATGTAAATGACTAAATGGCTAATATATTAGAAATAAATAACCAATTGTCATAATAGGAAGCAAAGAAACAGAAGCATATGCACGCTCATGCCATTTTATACAAATAAACGTGAGTAATATTAATCCTCTTAACTTCTCATTTGCTTTATAACTTAAACAGAAACTATTTAGTCAAAACACAAAAACAGAATAATATAGAAAATGATATCTCATACAGGTTCGGGAATACTTTCAGAATTCATTGTCTTATTTAAAAATAATTCATCCCTTCATGTTCTTAAAATTATACTTAGAAAATTGAGACCACCCTGAAAATTAGCATATGTTATAATCTCTGTATAAAAAAGTTTAAACTTATGATCTTAAATTAGGAGATGACTCCTTAGGCTTCTCCAGCTATGTTTACTGTAAAACCTACATAAACACATTGTAGTTGTTAGTTTATTTAAATAAAATCTAACAAAGAACAAATAATTATAAATAAAAAGAGAGACATAGATTAAACAGAACATGTTAACATGCATATAACAATCTGGAAAAAAGGATTTAACAAAGAACACAAGAAGCTAATAGGTTTTGGTTGTTTGAAAAAAAAAAAGGTTTTAGTTTTAGCGTAATATAGATTTGAAAGTTTTTGTTGAGTTGAAAATTATTTAGATTACTGCAATATTTATACAATAAAAGAAGTCGTTTAAAATGTAAGTCGCTAAGATTTGGTAAGTTGCTAAGATTTTGTAAATTAAAATATTCCAGAACCGTGTAGATTATGTTAACTTTCCGAAATTTTGGTATAAATTATCAAATACGTTTTTCTTATTAACCGCATATATATTTTTGTAGTAGAGATTGAATTTTTCTAATATTAGCAAAATAATTGTAATGTTATAAGGAAAGAAATAAAGTATGATGTGCTAATTACGTGGGTTGATTTTCTTTTCTTTAAGTGTAGTACTTAATTTAGGTGGATAGATTTGTTTAGATTTAATGGCATATACAAACGAATATTGTGTTACCATATTTGTTATTTCCGATTTTTATGTGTTTCAGTTAATTGCATCGTTGTTTATAGTAGGTATTAATATTAGCAGTGAACTGTTCGATATTGTGTCATGAATTTTCGAGATTCATTTAGATTTAGTTGCCGAAGATTTTGCATTTGGGTTATCTCACTTAATTGCATCCGATTTGATTCGGCTATCAATCTGTTTGGTCATGGAGATTATCAATCTGTTTGGATACAGGATTTATATATTTCTATTCTGTTTTCAATGGCATTTCATGTAATAATATCTTAATATATGTCTACTTATTAAAAATGCTTCCCTTTTAATAGTATAGATTTCAAAAATGTTTCTGAAAATGTATATATAGATTGGTTATATGATTTACAAATACTTGTTAAAATCCCATGTTATTCATTTAATGATTTGTTTTTGGATTTCAAAATCCATATTATGTTTTAAATGGATTTGTATGGATTTGAAAGTGTAAAATAGAAAGATTCAAATCCAAGGATAAAACATGTTATTTCAAAATCCATGTATTTTGATTTCTAGAATTTACAATTCCATATGGATTTAGAAATCACCCATCCAATAACATCCCAAATCATATTTTTCTGCTTAAAAATGTTCCGATTTCTAATTTTGTTTTAAAACTTTTTTTTTTTTTTTTTGGTTTGCTTGAAAATGTTTAGAATTAATAATTTGTACGGAGAAAGAAATTAAAGGAATGCGACACAAAGAAGTTCCTAGAATCGTCCTCTGGGCTTTTTTTTTTGCTTTTTTCTTGGATTCTCTCTCTCCAGTTTCAGATGCATTACGCCATGAACGGTGATCCCGAGACGGAGATGATGGATACGGACTCCGCCGAGACGTTTATCCTCGACAAACCAGGCACCGCCAGAGATTTCCTCTCCGCCGCTCGGAGGCTCGTCGATCAAGGAGACCCATCACAAGCTCTTCAAGCGGTATTTTCGATTTTCTCTCTTCCATACCCTAATTTTTTCCCCCATTTTTTTTTGTTCTATGCGTTTTCGGTTTTGCTTTGGAGCTGTCACTTTTTTGGACTTTTGATTAGGGTTCGTCAGAATTGGCTTAAGCTATTGTTAGTCTTTTTTCCTTCTCTGGTGAAGTCAATAAAGTAGTTTACCCGGTTTGGATTACGCAAGATTTTTAGTTGTTTGATTTGGTTTAAGATTCTGCAGATGGCAATATCAAATTAGTTGCCACTAGCTTGCTGATTTTTTTTTTTTTTTTTTTTTTTTTTTTGCATAGGGATGAATAACATAGTTTTTGGAGGCTTTTGTTGTGTTTTGATGGATCACTAAGATAGATTGGCTTTTTTTTTTCGGGTGATATTATCATTAGTTACCATTATTATAACTTTGGATTCAAAAGCTCAAATGTGTATTGAGTTTGAACCATTCCCTTCAACTACTTGCCAACAGATTCAACAGCATCGCCTTCATCCCTTTCGTCAAGTCTCCTCTATGGTGGACTGAATAAAAGAAGTAGTTTACTGGTCTGAACCCTATCATATCGCCCTTTATCGACTATCTCATAATTAGAAGATATATATATATATATATATATATATATATATAATTGTAGAGGAATAATGACCTCTTTTTTATTATTAAGATTTTGAATTTAGTGTAAACATAATTATATTGCTAGTTTTGAGTATGCAATTCAAATGTTATCCTCCTCTTCTAGACTTTCACAATACTATAAAGTATCTTCCTTGTTGAATTGGGATTGGTTGTGAGTGTTAGGAATCATGATTTGATTTCCCGTGCACCTGATTTGTGAGACTTGTATAATGGCAAAGATCATTCACTCACTTTATGTATATAGAGACTGACTGCATTGAACATTTTTCTCTATAGTACCCTTCCCTGAGCCAGTCTGTCTTGTTCTTAACAGGTCGTGATGGCGATGAGAACCCAAGGAGGAGATGAGGCAGTACTTCAGATTCTGAACCGTACTCGTGAACTTTACAAGCGTAGAATCCAAGAAACAGCTAGTATGGATCAGCTGGCTTCTATATTTGCAGAGTGTGCCATTACAGAAGCACAGCCTCTCGGGCATGAGCCAACATCATCAAAAGACTTATTTGGTACCAAAGAAACAGTTACAGCTGATGTTCATGGCATATCTATCCTGGAAAAAAGCGGGAGGTCACAGATCATGCTCGATGCCTTTGCTGACGGAAGCAGCTTTATCTGTCTGCAATGCGGTGGTCTGGTGAGCATCCATAGGAAAGATGAACACTATGCGTACTGGTGTAGCAATATGTAATGCAAGGATGTTATTTTGCTGGCCAGCATATTGCCTTTGCTGTTAATTGTTGTTCATCTTTGAATGCAATGGGAGAGATGCATATAACGCCTAAAAATTGCCTTAACCCTTTACATGTAATGCGTGTGCCTTGTGCTTAGTAATAAACGCTTGAAGAAAGGACATTGTATCTGTCACACCTTCGGATCAGGTTAATCTTTTTCTGCTTTGTGCTCTTGTTTCATGTCTCAATCTTAATTCGTAAGCTATGACGCACTACAACTTGTGAGACTTGGAACAAAACTAGACACTAAAACAAATATTTCTCATTTACAACAAACCAAAGAACAAATAAAAGTGGTATTGTTCATACAAATATCTGCAACTTGAGGACGGGTTTATTTCCTCCATGAACTCCTTTAGTGATGTGTATAAGAATGTCGTCAATTCTATCAACATGAAAAGAACAATCTGACTCCTAGAAAGCCGTCAACTATCTGTTAGCTACAGGCCACAGCAAGCGATTGGCAGCACCCGCCGCTCGTCCTGATGGTTCTCCTTAATACGGTAGACACGCCAAATAACGAGGTTCTTCATACCACACAAAACCTTAAAGAGTTTTCCTCCCAAATGAAACACGGAAGCAAGCCTACTCTCTCTGTTGTGCACGAATTGATCTTCGTTAGAAAAGACAATGATATCATCTCCAAGTCTCTTAAATAGTAATAGAAGAATTTGTTACCTGCACCCATTTGTATGATCCTTTCCATAAAAGTCTCATACTCACAAGTAGAGAGAGCTTGGACACTAAAAGATTCTCTCAGAAAACGGCAAGCAACTATAAATCACATGATCTTATTAGGCAGAGCCTTGAGTCGTGGTTTTGACTTGAGGAGTGTTTCGTCACTGTGCCTAATCCACTCAGAGAGTCTCCATGGCTTTTGCCACTTCCATTTAAATTGAACGATCCACTGGTGATGACTTCTCTTCCACCTCCAAAGTTTCCCACCTTGTTTTCCTACGGCTGATAGTTTTCTCATCGATACTTGTCCCATCGGTACCATCTGCACCAACCAAAAGTTGCATAGGAATCTTACACCACTATAATGAAGCTTGTGTTTTTATGCGCCAATGTAATCCTAGAAAAGCAATAATAAAATGAATTTTAACCTTCTTGTTTGTATCAATAAATGTAGCCGATCCTCTAACTTTCCCGTTAGCAATCCCTGGGGTAAACTTGAGCTGTTTCTGTGCTGGCACGGTCATTGGAGACGTTGTGCTCCGGTCTTCAGCTAAATCTTTCACTGAACTCGGTGGGGTTCCCTGCACCAACATTTTATTTCTCATGTGTTAATATGGCAAACCAAAACTAAATATGGATAGAATAAGAAAGGTGGTATAAATCTTACTAAAGTTGCAACTGCTTGCTCCCTCACTTTTAACTCCTTTTCTGCTTCTTTCCTTCTTAACTCACTCTGCCTCAGAAGGCCAACAATTTCTTTGAACTGATCTTTCATTTCTTTTATTTCTACATCTTTCTCCCATAATTGGCACCTTCAAAAAAAAAAAAAAAAAAAAAAAAAAAAAAAAAGAAAGAAAAGAATGCATGAAAAGCTTTGATTGGAGATTAAACTCTAATGCTGAAAACGATTTTCTTGAATGTTGACTCAAGGCACCTTGTTTCGGCAAGAGAATTAAACATATACTGAAGCAAATTCTTTGCCTCTCCCATTGATCGTAGCTGGTTCCAGCGGCCACGGTTTGTAAAGGCCCGCTCCCTTTCTTCTGCCTCAGAAAGTTGTGACGCCATTGCTACTAGAGAATTAGAAGATATACCGAGCATGTTCTCAAGTGACGATATCCGGGCCATCCTTGCATTAGGTGACAATGATGAAGCCCTGAAACAAAATTCGTATTTAAGAATAGGGAGCAACTTAGAAAGCAATGAAAAATTCATGAAAATTAAAAAAAAAAAAAAAAAAAAAAAAAAAAAAAAAAAAAAAAATAGTACCTAGCAAAGCCATTCTTTCCTCTTGGAGGACTTAACCCTTTTACTGCAAACTCATCCACTTGTCTTAAAACAGCCAACTCTTCTGCCAGAGCAGCGCGTCTGAAATTATCGTTATACGCATAATCAGTAACCAAAATAAAATAAAAGATAACGGCCATTGTCATGCTAAAACTATTGCAGAACTAAAATGCATTCGAGACATACACATGGCTTTGTTTCTCGTACTCATGACGTACTTCATGCACATTCACCATGACTTCCAACTCATGATCAAGCCAACGCTGCAACGACTTCTCATTGGTCTACACGAGTATGAATTGAATCAAGACTTTTCAAGAATCACAATGATACAAATTATTACCTAAGATAAAGAAAAATTGGGACTGTGTTAAACCCGTACCTGACCATTTGTTCCAAAGCCATTTGTACCAGCTGCATAGATAGTTTTCTACTTAGAAAAACAAAAACATAAAACAAGAACCAGCGTATTTTATATGATAACTCCTACATAGCCCAAGATATCTATGCAACCGGCTCGATGAATCAACTAGATTAGGTGCAAATTTCCAATAGACTATGTAAACGTACGTATCACAACAATCAACTAACTACTTGGTGACATGGTTTCATTTAAGTGTTCCAAGTATCTTACTAATGCTTAAACCGCGAAACACCCAATCCTAAAGTTTTTATTAATCATACCAGTGTGTTCACGAGGAGATGATTTCCGAGCTTCCAACAACTCTTTCAACCTTTTGGTAGCCATTGCAGCTTCTTCTGTCTTCCTCTGAAGAACCTGAGAGTGAAATTTTTTTTTTAGTTTCACAGCTGAATCTTCTTTCTTCTTTTTTTTCTTTATTTTTCTTTCTTTCCTGGTCTTTCAGAGATAATGGAAAATATAACTCAAGGTTCAAGCTTTCAAAATTACAAGGTAACAATCTTGTGTTTACCATTTTCTGGCGCTGATTTAAAGCTTGGAGCTTGTGCCTTTCATACTCGCTCTTTCTCCCTTCTTTCCGTAACTGTAAAAAGTTTAAATTTTAAGTAAAAATAGAATCTAAGATCATTTGAGAAAAGACTTACTTGGTCAGAAGATATCAATGCTTTTAAGTAAAAAGAAAAAGGAAAAGGTACCTGCAAAAGTTCCTTCTCCCGGGAGGCTTTCCACTGTCTAAACTGTTCTGCTTCTTGTTTCATTCTGTGCTGCAGTTGAACCTAGAAAGGTAAAAGGAAGAGAATCAAAACTAATGCACTGTCAAAGAGAAGGTGTGACATGAGTGAGTCTATATGCATGATGACTTGATTGCATTTTCAGAGTAAACCAACAGAGATGTATCATATTTTCTATACCTTTTGTGCCTTGATGGATTGGATTTCATCTTGTAACCTCCGAGCCGCGTCATCACTCTTTTGTTTCTGCTTCAGTAGCTGAACCTGGCTCTCTTGCTTTTTCTTAAGGTCTAGAATCTGTGCTTCAAGCGCTTTTAAGTTCTGCGCATGCACATCTTGCAACTTCTGTGCTTGACCATCCGATGCAAGGTTCTCAATTTCAGCCAACAAACGGTTTCGCTCTTCCTGAATGAAAGAAAGAAACAAATTAACAACTCATAAAACGTTTTTGTAATGAAACTTCTTAGAAGCACCAATTGAAAATGATGTTCGACCGGACCTGAACAGATCTCTTTTCATCCTCCACTTCTGCAATTTTCTTTCCAAAATGTTGCTTTAGCGCAGCCGGATCATACCCGTCAAAGAGCTTCATTTCAGACTGTTTTCACACATCGATTTATAGACAAGAATAAAAATCTCTATATGCACAAAAGGGAACCAACCACCAACGACATTCTAGTGCATGAAATAACGAGTAAAAAGAGACCTCTTTTTCCTCTAGACGGCGGTTCAGTTCATGCAACTCTTTGTCCATACTATTTTGCAAGAGCTTGTGCTCCCACTCCTTTGCCTCTTGGTCTATTTCCCTGGAATCACCTGCAGATAATAAAAGGCCTCTTTTAGTTTCCCAACTCTTTTGAGTCGAAAAGAAGACTCTTTTCCACCTTTAACTAGTTAGTTATACCTGTTGTGGCTTCAACCATGGGATAATTTGAGGACTCGATACTGTGCAAGCTCCTTTTAAGCCCATCTGGTCTGACAGAACCAACAAAATCATCCTGCCACCACATAATTCAGGCATTTCATAATAGTAAAAAGGATCTAGCATAAATAGTCTACCTCAATATGGGTAGCCGCATATAAGAAGGAAATAAAAGTATTACAGCTCGTATGTCTTTAAAGTCTTTATCAGAATGCTCTACACCAGGACATCTGCTACGGTACTCATGAAGTTCACGGCAAAGGTCTTCGTTAGCAGTTTCAAGCCAAGAAATCCTTTCCTTAAGAACCTACATCATCATCACACCATCTTTATAACCCTGAAAAACTACATGTAAATCCAAGATACTAAACGCTAACTAACATACCTGGATTTCTGCACATGAGGATCCTCCGTTCCTTAAAGAGAGCTCTGCCTGCAAGTATTCTACCTGTTGTCGCATTTTTAGCATCTCACTGGAGACAGGATCTCTATTAACCTGTTTTTTTTTAAGACAATTTAGAGTAGTCAAGTTTTAATCATTAATTAGTTTCTTTTGATTGGCATAGCAGGATAGCTTCATACCACAGGTTTATTCCGGATGTTTCGAGCACGATTTGCATATTTTAAAGTGTTAAGTGTTTCCTCCGCGTTAATATCTGCCGGACTGATGCAAGCTGGAGGAACCCGAATAGCAAGCATGGAGAAATTGAATGAGCATTAACCAACCTTGCGCAGATAAATAAGAATGAAAACAATAGATAAAAAAAAAAAAAAAAAAAAAAAAAAAAAAAACTTGCAGGTTACCTACCTATCATCACAGTTCTGCTGTTACCTCCAAGGGAATCCTTAAAAAAAAAGTAACATTCACAACACCTTGAGAATGGAGCAAACCAGTGTTTACATGAAGCAAAATTGAAAACAAATATATATATATATATATACCTGCAGAAGCCGTGTAAGTTTACTGTCTCTGTAAGGAACATGGGCACCTTCTTTACGCTTTTTCTCATCACCGAGCGCACTGATGACATTACCGAGTGCAAGGAGGCCTTTATTTATGTGAACTCCTGGTGAAAAAGAATCAACTTCCATTACAGCGCACAGTCATCAAAAAGGCTTTATTTCTCTGGTTTTAGAAAAAAAAAAAAAAAAAAAAAACAGATCGATGAACACATACATACCTTCCTTAAATCTCAAACCATCAGAACCCGTTCTTTTGGCTCGTTCTGAACCAGCAAGGTCTACTAGGTGCAACTTGGCACACAGATATTCTTCTTTCAAGCACTCATTGTAAGCACCGTTTTCAGGAGAATCCGTGTTAATTTTGCGCATCTGCTCCACGGTGATTGTGAATATGGCATGTGAACGACTGCGGAAATACCAATAAAAAAAAAAAACATGACTACTTTTTTATGACAGTTTTAAGGTATTAAGTTGTACATAAGACATATATTATTATGTCTAATAACAAAGTGGATAGGTCACCTGGACTGATTATTCATGTTAGTACTACCGGTAGCCCTGCTGACAGACCCTTGGTCAAGACAAGCTGCCATCTCTTTCAGCGTACTAACGCTGACTTCTGTGGATCCTGCTAGTGTGATAACACCACTGGATGTTTCTCGTATCTGTATTGGTGGCTTCCCAGGGACATGATGTGCTACCTTGCCAACGTGTCCAGTGCTACTAGTGTCTGATTTGTTAACAGTGCAAGGATCCAGCAAATCTTGAACCTCTTCTTTATGAATCTACCAAATCAAATATCATTAATGTCATGTCAGGAGGGGTTACAAAACAACCAAGAAACAACGAGGTTGGAAGAAAGAAAGAAAGAAAGCTACCTCGATAAAAGAAACATGGATCTGAAACTCAGTCTGCTGCTTCAAAGTTTCAATCTTGTTGAAGAGAGCGTTCATAACTTGAGGGATGATTCCGGTTTGACTGCTGTCTCCGCAGCCCGTACCCATTGTATATGTTTTACCCGAACCCGTCTGTCCATAAGCAAGAACAGTAGCATTGTAGCCTTGAAACAAGCCATCAACGAGCGGGGCAGCGCATTCTTCGTACATTTCAGTAGATGGGGAACCAGAGCTCCCATATACATGATCGAATGTAAATGAATGTGATCCAATTTGTACCTGCCATCATCATATTCACAACACATAAATTACAATCAAAAGTTTCCACCTAACATTTAAGCATGTGTATGCAAATTAAAGATTTCAAACCACAATTCCCAATTTATTTTTATTTTTGGCAAGAAGACAAGTAAGGGTCAGTAGTGTTCAGAATTAGCAACAAAAACAATTGATCTAGTGAGCTAATTAATTAAGGAAATAATTTAATGATGCAATAATTCTAAAAAACAGAACTACTTAGCTTGGTCAAACATGCATAAAAAAAAAATTAAACACTCTGAAAAAAATCACTGATTCTAAAAAAGTCTCTCAAGATCTAGATCTCGGGGGGGGGGGGGAGACAATTCCGAGAAGAAAAAAAAAAGCTAATCTGCTAAAAAATCACATTAAAGAATTCTTCTGCAAGTCCAGTTTAATAATCAGACAGGACAAAGCAGAGAGAGCTTATAACATTATGGAAACTGAAACTGTACCTGTGGTTTACCGGTAATGACAGTGACGCAATCTTTACAACCTTGAATCTTTTCGTCGCCGATGAGCGGTCTGATGTGAACAGCAACCTTAACGGAACAATCATCCGGCGGCGTAGATTCCATTGGAAGTAGAGAAGAAGTAAACTCCAATCGAAAGACAAGAGAAAGAGAGAGAGAGAGAGAGAGACAGTGAAGTTGCAGACAGACAATTGTGGTTTGGAGAGAGAGAGAGAGACTTGAAAAAGAAAAGGGTAGAAATGGAATATTGAAAAGATAAAAACTTTTTGAGGAGAGAGCTTAACCGCAACGACAATAACACAATCGTTTACTTCCCTTAGGCTTCACTCTTAGTCCTGAGTCCTTACTATCTCTTTCTCTCTGATAAACGGACCGACGTGACTTTACTTTCACTCTTTCCCGTTTTAACCTCTCTCTCTTTCTTTCTTTCTTTCTTTCTTTCTATCTTTCAAGTGTGACTTCTGACAACAACAACAACAACAAAATAAAGTGGTCGAAGAGAGAATATTTAAGCAAAAGAGAGAAATTAGGTCAAATTCTCTACTTTATTGCATGTGCCATTGTATGTAACAAATGATTGTAGTTATTTCTTACATAGGGTTTGGTTTTCTTACGGCAATATAAAGAACAATTATGTGCTCACCTAAATTTCAACTGGTGAGTTTTTTTATCGTTTGTCCTCCTCCTTATATTTGCAACTACCAAACTTTTGTGGGAGTTATGCCTCATAAGCTATATGACCAATGCATTGGTTAAGTTGTTTACATCTAATCTACAATTGTTTATAGAATATTAGTCAGTTTGGTATTTTAATATATGATTAGATAAGAAAACAAGACACCGCCAAAAAAATGGGTTGGTGACGTAATTGTGAAGTAAAGACGGCCATAACATATATATGTATATATATATATATATATTGAGAAGGGAAAAAAACTAAATTATCACTACAAATTGTAGAAACGTTTGATATAAAACGTAAACAAATAGTGGATGCAAAGCTTAAATTTTTTTAAAAAACCCACGGAAATTAGTGGATACGATCCTTACTTTTTTATTTTGCACATAGGAAGAAAAAGAGAAAAAAAAAAAAAAAAAAAAGCAAAGGACGACTTTTGAAGAAAGGTCCACAAGGGGAGACAATGCCAGCTGGCGGAAGAATCGTGGTCACGTGGCTGTAGCAATGGGTCCCTAAAAGTATCGGCTTTATGGGAAGGAACTCCCCCCTACTTCTCCAAACCATTTCCTTATTAAAAGAGAAATAAATGAGACCAAGAAATAAAAGTAAAAAATAAAAAATAAAATTATTATGGAACAATATACTACACAAATTAAAGAATTAGTTAAATAGTTTATAATATAATATCAAATTATATGTTATCTTAAATATAGAGATAAATAAGATAATGTATATCCTATATATACAATTGAAAAAATATACCAAAAGTATTAAAGAGAAAATAACACATGTCAAAAAAAAGAGGGTTAAATCATTATTGACAATATACCACACAAATTAAAGAATTAATTAAATATTTTATAATATATAATATCAAATTATATGTTGTCTATAAATAAGATAATGTAGATTATATAAAATCAATTGAAAAAATACACTAAAAGTATTAAAACAAAAATGACACATGTCGGAAAGAAAGAGTATCAAATAACAATTTCTTAGAGCTTGTCAAAAGAGAACTTTACTTTATTATATAATATATATATATATATATGCAATCTTATTCTAATTAAAATAAACTAAAGTATATTTAAATATATATAATTATAAGTATTTAGAGAGAAATATCTATTAAAGTAAAGAAATAAAAGAGAAAATCATTATGGGACAATATGCCAAATTAAATAATAAATTGAACATCTTATAATAATGTATAATATCAAATTATATTTTGTCTTAAATATAAAGATAAATAAGATAATGTATATCATATAAAGTCAATTGAAAAAATACACTAAAAAATTAAAGAGAAAATAACACATCTCAAAAGAAGAGAGTGCCAAATCATTATGGGACAATATGTCAAATTAAAAAATAAATTAAACATCTTATAATGTATAATATCAAATTATATTTTGTCTTAAATATAAAGATGAATAAGATAATGTATATCATATAAAGTCAATTGAAAAAAATACACTAAAAGTATTAAAGCAAAAATGACACATGTCGGAAAAAAAGAGTGTCAAATAGCAATTTCTTAGAGCTTGTCAAAAGAGAACCTTACTTTATTATATAATATATATATGCAATCTTATTCTAATTAAAACAAACTAAAGTATATTTAAATATATATAATTATAAATATTTAGAGAGAAAAATCTATTAAAGTAAAAAAAAATAAAAGAGAAAATCATTATGGATGCCAAATTAAAGAATAAATTGAACATCTTATAATGTATAATATCAAATTATATTTTGTCTTCAATATAAAGATAAATAATATAGTGTATATCATATAAAGTCAATTGAAAAAAATACACTAAAAGTATTAAAGAGAAAATGACAGATGTAGAAATAATAGAGTGTCTAATGACAATTTCTTAGAATTTGTCAAAAAAAACCTTACTTTAGTATATAAGATTCTTATTTCCTCTCTTTTTCTCTTTATTTATTCAAATTTCATCACGTTAAAAAAGAGTTAATTTCATTTAAACCATTTCTTTCATTTTTTTATTTTTTTACATGGTTACTTTCGTTAGGTATATTAAAAAAAATGTTTTTTTTTCTTATAGTCATTATTTCATGAACAAAATTTCGAAAAACTTTTTAAAGATTTTGTTAAAAAAAATTTAATAATTTGTTCTACAATATATTTGTTCATCCATGTTCGTCTAAATTTTGATTATCCTAGGTTATATCCGCTAGTTTATCTCTTTCTCTTAAGCTACGATTGTTTTTGAGTATGAAGGATCGATTCTACAGTCGAAAGTTTGAGAAAGTGTCAAGTTTGCAGTTAGTTTATCATGTTATTGGTCACACCGGCATACCTATTAAGAGAGAATTATTGTTTTGTATAGAAATCCTAGAGTTTTAGTTAGCACATATGGTATATTTGTAGGCTTTTGACACCCCTAAACCAAGGTTTGATTCTCCCTTTCTACAAATTGCAATTTTTTTTAGCTTTTTACATTTGTGATATGGTTCAAAAAATATTATGACCCCCGTAAAAATATTTTCTGGGTCCTGATCGGTCATAAATAAAGTTCGTATGGCGATGTTGCTTGAAGAGGAAGATGAGGTTACTTTTTGAGATGCTGGATCTTCCTGAATTCATGCCTATGGAGAGGAATTCGATCAATCTTGGTCAAACCCTAAATCCAAAATGTCAACGTATGATGAAATTTTATTAGAGATTTGCCAAGGAAATGACAATTAAGCCTAATAAGATGAAGAGAGTAGCCTTATTTAATGAAATTTTTAGTTCATCTTTAGTAGTGAACATGATCTCCAAGAAGTGTTAGCTAAAGGAACATGTAACATCGTATTTTCTCGTTTTTACTATGTTTTACTAGGTTCCAAGACTATTTTCAAGCACTTACACATTCTGGAGACATTTATAGGGGTTTTAAGCAAAAATAACCAAAAGACAAGCAAAACCCATTTTTCTGGACAGTTTTAGAGCTCTCAAAGTTTGACTAACACAACTCTCCTCTATCTATGTACAAGAGAAGAAGATTAGAGAGATAAACTATACAATAGTAGATAATAACATGTAAGTCAGAGCAGGTTTTAAGAAGGGGTATAGGTTTTATTATCCAATGAATATGTTTTCACAATTGCTTGGATTTGTTAATCCTCTATAGTCTATACATATAGCTGTGGGCCTTAAAACAGTTAAGTTAAAAAAGACCTGTTGTACTATTTTTTTTTAGTCAAAAAACTCTTGTACTATATACCTATATGATCGGATTTTGGAAAAATAAACACAAAATCAAGTCGCCAAATATAATATCAATTCAAACTAGCAGTTTACCACGTACACTGAAAAAAAATAAGACAGTGAAACTGTAAAAACGAAGATGCAGCCAATATAGAAAAGAACTTCTTTTCTTATTAAGAATCACTTAAACAATCTTACAAGATATGTTTAATCAGATTTACACACAGTCAACACGACTTGTCACTGACCAATTCTTAATCTAACCAAAAACACTAAGAACCCTAAAAGCTTTTTCGCTTAGTTCTAAAAATTCTTCTTTGACGGCCAAACAACATGTTTGGCAATATATAGGAACCCTCCTATGACCTACTTTCCTAAACAAGGATAAGTCTAAATCTTCTAGGCAATATGGTAATATCTTGTCCTCTAATTAACAAGCCTTCAAAAGTATTGCCACGTCATCCAATATTCGTGACTCCTCCAAGACGCGTAAACATCTTCCAGAGTCCTACAACACAGCCTTGTAGCACCAGAACGTCTTCATGCTTTCATTCTCCCCCTTTTTATCTGAATGTGACAACTCAAGCTCTAGATGTGAATAGTACTAGAATCTTTCAAAACCATAAGCCTCAGCCACATTCAGCTATGACATCACCATCATCACCAATATCACCATCTCATCATACTCCCCCAGCGTGAGTGCACATTCATATAAAAACAAGGATGAAGACATATATGCAGGGAGACACAACAGACCTTGATGCTGAGATCCTACAATTCCCATAGATAGTATCTCATCTAGCTTTTTGCCACCATTGTTCAACATTCTAATTTTTTTATGATTCTCGTTCAGCTCCCTTTCAAGGCTTGTTTACCTTTCCTTCTTCAAACCATAGAGTTCTTGAAGATTTCTCAGTTTTCTCTCAAGCAACTCCTTTTCAGCAGGGAGTAGTTCCTTGCAAGTTGAGACTTTAGACTTGCATTCTTCTTCTAGCATATTGACCTTGGCTTCCAACTGCAATTTTTCTTTGATAAGTAGCAATTTTTTATTACACAGCTGAACCCAATTGTCATAGAGTACACAATAGCTCTCTTTTGTAATTGATTCTTCATCATCATCATCTGAGCTTTCATCAGCTATATCATCACTTTTAGCACTGTATGCAAAAAGATTCAACATTCGTCTTTCTTCTTCATCCCATCACTCTCTGATTCTGAATCACTAAAGCTAACATATGCCTTATTAATTCCTTTCACCATGTTTGGGCATTCAAATTTTAAATGTCCAATCCCTTACATTCAAAGCACTTCATCTCCTTGCGCTTAACCATTGGAGACTCAAGTTTGTAATGACCAAAACCACCACATTCAAGACATTGAATCTCTTTTCTCCGATCAGCTTTTTTTTTCTCAGATATATTTGGCCTAGAACAAGACCTCTCTGTAGCACTTTGGTTCCAGCGAGTTAACCCTCGTCCATGTCCTTTTTCAACACGTTTGAGAGCTTTTCCAAAGTTTCTTGCCATCAAGGACATGTTATTTTTTATCTCTTGCAACTGATCACTCCTGTCATCTGCCTTGAATGCAATTCCTTTACCATGAATTCTCAGTTCTTCAGCAACTTCCATCTCCTCTGATTTTAGCATATTTAACGAGATCCTCAAACTTCAAGGTGTTTGTGTTGTCAGATACCCTCATAACTACTTTATGAGCTGCATACTTAGAAGGTAGAAATCTAATTAATTTCTTAACCAGCTTGGTATTCTTATAGATCTTACCAAGATTCTTTGCTTCATTAGCAATAGCACTCAGTTTTGCACTAAACTGTGAAATTGACTCTTTTGGATCCATCCTTAAGACTTCAAATTGAGATGCAAGTTGGTCTAATCTTGTTCTTTTGACACTTGAGTTTCCTTCATGAGTCTTCTGCAGAATGTCCCAAACATCTTTAGCTGATGCACAACCTTGTACAAGCTTAAACTCATCATCAATAGCTCCAAAGATAGCATTAAGAGCCCTAGCATTGTATTTAGACAAGTTCTTTTCTTCCACTGTCCAGCGTGCCTTAGGTTTGGTGATATTGTCACCAGCTTCGGTTTTCTCATATGGAGGCTCCCAGCCTTCTTCAACAGCCATCCAAGCATCCTCACCTAGATTACGGATTAACTGAACCATGCGGACCTTCCAACGACCATAGCTTTGTTCATCCAAGATCACAGCCCTTTGAAGCATCATCAACTCATTACCCACTGCATCATTATCCCAAGATCTCAACCTGTAGCGAGAATAGAGCTCTCGTCGGTTGACTGCTCTGATACTAATTGTAAAAACGAAGATGCAGCCAATATAGAAAAGAATTCTTTTTTTTATTAAGAATCACTTAAACAATCTTACAAGATATGTTTAATCAGATTTACACACAGTCAAAACGACTTGTCACTGACCAATTCTTAATCTAACCAAAGACACTAAGAACCCTAAAAGCTTTTTCGCTTAGTTCTAAAAATTCCTTTTTGATGGCCAAACAACATGTTTGGCCTGATAACACAATATATAGGAACTCTCCTATGACCTACTTTCCTAAACAAGGATAAGTCCAAATCTTCTAGTCAATATGATAATATCTTTTCCTCTAATTTACAAGCCTTCAAAACTATTTCCACTTCATCCAATATTCGTGACATCTTCCAGAGTCCTACAACACAGCCTTGTAGCACCATAACGTCTTCATGCTTTCAGAAACAACTTGCAATTAAATGTCAAAAAGAGGGTTTGTAAATTTAGTGGCAATAGAGTTTGATAACTGAGTCAGCCCCTGCAGTATATAGCCATGGTTGTCGCGGATGAAACTTGCAGTCCAAGACTCCTGCAATCAAAATCCATAACATATATATATATATATATATATATATATCATGAAGAATCAAAACATATGACCATGACGCATAATAGTGTGATCCTTAAGGAAAAAAACACAAAAACGCCATATAAACTGACCTCCCCCATTTGAAGAAGTAGAATGGCCTCTTAGAATCTCCAAAGGCACAATCAGAGGATTCTCCTTCAGATCGTTATACACCTTTCCATGGAAGACATAAGCTGTTGAGTCCTCCGAGGATGAAGCAAACAACGGATATGAACGGTGAAACGCCACATTAGTGATGTCCTTAGGATGATTCTTGAGAGTCTTGTACGTCTTGGAAGAAAGATCCATGTCAAACCAACACATCTTCCTTCTTTGCTTCCTACTATCAGATTATCACCACCAGGATGAATCACCATCGATGAAATTTCCCTCATTCCAGTCTCGAGCTTTTTGACAGGCTCATCTACCTTTAGCAGATTGTAAACACGCAACTTCTTTTTCGTCGAGATGAACAAGTATGAACGGCTGGGATGGAAAAGTGCAGTCACTGGAAGTCCACGGATCTTGAAAGGCTTTTGTGTAAGCTTTTTCGAGATTTGATGAATCACAACACCTCGCGTTTCTCCGGACGCCATGACTGTCGACAGATAGTCTCCTTTACGATGCCAGTCAATACTAGATTATTCTGAAATATATAAACCAAACCAGTTAAAGGATTTTTTTTTCTGTTTCCCTGTTACAAGAGATATTTAGCAAAAGTGTACCTTAAATGTCTAATCATGATCCCTCCATATTTCTCATCTGGAAGCCAACTTGCAATAGCTGCAACTATGGTGCAAAATACACAAAAGATTAAATATCATTCGGATATGTCTATCTCAATTTCTGACAAAAGTGCTGATGGCTACTTACTAGATGCTTTTGGTTCTGGAACGTTTCCTAAGCGTAGCAACTCTTTAATATTTTCCTGTTCTTCATCAGTGCCAAGTTCAGTGTTCAGGATAACCAAATCTCGTCCTCTGCAAATGTGATGGTTTCAGAACAGTTATATAATAAATAAATCAGAAAACAAAACTCCCAAGATAAAACACTCACATGGCAACGGCTAAAATTGAAAAGTCGAAAAGAGGATTCCATGCCACACACTTAATAGCTTCATCAAACTGCCAGATCTTAAGACATCTACCAGTTTCCACTTCCCATATACGGACGGATCCATCAGTTGAACCTTTGAAGAAAGAATACAAAGCTTGGCATCTTTGGAAAAAGAAAAGAGAGCTCAACAAAACTGAACAATAACATTAAATAAAATACTAGAGGCTATCCATTGGCCAGACCATTCAGTGGATATGGTAGTAACTTGTCCTGCATGGCTTTTATATTCAAGATAACAAGAGTTTGGATAAGGTCTTTCCTACTAGGTAGCTTAGGCTTCAAAGACTCAGGATCAAGGTTTATCTTTGGAGAAAGGAAACAAACTAAGATTTAGATAACATAAAATGAGATAAACCAAGAAAAATGAAATGATCAAGATTAGTCCTCACTGTGTTTTTTAGAACTCTCGGACATAGGTATAAATCCAAACAACGGTCAAAAGACTCTTTTACTGCATTCTTATATGCTGGAATGCTTCTCACAGTTGCAAACCTACGCACACATTAATTTTAATTACCATAAGGCTTAAAAGCTAAACTATTGAGTATATTAAGCGGTACTTTTACAAATCTTTCAGGAATGATTTTTGGACGATCTTCCTCGCACTACAAGAAATTGAAGTATTAATAGCAAATTAGTATAGCGTTTAACACCTTTCTGCTATAATTGATATATCTCTCAGTTTTAGATAGCGTTTGCCAAAGTACAAACGCTATGTATAGTTGGTCAGATTTAAATGTTAAAAATTTTTTGAAGAAATGTAAAATATATAGCACTAGTAAGTTTCAAAACGCTATGCATCATTCACGCGAACAAAAAAATATTATTTCCCCCCCTAACTACTTTTAGTGAAAAAAGAAGCGGCTTTCCAAATTTTACTCTCCCACTAACCCTAGTTTAGTTTCCCTCTCACTCTATTGTATCACTTCTCAATCTTTTTCTCACTTTCTTTGTTCCTCATCGAATACTCATTGAAATCCCTCTACTTGAGATTAAGAATAGTCTCTCTCTCTCTCTCTCTCTCTCTCTCTCTCTCTCTCTCTCTCTCTCTCTCTCTCTCTCTCTCTCTCTCTCTCTCTGAGGTTGCTTCGTTCCTCTGATTTTCCTAACCCTAATTATTGTTCCTGAGATTCCTATCTACGATCCGGTGACGAGTTCAGAGGAAGCCAAGGTCGTTGGTAAGTAGTTCTGGTCGATTTCTCTTCCAATTGAATTTTGAGATCTAGGTTTTGTATTGATTCGTCACCAATTTCCCCCAAATTAGAAATCATGCTTCTCCTTCGACGAAATCCTCAAGGTACCGAAGAAGATCTATCTTAGCTCGAAATGACACCGTCGATGCCAACACCCTTCATGTTCCTCTGACTCTTCCTCTTCTTACTTTGATTCCTCCAGATCTGTGGATTTCTTTCTCACCGACATTTGAAAACCTTTGTTTGTTTGGAGTTAAAAATTTAACTGTCATTTATTTGTTTTTGTTGGTGTTCTTTGAAAGGAATAATGTTAATGGATCTAGAGAAAGCATCTACGATGTTCTTCATCTAAAGCAGATATGTCGATCCCCCATGTAAGTGTTTTCTACAACTCTCCACTCTTTCCTCATCTGTGTTTTTTAACTCTGTTTTTACAAATATTTTTGGGTGCAGGACATTGCTACTGTTGGGACTACAAGACCTTAAGTATTGTCGTTAGGGCATCTTTATAGGGGGAACTATTTTAGGTGTTCTTAGAGTAAAAATATTATGAAAATAATGTAAGATCAGTAGTTAAAATGTTTCGTTAAAAAGTTAATTATTGGGAGAACATGTTTAAGATCATAAGATTTAATAATATAATATTCTTAAACATATTACAATTATAAAAACTTATAAAATAACATTTAAATTGCAAACTTATAAAACGTTTACTAAAATTCAAAATACAATACCAAATTTTTATGAAACAACAAAAACATTAAAGATAAAAAAAACATATTACTTAATTAAAGGACACAAACATTTTATTTAATTAATATATAGTTTAATGTCCAAATTTATTCCATATATTCTCAATCAGATCCTCTTTTAATTTGTGAAAAATTGTTTGCAAAAAATTGTATTCATTCACAGCTTGCCACGTCAGCTTAGAACTGAGCCAAGATCAGTTCTACATCAAGAACTAAAAAAAGTGTTCTAAGCCACTATTCATTATTTTTCTATTTTTTTGGGCTAAGAACACCCCTCATGTTCTCCCTATAAAGATGGCCTTACATTGCAGTTATGAAAATAGAGATGGAGAATGAGGAGTTAAGCCCACCTTCTCAAAGTTTTGACCTCCTTGAATAGGACCAAGGTGTTGCTAAATCTCTAAACATTACCAAGTGATACTAAACATTCATCCTTGTCTCTTTAGTCTATTGTCTTGCTTACGGTGTGATATTTTATATGTTGCTTTACAGTTTGCGTTTTTTTTTTTTTTTTTGTTAATTCTCAGGCAAAGCTTTGTAATGGAATGGTCGTTCATATTATGATTTTGTTAATTCTTTGTTATGTAGTTTTCCTAATTTGATCTAAGGATGGTTTGAGAAAAAAAAATTCGTCTGAGCGTTGGGCGATCTTAGGCTTCTCGATGGTGGAAGGGAGGAACGATATGGTGAGGATTGACAGTTCGTGAAGACTGTTTTAGATCTAGTTGAGGTGAAGTCAGATTCGAGGTTAGGGTTTAATCTTTCTACTAGTTTGGGTGTAATTATCATGCGCATGTCTTCTTCTTGCCTTTTTTTGATTCTCTAAGAAGCTAAGTTGTATCTTCCATTGTCGTTTTTTCGTTTTCTGCAGGGATTGAGGTTTCTAAGTACTTTGACACTATTACTCCTGAAGACAAGCCAAAGTCGATTCATTGGTGAGTTATTAAATGAGAAACTCAGATTGCTTAAGTTTGTTTTCTTAGAAGTTTATCTTCTACAAGTTTTTTTCTGTTGATTTAACTTTGTGCCATGTTTATGTCAAGTATCATGTTGTATTAACTAGTCTTTGTTTGCAGATTTCAAAGTAAGCAAAGAAGGAACTAGGTGCCAAATACTGGATTGGTTTTCAGAGGAAGAGGTTGTGGTGGGGGAAGGTCTCATACTGATCTGAACTTGTGGTGTTCTTCTCTCTATGGTACATGTTAGTCTAGATTTGCTTTAGTCTCTCGTATCTTCAGGCTCTCTAATTTCTGATGTGTTCATATGGTTATTGGGACAGTAGGTGGTTTAAAGAACTCAAGACATGTTGAAGTTGATTATCTGATGATATCAAAGAAGTTTCAAAGATTAGAGATCCAATAGTGTGGAAAATTCATGGAGTTTACAAGAGTTTTCTAGACTTATTTTCTAATATGTAATTTTACTTTGTAATGATATGTCAATATTCTTGTAGCTAGTAGAACTTTTTGTATTTGTACTTGTGGAACATTTTTCTTGTATATTACTATTGTGGTTATATGAACTTTTTTTTATACATATTGTTGGTTTGACAAATAACAGGATGTTTATCTAATAAGCAAAATATAACAAAATCTAGGGTACAATAAAAATAATAATACAAAACAAATGCTATGAAAAAGAAATAATAACGAAGATTAATTGCTATTATAAAGTATACAATAGCAATAAAGAAAATGCAATCTAAAAGATAACTAATATAGCATAAGCAGAAAACGCTATGTAAAGTGTCATATCTATTATAACGGGCGCATATATAGAACTGTTATGATAACCTGTTATAGCGTTTTTCGAACGCTGTATATGTGACATTTTCCTGTAGTGTCGCACATCAATTTAGATAAGGCTATCTCTTTCTCTGTTGGAATGTATTCCAAAGAAGGATAGTATGATTCCTCGTGTCCTATAAAACCCAAATTGCAAAGCATCACTACAACAAATTTGCACATTCTTAGCGTTCGATAAATGCTATTATATGTGATACACAGCGTTTTTGTAAACGCTGTCTCTGCCCAAGCTATCGTAGATCCCCCCATACAATAACGTTTTTTACTCCCGCTATTATATCTTTATATATAATAGCATAATTTCGGCGTTATAAATGTTATAAATATAGCGTATGTAAATGTACTTAAAAATTATTCAATAACATTTTTACACTGCTATTATAATTTATATTGTTACAATATTTTATTGCTGTTATATTTCCTATAATGTCTTAATATTAATGGACAAGAAAGAAGCAAAACCTCTGGTTATGATGGGACCATCTCTAGGACGAGTCTTCTTTGGTTTCCAAGTCTTTGAAAACATGCCTCCAAGGCTTCCAAGAAGCTTCTCACCCTGAAAACCAAAAATCCAAATAATTAAGCATCTCGGAATGCACAGAAAAGATTAATTTTTCCATAATAATGAAAAAAGAAGAAAGAAGGAAAAACTCACTCGACTGAGATCATGATCAATTTCAACAGCTTTATAGTGAGTCCTAGTGATTTGCTCGCCCTGATCATGCAACATAACCAAAGTTCTAGTAGCATCTGACCTAATATCCTCAGCCACCTTCAAACAACCCTGTACAGATTTCGTAGTCTCTTCAGCCTTGTACACAGCATAACCTTCAAGCTCCTGAACAGACTGGTTTTCAATACCACCAGAATCGCGGAAATTGTTTTTGTACTGTTATCTAGATTTTGTACTGGTATCTAGAGTTTGAAAAAATAAAGTAATCAGAATTGATGCTTTATTATTCTAACTTGTAAGCTAAGAGACTAGAGAGTTAAGACTTCAAAATAAAGTCGATCAAATTCCCCAAGTTGACGACATAGATGACAGAGTGAAGCAACAAGTTCTTAAAACAGTAACATCCAATGATTTCACTTCTAAACCTAATTTTGCTTTCAAACAATCTTAGGCACAAAAGAAATCAAAAACCTCCCAAGTTCTATCTACCCAGATGGCGGCGAGAACATAATCAAGATCTTTGTTCTAAACCATTCAAAATGCTAAACAAAATTCCATATCTAACTAAATGAAAAGATACATGGAGAACAAGAGCGATGCACATAGGGAGTATGTGACAATATACCTGAGCAACAACGAGACTATGTGAGCCATATCACAGAGCAAAAGAGCTCCAACCTTGTCAGCAAATCACTAGAATAGAGGCGTGATTACCAACTTAAACTGTTTCAAACATGGAACATACAACTTAATGAAATCATCTAAAGTTAAGAGATAAAACCAAACTTGTTTCTTGCTCTATTCGTATTATCTTATCTCAGCTGAAGGAGCAAAGTGTTGAAGTAGATAACCATATATTGAAAACCTGAAATTAAAGCTCCTGCAATAAACATAAATCAATCACAACATGAGCACGAACACAATATACGGCGGTTTCAAGCACCCCTGTAAAGCACATACCTCGATTAGCTAGCTCCTTTCCTCGTCCTCTTCTACGAATCAATCAAAAAACCAAACGAAATAAAAAACCAAACACAAAAACTAAACCTAAATTTGTTCATCTTTAATCTATAAGAAACTCACATCAACAATGGGCACAAAGCATGTTTCCGCCACACCATCGAGAATAGCTTCACCGACGCCGGAATGAGATTCCAAGCCCTTCATCTTAACCCACACAAGCATATTTCCAGAATTGATTCACACTAGCGAAATGAAACAAGATCTGGAGTTACTTACTTGTGTCCAGCGACGAGTTCTGCGATTCACCAATGAATTGCGACGGAATCGAAGACCTAAATTTTCGATTTGGGGAAAAAACAAATTTTTATTCCCACTTGCAATTATGAGATGACAGAAAGGTCGAGAGAAAGAAAGTGAGAGGGAGGACGAGAGAGTGAGAGAGCAAGGATCAAAAGAAGGGATTCAGTAGAAAAGAAGATCGAAGAAGAGGATACAGTCGAGAGGATTTTTTTTTTTTTTTTTTCTGTTCAAAGTTTGTTTTTTCTTTTGTCTCCACACATTTGTAAGGGAAAAGTTAAAATGACCTAAAGTATCTGGGGCCGATGAAAAAATAGGCTCTAAAATCTCCCGCTTAGTAAAATTTCGGTATAACTTTAAAAAAGTGCTATTATATAATAAGCAAGATTACAAAGTCATTTTTGATAGCACTTGCGGAAAATGAGCTATCGTTTGGTGCTATCAATGTGACATTTTCTTGTAGTGCATTAGACCTTCAATAAAAAATACAATTCCTAGATAGCTGGTCAGCAAAAAAAAAAATATTCACCTGGCAATTTCTGTTTCGGTGGAGGAGTATAAATTAATTGCTTGCTCTTTTGATCTGAAGTTGAATCATCATTATGCCATAAGAGATACAACTTGGGCTCTTCTTCAGGCTTACCAAACTTGATCCACCCCTTCCGGATTGCTCTAACAATCTTAACAATAATTTTAGCCTCCCATTTTGAACGGATGCGCCTTCGCTTGGGTTCTGGTGCACTTGAGAGTGGATGTTTTGCATCATGCCATTTGAACCAATCAACATAAGGCTGGCACCAAGAGAATCAGTTAAAAGGGTCACAAATAGAAAAAACAGCTACACATAAACCACATTACGTACCGGACATGGATCAAAGTCAGCATGTGGCGCTGCCGCTTTGAGTATTCTACGAATGGGATATATCTACTCTTTAGTCACCTCCACTTCCTCGTCATTATATTCGTCATAAATCTTCAAGCTAAATCCCTACAAATTGCATCACTATAATGCTACAAAATAACAAACTACATATACAAATAAATAAACAGATAATTAAGTGTGTTTCAAACTTACCAGTTCCTGGAGTCATCCTTATCTACAAGCAAAGAGTCAAGTCTGTCTCGCTTCCTTTTCTTGGTAATCTTCTTCCCAGTGGTGTCATAACCAATATGTTTCTCATCCTTATACCACTTCAAGGCATTCCCAACTGTATTTATTGGAGGAACCTACACATCATAAGATAGTTTCGTTTGGAAATGGAGAAAAGATCATAGTTTCTAAATTGTATAATGAAATATACAAAGCATCAACCTCATCTTCTGAAGAATCACTCTCTTCGACGACTTCATCTTGTTCATGATCAGAACCTTCATCACTCCCATCTTCCTCACCATCTACTTGTTTACCATCATCATCATCATTAATATCTTATGTCTCTCTCTCTCTGAAGCATCATGCTCGGAATCGAACGTATCGGAGTCGAAATTATCGGAATTGAAAGACCCGGACAAACTCTACAGAGCAAAAACACAGAAAGATGAATAAATAAAGTAATAAATCACATGCATGAAAATAAATAAAAGCTCAAAGCTATGAAACAAAAAAGAAGGTGCAAGGAAAGGAGAATACATCTCTTTCGTATTCAGAATCCATTAACAGGTCTTCTTTTACTGCTGGATATCTCACAGAGACTCTCCTTCTCTTTGTTGAACTAAGAACAAACTCGTTTTGTAGATGCAGCCATGCAGGGGATCAGATGATGCGGAAGGAGAAAAGATTTAGGGTTTAGGTTAACGTGCGTTAACGCTTCCTAACTCTTATGGGCCTGTATAATGTTAATGGGCCATAGTAGTGCAATGAATAGCATTTCTCTATACATCACGATTTCAAGATATTATCAAGCCATCACCGTCAACAACCGAGCTGCTCATACAAGGCTTCAACTTCACTTACACTAACCAGAGAAAACAAAGAAAGATAAGAAGCCACTCTGTGAGATTATATATATCAAGATCATGTCATTTCGTAAAACTTACTATACACAATGGAAAATATACGCTTCTTGATGACCTAAGTAACATTTTCTGAGTTAATTGCGGAGTTGCAGATTATATATAGGCTATTGCTAAAACCAAACCATTATCTTCAGCTTATTCGGATTCAAAGAAACGCAAAATTAGATTCTCATATCAGCAAACAACGATAATCACTAAACTCTTGCTCTTAAAAGATTTAAGCCAAGAAAAGAATATGAAACGTATAGTGCAAGTAAACTTACAAGATGTCTCGGAGAAGCTAGCTTCACAGGGTTCTCGTGTCCTGGAAATGGAAACAACCCATTTACAGATGAGAAGTAAAACCAAGAAGAAGAAGCTTGTTGAATAGAATCGTTAGTTCTATAATTTTTGAGAATGTAAGAAAGCTTGATATCAGGTAATACTACTACACATGCATATTCAAGGGGAGAAAAAAAAATAAACAGAACCACAGAGATATAAATTAAAAGACGAACACGCTGATTGATAATTAAAATAAGTATAAACCCAAGAAAAAGTAGCAGCGATGAGGCAATCGAATGATAAACAAAATTTGTAATCAGATAAAACAGGAAGCAAGTAATGAAAGCGCGGCGCTCGAGAATCTCCAAACCTAGAAATGAAAGAAAAGGCTCGCCGACTCGGCGGTAAGTGAGATAACTTGAGTTGAGACTTTGCTGGGATTTTGTTTGTTCTTCAGAGGCCGGTTGAGAGAAATTATGAAGAGAGTTTATAAATAAATAAAAAATGAGCAACTCACGTATTTTTCTTGAGCGTCAAGGCCAATCTCTCGAAGCCAATGCTCATCAAGAAGAGTCTCGTCATTGTGTAATTAATCCAAGTGTTGATGATCTTCTCCCGATAAAGAACTGATGTGAAATGATCCAACATATCCTCTGGCTTGAAGACTGTTTCCTTGTTCTGTTCTCTATCTTGCAATGTTCCACTGCCATATGTAACCTGAAAATGTTCGACAAGCTAAGATGTAAAGGAGGTTTTTGCACCACCAAAGAAAAAAAAAAAAAAAAAGTAAACAAAGAAATCTAAAAAAATGAGATATTTGTGATATGGAACCAACACAGTAGATAGCAAAAATAAACGAGTTACCTACTACCTCTTCAAGGCTTGAGCTAGCTTCTGATTCCTCCATCTTCTCATTCCAATCTAATCCGAGTAACCAGAAATGGCTTCCTCGGCTCGTCTCACAACGTCTCTGACCAACGTTCTCCATGACTGCCATGTTATCCTGAGGTCGGCCTTATCTTCTTTTTTTTTTAAATGTCAATCAACTTCCTAGTCATGGTTTCAAATCATCAAACTCAAGCAATTCATCTACATTAAGCAGCTCTGACCCCATATATCGTTCTGAAGGAAAACAAATAAGTAATGTTTCAGTTCACAAATAAAAATTTCCAGCTCAAAACTGGAATGAAGCCGAAACTACTACTACTACTACACACTTGTTCAATGCTTAGATAAAAATAATGAAGCCAAAACTCATACCCACACACCTATTATAAGATTTTAAAATGGCCATATAATAATAGAAACGATAGTATGTATCACCAAGATTTCAAAGAATTTTAAACTCACCACCCATAACGCTCAGATTCAAAAGAAATAATTAAGTTTCAGTTCCGAGATCAAAAGTGGCCACAACCAATACTTAGATAGTTAAAGAAGGTAAATTAATGTCATATATAAAATCATAAATTTCCACACAAGCGGCCATGACGAAATTGGAATTAGAATCAGCGAATTTGAGCAGCGTTGTATGGAAAACGGCGGAGGAGGATGGATTTGCGTTGGGTAGAAGATGCAGAGATAGATTGAACGGGAGGTTATCTGAGACACAATCCTCGCCGTGATTCCTTCCACCGCTGTGTCTTTCATTGCTCTTCCCTCCATCAACGTGCTGGTCACGTGAGAAGACTTTTGGCTCAAAAACAAATTACGACTCTTGTGTTGAGCTTTCGTGGGGTGGGCCTTCCAAAAATCAATAAATTTTGGTTTATTCCATTCGGTTTGATCGGTTACACTAAATCTAGTAGTTGATTCGGTTTCATATCAAAAGAGATTTTCTAAGCAAATTTCTTCTGTTTAAGCATTTTCAATTTTACTTCCCCTTAATGTTGGAATATGTAAGTATGAAAAAAAAAAACAAAAAAAAATCATATCTTTAATCAGAAATTGTGATTTTGTATTTAAATCCTCGCCGTAATTCCCTACTGGTCCAGATATTCGAATAGCATGGATAGGCCAAATCAAGTTGAATGACTGTTTAGTATTGAACAACGTCCTCTACATTCCTGATTTTCGTCTGAATCTCCTCAGTGTTAGTCAGTTAACCAAAGATATAAAAATGTCGTGTGATTTTTGATGAAGAATCTTGCATGATACAGGATCCTATCAAGGGACTGACGATTGGGAATGCTGAACAGATATCCAACATGTACGTCTTGGATAGAGCTTCTATTACTTCTGTAGATAATCAGAATTTGTCTTGTTCAGTCAATATTGTTGTTGACACCACTCTGTGGCACAAGACATCCTTCTGTAGCTAAGATTCATTCTATCACGAATGTACTTGGAATCAAACAGAATAATACTAAAGGTTTCCATTGTACAATTTGTCCTCTTGCAAAACAGAAGCATCTTCCCTACATATCTCACAACCACATGAGTAAAAGTGCTTTTGATTTGCTTCATATTGACATCTGGGGACCATTTTCTGTTCATACAGTAAAAGGATACAAATATTTTTTCACCATTGTTGATGATCACAGCAGAGTAACATGAATTTATCTGTTGAAGACAAAGTCAGAGGTGTTAAAAGTCTTCCCCGATTTCTTAAAGATGATTGAAACTCAGTATAAAGCTACTGTCAAAGGGGTTAGATCAGATAATGCACTAGAACTGCAGTTTGTTGATTTCTACAAGTCAAAGGGCATTCAATCTTACCATTCCTGTCCAGAAACCCCAGAACAGAACTCAGTAGTAGAAAGGAAGCATCAACACATCTTAAATGTGGCAAGATCATTAATGTTTCAAGCTCACCTTCCATTAGAATACTGGGGAGAATGTGTTCTAACCTCAGTTTTCCTGATAAATCGATTGCCATCTCCACTTCTAGAAAACAAGTCTCCATTTCAAGTTTTAACATCAAAGAAAGTGGAGTACAAGGGATTAAGAGTCTTTGGCTGCCTTTGCTACAGTTCAACCTCTTCCAAGAACCCACAAGTTTCAACCTCGATCAAAGGCTTGCTTGTTTCTTGGTTATCCTACAGGCTACAAAGGCTATAAGTTGTTGGATTTAGAAACACACACCGTTCACATTTCACGAAATGTGGTATTTTACGAGGATATATTCCCACTTGCCACTGGTATGTCTGACTCTCCTCCAGATTTTCTTTCCATGTTTGACTCTGCAAAATTTGGTACTCATGCTAAAGATAGTAGTGAAATTCCTATAGAGGCTGAGGATCCCTTTGTAGTTGTGAATGAAGCTACGGATGCGTGTATTACCCCTGCAATAGATAGTCATACTACGGATAGAGGAAAGAGAGTATCCAAGTCTCCAGCATATTTACATGATTACTACTGCAATATGACTACAACAGACATCCCATATCCTTTGGCTGCTTATATGACATATGACAATCTCACAGAGGAGTATAAAGCATACATTTGTGCTGTCACAAAGTTTGCAGAGCCAACCACTTTTAATCAAGCCAAGAAATTTGAAGAATATTCAAGCAATGAATGAGGAACTCATTGCTCTTGAGAGCACTCACACTTGGTCCGTCTGTTCACTTCCTCCAAACAAGCGAGCTATTGGCTGCAAGTGGGTGTATCAGCTTGACATATCTAATGCATTCTTGAATGGGGATTTAGATGAAGAAATTTACATGAATCTTTCCCCTGGCTATACAACAAAAGCAGGCAAAACATTGCCACCAAATGCGGTATGTAAGTTACACAAATCCCTCTATGGTTTGAAACAAGCATCGCGTCAGTGGTTCCTTAAGTTTAGCTTTGTTCTTCTGCAACTTGGTTTTAAGAAATCGTATACTGATCATACGTTGTTTGTGAGAAATGTGAATGGGAAATATGTGGCTGTGTTGGTGTATGTTGATGATATTATCATCACAACAAATGATGAGCATGAAGTTGCCAAGCTAATAAATTATCTACGGAGTTCTTTTAAACTCAGAGATCTTGGAACTTTGAGATATTTTCTTAGACTTGAGATTGCAAGATCCAGTAAAGGGATTTCTCTTTGTCAGCGCAAGTATACTTTGGAATTGCTTCAAGAAACGGGTTTGTTAGCTTGCAAAGAAGTAAGTGTTCCAATGGATCCGAATGTTTCACTGGTTCAGGATAGCTCAGAAACTTTGCTTTCGGATCCGAAACAGTACAGAAGACTGGTGGGAAGGATGATGTATCTGACAATAACAAGGCCTGATATTACCTATGCAGTAAATAGGCTGTGTCAATTTACTTCTGCTCCTAAGCCCTCTCATTTGCAGGCTACGTATAGAGTATTGCACTACCTCAAAGGAAGTATAGGCATGGGTTTGTTCTACTCGGCTACAGCAGAGCTCACATTAACAGCTTTCACAGATGCAGATTGGGGTTCCTGCAAAGACTCTCGACGCTCAACCACTGGATATTGCATGTTTCTTGGTACATCTCTGATCTCTAGGAAATCTAAAAAGCAGGACACTGTTTCAATGTCCTCTGCAGAATCTGAGTATCGTGCAATGGGTTTTGCTGTCAAAGAGATTCGATGGTTGGTAAATCTTCTTGGAGAACTACATGCACCTCAAACAAAAGCAGTTGCCTTCTTTTGTGATAGTACTGCAGCAATTCACATTGCAAATAATGTTGTCTTTCACGAAAGGACTAAACATCTTGAGATAGACTGCCACAAGGTTAGAGTATGTGTTACTAATGGTCTGGTCAAAACACTTCATGTCACAACAGACCAACAGCTGGCGGACGTTTTCACCAAAGCCGTACAAGCAAGACAGTTTCATGCTCTTATTGGCAAGATGGGCTTGATCTCTATATATATGCCATCTTGAGGGAGGGTATTAGAGTAAAAGATTATCTAAATTGATTTGTGTAAACCGGGTTTGTTAGTCTTGGTTTAGTAAACATGAGTCAAACTCTCTAGTCATATAAGAGGGTTCATTGTAAATGTAAGATCAACTAAGATGAATGAAATGAGAGTCAAACTTTCGCGTAACTAACTTTTCTCGTTTCGTTCCTCTAACAATATAAACCAGCTTTCTTTGTTTCAATCTTGTCCACCGCCGAGTCAAGAGACAAAACTCACGGAAACGTCATGGTTTTATTTATTTCCCTAAAAATTAAGTTTTCAGTCCTCCAAATTTGGTAAACATCATATGCAAACAGCACCAAATATGGCTATAACCCATAGTATCATAGCAAGGTGATGTACGTACGTATATGATATACGGAAGAGCTAGTCATGATTTTAAGCAAAGACAATGGGTTTTAGATAACGAAACTGCTCCATTTCTGTCCATCCTGATTCACATATGCGTCCTCAAATGTATATTCACGATCGAAAATGAAAAGAATCAACTTTTCTGAAAGAGTCTTTTATTTGTTTTTAAAGAAATCAAAGTTGTAATACACAAGAAGTAAACCTCATCAAGTATCATCAGGCCGTTTTCATTTCAGATTTGCAGAGGAGTGCAATCAGTTTTTACTTCACCTGCGAAAATGGCATATATACACACTTTTTCATTATATGAAAATTCACATGAAAAAAAAATGGCATATGCAGATATGTTTCTCACAAATAATGCAAAATTAGTAGTGAAGCTTTGCAAAAAGTATTTGAAACTCAACATGTTGAAACATAGATTTTCTATGTACGTACAAAATTTTCTTACCTTTCGACGCTCAATGAAGCATGTGCAAAGTGCAATCCATGTCTATTAGTTATATAAGTTGGGATTAAGCTTCCTTTTACTTAGTCCTAATACTCTAGTATAAATTCCCCTTGTATTAGTTACATTTGATCTTAATGAGAAATATACTTTACTAAATAGTTAACATGGTATCAAAGCAAAATGAATTTTTCTCATTCTTTTCTCGAGAAAACGCTTAACAGAAAATTATCTCGAGAAAATTAAGCTTCTGCTACTTCGAATTGTTTCAATTCGTCTCTTTCCCAGCTTTGCTTCTTCATTCCGCGTCTTGCGATCTATTTTTCAGCTAATTCTGAGCACCGATTCGAATCAATGAGTGCCTCACATCGCTGTTTCGTCGCTCTCTTCTTAGCGGAATTGTTGCTTGCTATTGTTGAGCTGGTTAGTGCTTCCTTCTGGTGTTTCGTTGTAATCTTGGTTGCTCTATCATCTTGATCGGTTAGGTGTTTAAGATCATTGGACTCCGATTTAGCTTTGGTGATTCTTGATTTGTGGAATTCGCTTCATCGTTTTTTGGATTGAGTAATGGAATCTGCGAATACTGGTACGACTTATGCCACATATCAGTATGAGAATCCTTACTTTCTTCATAGTTTGGATCATGCTGGTCTCATACTTGTTTCTGATCGTCTTTGTACTGGTGCGGAGTTTACTTCTTGGCGTCGTTCGGTTCGTATGGGATTGAATGTTCGTAATAAGCTTGGTTTTATTGACGGTACTATCTTGAAACCAGCTTCGGATCATCGAGACTTTGGATCTTGGTCCAGATGCTATGACATGGTCTCGACTTGGCTAATGAATTCGGTGAGTAAGGAAATTAGTGCGAGTTTGTTATTCATTCCCATGGCTGAAGGAATTTGGAAGAATGTGTTGGCTCGTTTCAAGCAGGATGATGCTCCTCGCGTCTTTGAAATTGAGCAGCGTTTGAATAGTATTCAACAGGGTGCTTTGGATGTGACCACCTATTACACACGACTTGTTACACTTTGGGAAGAGCATAAGAACTACGTAGAGTTACCAGTGTGTACTTGTGAAGATGTGAATGCAATGCTGCAACCTTATGGTAGAAATTACAGGAGAGGAGTAGAGTGACAAAGTTCCTCATGGGACTGAATGATTCTTACGATGCTAATAGGCGATATCTTGATGTTGCAACCAATACCGACTATTGAGACTGCCTTCAATATGGTGACTCAGGATGAGAGGCATTGTTCCATCAAGCCTCTTCCTCGGTCGGATAACGTTGTTTTCCAGACAACTGGCTTGGCTCCCCTGCTTCCACAAGGTTATCAAGGCCCGGTTGATAATGCAGCCAATGCGGTTCAAGGTGGATATCGCTCTCGCCCACCGAAACCTGTTTGTACCCATTGTGGACAAACTGGTCATGTTATTAACAAATGCTTCAAGCTTCATGGATACCCTCCAGGTTACATTCCAGGCTTCAAGAGCTCTCTCTCTAACTATCAGTCTCAGAGACATCTAGCTCCATCACAGCCTTCTCAACCTCGAGGATTTTCTAAGAGTCAGTAACGCCCGCATACAGTGGCGAATGTTATGAGTGACCCGATGAGTGGTCTAGACCCGATGAATGGTCCTATAACAAGTTCTTCTCAGGCTCAGTCATCTTCCAGTGCTTCAACTATCTCAAACCTTGACTTGCACAATATGACGCCTACTCAGGTACAAGATCTTATTAAGCATTTGACAGCACATGTTCGAGTTTCAAAGAATCCGGCCCCTTCCCTGTCGACTGCGTCTGTTACCGAGCATGGTGTTATGGCAGTCCAATCTACTTCGGGTATCATTCCCTTTCCATCAACTTCTCTTCGTTTTGAAAACAATGTTCTAACTTTTCAACACCAATATGTATCCTCCTTATACTCTAATCTCCCACATGGTTCTTGGATAATTGACAGTGGAGCCACCACTCATGTGTGTTCTGATTTGTCATTATTTAGTGAAACTGTTCTAGTTTCTGGGGTAACTGTTTCTCTCCCGAATGGTACTAGGGTTGATATCACACACACTGGCACTGTTCCATTATCATCATCGCTTATCTTGACTGATGTTCTCCATGTGCCAACATTCAAGTTCAATTTGATTTCTGTTAGTTCTTTATTACAACATAATCATTGTTCTGCACATTTTTACATTGATTCTTGCATTATTCAGGAGTTTATTCAGGGCTTGACGATTGGTAGAGGAACTCTTATGCATAAACTGTACATTCTGCAACTTGATGCATCATCTCTCGCTGTGTCTAAGTCTCCTGCTTCATTGAACTTCTCTGGATCCTTGGTGGTGGATGGACATCTGTGGCATCAATGCCTAGGACATCTTTCTACTGACAAGTTACAACAGCTTTCTACTGTTTTGCATATTACCAAGTCTGGTTTGTCTTTACACTCTCATTGTTCTATTTGCCCATTAGCTAAACAAAAACGCTTACCTTTTGAGTCTCATAATCGTTTGTCTAGTTCACCTTTTGATTTGATCCATTTAGATGTTTGGGGTCCTTTCTCTATCGAGTCTGTAGAAGGATATAAGTATTTTCTTACCATTGTAGACGATTCTACTCGTTGTACTTGGGTTTACATGATGAGGAATAAAAGTGATGTTTTACAACATTTTCCAGCTTTTATTCAGTATGTTAAGACTCAATATAATTCAAATATTAAAGCAATTAGAACAGATAATGCTCCTGAATTGGCTTTCACTGATCTTATTAGACAACATGGCATGCTTCATCAGTTCGCTTGTGCATACACACCACAACAAAATTCTGTAGTTGAAAGAAAGCATCAACATCTTCTTAATGTTGCTAGAGCATTGTTGTTTCAATTTAATGTTCCTATTGCTTATTGGAGTGACTGTGTCTTGACTGTTGTATTCTTGATAAATAGAACACCTTCTAAGCTGTTAAAGAACTTATCTCCTTATGAATTGTTGAATAAGAAACCACCTTCATATGATCTCCTTCGTACGTTTGGTTGTCTTTGTTATGTCTCGACATTGCTAAAAGATAGAACAAAGTTTAGTCATAGAGCAGACAAATGTGCTTTTTTAGGTTATTCTCCGGGATATAAAGGATATAAGGTGATTAATCTGGATACTAATGTTGTTTATGTGTCACTTAAAGGTTGTTTTTCATGAAAACGAGTTTCTTTTCATTCTAGTCATACTAGGCATCCTTCGAACATCATGAGTGACTCGATTCTTCCATCCCATGTTCCTGTTGCATTAGATATTTCTACTGTTTCAGCACGTGCATCATCTTGCATCACACACATTCGTCCCTAGTACATCATCTGGGAATGCGGAGATAGTCACTACGGGAACAGGAACTACTTCATCATCTAATGCCAGACCACGACGCACAACAAAGGCTCCATGTTACTTATCTGATTACCATTGTGCTCTTATTCAACATTCTAACCGCTCTTATTCAACACATTCCAAACCTATTACTACACCCTATCCACTCGGCCTGGGATAAATACCCGACCCGAAATTTCCGACCCGACCCGAACCGAAAAAAGTCGGTTCGGTTCAACTTCGGTTATGGCTGAGAAACCGATCGGAAGGCTTTCAAATGAGATTCGGGTATCACTTCGGGTCGGTTTTCTTCGGGTTATCCGATCGGTTAACCGAGATTTTAACCTACCTATATAAGCTTACCCTAACACACCTCTTAAATCTTTTTTACCCTAATATCAGCCCGACACCACCTCTCTCTTACAATTTCTCACCGACTCACGACCACCGATAGCCACTAACAAAGCTCAATATCACCTCATCTTCTCCTCATCTTCACGTCTTCTTCGTCTTCTTCATCTCTCTTCGTTTCATAAGGTAAAATTTCTCAGTTTGTTTTGATTTGGGAATTAGGGATTGAGTTTGTTTTGATTTGGGAATTAGGGATTGAGTTTGTGTTGATTTGGGAATTAGGGATTGAGTTTCTATTGATTTGGGAATTAGGGATTGAGTTTCTTTTGATTTGGGAATTAGGGATTGAGTTTCTGTTAGAGATTTTACAATGTCTCAGTTTCGGAGACTCACATGGTTGGGTTTGAGACTCGAAATCTAGGGTTAGAGTTGCACTCTAGATTTCGAGTCTCAAACCCAACCATGTGGGTCTCCGAAACTGAGAAATTGTCATTGTCACTTTGTGCATTTGGTTTTGTCATTGTCACTTTGTGCATTTGGTTTTGTCATTGTCACTTTGTGCATTTGGTTTTGTCATTGTCACTTTGTGCATTTGGTTTTGTCATTGTCACTTTGTGCATTTGGTTATGCTTTAACTCAACTGTTTTATAATGTCTTGTACTCTTGTTTGTGTAGATGTCTATATCAGACGAGGATGTTTTTTTACGGCTTGAAGCAAAGGAGATGAGGACTAAGTTTGAGAAGTATTGGGATGGGATCATCAATATGAATCCACTTGTGATCATCGCAAGTGTGTTTGATCCAAGGAACAAGATGCAATTTGCTGGTCTCTGCTTTGATAAGCTCTATGGAAAGGACAGTATAGAGAGCAATCATCTAAGAAGTTCAATCCGGAAAGTGATGAAGAATTTGTATGAAGAGTATGTGCAGCGATTCAGTCCCCATTCTCAAGCTGAAAGTACAGGAACTCGAAGTGAGAATGTGCCTGAAACAACTCTCCTTTTCGAGGATGATGATGATGACTTGGAGAGCAGAGATTCTTTGTATGAAGAGATGGAAACAGAGACAGTAAATGAAGAAGTTACAAGTGAGCTTGACATTTACTTGATGGAGAATCGTGTGCCAAGAAAGAGAAACCCTTTGGGTATGGATTTTGATGTCTTATCATGGTGGAGACGCAATAGTCATAAGTTTCCAACATTGTCAGAACTTGTAAAAGATGTGCTTGCCATTCAAGTGTCGTCTGTGGCTTCAGAGTCGGCATTCAGTACAAGTGGAAGAATTTTGGATCCTTTCCGGAGTTGTCTATCTCCTCACATGGTTGAAGCTCTCATATGTACTCAACAATGGCTGAGAAATACCATTCAGGCAGAGAAGCTTGCAAGTTTGGTTCAAATGTTAGATGAACTGGATTTTCATGAGTCTTTGGGTAAGCAAGTTTGATGTTTGTCAATCTTTCTTAATTCTTATGATATACAATTTATGGCTGACTTCTTTTATCTTTAATTGCAGCAACTAAGACGGTGGAGGATGTTGATGGAGGATGTTGATGGAGCCATGGAGAATTATGACTTATGATGACTTAGTCTCTAACTCTCTATTCTCTATTCTAAGATCAAATGGTGGATTATGACTTGGTTTGTTTTTTGTTTTGAATATTTTGCTTGTGATTCAGTTTTTTGGATTTGGATAATGATGAACTTATGATGACTTGTTTGAGTAGAATGGATATGATTTCAGTTGCATTTAGGTGATGAAAGCATGAATTAGGCAGCATAAGTGATGAAAATACAGGTTTTTCGGTTCAGTTCGGTGGGTTTTCCAAAATTCAAATTACCCGAAACCCGAACCGAACCGAACCGAAATAGATTTCGGGTTTCTTCGAAGATTTTTTTAGATAACCGAATAACCGAAAACCCGAGAAACCCGACCCGACCCGACCCGAATACCCGAACTCGCAGGGCTACTATCCACTATCCTCTGTTTTATCTTATTTTGTGTTCAAACCACCCTATCAGTCCTATGTCCTCTCTATTTCTATCGAAACAGAACCAAAAACCTTTAAGGATGCCATAGTATATGTTCGGTGGACAAAGGCGATGGATGTGGAGCTTGAAGCTATGGAACTCAATCGGACATTCGATGTTGTCTCCTTACCTCCAGGTAAAAATATACGATCAAGTATCATGCTGATGGCACTATAGAACGGTATAAGGCTCGTTTAGTGGCAAAGGGCTTCACACAACAAGAGGGCATCGATTACATTGACACTTTTTCGCCTGTCGCAAAGCTAGCTAGTGTGAAGTTGGTCCTTGGTTTAGCTGCTAAGCATGGATGGAGCCTCACTCAGATGGACGTTACTAATGCCTTTCTTCATAGTGACCTCGAGGAAGAAATATACATGAGCTTACCTCAGGGTTATACACCACCCCCAAGCGTTACATTGCCACCAAATCCTGTGTGTAAGCTTAACAAGTCACTCTATGGCTTGAAACAGGCTTCGCGACAATGGTATAAGTCCCTCTCTAAAGTGTTTCTTGATGATGGTTTCTCGCAAGCATATGGTGATAATACTCTGTTCGTTAAAGAATTAGCTTCTTCTTATATTGCGGCCTTGGTCTATATCGATGATATTTTGATTGTGAGTAGCAGTGATGAAGCCGTGTTCCAACTTAAGGCATCTCTGGCGAAACACTTCAAGACTAAAGACCTTGGCCCAGCTCGTTTCTTCTTAGGACTTGAGATTGCGAGAAATGCAAGTGGAATATCTGTAAGTCAGCGCAAGTATTGTCTTGATATTCTTGCTGATACAGGTTTATTGGGATGCAAACCAAAGGCAGTACCTATGGATTATAAGAAGGTTCTGACTAAAGACACGGGTCTCTTGCTTAATGATGGATGACCTTTTCGGGAACTGATCGGACGGTTGTTGTATTTGTGCATTACAAGACCAGACATTACTTTTGCCGTCAATCGTCTGAGCAAGTTTCTTTCATGCCCGACAGATGCTCATCTTGAGGCTGCTCATCATGTTCTCAAATATTTGAAGAACGATCCAGGTCAAGGCCTCTTCTTCTCTGCTTCTACTGATTTATGCTTAAATGCATTCTCGGATGCAGATTGGGGAACTTGCAAGGATTCTAGGCGGTCTGTTTCTGGCATTTGTGTTTTTCTAGGAGATTCTTTGATCTCTTGGAAATCCAAGAAGCAAGATGTTGTGAGTTCGAGTAGCACCGAGGCTGAGTACAGGAGCATGGCACACGCTACTAAGGAGTTGCTCTGGCTTAATCAAATGTTGAAGGATTTGCGTCAGACTCCACGAATACAGGCCAAGCTTTTCTGTGACAACAAATCGGCACTACACATTGCACAGAACCCGGTGTTAATATTGCACAGAATCGTAATAATATTGTGACGAAATAATTACTAATTTAAGACTGAAAAATTATGTCACAACAAAGTATCTAAACGGTCACAAATTTGTGACAAAAAATTTTCGTCTCAAAGTAACGTCACAATGACAACTTTTTCTTGTAGTGGTTTCACGAAAGAACAAAGCACGTTGAGATCGATTGCCACATTACTCGAGATCAGATTAAGAGTGGCTTTCTCAAAGTTCTACATGTTGCCACCGAGAATCAGTTGGCTGACATCTTGACGAAACCTCTGCAACCGGCTCCATTTCACTCAATTCTGTAGAGACTATCTATTTCAAGCCTCTTCTTGCCTGCTGCGAATTCAGCTTGAGGAGGATATATTAGTATATATGTATATAAGTTGGGATTAAGCTTCCTTTTACTTAGTCCTAATACTCTAGTATAAATATCCTTTGTATTAGTTACATTTGATATTAATGAGAAATATACTTTACTAAATACTTAACAATGTCGGATTTAATTAGTATGTGACAATTCATAGCTAATAAGGTTTATAGCCACGGATTTTAATTAGCCACGGATTTTAATTAGTATGTGACAATTCATAAATTTTTAAGTAGTATGTTAAAAATTTCTGTGCCTTACAATTTTTTTAGTAGTAATTGGCAAAATAACACTAACACATATTTGGAAAAACAATACTACTTTAATTTACATAAAAATGTTTGTGGAAAAAAAAAACTACTTAAATTGCTAAACAAATCATCTAGATTCAAAGTCACTCAGGCAGAAAATCAAACAAAAGAATCGATCTTGTGATCCTGAATGCTAGCTGTTGCGTCTTGAGTACGTAATTGAAACAAATGTATCAACATATAATTAAGGACTGTAATAAGTGAAATATAAGCCAAAAAAAATAGAGTGCCCAATATTGTAACATTTCAAAGATCTTACACATAATACGACCTCTAGGAGGAAGAAAACATATTCCACAACACAGATCCTTCCTTCAACCCAACATGTTAAATACAAACACATCTAAGAGATCATGATATTTTGATCCTAGAAAATAAGAGGGTTCGAAGGATTTATAATAGACAACAGAAAATAAGAACGTTAGCAAATGATCATAATATGAATCTATTCTTTATATCTATCGCCAACATGTTTTTTTTTATATATATGGTCATATATATGGCTATGGGTTTAGGTGCCCCGGGCTAGCATTTCTTGATACCTCTTGAAAGACAAGAGTTTCTGAAGCTTCATCTGCTTATGAAACCTTGAAATAAAGAGATCTGCGACATGGTCGATCTCATCTTCTAGCTTGAAATTCTCTCCTTCTTCTTCCTTCGAGTTCCTCACCATATCTATCACAGAACTTCCTTGACCTTCCTCTTCCAAGTCCCCAAAATCATCCACTCCTTCGAACAACGTGTGCCTCAGATCAGGATACTTGTCGTTGTCCTCGTGAACGTCGTATTCCTCATGATGGGCCATTGTGGATGCCTTGCTGCTGTAGAGAACTATAGCCTTGTTCTTGTCTTGGTCTTGGTTGTTGTCCTCATGATCTTGATCTTGATCTTGATCTGCATGGCCCAAGAGGTTGTGGATTTTGTTGGAAATCGAACGGAACCCGAGCTTCTTGTGTTTCACAAGGGACAACATGAGGACTCTTGTTTTGAAGGCACTTGTTTTGTTCTTTATGGCTATAGATTTGGCCTTTGCCGCGGAGCTCAACAAACAAACGATCTGTTTCATCAATGCCGTAGCTTTCTTCATATTTTCTTCTTCTTTGAAAGAGCTTCAATAATTGTGTTTTTTTTTTTTTTCTATTATGGTGGTGGATGTTGCTTAATTAGCATGGAAAGGAACATTGGAGGTAAGAGCACGTAGAGGTTTATATAGGACTATGGGAGTGTCAAGTGTGTTTTCAAAAGGTACGGTCACAAGTCATGGCTTTGTGAGAGTCTTGTCGTATTGTTGAGTTAACGGCTATATGTTTTACTTAATGGCGCAGCAATCTTCTCACAGTTCGCCACGTGTACATAAGCCATTTGATGTAGTGGATCACTTACTTTTTTTTCTGTATTTCAACCTTTATTGCACGTTCTCTTTAATCAAATTGCATCGTGCCTACATTTTACGAACGTATGCATTTGATATTCCTATTATTCCTTTCTTTGATAAAGAATCTCATGAAATTAGTTTTACGTTAATTTCGTTTATAAAATGTGGCCTAACGGGGAATTAAATTTCCACTTTGGCGCCGATGAGTCGGATGTGTTTTTTTCTTTCTTTTCTTATAAAGTATCATGCCTATGCCTACTATTAATTTAAAACGAAATATAGAAATGTTCATTATTTCTTGAGTATAGTAGTACTATTGATGCTTGGTACGTCAGAATATGCACAAGGTTTTTTTATTTATTTATTATATGCACAAAGTTTTGTAAACTTAACATGGCGTACGTGTACTGTGTACATTTGCCTCTCGCGGGACGTTTGAGAGCGTGTTGATATAAATATGTTTAAATAGGTTGAAAGAAACTTCTTAGAGGTTTGGGTGTTGAGAGTTTGTTGTAGAGGGCTTTAATTAAACTCCGGATCACACGTTTTAAAATATATTATAAACCTCTTATTATGATATGGGCTAAGTTATGTTAGAGCATCTCGTATTAATAACATAGCCTACTATTCTCAAAAGAAAGCTCATATCGTAATACTTCTCCAGTGGTCGATTGAACTCTAGTTCGTACTGTTGTGGGACTCTAGAAACTAGATCACTCCGATCGCTTTATCTATGAAAACCAAAAAAAGTGCAATACGTATGCTTGGCCACATGGTATATATAATGAAATAACTCTTGTGTAATTTTTATGTTCAGTGAAGATTACACACCATACAATCATTACAATAATATATTGTTAGAAACTAAATAAGTTAGGACAGAGATTTTGGTGATAAAAAATGAATAAATATTTGTGAAAAATGAACTATAGTAGTAGTTGAGACTTGAGAATTGAGAGTATAAATATATATATATATATATATATATATACTGATATACATTAACAGACGAGATTACATAATTTATAAATGACGTATGTATCCACAAAGAGTCGAAACCATTGTCCACTTCGTCTTTTAAAGATTTGATTGAATACGACTTTAGTTATTAAATGTGATTAACTTTACCTACGAAAGCAAAAGCACAGCTAAATTATCAAAACAAAAGTTATCAACAATTGTTACCCAAAAAGAGGTTTCATCAAATTTGTGTAAAAAAAAATAATTTTCTTAGAAAAAAAAAACTCACAATTGGGAAAGATGCTTGATCCAGCGGCGACGTAAATTCATTGTACTTGTCTTTTAAACCACTTTATAATTTTACTTTTTCTTTTATATAGATTCTTGTTTACCTTTTTAAAAATCAGAGAAAAAGATGAAATGGAGAAAAAAGCATTTGATGGTTTTGTTGTATAATTGGAAAGTGTTTACGCACTTGGTCTCTCTCACATTTCAAGGCGCCGCGAAATTTCTTCTTGCTCATTAATTATGATTTTTAGGTTTTTTTTTTAATAAGATTCTATTTCGTTTATAACAACACTTCGATCTCTATTTTTTTTTTCTTTTCTTTTTCTAGATTTCTTGTTATTTTAGATTTTTGGATATTATATAACATAGTCGATGTCAAAAGAAAAGAAAAACATGATATTGTTACATTGTCTTGTCCATTTGATTTAAAATTCAGTTTAGAGGATACTACTACTTGGAAAAGTTTTATTGCTCGGTATCCAAATTCATAGCCCAATTGAGTATTTAGACTATGGAAACGATTTTTACACTGATTTTTTTAGCTAGGAAAAAGAGTTCAAAACGTTATGTTCATCTGTTTTACATTTTAGAGAAAATATTGCATGGTCTTTCTGTCTTTTCTTTCTTTGTCATCTGTAAAAGGAAAAAAAGTACGGGCTTGTGTATGTGTCGTCTATAGTTAAAGACTTGGGAGTTTTAGACTAAAAACCATAAAACATACTTCCTCCGTTTCAAAATATAAGATGTTTTGGAGAAGTTTATTGTTTCATAATATAGGATGTTTTCAAATTTCAATGCAACTTTTAGATTAGTTTAGTATTTTATATTATGCAGTATTGTTTCTGATTGGTTGAACTTGTTAAAAGTAAAACTTCTTAATCTGGGTGCTTTGCTTAAAACATCCTATATTTTTTGAAACGGAGAGAGTATTTCAAGTGTTGGATTAGACATTCCCATTCAGATTGCCAAAGACATAACGTTGGAACAGTGCCGCTCTTATTCCAATTCACCATAACAGAAACTAAACTACCAAAAGCTAACAAAATCATCGAAAATACAAACACCAACAGTGGTATCAACGGTATCTTATTAGCTTACAAACACATCTAATGTTTACCGTTCAGTCCTCACTTAATCCTCAGCAACTAAACTTCATAATGTTAAAACCAATATCTCAAGTTACGTTAAGTCTCAGTTTCTTCTAATAAGTGATATTAGAATACTTTTGCACAACTCAAATCAAATTTAACAATGGTTGTTTGTTCAAAGAGTGACTAAACTACCAAAAAAATCAAGTAAGAACCGAGAGAAAACGCACAGCATGAGAAACGATTAAACCTTAAAAATGAAAGCAGACAGTGTTTCAACAAGACAAGAGTTCTAATCGACTACTCATCTAGTAGTTTCATCATCCCTTTATAAATCTTCTCATAAGAAAGAAAAAAAAGTCATAGACATTAAAACTACTAAAAGCAAGAAAACAAAACTAAAGAAAGATCTGAATCCTCAACAGAAAACATCTGTGAAAAAGATGACTGATTTCGTGAGATCTCAAAGTCACTACTTTTTCCTGAAAGAGCATCCTTCTTGGAGCCTTGCTTTACCACCAGTGGGCTGGCAGAGAACGGTCTGACAGTTTCCGCACACTACGACTGTTTGAGAATGGCTGAACACAGTAGTTCTGCAAAAAAAACCCACAACCAAATCATTACCAACTGTAATCTCTTCACATCACCCACATATTAAAAAAAAACAGCGAATAAAGCAGCAGAGTAGCGCAAAACAAACAATGTAACTCACATCACAGGAGATTTACTTAATGTAATAATCTCTCCACATCACTACTGATCTCTAATAGCTTAGAAAACTCTTCCTAATATCAATCATCTCTAGTTGATAATGCACCCAATCGACTATACTGCCTTACTAAGTGTAGTCACTTCATCAAAGTCACTACAGATAAATATGCATTCAGAAATGAGAAATATATCAATTCAAATCATCATTACTGAATCCAAAAACAGTATACAGTTTCTTCCTACTAACACCAATCTATAGATATTTCAATAAAACAGCTCTCAATTCAATACAAAACAACATTATTCGACTCTACAGAACAATCAATTTAAAAAAAAAAAAAAAAAGACTCACATGTTGAAGCATCCCTGACATTTCACATCCTGAAACACACACACACACAAAAGAAACAAAGAATCAGTATTCATTGCATCGCGAATCCATTTGTGTTTACATAGTTTGAAGGAGAGGGAAACAGTACCATGAAGAAAGAGTTGGGAGATTGCACGAGACGCTTGAGCTTATGCTTTCTCTTCTCGAGCTCGGCAGGAGGATTGAGCAGATCGATGTCGTTTTGGAGCACCTAATCCACAGATCCACAAAAAAAACAAACAAAATCTCAGAAACTCTTCATAGGAAATGATTAGAGAGAACAAAAATTCACAACATAAAAGAGATGAACAAAGCTGACCATGATTGCTTGTGAAACGGCGACGAAGACGAGACTCTCTGAAAACCCTAGAAGCGACGAGACGGCGAAATGTGGGAGCTTCCCATTATATATACCACAAATATGTGACTTTACAAGAATAGTGAGCCGGATAGGCGGCCCAGCCCATTATACTTAGCAAACAAGTAGGGTGAGACAGAGAAGTTCGGCTTAGCTATATATTCTCTTAATATTGGGAAACTTATACAGTAAAACCTCTATAAATTAATAATATTGGAACCAAGACATTTTATTAATTTATAGTGATATTAATTTATTTATAAATTAATAATTATTATTTTATAGTGTAAATTAATAATTATTAATTTATACATATATTTTTAATAGTTTGAACTTTTAAAATTATGAGTTGAGATCATTTTCGCAAAATAAGATTATACTTTCAGATTTTGTAAATTTTATGGTATTGGAATTGAATTTGTAATATATATAAAATATTATAAACAATAAATTACAAATACAGTAGACAAATTCACTTATACACATGACATACATAAATTCAAATTTATGAATAATAATATCAACTGTTGTATTTTAATAGTCAATCAAACTATCAATATGTAAATGATAAATATCTAGAAATTGAAAACTTAAAAGAAAATTAGTTATTTTTATGACATGTTACAGAATATTTTATATTATTATAGTTTGAAAATACAACATAACAATTGTTTTATAGATATGAACTTAAGGAGAAACATACATATTATATATATATATATATGTAAATTTATATGATTATTAATTTATCTTTTTATTGGGACCATATTTTACACAGGGATTTCAAAAAACTTATTATCTTATTATCTTATCGAATTTTGTTATTTTTTATACTGGCCCAACTTGAGACTCACAAAATTTATTAATTTATAGTGTTTATTAATTTATAGAGTATTAAATTATAGAGTATTAATTTATACAGGTCTTATTATCTTATCTCCAAGATCAGCTCGTTGGCTTGGACCAAAGCCGATCTCAACGAACTAAAGGGGGGGGGGGACACATCTTGGATACAGGTTTGACCATGCCTTAATAGGCCCTCTACTCAACCCATCAAAGAAACAGTCAGCAGAGCTTCTAGAAGGGTTGATCGGCCAAATAAAACCTATTGGGCCAGTGGAGCTTCTAGAAGACCCGCTAAGCGACAACGCGAATGAAAATGACCGCCACATGTACCTTGATGTGGTACCACATCGATCCCACGGTATGAAAATGAAATGTCCCATCAACTATATATAGGGGAGCTCTGAGCAAGCATAGGACAAGTGAATTGAAGTAAGAGTCAGGATACATTCTGATTCTAATTCTATGTACTAAAAGTCATATTAGCAAGTATATAATTTTGTAACTAGCCGACCGGCTTTAAGTAACATTACTGTAATCTCGCCGATCTTAATAAAAAGTCCTTCATTTCGTCCTATTTTGTATTATTCCCTACCTAGTTGAGTTACTCAATCAACAATTAGTCAACATCATTTCTTACTATAGTTTTACTTACAAAAAAATCCAAATGAGGAATAAAGTAAAAAATAATAATAATAATAAGATGAATAGTTTTAATTTCTATCATATTTAAAAATTATGGAATTGATTAAGTAATGTAATATCATATTCTATCAACCTTCCATAGTCGCAGCTTCAGGCTTGAGGATTTAAATTCATGTAAATAGAGACCGACGATCAGGGCCAGATCAACATACAATACTTGGGGTCTTAGCCGCTTAGGACATTGTGTTCAGTGTCTAAGAACAAATATCTCCTTGATATGTCTATCTTAATTTCTACATATACTCTCTTCCTTAGCATTTGTTCCTTACATTTATAACCACAATGTATATTATTTTCTTAAGTTTAATGATTTGAAATTCATTTTGTTGTATAATTAGCTATGTAGTCAATAATTAGTCAACATCATTTCTTACGATATTTTACTTACCAAAAAAACCAAATGAGGAATAAAGTAAAAATAAGAATAAATAATAAGATGAATAGTTTTAATTTCTATCATATTTAAAAATTGCTTAAAGCTCAAACGGAATTTTATGAAAAATTATCAATTACACATGAATTAGTCTCTAGCTTGTTTTTTCCCTAAACCATTTATTACATTCTAAAATTCAAACTTTGTTTTTACCATATGAATTAATTAGCTTCTTTTATTAGTAGTACTATTTTAACCTTTTAATAATAACTAGATTTGGATCCGCACATACGTGCGGGGTTGATTTCAAAAACTAAGTTTACCAACATATTTGTAAACAATGTTTTAGGAATGTCATTAGTATTCAAGATCCACACTCTACATTCGATTTACACAAAAAAATGACCGAAATTGTTTTTGTTATCAATAAAGACAAATACATAAAAAAAAAAAAGTAGTAAGAGAAAATAGTATATTTATTCTGGGACAGAAAATGCATCTCATCCCATATATGTTAATTAAGATTTTTCCTTCGCATAACTAAGGTTTTAATTTAACAATTAGAGATCTTATATTTTAGTCCAACAAATAAGAAAATATGTAAGAGATTCAGAACTGCATATATTTACGACGTTTTATTGGTAGATATATTTATTTAATATGACATTTAGAACATAAACTTATATTAGGTTACTTTCATAATATTGTTAGTGCTTCACCAAAAATTTTGGATCGACTTGATAGCGAACCCGGATCGATTATGATCTTGATTAGTGATCAGCTAGAATTCTGTTAAGCTCGGTAACCATCAAACAAATTAAAAACACCAAAAAATTTATGAACCGGATGACCTATATATAGTTGTCAAGAATGTTAAACCCGTCTGCTATGTCTGCCTTGTAATAGATTACATTATATTGACCCACAAAAAATTCGTCCCATGTAATCTACATAAGTAAATGTTATGTCTGCATCTATCATGCTTGAATCCCTCTTACCCAAAATTCTCATCCTCATATTTTCTCCATAATAGTTTAGATAATATATTTATTTTCCGAATTACATGTTTCCTTCCCTATAAATATTAAATTAGATGGTCATTTTAGAAATATCAAATAATATACTACCAAAATTAAATAAGTTTCCATATATACATTATCAATATTAATAATCTGATAAGTTATGAACACTTTAAAAAACGACTTTCATAAATATTGGCTACTTATCAAGTTGTTGATTTAATTTCAATCATTTTGTAATTTGTAAACAAAGATCCAAAAGTTTATTTGACCAGGATCTAACATGTCAAAAAATTAGCTGGTCATTACGACCGAAAAACAAAATTATCTTTTTGATTTTTTATCTTCCAATCAAAAATATTATACCCGTAAAATATAAAACAAAAAATGTAAATTTACAATTTATGTAGTACATTAATAAACAATTTATCTTTTATACTAAATAAATAAATATATATATATATATATATCTAGTACAGAATTACATATTGTTTTCATCTATATAACTCTAAATACAGTAAAATCAATCACAAGTAAAGCATACTTAACGTAAGAAGTGCCTTGATTGTACTCCTCCCTGTTTTACCTTAGAAAATACAGACATTACAATCGTAAATCATTTTTAAAAGTCTTTTAATCATGCAATTTCAAAAATTTGATTAGACTATGGGCCAGTTTGTTTAATCATGCAAGTTCTCGTTTTCTTAATCTGTTGCTGGTTTAGTTTTAGCAACACTAATCACCGAATTCATTGCTTTTATGTCGCTAACTTGTAATTTGAGGATTGAAACGAATAGACCTATAAATAACATTATAATAAAAATAAACCTAAACACATATAACGTTATTGAAAACTTGAGGGTTGCCACTACAGTAACGTTATATTCTATTATAACAAATAAGTTATAATAAAAATAAAAATAAAAACCTGTGGAGTTGTGCAAAAGGTGCGGTTCCGAATTTTTTTCTTTAATACATTATAACAGTTTTTCCTATGATTTTGGCTTTACATGTCACTCTGTATATAACCACAAAAAAATGTGAGAAAACATAGGCTTAAGAAAATAATCCAATATTAAATTAAGAATCTGGTTTAGTGATATTAGAACAATATATGTAACTGATGATGCCATATTTATTCAAAAATGGCATATTTGTTGTCCTGTTAGCCGCTCAGAGTCAAACTCTCAGTAATACATGTATGTATATATATACATGGGCATGAAATTATCATAACCTTCCATCCTAATGTTCACGTTTACTTAATCTTATATACAAAAAGTAAAATAATAACTTTAGTTTACATGTAATTTTGAGACTATAATACATAAATTTAATATATTATTGGTTTAGTGAATTAATTTAATAGTTGAATCTCCTGGTTTTTTTTTGCTTCATATTCAAGATGCCACTGGGCACTGGGTTAGAGGGGGGTATTGAACTTGTTTTTTCTAGGATTTGGTTAGATTTTAATATTTTAGAATTTTGAGAGATTTGAGTAAGATTTTAGGAGATTTGATGGTTTGTTAGAGATTTTAATTTAAAGAAAATGAAAATGAAATGAGAATCTGTGAGATTTTGTAAGTGATTTTAGAATATTTCAAAACACACCATCTATCTTCTTTTCTTTTTGATAAAATATGAATATTGTTTACCAAAAGGAACAGTTTATTACAAGAGCTTGGCGTAGCCATTTTTTAAAATATGAATATGCAGAGATTTACTCTTGAACCATTGTTGAAGAAGATTGTTAAAAGCATGGTTCTAGAGAAATACAGGCTATTATGCAATACATGCTATTCTAACAAGCTTGGCAAAGCAAAAGGGAACAACAACATATCAGTGATCTTGAAAATACAAAATTTGCAAAGAGTTGTAGCAGAGTTTGAGGATTACAGAGAACTTGTGATAATAAGAGCGAACAAGCTTTCGAAGAAACACTCGCGGTGTATGGCTAATGGGAACGAGTTTCTTGGGTTCCATGGTACCACTCTTTCTTGCGCTCTCGGTTCCAGTAACAGCTCTTCAAACCTCTGTTTCTCGGATCAATGTGGAGTTTGTCATATTTTAATACATGGGTTCAGTCCTAAAACGAGACTGGCTGGGATTAAAGGGGTTCTCACAGCATCAACGAGCTCTACAGCTCTTGAATGTATTGAAATAACCGATCAGAGAATGAACATAGGTTCATTGAAAGCAGTTGTGCTATGTAGAGTGATTGCAGGGAGGGTTCATAAACCGATGCAGAAGTTTTAAGATCCTTGTGGGTTTTCTGAGTGATGAAATGGCCTTTTGATAAACAGTAACTGAACATCATTACGCTTCCCACCGGATCTCACACTTCATTCTCTGATAAAAAGCTGAAATTTGGACAGTAATGACTCTGATTGTTTTGGTAGTGATTCTGATGTCGTATTGAACGAAGCTTTTGGGGAATTATTTTGCAAACGAGGGTACAAGTGGTTCAGTGGGAAGATATGAGCCCTCATCTATTGTTGCACTAACGTTCACGAAACGGGAAAACATAGTGGCTATGACCAAAAACAGAGTCATGTACGTAGGTGGAATATGCAATTTGGTTTGACCTTTTTTTTTTTTTTGGAAATCCTTCAAAATCTCACCTTAAGGGGTGTGATTGTATGAGTCACATTTTTCACCTAAAAAAACTAACAAAGTCTTTTAAAATCATTCAAAGTAGCTCTTTTAAAAAAGTTGTAATATTTTGAATAACAATAGATTTTAAGTGAGTTTTACAAATTATGGATTGAATAACCAGAGATTGTAAATCATTCTAAAAGATTTTATATAAATTCTAATTGAATAACATAGGATTTTAATGGAGTTTTAAAAATCATCAATTGAATAACAAGTGATTCTAAGAATACTTTAAAATCTTCTAAAATATGAGTTTAATACCCCCCTCTTAATCTCTGAGGACAAAAATCTGAAACAAATCAAAAAGTTGAGGAATGTGAGAAAAAACACCAAAAGAAATATTTTGATTTTAATGGAACCAAAGAAACACTAAAAAACACTACCAAAAATAAAACAGCAAAAGAAATATTTTAATAGAACTACTGCGATGAATCGAGTGATTAGCTTGTCAATAGAAGCAGTATTTATACAAAAACAAATAAGTTATCATTTAGGGTTATAGGAAAATCTTTCATCATTAAAAATAGATATTTTGTAATAGTTATGGTTCCTAAAGTTACTCCGAATGGTTAGTAGTTTAGGAAAATAATAATTTTTAATTTTTAAAAATACATTTACAACTGTGATCAATGAAATTCGATAAAGGAAAAACATTTGTTATATTGGTAGATATTTTAAGAAACAATCCATTAGTTTGTTATTAATGATATACTATTGATTGTCTTGATTTTGTACTAATGTAGTTGCTTATCATACGGGATCTGAGTTTTTAATTGTCGATTAGTCATGGAAAGTACAAATTATTAGGTATATATTTGATTCTAATTTCCTTATTATCTATGTTTAATTGATTTTTCCGAGAATTTAGTGTTAATTTCTGAGATTTTTCTAGATTAAGTTGCTAAGATTATATGAACTTCCCTTATAAACTAAAAGCTAATTGGTTTTAATTGGTTGCTTTATTTAGATTTATTCCGAGATTCTACGCTATGTGGGTTGCTTTATTTAGATTTTGTGGTAGGTCTTAATTTTTATGTGTTAATATTTTTTAATATTTGTTTGGCTAGTGTAATGACTATCAATATGTTTGGCACCAACTAATTTTTAATTCAATTTGTTTGGCTTCAAGGTTTATACATATCTTTATGTGGTAAGTTGCTAAAATTTAGTAAACAAAATATTTCGTAGTATTTAAGATTTGATCATATTATGATAATATTATTATCTAGGAAGATTTGGTAAGTTGCTAAAATTTAGTAAAAATAATATTCCGTAATCATGGATACATAATTCGTAATTTGAAATCTACTATGGTATATTCTTTAAGTGATTGCAATCAGTTGTTAGTTATTGGGAATAAATAAAGTTGCTAAAAGTTACCTGTTCGATATTGTGGTGTTAATTTTTGAGATTTGTTTAGATTAAGTTGCTAAGATTATATGAACTTTCCTTACAAATTCAAAGCTAGTTTTTTGGAAGTTGATTTATTTAGATTGTTTATTGTTTATGGTAGGTATTAATAGCATCCTATTTTTATGTGATACATATATGTTAGGTCTTAATTGCACTTAATTTGGAAGGGTTATAATATATGATTTCATTTTGGTTACCACTAATATCAATCTGTTTGGCTCCTATTAATATCAATCTGTTTGGATACACGATTTACATATCTTTATTCTGATTTCAGTGGCATTTCATTGTAATAATGTCTGACCCTAAGTCTTTTTATTAAAAATGCTTTCCTTTTGATAGTATAGATAATCACCTTATACATTTAAAAATGAAAGAAATATAAAATGCAACCAACTAGATTTTAACCCGCGGTCCACCGTGGGTCTATATTTTTTAAATTAATATATTATTTTAATTAAAGTTGGCTGTTGTGTATAATTATAAGATACAATTTAATTATTTTATATGATTTTTGTGCATGACAACGTGAGTACGGAATACCAAATTGTGCTGTCTATAAATTATTTTTCTTATATTATTATTTTTTATTTAAACTTGTATGTCTCATGATATATATTTAAGCATGTTGACTATTTTTCTCATATAGTTTTTTGATTAACTTATAATTTTACTACCATTGAAAACGTTATCATTCCTGTTTTGGTTTTAGTTATAAATAGAAATAGATTTGTTTAACATGTATTAGGTTTTTGTTTAAATTGGTTATCTGTTAAATAATTAAAATAGTTTTTTGGAACAGTTGTTTAATCTGTTGAGGCCCATAGATTGTTCGGAAGCCCAATATAATTAGACGGTCTACATATGTATGTTTCATAAACTACATTATTTCCTTCTATGGAAAAAGGAAAAAAAAAAAAAAATATGTTCTTGTTGGTCGGTTCTTTTCCATTTTCTCATACGATTCATTATTCAATTCAAGCGATATTACTCTGATTGAAATCTCTGTTCGATAATCTGAGGATTAATTTCGGATAACAGGTATTCCTCCTTCGAATTTGCTTTTTTGCACATAATTCAAAATTGGTCAGAGCTGGTACTTTGAAATAGATCAGTTTTTGGTTTAGTTTGCTTTCTATTTTAGCAAAGAAATACATGATTTCGTGAATTCGTAGTTGATTTTGTCTAATTGCTGATAATGATTGTTAATTCCTTCATGGGCAAGTCTCAATTTGTCTAATTCGATCTGCCTTCGCCTCTGGTTAATTGTCCGACTCAAAATGTGAAAAGAATATAGTTCATGAAGGGTGAGTTCATGAAGGGTGTTTAAAACTATCACCAATTTGTTATCTTCTTTGTTGTTTTGTATGAAATCATATTTAGCATATTAATTTACTATTGAATTAACGTTTTTCTTCAGATTTTAAAACTATTGAAGAATGGTCACGCTGATAGAAGATACTGAGAGAAGATAAGAATCTATAAACTATTTTCTTACTACTTGTTTTGGGTTTTTTTGTTAAAAACATTTGCTAAAACTGAGTTATGATATATTTGCTGTGCAGGTTATATGTGAACTAACGGTTTCTATGAGAAATCATGAGTTTGTAGCATTGTTAGTATACACCAAAGATTTATGAAAGGGTTAGTAATATTTTTAACTTTCAATCCTTTTCATATTGTAGATAGTGTTACTATTAGTTTTCTGTTTTGAACTCGTAATCTTGTGTTGACTTCTCTGAAAATATGAAAGCGAAATAAGAAAGACAATCAAATAATCAAAGTGAATCATCTAAACATAATATTGTCATCTTATTTAGGGAAAAAACTAAGAGAAGATACTAAGTGGTGATTATATTATTTTTTTTCATCAGCTTTTACCACTATTGAAGAATAGTCCCGCGGGTAGAAGATACAGAGAGAAGATAAGAGTCTCTAGTCTATCTTACTACTTGTTCTGTTTTTTTTTTAAAAAAACATTTGCTAAAACTGAGTTATGATATATTTGTTGTGCAGGTTATATCTGAACTAAAGGTTTCTATTATAAATCAGGACTTTGTGGCATTGTTAGTATACACCAGAGATGCTAAGAAAGGGTTAGTAATTCATGACCTTCCATTCTGTTCATATTGTAGACAATGTTACTCTTAGTTGACTAAAACCAAATTTGAACCCGTAATCTTGTGTTGACTTCTCTGAAAATATGAAATAAAAAAAATGAAAGACAATGAAACAACCAAATTTAATCATCTAAACATATTACTGTGTGCTTTATTCTGGAAAAAAAACACTTTTGAAATTTTGGATAACCAAGTAATGATAAACAACTTAAAGTCAAAAACAAAATGAAACATCCACATACCTTTCAGACTTTAGACTCAATGAAATCATCTTCGTTGTTATTCCAGATTCTGAAAGACCTCCTTGAAAACGATGTTAGTAGTCTGTCTTTCTATCTTTCCTTCTTTGTTGACAATTAGAATCTTCAATCCTTTCTTAGAAGTAACCCTAGATAAGGCAACATATAGCTGACCATGCGAGAACACAGGTTTTGGCAACTTTGTATCTGATGGAGTTAGATCAATTTTAGGAATCAAAACAATATCACCTGCTCTATCACCGTTGTTACTCTTGCTTCGAGTACATGATTAGCCATCTGTGTTATTTGAAGTCTTGTTCCATTACACAGCCCACCTTTAGGGTCGATATTACGAAGCAACATAACCGGAGCCCCAATTTTCAACCGCAAAGTATGATGAGGCAAACCAGATAACTTAATATTGTTTAAGAAATCAGGCGTAATAACAGGATTGGAAAGTGAATCTGAATCGGTAGGGTCAATGCTATCAGCACTCAAATACACTTTCTCTTCAGCTATCGATCGAGAACACAAAAAAGGGTTGTAGCATTAGATACTTAATAACGAAAGATGACTGAATAGGTCTTAATAAAGTTGTGTATGAGAACACTTATTTTCCAGCATCTCTAGCATATATTGATTGATTGTGTTCACATCATCGTTGGTTGGAGCTAAAATGGCTCTTGTCTGAAAGAATTTGAGATCTTTTTCATCTTTCAAAAATGCTGGATTCCCATAAATCTCCATACTGATAGCTTCTATTCTCTGCTTCCGTAATAAGAAAAATTTGTTGGGAATATCAATGATGGCTTCACCATCGTTAGGTTCAGAAATCCTACCATCTCCAACTGCTAATAGCCAATCTGAAAATTCTTTGATGTCGTTAGCTTCATTAACACTCAATTCGTTGGAGAGTAGATGCATCTTCTTAGTTAATTTAAGAACTTTGCAATGATCTCAAAGATAAGAAGCGTTAAGAGCTGACATAAAAATTTCAGCCCGACCAGCACCGTTGATTACCGGAAGCACTTGCCTGAAATCACCGCCGAAAACAACAACCTTTCCCGCAAAAACTTGGTTGTCTACATTACCCATAATATCAGCAAAGCTTCTATCCAAAGACTCAAAGCAATACTTGCTCATCATCGGTGCTTCATCCCAAATAATCAAAGATGCTTGCTTTATCAAATTGGCAAGATCAGAATTAGGCTTTATTCGACAAAGGGTATAATCATTAACATTGATAGAAATTGCAAACCGAGAATGTGTTGTCCGACCACCTTCTAACAACAAAGAAGCAATGCCACTGGAAGCCACATTGAGAACAATCAATCCTCTTGATCGTATAGCAGCGGATAGTGTCTTCCACATAAAAGTTTTACCAGTTCCTCGAAAACCATAAACAAAAAATACACCCCCTCGATTTCCAAATACAGCAGCAGTAATGTCATTATATATACTCCTCTGCTCAACAGTCATCCTCTCTAACCATGTATCATGCTTTGCTTTCAGATCATCACAATTGTACCTCATCTCATCAACTATCAAGCGGTTGGAATTATCAATACCTTCTCTTGTTGGCTTTGGAAAGTTGTCTATTTCCATTAGAGACCCACCATTGAACAACATAATCTTCTCTATCTCTTGTAGTGTATAGTTCTTCACATCATCTTCTGTTAGAGTAAGAGCTGCGTAATAAAATTACAAATTTTTTGTCAAACACTGTGTTATTTTGTATAGTAATATAAAGTTATATAGACCAATAGCGTTGACAAACTTAAGCGGAAATACCTGGGTTGTTATATTCCTCTTGTTTTTTTTTCTCAATCCCTTCTGACAGCAAATCCCAACATGTGTTCCAAACATGTTCTAGTCTAGCCAATGAATAAGAGAGTAGCATCATTGCAAAAAAAATTCTCAAGTAATCCCCAAAACACCATTGACTTGCTTCGACCAGGCTATCAATGAAGATTTGATCATCATTTAAAATTCCCCGTGCAAAGCAAGCTTCTTTGTAAGAAGGGTAGAGAACACCATTGTAGGTTTTTATGTCATCAAAACATGTAGGTACCTTGATATGGTTTAAGAGAACTCGCAAATAATATTCAGCTTCTAGCCTCCTTGGAACATAGTTAATTCGACCTAGAGAAAATCCTCTAGCCCTCTTTTTAAACCGCTTGTTACTTCCATCCCAAGTAAAATATGCAGGGATTTGTGCATATGTGACATCTCTCGCACGTTTTCAATCTTTACCAACAGCATTTTCCCTACACAAAGTCATCCAAGCCATAAACATTGAATCTTCATTTGCTACTCGATCCAAAACAGTATCGATTTCATCATCTTCATCAAAATAGGCTGGCTGCTTTCTTTCATCATGGAAAGATAGTCTCTGAACTGATGTGGACCGGTACTGTATTGGAAACTTAAAAATCCTCCAGATTGCTTATGAAGCTGATACATACCTGAAGTTAACCGAAAAAAAAAACCCAAAATAGTTATACTTGAGACCAAAAAGTGTTGAATATATAACAAAAGGAGAGAATTCAAATAACCTGCAGTCAAACCAATCTTTTATTTCATTTTTTTTGTTATCACTTGGAGACGTATCTGCTTGAGTTGTAGCTGTTTCAGTAGTTCCACTTTGGTTCTTGTCAACTGGGTCGACAACCACAACAACCCGGTCTGGACCTTTGTTCATATATTTGAATAAATATTTGATAGAACCTGTTTGATTGCACCATTCAACGTTGATGTGAGCTCTATATCGAACTGATAACTTAGCATTATACGGCACCACATACCTGATGTCACACTTAATGCCACCTTTCTCAATATATCGTTTAGATGGATGCCTCCTATAAACAGGATAACCATCACTACCAACTCTGGTAATATCTTCATACTGTTTCAGATAAAGCTTAGAGCACTTTCCAGCTACCATACATGGAGAACTTGTATTAGCGGCACCACATGGTCCATGTATCATACACTCCTTAATAACTTCATAAAGTTCTGGATCTTCATCTTCATCTGGGATTTCAGCACAAATCATCCTATCAATGTCGTCAGCTGTAGGTAGTTTACTTGCTTGATCCATGAATAAAAGTATGTGAGCATGTGGTAACCCTCTTTTTTGAAACTCAATAGTATACATGGCTGCAATGAAAAACGTGGGATTAGACTTTATCCAAATTAGAAAAGCCATAAACAATAATTACAAATTCAATTTTAGATAGGTAGTAATTGAGTGAACTACCTGCAACAGTCTTCCCAAGCAAACGCTTATCTGTTAAATCTCTCATTAGAGAATCCAACTTGATCTTGAAGATCCTGGCTACTATGTCTGGTCGATCATCAGCAGTCAACCCACGTTTTGTTACATACCTTGTTATCTCTGGCCATTTAGGATTGCATGTAAAAGTTATGAATAAATCTGGGAAGCCATAGTGTTTACATATGGCCATTGCATCATAATAGCTTTGAACCATATACCGTGGTCCACCAGTGAAAGAAGTGGGGATATTTATCTGGTTTCCTTGTTGACTCATAGTAGTGGTTCCTGATTCAGCAGCTTGTTTGATGGTGTTGAAATTCTCACAACGCTTCTTAGACTTGTTGAACTTGATATAATTCAGCCTATTTGTTTCAATGGTAGTATAAGCATCACACAAAAACTGTTGGAAAAGCCTCTTTGACTGTAGTAGAGTGTGACACTCGTTCTCTCTTTCTTGAATCCTGAAGGCGAACCACTGTCGCATACTAATACACTTCTTTTTCTTCGGTTTGTTGTTTACTCCTTTAAAACATTTTTTAATCCTAGGCCTGAATCCATCTTTACCATAGCATAGAATTAGGGGATATTGTAGAGTCAAATATGAGATATGCACTTCACTAATCCTCTTTAGGTGACCTGTAGACTTTTCTTCAAGAATAATGTCACTTGAAGGTATTTCTTTTTTAAAATCTCCTAGGATAAGTGCTGCAACCTCAGAAGCTGTAGGCATACTATAAGTCCTTCCATCAACACCAACTCGATCAGCAACTATTCTCATATGAAAAGGTTGATCTTGTTGTGTTTGAAACCTATCTTTTGCAATTCGAAAGTTCTTGACATATGGATTGACGTCGTTGAGCATCTTCATTAATAATTCAATGATTTCCTTCTTTAATTTCTGCTTGCCTTTAGCCATACATGTGTTGCTGCTCTTCCTAAAAAAAGAACAAAGAAAACGATTAGATATACTAATTTTGTTAAGATAATTTGTCAAACTTAGGTAAGAAAAGTTACCCAATCACACTTGCTCTGTTCTCAACTTCATTCTCTGTGTCAACTATATATAGCTGTGAGTACTTAGCATAATCACCCAAATCTGGTTTTAAGCTACCTATGCGGTGATAGTTTCCTCCTTGTAAGCGAAACATATTAGGTCCGAAGCCTTTTGGAATAGAGCGATCAATCTTTCCTCCAAGAGAAGTCATTGCGAAGATCATGTTATAAAGTCTTAGATGCTGTTGGAAATTTCTACTGAGTGCATCATCACCAGTCAGTAGCTTTTTTAGTGGTTCCGGTGAATATTTTAATAAAGGCAATTTGACAGACCCTTGACCACAACATAGACTGAACGTCGGTGTTTTTGTACTCCTTTTCTTGTTTAATCGTTCGTCGAACCACATCATTGCACCACAATACTTGCACTTGTATGTAGGATCACCATGATCTAGATAACCTATAAAAGAAAACATCTAAGTTATCAATAATTAAATTATAAGCAGTTGACTATAGTACATCAATATTTTTAGCTTGTAAAATTTTACCTCCCGTGAATTTGTTATGCCCAGAACCTTTGCGTTTGGTATTTGAAGCTTTGCATGATCTTTTGTTTGGAATGGTGTTTCTTTTGCAATTCGTTTTGTCTGGATTGCGAGAATGAACATCACCAATATCTACATGTTCTTGGATTAATAAGTCATCCTCAGTGTCTTCCTCGGTACTGTAGTAGTAGCTCTGCTCATCAGTATTCTCGTCAGAGAAGAAGTCATTATAGTTCTCTTCTTCGTAGTAGTCATTGTCACTGCTACTATTATTGTAGTTATCTGCCCTTTCATCATTTGTTTCACCTACTTACATAAACATAATATCAGTAAATACCATTGATAAAAAAATTTTAATTTCTATCTATTTAAGAAGATGAAAGCCATACATATGTCCGGATTTGAGCATGAAGCATATTGGAATTCTGTCTCCAAATTTTTTTGATCAAATTTTTGAATTTGTCAATCCGGAATGATGGTTGCGGTACTTCACCTTTGGAAACAGAATTCTTATATCGTAGACCTATAAAAAGATCCGTAATTTGATGTTTCAATGGTTAAAAACACAGCCTTCTTTGTTAAGTATGATAAATATTTACTAATACTCACCATTTGGTGCAGAGCAACTCGGCCAATGATTTCTCGGGAGAGTACTGGTTTCAGGAGTTGTACAATGCAATGACTGCATATTGGTGATGTCCTTCATCATAGTATTCATATAGTCAATGTTTTGCTGTGAAGTGATGGTTGACATTGGAGTTTGACCTGATTTGAGGTTGAGAGAAGTAAATCAGTCATTATTTATATTAGGGAAAATAACTTGACGCTAATAATCAAATGTGGCTTTCAGGAGCCAATATTTAGTGAGTGTTGAAAACTAACCACTTTCAAATTCTTGTTGTTGTGCAGAAGTTGGAGAATGGTTGTTGATAGGTGACACAACATTTCTATCCAGCGTCAAAGGTACATTAGTAATATCTCTGAAAACTCTATTGAAAGCTGAAGTAATTGGTTCAGAGCCATTTTGATTTGTTGTATTGAGTGTTTGATAGGAACTTGTTTCTAAACCTCTTGATTCTATACGGCTTCTCTTTTTTAGAATTTCTGGAATTTCCTTGAGATGGAGCTGTGAAATCCAGCTTCTTCTTCATGTTGTTTAGCGGCAAAGAGGTTTAGAAGTTGATAATTTTTTCCCATGTGAATATTATATGTAATTTTTTTAGGTGCCACCTAACGTGAACACTTAAAATTATGGGATTTATTGAATAGATTTTGCAGAAAATTTTGGTCAATCAAACAGGTTTAGACTGAAAATCCATGGGTGATTCTAAAAATGAATAATTATAGTAATTGTCTTCCCGTAATTTGTTAAATAAAATACGGGACCTGATCATTTTCAGTTAGAATCTATCATATTTAAGAACGTAGATTTAGAAGTATTGTTTTTTTTATTCTGTAAATATCTATAATTTATTTTAAATACTAACTATGTGTTCTTTGTATACTTAACAGACCTTACGAATTTGTCATGGATTCTAATTCACTCTTATTGACAAAGTACCCATCTTATTACGAACGCAGGTTTGTTTGAAGCTCCTTTATTTGAAACTTTCCAATGACATATTAGTCCATAATAGTTATTGGTGAATATATATAGATGAGTAATTAAAACTTGTTCATACGTAATACCTTCAATAAATATTAAAATTAACAAAACATTAGTAATGTTTTTTTGGTATTGAATGGAAATTTAAAGAGAATCTTATTTTTTCAATAGTTGCAGGAAAAAAAGTTAATAGTTATCGGAGAATCTATATATATAGATGAATAATTAAAACTTATTCATACTTAATACCACCAATAAATATTAAAACTTGTTCACATCGTTTGCTATGTTTAGATTTAAAACAGTGGGTCAACAATAACCATGTGGTGTTTTATTTCTACTGAAAACATAAATATAGATAAGCTGATAGTGATTATTGAATTATTAAACTGAAAATGGCTTACAGAGAGAGCCTTATTAGAAATTTAAATGAAAATGTTCCAATATCTCATTAGGAGAGAAAAGTGCAGCAAACACAAATCACCATCCCGAAACTTGTTGGTCTTACTTCTTTTCAACTTTGATTTGAACCCCCTTTGTTTTAATGTTTCCAACATGATTATCTTTCATCTTGCACATAGGAGTCTCCGTAGTCTTAGCTAGATCAATACCCTCTTCCATTTTCTTTTCTCCAAACTCAAGTGTTGACACCTTTACATCGAACTTCTTGATGGAATCCGCAGTTTGAATCGATTCAGCACACACCTTCTTTGAAGAGGATGATTGTTTAGGTGTATCAGAATTTGATGCGTAGACACGTTTAGAGGAAGGAGTAGTTGATTCAGAAGTTTCTTGACTATAAGTCAAAGCAAGGTGTACCTAAGTGATGTTCATATATTTTACCATGTTTTCCCTTAGTTTATTCACATCTTTTGCATCTTTTTCTATCCATTTTCACTCTTATTGTGTAGCTTTAGGACCAATCTTGCATTAGAGTGTAGTTGCATTGCATTTGCATCTTTTCATGCATAAACAGGTGATTTTGGAGCTTAAGGCATTGAAGCAAAGGAGAAGAGATGTGAAGCAGTCATAAGGAGGAAACAAGGGAGTTAAGGCTGAAGAACCAAGGTCCGGAGTCCAGCTCGACCAAGCACTCGACCGAGTGGGAGATGGACTCGACCGAGTGGAGTTAAGCCAGGGAAGCCAGCTCGATCGGTCACTCGACCGAGCACTGGTCGAGTTGACCGATCCGTGGACCACTTTGACTTTTCCCAATTTTAGGGCTTCCACCTTCCCCACTATATAAAGACTTGTACTGCAGCCACCAACTCTCTCTCTCTCTTTTCCTAGATTTTTTAGTCAGCTTTTCAGAAACCTAGTTTTTACCTTTTTAGGAATATTATTCCTTTTGCCTTTTCTTATATTTTTGGATCTTGTTCTTAAAAAAGAGAAATCCTCTCATACTTGTTGGTTCAATAACTTTCTAAGTATTGAGAATCTGAGTTTGATTTCTTCTTTAAAGTTGTAGATCTTTATCTTATCTATCTAATCATGCAAGTTTCATTGATTTCTGGGTTTATGATTTGTTTGATCATGTCTTGTGAGTAGTTACCTTAGGATCTTGAGGATGGGTTAGGATAGATTGATCTTGTGGTGTATCTGATTTGATCAAGCTTGATTGTTGTAGATCTCTTCTAGGCTAGATGTTCTTAATGCTGATTCTATATCTGAGAGGGTAGGATCTGATCTTAAGCTTTTTAGCATCACACCAATGTTTAGAAAGCATAGATAAGGCTAGATCTAGAGCTTACCATTAGGCTTGCTAAGAGATTAGGGGTCTTGTTTGGTTTGAGATGTATTGCTTAATGCCTGCTTGTGTAGATTCTTTTCATTGTGAGAGCAAGTCTAGGATTGCATAGGTTTGATTGTCTCTTGACCATGAGAGTGGGAGAGACTTGTCTTAGATTAGTATGTCTAGAGGTCAGCTCATAGCTTTGCTTGAGATTTGTTGATTAAGTTAGATCACCACAATGATTAGTTTATCCCATGAATCCATCCTCATGAACCTTCTTTGTTTATTGAATTTCTAGTTTAAATATCATCGTTTGCTTGTTGTTTGATCTGATTTAGCATTGCTCTGTTTTTCTTGTCTTGCTCTGTTTTCACGTTTTTCCCCCACTCGACCACCCACTCGACCTACACTCGGTCGAGTGCTGATCGAGCTGATCCCCAGATTTCTTGTTTATGTTCTGTGTTTGTCTTGTTTCATTCCTGTTTCATTCCTGTTGCATTTTCATTGCATTCACTTAGCATCTAGTTCATTACTTGCCTTGCATTAGTTCCATTCTAGTATTTACAGTTTCTGTTTCTGTTTCTAGATAATAATCATACTGTCTTATTTGCATTTAGTTCCTAGTTCTTGTAGTTTACTTTCTGCTTTTCATCATTATCATCATAGGATTGTTAGTGACAAACATCCTTTCATATTTGGCTTAACTTAGATTCATATGCATATCTTGATTGTTCACAAGCACTCAGACTGGATTGACACCTCTTATACTGCAACTGCATAAGGGGAATTGAAACACCCATCATCATTCCATATCATACACATTGCACACACCATTCACACCACCCAAAATAACATGTTTCACTAAGAACATATAAAAGAGAAAGAGTTAGTATATAGGTTTCTGCCACAAATTATATATTGTAAATAAACTTTGTTTAGTACTCTTACCTGATCACCGGAGACAATTGAAGATGGGTTCAGAATTTCATTTGATTCCTCGGTGATTTGCTCGGCTAGGAGTCCATCTTTGGAAAGAATTTTGGTTACCCTGTAGGAATCTTTACCATCCCAAATATTTTCTCGTTCCACACAAACCAGAAAGACAAATATTTTGCCAATGACGTTCTTGATAGCCTCAGGTAAATCTTCAGCATTTGTAATCTTAAAGCGAGAAACATTTAGATTTTAATTTAAAAAGTAGTATGAATAGAATGTGTATAGATTATGAACACTTTGATTACCTCATCCAATGAACCACCAAGAATAGAAGTTGCAGATTTTCAAATAACCTCAGAAGCAATGCTGTCAAATAACAAAAATTTGGTCTCTGATGTATTGTCCATGACCTTAACGTAAATCATGTACCTTCAATGCCAAGAACAGAAGGAATTGTAAATTAAAATCTAGAGATACCCAATATACCATCAACCGATTTATTTGTTTAATATATTACCTTGGAACGACATTGGTCACAGGTGACCTGCAAACATCACACCAAAACTTTGGTTTTTGTGGCTTACTCTCAACAGCATGGAATCTAGTGCGTATATGAGTCACTTTTTTATTGCAGGAACGACAACTAAAATAATACCAAGCCCAGTCGGTATCAATTGCATAGATGGTGCTCATTACCCTTACTTTCCCGACCTAAAATTAGTGATATTCAAATGTCATTCCTTAGTTTGATCGGTTGATTGATATATAAAAGAAATTTTGAATATGTAAACATAGATACAAACCTTAACTGAATCGATAAGCTATGCAATGGTTTTCCTTGGATACTGAGTGGTGTCTTCTGATTTGACAGCCACAATCTGCAACTTTGGGACAGATTCACGGAAAGAGAGAGACAGTCCATCATTTGGAAGGCTGAATGACATCAAATGCAAAGTGTTATAGGTACATATAAGTTTTATTATATATCAGTTTTAGTTGAACGATATAAGTACTTACGATTTGGTGAAATTATCAACTTCTATCAAAGCAGGGTTGATATGTACTTGTGATGCATCATAAGAATTAGACAGATATCTACTTCCTGTTACATATTTTTTTTACATATTTGATATAAAGACAATTAAATTTTCATTTGTATTTTTTCTTTAGGAATGTGGGAGCCGAATATTACCTTTGTATGTTTTCACTTTGACAAACCGGAGGACGCAAACCACAATGATACCCTGTGATGCCTGGCAGGCTCCAAAACTTTGTCAGCGAATGAGCCCCACAAGGTACATGAAAGCCTCTCGTCCCTGTCATTTAAAATCTGATGTTAGTTCGTCTTTTTTTGAATATAGGCTTAGAATTAGGCAGACAAATGTAACCTTTCGTCCCGCATCTCAAACACGAGTTTATGGGTTGGCTTGTTGTTAACTTCAACTGTCTCCATATCACCAATGTTGAGCACTTGACCGATCACATCTGCAAATTTTGTACCATATAGAAACCAATAGAGGAAGTTAATGGTTTTAAATAATAGATACTTCAAGAATATAATAAGAAATCCAAAACAGTTACCAATCAACATGTTAGTGTTAACCTTTGGATCCTCAACTCTTGCAAACTTTGTCAAGCTTAGGAAGTTTGAGTCGGACTTAGGATCACTAACAGCAACATAAGTGCTGTTGACAAAACTAAGTTTGTACTTATGAGTGGTCGGACGGAACTGACCAACCGCATGAGTGAGTGAAAAGGTCTCGATGAACCTCCATGAGCCAATGGGAAGGTGGTTGACATAACGGTTAACCAAGTCTTTTTTCACGGACCCGTGTATTTTCATTCCCTACAAAATATAATATGAAATAGTGAGGGAAGAGAAACTTATGAAAATAATTGACTATTTGAAAGTGATACTCATAGTCTCGTCAGCCAAAATGAGTTCAAGGGTTTCTCCTGTGGTAGTTGTATACTGGCGCCAATTATGAAGGACTTTGACCTGGATTCTCCATGCAGTTTTGTATGGACGGATGTCGCGGAGGAAAGCAAAAGATGCTGCCATTTTGATAGTATAGTTTTCAGCTTGGTGTGATTGTGGATGTGTTTGGCTGTCGATGATTGTTGGTGAGGCACTGTTTATATAGCCTGCAATTGGGATTTGTTATGATTGTGTATCGAATGTTGAGATTATTTGAGATCTTAGTTGTTTTGGAAGGTTTGATTTTGTTTTGGTATGATTGAGTTGTTTACGTTCATTATTTATCATGATTGCTAATCTAAATGCGATGATGAAGATTGTATATGATTGATTGATGATTCTGGTTTGCTAATTTGGCAGAAAATTAGGAATAGAGTGGAAGGAAGTTAAAGAAGGTTAAACCAATTACTATATTTGCGGGTATAGAAAGATAGCATCCGAGATTTGTATATTGTTGAAGAAATCGAATATCACTTCAAGTAAGTCGCAAATTAACATGCGAGTTTAGTGGGGAAGAAATTTCAGATGATTAGAAATTGAATATGGAAGATATTATCTGGAAAATTGATGCATCATGAGATCGAAAATTGATGGGATTCCCGTTTGATTATTTAACCTATATTGATTGTTTTTATTTGAAGTAAAAATATTTTAAAAGTATTAATGATTAATGATTAATGATATTAATGATAATGGCATAAGATTGTAAATAGTTCTCAATTTGAAGGGTTTTTTCACAAAATTGCTGTGAAAATTTTAATATAGATTAATTAAAAGAAAGGATAAAAACAAAGAAATCAGAAATATATATATATATGACTAGAGCCTAGAGTTACTAAACAGAGAAAAACTCAGGCAAATACAAATAAATCTTACGAAAATGATTACAAGATCATAGATTATGGGGAAAGGAAATATCACTTCAATATAATAAAGGAATAATAACGTAGTAATTAATGGCTCTGGATTTTGATTAACATCGATGTTCTTTAATTTCTCCTAAGATGTTTCTTTCTTCAAGCATCCCTGTGTGAGCTTTGCTTTACCACCAGCGGGCTGGCACAGAACTGTGTTACATTTTGCACACACTACAACTGTTTGAGAATGGCTGAACATAGTGGTTCTGCAAATTAACCCGTAAAGCAATGTGTCAATAAGTGTAATCTATACAAGATAAAACAGTATTAACTTTTTTTTTTGTGTGTCAAAGACAGTATTAACTATCTTTAGTTAACTAAAGCGCAAATCATCACTCAACATGATATCAAGGTTGACAACTTAATTCACATTACTAAGACCAATCTATATATAGTTTCAATCAAACAACATTCAAATCTGTACCAAACAACATTTTCAGGCTCTGTAGAAGAATCATTTACGACAAAAATTAGACAACTCACATGTTGAAACATCCCGGACACTTAACGTCCTGGAAACACAAAGAAAGCATAATCACTTCAGTACTCTTATTTGCATCGTGTTCACTTGTTTTACAGATTCTGGAAGAAAAGGCGACAAAATAAACAGTACCATGAAGAAAGAGTTGGGAGACTGCACGAGACGTTTGAGTTTGTGCTTTCTTTTCTCGAGCTCAGCAGGAGGATTGAGCAGGTCGATGTCATTTTGGAGTACCTAATCCAAAGATATCCAAAACAAAATCAGAAATTTCAAAGAGAGAACAAAATCACAAACAAGGAGAAGAACAGAGCTGAGAAAACTTCACCATGAGTGCTTTACGGTAAGGAGACGAAGACGACTTTGTGAAAACCCTAGAAGCAAAACAGAAGAAGTCTTGCCTAGGTTACTTGAGCGGAGGTATGTATATGTCTGTCTATGACAAAATGTAACACTTATTCATAGGCCCAGGCGATTATACATATAAACGAGTAAGGAGTAGACGTTCGTTGTTACGGTAAGATAATATGCATTGTAACATCTATTGTAACAGTTATTATGCTTTACAAGACAGATTAGTTTTTTAGGTTCTCAATCAACTTGGCATCAAACTCCAAAGCACGCGGGTGGCCCGAAAGTACCCCCTCGCGAGTCGCGAGTGTTCTTGATGTATGTGGCATCAACTATTGCGATTTTTCGAATTTGATCGAGCTCTTCAATCCCAAAACTCAGTTATACTCTGTTGTTTCCCTCTCTTCCCTTATATGTTAAATTGTTGCTTCATTGAACACGCATGTTTAGAAGCTTATTTTGTTCTGCTACAATAGTTTTTTTTTTTTTTTTTGTTAAAGGGTATTCAATTAATAATATATGCCCAATGGGCTATTTCCGGAATTAGGTCCATACAAAAACCCCTAAGGGCCCGACCCGTTACATCAAACCAGACTAAACCATTAAGATACAAAACCGACTGGATTAACAAATCGAACCGGAGGACCAAACCGGTCGCTTGAAAACCCTAATCTACAGATCGAAGAACTCGCTGTAGCCGCCGCCCAAACATATGCGGATACTTACCGGAACAGGACCTCCGGTAAGCCTGGACGTCGTTAGCCGAACGGAGATGGTGATCCAAGATCCGTTTCCATCCCGCCACCGTAGAGCTGTGTTGAGGAGGAGGAAGAGAACCGAGCTCGTCGTCGTCGAGGAGACTTCTTGCTCGGTCGTGAGAGAGAAAGATAGTAGGGAGTAGATGAAGAGACCTTCGACGGTGGCTTAGCTCCGCCAGATCGGAACCTACCTCCCCTATCGAGACCAAACCCGCGAAACCTCCAAGATCTCCGGTCCCCAGATCTAACTATCTTCGTCGCTCGTCCCTCGCCGTGAAACTCCTTCTTCCACTCTGCGTCTCTACGCCTCCGGTAGAGCTCTTACCGGAGGAGTCTCGCAGATGCTTCTCCCTTCCACTGCTCCCTTGATCTTGATCCAATGGTGTCGCCGAGAAAGATGCAAAGCCGCGGATGAAGAACCATGGGCCGTAGGGTCCTCATCGTCACCGGAATTGACTGAGGACCCACCGGCAGCGCACGAGGTTGTGCTCAGAAGACTCTCGACTTTGAGAGAGAAATCGCCGCGAGTGAGACTCACGCGACTTCTCTCGACAGTATAATATAATTCTTTTTTAAATCAATGGCTCTTCTGCTACAATAGTTTATAATTACAAAGGTTATTTGTATGACTAATAACAATCCACCAGAGTTCAATCATCCCCTAGTACCATTAAACCTTACAACTTCTTTCAACACTACCCTCTAGACTGCAACAGAGCAAAAACCTCAGAATGTATTTATCAGGAAAATGCGGGCATTTACTTTCTCCGTTATATCAGACTTGCTTCTGATATTTCATCATTCAAGTGTAGATGCATCTCATTCGTCTCATAGTGATCCATCTCCACAGACGAAAGGGTATCTGTTGGTGGTCCTTTGAGTTCTTCATCTTCCACTGAGACTAAGTTATCATCATCATAAGCTTCGTTCTTGCAATCTACATCAGTCTTGGAATCTTCTGTGAAGAGTGCCTCAAAGAAACTTTTGCTATCTGAGTCTTGACTCTCTGAACTAAATTTCACATCCAGAACTGGAGTTAGGAAATCGACTGAAGAAGTAGTCGGTTGAAGACCGAAAACACTCTTCAAGACATCATCCATTCCAGGCTCTCCTTTGCATTTTGCAGTAGTTACATTTGGATTCTTGAGCTCGTGTATCAAGGAATCGGAATCCCTGTGGTTGTCCTTTTCTGTGTAACAATCAGCTTTAGTGCTTGATGTAAACATCTCTTCATCTAAAGCATTGTCCCTGATGCTAACCACTGTCTCAGCTTCCTCCTCATCCCCTCCAAAACTATCATCCAGTTTTTTAGAAACTCCATATATCATTTCCTGAGAACCATCATCTTTGATACATGGAGTAATTTCAGGCTCTTCCTGTGAAGAAGTTGGGCTCCTCAAGGTAGAGTGCGTGTTTTCCAACTCCTGTGCTGCAACTTGGCTTTTGTCTGGATGGCCACTCGTCTGAGGTTTCTCTTCTATCTCCTCCTCATCATCTTCATATAAAAATTCTGGGGCTGTAACTAGGAGGGCTTTGCTGTATTTTCCATCGGCGATCGAATGTGAAGACAAGAATCCAGCAAGTGCAGATGCTAAAGCATCATTTATAGACAAGGAACGTTTTGGTTTCTCTTCAAAAGAATGACCAACCTCCTCATTACTGATCTCAGGTTCAGTAGAAATCATCTCATTTCCTGAGTTTGAGTTTGAGCTGATCTCAAACTCCAGCTGTTCCAATCTGTTATTTGGTAGTACAACCGCACCATCTTCAACAGGGACAAGTAATTTTGTACAAGAAACCAATATTGGATTATGAGAGAATCCATCCAACTCATGGGTATCAGGAAATTTATGTGTATCATTGCCCAGAGCATCTGGATTGGGTATTCTCGTTTGACAAACCAATTCAGAATCAAATGGTTTGTTTCCTAGCTGTTGGAGTTTCTTCTCGACTAGCTGGAGCCTTGCATCAATACTGTTGATAGGTTTTAACATTTGATCTTCAAATCTTGTCAGGATAGTTTCTATTCTGCTAACCTTGTTAACAAGATCATACAGGATAGTCTCCATATTAGCAGGCCTGATTTCTTCTCCAGAGACTCGGTGCTTTGAAAGAGTATCAACAAAAACTGGAGGTGGGCTCACTCCCATTTGATCACCTTTGCTGAAATTTATCTCCTGGTGAATATCATTCACGATCTTATCAGAGTCATTTGAGTATCCTAAAGTTGATGGGTTAGTGCAGTTGGACTTGTCAGAAGAAACTTGTTCTTTTCCTCGAGAGAGCTGCAAAATAGCGGGCATAAACATAGCCATCAAGGAACTAGTGGATGAAATTCCTGCTCCACTTGCTTCTTCCTGCTCTTCTGACTCACTTGGATCAGCAAACACATACACTTGATCAACAAGTGCACATCTTTTATCCTGAAGAGAGAGAAGACGGAGTGTAATCGAAGTGCAAGGTTCCGCATCATTGATCTCCGCAGTAGCTTCATAAAAATCCTGAAAGAAAAAAAAAAAGAGAGCATATAACAACTTACCCCATTAACATCAATCAACCATTACTAAAAAAAACTACAACTAGATAGACCCATAAAGCAAGCAAGCGCAAAGACTCGTTACCTGTTTCCCTAACTGTAACATTGGAATCAGACCTTTTGCATCATTCAAGAGAGAATCATCACCCGCTTTGCTCGTTCGTCCATTACCATTATTATATTTTACCATCGAACCCTTATTAGAATCATCTGAGTCAGTAAAAGGAATCAGAAGAACTTGTTCATCTCTCACTGCAACACCACATCGAACTGTACACAAGTATTCCTTATCGCCATGACGCCGCTTTTTCGTGTAATACACTTCGTATACTCGTGCACTACTTCGAATATAAACTTGCCTTAATTCATGCTCTTGTGCAAATGTTACTGCAACCAAAAAAAAAAAAAAAAAAAACATTTCACCACATCGATTTCAGACTATACCATATATATATACTCTGAATCGGAGTGGTTTATTCAGAATCACGGAGAATAACGATTAAGGAACCTACTTGTAATTTCACAAGGCTCGCCGTTGGGAACCGGAACCGGAGGGAGTAGAAGTAGCGGGGACTTGGCGACATGATCGGGGTTTGCGGTGAAGGAGGAGGACTCAAAGGAGATGGAGTCTGTGAGAGAACCGACGGCGAGATTCCAGTTTGTTGTAGGATTGAACTCGTCGGCGTGGTTGCTCGCATCCATGGCCTCTTCCTCGCTCTGATTCGAGGAGATCTTGGGTTTATTCATTCTATTGAGGGAAGCTTTTGGATCCAAATTGATGATATAAATGAATCTCTATCTCCTTTTTTTTTTTTTTTTTTTTTTTCTCTTTTTAACTTTTAATATATTTAAGTTAGACTCCATTAGTACATCTCCAATGGTACTCTATTTCTTACTCCAAACTCTATATTTGGAGTAAAACCATCTCCAATGGTACTCTATATTCTACTCTAAAAATAGAGAACTTTTTTATTTACAAAGTAATCCCTCAATTATCATAATTTATCATTTTATACCTTAAAAAATTATTTAATAGGAATTTACACTTATATAATTTTATAGAAAAACAAAAATATATTACATTAAATTAAAACACAACAATAACATATATTTAACTTAGAAAATAGAATGACATAACAAACATTAAATATAAAATATCCGAAGTGGTCGACCATAGTGCAAACTATTCATGAGCCAAGAGGTCCTAAAAAAAAGTATTTTGCTACACAACAAGAATCATGTAGAAAAGATGTAGAACGTGCATTTGGAGTTCTTCAATCGCGTTTTGCAATTGTGAAAGGACCAGCTCGTTTTTGGAAAAAAACTGTGATTCATGATATAATGACTACATGTATAATTTTACATAACATGGTAATCGAAGATGAGCGTGATCTTAATGCGCCAATTGAAGCTGGAAGAGAAGCTCTAGCACCCGAAGTTGAAATAGCGGTTCAAGAATTTCTTGCTCGATATAGACAAATCAAAGATAGAGACGCTCATTTTTCACTTCGAAATGCTTTAATTGATCATTTGTGGGAAAAGTACACTAATGATAGTGTTTAAACAAAAAATGTATTAGTCATTTGATTTCTATTTATGAAATGTAATAAAATTTTATTTTCAAGTTTAATTTTAATAATATTTTAATTTTATTGATTTTTTTGTTAAAATTTAAATAAACAGACATAATTTGTAGATTTTAGAACTAAAGGGCTATATAAGAAATTAAGAACAAGATAAACATATATAATAAACTTAAATTATTTATTTTAGAGTAAGAAATAGAGTAACCATTGGAGTAAACCTCTACTCTATTTTTAGAGATCTCTATATTTGGAGTAAAATATAGAGGCAACCATTGGAGAAGCTCTTAGATTTGAAAGTTGTTGATGGATTAAATTCTGTCGAGTGTCATCTGTGTCAACTAATATGTCCATGAAAAACAACTCAAGATCAGATTTGGCATATACTTTGTGGACTAAAGATCATTGGCAAGTCGTCACATAGGTGGGATGTGGATCACAAGTTTTTGTTTTGTTTCATTGCAGATATGAAGTTAGAGATTAGAACTGCAGAAAACTATATCCCTCTCTCTCTCTCTCTCTCTCTCTCTACAACAAAAAACAGGGTACATGGCATTAACATTACTAAAGTAAAGCATTGTAATGACTTCTGTCTGAGAAATGAGTTGCACACTAAGCTTTTCCTTCCCGAGTGTCTTGGTATATAAGAATGGAGAATGTTCCTCAGTGTGAAAAATAATACAGAAAGCATCAACCGAAAAAGTTTCCTTGCAAAAAACATTGAACACTACTTTGGATCCCAACATATATATATCTTTTCTTTTTTGCTTTTCCTTCTTTAAAATCAAGTGGTCAGAACAATATCACATCTTTATAGCTACACAAAGTCGAATCCTGATCCTCGTGATGTTTCAGCTAGTACCTAGTTCCCGGTATGGCCACGAAATATAGATTTGTCATTCCTCCTCCTCCTCATCAAGAATCACAGCTCTCCTTGGTAGCATTTCCAATGCTTCGGATGATTCTTTTTCATAAGGAGGAGGCAACAAACGTCGTACATCCGCAAAGAGATCTTCACGCCCAGTCGCTTCTTTGACAACAGATGAATCGAGAACAAAGTCGGGTATTGCTGGTAACACTTGGTCCAAGAATGATTTTAAGGTCTACACAACATAAGAGGTGAGTTAACACGGTGACAAGAGTTTGATAGCAAGTAAAAAAATTAAAAAAGAGTGTCACTGAATTCACTAACGGTGCAATGCAAGAGAGCAGCATCGGTTCTACGTTTCCACTGGCCATTTCCAGACTCCGAGTGGAATAGATTGATCAACGGCTGCAGCAAGGTTTTGCTCTTGTTAATTACGTCGTTGTCATTGGGAAATAACTTAATAAAAATCAAGACTTAGAAAGACCATTACCCTCACTATATCTCGAAGATTTGGTCGGCCTTTTCCATATTTCCCGAGGACCGACTCTCCATAGACTTGATATTTTTCAAGAACCTTAAAAGTCAATTAGAGACAGCAAAACAAATCAGATGTCAGTTAAAATTGTTGAAGAATCTATTTCAGAAAGTAAATATTATTCAAAACCTGTCGCCTTGTAATTCCACTGCTTGGAGATCCATAAATTACAGTATCGACGTGTCCCAAAGTGTGCCAGGGACTGCATATAGCCAGCATAGATTTCCATAAATCAGCCAAAAGATTTTTTTTTTTTTTAAAAAAAAGAAAAAAAGAGCAAAACTCTCATATGATGTTTAACAATAATTAAAATTTACAGCAAAAGGCTTTCACATACTTGTAGTATACAGCACGCCCAAGCATAACGCCATGAGCTCCAGACCTTAATGCGGCATCTGCCTACAGTTCAATACAAGAAGTGTAGAAAAAGGTACAACTTCGGGATTAAAAAAAAAAAAAAAAAAAAAAAAACAGCTTTAGAAAGCTCACCTCAACCACAGAGTTTATGCCTCCATTAATTGTGAACTTTAAGTCCGGAAAATCACGCAAAAGAGCAAAGAAAAACTCGTATCTGCATTGGAAAGAGCAGATGAAAATGTGAGAGATGTATGGAAACAGGCAGTATTAAAGCAATAATATATCCTCCAAGAAGAAGAACATAAGAGAAATGGAAGGCATTGTGCACATACTTTAAGGGTGGAATTCGACGGTTATCTGATGGGCTAAGTCCAGACAGCAACGCCTTCCGCGAATGTACGATGAAATGCTTAGTAGGAGATGATGAAGAAACTATATGAATGAAATTACCTGAAGAACAATAAAGAATTTATAAGGTACGGAAAGTCGATCAGATATGCAATTACCTGAACTCAGCAAAAAAGTTGCTATTTGCAGTTGATTATAAATAAACATGAGAAACGTCTGGGCACGTGTGAGAACATCAGTCTCCACTTAATACACATATAACTTGAAAGATAGGCACAAGGAATAACTTACAAAGCTCATTATATGAATCATGATCATCAACACCTATTCGACATTTAACAGTGACAGCTGCATTGGTATTGGCAGCAATGACAGACATAGCCTCGCCAACAAACTTCGGGTTAAGCATATGACGAGCACCGAAACAACCTCGTCCACTTACTTTTGGGCTTGGACATCCACAGCTACAGAATCAACCAGCATGTTAGTAGACGAAAGTATAATGGCACAGTTGTAATAACTCAATGAAAAGGAAACTTGAAAGAGATGCTCATACTTGAAATTAATTTCATCATAGCCGTATGCATTAGCAAGCCGTGTTGCTTTTGCCAAATTTTCCAAGTTTCTTCCGCCAATTTGAAGAACAATGGGATGCTGGTCCGGAGAGTATGCCAAAAAGCTGTCCTGAGCATTACAAGAGTAAACATAAAACACATAAATCAATGCGTTGTCATCAACACAAGAAGTATCTGCAGAGTTGAGAAAGAAGAGAAAGAAACCCTTAACCATTTTGATTACCAGGTTTTCTTCTTGATAGACAATGGTTTCAGCTGCTAACATTTCCGTGTAGAGCCATGCGTGTTTTGTTATAAGCCGTGCAAGGGTTCTGTAATGATTGTCTGTCCATCCCATCATCGGGGCTATACTGAAATATGAAATTTTTTTAAAAATGGAGATGAAGCTTAAGATCATTCACTGTCGATGAACATAATTAGTAAAACGAGTAAAGCAGCACACACCTGAACAGAGGCGGACGATAAGCTTCTGAAACTGTCATGGCTTCGTATACCAGATATGCCAGGTCTAGATAATAATAAAAACTACACAGAGAATGTAGAATCTCAGGTTCATTCTTATGTTTTGATTCAAATCAATTGAATCAGAACATTACATTACTCAAGATAACGTTTCAACATGGTTTATCTAACTCAAACTTCACAAAGGACAGAATCTAAACCTAAAAGATACAAAACACTGTTCTAACTAGCAAAACATCAATTTCAGACCTAGAAAAAAAAGTTAATTTTGAATCTAAGTTTTTGAATTCCATTGATAACAGCGAAACCACAAGAATAAGTATAACGAACTGAAAAGTTCATGTACCATGAGAGAAACCACAGAACCGATCATGAATTAAGCATTAATTTAGGACAATGTCTTTTTGTGTCGAGCGACGATGTAAAGGAGACGAAACGAGAAGAAGAGGAATAGCTTCTAAAGCATCGAAAGAAGACTTACGGTGGTAGATACGAAGAATACGGCTATAATGGAGGAGGAGAACGGCGAGACGAGTAGAGGTGACGAGCGCGAGAGACAGAGAGGGTGAAACTGGGATTTAGGTTCTTTGTGGTCGCCATTGGTCTTTTGTGGGTGGATGTGTATGTATGGTCCATTGGATTAGACATTTTAGAAGTTTTTTTTTGTTATTCTTATTATTAAATAATTTAAACCACATTTTATTTAATTAGTGTGATTGATAAAATATCTTCCCAAATTTTGTGTTACTGGACTTTGAATTTATGTAACATTTTTACTTTTATATTATTTTTACTTTTATATTATTTAATCGATAATATATCAAAATTTCTTGTTATTTAAAATTAACAACTTTTTCTAATAATATTAAAAATACAAGAAAAAAAATGATGAATTCCTCCTAAATTATTTTCCAAATATACCACACTTTTTTTTTACAAAAATATCACAAAAGTTTTATTTTCCAAAAATACTATAAACAAAAAAAAAATTATTTTTCATTGGGTAGATTTTTTTTAGGTTTGGATTGACAAATTTAGATTCAGAATATAGTTTTTACTATTTATGAGAACTGCCAAATTAAATCTCATGAATGTAGTTTACTAATTTAGAAGTTTTAAAAAGTGTTGAGATACATTTTTTTTTAGTATAGATGGTGTAAATTCAACATTACTATTTCGAGTTTTGATATTTTATGTGTTGATTAAGCAGATAGACTTTGTTTCAGTTTCATCAAACATTAATTTGAGCACTACTGAAATTTATAGATATGTTACATATATTATACAAAACAAATTAATATGTTAATTATTTTGATATATTTGCTTTTATTTGATCACAATTAAATGGTATTAAAAAGAAGCAATTTAAATAGTTAAAAAGCAAACATTACAATTTACAAGCATGAGCTAATACCATGATCGTCAAAAAAAAAAAAAAAAAGCATGAGCTAATACCATATAAAGCTATATGCAATTTAAATATCTATACTAGTATTTTTGCAGCAGTTTTTGCTCAAAAATACTAATAAGGAAAGTTTTAGCAATTAATGCTACTAATGCAATTTTAGCAATTTTATATGGACTTCTTAGTATTTTATGGGCCTCTTGATAATTCATAATTTTAGAGCCTCTATTTATTTAAGTTGTAAACAAAACGATGTCCAAAATTTTATAGGACCCGTGAAAATATACTCTTTTACTAATAATCTAGACAAACTTTCCGAAAAATGAATTTGTAGACAAAATTTCCGGAAAATTACATTGCAATAACTATGAAATTAATGATATTCTCAATTGCCAAAATGATTTTGAAATACAAATGAGTAGACTCTTGATTTATCAGACATTCAAACTTTAAAAACTTTTATTTGGTTTATTCTGGTTCTTTATTTTAAAGATTTTTAAAAGGTTAAATATGAAAAAATATTTAAAACTTTTTAAAAGTTAAATATGATAAATATTATACCAAAGATACACAATAAATAATAAAAGTTAAGATGATATAGTGTGAGTTAAAATATTTTGGAACAAGGTTATATAGCGGGACGGGTGTTATCAATATTTATATAAATTAAAAAATATCATTAATTCGGTGTTACACGGATAAAACATCATTTCATTATTTTGTTAACACTATCAATATAGATATATCTAATTAAATTTAAATAAATATTATATAAAAAATAAACTATATTGCAGTATTATGTGGTTTATTTAACAGTTATTATATAATTATAACATATTTAATCAACAAATACAATTTCTAATTTTAATATTTTAATTATAAATAATTTTGCATGATAGTTTTAATATATAACATAAGTAATCTCAATAAAAATATTAAAGTCTCTCCAAGTATTCAAAATAATTAAAACCAAGGGTAGTTTTAAAGAATTAATATAAATAGTTTATTTAAAATAAAAACCTAAACAATTTTTTAGAGTTTTTTTTATCAGGATTTGAATTTTTATACCATTTTAATATTAATTATATTTGTTGATAAAAGAAAGAATTAAATATATACTATGAGATTTTACATTTTAGATTTTGTAACTCTCTCTTTTTAGTTGGGAAAGAAAAAAAAAAAAAAAAAAAAAAAAAAAAAAAAAGAAGCGGGCCCCCCTAAAATTGGTGTTCCCTCCTCGTTTCTTCCCTTCACGTCTTCCGATGCTTCTTCACGAGTCGCAGCCCACTTTTGTTGTCCTCTTTAGATCTCTCTCTCTCTCTATCTCTCTCTTTTTCTTCTTAATTCAAGAGATCCTCTTATTACACAACACTAAAAGTCAATTCGATCGCTTGTCTTAATAATCCATAAGCTTGTGATTTTGGGTTTGGAACTTGGGAACGATGTCAAAGTTTCAGAGCAATTTCAACCAGAAGATAGATTATGTCTTCAAGGTAGTATTGATCGGCGACTCTGCTGTTGGTAAATCTCAGCTCCTCGCTAGGTTTTCAAGAAACGAGTTCAGTATCGAATCTAAAGCAACCATCGGTGTCGAGTTTCAGACAAGAACACTTGAGATCGATCATAAAACTATCAAAGCTCAGATATGGGACACTGCTGGTCAAGAACGGTAACAATTTAACAAATCTATTGATCCTTGTTTTCAGATCTTAGATTACTAAAAAAACCTATTGGTTGCTTCAATATGTATAATCTTTGCCTTCATGCTAATTAATACTAATATATAAGTTGTGCGTTCACCTGTCCCTGGCGACCAACGACCCTGACCAAACATTGTCGTATAGACCAAAATTTATAGACCAAAATTTATAGTCCAAAATAAACGATCGATATTTTTATGTCTAGTTGTTCAATTGTATTTGTTATGGCTCTGATTGTTGGAGGGTTTTTTTTTTTTTTTTTTTTTAATTTAAATCTTATGTTTAGGTATCGAGCGGTGACGAGTGCATACTATAGAGGAGCGGTAGGGGCAATGCTAGTTTACGACATAACGAAACGACAGTCGTTTGATCATGTAGCGAGATGGTTAGAAGAATTGAGAGGGCACGCTGACAAAAACATTGCGATTATGCTTATAGGAAACAAGACTGATCTCGGGTCACTTCGAGCTGTACCAACTGAGGATGCTAAAGAATTTGCTCAAAGAGAAAACCTGTTTTTCATGGAGACATCAGCCTTGGATTCCAACAATGTCGAGCCGTCTTTTCTCACGGTTCTGACCGAGATCTATCGAATCGTGAGCAAAAAGAATCTTGTTGCCAATGAGGAAGGAGAATCTGGAGGAGACTCTTCCCTCTTGCAAGGAACTAAAATTGTTGTTGCTGGAGAAGAGACTGTTACTAAAGGGAAGGGTTGTTGTGGAACATCATAGAGAATCAGTTTCCTTATCTTTTCTTGCTCTCTTTGACTGCATAAATAATGTGTCTACTTTGTATGTAAGCAGCTGTGGAAGATAGAGTTGAATGAGTTGAGCATTTGTATACTTAATTGAGTTGTGTTTATTCAGGATACTACTATACAAGTTTTTTGGATTATGACAAATAAAGCTAAACATTGTTAGATTAACTCGAATGACTTCCATATTAATTAGTATCTCTTTTCTTTTAATTTTCGAAAAAAAAAAAAACAACAACTACGATGAACTTTTTTTTTTTTTTTTTTTTAACACAACATACTAGAAAAATAGTTGTCCAAAACAGTCTCTTTTATGTTTGATAAAATAATTCACCTAAAGTAGGGTGGGTTCCTGTTGGTGCGGGAATTAACACCCCCAACATACCGATCTAAACCCGTTTAAAGGAACCGGCTATCTAAACCGGGAGCTCGACCTAGACTTGGACTTCATCTCTGAAGGCCCAATAGCACCAAAAAGCCCAGTGGCGAGGTGACGGCCCGACGTCTCAGCTCGCCCTACGGCTGACCTAGCAAGAAAGGAAGGACTTTCCTAATCAGCTCGCCTATAATTAGGAAAGTCAATATATTCGGTAGATCTTTCAATATATTCAGTAGATCCTTGAAAAACTATATATAGAGGGCAATCCTCTCATTGTAAGATCATCCAGAAATTAATACAAAACCCTAATTCCTCTTTGTCCTTGAGCAAAACCTAACTTGTTTCTCAAGAGATTTCACTTCTTCCTTGCTTACTTATTTTGATCCGAATTCTTTAAGAGTTTCTACAGTTCCCATGCATAAACTACCTGACCGAAGCTAGTGTTACTAGTAATAGGTGTAGGGATAGTTTTACGTCGATCATCCTTGATTTTGTTGTTCACATAACCCCTTATTGTCTTGACAGTAAGAGCCACATTACTCTCAACAAAGGACATGAACTTACTGGAGAAGGCAATATCTTCCATATGTGTTGTGATAAACACAGAGACAGCATCTTCGAGTATCTCGTCCGAATAAATCTTTGCAAGCTCGAGGACATCAAATACATCTGATGATTTCATGGAGGCCGTGAGGTGGTTTCTGCAGATTTCTTGGAGGTATGGAATCTCGTATTTGTCTGCAGCTAGGTAGAGCGTACGTACATGCTGCACCATTTTCGTCTCAAGAATCGAACCGTTGTATATGAACTCAAGAAACGCCTCTAGCTCATCGTGTGTCATCTCTGGAAGAGTGATTGTGTTGTCCGATGAAATCTTACAATCATCTGAATCCAATATGTTCCTAAACACCTTCGATCTTGCCACCTTTGTAATACAAAAATCCATCATCAGCAATACTTTTATAATAGAAAAGGCAAAAGAGGGAGAGAGAGAGAGAGAGAGAGAGAGAGAGAGAGTAGCTAGCTAGAGAGAAAACAAATATACCAAGATAAGTTTGTGAGCGGGGATAACATCAGTTTGGTCCCCTGGTTTGAGCCATATATCGACTAGCCGCTGTTCTTTCATGGTTTTCATAAGTCCCCCAAAGAAATCAACTTTGTTTTCAGATTCCTTAACCACACTGCACATACCTTGCGATTAAAAATATCATGTTATAGCTCAATGCACTATATGTAAGTCTCTTCTTTGCTCTTAGATTTAGAAAAAAAAAAAAAAAAAAAAAAAAAAAAAAAAAAAATCCACCAAACTAGTGTTTCTGAAAAAAGGGTTTACTCACAATATAAAGCCGAATGTTAGTCATATATGTCTATTCGCGCATTGGGGATTAAATATGGTTTAGCGAAATCAACTATAGCATGTTTATTTTGAAGAAACAAGTTTCCTATTGCAAATTAAACAAACCAATGCAAGTATGCAACAGAGAACTAGTCTCTAACCGGTGAAGATGATTTCTTTTTGCAAATTGAGTCTCCTCATATGCATTAAAAATAAAAATAAAACTAGTTCCATCCCTGAACCTAATTCTTCTATATATATATGAGTTTTGTTTGATTTTTCTAAAAACCGGCCCTAAACGATTATGAAGATATATACTAGAACAAGTACGTAGTTTTTGTTACCTGCAGTAGAGAACATTCGGGCGGTTAGAGTTTCGCTACTTGTTCTCGCTGTTTTCTACTTTCTCGGTGGAGAGGAGAAATCACAGAAACTTGGAGAAGGCTCTCTAAGTTATAAACGTAGCGTATATATATTATAGATAGAAGGAACAAACTAGGGTTAAGAGTTATAATCCTAATCCTATATTACTTTACTTGAAGGGGAATTTAGCTAAAAATTGTAACAGTAATAATAATTTCTCTTACTTAAAACTAATAAAACGAATTTTCTTAATTTCTAAAAAAAAAGTTTTACAGCCTGCTCTGGAAAATCGCCCGAGCGTGTTAACCTGATTGAGATATTGGATTTGAGTCCATTAGGCAAGGACCGTTTCAACATCATGGATCATGGTGAGCAATTGTTGCGGAGTCTTTTCAATGCGGTTTTCTGAAAGAGACACGTGAACTCCTCATCGATTCGGGAATTGAGTACATACGGACTACGGTTTTTGATGCGGTTTTTGATGTGACTACGGACACGTGAACTCCTCATCACTCCCATGCGGCTACTGTCTAATCATTGGTTTATGGTCCACCACACACACATTAAGGTTGAACTTGAGCATAATAGCTCTACTTTTTGGAGGTGGCCTACCACAAAAGTATCTACCTCGTACCAGACATTCCTACATTCAATATGTTGCATGTAGTAGCGGCTATTTGAATACCAAGGATTTAAATGTTTATGAGTAGGTTGACCAATCAAATATACTTTAACCGGTTCAAACATAAAGTCCTAAATTTGACGGACTTGTGAGATATCAGATGCTTGAGCAAAAGCAGAGTTGCAATCTTTTAAACTTTCAGAATCGAACAGGAAGTAGAATGAAATTTGTCGACCTTGCAGCAACTGGTTGTGTGTGGCTGAAGACAACCGAAAGTTATGAAAATCCTTTCTTTCCTTTTAGATTGATAACAGAGAGCTCTTGTTCAACATACTCTCCTGCAGGTATCGCCGGATATTTACTTGCCAGTGATGATTCCGCGAAATGACCCAAAGGCTTCAGCTCCGCATCAGAGGCGATGTGGGCAAACAACTGCAACAATAATACCAAATCCTTTTAGATTAAAAAAAAAAAAAAAAAAAAAACCAAAAGAGTTGAGAGAGCGAGCTTCTCAGGAAATTGGTTTTTGACTTACAGTCGAGGAAACTCTCCATAGGCTTCGGTTTTGTTCTTTTGCTAATTTGATTGCATCCTTAGTCTTGCTCGTGACAACCACCTCATGCATTCCGGCAATGCATTCTCCAGCAGTCAGCCATTCTATCTGGACACACATGAACACCACCAACATTGTAGCTTCAATTTACATAATTCGAGATATTTATTTGGCTGTTCGTTCAAGTAAAACACACGGCAGTAACATCTCCGTACCTGTTTTCCAGTTTGAATCAAGAGGCAACCTACGGGGACTTTAACCGCAACCTTTTCCCCATTCCTTAACCAAATATACAGACCAGGGAATCTACTTTTTCCATGAATTGTTAGAAAATTGAGGTCGTAGTGGTATCCTGCAAATATCGTCCCCTCCTCATTGTAACAGCTAAGATCACTTCCCGTTGGAGCAAGAAGATGAGGACCCTGAGATTCACAAGAACAACGTACGCTCTTCCAACTTAAAAAGAAACCCAAACACTTAGCCAATTCATCCACAAGTTAAAGCTAAATGTAGGAACTCTTGTTTCCACAGAAATCTAATAATATACATACATACATACCTGCTTCATGAGTGATGTAAATGCATCTTTAGGCAAACCAAACCCGATCGCTGCCATTTCAGCAACAACCTAAAACAAACAATTTAAGACAATAGAAAAAGAAAAAGAAAAAAAACCATCAGCACATAATAGTTAGTTATAATAAGTAAACCCATCAGCATCAGATTCCAACTCTCTTGTAGCAAAGCCTCACCTCCACCGCAGATATCATCTTATAACCCCATGAGTCCATTACTTCTTTCCACTCTGGAAAACCTTCCGGTATAACAGGCTCAGAGTTGAGCTCCTAAACCAACGACACTTTCAAATCAATTACAAAATCCATCTAAAATAAACACATATACAATAACAAATCTTTTATCGAAATGTATCCCCGACATCTCTCACACCTTAAACCGTGTGTTGGATGGGCGAGGACCAGCTCTCCACATATATCTCCACTTATGATCTGGTCCTTTAGGAATATGTGGTTTGTATTCGTCAGGCATAGTCTTGAACTTTTCTTGCATCTCTTCATCAACCAAACTTCTAGGAACTTCAACTCCCTCCGGCGTCACACCAACCTTAATTTTAAAAGATTGAAACTTTTTCAAACAACAACAACACTAAGATCTGTGCCCTAATCTTACTCTAACCATTGGGCTTAACTCAGATATTCTAGAAATTGAAATTGAATGTGATGGGTTAATCAAAGATTCGATTTTTTTTTTTCTCTTTTTGAAAGGGGGAAACGAAACCTGATAGTGGAGATGAGGTCTCTGTTGGAGTCGTTTGAAATCATCCGACTTTTGGAAATAAGTCTCCATCATGTCGATGAATCGATCGTTGTCTTGAGCACTGCATCGCGGATCTTTGACAAGGAGAGCTCCGGTTTCTCTGAGGATCCGGCTCACTTCTCGGCACGATTCGAGGAGATCAGTTCCCAAATCGTCGCCGGATGATTCAAGGTAACAAGACAGATCTACGACGGGTAACTCCATTACCGACAAAAAAAGAGCAAGAGACAAGAGTAGAAGTCACCACCACTTGTGTCTGTGTGTTGTATATATATGGCGGGAGATTGAGATGGAGGAGTAGATTTAGACGCCAATCCATTGTTCATTGTATCTCAAGGAGAAAAATGGTTCAGGAAGAGATTGTTTACGTTGACCAAAAAAAAAAAAAAAGAGATTGTTTACTTTTTAGAAAGTAAAAAAGTAAATATTCTTTTTGGATAAAATTTACGTTTTTTTAACCATTCAAGATTTTTTAAAAATAGAGTGGTTTCCGGTGAAATAGAGAGAATCTAGTATTTTTTTTTTTTTTTTTTCAGTTACGCATGAATCAACAATATGTAGGTTTTGAACTGTTTTTTCAAATGGTTTTTGATTTTAGTTTTTTTTCTTCTAAAAATTCATATTTGAAAAAGTGAATATCCTGAAAATAGAAAATCTAGATTCTAACAGGTTTTACTATATTTCAACCCAAAAAAAAAAAACAGTTTTTACTATTTTTTTTTTTGAACGGTAAATCAATTATATTATACCATAAGCGTTTACATGATACATAAAACCAATCAAGTACAACCATTGAAGCAAATATAGGAAATTGAACACAATTCCAATGAAGAAGTGGAAGTAACCCTGCTTTCTAAACGAAAACCTTACGGGCAACAGAAAAAAAATCTGTTAAGTCCCTTCTTCATACATTCGTCAAAGGCTAACATATTATAGATGAAACTCCTAAATGCTTTCTGCATTACCATAATTGAATGAAAAATTTGATATGTTGTTTGTGATGGTTTTGAAACATGCCTTCCGAAACGCCAAACAAAATGCCGGTTAGCGACCATGGATTCCCCATTCATAAAGCCTGTAATTTGTAACAGAGGGACAACAAGATCACCATCATTGGACTGTGGCCTTAAGAAGAGGAGGTTATCGCGGGAGTCAATTCCTTTAAACGGAGAGGATAGTACAATAATTCCGGGATCAAAAACCCAAATGAGATCTTCAAATCTTTGCTTAGGAGAAGATTCATCGGTTGATAACCGGAGATAACGCCGGTGTGAGAGTCCACCGGAAACAAACCGTACGTAAAGGAAGATATCACGATTCCATTGAATCGACACCGAACCGACGCAAATCTGATAAAGATGACAACCCCAACATCGATACAATGAGACAAATCCTGCCTCGCACGAACCCGACACCACCCAATATGCAATTGAGGACAAAATCCAGTCCGTACAAAAGATTAGAGACATTGAAATCTGACTTTTCATATTCATCGTCGTGAAGAACAAAGGCATATTTCGATTAGAAATATTACCAAAAACAATATAGAGAAGGAAGTGAAACAATTTAAATAGAAAGAGAGAAGGCAACCGACGCCGGGAAACCAGCGCCAGCCGGAAAAAGCAAAAAGTGGAGGTTTCTTATCAAAGATACGCGTTGGGAGAATCGCTCGTCCTTATGTTCTTTTTTTTTATTTTTATTTTTGTATGTACAGTTTTTACTATTTAGATATAAGTTTTGGTTCAGATAATTGTGTCTTTCACAAACAATATTGTCTATTTAAAATTTCATGTCTTTTAAATTCTATATTTGTCTGACAACTAACTAATCATTTTTCTTTAACACAGTTCTTTTCGGATTTATGCAGGAGCTAAATAATTTGAATTCAATATCTACTATACAATATTATTCTATAGTCTAACTAAAGAATTTTGAAACGATATAGTAATTTTTAATCAACTTTAAATATCACAGTTTCGTCTATTTACGTATTTTCATAAAATAAATATTTTCAGTATTTAGCTATTTAATATTTTATTTTTAGAAGTTGTGTTATAATTTTCAGTTGCTACATTTTCAATCAGGGTTAAATATATTTTATTTTATAATTATTTTATTTAAAAGTTGCATCTACTTAATGTAAATCGTCTTTCGATAGTTCACTAGATTTTAACCCGCGGTACACCGCGTGCATATAATTTTTATTATTATTTATATTTTATATTGTATTTGTTTATTAAATATTGGATGTTTTCCAAATAGAGGAATAACTAAATTTTCTGATTGTTTGTGCGGCTAAATGTTTATATTAATTTTTTAACTCGCAATATACTTTATGAACATTTGTTTGTTATATTTATTTTTTTTGTTTAGTATTTAAGATTCTGTTTTGATTTTAATTAATACAACAAAAAATAATGGATCTAAATACATAGTAAGTCATTTATATACTATGATTAAGTCATATTTTACTTAATGATTTAATTATTTTAAACAATCTTAGTTAAATTAACTTAATTTTTATATGTCAAATATTCTAATATTAATAGTGTTGACAAATAATAAAATAAGGATTTAACCCATATTAGCACAAATTTAATGATATTTTATTAATTTCAACATGTCATTTTTTTATAACTCATCTACTATATATAACCATATTATATAGTATTTTAAAATTTTTAATTTTACATATTCGTAATATTTTAAAATTTTATTAAGTTTATATTTATTAATTATAATATTTAAATAGATGTGAATCGAACTTTTTCTTACGTTAAGAATCAAAGCTCACAGGTTTCGGAAAACAAAATAGTAATCAAATTGTTGTTTTCTTTATTTGCAAAATATTCATAGAAAGAATATTTTCAATACAAAATAGAAGGTGTGGTTAAATATATCATAATTTCTGTTTCCATATTGATTTTGCTGTATTTTTTTTTGTTGGAATGGTATGTAAAATTTCTAGAAAACAAAATCTGATGTAATGCTATTTTTGGAAATTTTTTAGGGATTAATTTTGTAATATATATAAATAAAAGGGTAGAACCCAAAATGTACTTAAAAAATGTATATATAGATTTAGCGTCACATCTCTTCATCATAATATTTTTTCACTAATAATAACAATACCAATAAATGTTTCTGAAAATTGTATCTAGTTGTTCATAAAATATCTTATGTTTTTTAATATTTAAAAAATATCTAGTTGTTCATAAAGCCCCCCTAAATAATAGGATGTTATGAGACGTCTCTTATTTAACAGACGAACAGATGGATATTGATGATCGTTTAACGCGAAGAAAATAACAACCTTTTCATGAATAAAAAGTAAATCACGGATTATGCAATTGAAGTTAGGTGCTACTTAGGTAAAACCCATGTTTTAAATTATCGTTAAGAGCTAGTGGAGATTTTTGAGATGGGTCTAGCTTAGAGAGTTTAATTCGAGATTAGTTTTCCTGTATCTTTTGCGGTTTTTTTTTCTTTACCACAATAGCATCTTCTGTTAATCTGTTATCTACGTATCTGATTTGCCAAATCATGGCTTCTCTCTGCATACGAGGACACTGGACTTTAACAAAACTAAACACACAATTCAAGGTATCTAAGAGCAAATCCATTGCACAATCTCAAATTAGTTTCTCTAACTTTTAATAATATTAAAAATAATATTAATTTAAGTTTTGATCTTCATCCCCTTGATTTTATTTTTTCTTCTCCCATTATATTATGTCGTTGTAATATAGTGGTAAGTATTTCCGCCTGTCACGCGGGTGACCCGGGTTCGATCCCCGGCAACGGCGCCAATTGAAACAGGATCTTTTTCAAGGTCTACTTATGCAATGAATGTATGAAAACATGCAAACAAAGACATAAGCAGAGATGATGTGATGGAATGCAAGGTGTTTCAATACCCTTATGATGTTGTAGCATAAAGGATGTCAATCCATAAAGAGTGTGATATGTAAGCAGTCAAGATGTCATCAATGCATTCAAGTTAAACCATATATCAAGTTGATTTGTTTCTAACAACCTAATGACAATAATGAAATGCAATGAACTAAGGCAACTAATTAAGACAATAGTAATGCTGAATTAAACTGTAGAACAAGTGTAATAAACAATACTAAGCAGAATTGACTAATAAGTAGAAGAAAACAAGAACAGAACAATGCATAAACAAGAAAGTAAACTGGAGCTCGACCTAGCACTCGGTCGAGTGCATGGTCGAGTGGGTAGTCGAGTTGACAAGCGAATGAACAGAACTAAAACAGAGCATCAAACAAAACAGAGCAGAACAAAAGTAAACAAACAGCAAGCGATTAAACAGGATTCAAACAGGTAAATCAATAGATAAAGAGGGTCCTAGGGATAGATTCATGGGCTGGACTCAAGCTATGATTATCTAAACTAGCCAACAAACCTCAATCAAACATGAGCTATCTCTAGACAATGATCTCCTAATACAAGTTAATCCAATCTCATGGAAATAACAATCAAGCTAAGATACTCCCAATCTAGCTCTCACTAGCAAAGATCATATAAAAGCAGGCATTAAACACAGATCATTATAGTCAAAAATCAACAAAACATCTAATCTCTTAGCATGCTTCATGATAATCTCTAGCATTAGCCTTATCTAGCAACTTAAACATTGGTGTGAAGCTAAGAAGCTTAAGATCTATTCTTACCCTCTCAGTATAAGAATAGCATAGAGCATATCTAAGCTAGAAGAGATATTTAAACAATCAAGCTTGATCAGTTTAAGCAACCATAACTATTAGCCAGCCTAATCCATCCCTAAGATCCTAAGCCACTAATAAGATCTAAAAATCATCATGAAGAACACAAACCCAGAAAATGATGATATAGACATGGATGGATAGATAATGATGAGATGAACAATTTAATACAAAGAAGTGAAAGAAAATACTCAATAGATTCAAAGTTATGAATGTTACAAATCTATGAAAATCTAGAGAAAAGATAAGAGATGATGCAATAGTGTAAAAATAGCTAAAACTAGGTTATGAGGTGTCTACAGGGTCTCCCTTTTCGGCCACAAGTGCCAGCACATATATATAGTAAAGAGGGGGAAGCCCTAGTTAGCTAGAGGACAAAATAGAGAGTTGGCTGCAAGTGCTCGACCATGCTCGGTCGAGTGCATGGTCGAGTGGTTGGTCCGTCAAGTAACTCCAGTCTTCGATCTGGTATGATATCGGTTCAGTAAACCAGGTATAACTATTGAACTAGAGCTCCGATTCCCTTGAAACCACCGGCAATAGAAAGATAACTCAATTTCCGACAACTCTTATGAAGGACGCTGAAGCTGAATCGCAACGGAAAATCTACATTCGGATCGATCTTTGAGGAGCCCGTTATGAACCCGACCATGTACTCGACCGTGTGCCTGCTCGAGTGGTATGGTCGAGTGCCTTCTTTTCCCTTCCTGATACTTCCAATCCTCTTTTTGAGCTCCAGAAATAACCGCAAGTCCTTCCTTACCCTTTTAGAGCTCCATAACACCTAATAATACTCCAAATGCACAAATGTATGCAATGCATGCTTCTAAACAGTCTAAGTGCATATTTGGACATAAATGGCTATAAAACCTAAGGAATGATTTCTATATGATGCAAAACATGAACTAAACAAGGCCATAAATATGGTAAAATATAGTGACATCAACATCCCTAAATATGGATGTCTTATATAATTTTTATTAAAAATGTTTTGTAAGTAGATAAGCAGAGGAAAGTGGACAAGAAGAAAAAAGAGAATAAGAAGAATATGAAGAACTGAAGCAAATTACATTAAGGCTGTCTGAACTGAGCAACAGTTACCATCTACCATTAGATTTAATTTTAGATGCCAGAACATTCCTAGATGCTTGTCCCATTCCTCTACTATCATTGCTCCTATGCTGCTTCCCGTTTTATCCTATCATAATAGAAGTACTTTATCGTGTGAATAAAAGTAACTAGAATGGAAGTACTTTATCGTGTGAGACAGAGCATTTTCACCTGCAAGCCAATAAGTCCAAGGAAGTAAGGAACTAGGATTTGGAGGTAACAACATTTCACCTGCAAGCCAATAAGTCCAAAAACACATTTAACCAACAAGAAGTAAGGAGGTGATGTTCTCAATTTTCACTAACTACTTGAGAAGTGAGAACATTCGTAAGAAGAGGAGAAACACACTTTTAAATGCAGAGCATGTAAGCTTGTCAAAGGGCAAATGAGTGGTGTAAACACACTTCTAACTACATGGCCTCATAAGACTAACTAAGACGACAAAAAAAAGGGTTCAAACTTCACATAATATGATTCGGATTTCAAAGCAATTCCCACAAACATTACACAATTTGATTCCGATTCTATAGCAATTCTCACAAAACAATCGAAAGGAACCAAGCTGAGAATGGTGAAAACCCATGTACTTGTCTATCTTAAGAGCCCATCATCCTTCCCTCTTAAAATTATCATCAGCATTATCATATCATATAAGCCTAATACATGTCTTCTACAACCTTGAGCTGATCTAGCAAAAGCTTGTACAGCCATAGGATTACAAAGCAAAGAGTAATCAACATTACAAAACCAACAGTCCAGTTTTTTTGTGATAATCAGAAATCAAGTGGACTCTCAAAACATAAATTCAGAAATTTAACCACTAAAATCATCCACACCAGCAATTTCTATACCGAATAAAATTAAAAATAGCAGTCAAATGAAAGATCTATAAGGAAGAAGATAAGCGTACTTACCCGGAGAAGCGACACCCGACGGTAATGGCGGAGAGCAACAATGACATTCCTCATTGTCTGACGACAACACGAACGAGACGACGTCGCTCGGCAGAGACACGGATCAATACTGTTTGCAAATTAAATTTTATTTTTTCTTTTTATTAATTGCTCTTTTTTCTAGAGACCACCACTTTGTATGACCAATGGGAGTGATCTAAGATTAAGAGTTGAAATGACCATCCTTGGTGCATGGTATCTTAAAATGACAAATCCATCATCCAAAATATGTCTTTTAGAAAGTAGAGATCTCAACTTCTCAAGGGTCTTACATATATTAAAAAAAAAGGTCTCCTGTAACAAATTCTTCCACTAGATATAATATTATCTTTTCCTAATCGATGGATAGGCGTGGGACACAAAAGTCAACAAGCAGACCTGATGGCCCTATTATGCGAGGCTGCCCTGCCCTTCGAGAGTTGTAATAAAACATCCTACTCAAAGCCACTTTGAGAATTATGAACTTCCTCTTGTACCATACCTTTACTGTCGCGATGGACTTTCCATAGATCTTCTCGACTCCAAGAATGATCCCATCTCTAAGTCCAACATAACTGGCTGGCTCACCTGAGGAGCCACAGTAAATTCCCTACCACACAATAAAACAAATGAACAAATATATTATAAATCAAATGTTTGTAATCTCTCTCTCTCATATTTTATATATTGAATTGACAACGTCTACCAGAAACTTACGTCTTGTTGAAGTTCAAGGTGTGGACTGAACACATGCAGTTTTGCTCCCACAGGTTGATGCACCAACAAGTCACGTGCTTCCTCAATATCCTTAGGCTCAATCACTTGTCCTTTCATGGAAACGAGAGCAGGTTTGTACGATGATGGGGGCTTTGACACAGATCCCAAGTGTGGCCAATCTTCTGCTTTCGGTATGCCTTTGTATAAAGCAAACTCAAGGCAGCCTTTGACAGTGAGCTTGTGCCCGTGTGAGCCAGCATTGTCCACCAAATACTGAGCTGAGTACTCAGTATGGACGCTATCCAGCTTAAGTGCAAGCCGTGCATAGCTGACCAGATCAGCCGCTACGATTGCAGCAGAAGCAGATTCATCTGCAAAGACAAGGCCACAAATGGAAAAATAAATCAGATTTGAATGTATTCCCATTTTACAAGGGATTAGATAAAAGAAAATATGTTTTAATACCAGAGTAGGTACTTTTGTTCGCATCAGTTGAAAAAAAAAAAAAAAAAAAAAAGAAAAGAGTATATTCTAGAGTGACAAGTTTACCGTGCTCTTGGTCATTCACAATCTCTGTCCCTCCGCCGATTCTGAATGCCATTGTGAAACTGGGATCATAGGGGGGGGGGAGTGCCATCTGCAATTACTTCAACTCTGAAAACTTACAAGGTTCAATGTTAATACATTATGAATGTGAACAGGAAATGGTAAGAACATTAAGAAGGGAATCATAGTGAACCGATTTTCACAAAAGGCATCAACGAAAGATAGGAAAAAGCAAGAGAGTTTTGGAGACCTTTGCTTAATTCCAAATTAGATCAAAGAACTAGCAAAGAGAGTGCGTTTACCAAAGAATGACTAAACTAAAGGAGGATTAAACGCTAAAAAACCTAACTAGAAGCTCCTCATTTCACTAATCTCACTGCAGAAGGTAATTCACAAGCAAAAACCGTGGCCAACCAAAGCAAGCTTAATAATTCCCAACTTAGAAGACAACCCTAAAAGGTAACACTAATCACACTGCTAAAGAAGACATTTTTACAAAGAAATAGCAAAAGAAGACATATTTATCAAAGACAAGAAACAGATCAAAGATGAGTTTGTGGCTAAATCGAACAAATGTGATGTCCTAGCTTCATTACCAAAGAATGATCAAAGGATTAAACACTAAAAAAACTAACTAACAGCTCCTCATCTTTCACTAATCACACTGAAAAAGGCAAAAAGAAGACACTTCTATCAATGAAAAGAAACAGAGAGATGAGTTTGTAGCTAAACGCCTAAATCGAACTAGTGTGATAGCTTCTTTACCAAAGAATGACCAAACTAAAGCTCCTCATCACTAATCACACTGAAAAGGCAATGGAACAAGAAAAAACCGTAGCAAAAGACCCTAATACGCAACTAAATCCTCCTCCTCGTTCATTAATCACACTGAAAAAGGCTAAAAGAAGATATTTTTATCAATGAAAAAAAAAAGATCAAAGATGAGTTTGTGGCTAAGACAAACCTATGTAATAGCTTCTTTACCAAAGAATGACCAAACTAAACGCTAAAACCCCCATCATTTTTCACTAATCACACTAAAAATGAAAGTCAATGCACAAGTGAAAGCCGTAATAAACCAGAGCGAGCTAAACAAGTTCCAACTTAGAAAAAAACCCTAAAGGTAACACATTTATCAGCCTGAAAAAGAAGACATTTTTACCTATGACCAAGAAACAGATTAAAGATGAGGTTGTGGCTAAAGCGAACCAATGTGATAGCTTCTTTACCAAAGAATGACCAAACTAGCTAAAGGAGGATTAAACGCTAAAACCTAGCTTAAAAATCTCCTTATTGTTTACTAATCACACTAAAAATTGAAGGCAATGCACAAGCAAAAACTGTAACAAACCAAAGCAAGCTAAACAAGTTACAACTTGGAAAAAAAAAACCTACCAGCCTGAAAAAGAAGGCATTTTCATCAAAGAAATGACAAAAGATGAAAATTTTATCAATGACAAGAAACAGATCAATGATGAGTTTGTGGCTAGATCGAACAAATGTGATAGCTTCTTTACCAAAGAATGACCAAACTAGCTAAAGGAGGATTAAACGCTAAAAAAACCTAACCACAAGCTCCAAGCAAAAAACGTACCAAAACCAAAGCAAGGCTAAGCTAATCCCAACTTAGAAGAAGAAAACCCCCAAAACGGGAAACTCGCAAAGAAATCACTAATCGCACTTACAAAGGGGGAAAATCACACAGGAAGCAGAAACAGAGTAATAAGCCAAAGGCAGATAGAGGAATCAGAACATTTTGTATATATACACAAGACAAGACAATGGGTAACTCGGGGAAACCCTAGAGCACAGATGTCATAATCCTGTGTCATCAAGCGTATCAAGGGCTACGAAAAATCGCAACTTTTTCTCCTCCGTACAAGCTTTTGCATTCATGATTCACCACCTCTCTCTCTCTCTGCTCTGTGTTTTTTTTGTTTGTTGTCGTTTTCCACATTTGAAGATAACCGTTGTGCCTTATACGGCGCCGCTTCCATATTGGGCTTTATCTTTCGCCGGCCTATACGGCTATACCTTCACTTCGTGACCAACAAAGGATATTCTAAACTGGGGAGACTTCACAATAACCGGAACATGATGTCGTTTAGTTGGTCTTTTATAAACAACATACACAATATGGAAGTTCACGAAAATTCCCTAGATCTTTTGTAATTTGGAAAAAAAAAGTATATATATATATACAACATTTACAATCAACTCAATGTTTTTAAATCCGACCCGGAACTCAAACCGGACAACCTTCCGGGTCATCGGGTCGACCAAGTCCAATCACAGGTTAATAATTTATTGAATTTTAATTTTTCTGTTTTACAAAGAATGTCATTCTGGCCTGATTTTTTTGTTTCAGAATAAGTGTCATTTTTAGATTTTAACTTTAACCTTATATTCATTGAAGAATATCAAAAGTCAATTTCAATTTTAAGTGTATAAGAGATATTTTAATATGTTTTCTTCATTTGTGTGCAAAATGTCAAAATGACACTTATTATGAAACAGAGGAAGTAATATATATCAGACATATATATATATATATATATGTTATATACCTTGGTTTTATGAATATTCTAACAATAATTTCCATTTCTTAGTATATTTAATATATATTTTTGAACAATAGTTATAATTTTTTATTCTTTATCATTTTTTAAAAAGAGAGAAATTTACAGATGAACAAATACTTTTAAATCGTGACCGAACAAAAAAAAATCTTTAACCAAAAAAAAAAAACAGAAAACCATCCGCGACTTACTTCCGAGTCCTAATCTATAATATGAAAGTTGGCTAACCCTCTCCCTCTGCATGCCACCTCAGCATTTTAGAACAACCTGGAGCTGACACCTAATTTAAAACAGCTAGCCAATCAAAATATAACAATTAATACAGCTCAGATTTTTAAACCAATGATAATTATTCTCGGTTCCACACCAGCTTTTCTCTACTCGTAAGTTTTTGGCACACCGAATCAAAAAAGGTAAAAAGTCTCGCTCTTCTTCTTCTTCACACCATATGCTTTTCGTCCTCAACCTATATAGAGAGAGAGAGTAGCGGCTGATGTGTTCACGTTGTAACAGAGACTCCGTGTATCACCACCAACATATCCTTTATAATTGTCTCAAACTAGAGCGTAATTGTAATGGATTTGCCATAATTTTCACCCGAAGTAGAAATGCAATACATTTGGAGAGTTAGGCTCTCTCTCTCTCTCATTTCCTCTTTCTCTCTTCTTCGGATATCTCTCTTTGATTTTCCAATTTCAGTCAATTTTCTATCACAAAACCAGAGAAAAAGTTTTTGAGACGGAGGTAATTTGAGTAGAAGCAAAACCAAATATGTCTCTTTTCAAGTTAGTTTCCGCGACCAAAGATTTTCACCCAACTCACAAACTTGGTGAAGATAGATTTAAACCCGTCTTCAAGGTAACCTCAATTCTGACATGCTCGATCTTAAAGTTTCATCTTTTAAGTGTATCTTTGACCATTTGTTGTTTGTAAATTTTTTGTGTGTGGTTTGTATTGTATTGATTCATTCTCATTTCCTATATTTTTGTGTAGCAACTCTTAGTACAATAGCTTGATCCAGAGTATTGGATATGATTGCTATGGTATGTTACAGTTGAGGTTCTTTGAGGGTTTTTGGTTAGGGTGTATGCACTTAGCCTCATCGCATATTAGAAGCAACCTCACTTTCTCAATCTAAAGTTAAATTAATAACATAACACAAAAGTCTCGCAAATCTTTTCAACAGCCTCTCGATGTTAACCAGCTCAAGGGGTGGCGGGAGCGGCAAAATCCAAGAGTCCACTCCAAAATTCAGAACAAAACCTTTGAACAAAGGGGACAAAAAAAATTACTGTGAAAGAGGTCTAAAAAATTTAGTTCACCTAGGGCCTAAAAATATTGAGACAAGATGTTGGTTAGTGAAGTTTGTTTGTTTTTGTGAAGACACTTGCTTATTATTTTCAACTGGATTATACATACTTCTTCAGATGATGTAATTTTGTATTTGAGTGTTTTTAGTAGTAGTTGTTGTTGTTGCAACTGCTGCAGGTGGAACTGTTGCGGTTGAAAAGAAAGTGTTTGATATTGTTGTTCCTGCGGTTGTCGAGAAAAAGGAATTGGTATCCTACTACTCCTCAAACATCTATTGCATCTATTGCAGAGTATGAAATATCGGTTGAGGCGATTGCTATTAAACATATATAATTTAAAAATATACACAAAACATCCTAAAAATAAACGTTAAAATACAAAAATACGAAACCAAAAAATTAACAACACAAATGAATACAACAACCCGCGCATAGCGCGGGCACCCACCTAGTCTTAATTAAAAGCTAGATGGTGCCCTTTTTCTTAATTTAATCTATTTGTTTAAATTTTTTTTTTTTTTTTGCAAAATCTAATAACCAAAATCTGTAAAAACCTCTTAAAATCTTCGAAACCATATCCTATATGATCTCAATGGATTTATTTTCTCTTTATCTAAAGAACTGAATTCAAATCAAAACCAAACCAAAAAAGAATAATCCGATCTGAAATCAATTTTTTTTTGTACACTAAAGATGTATGTAACTCATAATCAGTCATTCAGTCTGAACTCTGAACTGATCAAACCATCCATTTTAGATCTTTAGTTTGAAATTTGAATATTGTCAACCAAATAATGCGAAACACCGAAAAATTTGAACCGAAACCCGGATTAAGCAGCGTCTACAAATATGATTCTGATCGGTTGGCCAATAAGAAAAGAAACGAAAACAAATAAGGACACGTATATAGATAGCCCATCACTTGACATCAGCTAAACACTGTACCAAACACGCATATATGAACTGGCTAATTCATGGACACAACATCAGTGATAAAGTCATACATTTCTCTTTCGTGTAGGTACGCTACAAAATGGTTAGAATAAACATTTGCAAACGAGACATGTAAAATGATCGACAAGAGATAAAAAAAAAAAAAAAATGAACCGTATCACAAGTGTATGCACCTTGGTATCTTATAAACCTCGACACTTCAAGAAGCAAATACTGGCAATAACAGCACACGCTTTTCCTTCTTCTTTTTATCTTCTAGCATTGTAGAACTAGTAGTTAAAAAAGTAAAACCCAAACAATACTCTTTATTACTAATCCTACGCAATATAATCTCAATCATGTCTGATTGATATATCCATTAGGAAGGAGGATGATCCATGGTTTAATGATACAGCCACAAAAATATAGCTTTTTAGGCTTATAGCAGCATTTTGCAGTTTTCACTGGGAAGATCCAGATGCCGTGCGCTGCTCGTATTCACCTTGTTCTGCTTTACTAAATTCCTCAAGCAGTTCACGCTGCCTCTGAGTTATATTTCTGCCAAGGAACATAAACAAATATAAGAGATTGCGATGTGGCGTTTGACTATTATGTCATTTGCAGGCACAATTTTACTTGGGGAGGTTTTTATGGGACTTACGCAGGGATGCTGACGTTGAAATGCACATATTGATCCCCAAATCTAGTCGACTTTCTTGCTCGTATACCTGTTTGTGTCATAAACAAAAGTATGTGATTTTAAAAGTAAACAAACAGGAATCTGTTCAACACTTAGTTTCTCAATCTAAACCTAGCTTCCGTATGGATTTGAGGAAATTTTGTTTTGGTGTCTTGCTATTAGTATCCAGTGGGACGCTAATTAGCCCAAGTTAACAAGGTCATACTCAAAAATTTCAGGTATACAGCAGCTGAAGATCAACAGAAGCAAAAGAGCTCACCTTTATTTCTTAGCACTACTTTATGACCAGGTTGGGTTCCAGGACGGACCTACAACAAAAGAGTTTTCAAGTCAGATTGCTGGAGGAGTTCCAAGAAAAGTCCTAAACTACAACAAGTTGGGAACAGAAACCCTCAAACTTTAGATAACTATCATTTAGCTAGCAAGCAAAAATCTGATCTTCTTTTTCATCAAAGCATTTTAAAAATGTGAAATTTTTCAGATACCTTCACGACAACATCACCAGTGAGGGTTGGAACTTGAATGGTTCCTCCAAGAATGGCCTGACAACAGATGAAATGTACTTAGTTATCAAAAAAAATATACAAAAACGGTAAACGAACTCACAGATACTGCACCAGAACCAAAATAAATGCTGGAGGCAAAAAGCGAATGAAATTTTAAAGACAGGATTGTCAAGACCAAATCAATTCACCTGGGTAACACTGAGAACTGCATCCACATGAATATCCGATCCTTCTCTACGGAACACAGGATCTTCACGAACCTAAAAAAGAATACAAACAAGTTACTGAGAACGCAATAAAGTGATTAACCATGAGTGTCATTAGAAAGTTGATTTCAGTAAAAGTCACCTTGAGAGTAACATAAAGATCTCCAGGCTGGTCACCTTCAGGATCAGCCCCACCCACCCTTGCCACCTTTAATGTATCACTATTGTCAACCCCTGAGGGATGAAATAAATGTGAGATCAAAGTGATGAAAACTAACACGATTTTTTTTTTTTTTTTTTATTACCTATTATAGATGCAAGAAAGAAAATTACCTGGATCGATAGTGACTTTCACTGACTTCTGTCCTCGAACCACTCTACCTCCTCTACAGGATTTGCAAATACTCTAGTAATATCAACACAAGAAAAATGATGAGAAATTCACTGGTTACAGAAAGTAGTGTCCTACTCGAAGACCAACCATTAGTAATAAATCTAACAAAAATGGTGTCTGTCTTCATGTATATGTAGACACACATACACAGGTAAAACATTATACATGAAACGAAAAGTGCAATTATCAAAATATATGACATACTGAGAACGTTTGACCAGCTCCACCACACTTCTGGCAAGTTTTTTGGATGCTTAATATACCCCTTCTCATTGTTGTCTGAAAAACGTTTTACTGGAGCACTTAGAACCACAATTAAACGTAAATTATAATTACAGTGTTCAAATAGAGTTTTGTAACATGAGACTGACCACCCCAGTGCCATCACAGGCTTTGCATTTTTCACGTTTGGTACCAGGAGGAACACCTTGTCCACCTAAATGTGAAAGGAAGAAAGAAAACAACAATGAGTAACTTGAGAGTGAGATAAAATAATAATGTAAATCACATTGACCGAAAAATACTATATGCATACCACAAGTATTACAAGCCAACTCGGTTTGAAAAGTCAGAGTTTTGGTGCATCCTTGAACAGCTTCCATGAAAGAAAGATCAAGCAAAACCTTTACGACAGTAAAGAAAGGAAGAAACGAGAATCTATTAATCTTGGATCACAAAAATAATTTCTGGGAGAAAAAGCAGGTCGTAATACCTTGACATCTTGACCTCCGATATCTTGCCTGAACATGTTGAAGATCTGTTTTTCAAAAAAATTAGCGTGCAAACCATGTTAGTTGATAAGTTATCCATTTCCATCTAAAAGGAAACAAGTTTTTGACTATCTTTGTAAACAATATTCTTTTGAGTGGAACCTATTAGATGAAAACCAAGAAATAAAAGTATTACATCGCCATTGAAGTTCCCAAAGATATCAAATGGGTTAAACCCTTCACCACCACCACCGAAGCCTTGATCATTTGGAAACCCACCACTTGCATTTTGCTCAAATGCTTCATGCCCAACCTGCAGACATGACCAACAAACTGTATATCACATCTGAAATAGTAAATCGAGGGAGCCACGCTAACAGAATCCCAAGGAGATTATTATGGTGCCTATTTACCTGGTCATAAAGGTCACGCTTCTCCTTATCTTTCAAAACCTGATTCAGCAAAAGGTCCCAAACCACAATCCCCTTCAGTATAAGATTATAACAGATCATCATATAAAATGAAAGCGTGCAAAAAGTCAAACTCACTTCATATGCTTTTGAGACCTCCTGGAACTTCTTCTCAGCTTCAGGGTCATCTTTATTCATATCAGGATGGAGTTTCTTAGCAAGCTGTGAAACGAAGCAAAGAATAGCATCAAACACTGAGAAACCAGAGAGTTAAATCAAATGAATACATTCCATCTCAACCAAAATGTCCCTACCCCATAATAAGCCTTCTTGATTTCACCTTCTGGTGCATTCTTACTCACACCAAGAAGTTCATAGTAGTCCTTAGCAGACATAAACGTCGAACCTAGTATTCAAAAACCGCAAAAAAAAAAACATGAGAAAAAAAAAACTCAAATCAACTATACAAAACTGTGAGAATAAATTACTGATCCTACCTGTTCCATGAAAAGACCTTGTCGAGCCAAAATTAGTATGAAAACCTCCAAAACTGATCCATTTCCGATCATGCCCTACATTACAAGATGACAATGTTAAAACCCTCAATACCACACACAAACAATTCATAAAATTACATTCTTATATAATCCAATTACCAGATTTTGAAGCGTAATCTCCAACAACTTTGGCATGATTGCCAACACCCGTATTCAATCTCCTATAACTCCCAATACATACTCCCCTGAGTTTCTGCAAATCAAGAAAAAGTTAACCAATTTGAAATCAATTGAGACAGAGATATATATATATATAGAGGGAAACAGAGATGAGGAGGAGGAGAAGGAAACCTGATTGCCTAAATCTTGTAGAAGCGATGATGAGAGACATCGACGAGTCAACAAACGAAGAACCTTTGCGCCATTAGAAGGAACCATTTTTTCCTCCCTTTTTAGCTTTCTACTCAAATTCAATGGAGTTGATACTGAAGTGGGTGGGGGGTGGGTTTAAAGTCGAAGGGGATTGAGACAGAGCAGCCAAAGTTAAAACCCTAGCAAAAACCCTGTTTTGTTGCTTGCTTCAGAACTGTGTAGAAAAGAAGAAGAAGCAAGCAATTTCTGTTGCTCGCCACACAATACCGGGTTTGACCTTTTCTTACTCTCTCTCTACCCCCACCCATCAACATATCCGACTCAGACCGGCCCATCTAATCCTTTTACTCTTGAATGGGCTCAACAACGGCCCATTAAAAAACAGAACAGAACTCTCTATGTATAGTTGCCGCCGTCGTCTCTGTAACTTTGCCGTCGTTGCGCACCGACTGTGTTCGTCTCACCGAGAGCAGGTAGGTACCATCACGTCGATTCACATACACGTAGATTTGTATTACCCTTGTAATAAATTGCTTTTTTAATTTTACATAGAAAGATGCAAAAATTTGACCGATTTAGCTGTCAATTTCGAAACTTTGAGCGCTGCCTGTGTTATATTATTGTACGCAGGTTTGGCTACAATGCGGTGGTTGCTGCAGGGAAGGGTTAGTTTGTGTAAATGTAAAGAAAGGTTTGATTTTTTTCAGCAGAGATGTGGTTTAGTTAACGTAAAGTTGAAATGGGTGAAAGATAAAGAACTTGATGCTGTTGTGATTCGTGAAAGGCATCTTAAGGCAGTTTGTAATCTCGTTTCGGTTATTTCGTCTTCTCCTGATTTGAGACTACCCATCTTTAAGCTTTTGCCTCACCGTGGCCAGCTTGGTTTACCTCAAGATCTTAAGCTTTCTGCTTTTATACGGAGATACCCAAATATTTTTGTGGAGCATTGTTATTGGGATAGTGCTGCTACTCGTGTTCCTTGCTTCGGTTTAACGCGTGAGGCGATGGATCTTTATTGCGAAGAAGCTGATGTTCTAAGAGGGGATGATGTTCTAGTGAGGCTGTGTAAACTTCTTATGCTTACTTGTGAAAGAACACTTGCTCTACATTCCATTGATCATCTCAGGTGGGATTTGGGTTTGCCCTATGATTATCGAGATTCATTGATTCCTAAGCACCCGGATTTGTTCTGTTTGGTGAACTTGTCTAGCGACCTTGTTGGTCTGAAATTGATACATTGGGATGATAGCCTCGCTGTTTCCAAACTGCAGCAACTGAGAGAGGACGTTGCAGATAATGATCATATGGCCTTCCCTGTGAAATTCACGAGAGGGTTTGGATTGAAGAGGAAGAGCATAGAGTGGCTCCAAGAATGGCAGAGACTCCCTTATACGTCACCTTATGTTGATGCATCTCATTTGGATCCACGAACTGATTTGTCTGAGAAGAGAAATGTCGGAGTGTTTCACGAACTTCTCCATCTAACAATCGGGAGAAAGACGGAGAGGCAAAACGTTAGCAATCTTCGTAAACCGTTTGCACTTCCCCATAAGTTCACCAAAGTATTTGAGCGTCACCCTGGTATTTTCTACATTTCTATGAAATGTGATACACAGACAGTGATCCTTAGAGAAGCATATGATAGGCGGCATCTCATTGAAAAGCACCCTCTCGTTCAAATCAGGGAAAAATTCGCAAACATGATGAATGAAGGGTTTTTGGATACAAGTCGGGGACTGGGGAAGACCAGTAGCAAGACAGTTTCTCCAGTTTGGTCAGACGAAGAAGAAGAAGAAGAAGAAGAGTCGGACAATAATCTGATTTCTGGATATGACTCTGATTGTCCTGCAGTTGAAGAACATAAACGCCTGTTTTAGTAGTGAGTTCTGTGTTCCAGTGGAAACAAATAACAGGCACAAGTTCTTTGTTACAGTGGTACCAAACCAAGACATTGCAGAAGATCCACATTCTGTAGCAGCCTGAGCTTTCGGCGTCAATTGGGGTTCTCCATCTAAAGTCAGTCACTGAATCACCTGTGATGGAACGCAACAGACGACTTTCTCAAGTGAGCTTTTAGCATTATAGCTAGCAAACAAAAGCTGGTTTATTGGTGCGTGCCACAACGAGGACATAGCACTTGCACTTAGGAATTGTCATGTTTGAAGTGTGCATACACCCCCTTTAGTCACATTTGATTATTGGTGTTTTCCGAAAGATGATTATTGGTCTAAGCCTCTAAGGCATACATTTGATTGTTAATAGTGAGTTTGTTCTATATTTTTCCTTTAAATTGCTCCCTTAACATAGAACAAATTCAAACCCTTTTTTTTTTTTTTTTTTTTTTGTATCTGGTGATATTGTGGTTGTTCTATATTATAAAATCAGATGAATTTTCGAAACTAATTAAGAAAAAAAAGTTATGGTTTTTCAACTTTTCATTTTTCGATTGAGTGAATAAACTCAAATAAAATAAGAAACACTGATAGATAATATTTTATTCATTATTAATTATCACAATTCACAACGGTCCTAATTGCTATAACAAATAACTTTAAAAGGTACATTTTGCTTTATAAAAAGAAGAATAATACTATATGGGATAAGAACATGTTAATCCATCTGATATGCATGACACAATGTTATCAACAAGTCAGTCGTTTTATTTATATATATAAACTCAAATTATGAAGGGATAGCTAAAGAAAGTTGCTCGGATGTTGATGGAGTCGCTGGGTACACAGCGAAAAGCTGTTTCATGGTATGACTATCCTTAGCATAAAAACCGAGCAATCAAATCTAGTGATACAATCATTTTTAATAATTAAACAAAGAAAAAGTTTAATTAAATTGTGGAACTTAATTAGAAGAAAAATAAAGAATACCATGACTTAGATGAGTAACATTAAGTATATATGATTGATATCACATATAATTAGTTAAGGATGATGTTCGAATTAGAAGAAAAATATAGAATACCTAGTTATGAAGAAACGTTATTTGTGTCTTTGGTACCAATGTACCATGTCTCTTCGGTGGGAGTTGAGAGGGGCATGGAAGTATATGCATGAGAATGATGAGATGGCATAAAAGTCGATTGGTCTCTCATGCATGCGGAGACATAATTGACATTAGCATCACCAGGTAGGTACGGATTATTTGTTCCAAGCATGCTGGTTGGTGAAAGTTTGTGTGATGTGGTAGGCATGTAAAATGGCAGTTGTTGTGGAGGGTACGTTTGGTTATGAAAGAATCGTGGTCCACCGTGAGGATACGGATATGCACATTGAGGATGACTGTACATCCAATTTGAAGGGTTGAATCTCCCATTGTTATTATTGTTGTACTGACTACAACTGCCACAATTGTTTTTCCCACCACAAATGTATCCCATGTAGTTATTGTGGTTGTTGCTGATCATGTTATTGTGGTATTCTTGTGGGTAGCGTTCTTGCTGACCAGGGACCGTAAACAAGACATTTGGCAAGAAAGGGTGATACGTGTTGCTTAAGGACGACTTGCTTTGTTTGGAGAGACGACTTTCTTCCATAAGCAACATGGAGCGAGCTTCAGTGAAAGAGGGAAATGGAGACTTGTGTTTGATTACATTGAGGATGTAATCATACTTCTCTGTGAGACCGTTGAGTAAGTGCATGACTAGAACACGATCTGATATGGGAGAGTCAACGTTTGTCAAAAGGTCTGAAAGTGACTTCAACTTTTGACAATACTCATGTACAGAGAGATCACCAATCGTCATTGTGCGCAATTCATTTTCAAATTGAAGTGCACGAGCCTCCTTATTATCACGAAAGAGATTCTCTAGGGAAATCCATAAGTCTCGAGCTGTGCACCCGACTTTAATGATGGTCTCCAGAAGTGAATCAGTGATGGTTCCATATATCCACATCTTAACAAGTCCATCACGTTCCTTCCACCTTTTCTCGGTCATTGGAGTCGGTGACGAGGTTCCATCGATGTGACCAAGGACACTAAAGCTTAAGCAGTGAGTCTCGAAAAGCTCACGCCACACCTCGTAGTTCAGCTTATTCAAATCAAGAGTGACAAAAATATAGGCACGAATTTGGGTGATTCCGAATGATTTTTCGTACGCAGCTAAAGTAGTGTCAGCCATCACAAAACAATGATAAAAACACAAACAAACAAAAAAAGGAATTTGCGGGTAGAAGTAGTAAATGATAAATGAGAGGAGGTATTTCACAAAAGAAACAAAATGAGTGTAGCTAGGTTAAGGTTATCATACCATGCATGTAAAAGAATATACAACTATTTGGATCTCTTTTATTCGTTAAGTAATCAATATACATTGTACATGAGTATATGGAATGAGATACACACTGTATATGCATATATATATATATATATTCTTATTAAAAATACACTAAAATTTTCGAGAGGATTTGAGGATTTTTAACTAAATAAGTTAACTATTTTATAACATATACAAATTTGAAGAACTTCTTTTTGTTCATTTAGAGATTGAAAATAATATATTTTGCTGTAATATATTCACTACCATTTTACCATTATAACTGGATCCAAATTATATAAACATTAAACTATGAAATATAAAATAAAATAAATGATGATAATTTTAATATTCAACTAAAAATGTTTAACTTTCGGAATAATTAAATTGGCATACTTTTTTTTTTAATAATCCATACGTTTCACGAAGAGTGCCGTTTTAGAGTTGCTTTTACAAAAATATTGTTTCACATTTTCAAAAAGACTTTTGTAACTAGCTAGTTTTCAGGTTTTCTCCTAATCCAAAACTAATTTTTTTTTGTATTTAAGTTATTATGATTAACATCGATTACACTAACTGATGTAATATATATATATATATATATATATATTAAGAGATGCAATTTTTTTAAAGAGCATTTAAACCTGATACACATATAAAATAAACCTTTTTATGCAATAAATAAATTATGAAAAAGATTGTTTGCTTTGAGCTTTACATAGAAGTAAAAATTAATAAAAAGCCTTTTCCCCGCATTTGTAGCTTTTTATACTTTTCCTCCGAATTCATCTTCCTCTAAAGAAAAAAAAAAAAAAAAAAAAAAAAGAATCCTACAAAAACTTGTAGCTTAATGAGAGACAAAAGCAGCTTCTTCATAATCACATTCTTTACTTCAGCTTATAAACAAGCTTCTTTCGTGCTTAGTTAAATCAGAATAAATACCTTTCTTCCACAATTAGGTTTCTCTCAAGATTCTTTCCCTTTTAAATCTCCCTTGCATCCCAAGAAACCAAGAAACCCACAATGAGGAACATAAAAAAACTGGTCGTGCACGTGGTTGATGCTCAATATCTTATGCCCAGAGATGGCCAAGGCTCAGCAAGTCCTTTTGTAGAAGTTGATTTCCTTAACCAGTTAAGCAAAACCAGAACTGTACCCAAAAGCCTTAACCCTGTTTGGAACCAGAAACTCTACTTCGATTACGACCAAAGTGTGGTAAGCCATCACAATCAACACATTGAAGTCTCTGTTTACCACGAAAGAAGACCAGTACCCGGTCGAAGTTTCCTGGGCAGAGTCAAGATTCCTCTCTGTAACATTGTTTACAAGGACGACCAAGTGTACCAGCGCTTCACGTTGGATAAGAAATGGCTTCTCTCTTCTGTTAAAGGTGAGATTGGTCTCAAATTCTACATTTCATCATCCGAGCAAGACCAAACCTTTCCTCCTCCTCCCCCTCCTCTTCCTACTAAACCTTACACTAGCCCAACGCAAGTGTCTGCCTCTGGAACAGAAGAAGATTCTACTGGCTCTGAAACAGAAGACTCTCGAGAGAGTTTTGCATCAGCAGACCAAGAAGATCTTACTGATTCGGCCAGCGAGTGTGTGGAAAGAAAAAAGATTGAAGAAGTTAACGAACCAGTTCAGAAACTACATAGACAAGAAGTTTTGTCTCGGCCAGCACCAATGCATTCCATTCGTCTGCGGTCTCGTGAAACCCCGCATGAAGCCAAGAAACCGAAATCTCGTGGAGCCAACCAGCTTCTCCCTCAAAACACCAACCACTTGCAGTCATATGGTGACACTGACCTAGATGACTTTAACGTGAAAGACATGAACCTGGATCTTGGAGAGAGATGGCCAAACCCAAATGTTGGTGTTGGTGAGAGATTTACGGGCACTTACGATCTTGTGGAACAGATGTTTTATCTCTATGTTCGAGTTGTCAGAGCTAAAGAACTTCCACCTGGCTCAATCACTGGCGGATGTGATCCTTACGTGGAGGTCAAGCTTGGGAACTACAAGGGAAGAACAAAACATTTTGATAGGAAGACAACTCTTCCTGAATGGAACCAAGTTTTTGCTTTTACCAAAGAAAGGATTCAATCATCAGTTCTTGAAGTTTACGTGAAGGACAAGGAAACGCTAGGTCGAGATGACATTCTTGGGAAGGTAGTGTTTGATCTGAACGAGATCCCAACAAGGGTTCCACCAAACAGCCCATTGGCTCCGCAGTGGTATCGATTAGAAGACTGGAGAGGAGAAGGCAAAGTAGTACGAGGAGAGATAATGCTTGCTGTGTGGATGGGAACTCAAGCAGATGAAGCTTTTCCTGAAGCATGGCATGCCGACTCTGCTTCTGTTCATGGAGAAGGCGTTTTCAACATCAGGTCTAAGGTATATGTGTCTCCTAAGCTATGGTACTTAAGAGTCAATGTTATCGAAGCTCAAGACATGATCCCAAGTGACAGAAACCGGCTTCCTGATGTTTTCGTCAAAGCTAATGTCGGAATGCAAACCCTCAAGACCAACATATGTCCCATGAAGACGACAAATCCACTCTGGAATGAAGATCTTGTCTTTGTAGTTGCTGAGCCTTTTGAAGAGCAGCTAGTGATCTCTGTGGAAGACCGTGTTCACACGTCGAAAGATGAAGTGATTGGCAAGATCAGCCTTCCAATGAACGTGTTCGAGAAGCGGTTAGACCACCGTCCAGTCCAGTCCCGTTGGTTCAATCTTGATAAGTACGGTACCGGAGTTCTTGAGCCAGAATCAAGAAGAAAGGAACATAAGTTCTCGAGCCGGATTCACCTACGTATCTGTCTTGAAGGAGGCTACCATGTGATGGACGAGTCAACAATGTACATAAGCGACACAAGACCTACAGCTAGACAGCTGTGGAAGCAGCCGGTGGGAATGTTAGAGATTGGGATTCTTGGAGCAAAAGGGTTGGTGCCGATGAAACTGAAAGATGGTAGAGGAAGCACAAACGCTTATTGTGTGGCTAAGTACGGACAAAAGTGGGTGAGAACCAGAACCATTCTTGATACATTAAGTCCTAGATGGAACGAGCAGTACACATGGGAAGTTTATGATCCTTGTACTGTCATCACTCTAGGAGTTTTCGACAATAGTCATTTGGGTTCAGCACACTCCGGAACTGCAGATTCTAAAGATGCAAGAATTGGAAAGGTAATTTCTTTCTGTTTATATAATCTCAGGGTGGAAACTAGCTATTAACCTTTTCACCGTTTACTTCTTCTAGGAGAACTGATTTATTTATTATTTTTTTTTTTGGTTATTTCAAAATGATTTTAAGCAAAATCTTAGTAATAAAGATACAAATAAGTAAAAAAAAAAAATATTATAATTTTTAAGTATATCTATATGACTTCCTAGTATAGAATTTATTACAATTTAATAATTTTAAAATTAACTTATTCAGTTTCGATTTGGTTTATTTATTTTTTTGTGGCTAATCTATATATATATATATATATATATATATTTTAAGTACATTTTGGATTCTACCCTTTTATTAATTTGTACTTATTTAAAAACTTATTTACAAAGTTAATCCTTAAAAATTTTCAAAAATAGCGTTACTTCAGATTTTGTTCCTAAATATTTTACATACCATTTCAACAAAAAAAAAATAAAGCATAATCAATATGGAAACAGAAATTATGATATATTTAATCACATCTTCTATTGTATATTGACGATATTCTATCTTTGAATTTTTTGCAAATAAAGAAAACAACAATTTGATTCATATTTTATTTTTCAAAACCTGTGAACTTTGATTCTTAACATAAGAAGAACTTCGATTCACGTTTATTTAAATATTATAATTAATATATATAAACCTAATAAAATTTTAAAATATTACGAATATGTAAAATTAAATTTTTTAAAATACTATATAATATGGTTATATAGTAGATGGGTTATAAAGATGACATGCTGAAATTAATAAAATATTATTAAATTTATGCTAACACGGTTTAAATCCTCATTTTATTATTTGTCAACACTATAATATTAGAATATTTGACATATAAAAATTAAGTTGATTTAATTAAGACTATGTAAAATAATTAAATCATTAGGAAAAATGTGACTTAATCATAGCGTATAAATAACTTTAGATCCCTTATTTTTGGTTATAATAATTAAAAATCAAAATAGAATCTCAAACACTAAAAAAAAGAACTAAATATAACAAACAAATGGTCTTGAAGTATATTGCGGGTTAAAAAATTAATATAAATATTTAGCCGTACAAACGGTTGAGAAATTTAGTTATTCTTTTATTTGGAAAACATCCAATATTTAACAAACAAATACAATATAAAATATAAATAATAATAAAATTAAATGGACGCGGTGTACCGGGTTAAAATCTAGTATAGTTTAAAATTGGGTTTCGTTTTTGTTTTTAATATATACGAGTAGCATTTTAGCTCAGTTTGGTTATTAACTTATTATGGCCACCCCTACCACAGTCATACGTAGAGATGCATTATATATGTTTCACTTCTAACTTTGTGAGTTCGAAACCCTTGGAACAGGTTCGTATTAGGCTGTCTACACTAGAGGCTCACAAGATCTACACACATTCATTTCCGCTTCTTGTTCTTCAACCTCACGGCCTCAAAAAAACAGGCGACCTACAAATATCTGTCCGGTTTACGACCCTATCATTAGCCAACATCATCTACAACTATGGCCACCCGCTTCTCCCAAAAATGCACTATCTTTTCCCTTTCACGGTCAACCAAGTAGACGGCTTAAGATACCAAGCCATGAACATTGTTGCAACCCGCCTTGGTCGAGCTGAGCCGCCACTTAGGAAAGAGGTCGTCGAGTACATGTTGGATGTAGACTCTCATCTATGGAGCATGAGGAGAAGCAAAGCCAACTTTTTCCGCATAATGTCGCTTCTCTCTGGTTATTTCTTGGTCGGGAAGTGGCTTGAAGATGTTTGCAACTGGAGATACCCAGTTACTTCGGTTCTGGTCAATGTATTGTTCTTCATTTTGGTCATGTACCCTGAACTGATTTTGCCCACCATGTTTCTCTACATGTTCTTCATCGGATTGTGGAACTTCAGATCCAGGCCGAGACACCCTCCTCACATGGATATGAAACTCTCATGGGCCGAGGCTGTTGGCCCTGATGAGCTCGATGAAGAGTTTGACACATTCCCAACGTCTCGGTCACAAGAATTGGTGCGGCTGAGGTATGACCGGCTCAGAAGCGTGGCAGGTAGGATTCAGACTGTTGTTGGAGACATTGCAGCCCAGGGAGAGAGAATTCAGTCACTTTTGAGCTGGCGAGACCCCAGGGCTACAAGCCTTTTCATCTTGTTCTGCTTGGCTGCATCGGTGGTCCTTTACGCAATGCCGTTCAAAGCAATATCACTGGCTAGTGGGCTATACTATCTAAGACACCCAAAGTTTAGAAGCAAGTTACCTTCTCTGCCAAGTAACTTCTTCAAGAGATTACCGTCTCGTACAGACAGTCTTCTTTGACCTAAACTCTTTCTTGTGTTACAAATAAATGACTTTGTTAAACATTTTGTTTCCACTCAATATACAATATGTAATGTTACGAACAGAAAAGTACCCAAAAAAAAAATGATAATATTGTAAACGTCATAGAAGCATGCAATCTTGTATTTTAGTCTTTTCCTACGAAACAAACAATGTCAGGTTTGTACGTAAAACAATAACCAAAGATAAACTCAGAGTTTAAATATGAAACGAATATGAAGGCTTTTTATTTTTATTTTTATTTTATCAGACTATTGCTATTTGCTTTGAACTACAAAAAAGAGTGTCTCCTATATCAGACTATCGATTTATCAAAAATCAGACTATAGCTTTTGAACCACAAAAAAAATCTTAAAACTAGTTGGCCTTTTATTTTTATTTTATTTTCTTCAAAATGAACTGCATTCAGATATATATATATATATATATATATATATTTCTAATATAATGCATTGCAGTAGGTGTTTTGCAAAATATATCCGCTACGTACACAATTCTACTATATACTATGTCATTACTTTTTTACAAGTTTTAACATAGATATGTGCATATGTCTGAATTCTGGTTATATGTATATTCGTTTTCTAGTTTTAGGATAAGATAATAACACTATCTTTTGTTTGTTTGTTCCTGATATATGTTTGTTGATTAAAACTTAAAAAAGAATGTTTGAAACTTGTTATATATTTTTATACAGAAATATAATAGATAATACATAGAATGATTAGAAAGAGAGTAGTGGAGACCTTTAAAGATTTTGCCGACAAAATTTTGCAAATCAAATATCTAAAACGAATAATGCTTTCTTAATAAGGATGATTAATGGTCAAAATAGTCGGCAAGTATTGCAAGTTGGCAGAAACCATAGTATGGATACTCACCGAGTAGGTGGGTAACGTAGCGGAAGAACACAACAAAGCTCTTTTTTTTTCTTTTTTTTTTAATGCAATGTTAAATTATATTTAAAAACAAAAATACGTTTATACAACTGGTACTTCAAGATTTTGATGGTCTTAAACAGAGTTCAAATAAATGTATAAGATCAATATCTTGTCCCTAGCCAAGTGATTAGACCGTTGTCATAGTGTCTATCCCTCAGAAGGTCAATAGCGAGGAATTGGTCTCTCATCTGTTTGTCAATATCTTGAATGAAACATGAGGCAGGCTTCCCCAGAGATCATCCATTCTAATACTACTCTCGTCCAAGCACGCTTAATTACAGAGTTCTGATGGGATCCAGTGCATTGGTGCTGATATGATCGCATCCAACAAAGCTTTTCAACACAGCTAGTAAAATAAAAACGATTAGTGCTACTTATCCTCATTGATTTCATAACCTTAACAGAATTGTAAATAAAAAACGATAGACATCTCAAATTAATGAAACTCTTAACACAGAAAGAAAGGACGTAAAACCCAAAAAAGTTAAATGCTATACAAGTCGAGAAGTTGAGTTTTCCAAAATATGCAACGGTTTCTTTGGCTTACTTTATTTAGTTACGTTTTTCAGATGAAGAAAATGAATTTATATATTGTGAAATATGATTATTATTTTTGGTTAATTAAAATTTAATTTTTTTGCTTATGGGCATTTCTAATTTTCGACATAGCCTCTCACCACTTCACGCTAAGGTCAAAGTCTTTGTTTGAGCTTTGTAATGTATGATAGGACATAACTTTAGGGATGTGGCTTTTTGGACAGACAGTTCAGATTTGGTGAAGATGATGTTTTCACCGTCTGACTGGCCGGCGTTCTCAGCTTATCTCGAAGACATCAAGGTGGATATGGAGGAATTCTCAAGATTCTCGTTGATCTTGATTCTCAAGCTCGTACTCAAGCGCATGTGATTACTTATGTAACAATTCCCTCCCCTTCTCCAATTGGCTCGTTTGACTTAATATTTTGATTTGTTGCTAAAAAAAATGTTTGATTTTTTCAAGGTATAAAATATTATATTTAGACCATTGGATGATGTATAGGAAAAATAAGTAATTTGAAGGTAGATGTTTATAGAACTATATATCTGATACAACTAACCTATTTATATTCTTACATATAGTTTGCTAATTCAAATGTATTTTTGTACGATCAGTAGTTTGCTAATTCAAATGATTTGGAGGAAATTGTAAGGACTGAAATCGGACATTAAGTTTTTGACCGACAAAATTTCGGAAATAAAATATCTAAATGAATCATGCTTTCCATATAAATATGATATATGGTCAAAGTAGTCGGAAAGTATAAAACAATCCATAGGGCGCTCATAGTTGCATGTTGTATGTTACCATTTTACGAGTATAGGTGGGTCTGATTACAATTTACAAAACTAAGATATAGTTAATGTCATTATTAAAAACGCGACAAACCATTTTATTAGTGTTTCTTGATTTGTATTTTGATAATGGAAATATATTTTCTTGTTTCACTTTAAAATAACCAATAAAATATCAAAGAATGAATATATTATCAACCCCACTAGCTAGAACTATATCTCTCTCTCTTTTCTTTTTCAAAAGCCTATATATAGTAACGTCCCTTACATCCATTTTCTCATCACACCCATCCATCTAAGAGAGTATAAACTACTCTTTCAAAAATCAACTAAATGATATCTTTTTATGGTAGATGTTTAGCGTTCTTGGTTGTCTATCTCTTTGCGGCACAATATGTGAGCGTCTGTGCTGGTAGCTTTCACAAAGACGTTCAAATACATTGGGGTGATGGCCGTGGAAAGATTCTCGACAATACCGGAAATCTTCTTTCTCTTTCGCTCGACAAATTCTCTGGTTCCGGTTTCCAGTCCCATCAGGAGTTTCTTTATGGCAAAGTCGAGGTTCAAATGAAACTTGTACCTGGTAACTCTGCTGGAACAGTTACAACATTCTATGTAAGTAAAATATAATGTCAAAGCATTTTTTTTGCCATTTTTGGCTATTTACCAGATTTTGTATATTTAGACTACAATTTGCTATGATGTCTTTGTGTAGCTGAAATCTCCTGGAACTACGTGGGATGAGATAGATTTTGAGTTCTTGGGTAACATAAGTGGTCATCCATATACTCTTCATACAAATGTTTACACGAAAGGCACAGGAGATAAAGAACAACAGTTTCATCTATGGTTTGACCCAACTGTTCACTTTCACACTTATTGCATCGTATGGAATCCCCAACGGGTCATGTAAGTGCATTCTTTAAATGGAGTTCAACCCCTTAGCTTGCACATCGTATCATCTTATATTTTTGGATCATGAACGTAACTTTTTTTTTTTTTTTTTTGTTGAACCTTTCTTAGTTTTACGATAGATGGTATTCCGATTAGAGAATTCAAGAATTCTGAGTCTGTTGGAGTTCCATTCCCAAAGCACCAACCAATGAGGCTTTATGCAAGCCTATGGGAAGCCGAGCATTGGGCCACAAGGGGAGGATTAGAGAAAACAGACTGGTCAAAAGCTCCTTTCACCGCTTTCTACAGAAACTATAATGTGGATGCATGTGTATGGGCTAATGGGAAATCATCATGCTCTGCGAATTCCCCATGGTTCACTCAAGTACTTGATTTCAAAGGAAAGAATAGAGTGAAATGGGCACAAAGAAAGTACATGGTCTACAACTATTGCACCGATAAAAAAAGGTTTCCTCAAGGTGCTCCTCCAGAGTGCAGTTAAACTACTGATTGTTTGATTTGCGAATAAGTCATGTGGCATTGTTTTTGTAACCTAAATGATCTTTATTTATAATTTTGTAATAGATAAGTATTCACGCTACACGAATATTACTTCTCTATTAGTAAGTTTTTTTTTTTCTTCTTTTTCAGTTGTTTCATTTATATATTATTTGTATGTGTGATTTGCATTTAAGTTAACTATTTACTTGCTTCAATTACCTTTTGATATTCGTAAAGTGTCTTTTACAATTGTAACATTAAAATATGAAAATTAAATAAATGCAATATTGGTTTTAATTTATATGATATTAGCTAGTTGACCCAAAATTTGGATATTGACAAAAAAGGCATGAGTGGTTTTTTTAATGAAATAATTCCTTAGGTTGATCAGTTTTTAAATACTACAATATAGTAGTATATTCGAAGTGTCATACTGAGGTATAGAGAACCGGAGATCAAAACCGAAGGTGTGACATATTATTGATGTCTTAAAAGTTAACATTTCTTGGAAAAGTCCAATAACAAAGAGATTTTTTTAGAAATGCTACTTTTGAGATATTTCATTTCAAAAATATCATTTTTATGAATGATTCTGGTCTCTTAAGATAAAAGGTAAAAGCTTCTGGTCTCTAGAATCAAAGGTAAAAGTTTCTGGTCTCTTAAAGTTTCTATGAATGATTCATGGAACTGGAAATCTCTGCTAGCACTTCGCCCTATAGCCCACTCGTTCATCAAGTGTGACCTGGGCAATGGAGAGCGTGCTAGCTTTTGGTATGATGCTTGGTGCCATTTTGGTCCGTTAATAAACCTGACTGGTAATGATGGACCTGTTCGGTTTGGGATTTCTTCCCAACTCTCTGTGGCTGATGCATGCGAGGGAAACATTTGGCATTTGCCATCTCCAAGATCGGATCAGGAGCGTGAGCTGCATTCCTTCCTTGACATGTTCCCTTCACTCAGGCATGATGCTGGTATCGACTGCTACAAGTGGGTCATTCAAAATCAAAAGCTTCCAAACTTCCACATAGCAAACACATGGGACTGTATCCACGAGAGATCCAATATTAAGGATTGGTCATCATCGATCTGGTTTAAAGGAGCCATGCCTAAGCACGTCTTCACAATGTGGGTTGCATATCTGCATCGACTGCCAACCCGCGATAGACTTCACGCCTGGGGTATTTCCACCCCTACCTCTTGTTGTCTCTGTTCGATCTCTGATGAGTCTCATGTTCACCTCTTCTTACGGTGCCCGTTCAGCGAACAGGTGTGGTCGAGGGTTCAGTCTCATCTTCGGCTGCATCCACTGGTTTTTCATACCTGGCCATCTTCGCCTGGAAAAAGATTAAATCGGACTCAGCTCCACCAATCCTCCGGAAGCTTGTTTGTCAAGCTGTGGTGTATCACCTCCGGAAACTTAGGAACAATATTCTTCATAACCAGGTTTCGTTTTCTCCTACTGCTGTTTTCCAGGAGATTGTGATGGAGATCCGCAACACCATTGACGCCAGAGAATCCCGAAAGCATTTCAGGACGCTCATGGCACTTTGGATTCGATAATCTTTTAGTTGATTGACACTCAACGTTTTTTGTAACCCTTTTTTTTTATTTCTTTTTTGGCAAGGTTACAAACATTATAGGTGACTCTTTTGTAAACCTCAAACTTTTCATTAATATGAATATTCACATTCCTATCAAAAAAAAAAAAAAAATATCATTTTTTTGATTTGCCTTCTTTTATACAATTGCAATGTGTTAAATTAATTTTAAACTTTTTTTTTTAGGTTTGGGTTCTTTATTAGAATATATTTAAGGGGATAGAGTCTAATATTTGGAGTTTAGTGTTTAGCATTTAATCATTTAGGATTTTAAAAGTGATATTTTTGAAAATAGACAACATGAATGAATAATTTTAAAAAATGACATAGAAATAATAGTATTTTTGAAAATGCCCCAATAACAAATACGTCTTTTAAACTTCTAAAAAATAGTACTGAAAAACAATCATCTTAAATAATAGTAATAAAATAGCACTATAATGAACATTCTTTGCGATACCCATTAACCTCAACCTTACGTGCATCCATTAAAAGAGGCTTGAGTAACAAGTTACTCGATTAGGGTGATCGCGCCTACCGTCTACAACAACAACTGAAGAATCGAGCACGCAATCATAATGTCATATAGTAGTCACACAACATGTTTGCACTTAAGCTATCAAACATCTTGTATCATACATTCTGTACATCATCATTTTCTTTTGCATAGGCATGCCATACATTCCATAGTAGTTTCTATTGACTCATCAGCCACTCTTCAGCTGAAACAGGATTCCCTTATCATCTATGTTCACTTGCTCAGAGATCAAACTAGAACACATGAATAATATGGACCGTAGTTCTAATCACCATATGAATACAACACAACGAAAGATCAAAAAGTTCAAGATAAAGTTGATGAGAATCATTGTGACAAGAAAAAAAAAATTATTTGCTTAAACTGTTGAATATTTTCTTATATATGGAGATTACTAGAACATAAACAAAAAAATTTGCTTGGAAAAAAGGTAAAAGTAATAATGAGAGTTAAAAAGAAAAATATCTTATAAATTAGAAATTATTCGCTTTTTTGGCTCGTTAAGCAGCTCAAAATGAGATCTTCCCTAGTGAGCTTATAAATACTATATCCATCACTAATCTCTTCAAATCTATACTAGTATTTTTGCAGCAGTTTTTGCTTAAAATTTTTTTTTGGAAAATTTTTACATTTAATGCATTGATTTTAATATTAGTTACCAAAAATTTCAAAATTAATTATAGGTAAGATTTTTAAAAATAAGGAAATCTTTCTACCTCATTCAAACATAAATATATGATTCATTTTCATTTTTATTTGAATTTATATTTAAATTATCTTGAATTATTCTATTATGCATTTAGTTAATAAAAATTGTGATTTTTACTGCATATGATGTAATACAAATTTTTTAAAATGGACATATATTACTCAATAGATGAATAAAAAAGTTGTCAAAAAAATAAGAGTAAAAAAATACGGGTACCATATCTCGGGACGGAGTTATATAGCGGGATAGGTTTTGTCGATATTTATATAAATTTAAAATATCATTAATTTGGTGTTAAACGGGTAAAATATCATTTCATTATTTTGTTAACACTATCGGTATCTGAGAATAGACATATCTAACTAAATTGATTAATAAATATTATGTAAAAAATAAATTATATTGCAGTATTATATGATTTAAACTTTAAACCATAAAATTAACAATTATTATATAATTATAACATATTTAACCAACAAATACAATTTATAATTTAAATGTTTTAGTTATAAATAATTTGTTCCGCGGTGTACCGCGGGTCATAACCTAGTAACTCGTAAAAAGGTAAAACCTTGCCTACAATCACATAATTAATTTACTTATTCTCCCAAGAATATATAAACTCATCTTTTACTATTTTTTCCTAGTTAAGTAATTTAGTTTTTTTTCTAAAAATATACATTTTTAATATAAATTGGCATATTAACTTTCTTTTTATCTACCCTCATATTCTTATTTTTGTTTTTATAACTACAGCTAAATTTTTTATATAAATTTGATAACCTATTTTAATCATTTGTTTTTTTTTTGTCATTTTTTTTTATAATTAATTTGGTTGCCAAAAAAGGGTATAAATCCGTACGAATTCGCAACGTCAGTCACTCCCACGCTTTTCTTCTCCCTTCCCTTCTCTCTCTCTCTCTCTCTCTCTCTCTCTCTCTCTCTCTCTCTCACTTGTTCTTCTCCGATTTGTAAACGACAAAAAGGATTCTAGGGTTTTTAATCGGCGAACGAACGACGGCTGTTCTGCTCAATCGACGGTAGCGTTCCCTTTCTTATTTCTTTTCGGCATTGTAATTGGTTCATCTGCTGAGAAACAAATCGGAAGACGAGTTTCCAATTTTGGGTTTTAATACTTTCATGAATTTGGGTTTTCCTGAACAAGTAAAGTAGATGCAGTCCTTCTTCTTTTAGTGTCTTCGTTGCTTGGTTTGGGTAATTTCTCGGAAAATAATGTATCAGAGAAAATGCAGGAAATTTTTTGTGAAGATTTGGGTTAGTATGTAAGATTGGTTCTCTGGTTTTGGTTAGTGATGAGGAGTTGAATCTGTGAAACTTGATGTTTTTATTCTTCTTCTTCAGGTGTCTCTAATGGAGTGGTCAGAGGAAGAAGGCGAGATTTTACCTGATTCTATTGATGAGTACTATTTTGTTGATGAGAGTGAGACACCTGTCAATTTTTGTGTTGTTCCTCTCAAATGGCACAGCGTAGATTCGACTGATATCTCGGTTTCGCCTGTGTTTCTGCGTGGGAACACTGATTGTGGAGACCAGTCGTTTTGTAAGCTTGTCCAAGGGTGGAACTTTGATCTCTCTGTTGATGAACATCCCAAGATTGAGGTGCTTTTACATGGGTTGCATTGGATTACTTTACAAAGCCCTAGAAAGAGTTATGAGACTTTGGTTAGAACTACTCTGGTTAGTCTTCAGTTTCTTCACTTTGTTAAAAGGAATCCGGATGTATCGAGGGATCATGTGTGGGATAGTTTACAGAAACTTGATGGGTATGCTTGCTTACATGTTTCTTTTCAGTTTATCTTCATCTTTTTTCTTTTTTTATCCTGTCTTTGAATTTTTGCTGTTTACTCAGGATCCAGCCTTCCGAGGATGACTTATCAGATCATGTCTCTTTACTGTGTGAAGCTATGAAAAGGGATGAAGATTTAACCAAATCAAAGGTCTGTTTTGCTCTTTGGTTTTTCTTACTACTTACACATTTTCTTGTGTGTTTGGTTCTAATGAGAGCATGATCTAAAGAGCTGAAACATATGACTGTGCCTGATTCCTTAGCTTTAACTCTTGTTGTAATATTTCTGGATCTGAACCCACATCAAAAATGTTTGTTTTATCTTTGTTCCTAGTGCAGACAGATACTTTCATTTCGGTTTTGACTCTGTTGGTTCCAGATTTGAGAGTCTTCTTTTATTGAATACCTATTTAAGAATTCAGAATACACATCAGTTTAGAATAAACCAAATTAATCAGACAAGCAACTCTCATTTGTATATTTCTTTCAGATATTTACTGCTTCTCCTTGATAATTATTCTGCAGTGTTTGCTTACTTTTCTGGACAAGAATTCACAAACTATACCTATAGATGTGGTAAGATTGAGTTAGAAGTGGTTTCATTGTTCTCTGCCGCCTTTCTTGCTCTCCTGCTACTAAGTTTAATTCTTTTTTTTTCTCCTAAGGAACTTCCAACACACAATCAACAAGATGCTCAGGCACCAATGGAACAGAACTTCATTGTTGATAATATTAATATGATAGATGAGGAAAATAGCAGCGATGATGATTCTGAGACGAACCTGCAGTTTGATCCGGTCTGTTCTATTTGTGACAATGGTGGTTATGTTCTGTGGTATGCTATGCTTCATAGTTACTTAAGAGTTTATTTTGTTTCAAGAGCTCCTTACAAACTGCAACAATTTCATCTAATCTCCTTGTTTTGAACTCAGTTGTGAAGGAAGTTGCTTGAGATCTTTCCATCCAACCATAGCTGATGGAATTGAGACACTGTGCGAATCGCTAGGATTCACGGATAAGACTCATATACATGTACTATGAATCGGCTTTTGAGTTTCTTTTTGATATGCTATTACGGTGAGGCTCCATGCTGAAGTTTGTTTGCTACATATGTAGGCACTCGGGACCTATTTGTGTAACAATTGTCTATATAAACAGCACCAGTGTTATGCTTGTGGCAAATTAGGATCCTCTGATGAAAATTCCTCTCAACAGGTATTATATACTTGCATAATATCACAGGTCATGTGGATACTTAGTCAATTTAGCTGTATTTACTACTTGAAATCGATCCAATTTTTTACTGCTTTGAAGGTCTTCCCTTGCTCTGCATCAAACTGTGGTCATTTCTACCATCCTAAATGTGTTGCAAGACTTCTCTGTGCTGATGATCAAATCAAATCAGAAGAACTTCAAGCCAAGATTGCTGCTAGAGACTACTTTGCCTGTCCGCTACACATATGTCAAGTCTGTAACACAAGTGAAGACAAGAATCAATATGCGTTGCATTTTGCTGTATGCAGACGTTGCCCAACAGCTTATCATAGAAAATGTTTACCTAGGTAAACCGATTTTCATTTTACTTTTTCTTCAAGCTCCTAACGGCCATATATATTAGCTTCAGATCTTTGTTTTCTTCTTTTTGCATTCAGGGAGATTACTTTTGAACTCAGCGCTGACGATGACACATTGCAAAGAGCTTGGGAAAGACTGCTTCCGTACAACCGCATTCTTATATATTGTATGTAAGTTTTTGAATATTCTAAACGGTTTAGAGTGCATTTAAAGTAGACTTTTGTCTGCATAATGTATGGCGTTTCATAACATTTTGAACAGGGCCCATGAGATAGAAGGTTCTATTCTTACTCCAGCTAGAGACCACTTAATGTTTCCTGATATATCTGGACAAAGAAGAACACAAAGTCACGGGCTAGCACACTTCAAAGAGGATGTTCCGAGTAGGGAGAAGGATCCGAAGCATCATGAGGGTCTATCTACTCGTCTTGGTATTAGTGACCCTTATAAGGAACCAAAGCTAGATTTTAGTTTTCAGAATGTGGAACAGAGGTGATGTTCTTTTTGGCCACTATACAAGAAATTGTTACATTATTAGTAGTTTCAACTAATCATTTTATTTTTATGTTAAGACAGGGTGATGGGTATAATTGATGAAGTGGAATCCTCGTTTGACTTTGCTGAGTTCGTTAAGTCTCGCCGGCCAAACCATATAAAATCTTATCACTCAGGACATGATATCAGTAAGAACATCACAACAGGATTGGTTAAGACTCATGTCAATGTATGTCACTGCAATTGTGTTTAAATCATAGATATAATTTGACTAGCAGCGTTGTCTCCCTGAATCTTAACAACTGTTCTGCAGGCCGCCCGGGCTGCCTTAAAGATGTTTGAAGAAGGGCGTGACAGAGATGCAAGAGCTATATTTGATCCAGATATCCTACTCGAACTCATGAAGCATAAGGTTATAACCGTAATCCTTTTATCCCTTAAAGTATACTAGAAGATTGTATGTCATTAAGAGGAGATTCCTACACGTAAAAGAATTTTCATTAAGGGAAAAGGTTTCACAATATAAAACATTCATGTTTTTGATATACTGCAGAGAAAGCTTGAAATTTATCTTTCGCCTTTTCTCCATGGTATGCGCTACACATCATTTGGTCGTCACTTCACAAACCTAAAGAAGCTTAAAGAGGTGAACTATATATATATATATATATTGTTTTCTTAACTCAGTTTTACCTTGATTTATAGAAGTGTACTAGTTTAGTGATGCTTCGGAGAAATCGAGTTAATAGGAACTAATAATGCAGATTGTAGAGAGGCTCCACTGGTATGTTGAAAATGGCGATACGGTAAGTGTGCTATTAATTGTTGTAATCAATACCTCTGCTATTAGGCAAATTATCATATATAACATTCTCGATAAACTCTTTGTGGTTTCAGGTAGTCGACTTTGGCTGTGGCTCTAATGACTTCAGTTGTTTGATGAAAGAAAAGCTTATGAAAACGGGGAAAACATGCTTCTTTAAAAATTTTGATCTCATTCCACCTAAGGTACATCACCCACTCTTTTACTCTTCTGTTTGAAGCTTTTTCTAAAACATAATGTTCCCATGGCAGAACAACTTTAACTTTGAGAAGAGAGATTGGCTGAGCGTGAAACCAGAAGAGTTACCTGATGGCTCTCAATTGGTAAGAAAGCAAATGTAATCCTAAAGTTGAGATGCATTTGTTGAATTCACTGACTGAGTTTTCCTTTTGTCTTGGATAAAAACAGATAATAGGATTGAACCCGCCTTTCGGTCACAAAGCCAGTCTTGCTAACACTTTCATCAGGAAGGCCCTCGAGTTTAAACCGAAGATTTTAATCCTCATCGTACCACATGAAACAAAAAGGTATATATAGCAAATACACACTCATTCAATGATAAACATTTCATAACTCTGGGTTCCTCTACATACAGGGTCGATTTGATTGCTGATTATGAGTTGATTTGGGAGGACAGAAATTTACTTTCTGGCATGGTACGTACATGTACAAATGACTCCAACTATCGTTTGTTTTATGATTAGCTTTCAATCACAATCTTTTATTTGCTCTGCAGTCGTTCTACTTGCCCGGGTCGGTAGATGTGGATAATAAAACGATAGAACAGTGGAACAATATACCGCCACCTCTTTACCTTTGGAGCCGAGGGGACTGGGGTAGAAGCCACAAGACTAGAGCACTTCAACAGGGTCATATAGCGCAGATGCAACAGTCCACCTACAACGAGAATTTTCACCACGCAGAGATCCCTCGAGGTGATGCTGATAACGGTATGGTACAAGACATGGAGATATCCCCTGCCCGAATATATCCACGCAAAGATCCGTTAAGGTGGTGCTGACTCGGAGTGTGAGAAAAGAAGCATTACCACATGTTTAGCTTTTGAAATATTATGAGATGAAACCTTAGTGATGTCTATGAAATTAGTATGGAGCGATAAGCACATATTTTCAAAACTTTATATTTATCATCTCAGCAAATGAAGAGTCGTCACTTATCATAGAGTCACTGCTAGTTCATGCTTCCTCCGATCTGTTTTTGGGGTAGCGTAAGTGTAGCCAATTTTAAGTTCGATGGATCCTGAGTAGCCAATATATAAAGAGTGTAATAAAACTATGCTCTTAAAAAAGAAAGATAAAACATACAATTGCTATAAATAAAATAGACATATACTTGTAATCAGACAGACACATAGACTTAAATAGAATAAACAACCAAACTCACTGGTTCTATATCACCTTATTCATTATTACCAGCAGCAAAACGAAACCATTTCTTGACCCAAAAGAAACAACCAAATCTTTTTATTTTCTAGTTAACGACACGACAAAGTTGATGGTTGTTTTGTTGCAGCCTCTTGAGACAATGTAATATTGGGCTGCATTATGTGCGTACTTCTTAAACAGGCGGTCAATAATCGCATCTCCAAAATGAGCAACCAACATCGGTTCCGTGATTGATCGTTTCCTGTTTGCCATCATTTCCCCAAATTTTAGTCGACATGTTTCATCGTCAGCTTCCCCACTATCTTTGTATGGAACTAGGTGTTCATGCGTTTCGATTTTGTTAATCTCGAAAGATCCTTCGTTTTTGACAACTTCCCTCACCTCTTCTTCACCCGCATCGTAGAACGGCAAGTTGAATGAATCCACCTCTGATTCTTTTACAACACCCTGCCATAACAAATTGTGACATATAACTATTCTCTAGCTACTTAAAATAATATATATATATATATATATATATATATATGAACTTCAAATATATAAACTTAGAGAATTTAAAAAGAAAAGAAAAAAAACAGAACTAGTTTTAGTGATTATACCTCAGAGACTAAGTCGAGGAGGGAATCAGTCAACAAGGACCAATAGTGACAACTCTCTCTATAAAGAGGATCAGAAGTATTTCTGCCTTTGAATGTGAGAACCATGCGTCCGTTAGGCATCACTTCTTCAGAACGCACTTTTAAGAATAACGTAAAGTCTTTTTGAAACTGATCCAAGTAACCCTTGGACACATTTAACGGGCAAGGACTTCTAATGTACACGTTCTTCTTGTTATCCTCAATCCCTTCAGGGACTTTAGAGAGCCAATGGATACTACAAGCTGAATGAACAAAATGAAGAGATTTTCTCGGGAAAACCCTCGAGTAAAACGAACCAGGGACTCCTGAGACAAAGCACCTTCCATTATAATCCATCTTTAGCTTCTCTTGGAAAGAAGAGGCCCACTTGAAAGTCATATTGAAATCATTCATTGGAAGATCGTTCAGACAACAAACTATTTCTGGTGGGCATCGATATTTTTCATCATACAAAGTTATGATCGTCTTAACGATTTCGGACATAGCCATGAAAGTGTTTTGTCCGGAAGAACAGCCCAACTCAGCCACTTTAATGCATTCAGGAAAGGCAAAATTTACTAACGTTTCTCTCATGTTCTCTACCACCATCGTTTGTGCCTTAGAAAAAACCGTTTTCTGCAAAGCCAAGTATACAAAAAAAAAAACCATATAAAGATAGAATCTTGTATATATGTACGTAGATTTTAAGTTCCATTCTAATTTTGTCATAGACTCATAGCTAGATGATTAGGTACTAACCTGATGACCAGAATTAGTAGCATAGCTATGTTCTCCATTGCCTCCTTTCATACTAACAACATTCATCAAAGAGTTCCTATCATATAAATATAAAGAAAATCAAGATTAGGACAACATGCACATTCCTTAGAAAGAAAGGTTACAAAGTAACTAATTTCTGTTTAAACTCGTGTATCTATCTTATTAGCATTTTACTAATACGCCAAAATTTGAAGAACATAAGAAAGTAATTTGTACCTTGGTGGAGAAGACATGATGTGGAGAAAAATATATTTCGATCGATTTCTTACAAGATCAAGATGTGCTGCTACTCTTGTTATATTAGATCAAGATCTGGTTTCTAATGAGCTAGAAACCATACTTTTTATTTGTAAATTAAAGCAGCTAGCGTCATCAATCTCACAATATATTTTCAATTTTATGTTTTTAATTGATTTTTTTTTTTTTTTTTTTTTTTTTTTTTTTTTTTTTTTGTAATTTGAATAAGATATCTAAGTTATAACGATCAAATGGGTCAAGTGGACTTGTTCTCGTTGATACTAATTTATTTTGCTATTACTTGTTATAGATTATATAATTTCCTCTATTATAGTTTATAAAAAGACCGCATGCATGTGTAGTAGTTAGTACGTCTTTATGCCCTTATAATTTTATGGTTATAAATAGAAAAAAGGTAATTAGGTACAGTATACGTTTCTCTCTTGTTAATTAGTAAATAATGACTCGATTAACGTTAATATATCTAAATAATTTACAACATGTTTTTTAGGCCAGTTATGACTCATGCATGTCATGTGATTGCCGATTGGTACATGGTAACGAGAAGCAATTTGTCACTTAATCTGGCATCCCTAATGGTCTTTCTTTGTTTCTAATGGCATTACGACGTCATAGTATAGTTTCATTAGATAAAATAGCATCTTTTAAGAAAAAAAAATAGTGTCGTAAAGTAAATTCATATTCTCATAAAGTCACAATAAAAAATGTTGACCATAATTAAATATGTTGACCTTAAAGAAGACATGAAGTGTATATATAAAAAGAAATTTACGCATATATAAATTAGATTAGGTTATAATTAAATATGTTGGCCTTAAGGTTAGGTTATTTCAGCACTAGTAAAGAAGGCTGAAGACAAAAGAAAACAAATAAGATTCTAGATAGAACTGTTGATATCAAAGATGTGTTGCATAAGGTTACCTCAGGTAAGGGAAGACTCACTTATGAATCCATATTGTTGTTATCCCCACGTATTAATTTGTGGGATTACAAGACATTAATTATGGAATATGTATTAGGAACCATGCATGTCTACCACGATGATATAAGGGAGTTCATGGCAATATATGATATTATATCAAACAAAGTTTGAACTTCTGCTTCGTTGATCTTTGCATATGATTCATCTCCGAACCATTTTGTTAAATTAGTGTATAATTATGGGCTTCCAACTTACCAATTGGCTATGAGTGTTACTAATATATATGTGGGTGATTCAGTAAATGAACAAGCTAAATGATGATATCATGACAATAATCTAAATATAACAAAAGAAAATATCTATATAATCTAATTTCAAGGAAGCCATAGTATTTGATTATTGTGGTTTTGTTTTTAAAAGACTTGAGCATATTTTTCTCACGTACACTACATGTTCTTTGTATTAAAGTTTTTTTTTTTTTTTTTGATAAATTTTGTATAAAAGTTAGACATGCTTTAGGCGAGACTATTGTAACAAATTAGAAGAATACTAGAAAGTAAAGAGTTAAGAAAAAAGAAAAATAGAAAACAGCACACTTGGCAGAATAAATTTACAAAAAAAAAAAAAAAATGAGGTGTGCACATATGTATATATATATACAAGCAACTATATCTTCTAGATGGATGTTAAGTTCAGTATTCATTGTAGTAACGATTAGAGTCGAAATATAGATCTTTAACAATACAAACAAAGAAAAAGAAAAGTTTCTTTCAAAGTTCAATGGAAAAATCAATCCGTTATTTCCCTTAGTAACGATGAATATTATTGAGAAAATTAAATTGTGGATTTTGTTTTAGTAAATCTAGTTAAGTACATCGATAATATATAATACAATATGATAATGATTTACATATACTCAAACTGGTAACACAGTTGAACCACCAATTTGAGAGAAACGACAGGTGAATTATTATTATTAATGACAAGGCGGCAAATCATCTGGTGGAGGCAGTATCTGCTGATTTGGCCATATTCCATTCTTAACAATGAACACAACATTCATACCCCACGTTTGATGTCTATCGAAGTGACAGTGCATGAACCAAACCCCTACAAAACAAACAATTCCAAAATTATAATTACCATCTTCAAACCTATAGATTATTTGATTTTATTTATTTCGATCGATTCATATACATTTTGGACGTTGGATATAATATCGATTTAATTTAATTTTTATCCAAGATAACTTTCCGTCTATTCGGTTTTCGTATTGTTTTCTCGTATCCATTCCTTTCCCGGTAGTTATAACATTTTGGTTAAAATCTTGTTTAGTTATGTCTTTTGGCTCTTCTAAAAAACATCTTCTAGCATGTCTGACAGGCTGGTAACAACACCACAATTTAAGCAACAACCACACAGATTCAAACTCTAGCCAAAGCTTAGAATATGACACTTAGGAAGCCACTACGTTATCAAGTACTCTCTTGTCTCTTTATCTAGGTTCTATATATATATATATATATAGATTATGAAAAAAATATATATATATATATATATATATATATATATATATATATAGATTATGAATTAATGAAAGGTACGTACCGGGATTGACAGCTGCGAATCTGATAGCGATCCAACCATTCCTAGGCACGGTCATTGTATTTTTGTATGGTGGGTCGTCGAGATTATACATTGAGGACGGATCTTCGTCACTTATTTTATAGTTCCCAAGCCCTACTCCAACAACAAAGAAGCTGAAACCATGGAGATGCATAGGATGATCAAGTCCACCACCAACCAAACTAGTCCCTTGAATAACAAGCTCAACCACTTCCCCAAACTCAACCACTTTTACCTCGGTCGCGAGTCTCGGAGTTTGCAAAAACAGCGGTTGATTTTCCGCGGTGAAATTGAAAATCAGCGGTGGAAAATCCGGAAAACGCGTTCCGTACACGCCTTTAATGTGAAGGTAATAAGCTTTGAGTATATCCACGTGACTTGGTGTGACAAATGATATGTTGTTCATGCTCGCTGCTAATCTTGAACCATTTGGACCCGCGCAAGAGTTTTGGGGACACCTGAGAAGATTTATTGAAATCGTCGTGATTATCCTACGCGAGATTTGGACAGGAACTTGTCCGGAGAATAGGCTTTTGATCTTGGTAAAGAAGCCGAAAGCTGCTGATGTGTCATTGTAAAAAGGGAGGTTTGGGTAAGATCCAGAAAACAATGACGTTTTGGCTTTTGATGAAGAAATGTAACGTAAGACTCCAACAGTGGTGGAGTTGTTGAATGTGATATTGCCAGTTTGGTAAGCTCTAGCCGCCATGTAATAAGTGTTTTCGGGGTTTTGGTCAGCTTGTAATAACACGTCTAGCGTTTCGCCAGGGGATATGGTGATATAAGTAGCGTTTAAAGGTTTCGTGTAGTGTCCATCAGCCCCAACTACTGTAAGAGTGTGGTTTGCGATTGCGAAGAAGAGAATTAGGTTCATCGCGGCGTTTACCATCCGGATGCGATAGGTTTTGCCCTCCTGTACAGCGAGATGGAATGTATCTGTTCATGTAAAATAACATAAATTTTGTTTAGTACGTTAACAAAATTCATAACGAGTAACACAACTAACAACCTATATAATGAAATACAATTATCTGTTCACATCGCAATATAATTTCGAAAACGAGGAAAAACAATTTATAAAAAACAAAAAATATCTACTAAACAAAATGCTGTTTTTTTTTTTTTTAAATTAACTTTTTTTTTTTTTTACCAATTGCTTATTTTAATATTTCTTACGTAGTTTCGTATAATCTATCACATCCCAATTCACAATCAATGTGCCTTTAATTCACAGTTCATCTCCATATACGTAATTTTTTTAAAGAAACCTGATTTAGAGCAAGGATACAAGAAACCAGGATGTCCATTGATGGTCAAAGCATCGGACACATTAGGAGCACCTCCGGTCCTTATGAACTCCTCCACCACTTCTCTCACATCCTTCTTCCACCACTCCCCTGTCCAGTTTTATGACAATACTTTACTTATAAGAAAAAAAAGCGCAACTTTGTTTATAAAAATATAGAAAAGACATCTGAAAATATGTATATTTTGTCCATCAATTACCCAAAATTAAGGGGACTTCATGGTCCGCCTCTAGAAAAGGGAGAGGTTCCGCGAGCCAAGGATATATGAAAATAAGACCGTGTACAGTAGCACGTGTCCAAGAGCTATGCGCGTGCCACCAAACAGTCGTGTCTTCAATGGAAAATATGACTTTGTATGTAAAATCTGAACCAGGTCGAATCGGGCATTGGGTGATGTATTCAGGACCATCTGACCACGGGTTTCTCGGCTGCTCTACACCATGCCTGTATTTTTGAAATACAAACACATTCAACCATGCTTAGTTGTATACTTGTACTTAAAGAATAAGGGGTTTTAAATTACCAATGCATAGTGATATTTTCGTTAGCTCGGTTACGAACGGTAACATAAATGGTGTCTCCTTTGTAAGCCTTTAAAACCGGTCCAGGAAAGTGACCATTAACGGTTAAAATCTTCTTCGTGCTACACAGTTTCGTATATGGAACTTCCTTAACCTGCCATTAATTAACTTTCAATAGTTTTCATCAATTCGAGTTAGTTTACTGTCGCCTTATAATCGATAAACTGATTTTAAACTTACCGTGAATGTGTAGTGATGCGCAATGCAATTGTTGTAGAAGAAAAGAGAGATTAAGAAGACATTGAAGAGGGAGTGTAACATTTTGAGAGGATTTTAGTAAATTAATTATTCTGACTGAAGTTAATCAAAGAAGAGAGATGCGTATATATGTATATTTAAACAAGAAAAAAAGAAAAAAAACAAAAAGTAGAGAGACGTCTTTCTCAAGTTAGTTAATTTCGGATTTAAGATTTACGGGTTTACAAAATATGTTTTTGGAAAGCAAAAACCATGTAACTAGCTTACGTCTCTTGGTCCTATTTGACTAATGGGCTCACATTGTCCCAACAAATATGTAACAACTTTTTTCGGTCGAACGGATCTTTCAAGTTAACGAAAACTTATAGTTAGTCTAGATTATGATTTTTTTTTTTTAAAAAATTATATTTTATAGTAAGAAACATAACATCAATCCTATAGTTTTTGAAGACTTTTCTACTTTTTAGTCAAACAACATCACTTGTATATATGTATGAGTTCGGTTAGGCGAAGCTTTACTTTGTTTTTATATATATCCAAAACCAAAAGTATTCTCAAATTCGTTACGTTTTGTGTTATTTTAGTTTCTTAATTACGTGTATAGTTTACAGTATGTTTAGAATTATCTTCTGAACTGCCTTAGCGCGCGTGATCCAATTGGTGAGCTACCATTCCACCAAAGCTCTATGTACGTACGTGTAGAATAGTAAGATTCCTGTAAACAAACTTCTTTTTTTTTACGATAGAAATGTTTAAAAATTACCTATGCGAATCTGTGTCCAATATGTTTACATTCGTTGCTTAAATTCTGTATATTTTATAATAATTAAATGTCGATTTTTATGTATTACGAGAAACTTGAACACGCGAAGTTCGATTTTTTTGATCTTCTTCTTTTTTTTTTTTTTTTTTTTTTTTTTTTTTTTTGCTCTAAATTTGGGAAACCTTAGTGACGGGAAGACATATAAACATTGTTAACTTGTTTTTTTGGTAACCAATCTTGATTAGATTTTAGACTGATAGTATAACACCCATCCTGCCTAATCAACCAAGACAAGGTATTATTCAAATGGTCCCGCCAAAATGCTTTTTTTTCTTAAAAATAAAACTCTTCAATCATAAAATTTGTTCCATGTCTCATAAAACTTTTAATCTGAGGGAAAAGATAAAATGATGAACACAATGACGAAATTCTAATCACATTCAACAATCAATGCGTAGCATAGAATCAAACTCCACAATCTTGACGTACATCCAACAAGCATAACGGTTTCACATAATATTCAATGTAACGCATAATCATAATATCATTTAAGCCAAATTAAAACATCACATACTCACCATTACACAATTCATAATGAATATCGCTAAACCGAAATCCCATCGGCTTAGCATAGCACGAAACAAATCCCATGTTCGTCGAATCGCCAGGTATGAAACAAATCTCATGTTTGTCCAATTACCAGGTGTGAACCAATCTCAGGTCCGTCCATCACGAGGCACAAAACCAATCTCAGGTTTGCCCATCACGAGGCACAAAACCAATCACAAGTTTGCCCATCACGAGACATCATGAAATGCGAAACAAATCTCATGTTCGTGCTCCCATCACGAGACATAAAACAAATCTCATGTTTTTAATTCACTATATCATGAGTCATATCATCCTACCATATCATCATACATAAACTCATTATATCATGGATCATATCATCTTACCGTATCATCATACATTATTCTCCTACATCTAATCATCATATCATAGCACACAATACAAACAATACAAATATCCAATCACATAGTTTTCAAGCCTATACAAGCAGTTCGTGAAAAACATGCTTAGAAAGTAACCATTGTGTTTCCGCTATTATCACCCTCACATTTGCCACTTAAAATGTTGAAATTCATTTTTCCTTTCCCATGTCAGACCCTATATTAAAGAACGCTCTCATACACGCTGCAAATCCATCCAACCTCAGTATGCCAACCAAACATTACAATGTCACCATTTATTCCATACAAATATATCTCGGAAACACCGTTAAAATCACGATCCCACCGTTGAATCTGTAGCCAGTAGTACCATGAAGCTCCCCACCAAATATCAGCTCATCCAGGCAAGTTTTGGACTACCAAATGCTGTTCCAAGGAGACAACCTCGAATCCGATTTATAGGGTTGTAGGTTCGACTGTTTCAGATATTTCTTGCGCAAGAAACGCTCATGGCTAGATATTGAACGCGATGGTGATTTTAGATTGATAAACCAAAGTCACCTCTTCAAACTCTTCTTATTTCCTTCTTAACTCTTTCTTGTTCTTCTTTTCTCCACTTTTCAGTTACTCCAGTGTTGCTCCTCCACCACCATCGAGGCTTTCCACAGCCATGACATGAATAAACAGACCCCACCAGTTGTCTCCACCACCACCGCAACGTCTCGTTCTCCCCTCTCCTTCACGACTACCGTTCTCTCCTCTTCTCCCCTTCTCTCCCTTTTCTATCTCTTCTTCCACTTCCATCTCTCGGCTCCATATTGTCTTCTTCTCTTTCATGTCCTCTCTTCTCTTTTCAACTCTCTCACAAGCTTCTCTTCTCTCCATCTTGCGGCGAGGGAGATACATACGTAGATGTATATATATATATGTGCACTGTGCACACTCCTATACGTCCAAACCCTTATCGTTTCAATCAATAGAGTTATTGGGCCTTCGGGCTGAAACTTACTAACAAAAATTAGCTCAACTCTCAATTATAGAATTGGAGATGTTATAGATATTTTCTTTTTTTTTTTTGTTAAAATGTTATAGATATTTTCTTCCATCGTCGTGACTTTGAATGATTACTCATTCAAAAATATAAGGTAGGACTGTCTCAAATTATATGTAAATCTTGTTATAAACTATTTTTAAAAATTAATGTTTGACTTTGAATTATATTTTCCCATTAAATTTTTTATGAAAATAGTTACATAAACTTTTTTAGTTCTATTCTAAAATTTACTTCCATTCTAAACTTCATTAACACATTCAGAAATTTGAAGTACACTAATTTTTTTTTCTGTTAAAAATTTGAATTTACAAAAATTCATAGTATTTTTTTTTTTTACTATTTTGTATTTTTATATATTTTACTTAATTAAAATATATATATATATATAATAAGTAATATATACTAAATAAAAATAGAAGCTATAAGCTCCTCAAGGCGTCCACATAAGAGTTTAAAGAACCTATCAGGATTTGACATGTCACTTATTAGAAATTTTATACAATTTCCAGAATTTCTATATTAAAAATTATTTTAAACAACCTATCAAGATTTGACATGTCATTCATTAATATTTTTTAAATTTCCAGAATTCTTTAGAAAAAGAAAAATTTTAAATGTATAGAAATAAAAGAACTATGCACAATATCTCACATCTGCTAGAAAATTTTTAGACAATGGTTCAGAACCAGTATAAATAAGATTAATATGCTTCCAACCACAAATGAGCATGAAAGCTTGATTTATTAGGCGTCCAAGTTTAAAAGTTTTATTCAGTTTGATCCGGTTTTTAATTTGATCAAATTAAAACTTTAAAAAGTTTCAAAAAAGAATATTATAATTTTTAAAAGTTTTAAAAGTTTAAATATTATAAATATTGAAACTTTTAAAAGTTCTTAGCTTTTAAATATTATAATTTTAGTTTTTAGTCTAAAATATTATAAATATTGAAACTTTTTAAAAGTTTCAAATTTTATATTTCGAAACCTTTTAAAAGTTTAAAATATTATAAATATTGATATAAAACATAAATTATCTTATTTATCTACGTTTGTGCTTTTTATTTCTTATGAGCTGTAAAACATATTTTTGTGTATGATTTTGTAGATGAGTTGATATTCTTTCATTAATTTTTATTTTTGGGTCTAAAGAAGAAGGATTGACATCGCAAAACCTTGATTTGATGTTTGAGTCAAATTTTGTGGTTTAAAGAAGAAAGATGGACGACAAACACACATGTTTTATTAGCTATGTAGGCATGACCAGGGTTACGGTTGTCACGATTACAAATTTTTAACCATCGGTTATGGTTAGAAATTTTGCTTAACCTTAACTATAACCGTTTATTAAACGTTTAATAGTTACGTTTAAATATGGTTCCGATTCAAGCGGTTACAATTATTTGATAATATGATACGGTTGATATTATTTGATGATATAATATAATTGATATTATTTATTTATAATTAATATGTTCTTATAGTGTACTCATATTTCTATATATCATATTATCTTAAATAAATAATTATTAGTATATTTTATTATGTTTTTAAAATAGCCAAGTAAGGATTTTGGTTTGAGAAGTTTCTAAACATGTGGATCTAAAATCAAATAAGTATATGGATGAAATTATCAATAATTGGGTGCATGTGTTGACTATGTTGGTCTTCATGAATTTTACAAATTTTATGAGAACAGAAATGATTTTGTTCTTGGAGTTTGATGGGTTAACAAGTTGTGTGGTAGTCTAAAAAAAAGGTTTTTCAGTGAAAGAATGTGAAGAAGTTGACGAGGAAGAAGAAGAAAAAGAGTATAGCGAAAAACCAGACGGTAAAAGTAACGATGACAATTACCACAAAATTGGAGTTCTATTTTAATCTATTAATGTTTGGTTGAAAAAAAAAAAAAAAGTAACGATGACAATTACCACAAAATTTGACAATGAAAATGACAAGAAAGAATATGAAGAATAATAAAACATTGAATAAAAAACACAAAAACATAGGTAGTAGCAATCAATTAAATATGAAAACGAGTTAAACTCATGATTATAAAATTGTTTCATTTTTCTGGTGGTCAAAGAAATGGTTTAGGATATGTGAGGTCATCAGTTTGATTTGCCTCGCTTGGACGTCGAGTTAATTTCATGATTTTTTTTATCTGATTTGATTTTATAACACAGCTGATTTTTATATTTTAAAAAATTGTGTATCTGAAATTTAATTTTTTTTCCTTAATACAAACTAAAATATTTTTATGAGATAATATTTTATTACCGTCATCAATCATATATAATTTTCATCAAAATATATCAAATAAACTCACGTGTAGCGTGGGTTCAAAATATAGTCAATACTAAATAAAAGTAGGAGCTATAAGCTCCTTAAGGCGTCCACATAAGATTTTAAAGAACCTATCGGGATTTGACATGTCACTCATTAACATTTTTAAAAATTTCCAGAATTTTTTATATTAAGAATTATTTTAAACAACCTATCAGGATTTGACATGTCATTGATTAACATTTTTTAAAATTTCTAGAATTTTCTGTATTAAGAATATTTAGAAAAAGAAAATTTTTAAATTTATGTAAATAAAAGAACTATGTACAACGTCCCATATCAGGTAGAAAATTTTTAGACAATGGTTCAGAACCAGTATAAATAAGATTAATATGCTTCCAACTACGAATGAGCAGGAAAGCTTGATTTATCAGGTATCCAAATTTAAAAGTTTTATTCTATTTGATCCGGTTTTTTATTTGAGCTGTAAAACATGTTTTTGTGTCTGACTTTATATTCTTGCAGTAAAATTTTTATTTTTAAGTCTAAGAAAGAAGGATTGACGTCGCAAGACCTTTGATTTTATATTATTTGAGTTTAAAGAAGAAGGATCGACGAAAATTTGTTTTAACTATACATGTGTTCATATTACTTTCTCTGCAAGTAAGGATTTTGGTTTGAAAAGTTTCAATACGTGTGGATCTAAAACCGAATAAGTATATGGATGATTCATGATTATTAAAATGTTTTAACATCCAATCGGGATTTGACATGTCACTAATTAACATTTTTTAAATTTTGAGAATTTTCTATATTAAGAATTTTTTAAAACGACCAATCGCGATTTGACATGTCATTCATTAACATTTTTAAAAATTTCCAGAATTTTAAATTTATGGAAATAAAAGAACTATGTACAACGTCCCACATCGGCTATAAATCTTTTAGACAATGGTTCAGAACCAATATAAATAAGATTAATATGCTTCCAATAACGAATGAACATGAAAACTTGATTTATCAGGCGTCCAAGTTTAAAAGTTTTATTCGGTTTGATCCAGTTTTTTATTTGATCAAATTAAAACTTTAAAAAGTTTCAAAAAAATATTATAATATTGAAAAAATTTAAAAGTTTCAATATTATAAATATTTCAATATTTAAAAGTACTTAGCTTTTAAAAACCTTTTAAAAGTTTAAAATATTATAAATATTGAAACTTCTAAAAGTCTTAGCTTTAAAAAGGTTTCAAAATATTATAATTTATAAATTTTAAATATTTCGTAGCTTTTAAAAGGTTTTAAGAGAATTATAATTTATAAATTTTAAAAGTTTAAGAGAATTTATAATTTATAATTATAAGCTCCTTAAGGCGTCCACCTCGGATTTTAAACAACCAATAGAGATTTGACATGTCATTGATTAAATTTTTTAAATTTATAGAATTTTCTATATTAAGAATTTAAAACAACCAGTCGAAATCAGACATCTCAATATTTAACACTTATGAAATTATGTAAAATTTATATATTAAAATTCTTATAAATAACTGTATGCACAACATCCCACATCGGCAAGAAATTTTGTAGATAATGATTGAGAACCATTATAAATAAGAATAATATGATTCCAACTATGAATGAGCAGGAAGCTTGATTTATCATGCGTCCAAATTTAAATAACTATTAGATGAAAATAAAGATGACAAGAAAGAATATGAAAAGTAAATGAAAAAAAAGACGAAGACATAATTGGTGGTATTCAATTGAATATGAGAAACCAAAACTGGTTCATGATTCTTTTGATCAAATTTTCTTAACTTAATATTAAAATTATTGTCGAAATAATAACTTAAAATTTTCAGAAGTTAATATTTATAATTATCATCAATTATATATAATTTCATCTAAATATATTAAATAAACCCACACGTAGCGTGGATTCAAAACCTAGTATAAGATAAAGAACACAAAGAAAAAACATCACAAGATAACACACAAATTATTATTCATTTATTAGCTTATTACTATGCATGAGTCTCATGCATGGGCCAAGGGATATTGTTCTTCATTTTAATTCCCTTGTTGCTCCAAAAGGAAGGAGAATGCTCCAAGGGAACAAAGAAGAACCATTGTTTGGAGCTGGTCGGAGTCCGAGAATCTCTGCAATAACATTGTAGAGACCTGAACATTCTCGAACGAAGGCACTTTCTTTCCCCTCTTATAAACCTTGGACCATGTCCAATAAAGATAGATCTCATGTTGTCGTATCCATGATTTCCGGAGCATTCTTGAACGTTTGTTCTGTTTTGTTAGACCTTCTCTGACCATTCCTATGATCGGCGGAATCCTGGAACTCTCCGAATAATGGAGCCTTTTTGGTAACTTCTCCTTCAAGTAAACCTGCAAAAACTCTCCGTTTTCTACTTTCCCTGAGCTCAAAGCTTCATTCATCTTCAAGTTCCATGTTTTTCTCGTCTGGATTCTCGACATCCTTTCCCCAACGCGGATTCATTGCTAGGACTGGGCTATAAGACTGGATCCAATCTGCGGGTACCTTGATCCAATCCGCTAAATCATCAATATAAATCACCCTCTTGTCACAATTAGTAACCATTCCGTGATCACCAAGTAATATACATGAACATCACTAAACACCTTCCTTTTCTTCAATCCCTTGATGACCCTACCGATCATTTTATCAACATCTGCGACTGCTTGTGTGATCCGAGGATCATCAGGGCCGTATTTAAGGCCTTGTATATCCGGTTCATCGAGATACAGAGTCATGAAATCCGGGATTTTGCTCTCGGGAAGATCAAAATAGCTCAAGATCGTGTCGACTCTTTCTTCGAGAGGAAACGAACCATTGAAAGGCGTTTTACAAAATCCTTTTGGGCAGGTCCAAGAGCCTTTTGGAACGTCAGAGCCTGGCCAATAGACAGTCGCAGCCTTGAGCCCTTGGTTTACTGCAGTTACCCACAATGAGTAATGACTCACCTAACCACCATTTAGCGTCTAGATTTTTGTCAGGGTCGGTCCTTGGTTTTTGGTGGCCTAAAGCATATTTTATATGTAAAATAATCTTAAAACAAATTTTCTAAATTTCATCGCAGCAAATGCTTCTCAAACTCGAGTTCTTCGATCATATATTTCTCCATAGACGTTATTGCTAACCTATTCAACTTGTCTTGTGACATTGTAGATCATAGATAATATAGTATTATTATAATAAAAAGGATTAAGGTCAAGAAGGAGAAAAACAAAAGCTTACCCAGTTATGAGTTATCCAATAGCAACAATGATCGATGTGTAAAAACGTAATAAGGAAGCTAGAGAGAAGAAGAGTCGAACAATAGACAGACTATATAATTACATGATACATAGCCAACTGACCTACCTAATCTTTTAAAGATGTAATCCTAAAAGTTTTTATATATTGTGTGGCCTAAAGCAAATGCTTTGGCTGCCTTATGGGTGGGCCGGGCCTGATTTTTGTTGTAGAATTCTCCGGTTACCGGATCAGTAAATTTGTTCATGATTATACCGTGGTAAGCCGGGTGGTTTGGGAACGTCATGGTCGGAAAAACCGGGATTGAACCGGTCTGAGCTTCGGTTCCTCTCGAAATGAGCATATCAATGTTTGGTGTCTCCGTCTTGAATTGGTAACCAAACCGGAACCGTCGGTGGAAATTAATAAAACCACCGGTTTGCTGAGCTTCTTGGATTGCCAGGCGTAGGATGATGGAGAGTCTGAACTATCGGCAGTGATGGCTTCGACGAGGAAGATGCCGAAAATAAATATTAGAGATAACTTGCCCAAGGGGTAACCGGAAAAACAAGACCGTTCAGCTTTACATTTTGCCATTGGAAAATAAAGTTGCGATGGTGTGATCTCAGCATGGTTCTTATATAATAGTAGTACTATTTAATCTATATATACAATTATTTAGATAAATTTTTCTGTCGGCAGGTTTTGTCTCAAGCTATTAATTACAGTAACTGGTGTGATTAAGATACATATCAGCAGTAAATATCATATAAATTAATGACTCAATCATGTAAAGTACTAGTAATTGATAATTCTCGCACGTTTTTCAGGATCCTTCAAGAATAGTGCATACCTTCATTAATAGTTTAATACTTAGAGACAGGTGGTCAACTTGTGATAAACAATACGCAGAGCCATGAGTTTTATTTAAATACTATTTTAAACCTCATACACTTTGATGTACAAGAAATGTGATCTGTGTGTTACATTGATTTGATAGTATAGAATTGTACTAATTTAAGTTTATTTAAAATACTTTAAAATAATCTTTAGACATTTGTCATCTTTAAAATTTATCGTTTTATTGTAAATAGGATTTTAAATACATAATTTATTGACACTATTTTTGCTTTCACAATCTTCATTCTACGCAACAAATCATAGATGTATTTTCTCTACATTAAAAGGAGACCCTGTGAAGTTCTTGTCGATTCGGTGCCAAGAAAATACAGTATGTAAAATCTGTTGGATTTTTCAAAGAGAAGCAGGGCGATAACACTGTAATAAAGTCTATTAGCCAAGCATGTGACTATAATATCACTAACATAGACTAAGCAATAAAAAGCTTGATTTCCTTGGATCTATGTAAACAAAACCTAATGTATTTACAACATAATTCAAAACCCCATAGAACAAAGGAAAATTTTCAACTATTGGTACAAGCACGCATAGTTTGTTTCAGTCCATCAAGAGCCTTTCTTCAAACGAAAAACATGATGAGCACATCTGATAAGCTCAGAAAGACTTATGTGAGGCGTTCTAAGAGGGAAACAGAGGAAGCGCATGGGGAAACGACATTTGAGGAAACGCGTGAGTCGCTTTGAAGATTATGCCGTTGGAATAAGAAAATATTTTTAGTCTCTAAAAATATCTAGATTTGAATTTCAAATTTGTATAAATGCTTTCTCTCATTGTTTAGAGAGTTTATGCTGAAATTGTGTGAAAGTCTCGCATGTGAGATTTGAGAATTGAGCTAGTGATGTGCTAGTGTTCGCTCTGGGTTTGTATTCCTTTGCTTATCATCAATAAAGTAATCGGAGTTTCTTCTTAACATTTGGTGTGTTGTGACAACCGATCGATTCAATGGAGAAATTGAAGACGATAAACCCGAAGCTTTCTCCGATTTTGTCAGAAGTGTCGCCGGGGGATGATTCCGATCCGATTCCGGAGCTTTTTGATCGGATTAACACCTTGAATTCGCAATTTCATGAGGAACGCCTCCGTACTCGTGCGATTCAGCAATCGTTGGACCAGATTCTTCTTCGTGTACCTCTGGTTGCTGCAGATCGGGAGTCTCCAGGTCCGAGTCGCACTGCACAATCATCCTATCACGATGATTTTTCTCAGGTATCTCCTAGAGTCTCAAAATCTCACCATAGTAACTTTGGACTGAAGTATCGCGAAAAATTGCTTAAGAATGTAGATATACCTATGTTTGATGGTGTAAACATCCATGGCTGGTTGTCATTGGTAGAGCGTTACTTTCGCATTGGTGGATTCTCCGATTTGGAGAAATTGGATCTGGTTCCGGTGCATTTGGCTGGTGATGTGCTGGGATGGTTCAACTGGGAGATTAACCGTGTTCCGTTTGACTCGTGGTGCCACTTTAAGAAACGTTTGCTCTTACTCTTTTGGAATCTGAGGGTTAAAGGTCCAAGTCAGAGTCTATTTTGCATAAAACAAGAAGGTTCTGTGGCTGATTATGTGAGGAAGTTTGAGGATCTTTCAGCGCAGGTTTCTGGTTTGGATGATACGAAGTTGGAAGGCATTTTTTTGAATGGTTTGCGACCAGAAATGCAGGAGTTGGTATACATGATGAAACCACAGTACTTACCGGAGCTGATTGCAGTAGCTTTGTCCATGGAGTCGAGTACCTTGAGGACAGTTATGCAAAGGGAGGTCCCAAAGATAGTAAAGTCTCATAAGCAATTGGTTCCTGCAGCTAAGGTGTCTGTCCCTACTCCTTTATTGGGGTGGAAGGTGAAATCATCATTCTCTGAAACCAATAAGGGTGTGGAGAAACCGACAGTGGAGAGAGGGGCACTTACGGCTTTACCTTGTCCTCAACGACACAGAACAAGTGCTGAATTGGATGATATGCGGCGAAGAAGCATTTGTTTTAAGTGTCAAGGAAAATGGTACAGAGGTCACGAATGCCCTAACAAAGAGCTTCAGATTCTGACGGTGTTGAATGACTTTGTGGTGGAGGTGTTACAAGAGCATTGTACTGAAGAGGATTGTGAAGGAGAGTTGGTAGAGACTCATGTTGGTCAGTGTATGGATTTGTCTTTTAGCTCATTTATGGGCATTTCATCACCCGCACTACTAAGATGAGAGGGTTGGTTAGTAGAGATGCGGCATTGATTATGCTCGACAGTGGAGCTACACACAATTTCATTACACCGTCATTAGCAAAGAAGTTGAAGTTGAATGCTACACCAAATGATCATCTTGACATCCTCTTAGGCACTGGAGTTACTGTGAAAGGTTCTGGAGTTTGTCGAGGTGTTAGTTTTACGGTGCAGTGCATTACTTTCACAACGGATTTTATCATTTTGGAGCTCGGACAGGTGGATGTAATCCTTGGTGTGCAGTGCTTACGCACTTTGGGCGATTGTAGGGTGAATTGGGAGACCCATGAGATGTCATTCTTATATGAGGGTTGTGTAGTGAAGTTAGTAGGATATTCTGATTCCCAACTTACTTGTGTCTCGGTGAAACCTACCCTGTTGAGTGAACATGATGAGGATTGTGGGTTTTCTCTGTTGGAGTATGATGGGGAGGTTCCTGCCTTACTGGAATGGCCTACTAAGGTGGAGGTGGTCTTACAGCAGTTTGAGCATGTCTTTGCGACGCCCTCAGGTCTACCACCTATGCGGGGACATGAACATGCTATTGTCTTATTGCCTGGTGTAGGCGCGGTCAGTGTGCGTCCTTATAGGTATCCCAATGCTCAAAAGGAGGTGATTGAACATATGGTGAAAGAGATGCTAGCCATGGGCATTATTCAACCGAGTCACAGCTCTTACTCGAGCCATGTTTTGTTAGTCAAGAAGAAAGATCAAAGCTGGCGTTTCTGTGTTGATTACAGGGCGTTAAATAGAGCTACGGTTATTGATAAGTTTCCTATTCCTGTGATTTACCAGTTACTCGATGAGTTGAATGGAGCTCAGGTGTTCTCAAAGTTGGACTTGCGGGCAGGGTATCATCAGATCCGGATGAAGCCAGAGGATGTTGCGAAGACTGCTTTTTGGACTCATGATGGACATTATGAGTTCTTGGTGATGCCTTTTGGCCTCACCAATGCTCCTGCTACTTTTCAGGCCCTCATGAATACTATCTTTCGTCCCTACCTCAGAAAATTCATATTGGTCTTCTTTGATGAAATTTTGGTGTACAGCGCCAATTTGCAGGACCATTTGGAGCATTTGATGGTGGTGATGAAGCTTTTTGCAGAACACCATTTGTTTGCTAACAAAAAGAAGTGTTTGTTTGATCAGAGACAGATTGATTATTTGGAGCATATTATCAACTCTGAAGGCTTGTCAACAGATCCAGCAAAGACTAATGCGATGACAATGTGGCCCGTTCCTAAGACGGTTAAGGAGTTGCATGGATTTCTTGGCCTTACAGACTACTATCAGAGACTTGTGCGTGGATATGGTGCTTTGGCTCGACCTCTTACTGAGCTTTTAAAGAAGGATTAGTTTGTTTGGAGTGGAGAGGCACAGTTGGCGTTTGAGAGACTAAAACTAGCTATGGCATCAGCTCCTGTTTTGGCATTGCCAAACTTTGATAAGGTGTTTGTTGTAGAAGCGGATGCGTCTGGTTTTAGTCTTGGTGCCTTATTGATGCAGGAGCATAGGCCGATTGCCTTCTTTAGCCATGGTTTGACAGCAAGAGAACAAGCTAAGCCGGTATATGAGCGTGAGTTGATGGCCATTGTGTTGGCGGTGCAGAAGTGGAAGCATTATCTGTTGGGTCATCGCTTTACAACTCATACCGACCAGAAGAGTTTGAACTTCTTATTGGAACATAGGGAGGTTATGATGGAGTATCAGAAGTGGTTTATCAAGTTACTACCTTATGAATTTGAGATCGTGTATAAACAGGGGGTTAACAATAAAGCAGCTGATGGACTTTCTCGAATCCATCACCCTGAGCTGTTGTCGTGTTCTACACAATTCTTTGGTCTGACCATTCCCTCGGTGCTGCAAATTCAGGACTTGTACAAGGAGATCGATGAGGATGGGGATTTGCAATCCTTGTTGCAGGCGGTAGTGAAAGATCCTCTCCAGTATGCTTCGTACAAGGTGCTTGAGATTAGGTTGTGGTATAAGAACCGCTTGGTGGTTCCTGCTACCAGTCGCAGTGTATCTCTTTTCCTGGAAGAATATCACAGTAGTCATTTGGGGGGCCATTCGGGGGTGTTGAAAACATTGAAGAGGTTGCAGCAATCATTTTACTGGCGAGGCATGCTCAAATATGTTCAAAAGTTTGTGTCTGAATGTGGAGTGTGCCAAACACATAAATACTCTACTTTGTCTTCAGCAGGCTTGCTTCAACCTCTGCCTGTGCCAAATCAGGTTTGGGAAGATGTTAATATGGATTTCATTGAAGGGTTGCCAGCTTCTCAGGGTGTGAATGCTATTTTGGTGGTGGTGGATAGATTGAGTAAGTATGGGCATTTTATTGGGTTGAAACATCCTTTCACCGCGGCGGATGTGGCTAAGAAATTCATTTCAGAGGTGGTCCGTCTTCATGGCTTTCTGGCGTCTATTGTCTCAGACCGTGATCGGATCTTTTTGAGTGCGTTTTGGAAGGATTGTTTCAAGCTGGCGGGTACCAAGCTCAAGTACAGTACTGCCTTCCATCCACAAACGGATGGGCAGACTGTAGTGCTAAACCGCTGTTTGGAGACGTTTTTACGATGCTTTGCTTCTTCTCATCCGTGTTCGTGGACAACCTATCTTCCTTGGGCAGAGCTCTAGTATAACTCTTTGTTTCATACAGCTTTGAAGACATCTCCTTTTCAGGTGGTGTATGGTAGGAGTCCGCCTACTTTGGTTTGTTTTGAGGCCAATTCTACTAAAAACTTTGAGTTGGAGAAGATGTTGAAGGAGAGTGATGCATTTTTGGACGATATTAAGGCTCATCTGTTACACGCTCAATAGTTGATGAAAAACAACGCTAACAAACATCGCAGGGATGTTGCGTTTGAAGCAGGGTCTTGGGTTTTTCTAAAACTTCGTCCTTATCGACAGTCTTCGGTGGCAAATTATTTGTGTCAGAAGCTTGCGGCTAAGTTCTACGGTCCATATCAAATCACGGAACGGATCGGCAAGGCAGCTTATTGCTTGCAGTTACCGGAGGCTTCCAAAATCCATCCCGTGTTCCATGTTTCTGAGTTGAAACAGGTATTGGGAGTTCATCAGGTTTTGCCTCTTCCTCAATCTTTTTCTGAAGCTGATGAGGTGGTGATTGAGCCAGAGAATTTGTTGGACTCTCGTTACTCTATTTCTGGTTGTTTGGAGGTGTTGGTTAAATGGTCGGGGTTGCCGGATCACGAGTCTTCGTGGGAGGAGGTTTGAGTGTTAGAAGAACAGTTTCCTTCTTTCGCAATTGAGGACAAGCTGCGTCTTATTGGAGGGGATATTGATAAGCTCAGAAAGGCTTACGTGAGGCGTTCTAAGTGGGAAACAGAGGAAGCGCTTGGGGAAACGACATTTGAGGAAACGCGTGAGTCGCTTTAAAGATTATGCCGTTGGAATAAGAAGATATTTTTAGTTTATAAAAACATCTAGATTTGAATTTCAAATTTGTATAAATGCTTTCTCTCATTGTTTAGAGAATTTATGTTGAAATTGTGTGAAAGTCTCGTATGTGAGATTTGAGAATTGAGCTAGTGTTGTGCTAGTGTTCGTTATGGGTTTGTATTCTTTTGCTTATCATCAATAAAGTAATCGAAGTTTCTTCTTAACAACATCTGTATCCACAAAACCAGGCGGTTGATGATAACATCGTATTCTTGCCCACTTTGCTATGTTTTTAATAGATTTACAAATACGATTTCAAGTGACTATGGAGAATTGAAGACCAATTTCAAGTATTTATGCTTCAAGAAAGGTTTATAGGATTTCGTTACTATATAATTTATAAACATATACAAATAATTTTTTTAATTTAATGACCGCCTGAGATTTCACTTATCAATGATTCAGAGAGATGTTTTGGTATTCACCACAGTTTGTGTATTTACCATTCTTTGATTCTTGTGTGATAAAGTAGTCTTATGGTGTTTATGGTGATCAAAAAGAATCATACTAAGTATAACGTATTTAAAAAGGAACAAAGTTGAGGTGTTACAAGAACCATGAAGATCTTTAAGGAGTGTGAAGAGATGAAAAGTACATCACACACACACACAAACTAAATTAGCTTTGAGCGATTTTATTATTGTTAATTGTGCATTATAGATGGCACATAATGGATGCCACATTATAGATGATGTATTATGAATGTCAAATTATTGATGATGTATTATGGATTATGAATTTACTCATGATTACACGATTCCTTCACTAAAGAAGTATTTCAATTAACCTATAGTTGTAGCTAACACCATAATGTTGCACTTATTGAAGCTATTGCCTATAGCTGCTATGTCCGAGAAGGAATCTATGGTACCTAATTCAGTCCCATAATCCCATTAAAAGCCAAGTCGTCACCACATATTGGTAAAACATCAAAAAAGAGTAATTTGATCGTATTAAATTCTTCTTTTTGTTTGGTAAAGTCTCCTTACATGCTAAGACAGCCATATCTTTTGTGTAGTTTCATAAAACTGTACTATGATAATTGTTAAACTTTTATGTGAAATCAACTCCTTGGCTAAAATAATAAAATTTGGGTCCCTAAAATCTGATGAGAAATTATAAAATACGACTGGTATTGCAAATAGCAATAGATTTTGAAAAGAATCTTAAAATTCAATGATAACCCAAAAACTTTATTCGGATTCCTAAATCAGGTAAAATTCACTAACCAATAAACTCTACTGAAAACAACTCAACTCTAACGTGTAAGTGTCACTGTATCACAAATGTGTTGGTATCGCATATACATGTCTCACTCTCAATAAGGAAACTAAGGCCCTGATTGGCACAAAACTTTTAAAACTTTAAAAAAAATAAAAGATTTGACAGCCAATAATTTGCCAATCAGACTTTATTTTTTAAAGCCTCAAATTCAGGCTTTAAACTGACTTTAAAATTAAACAAATATAAAAACTTTATTTTTTCCCTTCTTTTATATTTAAAACCTCTCCACAAGTTTATATATATATTTTACATATTTTATTTTTATAAATTAATTATTCTTATTTTTTCTCTTTCTTTTAAGATCCATTTCAATAATAATTATTTTTATTTTTATTATCATCATTAATATCATCATTTCAATATATTTTAATAATAAAAGTAACAACTATAACTTTAAAAGTATTTGTTACCAATCAAATTTTAACAGTTAAAATTTCTACAGTGAAAGCATCTACAGCCAAATTCTCTACAGCTAAAATTTTAAAGTTAAAGTCTTTACAACCATAAGTAACAGTCGTTACCAATCAGGGCCTAAATCTAAAAGAATTAAGTAAAAGTGATTCCTTAAATTTAAAATACTGCACTGCTTCGAAGAACATAACTTGGGCTCCCTGAATCTCTGAATTCAACTTCACAATGGGATATTCGTGGATGTGATTGACGCCCTGATTTTGACAATGATCAGTATCGCAATTACGAGCCATAAAAATACACTATTGATGAATTTCATGTTACTAACCAAGCCTGCCTGCATTTAATTGCTTCGCCCCGAACTCTCCGTTTTGGATCATCGAGTGACTTTGCTATTGCTTGTAAAACCTTTTTAAGTTCAAAATTTCAAATTCATGAGACGCATTTCTTACTCTCTACATAGTACATACTAAAAACCTGCGTTTTCGATCCTTTAACTAACCTGTATTCTGAAAGGATAAATTCTTCTGTGCGGCAATTCCAACAGCGCAAGAAGACACTGGATCGCTGTCTCCCTAACAACCTGCATACAATTTAACATGGAAATATTATACGAATCAATCTCATTAAAAAAAAGATGCAACTGAAGAGAAACAAATGATTTGTCACCATTAGATTTGGATATGATGTAAGCTTGACTAGGCATTCGATGATTATATGTGCATTATCTTCGGCAGATTGTTGTCCTGCAAACAGATCAAATGGTTAATGGGCAATTAAAAAAATGTGGTTTCTCAAAGAAAAAAAATGAATATGAAATTCCTTTTGAGATTTAGTAGTTACTGAATAACTCAACCATCTGATCATAACCCCTAAAATCATTACCATATAATCATTCTTTAAGGGTTGGCGCAAACGAATTAAAATCCTATAAGAACTACGTCATCTTCGACAAATGAAGCAAGATTTGATATTATAAGCTTTCGCCACGTTTCTTACCTTTAGTATCAGTAAGTGTTCCAGATAAAACCAGTAATAAACTGAAGAGCGTTTCTTTTTCCACAGAGTCTATGCTTAAAACAGACAAGCCTTCCAGTATCATCGGTTGTAGCTACACAGACCAAGGACTGATAAGAAACTGTTTCTAAAGGTACAAAATACAAAGTCTATATGGAGGCTTACCTTTTTGGTATTGTCCAATATGACCGTTACTGGAACATTGGATATAACATGCGCGAGAGCTACATGCAACATTTTTCTGAAACAATGATGAAACCAGTAAGATGAAAATCGATTAAAATTCACAATAAACTGGAACTTGCTTATCTATGATGAGTATTTGAAACTTGATGCAACATAGAAGCCTAAACTAGTATGACTTTATTAGGAACACTAATAAGGTTCTTTTAGGTGCAGTTGCATTTTTTCTAGGGAAATGACATAGAGAGACTTATGGTGAAGGCACAGTACAACACAAGAGCATTAAAGATGCTACTGACCGAACTTTTTCTATGGAAGAGTAGTAGAACCAATCAGATATAACTTTATATAACAGAGTAACAGTATATATATATATATATACTGGAAGCTTGTATACCTCGATAGTGGAGTCTGGAAATTCATAATCAAAGACTCCAAAATGGGAACTATTTTAGAGAAAAATCGCTGCTTATAGAGTGGCCGTATGACTGCATGAAATTTTCTGTTCAGACACACTTCAGAATCAGACATTAATATCGAGAATGCGTCTGCTGCATGTTTCATGGCAGAAGGATGTAGAGCATGCCCGGAACAATTGGTGGATTTTAAGCACTCCACCAGTACCAAAGCTATTTCATTGACTCTTTCATCACCCCGCATGAGTAAACCTTTCCCAATCCATGCTAGTCCTGTGATAGCATGGGTTTGATGCTCCAGAGAACCACAGAAACCTAAACATATCTTTGATAAGGTTGTCTCACTTCCACATATAATTTTACCAGATCCATTGGAAGAAGTCTTTTCCCCCGATGCAAAATCTGCTTGAAATATTATATCACATGCTTCTTCCAAGGAACAACCGCTTGTGATATATGTTCCACCGGTACCTCGGCCCAATTTGTTAACCATTGACCCCAAAGCTTGAGCTGCTGGGATATAACCCTTATGAAGTGAGACCAAAAACAGATGTATAAGTGATCTCGCATCTGGAATGGATGCTGCGGGAGATGCGGCTATGATAATTGATGCAAATAGTGAAAGTATCAATTCATCCCTAGTGGAAAGGTCACGTTGAAGATCCTCTAATGCAACAAAGGTCAAAGGAATAGACTCCATAGCTGCAAGCGTACTTGACAAGACCACTCTATAAGCTTTTTGGATTATACTGTTCTGTGAATCTACTAAAGCAATTCCTACAATTTGGCCCATTATTGTGATCGCTGCCTCAACAAACTCCTGCTGTAGAAGGGCAATTAAATTTATACCATAACATTAACAATAGATAAATCAGACCTACTTTGAAGAGAAACAAAGGGTATAAAGTTTGACCGAGCACTTACCCCACCATTAAAATCACAACTGAAAACTCCACAGGATTCAATTTGATTCCACATACTGATAGCGAAATGTACCAAGAGTTTCTCGAGACCATCTATCTCGGCCACACTATTTGAGATCAAAACAAAAATACCACGAGTCAAAAGGACTGATACTAACTGACAGAAGATATAGAGAGAAACAATCTCTGACAGAAGATATAGAGAGAAACAATCTCCAATCAGATGAACAACAGTGAAGCCCTGGATGCGCCACAAATATTTTTATGTCTTCATCCTCTGAACGATAAAATTTGTAAATGAATAAAAGACAGAAAGAGGCTAAGATCACATCTTCGTAAAGTAATAACATTTATCATCTCTTCTCCTCTCACAAAATAATCATAGTTATCATCTCTAATTTGTGAAGGACTAGTAGAAAAGACACTCGTGCTATTGCATTGCCTGTTGGTTTCCATGTGTTTATTATAAACACTCACTGTTAGGTTAATGGGACATCTACTGAGTATGAGTTAGAAGGGGTTGACGAAGGGAATTAACACATTGAACCTTAACAGCGAGCCTAAATACTCTACCGAAGTATTATAGAGATTAACATGGAAACCAACAGGCAAGGCATACCCAAGTATCACCCAGAATTTTTGGTTGTTTACAACCAACTTAAAGTCTAAATACACACGCTGGCAAAGCTAGATTATCTATGGGATATAAGAAATTCAAGAAAAGTTTGGATACCGTGGAAGCAACTTGTTGGTTAAACACCCCAGGAGATGAGAGCAATTGTCAACTGACTTGAAGTTCCCATTGACCTGAAAAGTGTTATCCAAACAGTAGTTAGATACAAGGAACCTCTCGATCCCTCGCTTGCTGGAGATAGAAACAATTATCTCGAATATACATGAAAACTTTATGATCTGGAGTCATGGAAGCAACACATACATAGAAATCAGACAAACTGGAACAAAAAGCTTCTTCCAATCCTAGAACCATTTTCTCCACATACTTTGACCCAGTGGAGCAAACTTCTGAAGTTGCTTCTAACATCATTGGATATGGAAGACCACAATGACCAGAACATGCCAATGAGACCAATTTGTCGACAACTATACTCATGTAGCTCCTAGCCTTGTCAGTCTCATGATACCGATCAATAAATGAGCCGATGCAGACCAGTGCTTTCAACGCCAGTTCCCACACCATTGTTTTACCACTCTTGGATGTGATGATTGATGTTAAGGTCACCAAAATCTTCTCGAATTCAGATCTCGATACAGGAGAAGAGCCACCCCAAAACATACCCATAGTCAGCAAACCCTTTACTGTATTGATTCAGAAAAAAAAAAAAAAAAAAAAATTAGAATTCAGTATTACATTAAAGTAGCACGGGTTCAGTATTACGTTAAACTGAAGGCAAGAAAAGGAGGGAAAAAAACATTAAGATGAAATATATCTATTAAGTAACGACAAGCATTTACCTCCAAGATATACATCCGCAACCGCAACAGAATCATCACTAGAGCTGTATACTGCAGAAGCAAACACCTGGATCAATGGAACTGAGAATCTTTTCACCATAGAGCACCATGATTCCTGTGCACAGTCAGGTGTTGGAGAACATTCCTCGAAACCCAGGGTAAGATCTTTTGATGCTGCAAGAAGTTCGATGCAAAGATGAAGACCTCCATGATAGAGTCTGGTAGAGACCGTAAAGTTTCCGTTTTGAACAACATCGCCATTAGAAGTTTTCTCTACAATTCCTAGAGTGTTCATAAGGCGGAAGAAAAAGGTTTGAAAGATTATATTGCATGACTGAACCGAAGCTTTGGCAGAAACAGACAGTATCTGACTGATAACAAGAACCTCCAGTTTGCTTGTGTCAGGCATTTCCTTAAACTGAGAGTATCTAGAGATGGTATCAAAGACCGTGTTTATACGTATATCCTCAACGACGAAACCTAAAAAGGAGATATCTTGCTCAACAAGCCTCTGAAGAAGGCTAACAGCTTCATTGTGAATCTCATTTATTTCAAACCCTGGACTAGTGATGGATTCTAGAGCGAAAGACAAGTGTGTCCCAGTGGAAGAATAAAATGTATCTTTCAAAGCGGACCAAAGAGCTCCATAATGCTTCTTCATTCTGTCTACTCCATACTTCATAGCGCAATCTTTCAGACATTTCAAAGAATCAACCTAGACAGATTTGGTGGAACAAAAATAATTACACTTGTCCAACATCCAGAGTGGCATATAATCTAGAACAGAAAACTACATGTTAAACACACCTTTGCGATTGGTAGAGAAGAAGAAAGCTTTTCAAGAAGCAACGGAATAGCATAAGGTTCAAACAAAGGTGTCGAAGAGATCGCCAACTGCAAAATTGAACGACGTACATCAGTGAATTCATAATTCCTCCATTTAAACCTAATACCTTTTCACCAATTCTTGAAACTGAAAGCCATACTTAGTTAGACGTAGAAAAAATATATATATTTCTATCTACAAACCAGCATAGTAAGGAAACAGAGACAGATTTTTAAGATCAAGATTTACAGAAAATCAAGGCATCTGTACCCTCAAAACAGAGAATCATAACAAAATCAGATATACAGGGTTAGTCACTGTATTTTGGCTTACAGCTTCCAGGGATGGACATGAGATGCAAAATAGTTATTCTGTCAAATCTTCACACCATTTTCTAAGGATCTAAATTTTTTTTTTAAATAACATTTAGCAAGAATAATCAAACTTGATATTTAGCCTTTGAGAACCTAAACCATTGAGCTACAATAAGACAGCAAAACGTTATGAAAATCATGAATACTGACAAGATACTCACCGATAGTCCCCTTGCGAGGTCCTCTCTTCTAATATTAGTTTCATCGTCTTTTGTCTAAAAAAAACCAAAGAGAGCATACTAAACAATTAAGTGAAAGAAAGAGAAACCCATCTTTATATCAAATTAAAGAAAGGATAGACTTTAAACTCACATGCGTAAAATGAAGTGGGAAGTAGCAACCAAAAACCTCAAAGAGATCAGATGCATCAGAAGCCAGTGGACCAGAAGGACTGGGGAACAATTGAGCCAAAAGCTCAATTAGATGAAAAGCTACTATTAAGCATTGAGGGTCTTTTTCTCCATCGATGGCTTCACATGTAGCATAGACAAGTAGATTACCCTAGGAAACGGTAGTTTAGTCATAGGATTAGAACAAAGTGAGGAAAGGCCGCGAGTAGATCTAAACAAGAAACTAGACAAAAAACACAAAAGTAAGATGAAATTGCGTGTATTTTGTCTGTATAGACTAGCCAAACTAGGAGAACTAGGAAAACCTGAACGTGACGCTCTTGACAAGCTGACCATATATGACATACTTGCTTGTTTAGATTATAATTTGTCTTCCTATTAGGCTGACATAAATAGATATAACGAGCCAAGAGCTATATATCACATATTTGCATATTGATATAATTATTCGTCTTTCCACCAAACTGACGCAATCCTCATACAGTAGATCGAAATTTAAATTCTGAACTTCAAATCAGCAAGTAGAGAGTATTATAAACTAGCATACATACCATAGTCAACATGGCTTCAGAGTATTGTTGTAGAAGGAACTCCAGAAGTTCAAAACCAAGCTGCAAAGTAATTTAGCAGAAAGTAGTGTATCAATTCAAGAAAAAACACCAGCCAGTGAAGAACAAAGTAACTCAGATAACAGAATAGCGCTAGTAACTGCTTCATACCTTGCGGTCAGGCGGTGCTAAAGCCTGCAGTTGCACATTCTGTAGCATTGACTTGGCCATAGCTTGTGCATCAATGTGAGTGACCACACCGGCTACATCTTTCCTCTTCATTAGGGCCAAGCAACCAACAAGTGCCCCACGCAACGCTCTCCAATCTGCCTGATACAAGCAAATTGTTTCACTTTATATGTTAAACAAAATCAACTAGACACATTGGAATCGGGTCCAATTTGATAACAAAATCAAACTATAAAGTATCAAATTCACCAGCTTTTCGGAAAAGAATCCAACGAGAGTATGAACAATTGCATTAGTCAACGGCTTCGCTTTCAGAGAATCGAGAACCTCCGCAAGCAGGAGGATACCTAATAAACACACACACACACCAATGTTCCAATTCCGTTCAGATTGAGAGAATACAAAAAAAAAAAACTCACTAAACTAAAAAGGCAGTGAATCGAAATTACCTCGTGCTCGAACGACGTTATCAGTTGTTGTCAAATACAACTCCATCTCTCTAACCTAAAACATTAGCAAAATTAACAACAACACTAGAACAAGAAAGACTACAGAAGATGAAAAGTGGGTGTGATAAAAGTTTTTTACCAATTGGTTAATAGACAAAGAATCATTATCCAAGGAAGAAGCAATCGCTTTACGACTGTCATCCTGAGAGAAAAAACGATACCTGTGTAAATATCCATGGAATTGTTCCAAGTCAAATTCGAGAGTGAGAGAGAACAAAACGTACCTGCTCAGTAGGGGAACGAGTAATGTCAACAAAAGTTTCGAGATACTGTGTGAGCTGATTCGTTTCTACCATCCTTGCACACACGCAGAGCTTTGAGTATGAATCAATAGAGCTTTAGGGTTTTTTTTTTTTTTTTTTTTTTCCTGAGGAGCTCCGACGAGAAGAGAGGAAGAGGAGGAAAAAAAAAAAAAAAAAGAGCCGCCAAAGGGAAGTGTGAGGAGAAGAAGGACGGAGTGGGTATTTATGTCATTTAGTTGGGTAATGGAGTCTGTTTCCGTAACCAAAAGTTTATATATTACGTGGCCGATGTATTGGTCGCCTAAATACGCTCGCTTTAGTTTTCGAGATTTTGCTTCTACTTGGGCTATTGTTAGTCTATTTCCATCTCAATGTTGGGCCTTGGATTTGATTTTTAAATGTTTAAAACTATCTCCAAGATATTTTGCTTCATATCTGACAATTTTTTTTTTTTTTTTTTAATTCTAATAAATTTTAAAAACCACCAAAACAAATTTTGATTAACAATTTATAACACAAAGTCTAAATTTTCTAGTTATACCACCATTCCACTTTTATAATGATTGAAAAAAGCTCATTATAGGTTATAAAGTTATAGTTTTTATTTGATTCATTGGTTGGTTACAAAATAGGTTATATTAGTTGGCTTCGTTAGTCATACACTTTATTTAGGGGTTATAATAATTATTTTACCTGCATTACTATTAGTTACTAGCAATGAATACACTTAAAGAGTACATTCCAAATAATGATACAACTTCAAAAAATAAAATCTTTAACAAAAAAATTTCTCTATTAAACTCGCCTGATAGAGTATATTTACACAACCATATATATTCTGTTAGGCAATTAAAGAAATAGAATAAACTCTTTAAGTTGTAATTATATCAAGCAACTAAATTTATGATTTTGTAATCGATTTTATTCGATTATTTGTCTCGCTTCTTTAGATGGACCGTTAGTTATTCTAGATATGATAAATTTTAAATTTCAAAAATTTTAAAATATTAGAAATATTTACACTTATTAAAAAAATATCATGGACAGGGTTATATACTTATATAGCGGGACGGATTTGGGCTAATATCAATATAAATTTTAAATTATCATTAACTATTACAACACGGTAGAATCATAAGTTCATTATTGTGTTATCACTATCAATAATAGTACCTAGAATATTTAATTAAATTACGTTGATTAAATTACGTTTATATAAAAATAATTTATTTTGTGGTATACCGCGGGTTAAGTCCTAAAATTAACAATAAAAATACATTTATAGAATCTTAAACATTACATAAAACAAACAAATTAACAAATAAAATAACTTAAAAATTTTTAAATATAGTTTTAAAAAACTTGTCCGCGTAATACCGCAAGTTAAAATCTAGTTTCACTTTTATAATGATTGAAAAATGCTCATTTTGATTAATAGTTAGACCCCGTTACAATGCGGTATAATATTTATTAAAAAATGTGATATTGTAAAATTTAAGGGTAGTAACACATGCATGTTCTAGTTCTTACTTTTATAATCTTAAAATTTAAGAGTTCAATCCAATTTTATATATTACAAGAAACCCAAGCCTCGGAGAATCCGAATAATAAGGCTTCGAAGCGAACCTTAGACTGAGGAAGAAAGAGCAGAAACCTTAGAAAACTTTTCCAGCGTTTTTTGAGTAACTTGGTAAAACTTCGGAAAACTATGCTGTTTTACATCGTAAAACTATGCTGTTCTAATTCTTCATTAGAAAAACTATGCTGTTTGATAAAAATTGGTTGGTAAAACATAGAGAATTCTTAAGGGAAGTCTAAAAGATCACTAACACAACATTGTAATACTCTCACAAGCTATTCAATCTCTCAGAAATCTCAAAATAAAACTCGAATTAAGATTCATGATAGTCATTGAAAATTTTGGGTTCACCCTCAAATCAACTGTCAATTACAGATGCATCAGAAATCGAAAACCCAGAACCCCCGACGAAATCTCACTTGCAAGTTTCAAAATCTAAGAAGAAGCAAGGAAGACAGAGAGAAAGAGAGATAGCAATTTGCATGATAAGAAGAGTGAACGAAGAGGCGCGATGGAGAGGAAAGGAGATGCGCGGCGAAAGTTTCGAAATCTAAGAAGAAGCAAGGAAGACAGAGAGAAAGAGAGATAGCAATTTGCCTGATAAGAAGAGTGAACGAAGAGGCGCGATGGAGAGGAAAGGAGATGCGCAGCGGAGAGGAAAGGAGAGGCACGGTGGAGAGGAAAGATGACGCGAGGCGTAGAGAGAAGGTGAGGCCGGAGGTTTTTTTTTTTCTTTTTTGTTTTGTAAAGAGACGCTTCACTATAATGCGGTTGGGAAGCGATACAAACCATTAATAAGTCATTAATAAGTCAAAAAAAAAGGTTTTATACTATATAGTAAAAAAATTTTTGATGAAAATTATATAGTAACATTAAGTGAAAAGTTCAAAATTTTGAAGGCTTCAAAATTAGTTCTCAGGGGTTCAAAATTTTCTGAATGGTTCAGAATGAGTGAGTTTTTGGATTGTGAAATTAAGTGAGAGAGAAAAGAGAAGAGCTTTGCTTGGTTTGGCGGATCTAGAAATATCACGTAGAATAATATTAGTCTAAATATTGCAACTGCAACAAATAGAAACGTGCCTAATTAATGTAGAATCGTAAAATAGTAAAAATCAAATAATTGACATATTAATTTTTGATACGTGTCAACATCTTATCAATATATTTGACATGTGTCACAATCTCGTTAATAAGAAATTTTATCATTGAACTTTATATAATAAGATTAGGTTTTTTGGATTTTCTATTTATAAATAAAAGTATCGATCGAATATATAGTATAATTGGAATTCTTAATACAATAATTCAAATATACATGATTTGGGGATAGATGGAATCTCAAGTTCTAGGTTATGTATGATTTTACATGTAGTAACATTTCAACATTTGTTGGTTCAATTACTTTTCATGATCTTAGGAGATATGATCTTTGTCAAGACAAGAATGTAATTTTTCTTGATGCAGATAAAGTAAAAGTAACAAATGAAAATGTTACAAAACTTGTTGGAAAAAAACATATTTTAAAAGAAAAAGGACAAATTAAGGATGCATGCAGCCATATATAGCTCCTCCAATCATATTTCAGCGCTCCATGAAAAATCTGCATTCGGTGAAGAAACAAAGAGATATGCATGGAGTGAGTACTAGAGGTGTGGCTCAAACTCTTGAAAAAGGAAGCCAAATAAATTACTAATGATGCTATGAAGATTTTTTTTGATTAAGTGGAATCTATATATATATTTTTGGAGATATTTATAAAATAAATTCTCAAGTTGGCACATTTTTACAAGCATGCCATTGGCATTAAATAATTAATTTAATAAACAAATTAACTTTATTTATACAGTATTTGATTTTTTTTATAGAAACTAAGTGTTTTAAAAGATAACAAACATAACTGTAAATGTATACACATTTTATTTCCTTATTTTATAAAGAGGTGAGTGAAGAGGTATTGTTCTTTAAAAATTTGAAAAACTGATTTGATAAAAAATGACTTTTAGTCTCACATACTATATTTTACTTTCACGGGTTTCGTATGATGAGTTTTTGTGAATTAAAAATCTTTGAACATGTTGCGTGATCCGCCTAACATGGCGGGTTTGAACCATAGAACCAACACTAAAACTATTAGTTTATTTCATATACTATAGATTTGTAGTCATAGTTTGGAAAATTAACTTATAAATTATTTAGTATATAAATTACAAAATATTACACATACTACAACATATTCTTAATATTCCAAAAAAAAAAATTGTATACACATAAAAATATACACTAACATACCATATAGGCATATACCTCTGTTTAATTATAGAAAATAAAACTATGTGTTTTAAAATTTTATATTCTATCTAATAACAAATTTAATGTAATTAGGTTATAAACTATATAAAACGTAAGAAGAAAAAAAAGATTCTAAAAAAAACTATAAATTAATTAGATAAAATTTCATTAATTGGGAATTTGAAAACTAAATAAATTAAAAATTATTATTTAAAATACATTAGTTTATAATTTAGTTTTGCGGTGTACCGCGGGTGAAAACCTGGTAAGATAGTTAAATGGAACTCTTGATAATATAGGAAATTTTTCTAAAAGGTGTTTTGGATGAAAGTGGGACAAAGAAATGAAAACTTTATCGGAATGTTCTAAAAATAGTTAACTTCTACATGATGTGCACGACTATCTTTAGAAATTTTGAGCTATTCACTGTATATGGTGGAGCTAGTATAGTTTTTGTCTCAACTGTCATCTCTATTAGTTGGTTGATTGTTTATCCACCAATCAATTGAATATATATATATATGCAATGTTTTAGACAAATTCATTCACTAACTTAATCAAAACTAATCATGAATTTAAGATATTAAACTTATATTTAAGCACATGATTAGCCCTTGTCCAACAAATAAATTATTCAAGGATTCCTACTTTGTTATTTTGGAAGTACATGACTTCTTTTTGGTGAACTATATAATAAATATATGGATCATTAGTTGGTTATAAAATTAAAACATTGATAACTTAAGTGTATTATTTGTCTAGTCTGGATTTACAGGGTCACTTGATTATTTTAGGTGTATTAATAATAATACCAAGGAATCTTGAACACAAATCATAGTATCTACAAAAAAATACCTTAATCATTCCCACTATTATTAACCAATTAATTCAGAAAATAATACCACTTTAAGGAATAAAATATATAAACAAATATAAGAGTATAAACAAACCTTTTACAAAATCTTTTGAATTAAACATGTGTAAGCGAAATATGAGTTTAAATATAACGGATTATATGACAAGTTGAATTATGATCTTTATAATGGGCGTTAAATGTGAAATGTTAATATTATATGATGAAATTGTTTAAAAATGAATAAAAATATCAAAAATTATTATAATATATAAAATATATAAACAATTTTTATATAAAATAAAGTTTGCACGGGTACTCATCTAATACTAAAGTAAAACGTAAAACAAGTCATGATGAAAAACATTATAAGTAATATATATATATATATATATATATATTATTATTATTTTCACAGCATTTTTGAGAATAAGGCTTGGAGTTCAAAGGTCTTTACAACAAATGCCATTACCATTTAAATACTTTAAAAAAATAAAACAAAAAATTGAAATATGCAAAAAAGGGTATGTTAATTAAATATGCCCCTCCGACAAAAAAAAAAATTTAATATTCTCTTATCAATCCAGTATAATTTTCCTAAATTATCCCGCTCTGAACCTAATTTTCTGCAAAACTAAACAAAATTTTCACTTTCACTCTATATTCATTTCAATCAATCATATTCAACTACTTCAAATTTTTAAATTTAAAAGAAAATTCCTCTAGATTTTCCAGTCTTTAATATATAGAAAATCTAAAGAGTTCCTCTACTAAATGTAAAATATTTAATCTATAACAAGATGTAAAGTAACATTACCAAATAAAATCCATAAAAAATACATAAAACAAAAAAATCTTAAATTCCTAAACAGTCAGATTTCTGTATAGCAATTAATTTTTATAAATGTTTTAAATATATTATTTAATAAACTTTAATAAATTTAAATTATTATGGGACGGGTTATGATCGATATTCTTATAAATTTAAAATGTCAATAATCCATTGCTACGACCATCGGTATTTTATACTAAAAAGTAATAAATTTCTATACTAAAAAGTAATAAATTTCTAAAGATATAATTTATATAGAAAATATAGGACTGTAGTGTACCGTTAAAAGATGATCCTTACAATTAAGTCTATCGAGATTACGGATTTTAGCAAGGTATGTCTGCGGTTGGCGGGTTGTCCCAAAAACTAGAAATATAAGATTAAAATAAATATATTATATATAAATATATTTTTACATAGTTATGTATATATAATACGTGAAATATGTGATAATGTGAGGAAATTTAATTTGTACCAATTAAGATATTTACAAAATATCAATATTATAAGTTATTTTTTCTTTGCCACTAAATTTTTTAAGAATAATTAATATACAATTTAGGTTGAGGACATGCTTGGGCATAACTTTAACGGTCATGATCTTAGCGGGTTGACCCGCTGCGGTCCAAGAAAAAAGAAATGTGGACCGACCTGTTTGACACATCTATATACATGATTATTATAAACAAACTGGTACAACTTAATAATATAAGCGGATATTAATAAGTTTTGTAATGAATTTTGGCTCATCCTCCGAATATTTTTATCTTGGATTGGTGAAATTAATTTATAACAAAAATAAATTATTGTGTTGTATATAAACCGCAGACTAAATTGTAGAATTAACAATCAAAATATAATTATACAATCTTAAATTTAAAATAAAACGTAAAAATTAACTAATAATTACAATTTGAAGTTTAATGATTTTAGTAAAAAAAATAATTCCGCGGTGTATCGCGGGTTAAAATCTAGTAAGTAACTAAAGGGGTAAGAAACTTTTCTAGTTAAACAGAAGATAAAATCTTCTCCACAGAAACGATAAATCTTCATTTTAAATTATATGTTACACGTGTGCTATTGTAAGTATTCTATGAGCAAATTCTTCCTGAGAAGCAATATTAATACTTTCCGCTCTTGATTTTCCCGTAATTCACTGATTCACTATTAGTTAAGTATATTGTATAACTCGAAGACTAGATAAAAAAAAAAAAAAAAAAAAATTCATTAATAATACTCACCAAAATAACTATCTCGAGTCTTTTAAAAAGAAACAAAAATGGTTGGAGTAAAAAACACAAAAACGTTGTTGAAAAAAGCAAATAAAAATGTTATAATACAAAGATTTTTCAACCCTTCTCAACACTCGAGGAACGTCGTCTTCAACTATAGCCTTGAACTTTGAGATCTTTAACCTTTTTTTTTGAGCTCAACACTCGTGTGCATCTGACTTTGACCACATCTCTACAAAAACGCATATATGTGTGTGTGCCCGCATGCAAGTAGGCATATACAGTTTAATGTTTGATAAAAACGAAACCAAAAGAAACTTGGTTTTTCTCAAATCTTCCGTAGCTTCCTCTTGTTTTGTGGATCCTAGAACCCTTTTCTTCCTCTTCAATCCCCGAAACACGCAAGTTTAGTTTCTTCTTCTGAAATTTTGAATGAGAATAAGAATAAATGGACGACCGAAATGTCTCTAGTTTCTTCATTACCACCATATTGGTTTTGATATATATACTTTTATCTACTTAGTTTTCACAAGTTGTATACTCTCAATAATGGAAACTTACAGCTTCAAGGATGGTTCGTCCGTTGCCTCCAGCCCAATTTCTTCTCCCAATATCAGTACCCTTTTGAAAATCAAAGTTCTTTCTTGGTATGGATCTCAACATTCATGTCTTCTTTGGCATATATGCAAGTTTGAATTATTCATGTTGTAGACTTATGTAATGTATCTTTGTATGTGCGTGTGTGTGTCTGTCGCAGGAGTAAAGAGACAGGTCTACCTGCTTCAGTACATGTCCAAGTTTGCAACAAGACTTTTAACCTTCACAAGGTAATAATGTTTAATCAAACCTCCCAGGGAATGTTTTTTGGACCAAAAAATGTAGCCTATTTGTTTGTGTTAGTGTTTCTAATTAATGCCTCTTATGTTTTGTAGACTCTCTTGTGTACAAAGAGCGGATATTTTAAGGAAAGAGAGGATCAGCTATCAGAGATCGAGGTACCACAAGATTTTCCTGGTGGAGCAGAGACCTTTGAGAAGATTATGCTTTTCATCTATGGCTGCCCAACATTAATACATCCTTTCAACATAGCTGGACTCAGATGTGCAGCTCAATTTCTTGACATGACAGAGCATTATTCGACGGGTAACCTCTGCGAAAGATTTGACCTATATCTGAACCAAGTTGTCTTGCAAAACTGGGATGATACGTTAGTTGTCCTGAAGACATGTCAAGAACTATTGCCTTGGTCTGAAGATTTACTAATCGTAAGCCGGTGCATAGAATCTTTGGCTTTCACTGCGTGTATGGAGATTCTTGATCCCGAAAGACGAAGAGAAAAGCCGATGGTCATGCTTGAAGATTTGATGAATCAACCATGGGAATATACAACTGTAGAGAAAATCATAAACCAAGATACTTGGATCAAAGACCTCACAGATCTTCCATTCGAATTTTTCAGACAGGTTATTGGGTCACTTAGAAGACAAGGAATGAAAGAAAGATATGTAAGTCCGTTGATCGTCTTTTACGTCAACAAGTGTTTTATACCTGAAGATCAAACTAATACTGATATTCTGCAAAGAGCTCTAGATCTGCTTCTTACAAGAGACAAGGCATATAGGTTTGTTCCTGTAGGGTTTTATTTCGCGTGTCTCGCACGCAATTTGAAGCATGAAACTGTGGTGAAGCTGCAATGTCAGATTGTATCTCTTCTTCACACCGCCCACACCGAAAACTTTATTTATCCGAAAGCCTGGAACGGGAACGTTGCTTTCAGCCAAGAGTTGCTTACAATGGAAAACCTGTTTGTAGCATATGCATCAACAGAATCAGAACGTCATCTGACTTCCTCCCCAAGCAACGTGAGAGTTGGAAACTTGTGGGATATTTATCTCTCTGGTTTACCATATGATCAAGATATGGAAACTAAAAGGTTCATTGAGCTGATTGAGACAGTCCCAATGTCATTCAGAGAGAGTCATGACCAACTCTACCTTGCAGTGAACGCATTTCTGCAGGTATGCCTTCACTTTTTTTCCCTTCTTCCATTATGTACAATTAACCAACATTGTACCTTATGTGGTGCGGTTCTCTTTTAGGTACATAAGGACATATCTCAAGAAGAAAAAGGATCAATCTGCAGTTACCTAAATTGCCAAAAAATTTCAGAAGAAACTTCGCTCGAACTTGTGCAAAACGAGCAAATGCCATTACGTTTAGTTGTCCAAGCGCTATTTGTTCAGCAGCTCAGCACGCATCAAGCTTTCAAAGACTGTTCTGACTCATTCAGATTCACAAACTCAGCAGACTTCTCCGGTAGTGTTGTTCCAAGCTCAAGACCCTTGACCTCCCAACACAGCCCTTGTACTGATGATGAAACCGGGCCAAGAAGCAGACCCTTGTGCTTCTTGATGCAGAAAGATGCAACATTAGATGAGTACGAGTCAACAAGCTTCAGAATCCATAATCTTGAAGAACAACTAGTTTCTTTAAAGAAGACCCTTCAGTCGCACAGCAACCCAAAGAAGCCAACTTGCCTTGGGAAAAGATCAGCGAGTAGAAACAGAAACACTTTTGGACAAGTCACAACGGCTTGTATTGGCTCTGTAAGCTTTACTTCACAGAGAAAATATGCAAATAGGCTACTCCGGGTACTACGTAGAGTTAACTTGTTTGGAAGTAGAAAAACTAATAGAAGTGAAAGATGAAACATGTATCAAATGGTAAGTATAGTTTACATGAATAATATCACTGAATAATATAGTCGTTTAACTATGTTGAATGCACTACTACGAAACAGACACAAATTATTAAATTAGATGTTTTTTTTTTCGAAGAATGATTCCTTTTTTACAATTTAGCCAAAAGCTCAAAAGAAATATACATATATTACAAAGATACCAATTGAAAAAGCATACAGCATACACTAGGGTGTACATTATATATTCATATTTACACTTTCTCTACTTTAGTGGCTTTGTCACCGGGCTGCTACACGCTTTCGGAACCTGAGTTCCCATCAGCTTCGGGGATACGTTTGAGCATTGGAATGTGGCTGGACCGTCGGCTCCGGTGTACTTGATGTTAATGTTACCGAGCTCCACGTTCTGACATGGATGTCCCTTGCTGCACAAAAGCTTCACTGCGTCTTTGTTCCCTGATGTTCCTCTAATGTTCTTGAAGCTTATTTTGGACAGCTTGATCGTTGATGCTTTCTAGGAACAGAAAAAACATAAAGCGTCATAACCAATAAGAAGTTGGTTAAATGTAACGAAGATCCCAAGCCAAATGTCATCTGATTTTTTGAATCTCAAAGAGAAAATGATGATATATCACATTAATTTGTAGGTACCTTCTTGTCGCACTGGTTCCATGGGCAGTACTCTTGGTCAATGAGGATGGGGTTGCTGACGTTCTTGAGGAGGATGTTCTCGAAATGGATATCGGAGGCGCTTGTGCTGCAAGCTGCAGTAGGCCATGTCTTGATCCTTAGCCCATTGTCAGTCTCTTGGAGGGTGCAGTTGACGATCTTGATGCCCATGACGTCTTGCTCGTGTCCGTACCTTCCGAGACTTCCAATACTGATTCCATGTCCGGGACCGCAGGTAACTCTTTCAACAAGAAGGTTCTTCATCCCGTCTCCGACAGAGACACAGTCATCTCCCGTGGAGATAAATGAATTGATGATCTTGATTCCATCACTTCTTCCCACGTGGATACCATCGGTGTTAGGGCTCTCTGCAGGGGCCACGATCTTGACTTCTTCGAATGTCATGTTCTTTGCACCAATCACGTTAATGTGGAAGTGCTTTGCGTCTAAGGAGGTTATGCCTCTAATTTTCGCGTTCGTAACAAAATCAAAACGGATGCTCTGTTCAACAATGACACCAAAATCATCAATAAATTTTAAAAAACTTTGGTTATCATGACCTCGAAAAATGTATGGACCTAGACCAAAATCTTTTAGATATTAAAAAATAAATAAGAATAACGTTGAATGATCTTAATATAGTATGAAAAGATTTCATACGATGGGTAGTTTCTTGCACTTCCAAGTATGGTGGCAGTTATTGACCCTCCAAGCTGCGTTACCTTCACCGTCGAAGACACCACCGCCGTTCAACTTAAACCCATCAATGTTGCGGAAGGCGATCCATTTCTCACTATGAACAGCGTTTCCGTCAGCTTTCACGGTACCTTGAAGAGCAATCCTTATTGGAGCTTTGCATGGACCCATCATCTCGATTTCCCCAAGCTTGTATTCACCTTTTGGGATCAGAACGGTGCTCTTCGTCGGGAATTGGCATGCCTCGTTGAATGCTTTCAACAATGCCTGCACCGTGCATGCAAAGATTTTTAAATTGCTTGGAGAACAAGAAGACAATGTCAATCAACAAAGATGGTTGTTAGGTTTAGAACTTACTTTAGTGATGTCACAGCCTGGTTTAGAGCCAATGTTGAATACCTTTGCATTAGCTGATAAACCTAACAAACAAAAAATAAAGAACGCCGATACTCCAAAATTTACACGACCCATAACTGGGACTTATTTTAGTCACTAGCTAGTGATTACTTTTAAAAAAATTTATTTTTATTTTTATTTTTTTGTAATACACTAGTTTTGACTATTTTATTATTTGGAAGTTTATTTTTTTATTTTTTTCTGCTTTCGTCCTTAGTTTTGCTGCAATTATATAGTTCTAGGAGGAGAGAGATTTGAACGTTCACTTTCTTCTCCACCGTTAACTTTTTTCACCGATATTATTGGAAGTTTTAGACTTTCATTTTTAGAAACGAAGACTTTTTCCAGCCGTGATGGGGCCTAAATACTATTGATTGTGGGATTTGTGGAGTACCTAGGCCACCTCCAAAGCAATGATCTAAGAGGGTTTTTCAAAAAATTAAGACCATGAATAGATGCTATTTTTAAAATAGTTTTTGGATTTAGTTTTAGTTTTTAAATTTTAGATTTCGGTTTGAGATTTTTTTTTATTAGTTTTTTTTTTGTGAAAATCTCAAAAAAAAATCTTGGTTTTTGAGAAAATTTAACTTTAAAAAAGCAAAAACTAGATTTTCTAATTAAACTATAGGATAACTAAAAGTAACTGAAAGAATAACTAAAAGGATAACTAAAAATCTAGAATTGTAAATGGGAGAATAAAAAAAAATAGTTTCCCTACAATTTAGGAAAACTAAATTTCAAAATCTTGATTGGTATAAAAAAGAGTTTTTAAAAAACAAAAACCAACTCCAATCAGCTGGACGATTTTGTTATAAATGTAGAGAACTCGAAGGTTGTAATTCTCTTATTCTTATTCATTGAATCAAATAGAGGTTACATATACATAGTAAAGGACTAAGCCTTATCACAATAGGAAATACAATACACTTAAACCGACTTAGACTAAGGCTTATGGCCGATGGGCCTTATGGTCTTGACCGATGGGCTTCATGGTATCAGACAATGTATGAGCCGGTTATGGAGTCCATCCTAAGTGATTTACAACACTCCCCCTTGGATGACATAACCGTGCCGATGCTAAGGGATCAATGGAATACGCTTGGGGATGCTGCCTCATTAAAACCTTACCAGGAAAACTCAGTGGGACAAAACCATGGTGAAGGAAAAAGAGTGCAGCACGCATTACTCCCCCTGTTCCAAGCATCACTCTAAGTCCTTAAGTCTCCGCATTCTAATCTGGTACGTGAGCTTCTTGAATGTTGATGTCGGAAGTGACTTGGTGAAGAGATCGGCTGAGTTGTCGCTAGACTGAACTTGTACCACTTGAACTTCTCCGGCCTTTTGTAGTTCATGTGTGAAGAAAAACTTGGGTAGGATATGCTTCGTCCGATCTCCCTTGATGTAACCTTTCTTGAGCTGTGCGATGTAGGCGGTATTATCCTCATATACTACGGTGGGCTTCTTGTCTTCAATCATACCGCATGCTGTCCGAATATGTTGAGTCATCGACCTCAACCATACACACTCACGACTGGTTTCATGCATAGCTAAAATCTTTGCATAATTAGATGATGTGGCCGCAATAGTCTGCTTCATAGAACACCATGAAGTTGCTGTACCACCGTGTGTAAACACATAGCCGGTCTGAGATCTAGCATTATGTGGATCCGATAGATAACTTGCATCAGCAAAATCAACTAAACCTTCTTTGTTATAGTTAGTATAATATAAACCCAAATCTGTAGTCCCTTGTAGGTAACGTAACACAAGTTTGATACCGTTCCAGTGCCTTTGGGTCGGACAAAAACTAAATCTTGCTAGGAGGTTCACGGCAAAACATATGTCTGGTCTAGTGTGGCTAACCAAGAACATTAACGCTCCTATAGCACTGAGGTATGGCACTTCGGGACCGAGAACTTCTTCATCGTCCTTCTTTGGACCAAATGGATCTTTATCCAAATCAAGGCTTCTCACAACCATTGGGCTGGTCAATGGGTGAGCATGGTCCATATTAAATCTCTTGAGTACCTTTTCTGTATATGCCATTTGATGCACAAGGATTTCATCATTTATGTACTCAAGCTGCAATCCTAAACAGAACTTAGTTTTACCTAGATCTTTCATTTCAAATTCTTTCTTTAGATATTCTACTGTTTGGGCGATTTCACCATAGGTCCCAAGGATGTTTAAATCATCCACATACACTGCTATGATTACAAACCCTTTGTTTGCAAACTTCTTTATAAAAATACATGGACTGATTGGGTCATTCTTATAACCTTCCTTGGTTAGGTACTCACTTAGTCTATTGTACCACATTCGACCACTTTGTTTCAGTCCATAAAGGGATTTGTTCAGCCTTATGCAGTATTGTTCTCGAGAACCATTCTTCTCTTTGAGCTCAATACCCTCTGGTAATCTCATATAAATTTCATTATCCAGTGGACCATATAAGTATGCGGTTACAACATCCATTAACCGCAAATCCAGTTTTTCTCTCATAGCCAGACTTATTAAGTACCTAAAAGTCGTTGTATCCATCACAGGGGAATATGTCTTCTCATAATCTATTTCTGGTCTTTGTGAGAATCCTTGTGCCATAAGCCGTGTCTTATATCTCACGATTTCATTATTCTCATTTCTCTTTCTTACAAAGACCCACTTATGTCCAATTGGCTTTATATCGAATGGTGTCCTTAAGATCGGACCAAACACATTCCTCTTCTTTAAAAAGTTTAACTCCACGTCAATGGCTTCTTTCCACTTTAGCCAATCTTTACTTTGAGTTCACTCTAATATAGACGTGGGTTCCTGATCCTCGTTTATTTCAAGTGCTACCTTATAAGCAAATATTTCATCAATGTCGACATTCTTACGGTTCCATTGTATTCTAGACATGATAAATTTGATTGAGATCTCATTATTATCAATACCTATAGGACCTTGAGGTTTAGCGTCCCAAACCTCATTTGGTACCTTAGGATTTGCCGCGGCCATGTCTGTAATTTCCTTATCCTCGGTTTGTTTTGCACATTTCTTAGATTTCTGGGGGTTCTTATCTTTGGAACCTTATGGTCTACCTCCTTTTAAACGTGGCTTAGACTCTGTAGCAACTTGATTATTGTGTTCCTTTTGAACATCAATACGTACTGGTGCATTACAAGCTGGTATGTACGATTTTGTTACTCTCTTTGGGTCAGCAAAGGAATCTAGCAACTGAATAGCTAGCTTTTGCAAATGTATAATCTTTTGGACCTATGCATCACATGCTAGAGTCCTAGAGTCCGAGGATCTTGCCAATTTAAGTATGTTTGATTCCATGATAATTCTTTAACCAACTTGCTTATCTCTCCACCCAACATAGGAAATTTGGATTCTGTAAATTGACAGTCCGCGTATCTGGCCTTAAATAAATCACAAGTAGTTGGCTCAAGATACTTAATAATGGTGGGAGACTCATATCCAACATATATTCCCATCCTCCTTTGAGGTCCCATCTTAGTTCTCTGTGGTGGAGCAATAGGTACATAAACGACACACCTGAATGTTTTGAGATGGGATATGTCTAGCTCATGACCCGTTAATAATTGGGATGGTGAATATTTATGTTCACTAGATGGCCTGATGCGTATAAGCTCCGCTGCATGTAATACTGCGTGTCCCCAAGCCGACACAGGAAGCTTCGACCTCATTAGCAATGGTCGAGCAATTAATTGTATTCGTTTAATGATGGATTCAGCTAATCCGTTCTATGTATGGACATGTGCCACATGATGTTCCACACTCACCCCCATGGACATACAGTATTCATTAAACGCTTGGGATGTAAATTCACCAGCATTGTCTAGACGTATAGGCTTAAGAGAAAAATCTGGAAAGTGTGATCGTAGTCTTATAATTTGAGCCAACAGCCTAGCAAATGCTAGGTTCATTGTTGATAGCAAACAAACATGCGACCATCTGGTAGATGCATCAATCATGACCATAAAATATCTAAACGACCCACAAGGTGGGTGTATAGGTCCACAAATATCTCCTTGTATCCTTTCCAGAAAGTTCAAAGTCTCCTTAGTTATTTTGACTGGTGATGGCCTTATAATAAGTTTCCCTTGTGCACATGCTACACACGTGAGATTCTTTGGGATAACTTTTCTCTATTTAAGAGTGTGCCCATTTGAATTCATAATTAGATTACGCATCATGTTAGAACCCGGATGGCCAAGCCGGTCATGCCATAGAGTGAATTATTCATTGAACATTTTATTCTTTGCCAAATTAACCTCTATCATATTAATCTTAGCATGGTAAAGACTAGTGGCTAGTGCAGGTATAGTCTCTAGGACTTTCTTATGTCCTTGTACGATTTCAGTAATATATAGGAACTCTTTGTTTCCTTCGCCATTTGTTTCAACATGGTAACCATTCAATCGAATGTCCTTAAAACTCAAATAGCTTCTCTTAGAGCTGGGTGAATACAAGGCATCACTTAGTTCAAGATGTGTGCCATTTGGTAATAATATATGAGTATGGCCGTAGCCTTCTATTAGGCTTGATATACCCGCAATTGTACTAATATTGGCATTTTTCATTATGAGATTAATAAAATATCTCTTGTCCTTCAAAATTGTGTGGCTGGATCCACTGTCCACCACAAGTATATTCTTGTCCTCAGCCATTTCTATAATGGACAATAATTTTGTTTAAAATTTAATAAAACAAGCAAATATGTATTAAGGTTAATAAAACCATTGAATTTAAACCAAATAATTATCCAATAAAATAATCCAATCAAATGCAAAGCATAAAACATAGAAATTAAACCAAATCAACATTTAAACTTAGTTATCTTCTTTTAGGCAATCAGAAGTCTCATAGTCAAGTTGGTCATCATTCTCATGGTCGAAATCTCCTTCACCATCAAGATGAACCAGGTTAGCTTCTAGATTTTTTTTCAAACTCTCTTGATAGAGGTCAATGAGAAACTTAGGTGTTCTACACATCTTGGCCCAATGATTAGACATACCACATCGGTGACAAACCGATTTAGCCTTGTGTTGTGGTTTGAAAGATCCGCGGCCTCTACCACCACGACCACGACTTAATTCGGATCGGTTCCACGGCCATAACCATCATATTGGTTCCCTTGGTAATGTCCACGACCACTACGTCCTCTTCCACCACGGCCACAGCCATGGTGCTTATCTCTATAGACGTAATTAGACTCCTTAGTCTCCTTGGGCTCTTTAGGCTCTATGGGATTTTTCTTTGCCATGTCAACCTTGTGTGCTTATGGTAATGGGGCTGTACCAGGAGGTCTCAATGCACTATTCATCATCAATAGTTCATTGTTCTGCTCAGCCAGCAGCAAACAAGAGATTAGGTCTGCATAGGTCTTAAACCCTTTTTCACGATACTGTTGCTGAAGCAGTATGTTGTTAGTGTGAAAAGTAGAGAATGTCTTCTCTAGCAGATCCTTCTCAGTAATCTCAGTACCACACAACCTCAAATAGCTCTGAGTTATACTCATCCATGGATTTAAAATCCTGGATCCTTAGGTTATTCCAATCGAATTGAGCCTTTGGTAGGAGAACCGTCTTTTGGTGTCCATATCTGCTTTTCAGCTCTGTCCAAAGGTCAAGAGGATCTTTAATAGTGAGGTACTGGTTCTTGAGACTCTCAGCAAGGTGATGGCGTATATGCATAATTGCCTTATACTTTTGCTTTTCAGAACATTCAAAGTCTTCCTCAATGCACTCGCATAAGTCCTTTGATTTCAGATGGATCTTAGTATCCAAAGCCCATTGCAAGTAGTTATCTCCAGAAACATTAAGGGCAGCATAGGAGATGTTGTTGAGCTTAGCCATCTGCACAATACAGAATATACAACCGATCATTAGCATGCGGTATTTGAGACCGAAACATGCAATCAATTAATAGGTCATCGGTATTTGAGACCGAACCATGCCATCAAATTTAAACTTAGGTCATGCGGTATTTGAGACCGAAACATGCCTTGCCTTTATTCATAATTTTCGTGGCTTTGGTATGCATGAAAACAAACAAACCTAGATAAACACTAGCATGCAACAATTTCTTTTTTTCTTATAATGGAATTCCTATTCTAATTAGGAAAAGTTTTAGGAAAAATTTTCTAGGTTTTAGGATAATTACTAAAATTATTTTGGAAGTTATCGTAATGATTTTAACAACCTAGAACAAATCTATTAGATCGATTTTAGGGTTCATGCAACCGAATTTTACAGAAACAATTCATGCAACAACCGATTCAAATTTCTTCCTATGCAAGGTTCGATTTTAATTTCAAGGATGCATGCAACATATAAAGCAATCAAGCAACAACAAACAACCGGATTTTAATCATGATATAAACGGTTCAATTACAAGCAAACTAAACAGCCCTAAACCTCACAGCAATCCGATTTTAAATTTTAGGGTTTAAAGATCTTAAGCTTTTGTTAGTTGCATAATTGCATGTTTAGGGTCCTTAATAGTTTTAGGTCAGATTCGATTATATATGTGTCCAATAGGTTTGATTTTACCTTAACACCAATAGGGGGTTGACTGGATTTGATCTGGGAGCTAAAGACCTCAGATATACCTTTGATCACGAACCTCGAACTTGGACAGGACCACGAACCGATCACGATCAGAAGCTTTTCACGAACAGAACCGGACCACGAACCTCAAACAAGTCACGAACAGAAACTTGATCACGAAAAGAACCGGACCAGGAACAATGATGGATCACGAACTGGTCACGAATAGGAACCAATCGCCGAGAGTTTGGACTATTGCCAAGCTCTGACGAACAAGGACTTATGTGCGGTGGCGGTTAAGGGTTTTCTCAGTTGGACTTTAAAAAAGTCGTGCTGATAACGTGTTATAAATGTAGAGAACTCGAAGGTTGTAATTCTCTTATTCTTATTCATTGAATCAAATAGAGGTTACATATATATAGTAAAGGACTAAGCCTTATCACAATAGGAAATACAATACACTTAAACCGACTTCGACTAAGGCTTATGGCCGATGGGCCTTATGGTCTTGACCGATGGGCTTCATGGTATCGGACAATGTATGGGCCGGTTATGGAGTCCATCCTAAGTGATTTACAACAGATTTCAGTTTGCTCAAGACTTCTTTTCCACTTTTTTCCTTGTCTAGGATTCCACACGCGTCTAATTTGAAGGCAAACTGCCTTGCTAGGTCTTTGAGATTTCTTATTTTTGTAACTACATTTTAAACTATTTTTTTCCAGTTTGGGCAACCAATCTTGGAGTTCTCTTTTAATTAATGTTTGGTTGAAAAAAAATCAAAACCTTTATCAAAATTTACAAAACATTCAAGGCCTAAATTAATTACCAGTATCTAACGAGCTTTTAGAATTGTTTCAAAGTAAATAATGAACACATGTCACATACCTAATAATTCAGTTCATAAAAAAAATTATACTAAAATAATTTTTTTTTTTTTTTTTTTTTTTTTTAGAAACTTTTGTGGTTGTAGCGTTGGAGGTAGCTAGATTGGAGATAAAACCCAAAAAAAAAAGGTTGGAAAGATTGGATGGTAATATCATAATGTACTTTGAACAAAAAATAATGTGCAGGTTGTATAGTATTTGGGTTTGTTTACAATTAAAGAGATTTGTTCACGATGTGCTCACAAATGCAGCTCCTAAAATTCGATGTGTATAGATAGATGCTAATGTATATACTATGAAAGATGGCCAATTCTCTCCATTTGAGTGACACATCAGCAGTGGAGAGAGTGTCACTTGTCTATCCCATTAAAAGCAAAGAGACCTAAACTAAAAGAAATATAAATATCTTCTATATCTTTTTTTTTATATCACAAAAACAGTTTTAGTATTTACATAAAAAATTTAGAGAGCCTAATAATATGTCCCAAGAAAGTAGATGCATCACCAAAAGACAAAAAGGACATCGTGAATGAACCAAAGAGCTCTCTTCTTGGCGTAAACCATGAATCTATGGACATATGGTTTATGAGTTACAATTTTGTCAACCGTTTAAAGAGTTGATCGAGATATTTGTTAATATTGTAGAGAAATTCATGAAAATTGTTCCTAAAGAAATAACATTTTTTATAAAAAAAATTATATACGAAGAAGATTGGGGTTTTGTTCACTGTCAAATGGAAGGTAATTAAATAAAAATTGTAGAATGTTGATTTGGAAAAATACAGAGACAAAGAGGAGGGGGGGGGGTTGGGGTTAACAAAATATTTAGAAGTTGTCAAAAATAAAATTAAATGAAATTCTTATTAAAAACAAAATTCTAGAGTTATATTCAAGAAATTAGAGAGTTAAAGGAAGATGTCCAGCTTAATAATATCTACTAGATTTGGACCCGTGCTAGAGCACGGGTTGAAATTCATTTTATCTGTATTATAATTTCAAAATAAAATATAATTTATAAGACGGTTTAGCATTGTAAACTGAGAAACGATTGTTATTATTATCATTATTATTTTTTTGTATGAATATGAGAAATGTATTTTGGTGAATGGAGATCTGAATGATATATATCAATGTTTTTTAACCAGGACCGGACCGGCTGGTCGGTTCGATCCAACCACAACCCGATAGGTATTCCGGTCCGGGTAACCTCTAAAAACCTAACAAATAAAACCCGAAAAAAACCAGAAAAATCCGCTAAAACCCCGTGAACCGGTGGTTGAACCGGCGGGTCAGACCGGGTTGTCGGTCTCAAATTAAAATATTTTATTTTGGTCACACTTTAAACTCAAACCAAATTAAAAATAAATGTTGTTATTTATAAAAGAATCAGTTAGTTATTTTATCTAAAAGTTTGATTTTAGTTGTTTAGTACTTAACTATGTATGTTTTGTTCATATATTTATAGAAAAGTAGATGTTATATTCATAAAATGTAATCAAACTAATAAACTAATTGACCCGTAATTCAATCGGTCCGACTTTTTGACCCAGTGATCCGAAAAACTTTTGGTCCGGTTTTAAAGACATTGATTTATATTAAAAGCTTGGAAGAGTGTTAGGTCAGATTTTATTTTGAAATCCACAATAAAATCTCAGAAATCACGATTAAGTGTGATTAATTACCAAAATTTTATTACTTTTTATGTCTAATAGTATATTTTTATGCCTAACACTATATATGGTGTAACAATATATGGAATAATCAAGATTTTTTTTGGAAATTGTATAAATCATTGGAATATTATCTTTAAGAGGATTTTTTTGAGATATTCTTAAGTGTATTCGTAATTTCATATAGCCCACGGATTTCATCTATAACTTTATTTTGTAACCAACCTATATTTAATATATTATCTATTTTGTAACCAACTTAAAAAATTATATATTCTATAAAAAAAAGTTGTGTACTTCCGTTTTATTATACAAAAAAAAAATTGTGTACTTTCAAAAAAAAGTTGTGTACTTTCTTTTTAGGGAGATTCTCAAAAATAGCACCAATTTGAGTTTTTTTTGTCAAAATTAGCACACACTTTCAAAAGTTCCAAAATTAGCACAAATTTAATAAAAATAATTAATTTTGAGAATCTCCCTATTTTTAATTTTAAAGAAAATATCAAATATCAAATATTAAGATCTTCGATCTCTCATCGTTGCAGTGTTCTCGTAGCCGACGACCACCTCTTCCGCCGTTCTTTCTCACCGGAGTCTCCAATTCTACCATCTCCGTTCCATCATCTATTCACATCTTCGTGAACCACACTAAACCCAATTCAAAGCGAACCAAATTAGTAATCATTGCTTCTGTTGTTATTCTGTAGGGGTTATTGTTTGGTTGCTTATCAATTGTACGCTTTCGAAAGAATCGAAGATTTTTTCTGCTCCAATAAAACGTCTTTACTGATGGCGGGAGTTCGGGACCCGGGTTCATATGTTTGGATACCGGGTTGAATCAGAAAACCAGTGTTTGATTTTGGATAGGAGAGTTACGCTAGTGCGAAGTTGAGTCTTGGATTGTCAATGTACAGTGATAATTTAAAGGAAGTGAATGATTCGGCGACGAATCTTGTGGAATTTGCTAAAAGGAGAGTTCCAAAGAGTGAAACGTTTGAGTCATTGAACTTATTTGATAACACTTTTAAAAGTATCAAGGAGATGGGTTTCCAACACTTGACTCAGGTTACAACCAGTTTGTAATTGAATATGATGTTTTTTTCTTTTTTTTTTCTTGTTAAGAACAGTGATGATGATTGAAATTTGTATAATTTCAACACTTTTTGCAGATACAAGATAAAACCATTTTACCATTGATGGAGGGAAAAGATGTGTTTGGAGCTGGCAGGAATGGTTCTGGTAAAACCTTAACTTTTCTTATTCCTACTGTTGAGCTTCTTTACCATGTCCGCTTTACTCCTTGCAACAGTACAGGAAAGATCCCACGAAAATCTTGGATTGTATCCTAGATTTCCTTGAAAATTTAGGAAGGATCCCACAAAATATCAGGAAAGCTTCTTTTAACTTCATGACGAGCTTCATAAAAAGTTAGGATTTTATGAGGACACTAAAGATTTTTTGGCTTTATAGGTTTTTCTTCCTTTGTTGTATGTTCGTGTTTAGCTTGCAACCACATATACTATATTTCTTTGTATGTTATTCAATTTTTTTTGTAGTAATGCTGAGTTTTTATATTGAATGTTTTCTTGTTTTATGAATTCAAATTTATTTTCATAAAACCATTATTCATATATAGATCCTTCTTTACACAATTCAAACTTTTGTTAATAGCTCTTAGAATATTTTCTCATGTTCTTGCAACTTAAAAAACCAGCACCTAACCCTCTTTGAAAATTCAGGATGGAATCCATGACATTCAGGAAAGCGTCATTGAATTTCAGGATGAGCTTCATTAAAAGTTTGAAGTTCATGATGAACTTAAGGAAGACCTTCACTAAAAATCTGGACATTGGTAAACATCAGAATATGCACAAAAATTAATTATTTACCCTTCACTGATCGTAATCTTTGTCATATTGGACTTTCATAAATAAAAATTTATTCATGAAAGATTGAGTGATGTTTAGGAATGATTCTTTAGAATTTAGGACAACTTTCATAAATAAAATAGAAAAGTGATTTCTTTGACATTAGGAAAGGAATAAAAGAGTGTAACCAGTAAGCAAAGCAATTTATTTGCAGAAACTATAACAATAAACATTAATATATTAATATAGGTTACACACCAAGCTGGATGCAAACAAAATTATTTAGGAAGAATTGAATGATGTTTATGTAGTATTCTTTAAAATTAATTATAGCTTTCATAAAAAAGAAAGACATGGGCATTGTTGCGCAGCCAAAATTAATGGTGGCTCAGCCTGAAAAGAAGTTAAAAGCTCTGAACTAATTAACACGTTATGATGAAAAAGACATAAATGGTTTCCAATGGTGGTACAAAGTAATGGGTACAATGAATAATATTTGGATAGGTGGAGGATATACAGTGAAGTGAATGCATTGTGATGTTGGTTGGATCATCACAGTTGCTACTGAAATAGTAAAACATCAGAGTCACTGCTATGTTTTTCTGATTTGTTATTATATGGTTTGCATCTTCCTCTTTGTTCCCTATCTCTGTACTGGTGGAGGGTTTGGCAGTGTTAAGTATCCCTTTGAACCAGCTACCTTACAATCTAAAGCTCATGTTGTCTAAGTTGTTGAGAGTTTCTGATCGTTGTGGAAATATATTGGAGTCATTCGAACTATTCATTATGTTCAGTTTACTTGCTGACACAAGTTCAGTTTTGGCTTGCTTTACCTGCAAAAGACATCCCAGTTCACAGGGCTTTAACATCCATAAGCATTGTAAGAAAGAAGCATGGACAAATCAAAAAGAGAGAGAACCCACCCGCATCTCTGTGTTTCCTGCCACTTCCAAGACTATGTCACCAGCATGAGCAAAACAATTCACCCAACATGTTAAGAGATAGAATCCAAGCAGTCACACAAGCCTTGAAAATTAGAAAAGATTCTCAAATATTTATGAAGGATTTCTTGAATTTCAGGAAAGCCTTCACAAGCAAAAAAAAAAACAATAAACAAAGTGTATTACACACATCCTCCCACAAAGCATCGATTTCATAATTCATAATTGGAAAGGGAGATTTTACGTGGACATGAGCTTCCATCATGTCTGCATCATATACGTACACATCAAGACAAATAAGATGAAACTTATTAGCATCATACCCAATACACACATAATTAACTGTCTTTAGAAACTAATTACGATTATATATTGATATGCTTATAAACCAAGTATGGAAAGAGATCAGTCTATTGCTGCCTAGTTCATCAATTATTTGAGCCATGAGATGTACTCTTGGTGACTGCAAAGTTCATAAGCAAGCTCGGATAGTAAAAGCATACAAAGGTCAAAAGAAACTAAGGAATGAAGTCACCTTTGTCTGTAGGTTTGACTCTAAAAATGTGATTATGAATTGAACTACAAGATTTTAACTTGATAAAGTTTAGACTCAGGACAAGGGGAAGACATATCTCTAGCCTAGAATGTGAGCCAGTGTATCAAACAATTAATATACCGGGAATTCGCCAAGACGTGCTCAACAAACACAAGGTTTGTTCCCTGAACATTATCAATACAAGTACATATACAGTAGTCAATTCCAAAATGTTTGAGAGCAGTGTAGGCGGTGGCGGAGGAAAGAGGAGGCGGTTTGACGACGAGGTCAAAAGGTGAGATCTCAGCCATGGATCTAGTGGAGATGGAGAAGTTTCAGTTGATCGATATGGTAATTGATTGAAGCTTTAGTCGATTGTTTTGGCACTTAAATTGAAAATATATGAGATCGGAAATGAAGATCTCAGATCAAAATCTTCATCACAAGCTTGGTCGGAGCTATGAATCTAATATTGTAAGTTTGATTTTGAAAAAAAACGAATTACGTTATTTAAATTAAATAATAATTTAAATATATAAAAATGCTAGTTTTGGGAAATTTGAAGGTGTATGCTAACTTTGGAAAAAAAACTTAGAATTGTGCTATTATAGGGTATTTCTCTTCTTTTTATGATTGAGAGTATATTTTTATCCCATTTAATAACTTGGTTAACGTTGTGGTCTATCAATAAAATCTCAGAAAAATAAAATGGTAATATTGTGATTGTAGATCTTTGGAAACAACGTGATCTTCCGAAAATAAAGTTTGGAATATCCATGAACTATCAATTTAGAAAATCCCATTTAAGATTTTCGGTTACAATTAAGATTTTATTTGTTACCATTAATATATGAACTGTATCAACTTGTAACCAATTAATATATAGATTAATCTATAACCTACGTATAACCTATTTGTAACCATTTATTAAAATTATAAAGTCTACCAAAACAATGTTGTATACTTCCTTTTATTAAAGAGGGGATTATAGAGTTAGCCAAAATGCAATCTTGATAAAATAAAATGTTAGTGTTTCATAGTATATAATTGAGAAGCTTAAGTATGAATATATCTAAATACTTAAGGTTTTTTTAGTGAATGTAAATTTATTCAACCAAAAAATTCTTCGTTACAAAATATGCATCCTTAGATCAAACTTTTATTTGGAATATCTTTTTAGAAGTTGTAGACAAGAATTATAAAATGTTTAAGCTCTCAAAACAAAGTTGTTCATGCATGTATCTAATAATTCAATTACAAAAATGAGAAAACCTATTTGAAGTATTAAAAAAATCAACGTCAAAATTATATTTTTCAAGTTTTACACAATTAAAAAAAACAAAAATAAACTCTATATAAAAAGAAATTAGTAGCAAAATTATTCAAAAAATAGTAAGCCATAAGTCCGCGCATAGCGCGGATATTCATCTAGTTACTACAATAGATCTTTTAACACACACAAAAAATTACTACAATAGAAACATCTAAAACTTTTTTTTTTTGAAAATCAATAAATTTAACATATCACAAAAAAAATAAATGTATTGGGAAATGAAATGTGTAATGTTCAAATTTGAGTTTTCTTTTTCTTTTTTAAAAACCAAAAAAAAGTTGAAAAGGTAATGCGGATTACGATTTAAATTCTAAAATTACCAATAAAATTTAATTATTGAAAATGAAGTGTGTGATGTTCAAATTTGAGTTTAAAAAAAAAAAAACCAAGCAAAATTTAAAATGTAATACGGCCGGGTTACAAGTTAAGGCAAATAAATGAAATTTAATATCTCCTTCTTGTATATGTTTTATATGTGGACGTAACTTAGTTATATATATATATATATATATATATATATATATATATATACACTAATTAACTTGTTATGTTAAAAAACATGTCAAGATGTAATTATTTAATTAGATAGAATTTATTTTTATTATTTTCATATTTAAATTATTTAGAAATAAGTTTATCTTAAGTTGGTTACTATATAGAATATTGATATGGTTCGTATTCTTTTATCTTTATGACATATTATAGGGGGAACACCAAGGCTGTTCTAATCCCAATTAAATTAGAAAAATATTGAACAGTGGGTTTAGAACATTTTTTTTGGTCTTCAATTAGAACAGTTTTTGGCAGAGTTCTAACTCGACGTGGCAGTCCGCTATTGGTTATTTGTTTTTGCAAAGGAGAATATATGGAATAAATTTGGACATTAAAATATGTATTAATTAAATAAAATGTTTGTGTGCTTTAATTAATTAAGTAATATGTTTGTTTGGTTTTTTTTTAAATGTTTATTTGTTTCATAAAAATTTGGTATTGTATTTTGAATTTTAGTAAAAGTTTTTTAAGTTTGCAATTTAAATGTTATTTTTTAAAGTTTTTATAATTGTAATATGTTTAAGATTATTGTATTATTAAATCTTATGATCTTAAACATGTTCTCCCAATAACAAACTTCTTAACAAAAGATCTAAACTAATGATCTTACATTATTTTCATAATATTTTTACTCTAAGAACACCCAAAAGTGTTCCCCAGTAAAGATGCCCTCATCTATTCTTACGGAGAGCACCATCATTTTTCAAGACTTTCATTCTTGTGATGAGCATGTTCCTGCTTGATTTTGTGACTACAGTAGTTATTGGGTGAGTTAGGAAAAATCTCTAAAATGACATTGTTCTGACTTACTACATTTTGACTAGTCATAAGTTCCATCCCGACCTAATATCTTAAGACTAAAGAATTATGACGATGAATAACAAAAGAAGAGTGTTGTTTGTAACTTTTTTATTTTTTGAATTACTAAGAAGTTCCGGACTTAGATCCGTACATTATTTTAGGTCAAAAACCAAAACATTTTATACGGTTTTCTTCAAAACACCGTCTTTCGAACCGGCAATCTCTAGACTTTGTTAGAGACTTTTTACAATGTTGTGCTATCGATGATTGGTATTGTTGTTTTTAACTTTTGTATACGAGTAAAACCCATTTTATGTTCGGCTTACTAGTTAGAGCCATGTAATTAATTGATTGGACCAATGCATGCCAAAATCTCATTGTCATTTTATACAAGGATGACAAATCTATACTAATAAAAAGTAGGAGCTATAAGCTCCTAAAGACATTCACATCGGATTTTAAACTACCAATAGGGATTCGACATGTCACTTATTAACATTTTTTAAAATCTCTAGAATTTTCTATATTAAGAATTATTTGAAACAACCTATAAGGATTTGACATGTCATTCATTAACAATTCCCTGAATTTTTAGAAAAAGGAAAATTTTTAAATTTATAGAAATAAAAGAACTATATACAATGTCCCACATCGGCTAGAAATCTTTTAGACATTGGTTCAGAACCAGTATAAATAAAGATTAATATGCTTCCAACAGCGAATGAACATGAAAGCTTGATTTATCAGGCGTCCAAGTTAAAAAGTTTTATTCGTTTGATCTGATTTTTCATTTGATTAAACTAGAACTTTAAAAAGTTTCAAAAAATATTATAATATTGAAATTTTTTAAAAGTTTCAATATTTATAATATTGAAACTTTTAAAAGTTCTTCATTTTTAAAAAGTTTTTAAAATAGTTTTGTAACATCCACGAACCGGATTATGCGGTTTTGGTAGGAGTGTCGATCGACACCCTTGTAGCATCGATCGACACCACTAATCTTGGGTTCGTCGGGTTTGTTTTAATTCGCAATTTTGGTTTGGGTTGGTTTGGTTTAATGACCTAAACCGAGTATTTAAGTGGGAAAGCGACAAATTAAGGGTTGTAGAATGTTTTGTCGCCGTTTATCAGAGGAAAGAGGAAGAAAAGGAGAGAAAACGTTTATGTGAGTTTCTGGGCTTGTTCTTGGTGTTTTGGAGAGATCTGTGACTGTAGAAGGGATAGCTGTTGCTGGGAACGAAGGAGAAGCTCCTGGAGGTGTTGATTACATCGATTTCTCAACCCAATCTTCCTGTATTTGAGGTGAGTGCTTGACCATGGTTGATCTAAGCATGAGATCTCTTTGTTTGGGTGTTTCTTTGTTGCTTGTGGTGTTTGCTTGCTTGGGTTCGTTGTTTTCGTGTTTACCATAGGTTTCCGAGGTGTTTGGGTGAGTTTGAGACGGTTTCGAGATGGATTGAAATGGAGGATCAACGTTCGTGTTCGCGCAGTTCGTATCTGCAGAAGAGGCATCGATCGACACTTTGTAGCATCGATCGACACCAGGTCGTGAAGTATCGATCGACACCTTGTAGCATCAGTCGACACCAGGTCGTGAAGCATCGATCGACACCGATGTAGCATCGGTCGACACTAGTCTTATCCGAGACTTGTTTTCCTGGTTTGATGTATTGTTGTGTGTTTGTTTGTTTGATTGAACTTGAGAGTCTCAAATGCTTGTGTGTATACCTTAGTAGATGGGAGGACGGCCTCACTAAGTATTTATGATAATACTTACGCATCTCAATTGTTGTTTGTGGTGTGCAGGTAAAGGCAAAGTGTGATCGTGGAATCAAAGGCGATGAGGAGAAGGATGTTCTAGAGGCTTGATTGATTGTGGTCTAGCTATTGTTAAGTTGCTAGTGTTGAGTTGATAGAACATTGTAGGATGTTGGAACTTTGTTATTTCATTGGTTGTTTGGATTATTGCATTGTTGGTTATTGGAATGTTATTGTTGGATTCTTGTTGATTTAATGGAATTGTTTTGTTATCCGCTGTTGTTGATTGTTGCTAGGATGTTAGTGGGTATGGGACCACTAGAGAATTATATTATATTATTAAAAAAAAAAAAAAAAAAAAAACGAGAAGGGTTGTTTCATTTTCGTATCAGAGCCCTTACGGTTCTAGGTCTAGGGTTCATTGTGCTTTTGTTGTTGATGTTTAGGATTTCATGCTAGAGTTGATTGTGTGAGTTGGTCAATTGTGTGTGGCATGAGGTCCGAGAACATCCTCTTCGAGCCTGCTTGGTGATTCCACGGTGAGTTGTGTTCTTGTGTTATTAGAATTATTTGTTGCTTAGCCTTCTGTTCTTGGTTATACAGATGGTTAGAGGTAAGGCTGCTGTTGGTCGTGGTCGTGGTCATGGTCGTGGGCGTTGTCGTGGTCGTGGTCGTGGTCGGGGACGAGGTCCGGTTCCGGAGTCCAGTGAGAGTGTGACCCAGAGCATGGCCAGTGAGGAGGTAGCAGAGTCACAGGTTCATCCTAGTGTGTCTGGAGACCAGGCTGGTTTGGGTGACGGCAGGGCGGATGGGCCCGGTGTCGGTCACGGTGTTGCCCCGGGTGTGAGGGTTGCAGCGGAGGGTGCTCCAGGCAGGGAGGATGTCTTGATGGGCTTGCTAGCTCAGGTTTTGGAGCGACTTCCAGCAGTAGTGCCGCCAGTGGTTGGTGGGCAGGATCCAGTGGTGCCGCTAGTGATTGGTGGGCAGGTTTCAGTAGTGCCACCAGTGGTTGGTGGGCAGGTTCCGGTAGCGCCGCCAGTGGTTGGTGGGCATGTTCCAGCGGTGCAGCCTGTGGCGGGTTTGCAGGCAGGTGTGCAGCCAGGGGCTGAGGTAGTGGATGCTCAGTATGTGCAGATGATGGTGCAGCTGCAGCGAGTGGGAGCGTGGTATTTCTCAGGAGGTACAGATCCGAGTGTAGCGGATGAGTGGAGAGAGCGTATGGAGGATCTTTTCCTTTCGCTTTGGTGTCCCGACCAGTTCAGGTGGATCTGGCAGTGTACTACTTGTCAGGTGATGCACGTGTGTGGTGGAGGTCAGTTACAGCACGGAGGGTGCAGCGGAATATGACTTGGGGAGATTTTGTGAGGGAGTTTAACTCCAAGTATTTTCCACAGGAGGCTCTTGATCGTATGGAGGCATGGTTCTTGGGGTTGACTCAGGGGGACCGTACAGTGCAGAAGCTGGATGCAGAGTTCAGTCGGCTTGTGGGGTATGCAGACCGGGCATGGAAGCCAGATTCGGCTCAGGTGCGGAGGTTCTTATTGGCTCTGCGGGATGATCTGAGGACTCGGTGCACAGTGAGGAGCTATGCTACGAGAGCGGAGCTGGTTGAGGTTGCAGCTGGGATAGAGGACGACTTGAGGTCACAGGTGGTTGTGGTCAGTTCTTCGGTGCAGCCACAGCGGTCTCAGCTGCATTCTGTTCCTAGCAAGGGCGGTAAGCCTGCGCATGGGCAGAAGCGGAAGTTTGATGATATGCAGAGATCGAGGTACGGTGGTGCGAGATGCTTTGGGTGTGGTAGCAGGGACCACAAGGTGACCAACTGTCCACAGAGAGGTGAGCAGCGGGCAGTGATAGAGCAGCGAGCGGTGACGGAGCCGCGGACAGATACCCGAGTGTGTTACTACTGCAGAGAGACGGGGCATATCAAGCCTCGTTGTCCCAAGTTGCAGCAGATGGCAGTAGCAGCGGTGCAGGCTGGAGGTCAGCCAGGAGTGCAGCACGGTGTGCAGCCGGTGGGTTGGATTGATCCGTTCGTCGCGGGTATACTCGACTGTGGAGACCGGTGGCAATAGTACAGGAGCGATCACAGGTATAACTTCTGAGATTCGAACTTGGTCAATTCAATAGTTCAGATTATGTTTGTTTTTGCTTGTGATCAATGTTAGGTTCTCAACACATGAGGTTTCTGTAGGGACCTTGTTGGTGGGCGGGTTTAAGTCCCATGTTATGTTTGATTCTGGAGCTTCTCATAGCTTCATCACTCCGGAGTGTGCAGAGAGTGCGGGGATGAGAGGGGACTCCGGGGAGCGTACAGGAGTAGTCAGAGTTACGGGAGGAAAGTTCCTGAGAGTTATTGGACGAGCTAGAGGGGTTGATATTCAGATCGTAGGGGAGTCGTGGCCCGCGGATTTGCTTATCAGTCCAGTGGAGTTGTATGATGTTATTCTCGGGATGGATTGGTTGCATCGGCATAAGGTGCATTTGGATTGCTATCAGGGTAGAGTGGAGTTTGAGCGTCCAGGAGGGAAGTTGGTTTTTCAGGGTATTAGACCGACTTCGGGGAGTCTCGTGATCTCGGCCATTCAGGCTGGGAAGATGATCGAGAAGGACCGTGAGGCTTATCTGGTTACTATATCTATGCCAGAGTCAGTGGAGAAGTCTACGGTTAGCGGTATTCCGGTAGTGGAGGACTTTGAGGATGTGTTTCAGTCATTGCAGGGACTACCACCATCTCGGTCGGATCCTTTTACTATTGAACTGGAACCGGGGACGATGCCGTTATCCAAGGCTCCTTACAGGATGGCTCCAACAGAGATGGCAGAGCTGAAGAAGCAGCTGGAGGATTTGTTGAGTAAGGGTTTTATCCGTCCTAGTTGTTCACCATGGGGAACACCGGTGCTGTTTGTTAAGAAGAAGGACGGGAGTTTTCGGTTGTGTATCGACTATCGGGGTTTGAACCGAGTCACTATGAAGAACAAGTACCCTCTCCCGAGAATTGATGAGTTGTTGGATCAGTTGAGGGGTGCTACTTGGTTCTCCAAGATCGACTTAGCATCAGGTTATCATCAGATTCCAATACATGAGGCAGTTGTGAGGAAGACGGCCTTCAGAACGAGGTATAGGCATTATGAGTTTGTGGTGATGCCTTTCGGGTTGACTAACGCGCCAGCTGTGTTTATGAGATTGATGAACAGCGTGTTCCAGGAGTTTCTGGACGTGTCAGTCATCATTTTCATCGACGACATCCTGGTATTTTCTAAGAGTTCTGAGGAGCATGCAGTACATCCGAGAGCAGTTCAGGAGAAGCTGCGGGAGCAGAACTTGTTTGCTAAGCTGAGTAAGTGCAGTTTCTGGCAGCGTGAGATGGGGTTCTTGGGTCACATTATTTCTGCAGAGGGAGTTTCGGTGGATCCTGAGAAGATTCAGTCCATCATGGAGTGGCCGAGGCCGCAGAGCGCCACTGGGATTCGAAGTTTTCTGGGATTAGCAGGTTACTACAGGAGGTTTGTTCAGGGTTTTGCGAGTATGGCACAGCCGATGACTAAGCTTACAGGGAAGGAGGTTCCATTTGTGTGGTCACCGGAGTGTGAGGAGAGTTTTGCAAGCCTCAAGCAGATGTTGACTACCACGCCGGTGTTAGAACTGCCTGAGCAGAATGAGCCTTATGTTGTGTATACAGATGCTTCTGGAGTGGGGTTAGGTTGTGTTCTTATGCAGCAGGGGAAGGTTATAGCCTACGCTTTGCGGAAGTTGCGGAAGCACGAGGCTAATTATCCTACTCATGAATTAGAGATGGCAGCAGTGATTTTTGCTCTGAAGATTTTGAGATCTTATCTGTATGGTGGGAAGGTACAAGTATTTACAGATCACATGAGTCTGAATTACATTTTTACTCAGCCTGAGCTGAATTTGAGGCAGAGGCGTTGGATAGAGTTAGTAGCGGATTATGATCTGGACATAGCTTACCATCCTGGTAAAGCTAACCTAGTTGCAGATGCCTTGAGTCGGAAGCGGACGGCTTCGGCTCAGGAGCAGGATATGGAGGCGTTGGTAGGTGAAATTAGTGCATTGAGGTTGTGTGCTATCTCACATGAATCTTTGGGTTTGGAGGCAGCTGATAGAGCAGATTTGTTGAGCAGAGTACATTTAACTCAGGAGAGCGATGAGGGGCTGGTGAATGCCTCTAAGGCTGCAGGGTCGGAGTATCAGGTTTCTGCTAATGGTACTATCCTTGTGCATGGTCGGGTCTGTGTGCCCAAGGGTGAGGATTTGAGGCAGGAGATACTGAGAGAGGCTCATTCGAGCAAGTTCTCTATTCATCCAGGGGCGACCAAGATGTACCGTGACCTCAAGCGGTATTATCACTGGGTCAGGATGAAGAAGGACGTAGCCGACTGGGTGGCGAAGTGTGATACTTGCCAGCTAGTTAAGGTGGAGCATCAGGTTCCTGGTGGATTATTACAGAGTCTGCCCATTCCAGAGTGGAAGTGGGATTTGATCACGATGGACTTCGTGGTGGGTTTGCCTGTGTCGAGGACGTTTGATGCGATTTGGGTCATTGTGGACCGTTTGACTAAGTCTGCGCATTTTCTGGCCATCAAGAAAACTGATGGAGTAGCGGTTTTAGCCAAGAAGTACGTGAGGGAGATAGTCAGATTGCATGGTGTGCCTGCTAGTATTGTGTCTGATAGAAATTCTAAGTTCACCTCGGTGTTCTGGAAGGCGGTTCAGGCAGAGATGGGCACGAAGGTGCATATGAGTACAGCCTACCATCCTCAGACGGACGGTCAGTCAGAGAGAACGATACAGATTTTGGAGGATTTACTGAAGATGTGCGTATTGGATTTGGGTGGTCATTGGGCAGATCATTTGAGCTTGGTGGAGTTTGCTTACAACAACAGCTACCAGGCGAGTATTGGGATGGCTCCTTATGAGGCATTGTATGGGAGGCCGTGTCGTACACCGTTATGTTGGACTCAGGTAGGGGAGAAGAGCATATATGGTGCGGATTTTGTTCAGGAGACCTCGGAGAAGATTCGGGTTCTTAGGCTGAACATGAAGGAGGCTCAGGATCGACAGAAGAGTTATGCTGATAAGAGGAGGAAGGATCTTGAGTTTCAGGTTGGTGATAGAGTGTACCTCAAGATGGCCATGTTGCAGGGTCCGAACTGGTCATTGACAGAGACTAAGTTGAGTCTGAGGTACATGGGTCCGTTCAGAGTGGTTGAGCGGGTGGGACCAGTGGCATACCGGCAGGAGTTGCCTGAGGTTATGCGTGCGTTCCACAAGGTATTTCATGTGTCGATGCTGAGGAAGTGTCTTCACGAGGGTGATCGGTTGTTGCCTAAGATTCCTGAGGATCTTCAGCCCAACATGACTTTGGAGGTGAGATCGTTGAGGGTACTCGGGAGGAGAGTCAAGGAACTTCGAAAGAAGAAGATTCCTTTGATGAGAGTCCTGTGGGACTGTGATGGAGTAGAGGAGCAGACTTGGCAGCCCGAGGCGAGGATGAAGGCAAGGTTTAAGAAGTGGTTTGAGAAGCAGGCCGCGACTTGAGCTTGTCTAGCCGGGTCCAGGTTGTACTCCATGGCTGGAGCGGGTACGGAGTATTCCAGCCCATCTCTCTTGATACTTGGTCGCTTAGGGGTGGTTGGTTGTGCGACTAAGTACCAAGATGAGGTGGTGCTCGGGATCCGGGTGGATGGCTTGGATTGTTGTATCTTATTTTTCTATTGTATTTTCGTTGAGGTTGTAACGATTATGACATTTTTGAGATTAATAAAATGAGTATTTTTCTTTATGTTTGACTGTTGTTGTCATGGGAAAAAGAGAAATAGCTCGGGTTTCTATTTTTGGAAGTTTCCATAAATAGTAAGTTTCCACAAAAAGGAGGTTTCCAGATTTAGAAAGTTTCTAAAAAGGGAATTTTTTTGAGGGAAGTGTTGAGGTAGATCTAGCCGGAAGATACTCGATGGCATCAGATTTGTTTTTTTGCTCAAATCCGTGTGGGCCCAACTCATGTGATAACGATAGCTCGATGAACTTTGTGGCCAGAGAGTGGGAGTGGTATGATGCTTCGGATGACGATATGAGAGTGCGCTCGAGGGTGACGACCCAAGAGCGGGATATTTGAGACTTCCTGGATACCGTAGCTGTGAGCCGCGGCTCGGCAGCGAGCCGGTATGTTTCGAGGGTTGCGACCGAGAGCGGGGGAGTGTGTGTGAGTGACTTCTTGGATGTCATAGCTTAAGGCGGTTGGCCTGATAGTGAGCCGGCATGATTTGTTGGTTGCGACCACGGACGGGGAAGCACTGAGTTATGAGCAAATAGTGTTTATGATGCGAGTATATTGGCTAGAGGGAGACCTCGTGGGTCAGTCGGAGGTGTGTGGGCTGTTGCGACAGTTGCACGGGAAACCTTGGCTGATGGTGTTCACTCCGGTCTGAGGACGTGTGGGCCGTGTTGACGGTGGCACGGAGGTCCTTGACGGATGGACGGTACCGCGGGATTCGAGAACGAATCCTTATTGGTGGGGGAGAATTGTAACATCCGTGAACCGGATTATGCGGTTTTGGTAGGAGTGTCGATCGACACCCTTGTAGCATCGATCAACACCACTAATCCTGGATTCGTCGGGTTTGTTTTAATTCGCGATTTTGGTTTGGGTTGGTTTGGTTTAATGACCTAAACCGAGTATTTAAGTGGGGAAGCGACAAATTAAGGGTTTTAGAATGTTTTGTCGCTGTTTATCAGAGGAAAGAGGAAGAAAAGGAGAGAAAACGTTTTTGTGAGTTTCTAAGCTTGTTCTTGGTGTTTTGGAGAGATCTGTGACTGTAGAAGGGATAGATGTTGCTGGGAACGAAGGAGAAGCTCCTGGAGGTGTTGATTCCATCGATTTCTCAACCCAATCTTCCTATATTTGAGGTGAGTGCTTGACCATGGTTGATCTAAGCATGAGATCTCTTTTGTTTGGGTGTTTCTTTGTTGTTTGTGGTGTTTGCTTGCTTGGGTTCGTTGTTTTTGTGTTTACCATAGGTTTCCGAGGTGTTTGGGTGAGTTTGAGACGGTTTCGAGATGGATTGAAACGGAGGATCGACGTTCATTTTTGCGCAGTTCGTGTCTGCTGAAGAGGCATCGATCGACACTTTGTAGCATCGGTCAACACCAGGTCGTGAAGCATCGATCGACACCTTGTAGCATCGGTCGACACCAGGTCGTAAAGCATCGATCGACACCGATGTAGCATCGGTCGACACTAGTCTTATCCGAGACTTGTTTTCCTGGTTTGATGTATTGTTGTGTGTTTGTTTGTTTGCTTGAACTTGAGAGTCTCAAATGCTTGTGTGTATAACCTAGTAGATGGGAGGACGGCCTCACTAAGTATTTATGATAATACTTACGCATCTCAATTGTTGTTTGTGGTGTGCAGGTAAAGACAAAGTGTGATCGTGGAATCAAAGGCGATGAGGAGAAGGATGTTCTAGAGACTTGACTGATTGTGGTCTAGCTATTGTTAGTTTGCTAGTGTTGAGTTGATTGAACATTGTAGGATGTTGGAACTTTGTTATTTCATTGTTGGTTTGGATTATTGCATTGTTGGTTATTGGAATGTTATTGTTGGATTCTTCTTGATTTAATGGAATTGTTTTGTTATCCGCTGTTGTTGATTGTTGCTAGGATAAATATTGAAACTTTTAAAAGGTTCAAATATTAAAAATATTTAAACTTCATAGAATATTTGAAAATATTACATTTACTTAACCTCCATAGAAATTTTAAAATATCATATCTATACTAATAAAAAGTTGAAGGTATAAACTCCTAAAAGTGTCCATAGAGGATTTAAAACAACCAATAAGAATTAGATATTTCACTAATTAACATTTTTAGAAATATAGTAATAATCGATATTATTAAGAATTTTTAGAAGCAAAAAATTAAAATTTATAGAAATAAAAGAAATATGATTTGAAATTCTGCAGTAAAATTTTTATTTTTAAGTCTAAGAAAGAAGGATTGACGTCGCAAGACCTTGAGTTGATATTATTTGAGTTTAAAGAAGAAGGATCGACGAAAAGCACAAATATTATTTTAACTATACATGTGTTCATATTACTTTCTCTGCGAGTAAAAATTTTGGTTTGAGAAGTTTCAATACATGTGGATCTTAAACTGAATAAGTATATGGATGAAATTATCAATAATTGGATGCATGTGTTGACTATGCTGGTCTTTATGAATTGTATAAATTTTATAAAAAATAAAAGATTTTGGTCTTGGAGTTTGATGGGTTAACAAGGTGTATGGTAGTCTAAAAAAAATGGTTTTCAGTGAAAGAATGTGAAAAAGTTGATGAGGAAGAAGAAGAAAAAGAATAAAAAGAAGAAGAGTATAACGAAGAACATGATAAAAGTAACGATGACAATTACCATAAAATTTGACAATGAAAATGACAAGAAAGAATATGAAATAAGAAAACATTGAATAAAAAACACGAAAACATAGGTGGTAGCGATCAATTAAATATAAAAAATGAGATAAATTCAAGATTACAAAATTATTTCGTTTTTCTGGTGGTCAAAGAAATGGTTTAGGATATGTGAGGTCACCAGTTTGATTCGCCTTGCCTGGACGTTGAGTTAAATTCATGATTTTTTTTATCTGATTTGAATGTATAACACAACTCATTTTTATATTTTTAAAAATTGTGTATCTGAAATTTAAATTATTATTTAATACTAATATAATTTATTTTTATAAGATAATATTTCATTATTGTCATCAATCACATACTCCCTGCATTTCATAATATAAGATGTTTTAGAGAATATTTTTTTGTTTCATAATATTAGATGTTTTCAAGTTTTTATGCTACTTTTAGATTAGTTTAATATATTTTATTATGCAGTTTTATTTATGATTGGTTGAACTTTTTTAAAGTGGTCATTTCTTATATTTTGAAACGGAGTGAGTATATATAATTCTCATCAAAATATACGCGTGGGTTCAAAACCTAGTTATAATTAATAACTTTTTTTGTTTCTATATAGTTGGATATGTAATTTTTTAATGGAAATCTAATAACATATTTTTTTGTACCCGCATATTTCTAATTGACACACAATCAGAAGACTCTCCTTACTTCTACAACAGCCCAACAATTATTTTATAACTTTTTGTGGTTAATATTAAAAATAAATTATTTTATATAAAAGTTTATTAATTTTTGAATTTTTTTGTTTCTTTTTAATTATGATACTACCGTTTTCATATTAAAATATTACTAATGAAAATTAAGTTATGAATGTTATATAATATTTATGTTCCACAAAAAGTTATATAATATTTGGGTTTTAATATTTTCAATATTTATGGATTACTCACAAGTATCAAAAATTAAAGTGGTAGTGATGTAGGTTGTAACATCCGGTTTGCGGAGAGGTTTAAAAGAACTGATTTGACCACCTATCACCAAAGTACAATTATCTTTTCGATCAAGGGTTTTGAGAGAACTTTAGACTTAAACTTTCTTGAGCTGAAGTAGTTTCAGGATGAGTGATCTTCCGGGAAGTGACTATCAAAATTGTACGAGTGAGGATAAAACATAAGGAAAAACTTAAAGTTTCCTAAACGTAGCAAACCGACCGTCGATATGGATGGATTCGCAAGCCTAATGAAAAGACATGAGGCTCAAGCCCATATATTGGGAGTAGAAATGAGACCTACTAAAAAGTCGTAGTAGGCGCGTGTGAGATAGAACGCGGGTTTAACCTGTATTCAAACTTGTACTATTCTGAACTAAAATACTAGCTTATAACTATTACACCAAACTAAACTTGTTAAATTGCATACTTTTAAAATTAATATATATGGTACACTTCATTGAAGGTATAATAAAATTTCAGTTAAAATAAAGCATATCTCCCCAATTCTAATCCTAGAACTAGAATGCATTTATGAACAAAATTTTAAATATTTATCCCTTATTTCCCATATTCTCAAAATATTATTCCTACCATTTTAATCTTCCTATGAATCTATTCACCACTACTGAAACCTAACTCATTCCGCAATTGAAGAGGCTCATAGCCCTACAAGCATGTGATAGTTGTCACAATTACTTTATTAAGCTCTCTTTTGCTTACTTCACCTCTAACAATATTTGTTTGCTATTTACTTTCTACTAAATTACAAAAAAAAAAAAAGGATTTCTTTTCTTTTATGAAAAAAGCAAACAAAATAACTTAATATTAATTGGATCTTTTCTTGTCCTAGTTTTCTTCTAGGAGTAAAAAAAAAAAAAAAAAAAAAAAAAAAAAAGTGATAAATGGATGTACATGATAGGCCCTTTCCCCAAGACCTGTGGGGTGTGGCACCACCATTAATCATGTGGCTCTAATCCGTAGATGGTCCAATGTTATATCAAAGTCATCTGAACACAGCAGACTGTACCAATAATCACAATCCCTGAATTAGTCACGTTTCTGTGTGCTCTCTCGTCTCGTTTATAAAAATGAAAGCGACTCTCGCACCCTCTTCTCTCACATTCACAAGCCTCCCTTACTCATCCTCTTTCCGCTCATCATCGTCATCGCTTCTCTTTCGGTCTCCATCATCCTCAGCCTCTATGACGACAACAACCCGTGGGAACGTGGCTGTGGCCGCTGCTGCTACCTCCACTGAGGCGCTACGTAAAGGAATAGCGGAGTTCTACAACGAAACGTCGGGTTTGTGGGAAGAGATTTGGGGAGATCACATGCATCATGGCTTTTACGACCCTGATTCTTCCGTGCAACTCTCTGATTCTGGTCACCGAGAAGCTCAGATCCGAATGATTGAAGAGTCTCTCCGTTTCTCTGGTGTTACTACTGGTTCGTGCATCCTCATTCCCTCGCTCTCTAATTTGTCGTTGAAGAAACTTGAGTTTTTTTTTTCTTTTTGACAAAAAGTAATCTAAATCATAATACTATTTCGAATGGCGAATTGGAAAGCAAAATTATTGATACAATACACTATTTCATGAAAAAGAGAGTTCAACAGACAAAATGATTCTTAAAATCTTGATTTTACTCAACATTCTTATATTTGTGGGGTGCAAAAATCAAATAGGGATATTTGTCTTTTTTCTTGTCAAATAATGTAATCTGTTAACCCATGAAAGGTGGTTTTATTAGCCACGTTCCATCCATAAGCACCAGGCCATCTCTGACTATATATATTTTTCTATCTGTCATGTAATTTTACTCTGTTTTTTTTTTTTTTTAACAATTGGAATGACTTGCAAAACTTAATAAATTACATAGCTGTAAACTCAAAAGTATATATAGTTTACTGTTAAATATTATTTTCTTATAGACTATTAATTTTTAGTAGAGTTCGTAGGCGAATGTAAAACTCTTTCTTACTCTTGTAAGTTACATATTTATACACATGAAGTTGAGTTAATGCCATTTAAATGATTGTGACTGAAGATGAAGAGGAGGAGAAAAAGATAAAGAAAATAGTGGATGTTGGATGTGGGATCGGAGGAAGCTCAAGGTATCTTGCCTCTAAGTTTGGAGCCGAGAGCATTGGCATTACTCTCAGCCCTGTTCAGGCCAAAAGAGCCAATGATCTCGCAGCTGCTCAATCACTCGCTCATAAGGTATTTTAATTTCTTCTAGTTTGCGATAAAAGTGAACCGTTTTTTTTTTTTTTTTTCCCTCTAATTCTACAGCATTGGACCTATATATATAGGTTTCCTTCCAAGTTGCGGATGCGTTGGAACAGCCATTTGAAGACGGAAAATTCGATCTGGTATGGTCGATGGAGAGCGGTGAGCATATGCCTGACAAGGCCAAGTTTGTGAACGAGTTGGTACGTGTAGTGGCTCCTGGAGGAAGAATAATAATAGTGACATGGTGCCACAGAAACCTATCCGAGGGGGAGAAAGCTTTGCAGCCATGGGAGCAAAACCTCTTGGACAGAATCTGCAAGACATTCTATCTCCCGGCTTGGTGCTCCACCGATGATTACGTCCACTTGCTTCAATCCCATTCTCTCCAGGTTATTATATTACTTCTCACCCTTTTTACTGCTGAAAACACTACTTATTAACTGGAGTTTAATTGCTACTTAACTATAGTATCTGAAATATATATATATATATATATATATATATATATGTGTTTGTAGGATATTAAGTGTGCAGATTGGTCAGAGAATGTAGCTCCTTTCTGGCCGGCTGTTATACGAACAGCGTTGACGTGGAAGGGCCTTGTGTCTCTGCTTCGTAGTGGAATGAAGAGTATAAAAGGAGCGTTGACAATGCCACTCATGATCGAAGGTTACAAGAAAGGTGTCATTAAGTTTGGCATCATCACTTGCAGGAAGCCCCTCTAAGTCTAAAAAAACTAAAACAATTTGGCGCTTTTATCAGTTATTCACATACACTACTAGATGAATTGAATAAGAGTCACTATGTGAAAGCATAATGAGATTTCGCCGTATTTTATTTTAGATCAAGTAAAATTTCAGTCTTTTAGAGGTCTTTTCTCCAATATATAGTTATCTTCAGTTTATTGTTCGGTTAAAGATAATAATGTTTTATATATTAATTACGTAATTTTTCTTTATCAATTTCAATTTATATAAAATAAAAATTATACATAAGTCATCTGGCAAAAGAAATGACAATGCCAAACCTTCAAAGACCTCTCATATACAGATACAACTTGGACTAGTTCTCTTCGGGGAGGATCAATTTCAATTTAAGAATTCAAAAGAACACTCTGATCCCGAATGTGTGACAATGCATAAAAACTCTAAAACCAATCATTTTATGTTCCTATCTATTCTTCTTCTTCTTCTTCTTCCTCCATCATGCGAAACCTTCTGGTCTCGTAGACATGGTACATCCACACAGGTTGAAGCAAATCTCTTGCGGCCTCCAGTTTCTTCACTACATCTTCATCACTTTCTTCACCAATCTCTCGCTCTATGATCGGGTAGATTCTTGGAAGTAACACCAACATTGTGTCCAGCTCTCTCCACTCTCTATCTTCTCTACTAACCAATTTCACACATACAAAGTTCAACAATCCTAGAGCTGTACTGTAATCCTTCTTCTCTATACTCACTGCAGAACACATCAAAAGAAAATAACCAATCCCATCGACCACCTTAGAGTTACCTTTCACCAACGAAACTATGGTGTTTCTCATTCTTTTGAATGCCGGGAATTGTAGATGGGATTCCGAGGTCTCATCTTCTTTGTTGGTTTCAAGTAGTTCGATCTTCGCACATGTAAAAAGCCATGACGGAAAGCAGAGCTTAATGTGGTTGAACGAGCTGGTGTATGAACTTTCTTCTTCCAAGTTGTTGTTGATGAAACAAGGTCCTAGTGCAAGAACCACATCTGGTATCCAAGGGTTTAAAGCTGTCACAAGTCTTGATGCATAAGCCGAGCCTAGAGATATCTCAACCGTGGTGAAGAGATCAAGCAGGTCATTTGCAAGGTCAAAAGCTTCAAACAAAGGTTGAGAAGCTTCGGTTGCATTTCTCATCACTAGGTTTATGAACTTTCCGGCATAACTGGTGGAGCTTTTTGTCAACAGAATCATGTCCTTCATATCTGCATCCTCAAATTGTAACTTAGCGGTTGAATGGTCGTTCAAAATGGAGATGGCATACTTCAGATATGCAGATGTGAACTTCAACATCCTTGCTTGGAAATGGGAAGCTAGACCCATCTCTGTATACTCAACGACAAACTTGAGAATTGCAGTTAGTATTTTGACCTTGTTTAGTACAACTCGTTCCTTTGATCCCTCAGAAGCTGCATGAAACATGAAAACGATGTCAGAAACTTGAATTCTTAATCGGGATGTGTTATACACCACAGGAAGAGATTTCATTATGTTGGGTAACATGTGGAATGAACTCAACCTCTCAACTCACCAGCATTTGAACGTTTTTGTTTCAGTTGGTTGCCATTACTTGTAGTGGGTTTCTTGCTAAGGTTAGCCTCTGGAGATGTGGTGGTGCCTGGCGTTCCACAGTCACCTGCTGCTTGAAATAGTTCATCTGTACAGCCTAAGATGTGATCCATTGTTTGGTCCATAATATCCTGCAACAAAATGGAAAACCCTAATAATTAGTAATCTGATTGTGTGAAGAGGAAGGTGTCAAGAGGGAAAGCAAAAACTCCTTGCCTCAGCGACCCTCATATCATTCCTCTGAGCATCCGTATTAAGATTCTGAAGGGTCATGTGCAAAGCAAGAGAAGTATATGCCAATACTGGGTACACATCCATGTAAGTGCAACAAGTGGCTTGCAGAATGCTAGTCTGGGAGACAACTTTTAAGGCAAGGAGTAGCTCCCCAGCATCAGACTTGAGTATAGCTTTACGAGCATCTTCGATAGCGAGTAAATCCTTTATTTGCCATGCTATTCCCACAGCAACCGAATAATCTTCCTCAAAACTGATTGCATTTTTTCCACTAACATGTTTCCACCTTGCCGAAGATTTTCCAGAGGACTTTGATTTCTTCCTCGACATGGAATGCACATTCTTTCTTTCTACTTCATAGCCAAAATTGATTTGACAACGGTACGCAGTCTTCTGCATGATACTGGTAAAAGTTCCAATGAGGTCACTAAAGGCATCAGAAGACAGGAGTAACTTGTGTACAGACCTCAACTCAGTCTGTCGTCCTGGATCACCAGGCGAACCACCACAATTGACAACTAAATTCATGCAATCTTCTAGGACGTCAGAGACAATATCAGGGGAGACCATAGCGATTATATCGAAGACAGATGACTGAGCCTGTGCAGTGGGTGCAAATGATAGCAAGCTTTTCAATTTTACACCAGGTAACAACTCTTTCAGGGAGGCCATACACCCAGAATCAGCAACCAAATCTTTACAGAGATAGTACGCAGCACGAAGCAAGCCTTCAGTCTGGTTATCCTCTAACTTATCACCTGACAAGACTGAATTCAACAAGAACCCAACAAGGTGCCGCACAGATTGAACGGTTGCTCCTAAAGATACTAAAAATTCGCAAAACCTTGCACCGGCCATTGGATTTCTGTTTATGAGTGTTCTACATCGCTGGCATGCCTCCTCAGCTCTCTTTCTTGATGGAAAGTATGATGGTATTAGCAGTCGAGCGATTCCCTTAGCAACATGAGTCTGATCAGAGGCAAGCACAGATAATAACACATCCAAGCTCACTACCTGCGTATAACAAGGAAACTGTTTAACCAGTAACTCAAGAAAAGTAAATAAAAAAATATCACGCATCTGAAACAAAAAATGGAAGGCCCTCCTCCTACCGTGTTAAACTGGAAAGCACGAACATCTCGTAAAAGAAGCAGCAGATCTACCATGGCAACGCGTACTGAAGTAACACTATCTAGCATCAGATGCCCCAGTCTTGGCAGAACCACTTTAAGTATGCCATGGGATTGTGGGTTTGCGAGGAGGTAAGTAATACCATTAACCGTTGAAAGTCTAACCTCACTGCACGATTCATGTGACATATCATCGAAAATTTTTGTGAGGACCTTGGTAATTGTTGCTGATGGGATCACTTCCCAGAAAAGATAGAAAACTCGGCAGAGACCTTCCACAGCAACAGACCTCACATCTGGACATTCATCACTCATCAATTTTTCCAACAAGTAGAACTGTTTGTCAAGTAGGCAATCTTTTGCTTCTTTTGTTGCATCAGGATCCTCCATGGGGAAAAGATCCAGAAGCAAATGTAAAGCATTTAAACGAACATTTGAATTTGCAACCTGAAAGAAGAAGATAAAGAGTAGCAAAATCACTTCCCCTATGTTTATTCTTTGAGAAGAAGGCAAAGGCTTTAAAAAAAACAAACCTGCAATGAGCGGAATATCATAGGCTCAGCAAGGCTAAAGAGAAGCTTCTCAACTCCTTGAGTCGTTCGCTGACTGATAAAGCCTTGCAAAACCCTCCTTAAAGAAGCAGAAAAGGCGCAAGAAGTAGCGTGAATACAAGTATCAATAATCCCTTGCAAAAAACCATCTTCAATCTCACCTTTCAAATCTTGCTGCTCCACTTCTTTCCAAGCTCTAAACAAAATCCCACCAAAACCCTCAAGCACAGACTTCCTGGCCAAAGGGATCTGAGCCTTAACAACAGCAAGACCGGCCTTCATCAACTGTCGACTAAGCCCAAAGGCAAAGGAAACAAACCTCTGACCATCTTCAGTCTTCACGTAGAGAGGAGAAACCACACAGCGCATCAGCAACATCCTCAGATCTTCAATACTCTCATCCTCAAAATCAAACAATGTAAACGCTTCCCTAAGCATATACACTCTATGAACATCAACTTTCTTCTTCAAGGTCAATGACCTCGAAAGCAAAAACGGTAACGACTGCGAAATCAAAGACTCTCTTCCCACTAAACCTTCCTTCCACCAACACTCACAAATCCCAGCAATCTCGAGACACAGAACCGAATCCGACTCGAACAGTCTAAGATTATCGTGCAGAAATTGAGCAGCGGGAAGTAAATCCGAAGTTGAAAAAGCTTTTTTGGGATTCAGAAGACATAGATGAACAGCATGAGAAAGAACCTCAAGAGAACTGAGGAGGATCTCGTGCTTACGCTGACCCGAATCCAGTACGGATCCAACTCGTTGGCGTTTCGGCGGAGGCGAATTGGAAGGAGAAGGGACGTAGGGAGTAGTAGTATCATCATCATCGAGTTTTTGGAAGCATTCTGTGTGTTGGTGGATTGACTTGTGAAGAGCGAGTGGGAGAGAAGATGAGAGGTCTGACGAGGGTTTCACGGCGTAGATGATTGATTTCAGCGCCGCCTTTGAGGTTTTTAGGGATAATTTGATGGCGGTTGAGATGAATTCGTCGGCGGATGTCTTGAGAGATGACCGGAGCCTTTTCTCCATTTTCTGCAATTTCAATTTTTTTTTTTTTTTTTTTTGCCAGTAACTTTTTGAATTTTTGTAAAACCTACGGCGCTGTGACAGACAATACGTCGTCTTCCGCGTTTTTAAACCAAAAAGGTCAAGAAGACAGTTAGATTTGAAACCAAGCTGAAGAAGACATTAGACTAACACTGTTGGATGTTGGAACAACAAGCTCTTTTAGACATATCAAGGCAATAGCCCAAACCTATAAATTTTTTTTGATGATAAAATAAGTCCGCATACCCTATATTCAAACCGGTTTCGGGTACCCGATGACCAACCCTCTTGACAACTATTGCTTTATGTAGTATATCACGAACGCTTCCTTTCAATTTCTCAAAAAAGTACGCCCATCATCAAAATGTCACGTACGAAACTACCAATTATCCCGTCTACTATACACTAGAAAATAGAAATCCTACTTTTCTAGCTCTACCTGGCCTGACAAAAAACACTAGGCATACAGAGAAGAAAATAAAATCTTGTTGTTACTTTATATCATTTATTCCAAAGTACAAAAAATGTACTCCCTTCACTAAAAATTTGGTTCCATAGTAGACTTCACCGAACAAAATGCAAATAACATCAAATATAACCTATAAAACGCGCGACAAAGCGAAGTAGAAGAGTAGTAGCTAGTAACTTCTCCTAGGCACAGCAAGAGCCTTAAGCGGGTGTTTCATGACGACGGTGAACTCGAGCTTCTCAGTCAAGTCAACCTCATGACCTTGGACCTCTTTCCACTCAAACTCCCTCACCATATTCGCCACATAATACTCGAGATGCAGCATTGCTAGCCCAATCCCTGGACATATCCTCCTTCCAGCTCCAAACGGCATCATCTTTATCCCCCTGCTGCCGGTTATGTCCACCGATTCTTCTTGGGCCCCAATAAACCTCTCCGGGTTGAACGCCATTGGTTCCTCCCACACCTTTGGATCCCTCCCTATCTCTGCCACCATGAAATTAATCGTCCCCTTCTTCGGAACCTTGTACCCTCCCAATACGGTGTCTTCCGTGACACTATGCGGTAGCACAAAGTGTCCCGGAGGATGCCTCCGGAGACCCTCCAGCACCACCGCCTTGAGATACGGCATCTTCTGCGCGTCTTCTTCTTCCACTTCCTTCCCTTCTTCTTCCCCAACTACGCTTTTGATCTCCTCGTACAGTCTCCTCTGGATATTCGGGTTCTTGACGAGGTTGGCCATGATCCACTGCAGCGCCGTGGCTGTTGTATCAGTCCCGGCGTTGAGAAACTCAGAGCACAAACTCACAATCTCGTCCTCGTTCAACTTCCTCTTCTCATCTGGAAGCTCCACATCGAGCAGAGTATCAACATATGACTGTACATACTCTTTGTTGTCTTCCTCTTCCTCCGGTGATCTCTTCTTCCTCTCTTCAACAATCTTCCTCCGAGCACGAATCAGCGGAAGCAAAACGTCGTGCTGCTCTCTCCTCATCTGGAAAAACTCTTCCCATCTCTTTCGCAGAATCAGTTTAGTGAACTTAGGCCAGAGATTAAGGATGTTGAACCTAGTAAACCCAAGAAGCTGTCTCCTCTGAACATATTCCACCTGTTTGATTTGCTTCTCGTCGAGCTTATCACCAAAACACATGAGGACAAGAAGTGCAAACATTGCATAGTGAAGATGATCAACCACAACGATCGGTTCTTCACCTGTGTTCTTACGAAACCGATCAAAGAGGATCTCAAGAACCCACCGCCGCGCGTGAGTGTAAGATCCCACGCGCGACGGGTGGAGAATCTCAGAGGTGAGATTACGGCGGAGAAGCCGCCACGTGGCTCCGTACAAACAAGAGCTGATGTTATGTTGGTTGCTAGAAACGATCTTGCTGACCGGAGGCGCCGGTGGACGATCAGCGAAAACGGCGCCGTTCAAGACTAGAGCCTGGTGAGCGAGAGAACGATCGGCGACGAAGATGGCGGGGCGGGAAGTGATGCGTAGAGTGATGATTGGACCTAGACGGTGGTGGACGGAGCGGAGATAGCTGTCGAGACCACCTAAGCCTTGCCGGAGCCACTGGAGGGTTCCAACGAAAGGGAAGAAGTTAGGGTCAGGTGGTAACGGAAGAGAGGAAGAGTCACGGAGACGAAGGAGGAGGAGATTGAGAAGGAGAGATATGGAGAGAGAGGCCAAAATGAGTAACCATATCTCCATTTCTTTTGGTTCTATTATTCTAGGGAACGTCTACAATTTATTTTTAGTCTTCCTTCCTCTATTTGTATATGTATATATATACACGTGTGTGGCTAAATTCATGTAACAATATTTTATTTGTCAACCTACGTGTAACACTATTTATTCTTAGAGATTAAGCAATTTTAATTTGTCATACTATCTTGTTCTCTTATCTTTTTCCAGATTTTAGGAAATAAATCTGGAAAAAAAAAGGAAATAAATCAATGGGGTTGGAAATAAAAGTGCGCTTTTTAAAAGTCTGTCTATCCATATGTTTTTAAATAAATTTGGTATAAATAAATTTGGTATAAATAAATTTGGTATAAATAGATTTTATAATAATTAAAAACTTTTTAAATCCTTAATTTTGAAATTAATAAAATTGAATTTAATTAAAACCTGTTATTCAAATTAGTACCCACCAAATGCATTTTTATAGAGAAAACTCTAGATATCATTTTTATATAAAACTTGTTTGTAAAAATTGTTGTGCTAATTCGTACCAAAACGCATAAAATTATTATACCAAACTTTATATTTCATGTGTAATTCATCATCTAAGTTAATGAATGTTAGTCAATTCTAATGAATGTTGATTCTGTGATTCAGATGACACATATGTAATGAATGAGGTGGTATCCTCTATTGTCATCGTTTTGGTTCTTTGATTCAAGTTTTTTAAAAAAATATGTAACAACCAAGGCTTGAACCCGAGACCCTATTATTTTATACATCATGACATTACTAGTTAACCCACAAACATATTTGAAACGATATATTTTTTTTTTGAGTTTTTGTTTCTGTTTCTTACAAGTCTAAAATATATCATGTTATAAAAACGACGTCGTTTGCATTTGTGGTAAATTAATCAAATATGGAGTTCACGATTTACATTCATTTCTTCTTCTCCTTCTCCGAAATATAAAATACAGAACGACAAAAAAGGTTTGGATTCCAGAGATGATGTGCGTGGCATAAGTGAAGAATAATCAAAACAAATGAGGAAGAAATTGAATAAATATCTACAAATTTGTAATAATAATTTTGTAAGATTCTACAAAGTGAGTATGATTTTGTTTATTTTCGTTTTGTTTGTTTTTTTTTTTTCACATAAAACATGCAATTTTGTTTTAGTAATTTACAAGGTCATAATTTAAACATGCGATTTTGTTTTAGTAATTTACAAGGTCATAATTTTCAAGAAGCTCACTTTTTTCATGCTTTAAGATCTTTTAATTTGTTTTAGCTATCTACTACCGTACAAACAAATGATTTTTTTGTTTGTGACATCATCAGTTACGTATGTAAATTATTTATTTTTTTTCCTCTCTTTGTTGTCTAAGCTGAAAATATCTATTGAGGGCAATATAAAGATTTTGACCCAAAATTGAATTATGCTTTCATGGAAACTTTGAAAATTGAAAGAGTGCTTAATAAGACGTCAGTCACTTAATAGCAATCCTAAAATTAAAAATCAGTATTCATGATTTAAATATTTGATATACTTTTAACTTGCTAAAAAACAAAAATCTTGCTGATCATGTTATGAAGCGGGTTAGATTTTACATATATATGATTATATAGTTTTTATAGGTTAGTCTACTAAAATACACAAAATATTTTAGTATGATATTAAATGTGTTAACAAGAGGTGTTAGCTAATCCTAACCAGTACCAAACGTAAAAAAAAATACAATCCAACTAAAATTTTAAAATCTAAATATTAATTAAAATATATTACAACAAATACAAAAAATACAACATATATTTTTCTAATAATTATTATAAGAAATTGTCTCGCGTACACCACAAATTGAAATCTAACTATAGTTGATTTGGTGGACTATCAATTTCTTTGAGGTTAGATACCTTTCTAATAACTCTTAAATACTTTTTTAATTAATTTATATTATTAAATTTATGTGTTTCTATTATATTTTGGACTTTTTCTAAAATTAAAATAAATTAAAGATGTGTCTATCTATCTTATCGTCTACGTTCTTACTTATCATTTATATTGAAGCAGGATTGTAGTTGCTCTGGTGTTTAGGAATTTTAATTTTATGAAAGAAAATAGATTCATCTCCCTTATATCTTTTGACTTCGACTTCCCAGGAAATTTTTCGAACTTAAATTGTGTCAAGAAAGAAGCTAAATTTGTGATTTGGTATAAAACACAGATAACACAAACAATTTGGCACACTAATCAACAACATACTCTACGGAAATAAGGGAACTTGGATTTTGACGACAAAGACAATGAGAAGCCAATGGCAACAATGAGAGAAGCCAATGGCAATCCTTTGGTAGGAAAGCAAGCTCCGCTTTTCCCTCTTCGTTAGTGATACACTTTAATATTTACTCCACTATATATAACGAAACTCTAATTAGACGATTGAATCTTAAGTGATCAATAAATGCATAGAAAACCAAAAGAGTATCCGCTGATCAATTTTCACAAAAAATTAGAATAACACACTAGGTTATCTAGAAACCACTACTTAAGCTAATACAGTTGTGAAGATGATCACTTACAGTATAAGACTCTGTAAGTCAATTCCATGTTAACATCACAACTCGTTGAAGATTAATCACAATGACATGACATAAATCAAACTTTGATAAATACTTATGCAACCGCAATCATGGGTAACGACTATCAAAGAAACTGCATGGAAGTAGCACCAAGCTTTCACAGGGCAAACGCATCACTAGAAAGGATGGTCCTGCAGTTGTAAAGGTGTTAAATATTAGTTGAGCTTACGAAACAACTCCATTTCTAGAAAAAATTTCCACATATGTCGTCTATTTGTCATTTAAATTTAACAGTACAGTACTTGGAAAAAGATAAAAGTGTAGGATAGCTGACTATAAACTTTTGGATAAAATATGTAAACCAATCTACTCCAACAAAGCAGATGTAGCCTTCTACTAATCGAAAAAAGTGGATTTTTTCCATTGTCAGATCAAATTTATAGTATTTTAATTTGTGAATCTGGTCATGTGTCTCTTTAACTTAAATTCTGTCTCTTCTATTAAATCCAAACTGTTGTAGATGTAGTCCTTGCCTATCATTAGACATTCATAAACTTCACTTGCTCTCAAGTTGAGAGATGGACTAACCTTGTAGTCTTGCAAACACTTGACAAATGTTGTTTGAAGTTGAGGGAGGAATGGCTTAAGCGCAACCCCACCCCAATGTATAAGGATGATTACTGTAGCCAGGATAGCGCTTTTGACCTGCCATAGAAACCGGTCTCCTATGATTCGAATAAGAGGCCTGAGATAACAAAAAAATGTATCTTTTTGGTTTGTCAAAAAAAAAAAAAAAAAAACAAAACAAAAAAATGTATCTTTAACACAATAGATAATGTTACCTAATAAAAATTGATGAGATTTTTCAGTCAAAGTTCTTCTAACATCATGCACAATCACTTCTAAGCCTAACAAGTTAGAGCTAGTTTCTAGACTCTGATAGCACATAACAAATTTGAACATCACTTTACTCTGATAATAAAACTATTATCAGAAGAAGAAGACGTATAGATACAAGGAATAAAGACTTCATACCCTGTTAGATGAGCAACAACATATCCTCCTGCAATTCAAGTAGCAAAATATTGAAACATGATTTATATGGTGTGATGATATGAAAGTGAATGAGTGTGTGCAATGGTATGATATGATGGGTGTTTCAATTCCCCTTATGCAGTTGCAGTATAAGGGGTGTCAATTCAGTCTGAGTGCTTGTGAACAATCAAGATATGCATATGAATCTAAGTTAAGACAAATATGAAAGGATGTTTGTCACTAACAATCCTATGATGATAATGATAAAATGCAGAAAATAAACTACAAGAGCTAAGAACTAGATGCAAATAAAACAGAATGATTATGAACTAAGAACAGAAACAGAAACTGTAAACACTAGATATGGACTAATGCAAGACAGGTAATAAACTAGATGCTAAGTGAATGCAATGGAAATTAAACAGGAATGAAACAAGACAAACACAGATCATAAACAAGAGTTCTGGGGATGAACTCGAGCAGCACTCGACCGAGTGTAGGTCGAGTGAGTGGTCGAGCTAGACAAATCCGGGAAAACAGAGCAATGCAATAAAAACAGAGTAAAGATAACACAGATCAAACAGCAGGCAAATAACAAGATTAAGACTCTAAACTCAATAAACTAAGAAGGTTCCTGAGGATGGATTCATGGGATAAACTAACCATTGTGGTAATCTAACTTGATCAACAAATCTCAAGCAATGCTATGAGCTAACCTCTAGACATATTAATCTAAGACAAGTCTCTCCCACTCTCATGGTCAAGAGACAATCAAACCTATGCAATCCTAGACTTGCTCTCACAATGAAAAGAATCTACACAAGCAGGCATTAAGCAATACATCTCAAACCAGACAAGACCTCTAATCTCTTAGCAAGCCTAATGGTAAGCTCTAGATCTAGCCTTATCTATGCTTCTTAAACATTGGTGTGATGCCAAAAAGCTTGAGATCAGATCCTACCCTCTCAGATATAGGATCAGCATTAAGAACATCTAGCCTAGAAGAGATCTACAACAATCAAGCTTGATCAAATCAGATATACCACAAGATCAATCTATCCTAACCCATCCTCAAGATCCTAAGAAGACTACTCACAACAAGACATGATCAAACAAATCATAAACCCAGAAATCATTGAAACTTGCATGATTAGAAAGATAAGATTAAGATCTACAACTTTAAAGAAGAAATCAAACTCAGATTCTCAATACTTAGAAAGTTATTCAACCAACAAGTATGAGGAAATTCTTCTTTTCCAAGTACAAGATCTAAAAAAGAAATAAAAAGCAAAAGGAATAAAATTCCTTAAAAGGCAAAAACTAGGTTTAAAAATATCTGAAAAGCTGACTAAAAATCTAGAATAAAACTTTGTTCAGGTGGCTGCAGTACAAGTCCTTATATAGTGGGGAAGGTGGAAGCCCTAAAAATGGGAAAAGTCAAAGTGGTCCACGCATCGGTCAACTCGACCAGTGCTCGGTCGAACTGGGGGTCGAGCTGGCTTCTCTTGTGCAACTCCACACGGTCGAGTCCATCTCCCACTCGGTCGAGTGCTTGGTCGAGCTGGACTCCGGATTCCTTGTTCTTCAGCTTAACTCCCTTGTTTCCTCTTTATGATTGCTTCACATCTCTTCTCCATTGCTTCCATGCTCCTTAAGCTCCAAAATCACCTGTTTATGCATGAAAAGATGCAAATGCAATGCAACTACACTATAATGCATGATTAGTCCTAAAGCTACACAATAATGGTGAGAATGGATAGAAAAAGATGCAAAAGATGTGAATAAACTAAGGGAAAACATGGTAAAATATATGAACATCAAATATATTTTACAGATATTAGTGTACGATCCATAACATGTTTGAAGCATCATCAATCAAAGAAAGCTTAACTTCTTCTAACCTAAAAAAAAAAAAAAAAATAAGAAGCCTAAATTACATACATGCCAACAAAAAAAAACAAATACTAGGGGGTGTTATTGGATGGCTGATTTCTAAATCCATATGGAATTGTAAATTCTAGAAATCAAAATACATGGATTTTGAAATAACATGTTTTATCCTTGGATTTGAATCATTCTATTTTACACTTTCAAATCCATACAAATCCATTTAAAACATAATGTGGATTTTGAAATCCAAAAACAAATCATTAAATGAATAACATGGAATTTTAACAAGTATTTGTAAATCATAGAACCAATAACACATCATTTTGATAAGTATTTTAAAATCAATGATTGAATAACACATGATTTTTGTCTGGATTTCCAAATCCATTAAAATCATAGAACCAATAACCCCCTCTTATTTAAAAAAGGGGTTACAAGCGAACCTGAGTAGACACTCCTTTGAGAACTTGTCAACACCTTCTTCATCGATGACAAGCACCACTCTCTCTGCAGCCTCTTGTGCCAATGATTGGATTTCCTGGAAAAAAAAAAAAAAAAAAAAAGCAATTGGCAAAACTAACTAAGAAAAAAACCAAAATTAAATAACTAACTACTCTAACCATCTAACTAACATATTCTCTATATAATATTTTATTATATAAAGTTTGATGTCAAAATTATTCATTAATAATATCATGACACATGTTACTTGTATTGATAAGATTTTGACATGTGTCAATTCTAAATTTACTAAAACATGAAAAGTTCTAAACCTATTAACTATCAATATTTGTTTATTCTTTCTTTTTTAATATTTTAATTTAATTATGTTGTAGTATTTTTAGATATTAGTTATATTATTTAGTTAAATTTGATTTCTTATAAGAAATTCGTGATGATTCTAAAATATTTCTTTTTATGTTATTTTGAATTTTTTTTCTTTAGTTACGGATATGTAAGATCAATATTTATTTTTTTCTCAAATTTTTTTTTAATGTTGTAGTATTTTTAAATTGTTTTTTAGTTTATATTTTATATCTCTAAATTATTTAAGACTATAATATCATTGTGCTTATAATTTTAAATTTTTATTTTTATTATGTCAAATTAACTATCTTTCAATTTCTCAAATTTTGTTGGGTTGGTCATAAACTCATTGCAATCGTGTATATATATATTTTTTTTGTCCACAATACTTTTTGAGTAAACAATTTGAAAGAAATATAAAGTAAATATTTATAGTGCAATGCAATTTCAAGAAAAAAAAATCAAGAAGCCTAAATTACTTACAGGCCAAACAAATAAATATTTGTTTAAATAAGAGAATTTAGTGAGAAATGCCATTTTTAAAATGAAAGTTGTGAGAAATGCCATTTTAGTTTTTTCTTTTAAGAAATGTTATTTTCTAAGTTTATGGCATAAGAGAAATGACATTTCTATCCTTAAATTAAAGAAAGGGAAGACTAAAAAAAATGGGATGAGTGACGTGTGTTTTGAAGCAGAGACAATTTTGTGGCACAAAACATACACGTGCTAAACTTCTGGTGGACCAGATCCAATGCTCAGTCAGGTTTAGTCCAACTCAAATTTGTCTTTCGTCCTCTAAAGTGGACAAGATCCTCTTTGTTGGACTCTACTAGTCCATCTGCAGGCCTCTAGTGGACAAGATTTAAACCTCGAACAAGTTTTTTGTCCACCACAGTTATGTCCTTCGGTCTTAGTAGACCAGATCCGCTTGGATGGACAAGTTTACAAAACTTGTGCACCATAGTTATGTCCTTTGCTCTCTTAGTGGACCATATTCGCTTGAATGACGATACTTGTCCATCAATAACATGAAACAAATTTCTCTACCTGCAGGCTTGCTGACGTATTTTATTGAGAAATATCATACTCAGCCTTGATCTGAGCATATTTAGTCCACCGGATCTGGTCTATCAAAAATAAAATTGGGTTAGATATCAGATCTGGTCCATTAAAGTTTTATGGAGAAGGAAACAAACAGAAGAAACTCAAATTGAAAAATATTATACTCAACCTTGAGGAGAGCATCCCGAGAACGAACAAAACACGTTGTTCATCCAAGGCAGAGGCAAGCAGATTAAATGGAAGTCATGATTTTGAAAGGATTTCTTTGTTTTGAAGAAAGAAAGAGGAGAGGAGAGAAGAAGAGAGAGAGTGGAAGATTAGAGATCGAAGAAAATGAGAATAGAAAAGAGAGAAATGAGAAAAAAAAAATAAGAGAAGGGTATTGTTGTCATTTTCAATAGATCAAAGTGGGCCCTATGGTATTCTAGAGAAAGTTTAATCGAAAGTGGCATTTACATTGAAGAATGGTACTGTACATGGCAGAGCTGATAATTTTCTCTTTAAATAAGGTTACAAGCGAACTTGACTATCAAATGCTCCTTTGAGAATTTCTGACAATAGAGTTTCAACTCCTTCTTCATCAATGTCTTCTCAGCCTCTTGTGCCAATGATTGGTGATATATCATAGTTTTTACGGTTTTAACCATGATATAAGTGTGCTTTTTGAGTCTTTTGATTTGTTTTCTTGGTTATTTTTGAGTCTTTATAGGATTAGTTACTTATTGGCACATATGGAGCAAAATAGGAGGATTTGGAGCATATTCGAGCATTGAGGCTAAGCTGTAAAGTTCAGAGATGAGTTCAGAAGGATGCATCGACCGATTCAGGTGTTGGCGTTGATCGATGCAGTGTTCACAAGACAAACCCGAGTTTCTCAAGTTTTGAAGATTTACAAAGTTGACCAAAATTTTTCCATATTTGCATCATTAGTCCCTAGATATGTTTTAAGAATATAAATAAGACTTTTAGGTCATTGTTTAGATATAAACTTTATTTTCTGCAAACTTTTGAGAGAGAGAGAGAGAGAGAGAGATCCAGAGAGACAAGTCAGAACTCAACTCTGTTGAGGGAGATTTCGAACTCCCTTATTTCTTTATACTCTTTCTTATGAAAATTTATTCAGAAGATGTTTTGTTTTTCATTGATTAAGTTTGAGTAGTCTGTTTATTATGTTTAGAGATTCTCATAGAGGTTTTATGGTTTATTAGATCTGTTGATTTCTTGGGATTCTTATTCTTCTGTGATCTTCATCTTTGGTTGTTATTTATATTAATTCTTGATTGATCATCTAGAATTAATACTCTATTTAAATAAATTGATATGAGAATATAATTGATTTTTTTGATAAACATTTGATGAGCAAAACTACTTTTTACAAAGAGATTTGATTTTGTAATTTTGTGAACAAATCTAAACTTGTTTTCAAAGCTGGTTTTTAACTTGAATGTTACAAAGAGATTTGAATTTTTGGGTTTTAAACTTAAATAATATTTGCAATGAGAACTGATTTATTTTACAATAGAGTTTAGAATTCAAGATATGATTTTAATTGATTGAATCCTGAGTTATGATTGATTTGATATTCAATAATTTCCGGAGATTATTCCCTAAGTCTAGCTTTTCTTCCATCTGAATTTACACAACTTCAATTTATTTTTGCATTGCTTTTTATTTTAATACAAATTCTTCTGTTTAGCATAATTAAAAGATTATTAAGTCTATTGTGTAATCTTGAGTCATTGTGAAATTCGACCCCTAAGTACTACAATGATCTCTTAATTGGGAGAGTAGCTCTAGGGTTAATTTGAGCATATCAATTGGACTTCCTGCAAAAAAAAAAAAAAAAAAAAAAAAAAAAAAAAAAAAAACAGAAATCTTAATTATAGATAACAAGCTTTCATACTGTTTAAGGATGAAGAAAGAAAATCATAAATTTTTAACCTTGTATCTTACACAGAGCATAATTTAAGCATACTCAAACAAAACTCATAGGAAATGCTATCCAGTTTATAGTCATTTTTTAATGCATCCAATATACTTACTATATGGTCTTCTCTAATAGTTTTTTTTAGCAAAAAAATCATTTTCTCAGCTAAATATTTTTCTTCATGTTTGGATAGTCTAATAATGTTGTTTCATTATTATAGTGGTGTGATTTATTTGAATGTGTCTTTTAATTATGTGGTTAAGATGATAAAATAATTTTCTTTTTTCTAAAAACATGAAGAAAAAGGTGTCCAAATGTACCAATAGGGTGGTAGCAAAACTAATTAAATTGCAATATGATTATTATTTACATTTTAGGTGTTTTATAATTTGAAAACACATTACTGTATTTAGAATAACTCAAGTGATAAATATATATAGGGAAAATGTCATTAAAATCCCCAAGTCTACATTTTCGTTGATTTAAAGCTCGAACTCTGCTTTTGGAGGAAAAAAACACCAATTATTTGTTGACTTCCAAATAAATCGCAAACTCTCGTTGACTTAGCCTTTTGAGGCACAACGTTAATTGGTGAACGGAGAAATTAAACGGAGTTAATTATACGGTAACACGATATCCGTTAATAAGCAAAACGACATTGTTTATAACACCCTAAAACCCCCAAATTAAGAAATCGATTCTCAATTTTCCCAATTCACAAAACCTAATCGATCTCAATTTATCTTTTCTTGTTCAATTTCTCTTTTCTTCTTCGATTTCTCTCTTCTTCTTCGAGTTAAGGAGATGAGTTCTAGCTCAGAGACATCGGTGGTAGCTTCGTTCGACCGTGGAGTGCCATTGAAGTTTGTTTGTGGAGCCAGTGTAACAATCTTTACATCGAGAACTGAAGAGAACCTTGGTCGACCGTTCTTCTAGTGTATAACAAAAAGAGATCTAGAATTTTCTCGTCATCGAAGATATCATGATTGATTAGGGTTAGATCGATTAGGTTTTGTGAAGTGGGGAAATTGAAAATCGATTTCTCAATTTAGGAGTTTTAGAGTGTTATAAACAGCGTCGTTTTGCTATTAACGGATCTCGTTAACGGATAATTAACCCCGTTTAATTTCTCTGTTTGATCACTTAAAGTTGTGCCTCAAAAGGCTAAGTCAACGAGTTTCGATTTGGAAGTCAACAAAATGGTGGTGTTTTTCCTCCAAGGTCATTAAATCAACGAAAATGTAGACTTGGGGATTTTAATGACATTTTTCCCAATATATATATATACCAATAGGGTGGTAGCAAAACTAATTAAATTGCAATATGATTATTATTTACATTTTAGTGTTTTATAATTTGAAAACACATTACTGTATATAGAATAACTCAACTGATAAATATATATATATATATATATATATATATATCTATTTACTATTTAACATTGTGTGTGGCTAGTAACTCGATTCATTACCAAAACTTTTGGTCCAAAAGCTAGTAACTCGATATGGCCATGCTAAGAGTTTTCTAACATCTGAAGATATAAAGATCCATGGAAAATTCAGAAACGAAGGAGCAAAATAATTACGCTACCATAATAATCAGTTAACCAAGTGATAACAAAACTGCTATCCATTTCCAACATATTCTTTACACAAAATCCCCAAAATAAAAACCAGTTGGTTCTAAGAACAACTGAGATTTACGACCAAGTACGTTTCCTTTTTCAATCCTACGACCCAGATGATAAGTAACATAAGAAAGCATATGCCTAGATGGACCTAAGCCAAACCAACCAAGAAACTACAATGCATATCCACTTTGTTTTTTAACATAAAAATCATGAATCCTCACTATGTTCATTCTACTCTTTACCGATCAAAGGAAGATGACTTCACATTCGGTAGTGCGTCTTGGAATTTTGAGGATTTTCCTGATCCTGACCACGTCATCTTGAATCTGAATTGCACTATAATGCCAAGGTAGAGTGAGTTTCTTGAGGATTGCCGAATTTTCAAGGAAGTACCTTACTAGCTTCATCCCTGCAGCAAGTCCCGAGACTTTCACTTTGAAATCAACAAATTCGAGAGACGATAGCAAACACTTAGGCACAGTTGAGAAACCGACTTGATTCATCTCCTCAAATGGCATTTCCTCATGATCTGCATTGTAGCATACCTGAGAACAGAAGAGAAGATTAAAACACAAAGACAAAATATGCAAAAATCTTCGAAGGAATGAAATACTTATTGGGGTTTGGCAGATCATCACCAAGATGAGAGACTTCAAGTTTGGGAAGCTTTCAAGAAAAGTTGGTAACCATTTCAAATGGGAATAATAGAGCTCTACTTGCAGGCAGGACATGTAACCAAACTGAGGCAGTGGTTCTAGTTTCGAGTATTCACAGAGAAGCTAGAACAAGAAGGAAAAACTGATGTTCTCAGAAACATTCATGATAGATTATGGGAACATATGTCGAACATGGTAATTGACATAGATACCTGGAAAGAGCCTAGATGAATGAACATATCCCTCATCTTTGAAATTTGGGGGAGAAAACTGTGGAAACTATTTCTCATGGATAAAACATCTTCTTCTTCAAAAAATAAACCAGGGCTGAGATCAAGATCTAACTTGACACTGGAATTCATACTGTTTATTATAAAGCTTTTTGCTAAGTTATCACGAATGCTCAAAAAGCGTAGTCGAGGGACATCAATCAGAATTCTGGTATCACCCACAGAGAAGCGTATAGTTATAGTGAAGCTCTTCAATGACCTAGAGTCCGAAAGACATTTGCAACAGAACTTACAAGTCTCAACTCTAACTCTTCCAGGACAGGGGAGGATGAGACAAGTCTCTCAAAAGTGGTCTCATTGGGATAGCTAATACATTCTAAATGCAAAATCTTCAGACAAGGCAAGGAAACAAGCTCGGCACTAGGCAAGGCCACCCAACAAATTTTTAAGGATACCAGTGTCTCACAGGTATAAAGGCTAAGGGGCATCTCAAAAGCATAACGGACTTGTAGATGTTGGAAGTTACGCTTAACCGCAACATCAATCCATGATGTGAAGTGAGGATTGACATTTCCAAAGCTCATAGTTAAGTTGAGCTTGTGAATGCATGAAACTCTATTTGAATGGAAAAACTTGTCACCAAAACTCATAAAGACATCGGAATTAGGGAATTTAGACCATGTCAATTCCAAACGAGGAAGCCAAAGCCAAAGACTCCTCCATCTGGTGGATAAAACGCTTGTTTTAACAGTTAACAGCTTCTGTTAAGGGAAGATGAGGGAGAATGTAACATATCAAAGGATCAGGTAACTGTGGCTTATTCTATCTTCCAACTATTTGGAACAAAGATGCTGATTCAATATCTTGTTATCAACCATTCTGCTTTTCTTATGTAGGAAATTTTTTTCAACCTGCATAGCAAAAATTGAACATGAAAGTTTCAAAAAGAGATGATTTTAAATTTGATTCTCTCAATCTCAAAGACTTATGTATGTAATGTTTCATATACAGTAGTTAAGAAGTGTATAGTTGTTACACAAAAAGAAAAGCCCAACGCAACGATCCAACAAGGCCCATTAATTCTAAGTTAAAAATTTTAAAATTGACATGATTTTTTATTTTTTATTTTTTTTGGACAAACAAAAAATTTACATGACTAAAAACAACAATTTACACGTGTTCTCTCCAGAAATTATTGAATACGTTGAAATGTCAAAACTGTGAAAAGACACCGTTTTGTTGTTTTATTGAACATCAATTTATTTCGGTTACATATACTAATAAAGATCCATTCGTGTGAACTATATATGCTTAAGTTTTGATTGGGGGAAGTGAAAGCATTGACTTTGGTATGTGTGCATGTCTCTTGGTCTCTAGCAGTAGACATAAACATGTCTCTAATGTTTTGAAGATTCAAATGAGCGGTAAAAACACATAAACTATGATCACACTAGAGAAAATGTCTCTGTCTCATTTCCAAGCACACGAGGCTACCAAATCTCTATGCATCCAACCAAGATACAAGGCTCCATCTCTTTCTTCTAGCCTGTACTTGTTCGAGTAGGTCCTGAGCAGACTTTTAATGGTTGAATTCACCAGGGGACTCAACGGGTAAGAAGTGAAACCCGCCATCTCAAACCGTGACTTCCATTTCCCTAAGAGCTCGTGCCGCTCGACCCGATCAGCTCCTTCACATGCGATGATGTTCACGACATCTCTTGCTAGACAATGTTGCTCCACATTAATCCTCTGTTTGTGATCTCTTGGGAGAGTCACATCAATCGACTCGAACATGGCGGCATAGTAGTTCATTGTCTCCATGAACCTCGGGAAGAAGGCGGCCGTGTTTGTGTTTGATTCTTGCTCCACAAGAGTCACCACCTTGGGAGATAAGCTCTTCACCATTCTCAGTAACCGGTCCCTGCAAACAAAATATACTCAACTCAGTCAAACAAATTTCTATACAAAAAGTAATACTGAACCGCGCGTACGTACCGGTGATTCTCAGTGCTCACGCTTTCGTCAGGCATATGATGAAGAACAAAGGCAAAGTTGACGGCTAGAGCTTCCCCTGGCCGGACTCCGAGATTTTTAGGTTTAACCTCGGACGCTGACACCGACACCGGGTTGAACTCAAATGGAACGTTGAACTGCTTAGCAAGCTTGGCGAGTCTGTTTCCGACAATGCTTAGGCCACCTCCGCGAGCATATGCTGAAGTCGTATCGTCAATACCCGTTATCCGAATCCGCGGAGGCCCACCGGGCCTAGCTGCAAATGCCTGGATAAGAGTGACCCATTGACTCCCTTGACCGATTTGAAAATCGATAATGTGAACTCTGTTTTCTTCCTTCATGGCTTCAGCAATGGCACCATTTGCTGACATGTATCCGAACTTGAAGTAAGGGCAGACCTCATAGAGAATATGCATGTAAGAGAGAAGCTCGGTGCTAGCCGGTTCAGGGCACCTGTTAAGTGATTTGTAAATGGAACTACCCGATGAAGCTAGCTGCGCCACTAGACCTTCCAGTAAATAAGCTCCCAACCGTTGGATAGGCTCACCAGAAACCGAGACCATCTGGCGCAGCTTCTCCATCATCGAATTAGCCATCATAAGATCGTTTTCGGACATAGCTTTTGCACATGAAACAAGATCGGCTCTCAAATCCCGCCTCGAGATGGCCTCAAGAGTTGATCTCCAACTGTTAATCTCTTGACACGCCGTGGAATCAAAGGAGTCCGTACCATCAACGACTAAGTCCAACGAGTCCGGACCCATCATGACCGTCTCTATCTCCTTAATCTTGTGTTTGAAGTCATTCAAATCATCCGTCACACAAGAGCCACATGTATCCTCATATGTAGCAGTAGACGACAGAGCATTATACGCAGGAGAGTCTGGAGATGGCTCGAGGGTACAAAACCGTTTACGAGAGTTGTTAACCGGTAAGTACCTCAGCTTCCCAGAAGGGTTGGGCTCAAAAGAGTAAGCCTCAATCTCTTGTCTAGGCTGCTTGTACATTTCTAGTCACACCTTAATATGATCTGCACAACTACAAGTATATAAACACATCAAACCCTTTGACTCATCTCAAACCCATCCTAGACAAGCTAGCTCTAACATGACCTAACATAAATTTTGTAACTCAGATCAACCCAATTCATCTACACATGCATAACTCAATTCTTACTCATAAACAAATCAAATCTACTGATAAAAAAAACAGAGATCAAGAATCTAACAAGGGAAGCAAATTAACTAATACCTTTTGAGGTTAAATTAAAGCTAAGATAACCTCCAGAATCAAAGAATTTTCATTACAGGATCAAGAGAGAAAGATGATTTAAGAATTAATATGATCATAGACATAAGAGATATTAGAAGAAAAAAAGAAAAAGAAAAAAAAAAGAAACTTAAGGAATCAAAGATCAAACAGAACTGTTCTAAGTGAAAAAAAGGAAGAAAATCCAAATTGAGTAGTACCCACCTGACTTTTTATCCTGAGATGAGAAACCTTAAAATAGTGAATGTTATTGAAGTTCCATGTGAACCAGAGGAAGAGGAAGAGAGAGAGAGTGGGAGAGAGTTGTCGGAGACAAGGCACATGGGAATGGCTCGAAAGACAAAACAGAAGTCTCACTCTTTTATTATCAGAGAGAGAGAGAGAGAGAGAGAGAGAAAGGAAGGAACAGAATCTAAAACACGGCGTGTGATTTACGATTATACCACTCAAACATGTCGCTCCCACCACCACATACACTACAATTATGGAAGATACATGTCCCCGATCCATTATTTGTCTCAATCTAGTTTTCAACTTTCACTATCTCTAATCTTTTTTTTTTTTGAACTAAACCGATTCTCATTCACTATCTCTATTCTTAAGTTTAAGAAAAAAAGGTATATTAAACCAAAAAAGTATACTATTCTATATGCGTGAATACGGACGGTGAGTAAACTTCGCAGTAGGACAAACCACATATTTATTTATAAATAGGCAAAGCAAAAAAAAAAAAAACTAGTTGGCGTTTAGTAGATGTAGCAAGACAAGACGAGAACACCAAAGGAAAAAAAAATCAAGTCAAAGAATGTTGACCGGGGTAGAGAAAGAAGACTATTACAATGCTGAATTCAAATGTTGTGATTTCATGCCACGCAATTATTGAAAAACACACGAGATAATTAAGTTGATTTTTATTGGTTTCAGGCGTATGCCAAAAGTTCTCAAACAATTTAAAGTAATTTAAAAAAAAATTATAATTACATTTTAATGATCGAACATAACAAAAAAAACTCGTAAGTATGTGGAAACATTTTATAGCATAAAAATAAAAAAGAATAATATATTGGTCAAAACTATTTGAAGCTAAAATTTTGGATGATGAGAGGAATTAAGACTTCAACTTAAAAGTGAAGTTTAAATATTAAAATAGTATTTTAATGATCAATTTTTTTTCCATTAATTCTAAAAAAAAATTTACAAAAAAAATCATACACCGGTCAAAATTATTGAACCAAATCTTTTTATTGATACAAAAGTATTTAAAGCTGAAATTTTTGTAAAAGATAGGAATTCAGATTCCAAATCCAAAGTGAAGATTAAATTTTGCAAAGCACCAACAAAGAAAAAAAAATAAGATAAGAAGATTATAGAATATTATCATCTTTTACCTTTACTCTTTTTTTTTTTTTTTTTGTAAGTGAATGTTGTGTCATTGTGACCCCACAACACAACTCCCCCTTGCTCTTCTTTATTTCATTTTTGTTCTTTTTACAAACTCTCCCATTATAATTAATATAAATATAAGAGATATCACTTTTAGCAAAATATAAATATAAGAGATATCACTTTTAGCAAAATATAGAGATCGAATGAGCTTAAAATCATATATTTATGAAATCATTATACTTGTCGTTTTCTTCAACATCATACATACAATGATCCATGTACCATATCACTTGTAAACTAAAGAGAAATGAATCCACTTTTCTCCATTGTTCACTTCTTGTAAACCTGACTCTTTTTTTTAATAAAATTTCTGATTTTATACGATAGATCATAGTTTAGGGTACAAGGTGCCTAAGCGACAACGAAAGCCGGGATGAACAAACACAGTAAACAGACTGCATATAGAAATTAAATAGAGTAACTTCGAAACCAAATCTCTAAGAGACCTTGGTGCTTCGGTTGGTTGTTCCTAGCCAGACATGTGTTTCGAATCCTTTTGTCAAGCTGAGAGAAGAGACCTTCCACTGGAGTGCGGGTGTTGGTGTAAAGACGAGCGTTACGTTCGTGCCAAATGGTGTACACGACAGCCTGAGCAACCAGGAGCTTCATGGTGCATGTACGACTGTCAGTTGAAGGAGTCTGCAACCAGAAGAGTAATCTGTCCCAGGTGTTGAAGCCAGTAAAAGGGATTGACATCTTAGCCACACACCATCTCCACAGATCGAAAGCATACGGACATCTTAGAAAAAGGTGGTCCCTTGTAAACCTGACTCTATCGGCCACTTCTTCAACTTGGTAACTTTTCTTGTGATGGAATGCAGCAAGTAATTTAATGTATATCTAAATCTGATATAGTAATGATTAAAATCTATCCACACACTAGCAAATTTATTTTCGGTTATTCCAAAAGTAATTTTATAAATTAAATAATAATTCGAGCACATTTATATTCGTAGTAGCAACAAAACATTTCTTAAATGGAACTCAAATCAGAGTTGATGTTCTGAAGATATTAAAGAGTTAATTTGCTAACTTCTACTACTAGTATATGAAAACTTGAAAAGGGTAAAAGGTGCTTTATCCACTTTAGTTACTTGGAGAGTAAAGAAAATCGTGGTAATTTTCTTAATATTTATGATTCCATTTCCCATGCCAGAGAAAAAGTAAATGCTCAAATTCAATCTAGTAACTAGGAGATAAAAAGTAGTACGATTCAATGAGTAAGATGTTTCTGTAAATTAAAATGAAAGGTGTTCCCCGAGTTCAAATCCCAAGAGAGAATATGCATACTTTTTGGTTTCTTTGTTTCAACACACAGTTGATTGAATGGCCCCTGACACCGAGCATATGTGAACGCTCATACACCGAGCATATATGTAAACGATTACTAGCAAAAAAAATATTTATTTTAAACTAAAGATAGGTTAATAGACTTTTTTTGCTTTTTCTTTGTTTTTTTGACATTACATTAAGCGCATGTTTATAGGGAGATCAGTTTAGAGTGTTTTTAGAGTATAAATTATACTAAATAAAAGTTGGAGCTATAAACTTCTAAAGCTATCCACCTAAGCTTTAAAACAATCAATAGGGATTCAACATGTCACTAATTAACATTTTTAGAAATTTGCAGAATTTTATATAGTAAGAATTATTGTAAACAACCTATCAAGATTTGACATGTCATTCATTAACATTTTCTAAATTTCCAGAATTTTTTAGAAAAAGGAAAATTTTAAATTTATGGAAATAAAAAAACTATGTACAATATCCCACATTGGCTAGAAAATTTTTAGACAATTGTTCAAACCAGTATAAATAAGATTAATATGCTTCCAACAACGAATGAGCAGGAAAGCTTGATTTATCAGACGTCCAAGTTTAAAAGTTTTATTCGGTTTGATCCTGTTTTTTATTTGATCAAACTAAAACTTTAAAAAGTTTCAAAAAAATATTCTAATATTTAATATTTAAAATTTTAATTTTAAATATTATAAATATTGAAAATTTTAAAAGCTCTTAGCTTTTAAAAAGTTTTTAAATATTATAATTTTAAAATTATAAAAGTTTAAAATATTATAAATATTGAAACTTTTAAAAAGGTTCAAATATTATATTTGAACCTTTTAAAGTTTAAAATATTATAAATATTGAAACTTCTAAAAGTTTTAGATTTAAAAAGGTTTCAAAATATTATAATTTTAAATTTTAAAATTTTATTAACATTTAAAAGGTTTTTAAAACTTAAGCTTTGAAACAACCAATAGGGATTCAACATGTCACTAATTAACATATTTAGAAATTTGCAGAATTTTATATATTAAGAATTATTTTAAACAACCTATCAGGATTTGACATGTCATTCATTAACATTTTCAGAAAAAAGAAAATTTTAAATTTATGGAAATAAAAAGGGTGAGTTATTAGAATATTGCATAAAAACTTCCTTATTACAAAAGCAACATACAATTGTTTGTAATGACTAGACTAACACCTTGTACCTATACTACCCCTGAAACTAGTGTTGAGAAAAAACGTAATTACGGCTAATGCCATTAGAAAAAAAAAAAAAAAAACATTGGAAGTTGGGACTAAGTCTACCGATCCTTTGATGGTAGATTTATACACGTGGACTGATTAAAGGTGTACGTCAGATATTTTTGGTACACTTAGTTGTAGTCTTGGTACACTTATCGGTCACTGTAGATGGTACACTTAGTTGTAGTGTTGGTACACTTATCGGTGGACGTACATGAAATCGATTCGGTAGATTAAGTTGGTAGAGGAATTTCCCTTTGATGATAGACTTTTGTTTTTAGCGCGTGTAGCGGGAAACGTAAAAGGGTGGGAAGATATTTATGGTAGACTAATGGCCTGTTGCGACAGATTTTTGCGATAGCCTTTTCTCCTTACAGATATTTTTGGTATACTTTGTTTGTTTTTTGAAATAGTTTTCATAGTGTTGTGGTAGGCTTCTTGTCCGTGGTAGATTTAGTAAGCAAGATTGACAGCTGTAAAGTCTTACCAGAATAACACGAATTTGTTTGAGCTGGCAAAGACAGTCTAGCGTTGCGATAGACTTATTGGAGGAAGATCTAAACAGGTTTGCTGTTCTTCCGATTAATGGTGTTCATGTAATAAAGTTTGTAGCAGATTCAACAATTGTGTTCTGTTTATCGGCCGGAGCAAACGTCTTTTTCCTACTCAGTTTCGGAAATCTTTCCTCTGGGTTCATCCATGGAAGAGCAAGATATCGTTATTGGAGGATCTATATAACTCACTTTTTATAGGTTTTTAATTTAGAAATCAGATGTTGAGATGAAAATCTATAATAGTTGAGTAAAAACCCCACAAGTGAAACAAAAAAAATAGACATAAGTCGTGAAAAAATCAAGTGAGGCAGGGAAAATTAGGGTTTTCAGTCGTATGTTAGAGGTAGAAGACGAGGATATTCTGGTAATTTCGGGTTCATTAAACCTAAAAGCGAACGTGTACGTACATATAAACGTGTACGTACATAGGTTTAGTTAAAAACCAAAGAGCCAAATTTTTAGATATAAAACACTCTTAATTACTTCGTCAGTCTTGATTGCTCACGAAACCAAAGAGTCATTTTTTTTTTTTTCGGGGCCAACTGAAATTGATTGAATAATTAAAAGTTTCACACTCCATGAGAGGAGGAACCGGAAATAAGGAACCGGAAATAACCAGACAAAGCTTAGCAAACAAAGTTTTACTCTTTGGAAGTCTTAATAAGTTACCCAAAAAAGAGCTGGATTTGTTATTGTTACAAAGAGCTAAGACATGACAGTATCTCAAACTCAGTTTCAGACTAACTAAGGAGAATGATAAATAAATCTGTTCAAACACAGAAGAAAGTAGAACATTTTGAGACAGTATATCAACTACTCCCATCTCGGTTTTTCCCCGGTTTGACTCTTCTTCTCCGGGTTTAAGAATCGCTTTGGTTGATAAAGTGTTGGAATCTATGCCGTCGTGGTCAATGGAATGGAAGCAGTTTCCCTTGTGGCTGCGTGGAGCCGCTTCTCATCATTGCGCAAAATTCCTCAAAGTTTATTTTTCCATCCTGTAACAGAGTTTAATACAAGGTATGAACAACCGGTTTTATGTTTTTAGATGTTGTCTTAGAGAGTGCGACTTACATTGTCGGTATCAACTTCGGATATAACTTCTTTTATGCTAGCTTCATCTCCCATTCCCTATTCCTTCATGGCACTTTCCAGCTCATCCCTAGTTATGTGCATGTTGTATTACCAAAGCATTAACAACATTGGTACCTCGTAGCATTACGAATCTTGCATCTCTTAACAAGAAAATGGAAGAAACTTACCCACTGTTGTCTTTATCGAAGTGTTGGAATGCTTTGTATCTATGTCAGGAGGTCACATTAACTTACCCATTGGTCCTGTTCTTGTTTCTCTGCTATAATCTATCAAGTCCTTCATACTATTTACCACCTCCGAGATCTACAATATTGCAAAAAATCAATAATATGCATTGGCAGACATGGTCACATGGAAAGGGTTATTACAAAGGTTGATTTAATTATTTCATCATGGGTATCCCTTTCAAATCTGAACGTCCAGAGAATGCAAGTATCTAAAGTTTTATGCAAGAGTGCAGAGATGCAATGGGGTTTGATTCATACTGAGACATTCTTTCATATACCTGCAAACACCGAACATATCTCTTTGTGTATCCCAAATCATTCACGAGTGGTACTTCTAGGGCCTTTGCCAATTCTCTAGCAGATGCAACAAACCTGCAGAACAGTGGCAGCACATCAGACATGGTCTGTTATCATCACTATGCCAACCAATATTGGCTCCTCTGCACCAACTGATTCGAATACCAAAGAAAACAAAAATAAATTATTTCTTCTTTTCTTCACCTCATTGTTCATGGCTTTGTTCTGTTAAAAGAAAACTGACTAACCTAATCAAACCAGTGAATTCAATAAAAAGCTCAAACTCACAACCAAATGTTTCCTCTATCTTCTCTTTCAACCTTTCTGTTACTCAAAAAATACAACAAAAGATCATCACTAAAGCTAAAAAAAAAACAGAGAGATAAAAAAATGAATCTTGGGAGTTGTAAAGATAAGGCTGACCTTGAATGGAGACGAAAGGGATGATGAGGTGAGGAGAATTGGTGGCAATGAGGTGAGAAAGAGTAGTGGATAATACATTTCGTCTTTACCCAATCGTACTGCAACTCTTGTGTATGAACTCTCCGTCACGTACCCAATCTGGCACCCGTACCTAGCAACTCACCGACACAAGCCTAAACCTCAGCCACCTTCCTAGGGCCACCATGGATGCGTCACTGCCGCGTAGAAAGAATATGGTGTTTCTTTCGTCTAGCCCACATAACAAACACTAAATATCATCAAAACACTCAACAAATCAGCAGAATAGATTGAGTTCTTTAACCAATAAGAACGAAACTATGAATCTTAGAGCAAACATTCAAAGCTCCAAATGCTTTTCCATTAAAGTCTTTATCACATCACTAAGGAGAGGAACAATGGAGCTAAAACAAAATTGAAATTATGAACCCATAGCTACTGAAACTCAACCTATTCATGAATATGGGTCTGCGCAACAAATAAAATCAAACTCCAAATTTGTGATTCGACCCAAAATTGAGAGCAAAAAATAAAAATAAAAAATTGGGTGTTAAAGCCTACGAAGCCATCACAGCGCCCAGTAATCATGTGCTCAAGCAGCAAGAACTCTTCATCGCAAAAGACATCAAAATCAATACAAACAATTACATCAAAAGAGAATCGAATCTCGTAACCTGTTAAGAAAATACAACACATAATCCAATTTACCTGTTGCCTATTGGAACCGGAGATGATAGTGGCGATGAATACGAGATCAAATCCCAAAATCGATTAAAAATTAATTGTAGCTACAAAAGAATTGAAACTAAAATCGATTAAACTAAGAGACACAACTAACGAAAACCCAAAATCAACAGCCTTAGACCAATCCCTAACAGTTAAACGATGACGATGGCTAGGCATTTGCTGGTTTTTTGTGATTCGATACTGAGATTAGGAGCAAGGACAGTAACATACCGTGAAAGAAGAGAGAAGGAGAGGAAGAACAAAAGTCGAAAGAAAGTAGAGAACAAGCAAAAGGGGAAGAAGAAATGTCTGGAAAACAAAAACCTCATCGAAAAGAGTAAAACAGGAAGAGTGTCGTAGTTATAACGATTGTCTAGCTCTCATACTTTTATTCTCCCTCCGGACACTAATCTCCAAAAAGAATATGAATCCGTCGAAGAAGATGAATCAAAGTAGAAACTAGAAAGAATTAATCTTTTCCCTTACAAAAGTAAATGGCATTACTGTAATAAAACACACAACTCAGATATAGAAGAAGTAATTTGCAAACTTTTATATGTTATTCTAGTAAGTCCAAAATCTCAACGTGTTAGTCTAGTAATAAACCTACTTTTATGTAATATTCTAGGTAATTTCCCAATAAAAAAACTATGTACAATATCCAACATTGGCTATAAAATTTTTAAACAATGGTTTAAACCAGTATAAATAAGATTAATATGCTTCCAACAATGAATGAGCAGGAAAGCTTGATTTATCATGCGTCCAAGTTTAAAAGTTTATTCGGTTTGATCCTGTTTTTTTTAAAACCAATAAGAATTAGATATTTTGCTAAGAATTTTTTTGGAAATATAGTAGTAATCTATATTATTAAGTTTTTTTTGAAAAAAATAAAATCTATAGAAATAAAAGAAATATTTACAACGTCCCATATTGGCTATAAAATTTTAGACAATGGCTGAGAACCATTATAAATAAAAATAATATGTTTTTAACTATAAATTTATCATGTTTGCTTGATTTATGCTTATTTATCAGGTTTCCAAATTTAAAAGTTATTTGATTTATTTTAGCAAATTAAAATTTTAAAGGTTTAAATATTTATTATAGAATGTTTAGAATTATTATAAATATCTCCATAAAAATGTTAAAATATTATAACTATTTAAACTCTATAAAAAGTAAAAGAGTCTTTAATATTTAACTCTAAAAAAATGTTACAGATAATTAAACTACATCTAAAGTTTGACTTTTAAAAATTTAAAAGTTTAACAATTACTAAATATTATAGAGAAATTACCTAGAATATTGCATAAAAGTAGGTTTATTACTAGACTAACAAGTTGAGGTTTTGGACTTACTAGAATAACACATAAAAGTTTGCAAATTATTTTTATACCTGAGTTGTGTGTTTTATTACAGATAATGCCATTTACGTTTAAAATTGTCTTTCATTTTCAAGAGATAAGGAACACAAAAACCTTCAAGGATTGATTCATAATTTTTTGATTCTCTTAAATTTGGGTTGGCAAAAAATATGAGATTGATTCACTTTCTAATTTGATTCATCTTCTTCAACTAAAATCATGGCAAAAGAAAGAAAATTATCAGACCTGGACAATTGATCCGTGGACTCAGTGTTCACTTTCTCTAATAAAGTTGTAGATCTAGTTTTTATTTTGCCTGAGTTTCGTTTTCTTCTGATTGATTGTTGCAGGAACTTAGAGAAAGAGTTAGGTGTGCCCAAGTCTCTCCTAGCCTAAACAAGAAAAAAATTTAGCAAAAAGAAGAAAAAAGGAAAGCAGAAACAAGTGTCAGTGAGGTGTGCCCCAGTCTTTGCCACCTCTCTCTCTGCTTTTTCGTTGTTTGCTTTACCACGTTTGGAAAGGTTTCTTCTTGTCCTTGAAGCCAATCTTTTTTCCCCTTTGTTTTTCGATTACATTAGAATCTCTCCATCTCAATCTCTCTCTAGGGTTCTGGGTTCTCAGCGCTGACTTACTAAGGAATTTGGGAAACTCGGAACGAAATGGGTACTTGGAGGAGACAATTGAAGGCCATGCTCCGTAAGTATTGGCTCCTCAAAAATCGTCATCCCTTCGTTACTTCAGCTGAGGTCTCTCTCTCTCTTTCTCTTTTATTCACTGATCGTCCGTCTGAGCTTTCCTTCTGGGTCTTGTTTGTTCTCATTTTGGAGGCGCTGAATTGAATTTGCTGTGTCTGTTTGTGAATTTTTTTGTGTTTGAAAAGACTTGGAATTGGGTAATGTTCATCACCAACCAGCGTAAATTTTGAATCTTTTCTTTAATTTTGTTTGGGGCAGATTTTGCTTCCGACTGTTGTAATGTTGTTGTTGATAGCCGTGAGGACACAAGTTGACACCAGAATTCACCCTGCTCGCTCGTAAGCTTACATTGTCACTTGTGTCTCTCTCTTTGTAAAATTTTGTTACTACAATTGGATTTTGATTTCGTTTTCTTCTGTTGATTACTGCAGAAACTTGGAGAAAGATACGGTCGTCCAAGTGGGCAAAGGCATCTCTCCTAGTTTCCCTGAAATTTTGAAGCTTTTGGTTGTTGATGGGGAATATCTAGCTTTTCCATCTGACACTGATGAAACCAAGAACATGATCGACATTTTGTCTCTTAAGTTCCCGGAACTGCGGGTATCATCACTTATTCTTTTTATGCTTCATATAAAATCTTTTGGCTCAGTTTACTCTTCATATGTCATACGGTTAACCGAGCCTTGCGTTTTCTGTTTGCAGCTAGTTACTAAATTTTTTAAAGATGACTTAGAGCTTGAAAATTATATAACCTCTGTGGATTATGGTGTCTGCAGCAATTGAGGTATGTTTTTTTCTTTGTTCGAGCTGATAAAAGAAGGCAATTTCATCTCTGGTTTCTTGTCGCCTTCAATTTTTTTCTTTCTCTAACACATGTCTAGTGATTCTCTTTCTGTTGATTCTGTGATTGGTTAGCATTTCTTGAATAATGGCAGTATCTCCTTGGGTTAGTTGTTACAATATGCTGCAACTTTGATGATAGTACGACCTGAACAAGACTGGTATCTTTTCTATGTTGTAATAAGGGAAATAGTTTAATTTCACATGTCCAGAGTGTCTGCATTTTATCTTCTCGAGTAACGTAGTCGTATAACTAGCTGTCTATGCTTTTTCGTTTTTTATGTTAAACTAATAAAGCCTCATCATGGTTGCTTAGGAACTGTTCGAATCCAAAAATAAAAGGAGCAGTGGTATTCCATGAACAAGGACCTCATTCGTTTGATTATAGCATCCGCTTGAACCACACATGGGCATTCGCAGGGTTCCCTAATGTCAAGTCGATCATGGACACGAATGGACCTTATATCAATGATCTGAAAATGGGGATTAATTCCATACCAACAATGCAGTACAGCTTCAGCGGATTCTTAACTGTATGGTCATTTACGTAGTTTCATTGAAAGTTCGTCTAATCTGCGCCCATGATTTTTCTATTATCTTCGTAGCTCTCCCCATTTAGCGACTTGGCAGTACAGTAGTCAAATAATTCTTGTCTGTAGACTATCTATACTATGCTAATGTAGGGAATATAGAGTTATTAAAAGAGATTCCAAATCTGGTGGTAGATTATCACACAGTAAACCAATATTTACTGTTTAGTAAACTAGATCAATTCGTCAGATTTGAATTGAAATTCTTGAAATAGGAGGTTTTATCTTGCTTTTCCCCTCGTTTTGATTGGTCTTATACCCTTTTGCAGCTTCAGCAGGTGGTAGACTCTTTCATTATATTTGCTTCTCAGCAAAATGTCGACTTGCCATTATCACATTCAAATTCTGGTTCAGCTATACGCTTTGAGCTTCCATGGACTCTATTTAGCCCCTCAGTGATAAGAATGGTTCCATTTCCAACCCGCGAATACACTGATGATGAGTTTCAATCTATTGTCAAAAGCGTAATGGGATTGTTGTATGTATCAGCTGCTTTATGTTTTCTTTCGGTTTCCCGTACATATATGTATGGTATTTGAGTCTTTGTATGGTTTGGATGATTATAAAATTGTTGAGCAGGTACCTTCTGGGATTTCTGTTTCCAATCTCCCGGCTTATCAGCTACTCTGTCTTCGAGAAGGTTGGTTTGGGCTTATGTACTTTGCTTACTTTGGAAAACAGCTGATAGATATTAAGCGTTTACAAATAGTTTTTGTTTTCTACCAATATTTGTTTCACTGAGGCTTTTTTTCTTTCTGAGCTTGCAGGAACAGAAAATAAGAGAAGGACTTTACATGATGGGCTTGAAGGATGAGATATTTCATTTGTCTTGGTTTATCACTTATGCATTGCAGGCAAGTTAACTTGTAGATCTTAGTTAGATTGGCATATGTTTCTTCTCATTCATTCTTCTTATGAGAACCAGTCACTGGGCTTCTGTTTTCTAGTTAGATAAGATCTAATTTATCTTTCATGATTACAATGTTTGACCAACGCCCGTTCTAGCCAATATGGATTTATCATAGCACACTTTGTACACTTTTAACGGTAAAACTTGTGTTGCTTATACGATATAGTTATATTATTTTGATTTTGTCATTTGTGCTACAGGTTAAGGAGCTGGCACAAAAGCCACGATCTGGAAAGCCTGGCTCCTCATGAGTTTCAAGGAGGGACATTCAGGTTTTCATCATTCTAAGTTATTAAGCTTGTGACGCTCTCTTCCAAAGCTTGTGATTGAATTTGATGAGCGTTCATGATTAGTCTTTTCAGGAATTTAAATCAGCTAAATAATTTGAGCTTGTTGAAGCAGAGAAGAAGAATATTAGATAAAGAGTATGAGAAGAAGGAGAGAAGCGGATCAGTTTCCAAGGAAGATGTGAGCTCTTTTTACTTGTGGCACTTGTTGTCATGTTAGTTCAGACTTAAATTGACTTTGTAATGTATGTTGAGGATTGAGGTTTGTATGGAGGTTATATATATGAAGTTTATGTCAAAACAGATTTCTTGCAAATGTGTGACAAAATGTCACAAACCTATAGGGATTATAAAAACAGGAATTAAACCCAAAACAGAAGATGAACCCTTAAAATAAAGAATTAGGCAACAAGGCATAATATTTATTTTACTTTCAGAATAATTTCAATTTTGAGAGAAAGGATTGGATGACTGTACGCAAAGATGAGTTGGAACCAGGTTCAAAGCTGGTACGATACAAATTTTCTTTTAGTCTGAACCTTGTGTTAGCTCCCGTGATATTGAAATAGTTTAAGTTGAAATAGTTACGTGAATTTTACTCGGCTATTGAGATCTGATTGTGGGTTTAGATTTGGGTGATGCTATTGAATCTCTGTTTTAAGAAGTTCTTATCTCTCTGTTTGATGATTGCCTTTTGCTTATTAAAGTTGATATCTTCTTGCCATTTAATTAGTTGGAAAGCTCTAATTCTTCTTAGTTGAGATTGTTTGGAATTTGATCATCTTTTTCTTGGTTAGAGTATAATTTTGGCGATTATACTTTGTGATTGGTTTATTCAGCTTCGATGGTTTTTAGCATAGGTTTTGATATTCTTTGTGTTGTTTGCTTTGCCGATTGATTCTGATTGTATGCATAAAACACTTTATTTTATTTCATCTGATCTGTCTCTGTTTTCCTGCACGCGTCATTATGATTGGGGAGGCCTAGCCTTACTAAACCAACGAGCCGTCGAGCCATGTGATCCAAACAATGTGAACTCGTCATACTAAACGAAAAAGTTCTACAAGAGGAACTCAAGAAGGCAACACATTCTAAAGCAAAACCTTTGAACAAAAAGGTACCACTGAAGTGGTGTATTTTAGTACTATTTACTTCATTTATCCCTCTCTCAATCTAACTTGGTTAAAATTTCACTAAGTGTTTTGTGTTGTATTAGTGGATCTTATACAGGTTTGGAGATTGGATATCAAGGCTTGAACCAAATGTTTAAGCTTCTAAGAGGAAACTCACGAGGATGATTCAAAGCTTGAGAAGTCGAGACTAAAGAAGAAGAAAAAGTAGCAAGCCATAGGAAAAGTTCTGACTAAGGGTAGCAAATTCAGTGATAAGTAGTTTAAATTTTGGGATTCAAGACTTGTGTTATGTATGAATTGCTAGTTGGTTTATGAAATGATGTATATCTTTAAGAATGTTTATTATCTATAAATTGAATCAATGTTTTACAAATTAAGCTGGTTCCACCAAATGTAAATAGCCTCATACAATTGCATAACATAAGAGTCATAACATTGAATATTATAGCATCGGAAAAATAATAGATTATAGCAGATATAGAATTTTCTTTGATTTGCAACAGAGAAGGAGGGACTGAGATTTGTTTGGTTGTAATTAATAGAATTTTAGGGTGAATGTAAGGTTTTATGTACAACTAGATCACTTAGGTACAATTGAAAAAATTTCAGTATAAATTGAACTACTTGGTGTAACTATACTAGAGCTCTTAAAATAAATTTAAATATGGATCATGTGAAAACGAAAAAAAAGATAGATTTTTGGCGGCGGAATATTCATTTAAAATCAGGTATAGTCTAAGAGTGTTTCATCAAGTGATAAAGATTCTATTAGTTAGTAACTAAACGTTGATCAACGCTACCAACGTACGTTTAAACCAGGTTCCTGCAAAGGAAACTGCAGTTTCAAGGATAGATACTACTAGTCAGAAAAATAGCAGGTATTGAAACTCACTTTACTCATGCATCACCATTCTAGAACTTTTCTATGTCTTGTTTTGAGTCCTAAATTTGTGTTCTTGTCCTGAAACAGACTTGCTATCAAGAGTGTGATCACTTATTAAGTCTTTCTTATACTATAAAGAGTGTATTGTGTGAAAAGGATAGTATATATTAGAAAGTGATAAATTCTTGTATTGTTGATTAAACATGGTTCTTTCATAGTTCAATATTTAAAGATATTCTTATAAACCTTAATTATCATTTTCATATTTTAAATATAAATGCAAATCTAAATATATATTTAATTGTACCTAGTTGAACTGAGTATTATATATTTATGTTATCTAAATATTACCCTCTATAGTTAAAATGTAATTTTGTCTGATTATTATTCATTACCTCTCAAAAATATAATAAATAAATAAACAATTACGAATTACATAGGTTGTTCTAGTAACATATCTTACTTTTTCTAGTAACATCTCTTACTTTTTCCATTTCCGGTGAACAACAACGACAATATTAGCTAGGGTTGCAAAAGAAGATATGTTGAAGATAACTACAAAATTACAATAATATCGTTTATTAAAACGGATTTATGGACACTAAGCAAAAGAACGTTATGTACGTACACTAATCTCAAGAACGTTATGTACGTATGCGTTCATATGTACGTACATGTTTATATGTACGTACACGTTCAATTTTAGGTTTAATGAACCCGAAATTACCAGAATATCCTCGTCTTCTACCTCTAACATACGACTGAAAACCCTAATTTTCCCTGCCTCACTTGATTTTTTCACGACTTATGTCTATTTTTTTTGTTTCACTTGTGGGGTTTTTACTCAACTATTATAGATTTTCATCTCAACATCTGATTTCTAAATTAAAAACCTATAAAAAGTGAGTTATATAGATCCTCCAATAACGATATCTTGCTCTTCCATGGATGAACCCAGAGGAAAGGCCTACGAAACTGAGTAGGAAAAAGACGTTTGCTCCAGCCGATAAACAGAACACGATTGATGAATCTGCTACAAACTTTATTACATGAACACCATAGATCGGAAGAACAGCAAACCTGTTTAGATCTTCCTCCAATAAGTCTATCGCAACTAGGCATGTCAATTAGGGCCAAAGCCCGCGGGCTGGCCCGGCCCGGCCCTGAAAAACACCGGGTTCGGGCTTAAATATATATGTCCAGAAAAAATCGGGCCTTTTGGGCTCAGCCCGTTTGGGCTATAGGGTTTTTCGGGCTTAGCCCGACCGGGCCCGGGCTAGCCCGAAAAGCCCTTTAACAAATATGTTTGTACTTTTTGTTAACATTTTTGTTTGATTGCAATATTTGATTAATAATTTATTGTAAATAAAATTTTAAATTATAATCCTAGTTTTCATATATACTCAATAACCATATTTTATACTTTAAAATTTTTATTAATGATATTTTATATGAGTTATATATTGGTTTATTTGGTTAAAGTATCGAAATTTTATTTAGTTTTAAACATTTTCTATTAAATTAAGTTAGTTGTAGTGAATATAGATGAGTTATTAAATTTTTAATTGATTTGTTTTATAGTGCACCTTTAAACGCTGCTTTTCAAAGCTTATAAGTTTGAATTTTTGATCGATAAGATAAGCCCGAAAAAGCCCAAAAAACCCTGTAGCCCTGTTAGGGCCGGGCTCGGGCTTTGAAACATAGGCTCGGAAATATTTTGGGCCGGGCCGGGCCCGGGCTCAAACATATGCGGGCTTTACGGGTTTTGGGTCGGGCCGGGCCGGGCCAGCCCGATTGACACCCCTAATCGCAACGCTAAACTGTCTTTGCCAGCTCAAACAAATTCGTGTTATTCTGGTAAGACTTTACAGCTGTCAATCTTGCTTACTAAATCTACCACGGACAAGAAGCCTACCACAACACTACGAAAACTATTTCAAAAAACAAACAAAGTATACCAAAAATATCTGTAAGGAGAGAAGGCTGTCGCAAAAATCTGTCGCAACAGGCCATTAGTCTACCATAAATATCTTCCCACCCTTTTACGTTTGCCGCTACACGCGCTAAAAACAAAAGTCTATCATCAAAGGGAAATTCCTCTACCAACTTAATCTACCGAATCGATTTCATGTACGTCCACCGATAAGTGTACCAACACTACAACTAAGTGTACCATCTACAGTGACCGATAAGTGTACCAAGACTACAACTAAGTGTACCAAAAATATCTGACGTACACCTTTAATCAGTCCACGTGTATAAGTCTACCATCAAAGGATCGGTAGACTTAGTCCCAACTTCCAATGTTTTTTTTTTCTAATGGCATTAGCCGTAATTACGTTTTTTCTCAACACTAGTTTCAGGGGTAGTATAGGTACAAGGTGTTAGTCTAGTCATTACAAACAATTGTATGTTGCTTTTGTAATAAGGAAGCTTATATGCAATATTCTAGTAACTCACCCAATATTATATATCAAATTTTTTAATATCTTGAAAATATCTTACTTATCTCCGTTTGTGCTTTATATCTCTTATGAGCTGTAAAACATGTTTTTGTGTATGACTTTACAGATGATTTGATATTTTTGCAGTAAAAAAATTATTTTTAAGTCTAAGAAAGAAGGATTGACGTCGCAAGACCTTGATTTGATGTTATTTGAGTTTAAAGAAGAAGGATCGACAAAATACACAAATATTGTTTTTACTGTACATGTGTTTATATTATTTTCTCTGCAAGTAATGATTTTGGTTTGAGAAGTTTATGGATGAAATTATCAATAATTGGGTGAAAGTGTTGACTATGCTGGTTTTCATGAATTGCACAATTTTTATTAGAAAAAATGATTTTGGTCTTGGAGTTTGATGGGTTAACAAGTTGTGTGGTAATCGAAAAAAAAGGTTTTTTCAGTGAAAGAATGTGAAAAAGTTGACGAGGAAGAACACGAAGAAAGGTATAACAAAGAACTGGACGGTAAAAGTAACGATGACAATTACCATAAAATTTGACAATGAAAATGACAAGAAAGAATATGAAGAATAAAAAAACATTAAATAAAAAATACGAAAACATAGGTGATAACGATCAATTAAATATGAAAAAGGAGACAAATTCATGATTATAAAATTGTTTCGTTTTTCTGGTGGCCAAAGAAATGGTTTAAGATATGTGAAGTCACCAATTTGATCCGCCTTGCCTGGACGTCGAGTTAGATTCATGAAATTTTTATCAGATTTGATTTTAAAACACAACTGATTTTTATATTTTTAAAAATTGTGTATATGAAATTTAATTTTTTCCTTAATAGTAATTTAAAGTTTTCTGTAAGATAATATTTCATTATCATCATCAATCATATATAATTTTTATATATCAAAATAAACCCACGCGTAGCGTGGGTTCAAAACCTAGTATTGTAAAAATAATGTAAGATCAACTGTTAAGAACTTTTGTTGAGAAGTTAGTTATTGGGAGAACATGTGTAGGATCTTAAGATTTAATAATATAATATTCTTATAGAAATTTAAGAATGTTTAATAAATACAAAGATTAATGTGATCATAAATAATTTAAGATTGTTTTTTTGTTTAGGGAAGCAAATGTTAGTCTTGTTGAGAGAAATGTTTGTTTTTGATCTTGTGAAACCTTGTGCTCCTTCTCATATATATAGAGTGATCAAAGTATATTGAGTGATCAAAGGCAAATAATAAACATCACGGGTTCACAAAATTCAATACCATATTGATACAATGAAAGTCTAAATGAATCTGCTGCTTACAAGAAAACGAAAAGCATACTGTGAGATATGAGAGTTCAGAAAGAAAGAAGAAGAAAACACTGAACACTGAAAACACTGCTCCCTTTCTTTGCTAGTAGAAGCCAGTCTCAACTCTTCTGTAGAATTAGTGAAAATACACGATCTGTTCATAAAGATTCCAATGTTTTAGATTTAATTAGGCCATTCAAACTCAAGATCACCGACAAGCTAGTGTGTGGAGCTTTGCTTCCTCTTTTACCTGTATTGATTACCCACATCAGGACCTTGTCTAAACACTTGTCTAGAATCATGACTAGACCAGAATACATCTAAAAGCTGACGATAACCAATGATCCTTGGATCGTATTCAACCTGAAGACAGTTACAGAGCAAGAGCAACACAAATCTAGAGAATCAGTAACTTAAAAACCAGCTCACAAGGATTATTTTCAAACAGAGCAGATGAACATAGACAATTTAGGTTAACCTCAATCACATATACGCTGAGATTACACATTACCAAAGCTCAGCAAAACAAGCTTAAATCATATCGAACAAAAGAAGAGAGGCAACAGATCAATTTAGTTTAACTTCAATCACACTTACAATATAACGAAAACTCAACAAAACAAGCTCAATCAGCTACAGAATCTACCAATCAGGCTATTAAGATAGAACATTGCGGATCTTAAGCATCTACCAATCATCGTCTGCACAAATTTCTAAATCCAATCGAATACTATTAAGTAGAGCAAATCAAATCGAACAACATAGGCACTACATCAGCAGCTCAACCCACAGATTCAGTATAGGCAATGGGGATAACGAAATAAACATTGGATCAATCCTCAAATGAGAAAAAGAAACCAACCTGTACGGACTCGGCGTGATCACCCAAGTTCCTATACTCAGGATTCGGTTTCGTTCCGCCGGCGTAACCGGAGGTTGTTCGTACGACGCCGTTGATACAACCAAAAGCCGCCTCCGATCTCCAGAAGCTACCGAGAGAGAAGCTCCGATCTCCAAAAGCAGCAGATTCTCTCGGCGTTTCGCCGTTTCGCCTTTTGGGAGAGAAGAAGAAGAAAAACAGATATCGAGATCGGTGGACACGAGGAGACGAGGAGAAGAAGAGACGAAAAGATCGGTTGAATTGGTGTTTTAATGGCCGGAACACACCGGAATTGGAGACAAGGTGAGAAATCTCTCGGCGTTTCGCCTTTTGGGAGAGAAGAAGAAGAAAACCCGATTTCGAGAATGAAAAAAATGAAAATGAAACGAAGGAAAAAAATTGATTTGGGAAAAAAATTCTCTTCCAATCAGAGTGAGACACATCTCCGAAGATCATGCCCAAGAACTGATCCCAAATAAGATCAGAAGGCCTGATCTAAAGGCCACTATTCATTAAATCTGATTTTTTAAAGCCCTAAAATGACACCCCCAGTTATCCTGATAAACATGGCCTAATAAAATCACTTTAAAGCATAAAACGTTTATGCAATGTGGTGATTTAATTTGTTTTAAAATAACAAAAAACTACTTATAGTTATAGATAGGTGATTTTAAGTGAAAACATGTTAATCTAACTAACATATTATATGTAAGGTTAATTTGTTATTCTATAGAGAAAACAGATTAATGTTCATAAAAAAACAAATACATCATTTTTGGATCAAGAGTTTAGTTTGATTTTTCGGATATGGTTTATGACTTCAGAATGATGATTCATCGTTTTGTTTTTAGGTGTGCATGTTAGGGTCTATAACTTACAATTCAACTTAGGTATATAAATTTTGTTTTAAACAGCATCCACTCCAATTTTTTTGTAGATTGACTTTTTGATTTCTTATTTTGAAAAGATTACTTTTTAGACTAGATTTAAAACTTTTATTTTTACTAAGGTAATTAATTACAAATATATATTAGTAGAATTATATCTATTTTTTGTATTGTTAGAAAAAAATTCTTCATCGTATGGTATATAATAATAATTAATAACTATCTTTAGAATGTGGTATGGTTTTGTGGAGTAAATGATTTAAAAATTAATACTAATTGTTTCTTAGTAAGTGTGAAAAACTCATAATCACATATCCATTTTTCCAATAATATGCGTTTTTAAAATAAATTTCAACCATGGCATATCTCAAAATAAATAAAACCATTTCTTTTAGTACAATTGCGAGATTAAATCAGTTTTAGTAATAACATTCAAGTTGAAAATGAAAGGACTAGAAGGAGCGAAAATTACTTTATTTTCAGACTGCATAAATTGGCTAGAAGAAGCGAATAGAGTATGAGATAGTCTACGACAGAAGAGTAATTTTAAGATCAAGAATCGATTGGTTGGTGTTCAGGAAAACTGATTCAACGACCCTTCTTGACGTCGTTCAACATAATGTTCTCATATCAGATTTTGATGCTCGTAAATTTGTAGAGTTCTTGGATCGATTGTATCCTTCCCTCACACAAGATTATGACAAAAATTAGGACAACTGAGTAAGTAACATGAAGCATATATTAACCATTTTGAGGTGTATGAAGCTTCTCCTATCAGAAAAATAAGGTAATCAAGGGCATGATAGTGATTCCATGTCCTAGTTTCCTAAATTAACAACATCATAGATAAAACAACTTCATCATATCACATATCAACAAAGAGAGAACACACAAATTAGAAAAATATCAGTAAATAGGTCCTACACGTCTACAAACACTCGTTTTACAAAACAAAGTGATGAAACTTTTTTTTTTTTTTTTTTGACAAACAGTAATGAAACTTAGGATATGAAAACTACATATATATAAGGCAGGAAAGCATTTAAGGATTGGATCTGAAAGGATTGCGCTCGTTTGATTGAGGATGATCTACCTTGGGAGAGAGATTGTATCCTTGAAGCAGATCACGAATCCTTGAGTACATCATCACCTGTGACGGGTCTCCTCCACCGCCGCCACTGCTCTGTGATGCCACCCTCGAGTTTTCCTGCAGCTTAATCTTCTCAAACAGATACTGCTTCTCTGCCTCGGCCTCGTTCAGCCTCTGTTTCAGATAGTTACTTGCGTATTCCTCCTCAGACTTGTCCATTTTCGCTAGTACGATCCTTTGCAACCGATCAGCCTCTCGCTTGGCTTCGTTGGCTTTAAGCTGGAACATGTCTGCCTCAGCTTGCTTAAGCCTCACGATTCTCTCAAGCTCGTCTATCTGAAGTTTCTTCTTTTGCCTATCCGCTTTCAAATCTGCTACTTCCTTGGCTTTGTCTTCGAGCTCTCTATCGCAAGTCTCGAGAGCCATGCGTGCCTTTTTGAACATCCTCATCTTCTCCTCAGCAACTATCTCCATTTTCCTTAGAGTCTCCTGTACAACTTCAGCAATTCTGTTGCATGCATCCTGAGGTGCCATCTGACGTCCACCTTCCCCATTTTCAAAGCTGTTCGCGGAGTCTAACTCAATCTCTTCAGTAACAAAAAGGATTCAATTAGACAGTCAGAGTCATGTCTACTCATAAATAAACAAATGTAGTAATTAGCAGGTTACCTTGGAAAAAGATTAATATTAATTTGGCAGCTGTTGCTTCAGCCAAACCACCCTTAATCTTGTCAATAAGCTCCTCACACTTCCAGAACAGTTTCCTACCTCGTTGATCTTCGCTTCCCCGGAAAATCCTACTCACAAAGTCGAGTTCTTTCATCAAAGATTCCCTATCCCAGTTTGGTGCACAGTGCTGAAACACATCTTTGACCCAACCAAGCAGCTCAGAAGTGCGGTTACAAGCCCGGCACTTGAACACTATTTCTCCTGGACTTGATGTATTATTATTCTTAGCAGAAGATGATCCCGTGGTGATCTGTCCATCTCTAATAGCACAATCCGTATGAGTCCAGTGTGAACACAAGTCACAACCGATCCAGCGGCAGGTATTGACAGAAAAATCAAACTTGTTACAGATGGTACACATACAAAGGTTGCAGAATCCATTCCTGTTGGTGCATATTTCGCAGTAGCAATCATCAGCCGGTAGTTGGTTTTGGCAGGCTATGTTTCTGCATCTCTTGTAAACGAAAATCTCGATAAGAGACTGCTGAGACAGACTGATGTTCGGGTGCAGAAAAGCCTGGATTCCAGTATTTATGGCTACAAGTATCTCAAGCTGCACCCGGTGAGCTCTAACAAGTGTTGCAAAGTTCAAATCAGATCTACTCTGAACAACCTTCTGCAAGAACATGAACTCATCTACGCTCTGCGCTACATTCCCTTCAAGAATAGACTTAAGACCGTTCTTCAACTCATCAAGAAACTCATCCGGTAATCGATGCATCCTCTCCGCAACCAACTCGAGTCTTTCCCTAGCTATATCCCGTACCGAGACCTTATCCGCATTAGAGACATGGTGCATCACTGCATTCACACTTTGTTCATGAGAATCAGGCTCAGTCTTTTGACGACTCATCATAGTCTTGGTCCCGAGGGGGGCAACAGCGTCTCCAAGCGGCCATGTTTCTTGAGAACTCGCACTTTCGGCTGGAGACTCACGCCGTGGCTCCTGATCAGAAGAGACGAGTGAAAGAGCTGTTTCAAGCCCTCCACTTCGTAGTTGCTGACGTGGTGGTAACATCTGGTGGGGAGGATGATTTGAACCAGATGATGTGCCCATCAATATTTTAAAACCAACCCAGTTCAAAAAAAAAAAAAAACAAACTGCACATTCAAAAGAAATAAATATATGAATCCAAGCTCTAAAATAGTCATTAACCCAGAAACGTACTTCTACAGAATTAGCAAGTAACAAGCTCTGAATTTGACTTTTAACCCAGAAAGAAAGAAAAAAACACTCAAATTCCCAAATTGAATCCCTAGAAATCTCAGTCAATTAGTCAAATTAGAAACGACACAAAACGAAGAATCTTATACATATACAGCAAAAAAAATTCGATGGATATCAGTTAAATCAAAGCCTAGATGCTATAAACATTGATTCCTCTATAACGCCAAAAAAAAGTCAAAAAACATTGAAGTTCAACAGCTAGACTATGAAATGAACCTTTGTTTTAACCTTTACAGAACAAGAAACTGAGAGAGAAGAAACGCAGATCGGAGCAGAGAGAGAGAGAGAGAGACCAAAAGAGAAGGACTCACCGGAAAGGGTAGAGACGTCGGGAGATGTAGCCGAGGAAGAACAAACAATGGGGGGGGGGAGAGAGAGAGAGAGAGAGAGAGAGAGAGAGAGAGAGAAGTGAATAATAATAATATATTTCTCTTTTTTTTTTATTACAAAAGAAAAAAATAAAGATAAGAATCGTTGACCGAAGACAAGAATTTTGGGGCTTTGACAGAACTCAAGAAGACTGTACCTGATTTACTTCTAAACACTCCGCACAGTTGTCGGTTTTCAATATGTAAAGGCAACCTAGCCAGCCGGTTACAGGTGATCTCCTCGCTGTATTGACTTCTGCTGTCTGTTTAACTTTAGAATTTTTTTAACACGTCATCGTTTGAAGTTTTTTTTTAAACCCCTTTTATTTTATCAAAAAAGAGTTTATTACTATTTGACTTTTTTTTTTTCCCTAACTTCATTGAATGTTATTGTTATTTATGGGATAAATTAAACAATTTGAATAATCATATCCTAAACAATATAACCCTCATGTAGATAAAAAAATTTCTTTAATCTTTCATGGTCATTCATTCTATTATCCTTGGTTGTAAGTGTTTTTTCAAAAACAAAATCTTTTATTATATCTAAAGTTTTTTGTTCTTGTATATCTACTTCAAATTTTAGAGTTTTTGTTGCTATTGTTGAAATTTTTTACTTTATGTAAGTTATTAATTATTATTTTAAAGATGTTTGCTTATATTCATTTGGGCACCTATATTTTTAAAGTTTCAGTGTGTTCCAACATCGTTTCTATTTATCTGTGCATTGTGACATGAATTATTATAATCTATACCACCTTATATTGTATATGGAGAAGGTTAAAGTGTCTCTAAGGACATCTCCAATACGACTCCTCATTTTTTTTTTGTCAATTATACCCCATTCATTAAGACAACATATCAAGATACAAACTTACTCATATGGAAAGCCAATCATAATCTAGTGACCTTACATGGGAAAAGGATGGTTCACAGGTGTTTGTTCTACCGAAACAAGAGACCCGGACGAAACAATAAGAAAAACTTAAACTCAGACAGAACATATGCCAGAGGGACCAAGCCCAAAAAGAAAATATAAACCTTAAAGAGATAGACTACTCAATGCGATAGTAGACACGCCATAAGCTTGCTATCGTCCATGTTGAGGGAGATTGCCACACGAGAAGCAAAAGTCGTCGTGTAGTTTTAATGAATCCTCCTTGCGTCGAAAGTGTTGTAACACCGAATCCCTGAAAAGGGAGCCCACAAGCAGGGCGAGAGATAAGTCTCGCCAAACAGCCACACCATGCAAAACGAGAACTTGATTACCGAGGGTGCAAGGTCAAAGCACATGACCTCTACCGCCGTCCCAACGAAACCTCTATCTTCAATGAAGGGAGGGGACCGTCTTACTCTCCAAACTGGAGGATGAAAATGGGAGCACCGCCTTGTGAAAGCACAAGTAATGTGAGTGAAATTGATCTCCCCACACTGAATTTTGAACCACCCCACTACTCTTCATAATGATAATGAAGGATAGATTCCCAAAATCTTGCCAAATTGATAGAAACACCATGTAAGTCATAACCCTAATCATAATATAACCTAGTAAGAATGTGATCCTCTTCCCTACTAGTCGACGAGGAAGGAAGAATTCCATCACCCCTTGACAGTATGTTATCAATGACCTCACACTGGAGGCTCGGGGGAGTTATAGGATTCCTCTGGACCATCTGATGGCTTCTTTTCCCTTGTAGCTTTCTTCTTCTTAGGATCCTTAACCTCCTCAGGGTGAGGGACAACATTCTCTTGACTTAAACCTTTACCTTTCACGGCTGCTCTCGATGGGACTCCACGATGCTTGGGTTAAGTCTTGTTCTGGTAGGCTTTCATCTTCCGTGAAACAGCCATAATCACATTTGGGCTCTTAGGGATCTTAATAACTTGGTCCACTATACCATGATTTTGAGATGGGCCTAAAGAATCTTGCTTCGGCCCATTAGCCTTCTTTGCTCCCTTACCACGACCTATAGCCGGAGAATCCATCCACTTGCCTGTCGGAGATTGAGACGTAGCTGGAGGTAACCCTAGCTTGTGATTGACTAGGACGAAAGGATCTGTACAGTTCTCTCCAAACTCTCCTCTGTCGGATTCACTATTTCGTTCCTCACCTCAGTCCCCATATCTTCCCCAAGTAAGTCGTCTTCCTCTAGCAACCCATCTAGGATCATCTCCTTTTCGAAATCCTTCATGAAATTGATTTGTTCCTCTGTCAATTCGTGGTCTGGTCCCGAGTCCGCGAGTTTCTCCGAATCAGAAATCAGTGATGTTGGATTGGAGATATGCTGCTCCTCATCCCAAACCTTAGCCGCTTCCCCACCTACTTCCAGGTTCTGATTTGTATCCAAATTGGGCATTTGATTAGGGATTTCATCATTTTCTTGTCTTGGATAGCTTTTCTGTCATGTAGTAAGTACTTCGTCACCATTAGGAGGAGGAACAATAGTTCTAGATCCTGAACCAAATTCAAAGTTTGGTGGAATATCGTCGGTTACTTGCCTATTGTCGGTTGCATGATCAATACTGAGCCTCCCGTTATGGATATTGATTACATGGCACATACTCTTTGGATGAAGAAGCCTCTATTCTGGCGTTTTCGTTCCACCACTGGAGAGTGTATGATTTCGATGCTGCATCCTATACTTACTGATATTGGCAAGGATTACAGCCAGCTGACATTTCAGCCTGATCTGAGAGACTCTATTGCTGCACCTGCTGCTTGTCGCCAACGAGGCGCTGCTGTTCCTTTTGTGGATTTAGATGGTCCTAACCCTGCTGGGGGTTTTGAGATTGGTTCTTCTTCTGGGATCGCGACACTTGAGTTTTCAGAGCTGCCACAAGATCCTGCCACTATGGACCAGGGAGCTCATCAGGCGTACATGGTTTCTACATTGCGTTCCATCTGGAATGGCATGGCTCGATTGTCTCGGTGTGGCTGCATTCGTCCTACTAGAGGCAGGTCACCTTTCCCATCTTCCCCACCTGCTGATCCACCCACTGATGACACTGATGATGCTTAGTCTCTGATCATGGTTTCTTTATCTTTTTCTCCTTTTTAGAATTGAGTCATTTTTCTTTTTGCATTGAGTCAGATTGTGTTTGGATTTGTATGAAATTATGAACTATCTATCTATCATGTTGCTTTTAACTTGTGTTTGAGTGCTTCTTAACAGAATTAACATCCAAGGATTGATCCAACAACATATCAACACAACTAACTGCAACTAACAAGGAGTTATGGCCAAAAATCACCATTCGCCGAGAGTGTCGACCGACACTGCAATGGTGTCGGTCAACACTGATGGGTAACCCGAGAATCAGTTCATCTTTTCATTACACTTTCCGATTCACATTTTTGTTTCTTTTCCTTTCCCTTGCTTGATAACACTGGGGACAATGTTATTTAAGTCTGGGGGAGGTTAATACTAACTACTAACTTAGTTTTTGTTTTTATTGTGTCAAAACGTATTTTTGTTTTTATTGAGTCAAAATTTTGGTTGGGAACTATGATTTTTCCTTTTAGAGTAATGCCTTGGTTGATTAATGCTGTAGATTGAATCCAGATTCCGACTAATGAAAAATCCAAAGGCTGACCAGTGAACCAGAGACATCCAAATTTCCAACAGAATCCATGAAAGCCTGAGGTAATTTCTGTACTTTTCGTTTTACACTCATCAAGGAGATTGATGTTCATAGAGATTGACTCCTAGTTCATACCTGACGAGTAAGATTTCAGAAGAAAAGAAAAAACTTGGTACTTCTCTCCCTTATTCAACTTATAAAAAAAATATATATATATTCCTGAGAGCTTTGGAGAGAAAAAAAAAAGGGGGAATAAAAGATGTGATGATTTTGATCAGTTTAGAGGGGTAGGTAAATTACTTGTAATCCCATTATTCTACTCTTGAGTCAAATGATCACAAAAAGCTTAGAAACGAGGGGTAGATAAATTACCGCTGACCTCATTTTTCGCCTACACCTTTGATAAAAAGAAAAAAAATAAAAATAAAGCAAAGCTCAAAGGAAGATAAAAATAGAATAAGTCTGGGGGAGGGAAAGAGTACCATAGGTGTTAAAGATATTGTCTTGCTTGTTATGGTATTGTACGAGAATGAGTCTAGAAGGTTCTTGACACTGATCAAATTGATGAGTCCCATCGATGAAGGCTTAATGGATGATGTTGAGGAATTTGGGACGCTATAAGTGCCAACGGAGAAGTACACGGTGGTTCGATTTGGAAATATATGCTAAGCATATGGATTAGGGTTTGGATGATCATGACATTACTTTAAATAGAAAAGGAGTTTTCGCGTTTTCAAACCTCTTTCACAGGTCTAAGTTTATGTTTTGCTTGAAGGCAAGAAAAAGCTAAGTCTGGAGGAGTTGATATATCATGGTTTTTACGAATTTTTGCCATGATATAAGTGGGCTTTTTGAGTCTTTTGATTTTTTTCTAGGTTGTTTTTGAGTCTTTACAGGTTTTCTAGGATTTTGGCACGGATGGAGCAAAGTGGAGCAATTTGGAGCATTTGACCGGAGGAAATCAACTTGGAGTCGAATCAGAGAGATTGTGTCGATCGACACCACTTTAGATCGACACCCCAATTATCCGACGAGAGAAGCCAAGTTTTGGAAGTTTTACAAATTTACTCGAAGTTCTCCAATATTGCAAAACAAGTCCCTGATGTGTTTTATGACATATATATATATATATATATATATATATATATATGTTGTTAGGTTTTAGAAACCCTTAAGTTTTATTCTAGAAGTTTTTATTCTAGCAGTTTTTATTGTTTGAGAGATATTGAGAGCTTTTGGGAGAGAGATCTGAACTCCTTTGTAGAGAGAAGAATTTCTAAACTCCCTCTTTACATTTTTAATATCTATTGAATTTTATTCAGAATGATGATTTGTGTTTCATTGAATATGTGACAACCCATCCCGCGGACCCCACTAGCCTCCCGCTAGCTGCCCCAACGGACCGTCCATGGACCCTGCTAGCCCTCCGCTAGCTGTCCCAAACGGACCCCAAGCTGGCCCTGCAGGGCAACGATCCTAACCCCTCACCGTGGACAGGAACTATTCATCCAAATCCACCAGTATGTTATTGGTGCGCCAGGCGTTCCTCGAACCCTGATCCCCACCCTTTAACAATCTTCCCACAATACAAACTGTCACCAATTGATCTGCAAAGTCAATTGGATGGATAGTTCCTGTCCACGGTGATGGGTTAGGATCGATGCCCTGTAGGGCCAGCTTGGAGTCTGTTGAGACAGCTAGCGGGGGGCTAGCAGGGTCCACGGACAGTCCGTTGGGGCAGCTAGCCGGGGGCTAGTGGGGTCCGCGGGACGGGTTGTCACATAAAAATGCAGATCAATTGGTGACAGCTTGTCCTGTGGGAAGGATGTTAAAGGGTGGGGACCAGGGTTCGAGGAACGCCTGGCGCACCAATAACCTACTGGTGGATTTGGATGAATAGTTCCTGTCCACGGTGATGGGTTAGGATCAATGCCCTGCAGGGCCAGCTTGGAGTCCGTTGGGACGGCGATTTTTATATGAAAACCCGTTCCGTGGACCCCACTAGTCCACCGCTAGCTGCCCGTACGGACCGTTCGTGGACCCTGCTAGCCCCCCTCTAGCCGTCCCAACGGACTCCAAGCTGGCCCTGCAGGGCATCGATCCTAACCCATCACCATGGACAAGAACTATTCACCCAAATCCACCAGTAGGTTATGCAGCTCAATTGGTGACAGTTTGTCCTGTGGGAAAGTTGCTAAAGGGTGGGGACCAGGGTTCAAGGAACGTCTGCCGCACCAATAACCTACTGTGAATTTGGATGAATAGTTCCATTTGCCCAGTGAGGGGCTAGTGGGGTCCACGGGCCAGCTTTGGGCCCCCTGCTAGCCCCCCGCTAGCTAACCCACAAGATTCTGTCTAAGTAGTTTGCTTGTTAGGTTTAGGTTTTTTACAGGGATTTTATGATTTATTAGATCTGTTTATATAGGATTCTTTATCATTCTAGATCTTCATCATATGTTGTTCTTGCTACTCTCTCAAATTAAGAGATCACTATAGTACTTAGGGATAGAATTCCTGAAGCACTCAAGTCTACACAATAAATTCTAGAGTTTTATAATTAATCTAAACAGATTAATTTGAATTAAAATAAATAATGCAAATATTAAATAAAACTGTTGTAAATTCAGAGAATCAAAAAGCTAGGTCGACGTCTAGGGAATTTCTCAGGAAATTATAAAATATCAAATTAATCAATAAATTAGGATTCAAGCAATTAAAAATCAGACTTAGCACTCTAAACTCTTTTGTAAAATAAATCAGTTCTCACTGCAAATATTTACTAAATTTAAAACCAGAAAATCCAAATCTCTTTGTAAAATTTCTAGGTTAAAAATAAGCTTTAAAAACAAGTTTAGAATAGTTCACAAAATCACTAAATCAAATCTCTTTGCAAGAAGTAATTTTGCTCATCAAAAGATTTTATCAGGAAAATCAATTATATTCTCATATCAATTTATTTTCCTAGGTTATTAATTCTAGATGGCCAATCAAGAATTAATATGAAGAACAACCTATGATGAAATTCTAGAATGATAAAAATCCTAAATAAACAAATCTAATAAATCATAAAATCCCTGTAAAAAACCCTGAACCTAACAAGTAAACTACTCAGACATATTCAATGAAATACAAATCATCATTCTGAATAACATGCAATAGATATTAAAAGAGTAAAGAGGGAGTTTAGAAATTCTTCTCTCTACAAAGGAGTTCAGATCTCTTTCCCAAAAGCTCTCAATATCTCTCAAACAATAAAACTGCTAGACTAATAATTTCAGGGTTTCTAAAACCTAAAAACACTATATATATGTCCTAAAACACGTCAGGGACTTGTGTTTTAATATTGGAGAACTTCGGGTAATTTTGTAAAACTTCCAAAACTTGCTTTCTCGTCGGCTAAAACGGGATGTCGATCGATGCTGTAGGCGGTGTCGATCGACACTATCTCTCTGAATCGAATCCAAGTTGATTTCCTCGGATTAATGCTTTAAAATGATCCAAATTGCTCCACTTTGCTCCATCCGTGCCAAAATCCTAGAAAACTTGTAAAGACTCAAAACAACCTAGAAAACAAATCAAAAGACTCAAAAAAAGCACACTTATATCATGGCTAAAAGCCGCAAAAACCATGATATATCAATTGTCTTCTTCTAAAAGCAGAGTAGTGGTTCTCAGCATCTTCACAACGGTAAGGTCTTAGATTCTCAGAATCTTTTCCATTTGTCACTTCTATTCTTCTTTTTCTTGAGCCTGAAGATGATTGGATTGAGTTCTCCCTAGGTTGAGGATTGTCATGGGGTGTCCAATTTCTATTCTTCTCCAAATGGAGGAGCGATGCTCATCTCTCACTACAACAAATATGTACATTGATAGCAGTAGGGAAATGCTATAATATGTCATTTATAGCTTTTTCACAAACGCTATGTTAGGCCACTGTTATCGTAGGTACCACACATACGATAGCAACATATACATATGTTATAGTAGAGCTTTCTACCATACCAGTAACAAAATGCTTTGTTATCATGTTTTTCTAATTTTTTAAAATAATGTTATAAGTCATTTTACACGCTATGTTAGCAGTTTCTACCATAGCTATATTATAGTACTATCAAATGCTATAATATATTTTATTATATCACAAATTAGTGCTATTTTATTTATTATCGTAGTATTTAGAAAAAATATATATATTTAATTAGATTTATATTTTTATATAAATAATCAACATACATAAACTTTATATTACATTAACCAAAATACGTCTTACATAAAAGTGCCACCAACTCTTAAACAAAATATAACTAACATCACAAAGAATAGAGACAAACTTGATCCCACCAAATTTCTATGCAGCCTTTTTTCGAGCTTCTTCCTCGGTTCTAGGCTTCTAGCAACAACCCAATAGTCATTGGACGCACCAACTTCCTTGAGATGATCTCCCTCTAGAGTGGTATACCATGCTGGTATTCTGTGCCCCCACCAAAGCTGTCTCGAAATACACCAGTCATGGATGTTCTCTAACCATCTGTAAGGTTGTGACTGTTAATAGATGGTGTAGTGGCATCTTAAACAGCTATCACAGCTTATTCATACAATAGTGCAATAAGAATGATAATAGATGGGGTAAATGAAAGAAACCTTCACCATTCTGCTGTGTATTGCTTTGGTATAAACAACTTCTCTGCCTCCTCGAGCTGTTTCTGAAAAAAAACAGAAAAACAAGAAAACACATTCACAAGTGCACCATAGTCCTCAACAACAAGAGAATAAAATATTCATCAAACAGCATCAGATCCCATGCCACATAAACAAAAAAGCACCTTGAGCAAAAAAGAAGCTTCAGCGGTATGTTTACGAACAAGCCGCTTCATTTTAATAGCCTTGTCAAAATCAGGATCATTAGGTTTCATCCAGCGGAAACAGATCTTTCTACCAGGCTACTTTGGTCGATCACAAAACATGTCAGGATGAGCAGAGAAGCACCAAATTGATTCGACATAATAACATCACTGGTTCTACAAGATACTTACAAGAAACAGAGAATTCAAAGACATAAGAGAGAAACATAGAATTCAAAGATATAAGAGAGATAAAATAGTTAAATTCTACAAGATACTTACTAAAAGCGGTAGAAACATAGAACAACCTCGCCCAAGCCTCCCGCCAGAGGTAAGCAAACGAAGTAAGAAGACCAAACTGCTTCTTCAAGCTTATAGAGAAGCTCTAGCAGAGGTGTGCTCCACAAATCTCTGGCATATGTTGTAACCACATAAACATAAAGAATTTTACCTATCTTCTTACGGCTCTTCCCTTTAAACAGGCCAACTACTAATTCAAGGTTTAAGAGTACAAGGGAAAGAATGCTTACCTGAAAGGAGTGAATCCTAAAGGGGTTTATTTGTCTCTTCTTTGCTCTTTACATCATCAAAAGGATCTCTAATAAGGAAAAACCAAGTACCAGTATGAATAATAGATGGCACCTATGACTAAGACAAGCCTTGAACATGAAACTGAACATCAAGAACCAGTAGGAGAACAAACAACTAACAACACGAAAATAGATGTTTGATGGTTCATTATCTCCCATCTCTCAATGCAAAAACCTGAAATAGGGTTAAACGTTTAGAAAAAACAACAACAGCCACAATAATATACTAACTAAACAATTCAAAATACTAACATGTCTAGTGATTACAAGAAAGAGAAGTTTCTCTATCTCCAAACCAAAGCAGTAACACTAGCGATAAATAAAAAATGTTTTAACTTTCAACCCAAATGAACCTAACGAGAATCACAAAAAACGCATAAACTTTGCAACAGAAATGAGAATGTGTTGAGTTGTTTCAACCCAAATGAACCTAAAGAGAATCACAAAACTCACTCGTTTTGTTGTTGTTGAGAACCGAGATAGGCTCAACGGTAGAAGAATCTTTGTTAATATCCCAAAGACGGAGGAAATCGCCGGAAGAAGCGAGTAGATCTCCAGATGAAGGAAGACGGAGAGAAGAGGATTGAACATTAGTTTTGTAGGAGGATAAGGACGCTGGAAGGAGAGATTCGGGAGAGGCTTCACGGTCGTTGTAATCTTTGAGGAAGCTTCCGACGGCGATTCTGTGGAATTGATGAGAGATGAGAAAGCCATGGCGTAGAGTGGATAAGGTGAATCTTAGGTTACGACGGTTTCCGATCTGGATAACAAATCTAGATCTGAGTTATCCATGGCGAACTGTGTGATCTGAATTCAATTCAATGATAGTGTCGTCTTGGACTCTTGGCGATGATAGTGAGAGAAAAAAAAAATCAATGGAGATGAGAGGCTATGGAGGAGAAGAGTCGTGAAAGGTTTTTTTTTTCTTTGTTTTTTTTTTCTTTGGCACTTAAAGTATTTTTTTATGTAAGATCTGAAAATTTTCCTTAAATTTTGGCGGAGTAAGTGATTTTATCTTCCCGCTTATTGATTTTTTCGTCATAGCATTGTTTTAGTGTTATTATATAGTAATTAAAAGAAAACATTCATCTTTTGTAGCACTTCAGGAAAATGAGCTATCTTCTACTGCTATCAATGTAGACTTTTCTTGTAGTGTCTCCTTGGTTTCTCATATGGAAACTGGAGATTACGGCGCACCTGCTGACGAGGTGGAGGTGCATACTGTTGAGAAGGGCGTGAATCTTGACCTCTGACAGATCCCAACTCAGATCTTGTTCCGGGATGTCTATCTCGTCCTGTACCAGCGTCACGAGAGCTATCAGCATCTCTGAGCTCACCTCCCCTCCGAGTATCTCTTGGATAGTTGGAGACAGGTTGTTGTTCTCCATTGGAAGCCTCTGCAACTCTTCTCTCCTTGTTGAGCATTCTTTGGTCCTCTGAGAGGTGAGGACATTTCCTTTCTTCATGAGATATCATGGAACAGGTAAAGCAGTACCTAAAGAGCTTCTCATATGAGAGAGAGACAGTTATCTCTTCTCCATTATAAAGTAAAATATCACCTTCTTTTTGAATTTTAGGGGCTTTGTGACGTCCACCAAAACCAAGACTCGTGCATCATTGACATCCACCTCAACCACCTGACCAAGAGTAACACCGATGCCTCTGAAGGCTTCATCTACCCAACACCAGAGAGGGAGACCTCTAATCTTTATCCAGAAGGTAACACGGTTCAAAAGATCTTCTTGAAAGTTTAGCTCCCATCTTTCAAGAGAGAAGGTCCATTTGTTAAAATGATACAGTCTTTTTTTAAGAACTTTTTGCAGGTCTTCATCATTCTCAAAGTTAAAGCGGAACCTGCCATTGCCCAGGTCAAAGCCTCTTACGTGGCCTGCTAAGTCCCATATCCCATTACTTGGCATAAAAGTCAGAAAAGCTTTAGTGCTTCTGCCTCTAGAGTGGAAAATTCTACCAACTAAGGTCAGCCGGAATCGGTTGATGAGGGCTGAGTTGTTCAATGTCGGGAGCCTAACTGGTTCATCCGCCTCTAGTGAGGGAGAGTTATTATGGGAATTTGTATTCTCTTTGGAGTTCTTCATCCAACCATATGGAGTTTGGTAAAGAGGGAAATAATGCGCACCTAGAGATGGAATATTTTGCTACTGGAAAACAAGTTAAAACAGCTTCGGATCTTTTGAAAAAGGAAGGTGAGAAGTAGAACTATGTAGAGGTAAGAAGGGTTTGACTAAAATAAGAATGTGATCTAGAACTAGGGGAAGGAAAGAACCCAACATATATGTTGGAAACAGAGGGACACCATCGTTTTGACCATAGGGTAAAAGAAGAATTGCTTGTTTAAGGTAGTTTATGGTAGGTAAGATATATCGATTTGAAACAATTACTTCTTTTAGTCTCTCTTTGGTATTAGTGCCTGAGAGAAAGACTTCTCATAGAGAGAGAAACTGTCATAGAGGAATCTTAAGACTCCTCATTTTGAAGGGAGCAAATCCTCAAAATGAAGATTTAAGGGTGGTTTGTTCTAACAATGAATCCTCAAAAAAATCTTTAAAAACTAATTAATTTGCAATATAGTCCTTAATATTTCCAAAATTCACTAATAATGTTAAAAACTCATAAATAAATCTATAACATACGTAAACTCTACTCCTCCAACTTGGACAACCAACCTTGGAGTCACCTTTTAATTTATTTAAATGTTTGGTTGAAAAAAAAAAAATCTATAACATACATTTTATATATTATACAACAAAAAATATTATTTATTTTATTATACAACACACAATATTACATAATAAAAGTTAGATGATAATATAAATTACATATATAATGATTAAAACTTTCATATATATATATATATATATATGTAACCCAATAAAAAATATAATAAAAAATATTTTAAAATACAAAACCTTATATGATAAAACAAAATAATATGTAATTTTCAAAAAACATATAAAAAATTACATATAAAAGTATAAAATTACTCAATATAACTATTTTCGTAGTGCTCCCATTTATGATTAATTATTGCATATCGTTGTAAAAAAAATTTTGTAAATGGTATATCTTTTATATATCAATAATTTTAATTTTAATTTAGTGTGTTTGAATTTATATCGATTATAACAATTGAATTTGATAGAATTATTTATATGATATATATATATATATATATGTATATTATAAGGACTAAAATAAAATTTGTAAAAAAAATTGAGGGTCTCAATAGTTCACCCTCAAATTTGAAGGCTTACTATTAAAACCCTTCAAATTTGAAGGTTTGAGGGTTTGTTGGAGATGCTCTAAGCGAAAATATAATGTATACTTCTTGTGCTTGGATGAATACAAGTCATGAGTTCATCGAATTACATGGAGGAGAGAATATACAACAATTTTTGAAGGAAATACTTACAGCTGCACAAATTTCTTTTTGTTTTCATAGGAGGCACTGATGGATGTGTTAAATTTGGGTTTATCTTGTGCTTCTAACTAGAAACTAATTGATAATTAGTGGATCGGTCCTAACCTTTTATATATTAATGATAGTCTCTTCAAATTTCCGATGTGGGACTTGGATTGTATCCAACAAGATGAAAAATCTGTAAACTTCATTGATGACCTTATACATCTACAGGTAGACATAATTATCCGCTTACTATGATGAGAGAAAAATGATTATACATAGATAGAATAGTAGTGTTGATAGAAAGAAAACATAGCAAAATATAGCTTTCTTCTTGTATATAGATATTGGCCACGGGAGAAAAGTCCCGCCACCTGGGTTCGAGTAGCATTGGCTACGGGGTTCGAATTTTAACATGGTTTCTCCCGGCCCTAGAAGATTAGTCTTTGGGCCTAGGAAGCCTTTAGGATCACTCCTGAGTTATCAAAAAAAAAAAACCAAGTCGCCTTGGTCCAGTGGTAAAGGGAGAAAAGTCCTGCCACCTGGGTTCGAGTAGCATTGACCACGGGGGTTCGAATTTTAACATGGTTTCCCCCGGCCCTATGATATTAGTCTTTGGACCTAGGAAGCCTTTAGGATCACTCGTGAGTTATCAAAAAAAAAATATAGCTTTCTTCTTGTATATAGATACTTTTCTTTGACAACTCTCATTTATATTCTCTCTCTAATCCATTAATAGACGATTAAAATATTTCTTTAAATACGTTTCATATATCTAATTTTGTTCCAGTAAAATGAATGTTCAAAGTCACATTGGAAGATTTATTAAATCCTATTTGCTAAAAGATGGTTGGATAATTCTTAAATATATACAGAGTACATGGTAAAAATATTCACGGAGTGGTTATGTCGAGAAAAATTTCAATACGAGAGAAAATTTTAGAAAAGAGGTGCACTCATACAAACTGGTTGTTAGTTACTAAAAAATGGGTGAAACACATGTGTGTGGAATGTGGATTACTTAAATATATTTCTCTTTGGATTCAAATTCAAATTCATGAAAAATTTGGAAAAGAGGTGCACTCATACAAACTGGGTTGTTAGAGCTTCTCCATTGGGAGTTACTCTCAGTGTTTCTCTCCAAAAATAGGCCCCAAATGAGAATAAAAAACCCATATATCGGTCCAACAGGCTAAGAATCGATACTTGGGGAAGCAGTTCTAGTACCCTTTGAGAAACGATACGTGGCGTTATGCGATTTGAGGATAGATAAATATAAAACCAAATTTTTATTTTTTCACCATTTTCTTTCTTCTTTCTTCCTTCTTTTCCCCGAGACTCTCTCTCTCGACCTAAACGGCGACTCGAGGGCGATATGAACAATAAAACGGAAAATCACAGGATTCACCTCGAATCCTTTGATTTTTCCGGCTAAAAATGGTGGGTTTTTGGTTGATGAAGGCGACGGCCACTCCGATTGGCTTAACCCGGAAGATTTCGCTTCTCACAACACGACGACCTACCTCCTTCTGCGACAACGACGGTGGCGGTTTCCTCACGAGGTCCACCGGGAGACGAATCGGACAGAGAAGGTTTGTCATCTCATCTCTTACTTATTGCATGTTGTTAATGTTAGGGTTTCGTTTAAATTCGATTTGTTTGTGTTAGGGTTTGTCGTTTCAATTGGTGTTGAGATTTGTTCTGATGGCTGTAAAGTGAACCGTGTGTCTAGTAGTATAGGGATGAACCGTCTGTTGTTCTATTAGATTTCTTTCTAGTTACTTAATAATTTAATTGGTTGTTTTTGTATTGCTTTGTTGTTTTGATGCAGGCATGATTTGGGAGTTTCAAAGAGAAAACACATTGAGTAATTTTACATTGAGTAATTGCTTTGTTGTTTTGATGCATACATGATTTAATTGCTTTGTTGTATTGTTTTTGTATTGCTTTTCAAACATGATTTGGGAGTTTCAAAGAGAAAACACATTGAGTAATTTTACATGTCAGTCTCTCTCTTTTATGCAGATCGTTGAATGGGTTCTGGTGTATCATTTGTTTAGAGGTAAGGTTACATCTTCTACTTTGTTCATGTGTATCATGTGCTTTGTTCTCATCTATTGTAGGTGATTAATATTTTTACTCTTTTGTCATGGTTTGTGCGAGGTTTACATCAAGTCGACAATAGGGCATCAACTTGACACAAGAAGAGGGATTCTCTTACTTGAAAAGGTATGCTCCTTCTATGTCACTTTTTTTTGGTTCTTAGGTTAGGCTTGGCTATGTGTGTTGGGTGAACCGTGTGTTGTTGTGTTTTTTTGTTGAACAATTGTTTTTAAATTTTCATAACCCTTTTCTTGTCCTTCTTTTTTTTATGTTATTGTTTGTTTTTTAAGTCGATTTTGTTTGTTTTTAATCAAAAGAAATTCATATTTGTTTTGAATCTTACTAAAAATAAAAAATAATTTACTGGTTTAATTCCAAAATGATTGAAATTGAAATTAGTATTGACTTTAAACACAACTTTTGGAAAACTTTTGAACCTAAAGATTTTCTGAAAAAGTGTTGCAGTGGTCTATTCAAAGAGATATACTGAAAAGTATATCTCCTTTGTACTAACCACTCATTAACTTTAAACAAACCTTCACCTCAATATAAACCCTCAATTTTTAACCCATAACCTCAAACCATTAACCTTTTCTCTAAAACAAAATCAATGGATTCTACAAACCCTTTTGGCTTTCAAGAGTCTAATTTCATGGATCTTTTGAATTCTCAAAAAAACTCAAATGCTTCTGATAATTCTGCACAAACCTCTCAGTCTATTCAGTTCAACACCCCTTTCTCATCTCAGCCTGTCCAATTTAGCTTTCCATTCTCTTCTCAGCCTATTCACATTAGCCCTGCTTTCTCATCTCAACCTGTTAATCTTAGCACCCAATCAGAAGACGATGACTGTTTTGAGGTTACGGTAGAAGACAATGAAGAAGAGGGAGGCAGAGGAACTCGCAAGAGGTGGAGTGTACATGAGGATATCAATCTCATAAGCGCCTGGTTAAACACAAGCAAAGATCCTGTTGTAAGTAACGAGCAGCGACTAAATAGCTTCTGGAGTAGGGTCGCAGCCTACTACAAAGCAAATGTTGGAGCATCCGACTCAAACGGTCGAGGGGATAGTCAATGTAAGGCTAGGTGGAACAAAATAAACCATCAAGTTAACAAGTTTGTTGGATGTTACACACAAGCGAGTAGTAGAAGGAAGAGTGGAGAATCAGAAGATGATGTGATCAATATGGCGCATGAGATTTACAAGAATGACATGAAGAAGCCATTTATTCTAGAGCATTGCTGGAGGGAACTGAAGCATGATCAGAAATGGATCACGGAGGAATGTACTTAAAAGAGGACGAAGCTTGCTTCAGACGGATCATACTCATCAACTTCGACCAATGATGGAGCTGAGGCGAGGCCTCCGGGAGTTAAAGCGTCTAAGAAAAAAGGGAAGAAACCGGCAGTGAGTGAAGTAGAGGATGGATCTGCGGGTAAGTTAGATAGGATCATAGCAATGAAGGATCAAGAACAAACTGCTAAGGGGAGACACGCCAAAATGAGATTGCTAGACAGCCTGATTAACAAGGGTGAAAAACTAACACCCGCAGAAGCTATACTTAGGGACAAACTCGTTGACCAAATGTTGACAAACATCTAGGTTTAATTTCTCTTCACTTGTTGTGTTTAGATCTTGTTGTGTTTTGTTTAATTTGTGTTCTCAATTTTCGAATAGCTTTCTCTTCTCAAGCTATAATGTGTGTGGTTGTGTTTATTATGTTTACTCAATGTTCGAATAGTGTTGTGTTTAACTGTTGTGACATTTTCCTTATGTTTCAGGTTTCTGGAGAGACATGAAGCTGTCTCGTTGTCACGTGAAGGGAAACAAGTAGTTAGTTCACGTGAAGGGAAACAAGTAGCTAGTTATGTTCAACCCGTGAATGTTCTTTTGTTTTTAGTGTACGGCAGTATGGTGTTGTTGCTTGTCTTTTGGTCTGTAAAATTTGCTCTCACGGGTTTGTATGACTTTTTATGAGGACACTGACGGACTGTCCAACCCGTGAATGGGTTCTGCTTTGGTCGACTTCATGTATTTCCCACCCGTGAATGGGTTTTGTTGTTGTTTGTTCATGTGTCTTCTTTGTGTAATCTATATATTGAAGATTACTAGTACTTCATTTCTCTACTCATCCGACTCTTCTTCTTTCATTTATGTGCTCTTCATTGCTTCTTCTTTAATATTCAACAGAAAAAAGAAAAAAACCGTTCAACCATAACCAAGGTCTCCTAAACCTATACAACCAAAACCAAAGTCTCCTAAACCTTTCAACCAAAACCAAAGTATCCTAAATCCTGCCAACCAAAACCAAAATTTCTTAAACCTTTACATACCCTTTCAACAAAAACCCAATTCCATTACAAAATAAACCAAGCCACACAACAAACCCAAAGTGTCAAAAAATGGATAGTTGGAGTTCTGATGAAGAAGTTGAGGAAATGGTAGAAGAGGAGGTTGATAATATAGTGGAGGAGATTCAATACCACTACATTCACCCGGAAGTACCACCAGCTCCAATAGTCCGAAGAGTGTACATTGATAGAAACCACGAAGAAGGCCACATTCAGTTGTGGAATGATTATTTTAGTGATAATCCGACGTACAATCATGGTATGTTCCGCCGTCGCTTTAGAATGAATAAACCATTGTTCATACGTATTGTAAATACTATTGAGAATGGGGTCCCATACTTCACACAAAAACGAGATGCTACTGGAAGGCTCGGTCTTTCTGCACTTCAAAAATGTACGGCAGCTATCCGTATGATGGCACTCGGAGTTTCGGCAGATGCGTTGGATGAATATTTACGACTGGCTGAAACAACCGCCCACAAATGCCTTGAAAAATTTGTAGACGGAGTTATAAATCTTTTTGGAGACGAGTATCTCAGAAGACCTACGGCGGAAGACCTACAACGATTACTGAATATTGGAGAACATCGCGGTTTCCCCGAAATGGTAGGGAGCATAGATTGTATGCATTGGGAGTGGAAGAATTGTCTAACTGCATGGAAAGGACAATATTCACGTGGGTCTGGAAAACCGACAATCGTACTAGAAGCTGTGGCATCTCAAGATTTATGGATTTGGCACGCATTTTTCGGACCACCGGGTACATTAAATGATATCAATGTTCTGGACCGCTCACCGGTGTTTGATGATATCCTAGAGGGCCGAGCTCCGAGAGTTACATACAATGTCAATGGACGGCAATACAAAATGGCTTACTACCTCACTGACGGTATCTATCCCAAATGGGCAACTTTCATCCAATCCATTACACTTCCACGTGGCCGAAAAGCAAAACTTTTTGCTCAATATCAAGAAGCATGCCGGAAAGATGTAGAGCGTGCATTTGGAGTCTTGCAAGCTCGATTTGCAATCGTGAAGAATCCCGCACTTTTTTGGGATAAAAGAAAAATAGGGAAAATAATGAGAGCATGTTTCATATTGCATAATATGATAGTCGAAGACGAACGATATAACTACAATTTCTATGATCCAGCTGAGTTCTATCACGGAGAAGGAAGCAGAACTTCTCATGTCGATTTAGCGTATTCTACAGATATGGCAACAAATCTAAATAACATGATGGGCAATCGAAATGACGTTCAAGATACAGAAATGCATGATCGTTTGAAAAAAGACTTGATTGAGCATATTTGGCAAAAATTTGGTACAACCCAACAATAAATCTTATTCCGAATGTTGTAAAATATGTTTAATATTTTTAATTTTGTATCTTATGTTTAATATTCTGAATTTTGTAATATATGTTTAATATTCTAAATTATGTAAAATTTTATTGTTTTCTGTTTAATGTAATATAAATAATATAAATATATTTTTTATACATGATAGATTAGTAAAATTTGATAATCAATTAACAAAATTTTAAAAAATATATTATTTAAATGAAGAGTAACCTTCATTGGGTTACTCTAATGGAGGGATGATTTTAGTTAAGTTCTAAGTGGGTTACTTTACTTATTGTAATATTAATTATATAATTAATTAACCAAAGAGTAACCCTCTCAAGTTACTGGAATAATGATGCTCTTAGTTACTAAAAGATGGGTGAAACAAATGTGTGTGGATTACTTAAATATATTTATTTTTGGATTCAAATTCATGAAATTTCATTTAACCACTACACAATGTGTGTGGATTACTTAAATATATTTATTTTTGGATTCAAATTCATGAAATTTCATTTAACCACTACACGATTCAAGCAATTACTACTTTATATGAATTAATTGCGTTGAAAAATTAGCCGTATAAATTTGAAAGTTTTAAAAAGATAGTTTGTTTACATCAAAACTAAGTTTCAAAGTGTTTAAATCTGAGATTATCAGAATCATAAATATTCTTCTAACTCGAGGGTCAACAATAGTCATTTACTAATTACTATTATTAGATAATCTAAAAGAGGTGTTACAATTGTCAATATATGCTTGACACATGCGTAAGATGTGTGTCCTCTGCTTATTAGAAATAGACAAATTCTAGTTGATGTTAGAAGAGATGGTGAAGCTCAGTGTAAAACCATTCGACATTTTTTTTTGAACAACAAAATCGTTCAACATATGTTGCAATCCTATTGCAGAGTTTCAGTCAGATCGTTAATCTCTTAAAACATCAATTACGTTTGGAAAAAATGTAGATCTGGTTATAAGAGGAACGAATCTTTCATATCATCCTTGGTTGTAACTTGTAAATGTACTTCACTAAAGCACCAATGCCTCCTCTCCATTGCTAATTCCTCCTGAACCATTAGTCTTCTTAGAATTAGTTTGTTGGTGAATAATTAACCCTATGTCTTGTGCTAGATCAGAACTTCATTTGCGCAAAGATCTTCCAAAATGCTATATACGGACTGGTTTTAGCATGTGTATTGGATGATGTTTGGTGTGCTTTCAGTGGTCTGGTTTTGATGTCCGGATATAATTGTATATAAATATATATATTAGTGTTTGAAGGGAAGATGAAGATGGTAAGGCTGATAGGAACATATCGGAGTGAATGGGTCAAAAGTCATCAAGACTATATATATATGATTGGTTCTCTCACTCCATTATTGATTTAGACGAAAGTTATGTCAGTTTTTAGATTGGATATGATTTATTCTTCTCTATGAAGTCCAATGTGCATGTGAACTAATATAAAAAGACAAAAATAAAACGTTCATCGACGATCCGTTTTGTTTATTTGTTAAATTTTTCTTGTTTCCAAAATGAAACGACTATAAAAATCAAAACCAATTTGTATAACGGAATCATTAAGTCACAAAAACTCTATCATTACTTGCATATCTCTAAACAAATTGAATGTCCAGATGATACAATAATGGGATACTTAAACAAAAAAAAAGTCGACGTACTTGCATTGCATGTACATGAAAAACTTCTATAAATATAAATCTGGATACTTCCCTAGTACTACATGAGTAACACAAATTAAAATTACGTAAGAGGTAAGAATTTCTATATGCACACAATTAAGCTTTAATTAGGTAAAATGAGTGAAATAAACAGAAGAATATTATTATAATAGATGAGGACCCGTCCGATGTACGGGTTTAAAATTTTATAAATTAAATTAAATTTAATAAAATATATTAAAATTTGTTGTACGTTATTTATAAATTGTATTTTTGTTATAATAAACTGATTTATATCCATTTACAAATCTTTGATGTGTGTTACTATTAAAAGTGTATTTTTTACACCTAAATATACTTTATGTTACAAATATATTTTTATCACCACCTAGAAAATGTCTATATGAACACATTAAGTCAACTATTTTACTTTTACTTCTGCATAGTTTTTTAATTACTAAAATTGTCGGCTCAAAAAATATTTTGAATAAAAAATATATTACATAATATACTAATCAATGATGTATCATCACAATAATGTATGGCCACCATGTAGAAAACCTCGGCTCCGCTCTCATCCCTTATGGAGAGAACCTTGCGTCCAACCTCCTCCACCGTGGAGAGAACCTTGGCTCCGTGATATATCATGGTTTTTATGGTTTTTAACCATGATATAAGTGTGCTTTTTGAGTCTTTTGATTTGTTTCTAGGTTATTTTTGAGTCTTTACAAGTTATCTAGGATTTTGGCACGGATGGAGCAATATGGAACAATTTGGATCATTTTGGAGCATTTTACCGAAGGAAATCAAGTTGGAGTCGAATCAGAGTCAGAGCATCGATCGACACCACCTAAAAGGGCATCGATCGACACTCATGTTTACCCGACGAGAGAACAAGAAATTGGAAGTTTTACAAATTTGCCCAAAGTCTTCTCTAATTGCAACATAAGCCCCTGGACGTGTTTTAGGATGTATATATACTATTTTTGAGTTTTAGAAACCCTTAAGTTGTCTTCTAGCAATTATTATTTTTCCTGCAACCTTGAGAGCTTTGGAGAGAGAGAGAATCTGAACTGCTTTGTAGAGAAGAATTTCTTGAACTCCCTTTACTCTTGTAATTTCAATTGCATGTTATTTAGAAATATGATTTGTTCTTCATTAAACATGTCTGAGTAATTTGCTTGTTAGGTTTAGGGTTTTTCACAGGGTTTTTATGATTTACTAGATCTGAGATTTTTAGGGTTCTTAATCTTTTATGATCTTCATCCTTGGTTGTTCTTCACAATAATTCTTGATTGATCACCTAGAATTGTTATCTTAGGAAAATAAATTGATATGAGAATATAATTGTTTTCTTGATTAAACCATTGATGAGCAAAATTACTTTCTGCAAAGAGATTTGATTAAGTGATTTTGTGAACTTATCTAAACCTGTTCTTAAAGCTGATTTTTAACTTGGAATTTTACAAAGAGATTTGGATTTTCTGGTTTTAAATTTAGATATTATTTGCAGTGAGAACTGATTTAATTTACCAAAAGTTTAGAGTTCTAGATCTGATTTTTATTGCTTGAACCTTAATTATTTTATTGATTTAATATTTCATAATTACCTGAGAAATTCCCTAAGCTTAACTCTTTTGATTTTCTGAATTCACAACACTTTAATTTAAATATTTGCATTACTTTTTCATTAATTAAATTAACTTGTTTAGCGTAATAACAAAACTCTATAATCTATTGTGTTTGATCTTGAGTCTCTGTGGTTTCGACCCCTAAGTACTGCATTGATCTCTTGCTTGAGAGAGTAGATCTAGGGATTAATTTGAGCTTATCACTCTGCATTCCTCTCTTGGGGAGATAACATTGCGTCCAACCTCCTCCACCTTCCTCCCTTGGGGAAATAACCTTGCGTCCAACCTTCTCCACTATAGAGAGAACCACGGGACGGTCCTCACCCTTTAACAACCTTCCCACAGGTCCTCACCCAATCAATTGGTGACAGCTTGTCCTGTGGGAAGGTTGTTAAAGGGTGAGGACCAGGGTTCGAGGAACGCCTGGCGCACCAATAACCTACTGGTGGATGTGGATTTCCACAGTGATGGGTTAGGATCGATGCCCTGCAGGGCCAGCTTGGGGTCCGTTTGGGCGGCTAGCAGTGAGGCTAGCGGGCTAGCAGTGAGGCTAGCGGGCTAGCAGTGAGGCTAGCGGGCTAGCAGTGAGGCTAGTGGGGTCCATGGGACGGGTTGTCACACTTTTACACTTGTCAAAATCAGAGATTGATAACTTGACACATGTCAAAATCTTTTTAATGACTAACTTTCAAAACCCAACTTTATATAATAAAATGGACAATGCAGACGTGGTAATGTCAATATCAAGGCAGGCTGTTATTTGCGAATGGGCCCTTAGTATATTTTGATCGGCATTTAAGTAAGCCAACTCTTTTTTTCTTTGTGGTCACCTAACTTAACGTTTCCAACGTTTATATACTACAACAAAGGTAGATACAAAGATATCTCATTCATCCCAAATATTTTCTTTTGTTTTTGGCATCATATTCACATCATGTAAGTTAGAATTCGGGTGATGACACTGCGATAATCCATCACAAATCACTAGACTATAAGTTTAAAATCTGTAATACCCTCCTTCAAATTTACATAGTGTAATTGAACTTCAATATAGATGCTGAATTTGAGTATGTGGTGACGTAACAAATTCTTGTGGACGACACTTGAATAGTTGAATGCCTAAAACTCATACACAATGCCCACCTTTTGAAGCTCGTAAGAAACTAATAGATAGAGCCACCTATGATATTTAAGCAATGATCTTGTTCTAGGCATGTCAATTGAGTAAATCCCGTCTACCCGACAGATTCAAACCTCCAAAGACGAAAATATTATTAGTATGTATGGTCCGATCGATTTGAACAAGACTAGAATTCTAAGAATTCATAAATTAACATGATTTTAGCAAATCCAAGTTAATTCAACTAAGAAGGTGAAAAAAAAACAAAAGCTTTAATAAAATAAAAATAGAAAACTCACAAGCAAAACTTATTGATAAACAACAAAACACTTCAAATAAAATCTAACTATTGGAGTCAATATATGGTAATATATTGATTTGAATCAGGATTTCTAGTTTCACCAACAAAATGAATGTTCGAAGTTTTCATGTGTTTTGGAAATATCTAGAAAGAATTACTGAAATGTTATCCAAAAGTTGGTTTATTACTCATATCTATAAATCTTTTGAAAATTACTCAAATGTTTAGTGTCTTGGGTGTAATTACAATTTACCCCTTGGATTTAGTTTTTCGATTTTAAATAAAAAAATTTAAAAAAATTACACATCAGCAAACTAAAATACACATAACTTTATATTTTCCAAGTCACTAAACAATTTTTTCAGAATCTACAATTATTTTTTCTTGTTTATGTCAAAGAGGAAAACAAACCGTTTCCATTGTTCATAGCAAAAACAAAACAAAACACCTCTCTCGTTGTCTCTCGTCGATTTTTTTGTCATTGTTCTTTCTTCTTCTTCTTCTTCTTCTTCTTATTCGATCTCGATTAATCTCTCTCTTTATTTAAAAAAGTGATTGATTTCAATTTCACTTTATGATTTTTTTGCAGAAAAATGAAGAAACGGCGACGAAACCTCCTCAAGCAGAGAAGAAACCTACCGCCGCCGATGGTGGTGCGATGACCATGATGGAGCCGAAAGTGGTACAGCACCGGTTCGAAGGACATCAAACCGGCCAAGGATTTCAAACCGCAAATACAATTAATTATGTGGTTTGTGTTATTTGTTATTTTTGTTGTTTCATGTTTCAGTCAATAACGAGATTGCAAATACAACTCTGACACTTTCCCCATTTTCTTGTTCGTAGGAGTTGCGACTCCATCACTTTGTTTTGTTCAGCTATTTAAGATAAATGAAAAAGCCAAAATAAGCAATCTTAATTGCCAAAGAAAACTGTCCCTGTCTTATTACTTGCTCTGTATCTGAAACGTATCAGACCACCACCGTCGTTATGAAGATTGATATGCATTGCGAAGGTTGCGGCAAGAAAATCAAACGACTTTTAAAACATATCAAAGGTATAATTAAAGTATAATTAATCAATTTCCTCAATTTTTTATTTTGATTTTCGAATTTATATAACCCTAACCGCGAATTCTCTCTGTTTCTAATTTTTTTAGGTGTGAAAGATGTGGAGACTGATTTTAAGGGTAACAAATTGACGGTGGTCGGAAACGTAGATCCAGTGGCAGTCCGAGATAAAGTTGCCGACAAAATCAAGAGGCCAGTCGAACTCGTTTCTACTGTTGCACCTCCTTCTTCATGCGGTGAGAAGAAGCCTCCGGCGGAAGAGAAATCGGCAGAGAAGAAACCTGCCGCGGAAGAGAAAAAGGAAGAGAAGAAGAAAGAGGAAGCAAACAAGAAATCTTTGTATTTAATTTATTATATATTTTTTCGAAAATACAAAAAGTATTGTTGGGGAGACGCAAACAATAATTATGTTTATTTTTAAGAATGCGTGATAAATGAGATTTTAGCGATTTTTTATTTAAAAAAAAAAAATCAAAATTTGAATTTGAATTTGAATTTAAATTTTTTTTAATAAAAATATTTCTCAAACAATTGACTGATATGGCTGAGTTATCGACATAAACGGCTGACTTATGAAATATTTGTAAATTAAAATTATTATAACTCAAAAGTTAAAATATAGAATGAAAAAATGAATATTACAATCATTATAAGCAATAAAAAGTAATAAGTATAGAAAAAAAATTGATTTTTACACAGTTTGATCAAAATGTGTATAACATTTAAAACATGACATTTAGGGGTTAGGGTTAGGGTTAGGGTTAGGGTTTGAGATTTGGAGTTCATATTTCCAATATTATGAGTTTTAATATAACAGTTTGGTTTTGGTTATATTGTGTTTGGTTTAAGGTGGTAATTTGGATATACTAATATGATAACCATTTGAAAATTTAAATTTTTTTGAAATTATTTTTCGGTTATTTCCGGTTATGGATCGGTTAGATGAATATATAACCATAAATAATCCAAATATTATCCAAGTTAGGTGGATTAACTTAATATAACCGATAGCAAGCCGAATATAACTGTAATTAACCGAAAATAATGGAAAAAATAGTTTCCGGTTCGTTTCGGTTTGATCGGTTATTTAGTCATTCTAATTTGAGGGTTGGCTGAGTTATGATAACGTTATGGCTGAGTTATGCAACGGATATATTAATTTATTATATACCTTCTCGAGAATACAAAAAGTGTTGTTGGGGAGACGCAAACAATAATTATGTTTATTTTTAAGAATGCGTAATAAATGAGATTTTAGCGATTTTTTATTTAAAAAAAAAAAATCAAAATTTGAATTTGAATTTGAATTTAAATTTTTTTTAATAAAAGTATTTCTCAAACAATTGACTGATATGGCTGAGTTATCGACATAAACGGCTGACTTATGAAATATTTGTAAATTAAAATTATTATAACTCAAAAATTAAAATATAGAATGAAAAAATGAATATTACAATCATTATAAGCAATAAAAAGTAATAATTATAGAAAAAAATTGATTTTTACACAGTTTGATCAAAATGTGTATAACATTCAAAACATGACATTTAGGGGTTAGGGTTAGGGTTTGAGGTTTGGAGTTCATATTTCCAACATTATGAGTTTTAATATAACAGTTTGGTTTTGGTTATATTGTTTTGGTTTAAGGTGGTAATTTGGATATACTAATATGATAACCATTTGAAAATTTAAATTTTTTTGAAATTACTTTTCGGTTATTTCCGGTTATGGATCGGTTAGATGAATATATAACCATAAATAATCCAAATGTTATCCAAATTAGGTCGATTAACTTAATATAACTGATAGCAAGCCGAATATAACCGTAACTAACAGAAAATAATGGAAAAAATAGTTTCCGGTTCGGTTCGGTTTGGTCGGTTATTTAGTCATTTTAATTTGAGGGTTGGCTGAATTATGGTAAAGTTGTGGCTGAGTTATCGTTTAGGGTCTTCTCAATAATATGAAAACGTATTATTCTTTCCTGGGTCTTTTGTTCTGTCAGATTCCTAATAAGTATTAAAACATCTCTTGATATTACAAAAAGTGTTGTTCGGGAAGCGCGAAAAATCACTAATTCTGTGCCTGCTCAAATCCACACGCATAATAAATTCATAAAGTGAGATTTTTATCACAAGATATTATTGCAAATAATTAACTAATTATTATCCTTTGTAAAATTGTTAACTCAAAAGATTATTCAACATCATGGAAATTTTCATGAGTTAAAGATGTGGTAAGTTGAGTTATCTATTTTTTTTTAATTAAAAAAATGAAAATTCAGTTATATAATACCAAAAAATTATTTTTTCGTTTTTATTTAATTCATATATCAAGAAAAATAATTTTTACTGTTTTTCTTTTATTTAACAACTTTTTTAATTACAAGATATTATTGCAAATAATTAAATAATTATTATTCAAATTTAGAATTTTATTTTTCTAAAAGTATTTCTCCAACAATTGAATATTAAAATTATTATAACTCAAAATTTAAATTTAGAACGGAAATATGTCTATTATTAGGTTAACTGATGGTTTCCCGCCAAAATATCGCTTTACGGCTGAGTTATAATCATTACGGGAAAACGAAAGGTCATGTGACGGCTGAGTTATAGTGAGTTATGGCTGAGTTATCAGAAGAAACAATCTGAAAGTAAATGGATGATATATACGACTTTACGGCTGAGTTATAATATTTACGGAAAACGAAAGGTCATGTGACGGCTGAGTTATAGTTAGTTATGACTGAGTTTTCACAAGAAAAACCTGAAAGTAAATAGATGATATAGGCTATAACTGGTAACATGTGTTACTATTGACTTAAGTTGAGTTATGGACTTAACTCAAATTTTATTCAAAAATGTTACCAATCACTAACAAAACTAACTTTTTTAATTAGTTATTTTATTTCTCCTAAATTATTATTTTTTATTATTATTTGAAATGAAAATAGACATAGACCTAAATTTTATTCAAAAATGTTACCAATCACTAACAAAACTAATTTTTTTGAAGTTGATTTTGAATAATCATGTGTTATGGTTGATGTACAACTTTGAGGTATATCCTTTGTAAAATTGTTAACTCAAAAGATTATTCAACATCATGGAAATTTTCATGAGTTAAAGATGTGGTAAGTTGAGTTATCTATTTCTTTTTTAATTAAGAAAAACGAAAATTCAGTTAATACCAAAAAATTATTTTTTCGTTTTTATTTTATTCATATATCAAGAAAATTTTTTTTTACTGTTTTTCTTTTATTTAATAACTTTTTTTTAATTAGTTATTTTATTTCTCCTAAATTATTATTTTTTATTATTATTTGAAATAAAAATAAACATAGACCTAAATTTTATTCAAAAATGTTACCAATCACTAACAAAACTAATTTTTTTGAAGTTGAGTTTGAATAATCATGTGTTATGGTTGATGTACAAGTTTGAGGTATATCCTTTGTAAAATTGTTAACTCAAAAGATTATTCAACATCATGGAAATTTTCATGAGTTAAAGATGTGATAAGTTGAGTTATCTATTTTTTTAATTAAAAAAACGAAAATTCAGTTATATAATACAAAAAAAAAAATCGTTTTAATTCATATATCAAGAAAATTATTTTTTACTGTTTTTATTTTATTTAATAATTTTTTTAATTAGTTATTTTATTTCTCCTAAATTATTATTTTTTTATTATTATTTGAAATGAAAATAGACATAGACCTAAATTTTATTCAAAAATGTGATAAAGTAGAAGAACAAGGTGAATAAGAAGGAAAATAGTTCACTTATTAAACCAGTTGAAGAACCAGAGTCGAACGACGTTTCGTATTTCCGGAGAAAAAAGATGATGACATGGAATGCTGACATGGATGCTGCATCCGACGTGGCAAATCAGCCATGAAACAATACCATAACTCAGCCTAACTAAAACTCAGCCACAACATGAAAAACATTACAGTAATTAAAAAGCAAAAAAAATCGCTGCCAAACTCAGCCGCTTCATGAACTAAAAATATGTAACTCAGCCGTATCGTTTGATAAGTCAGCCGTAACTGAAAAACATTCTAGTAATTAATCTTTGCCAATAAGTCAGCCCGTTTGACGGCTGACTTGTCGATAAGTCAGCCTATGACGGCTGAGTTATAGTTTTTTTACCATAACTCAGCCGTAACTACATCTCATAAGTCAGCCATTTTTCATAACTCAGCCAGTCGGAAAATGGCAACTCAGCCGTGTCGTTGTGATAACTCAACCAAAATCTTGACAACTCAACCATCAGGTGAAAACTCAGCCGTAACGCTTGGCTGAGTTATGCGCATAACTAAGCCAAATTTGATAAGTCAGCCGTAACGCTTGGCTGACTTATGAGCATAACTCAGCCAGATTTTCATAAGTCAGCCGTCCGCTCTTACTCAAATGTTTTTTCGATAACTCAACCGCAAAATACCTATAACTCAGCCACAACGTACTCTGTATCGCGTTATGGCTGAGTTATGGTACACGTCAGCGAGTTCTGACGTGGCGTCTGACGTGGCAATGGCATTTTTGTAATAACGTTTTTTCCGGTAACATAAAACAGGGGCACGCTGGGTATTTTCAAAATACCCGAAACATTCTAGTAATAAAAAAGTTTTTTGTAGATTCTGGTAATATTACCTAAAATGAGTAACATTTGAGTAATTCACCCTATACGAAATATTATACGGTTTGGATTAGTACACATGGGAGTAACTGAAAGGGAAAAAAAAAGAACGAAAGAATTTCAAAGAGAAAATAAAATTGAAAAGTAGTCTTACGTCTTCACAAAAACTAAAAGAGATTTACGCTATATTTTCTAAAAATGGTAGAAATATTATTTTCCCCAATTACTCCGATTGGTAACTCTTTCGTCAAAAACAGAGTGATATTATTACTTTCACGCTAATATTGAAGAATGTCTTTGGTGTTCGTGGCTGTGATGTGAACACTATTTGATCCATGTAGGCAGAGCCGGCCATGATTACAAGCAAGCCAAGCAGCAGCTTGCGGCCGCTCAGATCTATATTATTGTAAACGGCCGACAATTTAGCAGAAGTGTCTTTAGCTCTACTGGTAAGTGTATGTATGCCTTGAGGATAGAGGTTCTGGGTTCGACTCCTTTGAAGACTTTTACAGTTTTTATCCTCTCTTTTTGATTAATCAACTTTTAGTTGGACAAACCTTTTTTTGCCTTGTGGCCACCAAATCTCTAGCGCCGGCTCTGCATGTAGGTGGGAATCTTAACTAGGCGTTAATTGGTAAAATGTGGTTTAATCTGTAATGACTATTGCATGATATAAAGAATTTATTGTAAGTTTTGTTAAAGAAAGGTGTGTGGTTGCTTTCTTCCAAGGTAGGTGTGATTGGTTTAGGTTGTTTCTGAGTATAATGTAGTTTTGAAATGTGGTGATTATGCCATGTTTCTTTAAGGCATGAAGGTGGCAATCTTAATTAACTAGGCTTATGAAAAGTAATTTAATTTTATGATTAATGGACATGCAGTAGATCGGAATGGATTATAGTTAATAAAATACATTAAATTAAGATGGACGGTTATTATTGGATTGAACTATCCAATCGTAATGGCTCAAGATGAATGGTTGGTACTTGGTACAAGACTTGGCTATCAAGGTTAGACATAAGAGCGTGTGTCAAAATGGGATCATGATTTACGATTGTTATAATAGGATCATATCATACTATCAGTCCTGCATACTATCATAATATCTAAAATCATGATAGAAAATTATTATAGAACCAAGCTGTCAATACTTTTAGATCAACATAAATTATTGTTACTTGTATGGACTATTGACCAGTAAGGAATGTGTGTATGTTGTAGACATTATTGTAAGTTTTACTTAAGAGTATATATAAAATTTATTGAGCATGAGACTAAGTAGTCCTGGCAAATTAACCGAACCGAATAGACCGAACCAAAACCGAACCGAAATTTCGGTTCTGGTTTGGGTTCGGTTAGAGGGTAATAACCGAATGGATAGTGTTTTAGATATCCATGGATATCGGTTAGGAACGGAACCGAACCGATATCTTTTCGGTTACCGAATGTACCCGAATTAAACCAAACTAACATTAAAACTGATATTGAGTGGGTTCGAACACCAGAACTCTCGGCGCTAGAGGAGAGAATGAAACCACTACACCACCAAGACATTTTAATGAGTAGGTGCATTCTAATTCATAAGGGTATAACGTCTAAACTGAAAAAACTGAAACCGGAACTGAACCGATATCATATAAATTTAGATCAAAATGTAAAAATATTTTCAATATTGTCAAAAATTTATCACATTTTTATTCAAATTTAATTTTTTTAAAAAATTTATATTATTGTGGATATCCGGAACCGAACCGAAAATAACTGAAACTGAATCGAATCCAAACCGAAATAGTAAATTAACCGAATGGATCCTAAAATCCTATATCCAAAATATCCGGAACCGAATGGATATATCCGGAACCGAACCGAATACCCGAACGCCGAGGAGTAAGACTAAATGATATGAATCATATGGTTCTATTAATTGCATGATCCGATGGATGCTGAATTAGCATGTGGGTGGGGAATGCCATCTTTACGTGGTAATTCATTATTTTTACTTTTTTTTTTGGTAATACACTAAAGTTAATAGTGTTTAGTGTAGTGCGCACAAAATTATCATGTGCACAATTTTTTTTGAACATAGGGGATTTTGGTTTTGTAAGATTGGATAGTGGCTTTGAACATTTTTGAATATATGTAATGAACTTTATGATTTCATTTTATGTTGCAGTTAAAACTTTAAGAAACTGTTCAAAGGAAAAATCGGCTTGCAGAATTAGACAAACCATATGTAATAAGAGGCGAAACTGTTTGTGTGTCGGAGTGTTTTAGTTCGCCCACAACCACCGAACTCTGGTTCAATAGTCTTTGGCAATAATACAGAAACATTTCGAGACAAATTCTCCCCAACAAGGACAACACTAGATTTTCTGGTCTTCTCACAGTAAAGCTATGTAGGTTCCATCACAACTACACTGGTTTTCCTAAAATATACTTTCTAGGATTTTTGGTTAACCATACAGTGACTTTCTAGGATGTTCGTGTAAGTTGAATTTGTTTTCGTTAATGAAACCTCACAACCATAAAATCATCTTTCATTGGTACTAATTGCATATGAAATATACAAACAAACAAGTTTTCTAAAATGAAAATTTGATCAGAATATCACTTTATCTTGCATTTTATAATGTCTCCTCTCCACACACAAAAAAAAAAGTGTCAATAACTTCTCCTTTTTTTATATAGCTAAAACTTCTCCTTTAATATATTTTCACATTAACCCAAAAAAAAATACTCATATGGCATAATCAACGAAAATAATGATGCTAAGACTAGATATAAAGAAAAAAAAAGTAGATGAGACAAAACAGCTACACGTTGGCAGTTTCTTACTAGCATGGGAGGAAAAAAAAAGATCACGTTTATTAATAAAAATCTTGTAAAGAAAATGAAGAAATCGAAATTTCGTAACCGTAAAAGTCGGAATAAAAAAATAATTTGATAAAAGAATTCAAATCTTGGGAACTAATAATAATTTATTAATCGTCAGGAAAAAATAAATAAAGGACCATTCTGGTTCCGGTTCCGGTTCCGGTTCAGACGACGTTAACAGGCTTCCGAAGGAACATGAGTGATGAAGGTGGCGCGTCTCCAATCCACGCGCCGACGTAGAGACGTTCGTAGTAATGGACACAGTAAAGAGATAGTGAGAGCTGAAGCTGGTCTCGTGTCCATAGGAGCTTAGGGAGCCGTGCGAGGACAGGACGGATACAGAGGAAGTAGAGACACCTATAGCCGCCGAGGGCCGACACTACGGATCGAAGAGACAAAGAAGGTCGTGGTGACACTTGTTGGAAACAGAGCTCTTCCCATATAGAGTCGTTACGAGCCACGGCCGACCAAAGACGGCACACACATGCGGCTGAACAGAGAGATGGACCGTCTAGTCGTCGAAGGATTTCCACAAGAACGTCGTGATGGTCGTTGATACTGAACTCGGGACGATCTTGTGTCACTCTTTGTCTCTTGTTGTTACTTTTCTCTATCATGCCTATACGTTTCTCCGACATGGTAACACAAGAGAGATAGAGAGAGATCTGTGTGTTTTCAAAGAGAGAAGATTTATACAGCTGTTAATATCACACGGGCACATATAAATATATTTATATGTGTATATATTGTGTGTGAGTGAGAGAGGCAGGGAGAGGAGGAGTGATGTTTATATTTCAATCTGATAAAATAATAAAAATATAATGTTGGTTGGGTGGTTCTTCTTCCTTTTATACAATAAAACCTTAGTCTATAACTCTATATCATTACTTGTTTTGTTGTCTTTTTGTTTTAAAAGCTATTTGTTTTGTTTTGTTTTGTTTTGCTTTACTAATCTTTACATGTCTTATTTAATCCTCGTATGACCAATGGAATTACTTAATACGGGTATAAAACTATTTATATTCAATAACTGATTGGAAGGAATCATATAATTATAGTAATTCACATATATATTTATAGTCAATCGAATCAAATTTAACATGCTATTTTGATCATTTTGTGCTATTATTACTTTTGAAAGTTTTTTTTTTTTAATGGAGAGAAAAGAATGTTTACATCCAACTAGTGGCTAGTGCTCGATATTGATAGATCTAAAACCAACTAACTGAGAGCTAATTTAGGAAAGAGTTAAGTTTTTTTTTTTACTTATTTTGAATGCAACCCTGTTATAAAATTGAAATCTAATATATTAGTGATCAGTGTTTGTCTTTTGAAAGTGAGCAAGAGGGATAACCTAAAACTTCAAACCTAATCGAGATTGATAGGTAAATTAATCTTGTGGTATACTATTACTATGTATAGATTTAGCCTATAATCGTAGTATTACAAAATGTGACTACGTGTGTAAACAAAACCTACTTGTGATTTCTTATAGATACTGGTGGGTATTATTGGGTAACGTAAAAAGTAAAGAGGGATTTGGAACGACTAGTTCTTTGTTTCCTCCACGCTTTGCTTTCTGAACGGTAGTGTTGAGTCAAATCTCTCACGTTGACTTTTTTTTCTTCTTTGTTTTTCTCAATCCCATATCCATATTCATAAATATTTATAACATGTACACGTACTTTAAATACAAACCAATCGAAAATTCATGCACCTTTGAAAAACTAGACCATTGTTATCTAGCTATAATGTGATACCTCGTGGGTTTATATACAAATTCATTCGATGTTAGACTAGATCACATCATGGTAAATCTTGGTCACTGAGATTAGATTGTTTGACCCATCAGCCACACTAATATAGATTCCAAAACTTATTATAGAGGTATGTGTATTGTAGGCTGGATTCGACAAAATGTTAAAGCGTAGTTATTTCGTATCAGAGTACAAAGATAACCATATTACATATTAATTATTATGTCCAGTTAGCTCATATTTTCATAAATATCTTACTTTTCTTTACATGAAAAATGCATTCAACTACGTGATCACTCTCAAACATTTTTTCACGTATAACAACAACACTGTCTAACAATATAAAAATTTGGTGTTAGTCTATTTTAGTGGACGAAAATGCTAGCCAAGCCTTCACATTCACACCATTTACACCTAATAATTATATATAATTAGATTTTAAGGAAATCAAAAGTTGTAAATTTATTGGGAGTATAATTAACGGATATATTGATAGATAAATAATAGTATAAAATATGCATGTGAACATCTATATCTATAGGCAGAGAGAAAAGTTGTGACTTGTGAATGGGAATCGAGGTGAAGTGAGGAAGTGTCCAAGGGAAAGACTCCACGAGAGAGAACTGCAAATCCGATGCTCTTCCAATTTCGTTTTTCTATTTTGCCTTTATCATTTCTTTTAATAACTACATATCTAAAAATTATGTATATAAGACACTTTAAAAAACAAAATAAAATGCAAGAAAAAGGAACTAGACACTACAATTTGTCAATTTATTTTTTCTTTGTAATGAAAAAAAAATTGTGTATAAAAACACTTGAAAAGTTACACTTATATTGATATTTGTACCTTCGTTCAAAAAAAATAAAATATATATTGATATTTGTACCTTCTTTTTTTTGTGCAAACATATTGATATTGTACATTACATTATAAATATCTAATACATATGCGTGCCTTGGTGTATGTAGTTATTATAGTTTATCTTCTCGAGGTAAAAGAGACATTGTTGTTCGTTCTTCTTGTTGTTTTTTGTATTTACCTTTTTTTTTGAGTTCTTCCATATGTCTTCTTCATATTTCTCAGTCTTTCTTGTTTCAGGGCCGTTATGCAATTTATCTATAGGGTATATACATGTTTGTATAATGTCCACGTAGATATAAAAGTAAAAAACCCATTGCATGACGTAAGACTTTAAATACTTAATAAAAAACTTTATATAGAATCGGATTAGGTGTTGGGATAGTACCAAGTTTTCCGGCGGTAAGAGACTATACCGGTATACCAATTGTTATTTCGTTTTTTTTTTTTTTTTTTTTTTTTTTTTTTTTTTGTTAACTAGGAGGAGTTCGGGCCTGGGCCTTAATCTCCCCCATGGCCCGGGACCAGCCTTTGCTAATACCTTATGACATGGCGTAAAGCATCCCTCCCACCGAGAATCGAACTAGGGAGCACATGGATCCAACTCCTGCACTTAAACCACTAGCCCACTTGCACCGGTGGTATTTCGTTTTTTCGTTTTTTTTTTTTCTTTTTCGTGATGCATGTTTCTATTATTCATCGGAAGAGTTCGACCAATCCTAAGAAGAAACCGCATAATGATGAATTTGAAAATCTTGCAAAAACATCTTATTGTTTAACACTAACATCTAAAATAATAAAAAAAAAGCGAGAGTAAGAGAAAGGGGGAAAATCATGTAAAATTTTTGTTCAATATGTAAAATAATTTTAAAAATTAAAGGAGATATATGGTAATCATATTAAGATGCAATTGGAACAACAAATATACTGCAACACACTTGATCACTATTCAAATATTTTCTATTTTGCTCTTCTTTTGGTAATGTTGTTGCTGTAAAGGTGCGGTTGAACTTGACCATATTCATATATCTTTACTTCAAAAAGATATATTTAATTTTATAAATTTATATGAATTAGCTTTCATGATCAGCAATTTTTATTTTTGGAGACAATCGTCACTATGATATTTGTGACTTGTGAGTGGTGGATCAAGCATGAAGTATGTATCAATTTATTCACGGAAAATATTTATCATTCCACAAATATATATATATATATATATATATATATATATATATATAGACTCGAAAATTAGAAAAGCATAATTTTGTATCATTTTCAGCGAACAATAGCCGTAGACTACCATCCAAATGAAGAGACAAAAGAAAGACTGTCACCTAAAATTGAAAAGAAAACCTATAACTAAATTAAACAATGAAAAGAAAAGTAATTAACTAAAAAGTTTGATCTTGACGTCACAGAAAATATAAATTTAAAAGCAAAACAAAAAAATCCAACATTATGCATTTATCAAACATAGTCATTAAGCAACTATTTAGTTGTCTTTTTTGGTATTGGAATTTCGCCAAATATAGCAAATCCAAAATTCGTTCTTAAAACTTATGTCGTCCTTAGCCTTTATTATATGTTAAATGGATTAAATAATTTGAATTTGAACTGTAACAAAATTATTCAAGAAAGGAAGTATATATATATATATATATATATGTATGAAATGTTGACAAGAAGATGAAGTAAAAGAGAAAGGATTTTGTTTTGTCATGTGGGTGTATAAACTAATTATTATATTATTAATAGTCTTATTTACAAACGTTAGTTTCCTAATTATGGAAATGTTGAATACATGAAATAACAAGAAGATAATTACGAAATATCATTCATATCATACTTGAGATGTTTTGATGCTATTTCATTTAGTTTCTTTCAGATATCCACTTACTCTTTCGACGACTAGCGTTTGTACTTTGTAACAAGATTGACATGTGCGGCATCAAATTGGTCAACCTTATATAATTATCGTATTGACTCTGATTTTATCAATATAATTTTGATTTTCCTGAAAATGAGTAGGGTTTACAATGAACATTGTATTTTATTTGATTTAAGAAAATAACACTAACGTCTCTCTCTTCGTTTTGCAAAATTGATTCATTTGAGACAGAACTCAGGATGAAGACAAAACTCGTAAAGTTAACTAAATAACGATTTTGGTTTTGTTTAACTTTGTTGAGATATCAACCGTCGTGTTGAATTGAAGGTCAACCATGCTACGAGATGACGGAGATTACAAGCAACAAAGCATCCGAGGTTTGTATATATTAATTTAGATTTTGATACTTATGTACTTATGTTTAAGTATACCTCTATATCTATATAAATATAAGCATTGTAACTTGACTATTAATAGTCTCCGACGACAATTGTTCTACACTCTCTTCTACATGTACATAATTCTACTACATAGACCCCCATTTTTTAAAAAAACTCCGCTTATCACCCATTATACCCCATAAAATTGTTAGGTCCATTTATCTCCGATTCGATTAATGACTAATTCTCATATAACATTGATTATTTATTTATGCCTGTCTAATTTGATTATAACCCATCTAATCCAATCACTTCTTCCTTAATTTTTTGTATACAGATTATTTTTGGAGCCAGATTTAAATATTTTTTTTTTGTTATTTAGATATTTAAATTAAGAGTTTGTAATGTTTTACAATAACTATGTACAAACTTTTAATAAAAATCATAAAATTTTATTTTAAATTTTATTTTTATGTTTTTATCATAATTTTAAAGACAATACTATAATTTTTTATTTTATTTTATTTTTCTATAAAATATATATAGAATTATACAAATATTTAGTACTATATATTTTTATTTTATTATTAACTTAATAAAACAATCTTAAAACTAGTTTCTGATTAATTTCCGTTTAATCTCTGAGTTTTTTGTTAGGTGCTAGGCCCATCCCAATCGCCTGACTAGCGCTTAGCGATTTGTAAAAAAGACATACACCTAAAGAAATCTTTGATAGAATAAGAAATATGAGCATGATCATAAAAATCCATTACAGAAGTAACAAGACATATATAAAATATAGAGATAATGTTTGTTAGATTTCTATTTGTTAGTATAACTTAGAAAACTTATTTATCGATTTAAAAGATGCGAAGTCGTTTGTTATACTAAAATATATTATTTCAAAAGGATGAAACTATTTTAAATATATAAGTGAACATTAGTTTTTGACTATTTATTTTCTTTCAGAGAAACTTCTATATAACTGCATGTTATTACTTTTGTAAACTATTCTCCTCCCTATTGGCTCATTTAAACTAATCTAATACATCTGTTGTGAAAAATAAAATAAAAAAAAGCTTCTATATGACTATTTTAGTTTGAAGAATCTTAAATATCACTTTACATAAAAGATTAGTTTATTGTATACAAATGGTTAAACAAAATTCCTTAAAGTGATCAGTTTTGCGTCTACTGTTACAAATTTGTAAAATAACCTAGGATGTAACTAACTACCTAAGCAATTTCTGGAATAAACGAAAAAAAAACAGTAAAAGGGATACAATGTCAATTTAAGGAACTGGTATCCAATGTCTAACTTAGTTCCAAATCAACCAGCTAGAGTTTCTGATAAAAATACATATAACATATTCTTTATCGATATATAATAAGAATTTACCAAAGACGCAAGCGCAGAGCACAAGGCGAAAGATTTGGTCAGCCCTAAACGCTAAAACAAGTAAAAACAGCAAAGAAATTAAAGAAGAATGACACATTTGGGTCAGCCCTCCATCAAATTTTTGATACGTATAGGATATCGATACAGGTCATGTACATATTTGTAAATGAATACAATAATTAAATTAAAAATTACGTAATAAGGATTTAGTATAATGATTAAAGGAGTAAAGAAGGTTAAGAGGAGGGATAATGAGATAAAAGCTCAAGTACAATGATAAAGAAAACAAAGAAGAAAAAGGGTGAACACAAACATACCTTCCAATATACAAACAAAGACTGCCATATTTGTCCTAATCCCCATTTCACCTTCACGTATACATACATACACATAACACATATTCAGGATTAGTTGCATATATACTCATTTGTTCAAATATACTTGTCATTTTCAAAACTACTTAGTGTCAAAGGCGAGATTGAGAGCCGAAATTACTACTTAGTGTCAAAACTACTTAGGTTCAGCCTCACGAGGTCATGCATGCCGAAATTACTGTCATCACTCATCAATTGTGGACGTTTGTTTTCAATTCTAAAAAATCGTTAGTTTCTATATATACTAGAATTTGCACCCGCGCATGCGCGGGATTTTAATTTAAAATATTTCTTATCAACAGAAATTGTTGAGCTCAAATATAATAATTCCAACTTTTGAGTATAAATATATAACTTACTTTACTCAATGATATACAACATATATATTTTTTAAGATAACATTTATTTGTTATATCTATTTGCGATTTTACGTGGGATTTTAGTTAAATTTTTTATTAATAAGAATAATTGAATATGAATATAATTTAAAAATTAAAAGATAAATCTATATAAATGCCGTACTTATTTTACTAATATATCTATAACATATATTGTCTGATGTCGCAATAATATTGTCGACAATCTTTGACATTTTATCTTTAAAAGAGTTCATTCCATATTCATATCCCATGAAAACATAGTTTTAAAAGTTCTAACGTCAATGTCGATCGTTGACCTAATTATAGAGACCATTTAAACATATTGATATCCAACATTAAATGCAAATATACAAAGTTTCATGAACAGTTTTACTGCTATGTCGCTAAAATGAGGTTGTCCAAATGCATCATCTGTCATAATATAATTTTAGACTAAGTCAAAAATGCTTAAATGATGAAACATTTGAACCCCACAATAAATATCTATTCATTATTCCAAGCTACATATATTTCTAAAATCTCATATGCTATTTGCAGATGTTAATATTGTGATGTAACCCCATCTTCGTCTTCTAAAAAAAATATAGTGTACTTTAAATATGTTGTTTTTGCCAATGTTTTAGGTTTTTTTCTTTTTATTTGAACAAATTCCAATGTTTTGGGTTAAAAGCATTTGATTATATATAGATATATATATGTTATATATATTTTATATCATGTTATAAAATTGTAGCTCCACCTTATGAGATATGCTACATAGATCACATGCCACTTTTTGTAACGGCTTGCATATTATTTTTTGTATATTTCCTGGCCATTGATTTTGTTTTTAGATAGATTATTTTTTTAAAATTCTTTTTCATAGTTTTCCCAAAAAAAAGTGTGCCCCTTTGTTTTAGATCAAAACTTTTAAGTTAAGTTAAGTTAAATAATTAATATATTCTTTCTTATAAGTAAAATTTAATAATAAATCTTTATGGTATATGTTTCTTAGAAACTAATGTTTCACTTCAATTTTATTTTCATGTTTAGATTTTTATAAATACAATTACATAACTTGTTTTTTTTATTCCACCATGCATTAAAATCTTACTTACATTCTAAAACCCATTAACCCATTCTAAATTTTGGAATATAATTATTTTTTGTTTATAATTTTAATAATAATATTATTACTAAAACAAATTTATAGTATTATTTTTACTATATTAAAATTTTCATTGAATTTACTTAATTCATTTTTTAGATAGTTATTAATTTTATTATTTACTAAAAAAATATATTATTGTTTATACTATTTTAAAATTTAATTAGTTTTAGTTAATTCGTTTTTTATTTATTTTTTACTGTTATTAATTATAATTAATAAATATGCAATTAAATGAATATTAAAAATAATATTTTTTATGCAAAAAAAAAAATAAAAACAAATTGATTAGGTGGATGCTGATGTGGAGGAAGGAGAAGTGAGCAAAGTAGTAGCGCGATAATTAGATTAAGGTTTATTCTGAATTTTGTTGTGTATTTTATTTTTTTTGGTTACGTTAAAATCATATTTACGTTTGTTTTTGTATTTGATTTTGGTTGCTTATGTTGTATTGTTGTTTTTGTATTTGATTTTGGTTGCTTATGTTGTATTGTTGGATATTTTTTATACAAATAGGTTTTGCAGTAAGTATAAGTATAATTTAGTATGCTGTTTAGATTTTTTAAAATTGAGATCATCTTAATTAAAACTCACTCGAAAGTCAAGTTTGACAATGGAACAAACCTTTTGTTACCTTAATTAATACTTACCACAATTATAACTTAACCTAAAGTTTTAGTATTTGAGCGAAAATTTTGGTTCTCTCGGTTCGGGTAAAACCGTAAGCCCAAGTTATTTATTTATAAACAACCTCAACTTTATTATGAAACTTAATGGGCGAAGAAAAAGAAGCCCAAATATGAAAAAAACCACGGGCCTATGTATCTTCTCACTCTCTATTTTTCTGATTCTTCTTCTTCTTTTTACAGACTTCTTCATTCTTGAGCTTTAAAAGCGGTGGATGTTGTTCTTCTACGTTCACGAACTTGTCGGGTTCGGTATAACCACTGAACAGGGTGCTTCCATCAGCGCTCCAGTTCAGGCTTGTGCAGTAAATAACCTGACCCAATCAAAAAACATATCGAATTCAGTTTCCATTGTTATACACAGAAAACAATGGGCTATGTTCGAAATTCTTGAGGAATGAAGTCTAACAACATGAATGATGAATCATCCAAAAACGAACACTTTAGAAGATATCAAGTCTTGCAAGATATCTTAGGTAATCGAAGAGTATGGAGAATGAAATACATTATAACCCTACGTTGACAAGGTAGTCTCAAATCTATAGACTAAAAACGCAATTGTTATACAGGTTTCACATATACATATCCTCAACAACAGGGTAATGCCTCTATGTGAAGCTAAATACAGGCAAAAGACGAGAACACAAGTAACTCACATGACAAAGCAAAGAAAACAACCAGAATTACAGACCTAGATTAATAATAAATCAATCCATTACAATCTTTTCAATGAACTTCCTCATTTCCTACAACAGACCTAGATTACTACTTAATCATCAGACATAACCAACATTACAAACAACAACAGAGCATTCTATCAAAACCAAAGTGAAACTCGAAATCAAGTCATGAGTTAGTTTGTTAGTATGTGTGTACCTTCCTCTTGGTGGCAGCAGGGCCACTGTTGTCAGCCTTCTCGGCCTCAGCCTTGAGATCAACCTTCAAATCCTCAACAATGGTCTTGCTCTCCAGGTCCCAAATCTTAATACCTTGTTCAGTTGCAGCACAGAGCCAGTACCTGTTGGGACTGAAGCAAAGGGCATGGATAACAGAGTTAGCTTCAAAAGAGTAAAGCTTCTTCCCCTCAGCCAAATCCCACAGCAAAACAACACCGTCTTTGCCTCCACTTGCACAGAGTGAACCATCAGGTGACACGGCAACAATGCTCACGTATCCAGTGTGACCAGCAAGTGTCGATCTGAGCTTGCAGTTCGAGAGGTTCCACACTTCCACGGTTTTGTCCCACGAGGCTGACACAATCGTCGGCTGAAGTGTGTTAGGGCTGAATCTGACGCAGCTAACCCAATCACGGTGTCCCTCACCACCTCCTTCTGAGATTGTGTACTTGCACTCACCTAGAGTGTTCCACAGCTTGATCGTACGGTCAAGGGAGAAGGCGACGGAGAGCACATCCTTGGTGTGTCTGACGAATCGACGAGTGGAGACACCAGCAGCTAGATCTCAAAGACGGAGCTCACCGTCCCAGCTACCGGAAAGGGCGAATTGTCCATCTGAGGAGAGAACAACATCCTCAACGAATGAATTAAGAATGAATGAAGGGGAGGATGGAGATTGAGGGTACCTTTTCGTCAATCAGAAGGAAATCAACCCCCATGAGTTGTCCACCTTTTTTAAGGTTTCAAGCAGGCCAGAAACAGAGGATCCTACCTACGATTTGTTGGTCAAGTCGACCAGCTTTAAGGTCAGCGAAAGAAACGAACAAAGAATTCATACTTCTAAGCAGAGAATGTAAGGCCAAATGTAAGTTGAGAAAATGACAATAGGAAGAGATTGGTTTATATAACAGAAGGACTTACGACATTTAAAGAAGAAGTAGTGGACTCTCCATTAAATCAGAGAAGATGGAAGAACATAATTAACAGTTACAAACTAAACCGTAGCAATTGTGATGGAAGACATGGAAGATAAGTGAAAGTGTAGAGGACTGGAAGACTTCAATTCACATCAGATGATGAAACGGCATGGATCATGAGTTAAGGAGAGGAGCAACCGGTGGAGATGGAGAGTCGTGGACACTGCGCTGAGGAAAGACATTCATAGGTTTAATCAATAAGATAGAAAAACTGTTGGGCCTGAATTATATCTGCAAAATTTTGGACTAAGTCCAATCCGAAAAACTCAAAATATTTAAGAAAAAATGCTGACATGGATGCACCAGAAGAGAGAAAAAGTTCACTTTATATATATAATATATATTTTGAAAATATTATATAATAATTTATTAAATCTCTCTTTCGTTTCTTTTTTTCAAGAAGTCGATTACAGTTCTGGTTTTGGTTTTAGTCCAGACCAGCCAGATGTGTAAAAACATATAACTAATAATTATTAAGCAAAAAAAAAAAAAAAAGGAGATGGCGTAACTCCAGTCTCCAGCCAAACGGACTGACCAAACCGACCCTAAACTTTGAACTGAAAAGCCCGTCGGACTCTCGGTCTTCAGTAACATATTGCAATGAATCACCGTGTGCTAACTACTACCACTCTGCTAAGTGCTAACCACTGGAGGTAGATGTTGTCATAAACGACTCGCCACACCCGCATTGCCCTTGGGAGTTAGGATTGATGAATACAAACTCTGATCTGCAATTAACATAAACATGGTTAAATTATATCGAGAAGAGTATTAAAAACAGACTTTGGGTTTGTAAATGTGATAGAGGTCCAAACCTGAGTTTATCATCTACAAAATCCATCTTGGTTCCAATGACATGCATTAAGGCTTTAGGTTCAACAAGTATTCTCACACCTTTCTCCTCCACCAGCTCATCAAATTTCCCTTTCTCATCTGAAAAAGCACTCACAAAGAAACGTGTATATATAAACAAAGGCTCAAGACACACGATCGATCAACAACACACAACTTTGACAATTTTATAGAGCCCAAGATAATATAGAAAAAATGTGCATTAGCATATATATATAGGAAGATAGAGATTTCAGTACATCATAACACCTTGAACCATATATGTACACACTAGACTAGCCAACAAAGGTGACTACCAAAAGTTTGAGAACATGACATATTTGTGAAGCAACAAGATGGTACACACCTAGCAACAAGTTTGAGAAGAGAAATAAGTTATAGATCTGATATAGATTGAACATAAGACATAGCAACCATTGATGAGCCCTTAGAACATAGCAATGCATCCATTGAATGTAAACTAGAAAGCACTTAGAACATAGCCAGTTTTTTCACATCAATGAAACTGTGGAGAAGATCTAAAGACCTCAAAGCATACAGCTGTAGTGTCCCTTTAATTTTTCAAATAAAACAATAAACATCCACAGAATCATTGTTGACTCTATAGGACAAGCCGTTGCAGCCACGAGCCTTAACGCCTAATGGTAAGAAAGGTTTTTTTTTTACGCTGTTGCAAGAAATGATGAACCCTAGAGGTCGTCCGTCAAGGTTAACACTTGCTTCCTTAACGCCGGTCCAACCCTCGCCGTCAAAACTCCATAAGCCTTCATCGAATCCTCAGAGAATATACTTTTTTTTTGGTCAAAGGGCATTAGAGATGATGATTCTACCCTCCATCTTCATTCAATCACCCAACAACATTGTTAACTACCCATTTTCATCTCCGACATCCATTACTTCGTGTTACAGCTTCTCGCAGCTCGTACGATGTAGTCGTTGTTGGCGGTGGGATCATCAGATTGACCACAGCCTGTCAATTCCTTACCGGGTCGGATCTATCCATTGCCGTTGTTGAAAAAGCAGTCCCTTGCTCTGGCGCCACTGGTGCCGGTAATCTTTATTTCATTCCCTTCTCTTACAAAATTGGATTCTGCAAATAAAGTTGGACTCTTGGAGAGTGAATAGAGTTGACTTAACTAACTTGAAATTTATGGTTTTGGGATTTTAGGGCAGGGATATATATATGGATGTGTAACAGTAAATAAATCAGCGAGCTAAAAACTATTCTAGGTCTTCACCAAGAGACTAAGAACAGAGAAAACAGAACTGAAAGATGATCAAAGAGAGAGAAGGATCACCTTAAAGGACTGATTCCGAGTGATGTGAGCAAGCTTAAGCGCCGCAAGAGATAAATGAGGAAGAGAGAGAGATAGGGAAATAAAGATGATACTCATTAATTAGGTTTCTCGAAATGGCAAACATTGCCTTACATACTACTCTTTGGACCACAAACCGGTACCAAAGTAAGATAACCAAAGCATAAACCGGATTACATTTTAATGTATCCGTTACATATAAAGTAAGATACTGAAGGCATATTCCTGTCACAGGATGACACACAAGAAACCAGGCAGTGATGTATGGGACTTGACCTTGAGGAGTCATCAACTTTGGCACAATCTTGTAGAGAGCTTAAACGATGCAGGTCTTATCTGTGTATTGTTGTTATCTGCAGGAAGTTTACTCATTGGAAGGACCTCTGAGGAATGTGTTTCTCTGAAACGAAAGGTTCATGAGCTATCTGAAGCTGGGTTGAGAACTGAATATTTGTCTATTACTGATTTCTTAAAGAGCCTTCGGTTCTTGTGGATGATGATTCCGGGGCTGCATTTCTTCCCCATGACTCGCAGTTGGATGCTCATCGTGCGGTTGCTTATATCGACAAGGTTGCTAGTTTTTCCTGGATATTTGAATGTCTCCTCTGCCTCTTTGCTTTGTGGTTAACTTAGTTTTCTTTTTTTTTTTTTTTTTTTTTATTCAGGGAAACAGAGAGTTTGCAACACAAGGAAGAGATGCCAAGTTCTATCATGAACCCGTTACAGGTTTGATAGGGTTGCTATAATCTTTGTTTAGCTGAATTGGAACTCTTCTGAAACAGAAATAAAAATGCTTTCTTTAATCTAGGGATCAATTGAGTTTATAAATATTCATAACTGTATATGATATTTGTGTCTAGTTTGCCATCACAGTATCCTAATTTTGGTACCTTGTGTTAATAGTATATTTGATTCAGGTCTGAGGGGCATGGAACGGAGGTTACAAGTGTTCAGACTTCTAAACAGAACTTGTATGGTAAGAAGGCTACTATAGTAGCTGCTGGTTGCTAGAGTGGATCTCTTACGCATGAACGGCTTAAAGACTGCAACATTTCGCTTGACGTTCCTGTAAAGCCAAGAAAGGTTTGAACTCTTGTCTCATTGCTCATTCTTCCATTTTCATTTACCCCCGTTATCAAAATCTCTGCCTGCACAAAAATTTGGCATTTTGAATCTCTATCATCGACGTCAACAGGTCTATAAATTCTGGAAAGCTGAGTTCCTGAGAGTAGTATTGTTTACAAGAAAACAAGTATATTTTTGTTTGTCAAGTTGATCCTCTGCAAGCTTCCAGAATTTGCAAACTCTGAAAATAGACTGCTTTCGGATTATCCAACTTATTTCTTTGCAGGGATAATTTTGATTCGTTCCATTTGATTCGTTCGAATCATCAAGTGCTTCAGCTTTAGGATTGGATGTCGATGAACGAATGCTATCTATTTCCATGACAGCCACAGTGGATACAACAGGAAACCTTGTTCTTGTTAATTTCAATTTCATGAGTCTATGTCTCACCTCTTGAACTCCTGAACCAGTAAAATATCCATGTTCTTATTTTGTATGCTTAAAAATGTTTACCAGTCACACATGATATACATACATGTCTAACATCAGGGAACAGCCGTGAATTTGTTGGGTTTGACACTGAAGCTAATGAGTTTATCATCCGCTGCATATGGGAGCGTGCAGCAGAATTCTTCCCCAAGTTAAGAGATATTTCCCTCGAAGATTTCATCCGTAACAGGAAAGTGAGAGTCGGGTTGCGTCCTTACAGTTAGTCTCTTGCTTCTATTGCTTCAAAGATACTTGAAACCGGTGTTTCGAATTATCACAAAACCTGAACGTACTTGTCTTTTAACTGATGATAGTGCCTGATGGGAAGTTAGTGATTGGATCCATGCCCGGATTACAAAACCTGTACTTGGTAGCTGGTCATGAAGGAGGAAGACTTTCCATGGTAATTAATATTCATAATAATGTTCTTAAACCTTTCTAAAGTACATGATCATGATTCCCGGTTTTCTTGAAATCGTTTAGGCTCTAGGAACAGCAGAAATGGTACTGGGGAAACCGTCACAGGTAGCTAGTTCAACGTTTGGGGTTGGAGGACGTTGTTGCTGAGGAAATAGACGCAGTTCAGTTTAGTTAAGGGACTGAATCTTCTTAAGCATTGTTGTTGCTGAATGGTCTCTCGAAGGGAGTGGTGTCTAAATGTTTTTTTGCTGTAGTGTTTGTCTCAGGCATTCTTTTCCATGCATGGTCTTGTATCGTTTCGTTTTCTATGTTTGTTTATAATTTTGCGTTTGGAGTTCCACTAGACGATGATGAGGATTTACAACCACCAATTATAAGCAATTTAATTTATCTATGTGTTCATAAGTTGATAATAGCTTTAAATTTCATCTACAGCTAAACCTGAAATGAAATTGAAGCTACGTTGCCAGTGTTAGCCCATATATGAGAAATAAAAAGAAGGGTGTTTTAGTGTGTGTACCTGAATCATCCCAGGATAGTGTCTACCAAGCCAGGGAGTAACTTCCTGCGTTGTCCAACCTTCGTCATGGATATAAATAATATATCACTTTACACTTCTCACTCTGACTCTACCAACATAAGACATAAGGATATATGATATTAACTCTTACGTTTCTCAAATATAACCATAAGATAACACAAGAAAAGGCTATTTAAGCAAATTATAGTAGTCCAAGTAACCTTTAATGCCCGCCTCTCTTTGAGAATAGTAAGGCTGGATCTCGTCCTTCAAGTATTATTCAAGAAGTCTTGGTTCAATGTTGAATTTCTTGAAGGAAACCCATTTCCTTTGCAAACTCAGCTGTTTCAGAAAGGGATTCAAAAGTTAGCATAGCTGAATTGAACCACATCACGCATATTTCTTTACTGGATTAAGAGAACCAAGTTTGCTGTTACAAGAAGAGGCCCTTTCATTTAGTCCACCATATTAACAAACACATTCACGGGAGCTAGCTGTAGTTGTCCCAAAACATGATCATATATATCTACAATAAAAAATAATAATCAAAACATGTGTTATTCTATCTTGAGGCATATGTAAGGTAAGTTACACTAACCTTAGTGACATTGTCCATAGCCAAAAACAAAATTTCTAACTTGTTTACATATTCTTTTTTTTTTCAAGAGTTTGGAGAGGTTCTTTGTCCATTTCTCCTCGTTCATGGCTTCTTCTAGTTTCAACCTTTAATATCCATTCATATAATATGCAAACAAGTTGAAATTTTTTTGAACTTTTCATTGCTTCACACAATTGATATGAGACAAGACTTTTTGTTTTGCAGACAATTTCTTTCTACTCTTCTCCATTCATCTTCGCAACCTGTACTCACAATTCATCTGCACATTTACGTGACCAAAATTTTCAGAATTTCTAAAACTTGAGTATAGTCTGTAAAAAATTTCAAACCAATTTTTTTTGAAATTATACTAATCTAACGCAAGACCTTCAAATCATAATTTTGTATCGCACGTAGGCTTTGCTCTAAAAAAACAAGGATGAACAAAAATTCAGAGAGTAAATAAAATAAAAGATAGAAACTTATCTAATAGGACATGGATTGCTCCCTTAAATGCAAGCAATGATTTTATCCATCTGCAAACTCATCATCTATCAAAATTTTCGAAATCAACAAAGTTTGCAAATAATCAATCAGGATATAAGTCTATAAAGCTATGCTTTGTAGTATCTAAAACCAAAAAGAATAGAAATATTTGATAGCAACATAACTTCCCATGCTTCAAAACTATATAGTTGAACAAAGCTATTATTCATCAGCATAACTTACCTTCAAGAGTTCAGACTACAGTAAGAAAAGAGACTATAACGATAATTTTAACACTTAATTTACCTCCAAAATGCTCTAGTTATCTTTTCGTAGAGCAGTAGTCTACTTGTTTGCATATACTAGGTAGGTAGACACAAGTTGTGTACGTAGGTTTCAAGCAGTCCTTTAGTTATCTAGAAAACGAGAATGATGTCAGTTCTATTGCATTTTCATTACAACTGAAACAGCTGTCATGATCTAGAATTCATCACCTCGTCTTGACATCTCTGTAACTATAACCGCAGCTTCAACATTGGTATAGAGGCTGAACTTGAGAGATCGTACAATGATTTGGAAGCCCTTCCTCTGATCTGCAATCTGTATCCTCCAAAAACACAAGGTTGAGTCAAATTCAGAGAGTAAAATTAACTACAAGATATAGAAACTTTATGGCCTCCAGGATTTTTCTGAACTCCAGCTTGTCCTAATTCTTTACTATGGTCAAACACAAGCAAGATGCTGCTTCTGGTGGACAATCTGCAACAAGACACAAAAAGAAGCAATCATAGATTTTTTTTTATAGTTACTGCTCCCAGATCAACTACATGTTTTTCTATTTATATAGTTAAAATAAGTAAAGCCCTCAAAGTAAGTTATCATAGTTACTGCTCCCAATCGTGATATCCCCCGGAAAAATGCAGTAAGGAACTTATAATGCGGGCAACGAGACGGCTAACTCAATTGAGTCCACATCATGAGCAATTACCACCAATCACGTCTTGTTCTGCAATAAAAAAAAACATACATGTTTCAGAAAAGATCCTGCAGCTAGCTAACTAATTTCGAGTGACAATTGAATAAATCAGGAAAGGAAGAAGCTTTCTCATTGAGGTTAGTCGCATGATTAAGACCTCAGCCTTCACAACAATTGACTTCTTTTACTTAGAAGGTTTGCCCTCAGCCTTCTTAACAATTGACTTCTTTTACTTAGAAGGTTTGCCCTCAGCCTTCTTGAGAAGACGCTCCTTCTTAGCAGTTTATACTTCAAGTTTATACCAGAGAAGAACCTTGAACAGAGGAGTGGCTGCAATTATACAAACATTGGGTTAAAATAGCTAAAGGGTAATATAAAATAGAGCTGTCAAGGGTCCCTAAAACAAAGCTGGAGGGACCTTCGAGCTCTGCTTCAAGATACCCAAGAATCTACAGCCATAAAAACAAATATGTCACAAATTCGAACAGCAACAAGGTGTTTAGAGGGCTGTTTGGCAAAGAAATAAAAGAGAGAGAGAGAGACACCAAAACTTAAGGCTTTCAAATTATGTAACAACTACTACGAAAACAATTCCTGCATATGTTTTAGGGATGCCATCTCAAGAAATTATATGAAGTGCAATTTCCAGCTTGCGATTGTTTTAATAACACCTGAGATGAACTTAAGCGACCTACCAAAAAAAAAAAAAAATCAAACGGAACCAACAAGGTTTAAAGGTTGGAAATCGAAAAAGAATGGTGTACTTGAGAAAGAAACCAGCGCTTTGCTTTTCTGAAGACACAATAGACCCTTAGCTTCCCCTGGATTTTGAAAATAACCTTTAAATCTTGTAATATAATAGATACAACTTTGAGAGGTTTCGCTAGTTAGCAAGTCTAGGCATCACAACTAAGATAAAGAGAGAACAATATAGAGGCTGTCCTTGAGAGTTCTTACAATGCTTTGCGAATCCTTCCCATGATCTGCAATATGTATCCCCCCAAAAACACATGTTAACTTTGCTCCAAAAAAACAAGGATGAGCCGAATTCTGAGTAAATGGAAGTAAAGGATATATAAACTTACTAATATGAACTAGGATCGCTCCCTTGAGTACATGAAGTAGTTTTATCCATCTCCAAAATCATCATCCATCAAAAATCGTAGTCCAGGAGGATAGAAGCCTAAAGTTATGATTCATAGTATCTAAAACAACAAGAATCGAGTTATTTGATAGCAAACAATGAATTTTGATAGCAAAAAAAAACTCAAACGCAGCAAACAATGGATACAACGTTGCAGTATCGTTAACTAGTTTTTGGAATCACAAACTGCATCATAACTAAAGTACAGAGAGAAAATATTTACCTGACCAACAGTTTCAGACTTTCTGCAATAAACACAAAACGCATGTTAACTTTGTTTTAAAAGAAGGATGCATGAACAAAATTTAGAGAGTAAATTTAAGTAAAAGAGACTGTTTCAAGCAATCGCAAGCAAGCAAATTTATCTAATAGGACATGATCAGTGATCGCAAGCAACCCCTTGTTTCAGAATTTCTACAATAACCAATCTCTAGGCATAAAATCAAACACACATGTAAAACTTTTTGAATCCTGCAAATTTTCAACAAGGTCCAACAAGTTATAAACGGTATCAGAAGTCAAGGCTTTCAAATTACCTAATAACTATTACGAAAACCATTCATGCATATATATATTTTAGGGATGAAATCTCCAGAAATTATATGGAAGTGCAATTTTCAGCAAACAAAAACCTTAATTCGACCTGAAATGAACTCATGCGACCTACAAAATTAAAAAACAAGCGCAGCCAACAAGTTTTAAAGATTGGAAATTGAAAAAGAATGGTGTTCTTAAGAAAGAACATTGAAATTTAATTCTCTCGAAGTCAAATAGAAAGATAATTTATGGTGAAACCCAAAGAACTTAGCCTTAGTCTTAGCCTGCGATTTCGATCCCATAATACCACCTCCCCGCTTCTTAAGGTACTCTTCATACTTGTCATTGAAGTTTTCCTATGCGGATATAGATCGAAATCATTTGAAATTATTCTACAGATATATATAGAACACACTCTAAAACAAAAATGTAAAACATTATTATCACCTTTATGGTCTTCAGGATGTTGCTGAACTCCAGCTTTTCCTCGTTCTTTACTATGGTCAAACACTTACATGATGCTGTTTCTGGTGAACAAGTATCCAAAAAAAGAAGAAGGAGATATAGATCAACTACAAGTATTTTTTTAAATAAAATAAGTAAATCCCTCAAAAAAGCAATCATAGTTATCGTAATATCCCCTTGACAGTGCAGGCAACCAGACGACTAACTCAATCGGGTCCACATCATGAGCAATTACCACCAATTCCACCTTGTTCTACAATCAAACAAACATATAGGTTTCAGAAAAGATTCCTGCAGCAAGCTTACTAATTTCTAGAGAATGTCAATTGTATTAATCAGGAAGGGAAGATACATGCTCGATGAGGTAAGTCAAAGGATTAAGGCCACACTTCACAAAAATTGGCTTCTTCGACTTGGAGGGTTTTCCCTCAGCCTCACAATGAGCCTTCTTGAGAAAACACTCCTTCTTGGAAGCTTTGTCTTCAGGCCTATACTTGAGAAGAACCTTGAATAGAGGACTGGCTGCAATTATACAAACATTGGGGTTAAAATAGCTAAAGGGTAGATATAAAAAAACAGAGCAACAAGAGAAATAGAGAAGAAGCCCTAAGCTTTTGTCAACTAGTTGAGAGCTGGTGGGACCTTCGACCTCTTCTTCAGGGCTCATAACTATGATAAAGAGAAAACGTTTAACTGACAAAAATAACAAACTAAAAAAATTATACCATTACACATACATACCTCTAATCAGTTTATACGTCACCAAATTAAATAAAAAATGATTTGAGAATAGATATATCTAGATACTCACTTTAAGTGTCAAAAAAAACCTTGTAATGGTGAACCTTGAGAAACCTAAAATATTAACAAAGAAATATATCTGATATAAGAGTAAAACAGTCTCTTCGAAGATAACAAAAAATCACAAGACCCTATAATGTTCATGTTCAGATTAGGATGATGTAACTAACTTACGAACATCTGAGGGTTGAAATCCTTTGCCATTTACGGTATTACTCCATAAGCTCCTATAAACATAAACAGACAAATCATAGTTTAAAAAATAACAAACTAAAAAAATTATACCATTACACATACATACCTGATACCTCTAATCAGTTTTTTCGTCACCAAATTAAATAAAAAATGATTGAGAGTAGATATGAGATACTCACTTCAAGTATCAAACAAACATGTAAAACTTCAGAATACTGCAACTTTTCAACTAATTAGAAACGGTGCCTTACAATACAGTGTCAGTATTTTTATGAAAGCAGTCCTCAAGAGATCTTACAATGCTTCAGAAGCCATTCCCATGTTTTGCAATCTGGATCCCACAAAAACGCAAATTAGCTTTGTTCTAAAAACAAGGGATGAACAAAATTCAGAGAGTAAATTTAAGTAAAAGAGACTGTTTCAAGCAATCGCAAACTTATCTAATAGGATGGGACATGGATCAACGATCGCAATCAAACAATAGTTTGATCCATCTGTAGAATCATCATCATCATCATCCATCAAAATCAAAATCAGACCGTTGTCGCATCTCAAACGGCTCAAATAGAAAGAGATTATAAAAATCATGAGATAGAAAACAAAATCGGACCGTTGTGGCATCTCAAACGGCTCGAATTTAAAGAGATTTCTCAAAGGTCGGTGGTGGTGATTTTAGAGATTTCTGGGTTTTATTAGAGACCCAAACGGTCAAAAACTCGGATTGAAACATCTCTCTCTTTTGTAACTGAAAAGGATACTTTTCTGGATTTAAATCGCGTTTCCAAGTCCACGATTTTATTATTTTATGACTGTTTGAAGTGTCACCGTGTCTAATCAATTTAACTAAACCAAAACTTACAATTAAACCAAACCAATATTATATTACAGATTAAACCAAAACAAATTCAGAACCGGTTCTATTTTAATTCTATTTTTCTTTTACATCATCCCTAATTTTCACATGATTAATGTCATGAAAATTTCAAATCAAGAACGATTAGAAAATTTAAAGATCTGCATTAGAAATAAGTTTATAATACTCAGCAACCAAGAACAATTCTGATCAGTGTGAAGAGGACCACTGCAACTCCAAGAGTATACTAAAACATGTGTAATGTGGATGCAGCCTGAAAGAATGATTTGAATGCAAGTGGCATTGGTTGAGTTTTGAGAGATGAGAAAGAGGAAACATCTGATGGGTTGTGTGCTGCTGCTGAAGCCTTCCCTCGTCTTGGTAGTTCCTTGAAGTTAATGCCTCTGCCATCACATGGGCATTGAACTGTCTATAAGGTTTTTTTTGGCAATTCGAGAGAAATTATTCAACCATAAGAGTGAAGTAAGATTAAGAATCTATTACACAATAGATTGGGATTTATTGACCATAAGGGAGATTATCACCGGTCACTATATTGGAAGATTAAGAATCTTTTGCTAATGACACTTTGCTCTGGCCATGTCGCAAGTTCTTCCTTCACCTCCAAGGCAAACATATAACCTTTTGCATTCACCACCTAAGCAGAGCAATCAGCTTCCACAGTACTACATTTGCTTCTAAATTCCCAAACTCCTAATGTATTTGGATTTCTTTTGAGGATTTTATTTTGTACATGATTTAGCTGTTCTTGGATAGGTATAGTTTTTTGATTAAAAAAAAAGATAGGTATAGTTTCTGGATTCTTTTGTAAATCACTCTTATGTGAACAATATATGCGATAATTAAGCTACATGTGTTATATGAATTTGTGATCTCTTTGAAGAAGAAGAATCAATGAAGAACTCCTTTTACGTTTAATTAAACATTCCCTAGTCCCATGAAGAATCTTGAGGATTTTTATAGGATTTTTTAGAGAAGGTTGAGGAAAGCTTTCGTTTTGCTTTTTATTTTTCTTTCTAAAAATGATTAACACTCCCTATAGTCTATGAAGATTGACGATTGCTCGATGTATTGTTTAATAGAATAATTATTTCCTCTAATGTAGTTGGTAACCCACTGAAGTTAGTTGGTAAATAACAAATTAACGATTTACAAGTTTGGTGGTTCCGATTATTATATATAGCTACAAGACAATCACTTGGTATTTTAGTTACAACTTACAAGACAATGCAAAATATATTACTATTACGAGCCATTTCCACCACGCACATTGTTCAGTTCATATACATAAGCCGAGTTATTTAAAAGACTAGGAAATTATATAACTTGCAGAAACAATAGTTTAGTGGAGCAATCATAAGCTTAAGCTGTTTAAGGATACCTCATCAAAATCTAATGCATTATTTTTTTTTTATGGCTTTGGTGTTGGATTTTGCCCACCAAAGCCACTGTTCATTCTAATGAACAAATCTAATGCATGATGGAAAGACTCTACTCCTTTGTATGCAAAACAGCAAAAGTCATAATTACATTCTATAAAAAGTTTAATCTATAAGTTTTTAAGGCTTTCCACATAAGATTATAAACAAACAATCACTATGGTAATCCATTTCAAGAATGACAAAATTTCTGAAAATATTATTTAGAAAATGGTAACAACTATTTTAATCCCCACCATATTCACCATCAACTACTTTTTCTTTTTGTCAAACCACCATCTACTACTTAAGTATTGGAAAATTGGCCTTATTAGAAGTAGGGGCGACCATATTCCATGAGAGCTTTATGTAAGTTAAATGGCCATATTAATATGAGTAAATTGTTGAGATCGTAGCATTTTTTGTTACTTTTGAAGTTATTTTTGGAGATTCAACGACGACTTAGTAGCATTTTTTGATATATGTTGATCATGGAATAAGCCGTATATTATATGATCTAAATTATCTTTTCGGTCACTATGTTTCAAACCTTTTTTTGTTACTATATGTAACCAAACATTGAAAAAATATATATCAAAACGATATATTACATCATGCAATGAATCATCCTATTTAAATAATAGTTTACTGTGGAAAAAATGGTTGTAAAGATCAAAAACACGATATGGTCGTCTGGATATACATATACGTAAAATACAAAACAGGAAAACAATTGCTAACGAGGCGTGGTTGCCATTAAAAGGTGTAATATGTAAATAAAAATCTCTATATAAAAAAGCTCCACTTGAATGTATATGAAGACCCATTCATTGAAAGCAACAAAAACAAAAACTAAAAACCAGCATGGCTTTGCTAAAGTTGTCTCTCTTGGGACTGTTTTTGCTACTAACCATCGTCGTGGTCTCTTCAGTAACAGCCGATGGACCTGTTTGCTCGCCGTCGACAAAACTAAACCTGGTAAGTTTTTGTGATAGTTTTATATTTGACAAAACAACTTATTGAAAGTGCATCAGAGCTCTGAAGGTAACAGGAGCTTGTGAAGTGTCTCAGAGTGCTGATATGCTGACGTGGCAGAAGAGCTGACGTGGAGAAAGTTTATGGGATGCTGTGACAAGAAGCGTGAGAAGAAAGGAAGAAGAAGATCAAGATATACATGAAGATATTGAGAGTATATTTGATCGAGAGAATTATGGGAGGATATTTCTTAGGATAAGGAATATTTCCTTTTAGTTAGGGATCCATAAAGATCTAGGTTAGAGATCGTTTGTGTGGGGTATAAAGTGACGAGGGCTAGCCACAAAAAGAGTTAGCACTCGTGGGGAAAAGTTTGTGAGTTTTGTAAACTTTCAAGCAATCGAAAAAAGGGCTTTGAAGGTAAGTGTGTTCATTTTACTCTTTTAGATCTACACAGGGTGTTGTGATAGATAGACAAGAGAGTAGGCTTAGATTCATAATTTGTAAAAGGGAGTGTTTTTATAAGTTTGAATAAAAGCGTTTGCTTGGCGCGTTTCCAAGTGGTTTGAGTGATTTGCTGTCCTCTATACCTTTACACTTATATCCATACTGATTTTTGTTTTCTTTAATTTACTTTTATATTACAGAGATGCAATAACGAAAAGGGCAGTGTTGTTGCTGATTTCTTCCATCGTTGTAAGGAGTTAAGTGAGTACCCTGTTTCCGTTAAGTATTTGTTGTTGTTTATAGTTTTTGTTTTTTTATTTTTTACTAGGTTTTGAACCCACGCTACGCGTGGGTTTATTTGGTATATTTTAATGAAAATTTTATATACTCACTCAGTTTCAAAATATAAGAAATGACCACTTTAAAAAAGTTTAGTTAAATTAGTATTAAGTAAAAATTTAAATTTCAGATACGCAATTTTAAAAAATATAAAAATAAGTTGTGTTATAAAATCAAATCAGATCAAAAAGATAATGAATTTAACTCGACGTCCAGGCGAGGCAAATCAAAATGGTGACCTCACATATCCTAAACCATTTCTTTGACCACCAGAAAAACGAAATAATTTTATAATCTTGAATTTATCTCGTTTTTCATATTTAATTCATAGCTACCACCTATGTTTTCGTGTTTTAATTCAATATTTTCTTATTTTTCATATTCTTTATTGTCATTTCCATTGTCAAATTTTATGGTAATTGTCATCGTTACTTTTATCCGGTTCTTCGTTATACTCTTCTTCTTCTTCTTACTTGTCAACTTTTTCACATTCTTCCACTGAAAAACTTTTTTTTTAGACTACCATACAACTTGTTAATCCATCAAACTCTAAGACCAAAATCATACCTTTTCTAATAAAATTTGTGCAATTCATAAAGACCAGCATAGTCAAAACATGCATTCAATTATTGATAATTTCATCCATATACTTATTCGTTTTTAGATCCACACGTATTGAAACTTCTCAAACCAAAATCCTTACTCACGGAGAAAGTAATATGAACACATGTATAGTTAAAACCAAATTTGTGCTTTTCGTCGATCCTTCTTCTTTAAACTCAAATAACCAAAACTCAATGTCTTGCGACGTCAATCCTTCTTTCTTATACTTAAAAATAAAAATTTTACTGCAAGAATATCAAATCATATTTCTTTTATTTCTATAAATTTTACTTTTTTTTCTAAAAATTCTTAATAATATAGATTACTACTATATTTCCAAAAATGTTAATTAGTGAAATATCTAATACTTATTGGTTGTTTTAAATCCTATACGGACACCTTTAGGAGTTTATGGCTTCAACTTTTAATTAGTATAGATATAATATTTTAAAATTTCTATGGAGGTTAAGTAATTGTAATATTTTAAAACATTCTATGAGATTTAAATATTTTTAATATTTGAACCTTTTAAAAGTTTTAATATTTATAATATTTTAAACTTTTAAATTTATAAAGTATAATTTTTTAGAAACCTTTATAAGCTAAGAAATTTTTAAAATTTAAAGACTATAAGATTTTGAATTCTTTTAAAAGCTAAGACTTTTAGAAGTTTCAATATTTATAATATTTTAAACTTTTAAAAGGTTTCAAAATATAATATTTTAACCTTTTAAAAAGTTCAATATTTATAATATTTTAAATATTAAAATTTTTAAATTTTAATATTTAAAAACTTTTTAAAAGTTTCAATATTTATAATATTTAAATTTTTAGAAATTTTCAATATTATAATATTTTTTTGAAACTTTTGAAAGTTTTAATTTGATCAAATAAAAAATCGGATCAAACCGAATAAAAGTTTTTAACTTGGACGCCTGATAAATCAAGCTTTCCTACTCATTCGCTGTTGGAAGCATATTAATCTTTATTTATACTGGTTCTGAACCATTATCTAAAAAATTTCTAGCCGATGTGGGACGTTGTGCATAGTTCTTTTATTTCCATAAATTTAAAATTTTCCTTTTTCTAAAAATTCTTAATATAGAAAATTCTGGAAATTTAAAAAATGTTAATAAATGACATGTCAAATCCTTATAGGTTGTTTAAAATAATTCTTAATATAGAAAATTCTGGAAATTTAGAGAATGTTAATGAGTGACATGTCAAATCCCGATAGGTTGTTTAAAATCCTATGTGGACGCCTTAAAGAGCTTATAGCTCCTACTTTTATTTAGTATAATTTATTGATAGACAAGATCCAATGGACTATTGGTCCGTAATTCCTATTGGCCGGGGACCAAAAAATTTGTTGGTGTTCAGTATTTTATTTTATTTCAATTTTTGTATAATATGATATTAATATTTTATTTGGATTATTATTTTTATTTACTATTCATAAATTATAGTTTGTAATGGTGCGAACCGAGAAAAATAGAAAAAAATCACAGCGAAATAAAGATCCTTTTTATGTGAAAATAAATTTGATCTGCATTGGATTATAGTCTATCTATCCGCTGATGGTTTAGTATGCTTCGTCTGCAACATCCATTCAAAGTTTTAGCTGATCATCCCACATCCAAAAGATGTGTTACAACAGTGTTTGAAAGTTATGAAATCCCCTTGGGGAGGATGATTGTATTCACGGGCTTTAAATAGCCATAGAGGTTACATCGATGTCCTATATACTTGGGATACATAAAACAATATAAACTAGATATTAGCTATGAAGTTGAACAGAATATCCCTATATTCTATCACCCTCCCTCAGTTGAAGCTTCGGGACTCCTGATGGTTAAACTGGCTCGAAACTCATTGAAAAGGCAGGTGGGTAAGCCTTTCGTGAAAATGTCGGCATATTGAAGAGAGCATGGTACATGTATAACTTTAACCTCGCAAATGGCAATCTTTTTGCGGACAAAGTGGATATCGAGCTCTATATGCTTGGTCCTTTGATGTTGAACCGGATTGTTGGCTAAGTAGACTGAGTCGATGTTGTCGCAGTAGACTAGGGAAGCTTTTCGCAATGGTAAATGTAGTTCCCGTAGTAGATTGCGTAGCCATGTGAGTTCTACAACGACATTCGCCACTCCTTTGTATTCTGCTTCTGAGCTAGACTGTGAAACCATTTGTTGTCGTTTGGCTGACCATGAGACAATGTTCGAACCAAGAAAAACACAGTAACCGGATGTGGAGCGTCTAATATCGGGACAGCCGGCCCAGTCTGCATCAGTATAAGTTGTCAGAGTAGTAATGTCACCTCTCACAAGCTGCAAACCATGTTTCACTGTCCCCTGCAAGTAGCGGATTATTCGTTTCAGTGCATTCATATGTGGGATGCGCGGATCGTGCATGTAGAGGGAGATTTGGTGGACTGCATATGCTATATCTGGGCGTGTGAAAGTGAGGTACTGGAGAATACCAGCCAAGCTCCTGTAAGTCATCGGATATGGTATAGGTTCCCCATCAGCAGCAGAGAGCATGGACTGAAGATCCACTGGAGTTGCGCATGGTTTACACTCAGACATACCCGCAGGATTGATAATGTCTTGTGCATAGCTAGGTTGACTTAAAAACACACCTTGTTTGTTGTAGTCAACTTTGATGCCCAAAAAATGTCATAGCTTCCCCTCGTCAGACATTGGGAATTCATCTTTTAGCCTATCTATTATCCGCTTGAGGAGGGTGATAGATGAAGCAGTTAGCATGATATCATCAACATAAAGCAGGAGATAGGCAAGATGAGGACCATTTTTGTAGACGAACAAAGAGTTGTCGGTCTTGCTTATGAAAAATCCAATCTTGGTTAGATACGTTGTAAACCGAGAGTTCCAGGCCCTTGGAGCTTGCTTTAAGCCATAAATGGCCTTATTGAGCTTGCAAACATGATTTGGAAATTCTTTGCTCACAAAACCAGGTGGTTGGTGCATGTAGACTGTCTCATTCAAGTCCCCCTGAAGGAAGCATTCTTTACATCCAGCTGATGCATAGGCCAGTTCAAAGCGACTCCAACATCCAAAACGGTTCTTATTGTAGCAGGTTTGACAACCGGACTGAAAATCTCGTCGTAATCAACCCCTTGTTCCTGTGATTTCAAATTCGCTACAAGTCTTGCTTTGTGGCGCGTTAGAGCTCCATTGGCATCATATTTGTGTTTGAAAAGCCACACTGAGCGAACGATATTGACGTTAGGGGGCCTATCAACCAAATTCTAACTTCTAGTCTTAATCATGGCACCATATTCATCAGTCATAGCAGGATTCCAATTAGGGTCTTGTAGGGCATGGTTGTGACCTTTTAGAAGTGGTGATTTGGTGGTGATGTTAAGGGACAAAACAGGTTTTGGTTTAGCTATGCCAGATTTTGATATGGTGGTCATTGTATGGCTAGGATTGGAAGATTTCGAAGTTGTGGTTATTGGTGGAGGAAGAGCCGGAGTTGGTGTTTGTTGGTGGATAGGTGTTTCGAGTATTGCTTTGAAAATTGGAGGGGTATCATCAACAACGTCGAGGAATGTGTAAGAGGAAGGATGATGAAGCTGTTGATCTACTGCTGGAAATTTATCTTCGACAAAAAGGACATGTCGCGAGATAATAATTTTCTTTATTTTCAAATCCAGGCAGCGATATCCCTTGTGTTGTGAAGGGTAGCCAAGGAAAAGACACGAGGTTGATCTTGGTGAGAGCTTAGAGAGATTGTTATGGTTTAAGGAAGGGAAGCATAGGCACCCAAAGACCCTAAGATGATCATATGATGGAGGTTTGTTGTACAACAAAGTGAAAGGGATTTTGTTTTGAATTGCTGAAGAGGAGAGAATGTTTAAAACATGAACAGCAACATTCAAAGCTTCTACCCATTAACATGGTGGTAATCGAGCTTGAAAGAAGAGAGCTCGAATAGCATTGTTTATTGTTCGGATCATTCGCTCAGATTTACCGTTTTGTTGTGAGGTATGAGGACATGTGAACCAAACTTTAATGCCATTTTTCTCAAAAAAATCATGGAATTGATTGTTATTGTACTCACCACCATTGTCATATTGAAAACTTTGAATGAAGGCATCGAATTGTGTTTTGATCATATTTGAAAAGTGTTTGAATTTAGTGAAAACATCACTTTTTCTGCGAAGTGGAAAAACCCAAAGGTGATGAGTGAAAGCATCAAGAAATAAAACATAGTATTTGATCCCACGTATGCTTGAGACAGGGGAGGTCCAGACGTCGGAGTAAATGATTACAAATGCTCTAGAAACCGTGGAAAGAGATTTATCAAACGACAATTTTATTTGTTTTCCCAAATGACAAGGTTCACAAGAATGAGACAACTTGTTTTTATTACAAAAACCGAAAGACTTAGATAGAAATGAATCAAGAGAAGCCGATTGAGTATGAGCTAGACGTTTGTGCCAAAGGGATGGAGTCGACGCAAGGAGAGCTGTTGAGGTGGGCATTGTTTTATTGAGGGATGCTGGAAGTGCGTATAGGTCACCTTGGCTATCACAGCGGAGCAGAATCCTCCGTGTTTGAAGGTCCTTCACAGAAAAGCCAAAAGGATCAAATTCAACCGTACACCAATTATCGGTGGTAAGTTTTCGAACAGAAATCAGGTTTTTGACTATTTGGGTGTAACTAGCACATTTCTGAGGTTTAGAGGACGAGAAAGGCTTTTTATAGAGGAAGAACCCATACAAGTGACCGGTATTTTGGAACCATTGCCTACTATGACTGATTGAGTGATGTTATGACTAATGTTAGAATGGAGGTTACCTGGTGTGGAGGAGAGATGAGCCGTCGCACCTGTATCCATGATCCACGGATAAGCATTCGGGTCCGAGATGCTCGCCGTCATCGGAGTTGCTGGAGGGAGTTCAGTAAGGTGAGCTTGCTGGTACGACAAAGCCGGAGAGGTCGGGAACGACGGTCTGTATTGTTGTTGTGGCCATTTCCCATAGTAGTTGGGCCAAGACGGGAACAGACCTTGCCAAAAAGGTGGTGTGGCCCAATTAGGAAAATTAGCTCTTGATTGATAGTTGTGTCGACCACCTCCTCTTGTTCGATTGTTCCGGCGATTACCTCTGTTATTGCCAAACTGTTGTCGCGGATTTGCTTGAGATGAAGGACGAGGCTCCAAAGGTGGGACTGAGATGGTGAGAGCCGTTGTTGAGGATGAATGATCAGTATGTGTGGATACGAGGCGTTGGGATTTTTTTAGGCGAGATTCCTCAAGTTCCAGCATCGATTTCGCCATTGCAAAGGTAGGGAACGGGTCCTTGTGTTTGATTACATTGATTATGTAATCAAACTTTTCATTAAGTCCATTCAGCATGTACATGACCAAGTGGCGTTCATTTACTGGGGCCTCGACATTGGTGAATAGGTCGGCGAGGGATTTGATTTTCTGACAGTACTTCTGAATTGAACGATCGCCAATGACCATGGTGCAAAGCTCGTTGTCCAGCTGAATAGTCCTCGCCTCCTTGTTGTTGCGAATATGATTTTCAACACGAATCCAAATATCACGAGATGTCTCACTAGTTTTAAAGGAAGAGCGAAACAAATCTGGTGTTATAGTGCCGTAAATCCAGAGTTTGACCAAGCCATCACGCTTGTACCAAGCAGCATCGTTTGCATTAGTCGGACGTAGATTCTCGTCGATATGCCCGAGGACATCAAATGTTAGGCAATGAGTGAGGAAAAGCTCTTTCCAGGCGTCATAGTTGTGGTCGTCGAGGTCTAGGATGAGCGGGATGTGAGATTTGATATTTGTGACACCAAAAACACGCTTATAGGGACCTTGAGGGGCAGCCATAGTTGATAAAAGAGAAAAAAAAAAGCGAGAGAGAGAGAGATAGAGAAAGAAGAGAGACGGAAGCAAATGATATCAAGAGCGAACTCGTTCTGATACCATAAAGTTATGAAATCTCTTTGGGGAGGATGATTGTATTCACAGGCTTTAAATAACCATAGAGGTTACATCGATGTCCTATATACTTGGGATACATGAAACAATTAAACTATATATTAGCTATGAAGTTGAACAGAATATCCCTATATTCTATCAGTGTTCTCTCCAAAATTCTCTATATATAGAGGCTTATGGCTTTGAACTTCTATTAAAATGTCACTAATAGCGTCTTTCTGATTTCTCTTTCTGTGTTTATTCAAGTTTCGTATCATAATTCTTGTTCTTTTAGCCAAAGTTGTCTAAGCTTTTACTAATTTTTCTTCTTAGAGGATTAAGATCTACCCATCTTTGTTAATATATATATATACTCAATTATGTTCTTAGTAATACCTACTAAGGAGCATCATTTCATTGACTACTCCTTAATCCTTATCATACTTGATTTCAGATTCCACGTTGTTTTCGCCACAAAAATATTCCAACTAAGGACCGTCATTTCATTGACTAATCTAGCTAGTTCTAAGGAAACTATGTAAACTGTATTATATAATACAAAACAGAAATTAAACATTTGTTTATTATGTAACCAAAGCTAAAAGTTCTATCCCCTTTCACATAATCATATTATCCTAAATCTTAATGTATCAAAACGATGATTAATTGTTACACGCAATTGAAGCATAGTGATAGGAATGTTGCAAATGTCTCACCATGGTGGTGTATACAGATTTTGAGAAAGAGACTCGACAAGATTTTTCTTAAATCACCAAACTTGATAAAATATTTGGAACAGGTAGCAAATTTTTCAACACACATAGCTCCTTAAACTTAGACACGTACTTAGAAGTTACATATCATCAACACATAAACTCCTTAAAACAACAACAACACACACACACACAAAGTAGTTTACAAACGAAAAGACACAAATGCAACTCATTAATTGACATTAAGATGAGAGAAACCCCAAAACACCAAATCATCAAGCCGCTCATTGGTCGGACAATTCCCACCATGAACCAGCAGACCTTCCTCACCATCCTTAACCGCTGCAGTAAACGCACACCACCCGCGTTGGCTCGGCTTCTCCTCCTCTTTCCCACACACAATCCTCTCCCACACTAATGTCTCTGTATCAAGCTTGTAAACCTCTCCAGACATCTTCCCAGCTCCCATATGCATAAGCTCATGCGGCTCTTCCTCCCCACCATATATAACAATGTATTTCCCGTAAGAAACGGCCGGAAACACGCTTCTTGCCGACGGTACATCCCCGGTGGTCTCCACAGCAGTCCATTTCTCACTAGCCAGATCAAAACAATGAATATCACCCAATTCATTACCATCAAACCCAAACAAAACCCAAATTTTCCCTTCGACAACCACAAGCCCCGGTGCTCCTCGCCCTTTACAAGCTTCCCCTGCATCAGGATACTCAACCCACTTCTGATCAACAACATCGTAAGCGTGAAGCGTGTTCACACGTCCCTTAGCAGTAACACCACCAAAGACATAAACTTTACGATCATCACAAGCCATTGAATGGTAGCTACGACCAGGGAGCCCTTCTTCAACAGGAGATAACATTTTCCACTCATTAGTCACAGTGTCATAAGAATACAAACCGTTGTACTTCCGCTGATCATCACGGCCACCGTAGACGTAGATCGTTTTACCGATCGTGACCATGGAGACTCCAAAACAGGGGAAAGGAGCCTCCCCTGTCGCAGGAGCTATAGACCATTCTTGACTCTGGAGATCGAAAACGTAAAGATCGTTGTCGATATGAATCGTCGGCTTCAGCTCACCGCCGAAACAGTAAACTTTGTTCCCAACGACGGTCATGGCGTGTGAGCTTCTCGGTCCAGGACCAGCTCCCTTTTGACTCACCTGATCAACATAATCAAGATCAGATTTTTTCAAGAATCGAAGCCCTTAATTATATTTTGAAGATTGAAATTAAGATTGAATATTTTACCTTGACCCATTTGTTCTCCACCGGACACATTTTTTCTTTGTTCTTCACACCAAAAAAGATTATTATCTTTAAGAAACTCTGATAGATCAAAATTTTATGGCTATGGTTTGTTTCTTGATATTGCGTGTATACTTTACTTATATAGGCGAATGTGGTGTCACGGGACCACGATGCATTAATTAAAAATATACAAAGTAAATTAAGATTTCTCTTACGAAACCTTCCATTGTTGGAAAAGAAAAATAAAATGGAGATACGTTACCATTTTTAATTGTGGCAGTTTCAAAAAATAATATGATTGTTATTTGGATCCGTATTAAGAAAAAAATCTTCACTAAATTATTAAATTGCCCACCCTTTTTTTGTGTGAAAATTTGCCCACTCTTTTATATATATACTAGATTAGTACTCGCGGTACATTGTGGGCAAAATTATTTATAACTAAAATATTTAAATTATAAGTTAAATTTATTGGTTAAATATGTTATAATTATATAATAATTGTTAAATAAATCATATAATACCGCAATATAATTTATCTTTTATATAATATTTATTTAATCAATTTAATTAGATATGTCTATTCTTTGATACCAACAGTGTTAACAAAATAATGAAATGATGTTTTACCCCTTTATCACCGAATTAATGATAGTTTTTAATTTATACAGATATCGATAAAATCCATCCCACTATATAACTCCGTCCCAAGATATTTTAACTCATATTATATCATTTTAGTTTTTAATAGTTATTGTGTATCTACGGTATAATATTTATCATATGTAACTTTTTGAAAGTTTTAAATTTTTTCATATTTAACCTTTTAAAAATCTTTAAAATAAATAACCGGAATAAACCAAATAAAAGTTTTTAAAGTTTGATTGCCTGATAAATCAAGCTTCCTACTCATTTGTATTCGGAATCATTTTGGTCTCTTTTATAGTATGCCCAAATTTTTTAGACGATGTGGGATATTGTATCCATATTTTTATTCATTTATTGAGTAATATATGTCTGTTTTAAAAATTTTGTATTACATCATATGTAGGAAAAAATCATATTTTTTATTAACTAAATGTATTATAGAATAATTTAAATATAAATTCAAATAAAATGAAAGAAAATCATATATTTATGTTTGAATGAGGTAGAAAGATTTTCTTATTTTTTTAAATTTTACCTATAATTAATTTTGAAGTTTTGGTAACTAATATTAAAGTCAATGCATTAAACGTAAAAACTTTCCAAAAAGTATTTTTGAGAAAAAACTGCTGCAAAAATACTAGTATAGATTAGTTGTCATAGTTATCGACTCGAATAAAATTTAACAAAGATATAATAAGAAAAAAATAACTAAAATGATAAACAAAATCAATCAAACTACTCTTCACTTATCATTTCTGGATAATAAAAGGGAAATTCGTGAATATCATATTTACAAATTTTATTACAAAAAGTATGATTATTAATTTAATGTTTCAGAAATATTATCAAAAGTTTTAGTTTCTTAAAAAATACCATAAACATAAAAAGTTGTGATATTTTTCGAATATGATGCTTTTGTTATAAAATAGATAATTACTAATGTGATTATCCATCACTTCAAACCTATCTCTTTCTATTAATTTATTATTTACTTTTATCCTAAGTAACTTATGCTTATCTTATTTTAGCTTGGGCACAAAGCTTCCTTAGTATATATATACGTGAGATCATTGTTGTAATAGTGAGTAGAAATAGTGTAAGACAAGAGTGAGAGGAAGATGTAATAATAAGAAGTAGAGAAGTAAGAAAGAGTGAAAAGTTATGTTTTATAACACGTTATCAGAACAATGTCTTTACTGCTAGAGCTTTTACGAGGTAAGTAAATTTATACTGTTTTGATTTATAATTATAGAACATAAATATTATAGACATCGTGAAATTATGCCTTTTTCTGGATTGATCGTCATAAGTTGTAGGCATTGCCTCCTTTACGATCAGATCTATAGCTAAATCATATCCGGATTGATCGTTATATGGTAGGCTCTGCCTCCTTCACGATCAAATAAAAGTTATATCTTTTCCAGATAGATAGATCGTTATATATGGTAGGCTCTGCCTCCTTTACGATCAAATAAAAGCTATGTCTTTTCCGGATATATAGATCGGTATATATGGTAGGCTTTGCCTCCTTCCAGATCTAACAAAATACTATGTCTTTTCCAGAAAGATCGTTAAAAATGGAAGGCTATACCTCCTATATGATCAAATATAAAGGCTATGTCATTTTCTGGATTGATCGTTTTACATATAGAGGTTCTACCTCATTCATGATCAAATAAAAAGCTTTGTCTTTTCCGGATTGATCGTTATATATGATAGGCTCTGCCTATTCTACGATCAAAGAAAAGCTATGTCTATTGAGTTCTTATATATAAGGCTATAGCTCTTATTTTATTTTCTGAATTTATATGTTTGCTTATTTAATTTTATTTATTCATAAACAATAACTATATGTGTTATATGAGATTTAAAGATAATGAAATATCTTTAAAATCAAAAATATATTTCTCTTATGAGAATATATGTAGCACATGTCAGTATATCATAGACAGTGCAAACATAATTGGAAGGTCTAGGTGAGTTAGTCTCTCGACTTTCAAAGACATCAGGTTCATAATTATCGATGTCTAGCATTCTCCGAAGTCTCAAAGAAACTCATGAAGTTTCAAAGACATTTTTTCTTAATAAAATTATTATGTTGAGACTATAAATAATTATGGTGTCACAAGATCGACCATATTGGAGACATGCATGTATATGATTATATCATGAAAGAAAGATGGCAAAATAATAGTATATATGAAATTCTTTTATGCTTCAAGTATAACATTACCGGTCAAGCCATCTCGGTCAATCAATGCTATTAAAAATCATTGATAATTTGTTCAGAGGAACAAAAGTTCTTTCAAAAGTATTGCATGTCCTCGGTCACATTTCATGAGGTTGTAAGCATTTTGCACTTCATTTATATTTCAGGTAACATCTAATTTATGTTGAATTTATTTAAGTTTATTTAAATTCATTTAAATTTATATCTATTGTTTATGGAGTCGATGGTCATATACCTCCTCCTTAATTCTGTAGTAGGCTATGCCTCCAGAATCATATAGTGTTGGTCCATTCACCATCCTTTTGGATTAACAAGCTCATTGTATATATATGATGGTTTGATTTCTTTAATAAATCCCCAAATTAAACCCCTAAAATAACCGATCTAAAAAAAAAGATTCGGTCAAAGATGAATGGTCATAAAAAGTCATCATCTTTAGAGGGGATAATACTAGTCCCACATCTTTATAAGGATCTAAGATAATACACATGACCCAAATTGGTATGTTGTTGATCCTAAAGTGGGATTCAGTACGAGATGAATGAACTCCAAGAGTTATCATCTCGAGGGGGAGAATTAAAGGAATCCCACATCGACAATAAGTCGATAAACTTTGGTGAATTTGACACCCCAGAGCGATATAACTCTGGTGAAGTTATATCCTATAGTTTATCACATATATATGTCGCATGTGATAAAGTGAAACATCCATGATGTTCACTCTTGAAATGAGCTATAATGAATCGTTCATAGCGCAACCCCAAGAGATTGCAAAACGGTTCTTGGTGGTTTAATCTCCATGTCAAAGCATGGAACATGCAGTTTTGCATGTAGTCGATATTATATATGAGACCAACATTTTATAAAGAAATATTTCTCCCATTTTATGTATTCATGGTTGGAGATCAAATATTTCTCATTTTGAATCTTACGGGTGTGTGATATATATTTTAAAATGCTCCTCCACACCGCATAAAAATATCATCCACAGAGGATGAAATATGTAGATGCGGGAGATGAATATACACTCTAATAATGTTAAAGCCATCTTATGAGAGATGTGCTTATTGCAAGATTTGCATATCATCATGTTGGATGATAAAGATCCAATTACTATGGGGAAATCATAGAATAGTTTGGATCTTTGAACAAATTAATATAATGAATATGAACTTGATTGTTCAAAAGTTCAAAAGACCACTATTCAAAATGTGTACTGCAAATCAAATGCAAAAAGCTGATGAATGAGATTTCATGTTGATCCTCGCTTAAATGAATATGAACTTGTAGTTCTGAGAAATCTCACATCCCAGCTAAAAAATGCTCCAATAAAATATGTCTCTGACGGATGACATACTAAGTCTATGACACATAAGAAACGTGATAGACTACTTTGGTTCCTAAGATAAATAAAATCCTCGAAAAGAAAAAGGAGCAAATTAAAAAGAGGATTATACTCTCAAAAGAGGAGCAAATGAACTCCTAGAGAGGAGTAGATAGACTCTTAAAGAAGAGCTAATAGACTCCTAGAGAGGAGCACATAAACTCCTAAGGAGGAGCAAAGACACTCCTCAAGAGGAGCAGAAAACCCAATTGATATGGTTAATAACGAAATCAGGTACCTAAATAAAATCATTTATATGATGATTAAAGAGATCTCGATTAACCATGTCATCACGGAAAATATGGAACCAAAGACATAATGTCGACAATAAAATTATATAGCGCAATGTGATTAATGAGGATCATAAATCTCCGCTCTGTGAGCGTATAGAGATATATATATTGGCCAATAAAAGAGATAGTCAAGTCTATATAAACTCGTATGAATACGAGTAATTTTTGGACTAGTGGTCCAAGCATCAAAAGGGTATAATAATATATAACAAAATGGTGTGTCGCGCCATGTTTTGTTAAAGTACCCATATCAATCAAAATTGATGTTATATGATGACTTGAAATACATCTCGTGGGATGCTTGAAGAGCTTATCCCGAAAGATATATGATATCATAATTATGTTCTTGAGAACTCATAACAGTGATGATTTTGAATATCATCAAAACTCTTGAAGAGTTATTTGGAATAAAAGATCTTGTAAACATCTTTCAAAATAGATGTTATACCAATCACTTCTAAAGGAAGTCATATATATATATATATATATATATATATATAGTCATATAAATCATATAATAAATGCTGACGAGCATTTATATATCTTATGAATTGTGCATAGCATTTTTTACTAATCTCTTTGCAGCATAAAACTCATTCTCTATGAGTAGATTTTGAGTATGAGTTAAAAAGTATCTCCTATTGCAAAGTGATAGATTTTGGCCGTCGTTTGTTCAAGTCATGCCAAAATAATTGTGCTTCATATGCCATATCGAGAATCCCTAATGGCTCGGATGATGCTCAAACGTCAACCAATAGTTCTCTACCTAAGATTGGAGCCTCGTAACATGTTGGCAAAGAACTTCGAACTGAGGGTTCGATCAGCATCAGCTAGTTAATGCTTGTTGAGACCCATTAGCAAGAAGCAACCAAAAGGCAACAACACTGTTTGAAGACTCTGTTGCATATGTCACCCAAATCCAAGGAAGCTACACCAAGAGCGACAAAACAAGACGTATTCCTCTCTTACACTCAAGAATTCGAGAAGAACAAGGAAGTTGATAGCCAGTCCATCAACTCAAGTAACAATGTAGTAGAGTTATTTACAAAGGTGCTTCTGAATACCTCATTCAGAATGCATCTTCAGAGATCAAAATGCATCATTTGAAGATGATACTTCCAGGGGGAGAATATGATGATTCGCGTGGCTGCACTCTTTTTCCCTTATCATGGTTTTTATCCTACTGGGGTTTTCTATGACAAGGTTTTTAACGAGGCAGCAAATAATACGCAGAATATCGACCTTATAAGAGAATGTCAATGAGAACAAGGCTCATCTGTTCCAGGGAAAGATTGCATCACTGTACTCTTTTTTCCCGAATCATGGTTTTTATCCTAAACGGTTTTTCCATGATGAGGTTTTTAGCGAGACAGTATGCAATACATAAACGGTGATGGATAATCAAGGGGGAGTGTTATAAAATAGATAATTACTAATGTGATTATCCATCACTTCAAACCTATCTCTTTCTATTAATTTATTATTTACTTTTATGCTAAGTAACTTATGCTTATCTTATTTTAGTTTGGGCACAAAGCTTCCTTAGTATATATATACGTGAGATCATTGTTGTAATAGTGAGTAGAAATAGTGTAAGACAAGAGTGAGAAGAAGATGTAATAATAAGAAGTAGAGAAGTAAGAAAGAGTGAAAAGTTATGTTTTATAACAGCTTTTGATTATTTTTGAAAATTTGCCTCTAATAAAATGGTTTTTCCCATGTTTTGAATAAATTATGAATAACTGAATAGAGGTGTAACTGTGGAAGACGATACGAAATCCACGGGTGGATTACGTGTACACGTGGCGGTGCTTATCTTTATGATTTATGAATTCCCTTTAGCGCAGAGGGTCACATGCGACTTTTTAATTATTCAGAAACAAAAGAAAAAAAAACAAGAGAGAAGAGAAGGCTGAAAAGCTTATGGTGAAAAAGAAATAAAAAACAGAAAAAAATGTGAGATGCACGTAGACAACAATTGGAATCTGGTGAATAATGCAGGCTACATTAATGTAACTATAAGTAAGCTATAGGTTCCGACCAAATGTGGCAGTTTTATGTACTTTTAAGTTTTAACCTTTATAACCCATCCTCTAAGTTAGCAATAACTTTGTTCCGCATCAAAATTTCAAATTATTATTGTATAGGTAATAAAAAGTGTTTAATTTGGTTGTGAATATAAATATAAATAATAATGAAATTTTTATACTGAATAAAAAGAAATAGTTAATCTATACTAGTATTTTTGCAGCAGTTTTTGCTCAAAATATTTTTTGGATAGTTTTTACATTTAATGCAATGACTTTAATAGTAGTTACCAAAATTTCAAAATTAATTAAAGATAAGATTTTTAAAAATAAAGAAATCTTTCTACCTCATTCAAACATAAATATATGATTCACTTTCATTTTTATTTGAATTTATATTTAAATTATCTTGAATTATTCTATAATACATTTAGTTAATAAAAATTGTGATTTTTTCCTGTATATGATGTAATTCAAAATTTTAAAAACGGACATATATTACCCAATAGATGAATAAATAATACGGATAAAATATCTCACATCGTCTAAAAAATTGTGCAATGGTTTAGAGTCATACTATAAAAGAGACCAAAATGATTATGAATACAAATGAATAGAAAGTTTGATTTTATCAGGCATTCAAACTTTAAAAACTTTTATTTGATTTATTCCGGTTCTTTATTTTAAAGATTTTTAAAAAGTTTATTATGAAAAATATTTAAAACTTTTAAAAAGTTAAATATGATAAATATTATACTGTAGATACACAATAAATATTAAAAATTAAGATGATATAGTGTGAGTTAAAATATCTCGGGACAGAGTTATATAGCGGGACATGGTTATATAGCCGACGGATTTTTATTGATATTTCTATAAATAAAAATATCATTAATTCGGTGTTACATAGGTAAAACATCATTTCATTATATTGTTAACACTGTCGATATCAGAAAATAGACATATCTAATTAAATTGATTAAATAAATATTATGTAAAAAAATTACGTTGCGGTATTATATGATTTATTTAACAATTATTATATAATTATAGCATATTTAACCAACAAATACAACTTATAATTTAAATATTTTAGTTAAAAGAATTTTGCCCCGCGGTGTACCGCGGGTTATAATCTAGTACTTTTATATAATTGAAGTTTGTAAATTGTATTTGTGTATCTTACACTGAACGATTCATTATTCTATTTATAAAAGTAAAAAGATAAATTATTATATTTGCATAGTGACGATGGACTGCACATAAGTTATGTAACATTAATCACATGCATGCATCTTTTTGTGACTTTGCGGTCTCTTCATATTTTTAACTTTCATAACACTTTTCTTTGGAAACCAGTGTCATAATGTCTACGAAGTTTCTATGTTGTCTTGTTAAAAACTTTTCTAGGTTGTAATGGGAAAAAACTTTAGTAAGGTAAAAGAGTACAACTTCGCAAGCTCTCTCTTTCGACTGATCAAGATCTCATCTTACAAATCTTGTTGACGACGCATTCCAATGTTATAGACATGTTTCTACATAGTCGTGGGTAGGATTTGGTGAAGAGACATGCATAATTTTTGGATGATCGAACATATCTTACTTCAATGTCTTTATTCTTCACGAGTTATTGGGAGTATGAAAAAAACTTTGGAGGGATATGTTTGGTTATATCATTTTGATATACCCTTCCTTTGTCTGAACAACACATACATCATTGTCTTTATATAATATAGATGGTTTTATATTTTGACGAATTTTGTTACTTGATTTAATGTGTCGACTTATAGATCTTAGCCATACACAATTTCTACTTGCTTCATGAAGTGCAATAATTTCAGCATGATTCGAAGAAGTAGCTACAAACGTATGCTTCTGAGAACGCCATGATATAGTGGTGCCTCCAATCGTGCATACACTGTTTGTGAAAGAGCTTTGTGTGGATATGACAGATATCCTGCATATGTATAACCAATCATTTGAACATTTAAATTATTATGATAAAATAATCCTAAATCAATAGTCCCTTGAAGATAAAGAAAGACATGTTTAATCTCATTCTAATGTCTACGTGTATGAGACAAACTAAATCTAGCCAAAAGATTAATAAAAATGATATATCAGGTCGAGTACAATTTGCAAGATACATATGAGCTCTAATTGCACTTAGATACGATACTTCAGAACTAAGTATCTCTTCATTTTTGTCAGGTGGCTTAGGTGGCTGAGCCTCCTTATATATTATCTATAATATAAATATAATTTAACGGCAATATAGTGGTGATAGAGTCATCCACATTACAACAATATATAATTTATGCTGATAGAGTCATCCACATTATCGGCGGCTGAACCGTCCATTATTATGGTACGTAAATTAGCTATTTCAATAATTACTTATAGGGGCGGAATATCTTTCACTATAGTTACATATAATTTATGGTGTTTTGAACACCCAATAGAAAATAAATCTCTTTTTCTTTAACGAGGCGACATACCGCCCGATATAATAACATACAGATTATAAATATATATTTTTGGCAGATCATAGAATGATCATGCTGATAACGTGTTATAAAAAATGTTTGATTTTATGGTGAATATAAATATAAATAATAGTGTGAAAATTCATATCCCTAGAAGGATCGGGATACCGAATAAAGAAAGAGACGAGAGACATAGTTTAAACTTCTTCTATAATTGAAGTTCGTAAATCGTATTCGTCTATCTTAAAAATGAATGATTCATCGTTCTATTTATAGAAGTAAAAAAATAAGTTATTCTGCTTGCATAGTGACGATGGACTCCACATAAATTACGTAACATTTATCACATGCATACATTCTTTTGTGACTTTGCGCTCTCCAATTATTTTTGGCTTTCATAACATTACAATGTTTATTAAATTTTCAAGTATTAAATACTGGGATACTTATTGATTTTGGCCTTAGTTGGACCAAATCTTTTAAATTAGGGTTAATTGTCAGACTCTCAAATATATGTATTTTTGGTTTAGATAAAATTTCAGTTTTGCCCCTATGTATCTTCTCCTTCCTTCTCTTTATGACACAACAACAACTTTTTTTTCTGCCGCCAATCAACACCAATTATTTGGACTCCAAAACACAAAACATCTTTCAACCAAAACTATGCCTTCTCTGATCCAATAAATCCAAAAAAGTAGCTTCTCTAATCCATTAAACACAAAACCTCTCTCAATCTCTATTTTGTTTTGCATAAAGAAATCTAAACCCTAAGGGGATAATATCTAATGAACCTAAGAGTTTCAAATCATAACACTGAACCAATCAAAATTTCCTTCGATTTTTATGAATCAAATGAAGAAATTACCTAGAAGGGGAAATAATCAGATCTGACCATTCACGGCGGTTGGTAGGCGAGAGAGAAAGAGTTGTGAAATAGAAAGAATTGTTTATAAGAGCAATTTCGTCTTTTTATGAATATTAAAATGTCTAATTCCGTGAGTCCGGACGATTAGTCCTAAACTCATAAGAATCTCAGAAAAAAACCCAAATTCAGTAATTGATCCATTAAATAATAGAGTTTTTACTATTTTTTTAATCAAACAATCAGCAAAAAAGAAAAGAAAAGAAAAAAAAAAAAAAAAAAAAAAAAAACAACCTAACAAACTGTTAACCTTTATTTGGGGTCACCCCAAGAGTGCCTCCATCATTCTTCACAATGAAAACATTCACAGTATGCAACTTATAACTTTCACATTTGTTTCATCTTATATAAATCCAATCACTGACTACTCCTATCAAATATAAAAACTCATTCCAAAACTCTCATCAACATGTGGATGGACAAATTCTTCTTGATCCTTCTTTCAGTTGTATGCATTGCCGTGTTCGTTACAGCTCAACCCTTGCCATCACCGCAACCTTTCCAAGTAGATTGTTGGTCATCACTAGAAATGATTCCCGACTGTGTACCCGAAATATTCCGGTCCATAACAAACGGACAATTCGGGAGCGTGGGACCTTCTTGCTGCCATGCCTTCTTGGGTCTCCATGCTGATTGCATCCCTCAGATGTTTATCTTTGCTCCCCTCTTCCCTCCTTCTCGCAGACTCAGGGATCATTGTTCCCAGACAATAATTGTGCCATAAACCCTTTTGAGACTTCGTTTCAAGAAGTTTTTATTATAAAACATGTTCTATGCTTTTAATGTGCTAATAATTAGTAGAACTATGTTTCTGCTTTCTCTATCAGATATCAATATTAACTTCCATGTAAACACTCTATATATATCCATGCTATGTGATATGCCTTTCTTTTTATACTTTCAAAAACTCTCATTTGTCTTCTACTATATGACTTATCATGAATATGATCAGCATTATAAATGTGTATAGATTGCCAAAATCTTCGGCCTAAAGCAAAAACTAGGAAGTTAAGAAGCATGAACTTGGTCGTAAGAACTTCCTTAATTTAATTTTGGTCTGATATTTTATTTTACGGTTCAAAATTAGAAACCTATATAAAATTGATTTTAATAGTTGAGTCTAGTATTTGTTAAATTCAATTTGAAACTAAGTTTTGCTGTACTTTTCAATTTCAGGATATGCATGATAAGTGTTAATCCATTTAGCCTAAATTATAACTCGATGTAGTTTCTTGATAATCTTTTCCCTATCCAAATATGGATCAGCTTAGTTTATCTGATTGAACCAGCCTATTTAAACATAGATGTTTGTAACTTTGTAGTTCGTTTATCATTTTTTTTTGTTTGATTAAAAAATATAATAAAAATATAGTCAGTTTTGTTTGAATCGTACCTTATTCAAATTGCAGTACTCATTCACTTCTAGAGTTTTGTCTCTTATATATACCACACACCTGTAAAGTGTAAACTTCATTTGTCAATAACTAACCACTATACCAACGTCATCGAGTCCGAAAAATCAACGAATATGCCAAACACGAAAATGAAATAATCTCAACGAAGTAAAGAAACATCTAAAGTATTCAAATAAAAATATTATAGTGAACGAACATAAAGGAACATGCACACTTCTTTATTCGATCTTGTGTTACTTGAAAAATGAACACAATAATATTAAATCAAGTAATTGGATGCATGAAAAATATAAAATTGTCAAGTGCTTCATTACCTCCCAAGGTCTTCGGCGAGTTTTGTTTCTTGATTGATGTAATTTGACTTTGATATAAATGACTCTTTGTCTCTTTCTATGGCTTACTTCGATCAAAATTGCCGAAGATTTAGACTTTTGTAACGAGCTAGTAGTGACGAATGTTAAATCGTCAATAATAAAGGGAAAATTATAAATATGGTCACTTCTTATAACCTTCTTTCGAAGTAGGTACTCAATACAGTAACAACAAACAGTAGACGAAAAAGTCACTATTACTGACTCTTTTGCCCCCACCAAATGAACGAGAATTTTTAGAGATGACGTCATAGGAGAGATAGAGTTTTGCTAAAGAGAACAATATTTAATAACAATATACGACGAGATTCCGGTGAAGATTATAGTGACATCTCTAATGGCTAACGGCAGAGCATAGATATCTCCTGCTGTAATAAACCAAAATACAAACCACAAACATTAGTAAACTGATCGAACTATGATTTGCAATCATATCATATTTTCAAAGAGAATATTCAAAAACAAGAACTCACCGGTAAACGATCAATTGGTTTAGCTTTCAACGGCCACTGTGGCAACTGTTTCTGCTGAGCTACCTCTGATTTAACAACCTCTGGAGAAGACACTGAATCAATCTCAGCGAGTTCTCGCTCGTAACTCTGTAAACACTGTGGACAACACTTCAATGTCCTATTCGTAGGCACAAAGCTCTTCAATGGCGTGAATAATTCCAAATTATTCGCAAGCCTGAATTAAAAAAAAACATCAATCATACTGAAACAAATTCACAAAAAAAAAAAAAAAAAACTGAGATTATTCTTAACCAAAATCAAAACTTTAACACAACCCACCTGGGGAAAACGCCGGAGGCCGGAGCTTTAGCTGCAGCCGACACAGCTTGAAGATCCCGGTGAAGATTCTAGTGAACTACTAAATCTAGCGGCAGATCATAGATATCTCGTAAAATTCTGGCTAACATATACGACGACGAGGACTGTTGATACGACGTAAAAACAAACAGAGATGAAGGTTAAACTTGAAGAACTGCAAAACGAAAAATGTCTAAACGAGAGATTACACTAAACCCTAGTCAAGAACTAGTGAACCCAAATAGAATAGTGTACAACTTTTCATCTATAACATTTTCGATTGTGAAACCTGGTGAAAAGAAACAGAAAAACAATTTTAACAACCTTTGAAGATGTTAATAGTCTAAATGAAAAACGCTAAAACTTAGAAAAAAACGAGTGAACCCAAATTGATTTATGTACACGATATACATCATTCATTTAAAATATTTAATAGAGGAAAACTAAACCCTAATAGATTGTAAATCGAGAACCCAAACACTCAATATATTTAACTACCTTACGAGATGATAAAAGTTTGATCTCTTGACACGACATGTTCTTTTGATTCTATAAGGAACAAAGCATCTCATGTATTCACTATCACATAGGAAGCAAACATGAAACTCTTGTGAATTGCAGTGTAATGAAATCTTCAGGAAAAAATGAAAGAACAAATGTAAATGATAATGTTTATGCTGGAATTTCTGTTAATCTTCAGTTGGTTATGGATCAAGCTAGGCACACTTGCATAATACATCAAACATCGTATCCACTTTCACTTTCATAAGACAAAATAAAAGGATATTTCAGTTTAGTATGTGCGACTTTTACAATGAAACGAGGAAGTATAACGTAAAAATTCACACTAGCTATAGATTCAAAACGTGTAAGACGTTCTCTCAAATTCCAGGAAGAAGCACTTGTAACATATCACAGGCCTAAGAACTACTCACAATCAATAAGAACAACATAATTTCCCTTTCAGCTAGCAATTCTAGCAAACCCCATAAAATTTCAATTGTCCAATAATTTAGCTAATTGATTGCAGCTTTGAATAGAAGATTGAGGAGACTCACCTGCTGCTTCTGGAGGCAAAATAGAATATGATAATCATCGAGGACGAAAGGAGCGTGGGAGCGATTAGTACCTATTTTGGAAGAGAACATAAATGACGTCAGTTCTTAAGGACAAAGTAGACTTTTTTACTACAGATTAGTACTTATTTTGGAAAGACATTTTGAAAGTGCCTAAAATGAAAGAAAACTAGTAGAAAAGTGCCTATTTTGTTAATTTCTCAATAATAAACACGCATGCTCTATAATGTCATTTCTTCTACTCCACTTAGGATCATGGTGGATGTCTCATAAAGGGGATAAATTCACATCAAGGAATATTTAAAAAAAAAAAAAAAAAAAAAAACAAAACAAAAGGTGTGTTACTATTATATCCGACGGTTTGTTAAGAGGGGGTATTCAACTTATATTTTAAATGATTTGGTAGGATTTTAACATTTTAGGACTTTGGAAGATTTATGTGAGTTTTTAGGAGAATTGGTTGTGTTTTAGAGTTTTTATATTTTTTAAAAAGGAAATGAAATGGATTCTATGAGATTTGATTGTTAAACTTTGGGTGATTTTAACATATTGTCACAAATCCTGTTTCACGATTATTTCAAGTGGGAAGATTGTGGAGACACTTGTTATTTTGTCTTCCAATATTGTTCAAATTGTTGCAGAGGTTGTTCTTTAGTTAATTTTACTTCTAGAGGTTCGTTTTAAGCTAGATTGTGTAAATTTCTGATTTTTTTTTGTTCTTAGGGAGTCTATCTTTCGTCCAATGTTGCAGGCGAGATTGAGGGTGAAAATGTTGTGTCGGCAGTGGCAGTTTCTTCCGAGCCTCGTTCTTGTATTGCAAATAATAAGTCCGTTAATTCTAGCAATAGCAGAAGGGGCACTAATCGTAGAAGGTAACTTAAGTTCATAATCAGATAGAAAAGTTATAGATTAAGGATTATGGATGCATCACCACTTTATGAATCTTGGGATCTGAGATATCTCATGATTGTGAGTTTAGTTTTTGTGGGAATAGAAACAGATAGAATTGAAGTTATGTGGGAATGTAGAACGTAGAATGAGACATAGAGGAGATGTTTATAATGGTCTGAATGCGGCGGCTAATTTTGTAAGAAAGAAAAGTAGACGAGATTAATAAGCTCATTAAATTGGACGTCATGAGGTTGAATAATGTTGTTAAGTGGGGGATAAATTAGTTATTGAAGCTTAAGGAGCAATCTAGCTTTATACCAATTGATGTCACTTGATGATGGATGTGTTTTTTGTTTGGCTTTACCCTGTTTTTGGAGTCTTGGAACCTGCTTGAGCTGGTTATTCATTAGTATGTACGGTCATGATGCAGAGGAGGCAAGTTCATCGTGATCTTTGCTGGCCAAAATGCATTGGTTTCTGTGCTTTTCTTCAAACATCGTTGATTATATGAGAAAGCAAGTTCATTTTAACATAAGCAAAACCGTGTGCTGCTATCTTCATTTTTTTTCTTTTTCAACTGAGATATCTTTTGTTATGGTTCCAGTGAATGCTTAGGTTGATCTGTAGCTTTTGTTTTTTTTTTGTATTGTTTCAGGTGATATTCACGGTCAATACTCAGATTTATTGAGGCTTTTCGAGTATGGAGGTTTCCCTCCTGCAGCAAACTACTTATTCTTAGGAGATTACGTTGACCGTGGGAAGCAGAGTCTGGAGACTATTTTTCTTCTGCTTGCCTACAAGATCAAATACCCTGAAAACTTTTTTCTTCTAAGAGGAAACCATGAGTGTGCTTCTATTAACAGAATCTACGGATTCTATGACGAGTGTAAACGAAGATTCAACGTGAAGCTCTAGAAAGTATTTACAGACACTTTTAACTGTCTCCCTGTGGCAGCTGTCATAGACGAAAAGATACTTTGTATGCACGGTGGACTGTCTCCCGATTTGACCAATGTGGAACAGATTAAGAACATAGAGCGTCCAACTGATATTCCAGACTCTGGTTTGCTTTGTGACCTTCTTTGGTCTTGGGATCTGAGATGACGTAGATTTTTTTTTTTATATATGAAATCCTTTAAAATTCTACCTCAAAAGGTATGATTTTGAGATGGTATTTTTTAACTAGAAAACAAAAAATAAGTCTAGTAGAATCATTCAAAATCTCACTTTTTAAAAAGTTGTGATATTTTGAATAACAGTATATTTCAAGTAAGTTTTATAAATAACTGATTGAATAACAAGAGATTTTAGACTATTCTAAATGATTTTATATAAATACAAGTTGAATAACATAGGATTTTAAAAGATTCTTGAAAATCATCAATTGAATAACAAGTGATTTTAATAATACTCTAGAATCTTTTAAAATATCAGTTCAATACCCCCTCTAAGTTCTTTCGAGAAAAAGTTAGTCGCATTAACAAATAAATATATTTCTTTTGTAGCATACATTTCTATCTGAATTTATGTAACGGATAGCCGGATAGGAAAATGTTGTTTTCACTTATACGTTGGCTGGAAAAAAAAAATTATTTTTATTTGTTTGGAATATTATTTTTATTTGTTTGATTAAAATAAATCGGATTATAATTTGTTGATTTAAATTTTATTTCAAAAAGAAATTATGCAACCAATAGTAAAATGATATTTTAACTTATATGTGGTAAGGAAAAAAAAAAAAAAATCAAAATTAATATCTCAATGAGATGCGGCGTTTGGGGGTACTATTCAAAACTGTCTCCTCCACTCAACAGATAGCATCGCCGGCGACGGAGAAGACATAGAAAAAATGGAAGGACTTTGTTTAACCCTTCAGCCCATTCCTTCCTCCGCTATTCAACGGCGGCTCTCTACGTTTAACCTCCACAACAGACTTACCAGACCCTCTTCTTGTGCTCCTCTTCGTGCTCATCAAAAGGTTTCATTTTTCATCCAATTCAATCTTATTGTATACACACCATAGTTGCAATTTCGTAAATTTCACTATGAATCGAGTTGGTGATATTAATAGCTTTTCAGCTTCTGGAGTTGGGATTAATAAAAAAAAAGGTCAGAATCGATGTTAGGTAGGTCCTCCTAGTATCCTGGAAGCGTTTTGTTGAACAACATTGAGTGTACTTGAGAATCTGTGATGTAGTGAAGAAACTAGATTATATGTTGAGAACTTAAGTAGCTTTTTTTTTTTTTTTTTTTTGTTTGGTTAGTCTGGAATCACAGAAGGTTCTGATTCAGCATTGGAGGGTAAAGTGAGTGATGTCAAGATCAGTGAGCAAGAAGTGAATATATACCAGAATGAAGTAGTTGAAAGTCAGGGTATTAAGATAAGGAGAAGACCACCCACTGGACCTCCAATGCATTACGTTGGACCTTTTGAGTTCCGCCTTCAGAACGAGGGCAATACGCCTCGTAACATTTTGGAAGAGATTGTATGGCACAAGGATAAAGAAGTTGCTCAGGTATGCTTCTTTGTTTCTTTCTTTGATGTTCCTAAGTAGTTGCTTTGATTCCCAAGGTTTGCTACATTCGCAGATGAAAGAGAGAAAACCACTTTATACCTTGAAGAAGGCTCTTGATAATATTCCTCCGGCTCAAGACTTCATTGGTGCTCTTAGATCTGCTCATCAAAGAACCGGGTTGCCTGGTTTAATTGCTGAGGTTAAGAAAGCTTCACCAAGCAGAGGAATCCTAAGAGAGGATTTTAACCCAGTATGAACTCACCTCTTTCTTCCTATTCTGTCAGTGTGGATAAGTTTCGGGATTGAAAGAACTATGTCTGAAGGCTTGATATCTTAGGTTGAAATTGCACAAGCTTATGAGAAGGGTGGAGCAGCATGTCTTAGTGTTTTGACAGATGACAAATACTTCAAGGTAATGCTGTAAAGAACTTTGAGACCAACTTAAGTATGATTAGCTTGTTCGTAATGAAAGCCATAATCTGTTTCATATAGGGAAGCTATGAGAACCTGCAAGCTATTAGGGAAGCTGGTGTAAAGGTTCATGCTTTCTCTGTTTAATCATGTTTGGATTCTTTGTCATTCAACAGTGACATGCAGAGTTCTGATGTCTTGTCACAAAAAAAAATGCAGTGCCCTTTGCTGTTGAAAGAGTTCATTGTTGAGGCATGGCAGATATACTATGGTAGAAGCAAGGGCGCAGATGCAGTTCTGTTGATCGCTTCTGTGTTACCTGACCTTGACATCAAATACATGATTAAGATTTGCAAAATACTTGGAATGGCTACACTTGTGGAGGTTTGTATGTATTTCCTCAGGGAGCCACTTTCATATATGCCTCAACAAAAGAAATGCTTCTGCCTCTTCGTAATCCTGATCTTTTCTGGTTACTACATGCCATTAGGTTCATGACGAAAGGGAGATGGATCGTGTACTTGCAATTGAAGGAGTAGAGCTCATTGGCATCAATAACCGTAACCTTGGTAAATGCTTAAACAAGACCTCCTTCAAAGCTAGAGAATACAATCCTTCTTGATCCGTTTTACCACCCTTTCTTTCAGAAACGTTTGAGGTAGATCTTGGTATCACAAAGAAGCTACTTGAAGGAGAGCGTGGCGAACTGATCCGTCAAAAAGACATCCTCGTAAGTAGTACTCACATCCCCTGTTTCTCTTACCCCTTTACAATGTATATACACACACCTCACTTAAAAGTTTTTTACACGGTAGGTGGTTGGAGAATCTGGGTTATTCACTCCCGAAGATATCGCCTTTGTACAAGAAGCTGGCGTCAAAGCAGTAAGCTTACACAAACTTTATGGTCAAAAATAACATTCCTCAAAATGCTGGTTCACCTAATCTTAGCTCCCATGTGATTTTTCTTTTTCTGTTATTAGGTTCTAGTCGGCGAATCTCTTATTAAACAAAGCGATCCCGGGAAGGCAATCAGCACCCTTTTTGGAAGAGATATCTCAGAGTAGAAAGCTTTTTGTATTGAGAAAAATCTTCACTGCGTCTCTTGATAAAGGCTCTTTTTTTCTTTTACGTGCCGTGCTCATTCAAGTGTGCAGGGGCTTGTGTAATACAGAAATGTCAAAACAAAATTTTCTCTCGTCATACATGCACAACGTGTACATGAGGATAAATCAAGTCAATGCATTGGTCGATGATTCAATAAATTTCCGGCAGTACATGAAGATAAATCATTAACTACGATAAATTGGTCCATAATTTAGAACTGACTGTCACAAGTAAGAAAAAAAAAAAATAGAATTGAGTTTTCAATATAAATAAATAGACTTAACAACATCGACGATCACTCCTTTATTGAGAGACCAACCAACATATAACTTAAAGTGCAATTGCTGACTCTTGGAAGTTGGAAGAGAGATAGATCCATCTATATAGTTTACCAGCCTGAGGGAAAGAAAACACACACATGGGCACGAGATCATGAGTTCCTTTCCCGCATTTTATATCGTCGATCTATGAAAACTACACAGAATGTGCGTTACCTAGATTCATAATGCATCAAAGGAGTTCAAGAACAAGAGCAGAAGCACCTCCTCCTCCGTTGCACACTCCTCCCACACCGTACTTTCCGTTTCTCTTCTTTAGTATCCCAAGCAATGTGATTAGAATACGAGCGCCACTGCAGCCTAGAGGATGTCCTAAAGAGACAGCTCCTCCGTTTACGTTCACCTTCTCCTGTTAAGGAAAAGAGGTATGTTAATGAAATCACTTGAGTAAGTTGATTGAGAAGATGATGTTTTTAAGAGACTTACCGGACTAATCCCAAGTAGCTTTTGATTAGCTAGTGCTACAACCTGGGAAAATAGGCAGTTTATCAAAATTTAGCCATTGCAAATGGTTGGCTATTCTTTAGGGGAACAAGTCTAATTTTCTTACTGCAAATGCTTCATTGATCTCATAGTAATCAACTTGAGAAGATTCCAAACCAGCATGTGCAATAGCTTTTGGTATCGCAAGAGCAGGAGCAGTAGTGAAAAACTCTGGTTCCTGCAGGGTTTGGATCTCACTTTGTGAATCGAATAAGACATCTTAAATTGTTGTATCTAAGAAGGAAAGGCGAGAATATAAGTAACGTACCTGAGCTGCATCACCATAACCTTTAATTTTTGCGAGTACTTGAAGTCCTAGCTGAAGCGCCTTCTCTCCACTCACTAGGACAAGAGCAGCTGCACCATCACTGTCCAAAAGAGGCAAATTTTACTTAAGAGAAAGAGAAGTTGCAAGTATATCAAAAGATCTATTTCATAGATCACACTGTTTCTCTAAAACATAAGAATATATATATATATATATATGTATATTGTCATCTGGTAAAAGTACCTTATGCTAGATGCATTTCCAGCTGTAACAGTGCCTCCATTCTCCTTGAAACTAGGACGGAGTTTCCTCAACTTTGCAGCATCAAACTGAGACAATGCGATATCGTACATGAAGCAAATCATAATAAATTAGACCTCATTTTATGAAGTTGTCCAACCATAAGGTTCATTTCGTAACGTGTAATGCTTCATACAGTAAAAGGTACATATCACTAAAAATTTATGACTAGCAAACAAGAACATGGATCAAAATTTCTTTAAAAGTAGCCGATGGAAATACTCTACGGTTTAGCTTAGTTCCTTTAGAAAAAAAAAAAAATAATAATGTATGCAACAGGTGAATATAAAATGAAGTAAACAGAAGCTCAGGTTCATTGGAGTATTAATGCATCATCTATAACCAAAAGGGGATAAAAATCACCTTCCCAAGACCTTCATCCTTGTCAACAATGGTTGATGGCCTACCTCTTCCTCCAGAAACTTCAACCTGCATAACCAAATTACCTTAGTGTATATTCACCAAATATAACGCACTAACCCAAACCCAAAACAATACAAAAATATACTAACCGGGACGATTTCCCATGTGAAGGCCCCAGTTTCCTGGGCAGCAATACCACGCTCAAAACTCTGAACTGCATAGTCATCCTACATATTTATAAGTAAGACACCAATTCAACTGGTGTTTTGAGTTTACCGTAAACAATGAGCCCAACTAACCAATTCGTGTAATTCACAGTTTCAGAGAGAGAGAGTCAAACTATCATAGCTAATTTATTAAGGCATCAGGAACAAGAAAATTAGACACTGGAAGTATACAAAAGGTCTATGCAGAGTATCTATAATTTACAAGCTAATGGGGGACAAATATACAACAAGCATCAATGATTGTTAATCCAAATAAAATTAAGGAACAACATACTTGCTGCTCCCTCGTGATCTCAAACTTCTCAGCGCATAATTCTGCACAACTTCCCATCCCACAGTCGTTATAGACATCCCAAAGTCCATCCTTTAGCATTCCATCTACTATAGTATCATGACCAAATCGAGATCCTTTCCTGCATCAAAATTTTTGAATAAGAAACAATATTGCCTAGTGTACAAAGACCAAACGATTGCGTAAAAACCACATCACTACCTCGCTTCTGCCAAATATTTAGGTGTATTAGACATGCTTTCCATGCCACCAGCCACAACTACGTCATTGATCCCTAACTGGATACTTTGTGCAGCAATCATTACCGCTGAAAACCACCCAACAAAGCCCTTGTTAAAAGAATCAACTCCATAGTCTAAAAAAAAAAACAGAGCCCATATGTCCCAAAGTTGACTCACCTTTCATGCCTGATGCACAAACCTTGTTGACAGTGGTACAGATAACAGAGTTAGGGATTCCTGCACCTAAAGCAGCCTGACGAGCAGGTGCTTGACCCAAATTAGCACTCAGAACATTGCCAAATACAACTTCTTGGACAAGAGCTGGATCAACATTTGCTCTCTTCAAAGCAGCTGAAACAATAAAACCAACACGGGCACGTCAAATTATATACAAAACAAAACTAAAGACCTGTTTTGCACAGAAGTAAGATCTGTTTTATACCTGCAATAGCTAAAGATCCAAGCTTTGTAGCAGGCAAAGATGAAAGAGATCCAAGAAAGCCACCCATTGGAGTGCGTGCAACCCCGACAATGCAAACATCTGTTATAACCAACATTCAGTTTTGATCTTTCAATTTCAGTTTTGCCAATGATTTATGAAAAAGACAGAGAGTTGTTACCTTTCGGATTCACAGAATCTGCTGTATGGGCCATAATAGCTGATCAATCTACACAAAATGGTGTCAAAAAGCCAAACGTTAATGAAGTAAAAGTCAACAAGGGAAGGGACCAAACTCGTTTAAGAGTCAGATCCATTTTTCAACATCTGGGAAGTGAGAATACGATCAAATGATAGAAACAGAGATCTGTAAGGATCGTTTACCTGATTCTTCAGTTCCAGAAGAGAGCGACGAATGGGAAGAGAGGGAGCCAAGTCGTTGTGAAAATGACAACAGATTCTGCAATTATAACTGGGAGAGGAGTGACAGAGAGAAACAGAGAGGGTCCTATAAAAGAGGACGCTTTCTTGTGATGTTGTTGTTGTCTTTGGTGAGTGAATCAGCGACGATAACTACGATGAAGAAGCAACACGACGGCTATGTGATCTGTTACTTCAAATCTTTTAATGTTTTTTTAAGGAAGATAATTGCACATGTTAACCTTTACTTATTTACGCTAGTCCTTAATTTTAATTATATACTAGGATCTACCCCGTGGTACACCACGGGGCAATTGTTTTTTTTCTAAATTGGTCTTCCACTATTTGTTTTCATACAATTGACAAAGTTATGTTGTAGTTTCAAAATAATTACATATGTAACTTGGATATATATACATTATATGTGTTTAGGATTTTTAATCTAACTAACTATATATATATTTATGAATTTACTGAACTATATACATGTAGAATAGGTGTGGTATTTAGTTTGGTAGGTGGTCGTCGTGAATGACATATATAGTGTTTGAGATGATGATAGGGTTTTGGTATTGTGAGTTGGACCAATTCTTGATTCGCAAGTTTAGAAGATATTATAAGATCCGAAGTGTTTTGATTTAGGTAAGATTAATAAGGTATATACTTAAAAAATGCTCGGCTGTAGTTATGAAATTCATATGTTTAATGCTCGATTGTCATATTATAGGAAGATTGTATATTGGAGTACTCTAAACGATTGCGAGATTTGTGCAACATTTAATCTCTAATTTCTATAAATTTTATTGTGTTGCTATATTTTTGAGATTTAAACTATCCGGATTTTACTTGTTGAGATTCCTACTGATTAAATGCATATTAGTAAATGATTTTCTGTATATATATTTCCTTATACGTTTATCTCAGAATTTTGTAGGATTAATTAGAATGTTAGTAATTAAGAATTTAAAGAAGGATCCGATTAGTGTAATCGGATTTTAAATCAAAATTTAAAACCGACCCGTATGACAAAATTAGGAAAGATCCGATTGCTGTAATTGGTTTAAATTTTTTAAAAAAACCCGACCCGGATGACAAAAAGAAGGACAAAATTTTGTACTCCAAAAATGTATAGATAGATATATACTCCTTGTTTTTCCATTTGACTTATAACGCAAATCTTTAATTTTAAATATATATATATATATATATATATATATATATACTTGTTGTTTGTTCCATTTGACTTATTTAATATATATGATGGGCTGGAAGTTGTTGTGTCCATTTCAAAGAAAAAAAGTTATTTAAATTATTTTAAATAAAATATATCACAAATTTAATTTGGATACTTAAATTTATCCAAATATTTAGAACGGTTATTTTAAGCTAAGTTTAATTTTTGGGATGATATTTTTGAGCTTTAAGTATTTTCCTAAAATTATTTTAAAAAATTATTATAAAATTTAAATTACATAGAAAAAAGTTACGAAGTGAAATATAAATCCAGATAAACCAGCAAAGCTTGAGAGTGATATGAGAAAACAAAGAAACCAAGTCGACTTAATTGATTTCTCTAGAGCCATCCGAAAGATTTAAACAAGATTTAAATAAGCACCAAAGTCGACCTTTTTTATTATTTATAGCCTAAATATTTCCTTAATTCATATCTTGGCTATATAAAGCATTTCTTTTCTAACGCACAAAATTCTAAGCTTTGCAAATTTTTAATTTCTACAACCAAAATACTACGACAATAAAATCTACAATCACAAAAAATTATATATATCATAAAATCTACCGTCAAAAATCTATAACCAATCATGTCTGTAATTAACATGAAACTTAGAAAAAACAGTTAGTAATTTGAAAGCGTAATTGGTAAATATGTTGTGTGATTAATGTACATATGTATATATGGTAATATGATAATAATCACTATTAGATAATTATATATATTGCCTAAAAATCCCTCCTATTAGTTATAAACTCAAAAGAGAGAATATGTAAGGGCATCCTTAACGCCACATCAGTTGTAGTGGTCTTAGGGAAATTAAAATATTTAAATAATGGTCTACACTTAAGAACACACTATTCAACAGTTTTTGTAGGAGACCAATTTTCTATTTCTTAAGAACAGTTGTACCCACTATTCAACATTTTTATTATTTTAAAACCCTTAAAACACACCATGTGTTCTAGCGATGAGTAGGCCTAGGCAAAGTACCCGACCCGAAATATCCGTACTGGAACCGAACCGAAAAACTCCGGTTCGAATCAGGTATGGATCTTCCCCAATATATTAGTTGGATCTTAATTGTAAATACTCTTGGGTATTGGGTATTACCCGATCCGAACCGATACCCAATTAGTACCCATATATACTCAAACCTATGCTGTTTATCATTTCACATATGTGTGTTTATCAGTTGAAATTGCATTGAAGAAGAAGAATCATATTTATCAGTTCGTCTCCACTCTCCACTACCTATATGACTATATATGCAGAAAATTTGTTTTTCTTTATAAATTCTATAACCCTAATCCACAATTTCAATATGGATTCTTTAAATTTCTTTGCTTCTTCTCCTAAATCTCATATTTCAGAGACGTTAAAGACTCATTCAAAGGTAAATCCCATCGCTTAGTGAATTTAGTTCATCAATTGACACTTATATTGTATAAAGAGTTAACCACGAGAGTTTGATGCATTTAACCACGAGTGTTTGGTACTTTAGTTCATCGATTGATTCTTTAGACTGTTAGAATTGGTTTAGTTATTTTGGTATGATTTTTTGGTTATAATTTCATGAATTTTGATATAGTTATTCAATTTATATATAGGGTATTTTAATTATATATGGGTATTTTGGTTCTAAATGGATAAAAAATACTTAGACCGAACCGAACCCAAAACATATCAGATATATTTCGGTATTCCAAAAAAATATCCGAACCGACCCGAACCTGAAAAAATCCGAACCGAACCCGAACCAAAATTTCCATAATACCTATATGATTCTATAAATTATAAACCCAAATTACCCGAAATCCGAATTACCCGAAATCCGAATTACCCGAACCAAACCCGAACCGATCCCGAATGCCCACCACTAGCGATGAGGATGGTCTAAGGATTAAAAAAAGAGAGAGAAAAATCCAAAAAACTATTTTGGTGTTGTGGAAAATTGAATGTGAATATTCAATTTTTTAATTTTAGCTATAATATAAAAAATATATTCTAAAGTATGACTTTTTAAAAAATATAATGGTTGTTTGTTCATTTGACTTATTTAATATATATGATGGGTTGGAGGTTGGTGTGTCCATTTGAGAAGAAATTTTAGTTAGACTATCTTAAGTAAATAAGGGATTAAAGTTTTGGAAAACATCATGGATTCGGAAAATTTGGATAACTTAAATTCATCCAAATTTAAACAATACATATTAATTTTGGAATGGGTTTCAGATTAGGTTTATTTTGGGATGATATTTCCCGACTTTTAGCATTTTGAAAATTTTGCAGAAATTTAGGATTTTTTTTATATATGAAAAACTAAAAAGTGAAAAACAAATCCAAATAAACCAATACTGAAAATGATACGGAAAACCAAAGAAACCAAGCCGATATAATTGACTTTTCTAGGGCCACCCTAAAGTTATATCAAAATTTAAAATAAACACTAAAATTTACTCAAAACAGTATTACACTATACATATAAACACGAAAATTACACTTGTAATCAACAAAAAATATTTAAATCAACCAAAAATTATACCTACATCGATCGATGCATTTCCTAAATCGAAACTTCGATTCGCAGGCGTTACAAAAAGTCACAACCATTGTTGATATTTATTTATTCAGATTATTATTATTATCTTTATTATTATTATCATCATTATTTTTATGTTTATTTTCTAAGTTTTTATTATTCTCTTTATACTTTTTATTATTATTATTATTAACATTTGTGTCTTTCTATATGACAAAATTTTGTTTCCTATTATAGGGTTTTCAGTATTTGAGGTTGTCTATAACTTAGTTACTAGGTACTAATCAGCAGAAAACCGCGGGCCAAACATTTTTTAAATAAAAATTTGTAATAACTTATTTTTTATAATAGTTTGTGATTAAAAATTTGGTTTGCTTATATTATAACTTTTGTATTTTAAAAAAATTTATTGAAACCTTGTCAATAAAACCTTTGTATGTAATGAATAAAATAGTTTAAACCTTTGTCAACTAAACACAATCATTACTAACATGTAAAAAAGAGCAACTAAATATAGCTAGTAAAAGTTTTAAAAAATCTCTTTAAAAACAACATTCATTGTTTTTTTTGTGACTTCCTTTTCTTATCTGTAATAATTTTAACTTGTGGTGGAAATTTTTTTAATAAAATTTGTAGCTGTAAATTTTATTCGATTTGGTTTTTCAAATCTTACCTGTTAATTTTTTTTTAAGTACGAATTAGTTTTGATTCTTATATATTTATTTTACTTTTCTACAATTTATTTTATTTGATGTGTCCCAGATTTTCATTTTTAATTATTTTTTATTTAAATAATTAATTAATCTTAATTAAAATTTTTTAATGGCAATTGAATGTAATTTTTACACATTTTAAGGTTAGTCATATTTGTACTTTCCAATTAATTTAGTAGGGATAAAATTTGTAGTTGTAGATTTTATTTGATTAGATTTTTAAAATCTTAACTGTTAATTTTTTTAATACGGATTAGTTTTGATTCTAATAGATTATTTTTACTTTTCTACAATTTATTTTATTCAATGTATCCCTGATTTTCGTTTTTTAATTAATTATATATATTTCATTAATTTATTAATCTTAATTAAGTTTTTCTAATGCCAATTAAATGTAATTTTGTACACATTTAAGGTTAGTTTCAAATTTGTACTTCCCAATTAATATAGTAGGTTTTACTTTGAAATTATATTTATTTGTAAAACAAACAAATTTCCAAAATTTGATTTTGACTAGTCGTTTTCTATTTAAAAGATTAAAAAAATTAGAATGATGATTTTTGCATATATATATAATTACAATTTTGAATGATGCGATATTTATAGGATGAAATCATATATATCTATCTATAAAGATAGCTTAATGTATAAACAAATTATTTTCTTCAAAAAAGCAAAAAGTAGGCGAAGGCGACTGCGACAAAAAGTATGACTGCGAAGGTGACTGGTTCTAGGGTTTGATATGGGTGTTCTTGATGTTGTTGGGAGATGGAGAGGTGGTCTCTCTGTTTCTCGTGTAGAGGGTTGGTCTTGGGGAGGGATTGGAAATTCTTCTCTGGGTTGGATTAGATTCCGACATTTGATGTTAGGATCAGATCTTCAAAAAGGAAAACTGGATTTTAAGGGGATTAATTTGGATTTGGATATTGATGGGGTTTCTTTTGGACGGATCTGCTTCTGAATTGTATCGACTTCGTTTGCGATTTCGTTTTTATTTCTGGATTTGGGTCTTTATCAGATTTTGTTTTCAAGCCTAAGAATCGTGGTGAGGATCTCTTCATGTTCTATTGTTGGAGTCTCTCAGAATCTTTCTTTACGGTCTATGGAAATGAGCATTATCGGAGATTGGATGATACAATATGTTATGATATGGTTTGTGATTTGCAAATCTTCCTCTCCGTGTAGAGGTGAAAGGGTTGAAGACGAAGTATTTATTCGATGGTTTGGGTTCTCATCAGGAACCACTTCTATATTTCTTTGTCCTTGGCTTCTTTTTGTTCGCTTCAGTTCATACAGTGTTTTGGGTATGGGTTCTTTTCTGTCAAGTGATATGGCTCAAATAGCGTTTAAAAACAAAAGCTCTTTGGTTCGTACCGATACAGTGAGAATCTCAAACTCTGTTCTAGCTCAGAGAATTCAACAGTTCTCTATGAATCTCATTGGGAGGTTAATGAATCCGGCTATTCAAAGAATGGAGTCCTTGGTGGCTAATCTGCCTAAAATTTGGAAGCTAGAGGATAAGGTAGTGGGAGCGGATCTGGGGCAATGCATTTTCAAGTTCAATTTTGAAGATGAGGGTGATATTCAAGCTGTTCTATAGAATGGTCCGTACCATTTTGATGGTTGGATGGTTTCTTTGGTGAGATGGGAGCCGATCATTTCCTCTACTTATCCCTATGCGATTAACTTCTGGGTGAAGGTGACTGGGATTCCCATGCATTTGTGGGAGGTGGCGACCTTAGAAGCAATTGGTAAGAAAATTGGTAAGATTCAAGAGGTAGATGAGGAGTCGGGTAGTCTATGTGTTATAGTCAATGGGTTTAATCCGCTGTTATTCAAGATGGTGGTACCTTTTAATACTGGAGATGAAGTAGTGGTTTCTCTTGAGTATGAGAAGTTGGTGGGCTAGAGCTAAACAAGCTTGATGGTAGTCATGGTCCTGAAGAGCAATCGGATAAGAGAGGTGGGCAAAGGCAACATCCCTTGGCTAAGCAAGAGCCGCATCATAATGTTGGAGGTTGGGAAAAGCCTAGGAAGCATGCTAAGAGAGCTCTAGATTTTCAGTCTTCGGATGCTGGTGATCATGCCTGTTTTTTTGTAAAGCAGAGGCGACTGAATGTAGAACGGTAATTGATATAATAGGTAATTATGGGAAAGCTTCGAGACAAGAGGTAAATTTGGAGAAATCTTCTATTATGTTTGGTAAGAAAGTTCTGTTAGACATAAGAGCCAATTAAAATCAGTTATTGGGATTTCTAAAGAAGGTGGTATGGGTTCTTATTTGGGTATCCCTGAAAGGGTTCACGAACTAAAGTTTTTGGTTATGTTAATGATCGGTTGGACGAGCGAGTAAATGGTTGGTCGGCAAAGTATTTATCGAAAGGTGGTAAAGAAATTATGATTAAATCAGTTGCTTTAGCCCTTCCGACGCATGTTATGTCATGTTATAAACTACCGCAAGAGCTAACATCTAAAGTTACGAGTGCTATATCAAAATTCTGGTGGAAATCTAATGATAAGGCACGAGGCATGCATTGGATCGCTTGGGATAAAATGTGTAAGGACAAATGTGAAGGGGGCTTGGGTTTTCGTGCACTGGAGCAATTTAATGACGCGATGCTGGCTAAGCAGTATTGGCGTTTATTCCATTACCCGATATCCTTAATGGCTCAGGTGATGCGTGGTCGATATATTAGGAATAAACATCCTTTATCGGCCAAAAAACCATATTCTCTTTCTTTTGCTTGGAGGAGTATTTTTCAACTAAAGGACTCATGGAGCAAGGGGCGAGGTGGGCAGTAGGTTCTGGATGTGATATCTCGGTATGGCGTGATCCCTGGGTACTGAATCATCAACCACGCCCAGCTAATGGTAGGGGAATATTGCTACATCCTAATTTGATGGTTAACCATTTAATTAATCCAGTTACGAGGGACTGACACTTGCCTATTCTTGAGGAGTTTATGGATCCGGCGGATATCTCGCTTATTTGGAGTTTAGCAGTTAGTAAATCATTTCAATCGGATCGTTTGATATGACATTATACTAAATCCGAGAAGTATTCAGTCAAATTGGGATATCGATTAGCACAAGAATTACTTAAGGAAGTTGAATACGGCCCGTCATTCACGGTTCTCCAGGCCCAAGCTTGGACACTTGAAGTCCCTCCGAAGGTTCAACATTTTTTCTGGCAGATCGCGTCCGGTACTCTCCCCGTGAAGGATCGGCTTGCCCACCGGGGTGTCCGATGCGATGTTATGTGTAAACGGTGCGGTTCAGGGGTGGAGACTATAAAGCATGCTCTCTTTGAGTGTCCCCCTTCGCGGATGGTATGGGATTTGTCTCCGGTTTTGTTGATGCCGGATGGCTTACCCTACGGCTCAGTGTACTTGAATCTAGACTTTATTTTTTGGCGGGCATCATCCCAATCTGGGATCTCAGATATAGCTTTCCGCCTACCTTGGATTTCATGGTCAATTTGGAAGGACATGAACAAAAAAATTTATCAGGGAATAGAGGCAGAGCCAATTGAGATTATCAATCAGGCGACCAATGATAAACTACTGTGGGAGGAGGCCAAATCCTTCTCTGTGAGATACTTGGATTCTTCGCCAACTTTAGAAGTACGAGATCATTCTCCTCGATGTCAGGTAGATGGATTCTAGAAAGGTTCAGATCCTTTTGTGGGTCTGGGGTGGTGGTATTGTAATAGTGAAGATACGATGTTTCTTCTGGGAGCACGAAGTCTTAGACACAGCCCTACACCACTACATTCGTAGTTACAAGCCTTGATTTGGGCTACGGAGTCCCTTCTGGCGGCTAGCGTTGATTGTCAAACTTTTGAGTCAGATTGTGAAGAGTTAGTCGCGATGGTGCAATCCCCTGACGATTGGCCCGCTTTCTCGAATTTGTTGGACGATTTCAATTCCCTCAGATTATCCTTTCCCTCCTTCACTCTTATCCAGATTCCGCGGGCGTCAAATGTGAGGGCAGATTGTCTTGTTCGTTCTTCAAGATCTTTAGTTTCTGAATTTTCTTTTGTAAACTCTTACCTTCCGGTTTGGGCAACCAACTTTGGAGTCCTCTTTTAATTTAATGTTTGGTTGAAAAAAATATATATATAAAGCTTAGTGTCATTAGAATATAACAATAAAGTACGACTAGAAACAATATTTGGTTAAAAAAATTCCTCTACTTTCAGATATACCATGTCCAGACATTAGGAAAATGCATGCCCAATTGCTTTAGCCACTTATCTTATTTTAAGGTGTTAGTGTTATTTTTCCTTGTTTGATTTTCTCTCCTATTTAGTAGTTACTAGCGACGAAGAATTTATATGAAAACATAAAATTTAACAACAATTTTTCCATGGAGCTTATTGCTTCTACAAATACCATATTGGCCCATACCACCATAAGTACCTCCATATTCTGCTGAATGACATTCGATAATGAGTTTGAGTCAATAATTGCAAACCTTTTCCTCGACGTTTATTTGTATAGAATTTTAGGTCAAGTATTATGATCAGAGTTGAATCGGAGAGGTCTGAAGTCACACTGGTGTCCTAGAATTCTTTTGTTTATATATACCATAGTATTAGGTATCATATGAACACGCTTGAAAAAAAATTTGTATAGCGTCCTCGATAAAATTAACAGAAATATGACCCAATTGTATTTTAAATATATATAAAATAATATTCTTTTTTTTTATATTTCTTACTATTAGATAATATGCATAAATATGGGAAAACATCTCATATCCCTGTGAGAATTATGACATTGTACGAGATAAACCTCAAACTTTGGTCTCGTCCCAAATATCTTTTTACCCTATATACCCCCCAATTCATAGTTCTATTCTTATATCCCCATAAAATTGAAAATTATCATCTAATTATCCATTGATCTGGGTTTAATTGGTTTACTACTTGATCAACCGATTAACGAAGTTTAATAACCGGATTAAACCAGATTTCAACCCGATTAGAAAATCCTAAAATCATATAAAATCCTAATAAATGGGGAAATAGGTGAAAACTATGAATTCAGGGATATATAGGCTGAGAAGCATTTTTAGAAAAATATTTAGGACAAAGGCAAAGTTTATGTTTTATCTGATACGATATCATAGTTCTTATGAGCATATAAGACGTTTTCCCATAAATATCATATGATAGTTACCAAAAAATTCATAGTGAACTTGGATAGAAACTTCTTTTGAAGCAATTACGCATTGATCTAATTGCAACCGAAGCGATAAAGGAATATCTAAATCGATTCTTTTTTTCGATAAGCTCTGCTTACATCATAGATAAAAGGCACTTGAAAGATAAAAGTTTCATATAAGTAAACTAGCCTTGAGCCTCTAAGGGCATCTCCAACCCACCTCTATATTTGTTTTTTAACTCAATTTTAGAGTAAAATCTACTCCAACCCATCTCTATTTCTACCTCTATAATAGAGATCTCTATTTTTTCCTCTATATATAGAGGAACTCTATATTTTCCTCTATAATAGAGTTGAACTTTTTTATTTATAAAATGGTCCTTGAACTTTAACACTTTTATATTTATGATCAAAATAAATAAATTATATATTTAATGGTCCTTAAACTTTTAACACTTTTATTATTTTATATGATGCACTGTATTTTTTTTTAATAAATATGATATTTATGAATGTTAAAAATTTAAATAATATCATAATTTTATGAAAGTTTCACAAATACTAAAATAAATGGGTTAGTTTGTAACTTTTTTAAAGTAAAAAGTATTAATAATAAAATAAAAAATGAATCTCTACGAAATATTTTTTTTAGAGGAAAAAATAGAGGTATTCATTGGAGCAAAAGTCACCTCTATTATAGAGTTCCTCTATTTTAGAGATAAAAATAGAGAAAACTATTGGAAATGATCTAAAGATAAAAGGCACTTGAAAGATCATGAACCCGAACCCAAATGTTAAATTCAAACCCGAATCCATTTAATAGACCCGAACTGAACCGGAAATCAAAATTCAAGGACATTTTATTTCGTTAAAGCAAAGGTTTAAAGAAAGGGATTTGATTTACAAAACCCTATCGCTCTCTTCTTCGTCTCTTCTCCCTCAAAAACTCTCGCCGCCGTGAAAACCCAAATTTATCGACGGAACCATGTCTACCGGAGAAGAAGCTCACACAGCGATGGCAGAGAGAGGTTCTAGAAAGAGAAGAGTCGGCGTAAAGAAAGGTACTAAAGCGGCGAGGAACAAAAAGTTAAAATCGAAACCTTCTTCTTCCGATAGGTTTAAAGTCACAATGAAGAATCAAAAGATTTTTCAGAAGAGAGCACGAGACTACAATTCCGATGAAGAAGACGAAGACGAAGAAGAGAAGCAACCAGAAGTAACAATTCGTGAGCAGATCTTCACTGATGCGAACATGGGACCAAATTACGATGTGATTGAAGAAGATGATGGTTCGGATAAAGATGAGCATTCGGATGGTGAAGATCATGGAGAGATTGAATCTGGAGTTACCAAGTTTGCTACTGATGGTTGTAATGCTTTTAAAGTCGCTTTCAAAGCTATTATGAAGAAGACTAAAGGAGAAGATGATACATTGGTGAGATTTTTATGAACTTGATTCTTTGGAAACTTTAAAGTTTGATTTTGGGGGAAAAGTGTTGATTAGTGTGTTGTTTGTGTGTAAACAGGGTCCAGTTTTATCAGCACATAAGCATCTTATAGCAGAGAAGCTAGCTGAAGAAGATGCTGAAAAGAAAGCTAAAGGTCAAGCTAAAAAGGCTAAACATGTGGTATGAGTTTTGTTTTTTTTTGTATTCACTGTGTTCTTGTGTGTGTCCTGCTTCTGATGATGATAACACTTGCTTCTTCTTCTTTTGAAGATTGCTGAGAAGGGACATGTTAAACCTGGTAGCTATTTGGATTCCCATGAGAAGATTCTTATTGGTGTTGCCACTAAAGGAGGTATTGTTGCTTTAGTTAACTCTCCCTTTTTGATTACAATGGTGTTTGGCTTTTGATACTGATTCAAGTCTTCATCTCCATGAACTCCTGGAATCACAGTGGTCAAACTTTTCAATGCTGTAAGTTTGTTTCTATGTCTTTCTTTGGGTTATTATTAAGTATACTCCGGGAGTGATTCCTCTGATTTGAAACTTCATGTTTTTCAAATAGGTAAACAAGGCTCAACATGCTCAGAAGGGTTTGAATCCTTCAAGGTCAAAAGACGCTAAAGGTAGGTTTAGATATTGGCATGAATGTTTTTGTATCCACTGTCTTGTTCTTGTCTTCTAATTCTGGTTTTTTGTTCTATTGGAACATCCATCAGTGTTGAAGAAGCGAAGAAAAGAAGCATTCTTCTCTGAGTTAGGGAAAACAAAAACAGACACTAAGGTTTGGCATAGTCTCCATATCTCTTACTCTCTCCCCCCTATGATTTTCTCTTGAGTGTTTAATCCTTGACTTTTGGTTGAGTGTATTAGCTAGTTAGTACTGTCATTTCATTAGTGAGGGCTGTTATTTATAAATTAGAAGTATTCTTGGTTAATTACTAGTGGTAACTTTTAGTGTTTATAAAGCTTTCACATTTGGATGAAACTATAAGCAAGTTTAGTATTCTGTTTTGATCTGGCTCATAAGTGAAAATAACTGAACGGATCTCCTTCATGAATGAGAGCTGTTAGTTACGAACTAAAAGTAACCTTGGTTGGATGGTGCAGGGTCAAACACCGTCAAATGATGATGACGCTCCTGCTTGGGCTCCTCTCCGTGATAATTACATGTTAGCTAATCCAAAGCTGAAGGACTGGGACAAGAAACAGGTATCCTTCCATTCTTATCCACAAAACTGGAACCACCTGGCTGGCATGCTGATATATACTCTGATCTGAAACTTGAATTGAATTATCTGCAGGAAACAAGCGAGGGAGATGATTTTGCCGGTTTGTCAGGAGATGAAAGTTATGAAGACTGAAGATCTTAAACTAGTAGTTACAGTACGTGAAAACATTAATTTTGTTTTTGTATCATGCATCTTTTGTCTGATCAATATGAATGAATTCAGTATTTTTGATAGTGCAATAGTGGAAAACAAAAGGTTGATTCTTGTTTTTAAGCTTTAAAAAAATACACTTGTTACTTGTTTAGTATCATCATCAATCTATACCGTAAATATAGCACATGGGCCTCAAGGATACTATAAATCTTCTACATAATTCATACTTAACGACATTAAAAAATATACATTCGATGCTTTGTCTTGGCTACACAAATTACAACAGAACAAAATTTAAGGATCATGAACCTCAATCTGTAGAAGAGGGTTTCACTGTCAGGTCATGCTGAAGCAGCCAAATGACACAAGATAACAAACTTATGCAAAAAGAGGCAGAAGCAAGAATGAAGCTTTTTCTCGGCTGAAAGGTTCGTGTTCCTAAACAACCAATAATGGCCTTTAGACCAGATCCCCCGCTGTAAATGCTTCATTCTATAACAGCCAATTAGTTACATCTGTTTGGCTGATATCTCCGTTCTGTGATTCTTCATTGTTTCGGTTTTTATGGTATCTTCAATAACTTCTTGCTGGGCTCATCGGGTCGTAATCATAAGCTTCACCCGACTTGACAAACCGTCCCTTCACGCGCCGTCTTACATCAGCCCTTTCTTTCCTAGAGACGTACCTCACTCGCTTGTCAAACCTATTAATACAGCATATGTACAGCATTAGCAATAATAACCTTTCACTGGTGAATGATGAATTAATTTCCTATTTCCATATGGTTTTATACTTACTTGCGAGCCTTCTTTTTTTCCTTGTAACGCATAACAGCATTGTTACGTGTTGTTGCATGTGAGGAAGCAATGGTGTCCTGTGATGTTGGAGGGCACCATGGTTGTGGTTCGTTTGAAAGCTGCTTCATTGATGATGCCCCACAATCTTGGAAATCTCCTGCGTTACTTTCTCCAGTGACACCAGAGAAGGAGATATTCGAATGAGCTGGCTTTGATGAATAGCAAATTATTGGCTCGGTTCTACAAGTCATGAACGAATCATCTGCAGATGCATTATTACTTATGGCTGGCTGCTGCATTGCGTTTCCTTCGATTGAGCCCTGAATATTAAGAAAAAACACAGGAGAGCATAAGGATCACAGGAAAAAATCATCCTGAACTCTTTGGTCTCAGATAGAAGAAGATTGAAAGAACCTCAGGAGCTTCATCTTTGTCAAAAAGACTTCCGATTCCACCGTGTTCAAAGAGATATCTTGATGAGTTGAAGGCTGCACCAAAGAGTTCTTCATAGTTCTCAAGAGCCATGTCGACTTCATCCATAATAAGATTACCATTGAAGTCATCTTCACATACTCCAAGCTCCTACAACCAGAGTACACAATAATAATAAGAAACATGTAGACGCCAGTTGCGTTCAAACTTGTACCACAAATTGAAGACAATCATGTTAAAGTACCTTAGCCAATGAAGTATTTTCTGGAACACTAGAGCGATCCATACCTTGTGCAGCCGAACTGGTCCCAGACTGATCTACACTGACATTTTGGACACCTGATTTGTCTCCAGGGCCTTCATCTATAGTCATCAAACCCATTCCTTGTTCACATGCAGATTCTCCAGCAGAAGACATATTCAAATCCAAGCAGAAAGACCATATGGAGGAAAGTTCGGCACTCGAAGGGCAACCAGAATAACAATTGATGGTTTGTCTTTTATGATGTGAAGTAGTAGTACAACTTGTTCCATCATGGCCTGCCCAATCACAGTTTTGACATAGAGAAACCCTCTCATCGCTACACCTAACAGATGCTGGCTGTGCATTACACCTCTCACATATCAAAGTCCGCGAATGACGTTTCGATAAAGCGTTAGCAGAATGAACATTACGGTCACAGGAAAGACACAAACACGCTGCATCAGACCGACAATACACCATTGATCTTTGTTCACCACAGAAATCACACATATAACCCATCTTTTGAACTGAACCAATCTCAATGTTTGTGGCTCAACCGTCACACTGAACTGAAGAAAGCAAGCTCCTTTCACTAATCAAGAATCAAACCCTTTTGGTTAGTCCCTTCTATATCATACATAATCTTGCCACAATACATTATATAACTAACAAAAGATGGGAACTTGGTATAAAAAGAGCAAGTCCAGAAGTAGATAAAGATCCAATCTTTTGAACATTTATTTATAGAAGATTGTAAATTTCTATGTAGACATTGCTAGAAACCAAAACCAATCAAACAAGAGATCAGAGGAACCAATTAAAATCACAGAAAGACTTCAAAATATCAGATCAACAAGTACCAATCAGAGCAGGGAACTTAGAAAATTCTAGATTTCTTGTTACCAATCAGAGCAGTGAAAGAAGATCCAATTCAAGATCAGCCAAAAGAATAGAGGATCAAAGCAACCCTCACTCAAATAAGGGTTTAAATAAACAATCAAGACTCACGTAGGAGAGAGATCTTCTGAAGCAGAAACAAAACAAAGATTCTGAAAAGGAAGAAACTTTGAGAAGAGAAGGCAATGATTCCACAACTTCTTCTGTAGCTGCGTCTGCGTGTGAAGAAGAAGGGTAAAAAGAAGAAATGTGTATAGATGGATAGACAATGGGTGGGTCGTGTCCGCAAAGGGACATGTAAGCAAGGAAAGAGGCATGTGACATAAGCTGATAATTCTAGAAACATTTGGGTGAAAAGTATAAAAAGTGCAAAATGCTGAGGATCCCCACAGATATTTTTAGGAATATTAACGCCACTCGCTTTACGTGTAGAAAAACAGAGTTTTGTACTCGCGATATGAAATGCACAAGTGGATTTTTATCGCTTCTTGATTCTCAAAAGTGTCTATTTTTATATGCTTTAAGCCCAATCACAACGTAGCCTTTGCTTTGACCTTTGCAAAAACCAAAATATCTTGTCTCTTTTATTTATTTGTTTATCTTAACAGGCACATGAATGAGTGAAGGAACAAAATATCTTGCCTAAAAGAGGAGATATTTTTTAGTTTTTAGGTGTAAAGAAAAGAGAAGACCAAAAATAATATCTGGCAAATAAGAAAGAAACGTCTACACAAAAAGATATTTGTTGAATCTGTAACACTGACACGAAGGTCGGTGTCCACTCTCACCTATATTTTTTTTATTAATTTGACATGTAAAAGTTGAAAACTTTTCGTTTGACAATTTGTACACTAGACAGTCACTCATGCTAGTGTAAAATGTTTTTAATATTTTTGTTTTTCATTTTTATTATTTTATTTATTTTACAGCATTTTAATTAGGTAAATTATCCATTGAAATTTTCTATATGACATATATATATATATATTTATGCAATTAACAATAGGCGGTTCCTGATCTCAATTGTGAAAATATATTGGTGTGGTTAATGGTTATAAGAATCAAGAAAGATGATCAAGAAGCAATAGGTAAACCTAATACAACCGAAAGTACATACACAGATGCAGTGAACGTTGCAGTGAACAAGTCCGACACAAACATATGTTGAGACACAGAAGCAGTGATCAAGCTGGAGCATGTTTAACCAGCTACAAACACAGACGCAACGATTCCTCAGATAGAGAATCAGAGAATTTACCACAGCCAAGATAGCTCAATGTAAAGTCATATGGAATGAAGTGACATGCTGAACCTTGAAGTCTTATTGTGAAGATCCAAGAAGTGAGAACTCAGCCAAGTCATCCATTAGCAGCTGAGTAAATCTGAAAGTGAAACAGAGCAGAAAAAAGGTATTAGCTGCATCATAAAAAATAGCAGAAATGTGTTTAGCACTTGAGTAAACTTGAAGTACAACAAAGATGGAAACAGAGCAGACAACTTGTAGTGGCTGTGTAGTAACAGAGCTGGAAACAAGAGATGAATCGTGAAGAGGTTTTGCAGAGCAACAGAGCGAAAAGCTTCAAGTTGCAGCAAACAGTGAATCGGTTGTGTCAGAGAGCATGCTTGTGTTAGGTGCGACAGGAACAAAATCATGAGTCAAGTTGACAAAAAGAGAAACAAACTTTTACACCCAAAAGACAATAGAAAGAAGCTTGTGGAAACTAGGATTTGTGGAGAACTCTAAGAGGTATAAAAGGAAGAAGTGGCAACAAGAAGAAGGTTACACACCTTAGACCTAAAATTGAGAGAAGCACACATGTTGTCTGTGGTGTCGTCCCACCAACAAGATAGAGAATCTGTTGGTGGTTTTTGTAGAGGTTCACACTCGTCGGAAAAGACAAAGAGTGGTGGTTCCTTTAGTTTATGTAGATAAGAGTGGTAGGCACAAGTGTGTGCTAGATACCATTGGCAAATGTGACTTTTGCATTCTTATTCTAGTTAATGATTCTGGACTTGGTCCCGGGGATGTAGGTTATCTGAACCCCCTTAACAAATCTCTTGTGTCATCTCTTCTCTATACTCTTCTCTCTATGTTAAGCATCGCACATACATAAAATGTCATACAAGTCTATAGATCTAGTACACATCTTATTATTTCAATTGGTATCAGAGCGGAAAACCGACCTGAGTCTATAGTCTCTAACAGGTTAGATCCTAGATGCGCTGCTAGAAGAGAAAGGAAGGAAGATGATGATGACGAAAGTGATGTCAAACTCGCCTGAGTTTTCAGTTATGTTCATCAGAATTCTCAGAAACGTCTACAAGAAATTTCTTTCTGTTGAGAAATTAATAGGATGAAGAAAAGAGAGTTTTGACTTGGGCTAGAGTGATCTATAAGAGATGAGGAAGAAACAGTTCTTTTAATCTATGGTCTGCTTAGATTATATTACCACGTTGCTGAAATGGGAAGTTTAAGCTGGTTTAAAGGAGCGGATTAAAAGGGAGTTTGTTAAGCAGATATGGGGTTCTGAAGATCTGGGGTTCCTGATGAACTGGGTTTTCTGAACATTTGAGTTTTTCTGAAGCTTGAAGAGAGAGAGAGAGAGTTGATCTCTAGATCCAAAAAGTTGAAGCTAAGAGGAAACATGTATGTTTGTCCCGTGTCAGAAGAAAAGCAAAAGTTCCATGAGTAAAAGTTATTATTAAAATAATATCAAGTGGACAAGCATGCGTGACCAGCTGGCTTCTTAAGAAAGAAGAAATGATGGAACAAAGTCAACAGAACAACAGGTCTCTGGACAAAGAAATCTATGTTGGAAAAAGTGTCTCTGTTTCTGAGTCTCATGGTGCTCAGGGTCAATTGGGTGATTTATTATGTCTGTGTCACTCATTCGTCATGAGAGCAATCTCAACAAGTAGGTGACATAAATATATATAAAGATTGCTTTCTGAGAGAAGACAATGGTGTACCGGTGCTGGCCGGAGTAGCTCATACAGGATGTTCTCTAACATTCTTTTCTGTTTTGTTCAACGAATTTGGTCTTCTAATTTGAGTGGGTTTGAATTGTGTTTGTGAAGAAAACACGTTCCTCTCCTAATTAAGCTTCAAGGTCTAGAAAGAAAGAGAACTTAGAGCTTATTCAATATGGCTATAAGATCAGAAGTTTGGAGTGGCTATTGAGCTTGGTTTTTAGATTTGAAAGATGCTCTGAAACACTGAAAGTGAGATCTTTTAGTTGATGTTAAGAGTGCAGTCTGGTTATTGGTGGTCTTTCAGGTTCAGACTTTAACTTTGAAAGTTGTTCTGGAAACGTTACTCCGAGATATTTCCAATGATATATAAATCTCTTTCTAGTTCCTTGTTGTTTGATGGGAATCTGCTCTCAAAGTTGGCTGATCACATGTTGTATCCTTCTGGATATGTTTTGGGGATTTGGTCATAACTTCCAAACCGTAGACCCAAATCATGATCTACTTTCACCTGTGGCTCTGTATCTCTGATTTTGATCTTGCCACCAAGTTGCAGAAGTTTCTGGGTTGATTTGCTGCTTCGTTTGTGTCGTGGATCAAGAATGGTGAAGAAGGTTTTATGAAATATATATCAAGGTCTTTGAAGTCTGCAAACAGACAAGCCTAAGTCTATGTTGATTGTGTGGTTCCTATGGAACAGTTCTTTGTTGAACACATAATCAACATGGGAGATAAAAACAAACTCATAATGATAAAAGAAGAAGATAAGAAGAAGATATGAAGAAGTTATGAGTTTGATGTAGTTGCAGTTTCATGAAGCTGGTTTCTTGTCTGACTTTGCCTCTATGTTTGACTTCGCTGTAGACACCGGATTGTGCAGTGAAAGAAGTTTTGGAATCTTGAAAGCAAGATCTTTCCAATGATATAAAGATCTCCTTCTGATTCTGTATCATTTGATGGGAAATTGTTCCCAAAGTTAGCTGTTCGCAGGTTTATAGCATTTTGGATATGTGATAACAAGATTTTCACCTAGGGTATCAATTCCCTATGCAGTTGTAGTACAAAGAGTTATCAATCCAAATGGTTGTTATGCTAGCAGATAAGATATGATCAGAGACAAGCAGTCAAGTCAAGCAATAATTGGGGTTTAATCTAACAATCCTAAAATAAGCTAAAGTAAATAAAAAGGCAAGAACCACACGACCTAAGCACTCGATGCAAGCATTCGAGTACAGGATCGGGTGGAGTGAGCGGATCAAGAAGTCAAGGATGGACAGCTCGAAGGTATACACGAAGCTGGTGATCGAGTACCAGTTTGGGTAAGTGGCCGAGTTATAGAATAAAGTTAAACAATCAAGATAAGAAAGCTCCTAAGGATGGGGTAATCGACTCATAAGTGTTCCTGACCAATATGGGATGTCCTACATGCCTCAAGCAAATATTCCCTAGACAATGAATCTCTTAAATCTTGCTAAAACACTCTCGTGATAGAAAAAATCAACCTTGGTCACTCCCCTACTCAACTCTTGTTGGAGAAACATGACCAAGCAGGCATAACAAACCGATTCATTATTGTCAATAAACTCCTTACACATCTAATCTCTTGGGCTAAGTGAGTAAATCTCTAGCATGGATTGATTCAAGCATTTCAACAACATCTCTCGATGGCAAAACACCCTAGATCTAGTTTCAACCTCTCGGTCTAAAAATAACATTAAGAACACCAATCTAGAAAGGAATTTATATAACATAAACAATCAAGCTAAGACATCATAACCGATCAAGAACACATATTTGTCTATCCCATCCCTAGAAACTTTATTTCACTACTCAGATCTCATAGTGGAAAGCATAAAAACACAAATAAACAAAAATTGCGTTGTATTGAAAAGAATAAAAGTAAAAGAGTACATAATCAAAAACTAGAAAGAGTTGCAAAAAGAAATAAAAATGAATCCTAACAAAGTGGAAAAAGTGTTTGAATCACTCAGTCTCTCTCTCAGAAGCTCTCGCTCTCTATTCCGAGTGTCTACGGCGTGCTAGAGCGAGAGGAAGAAGAGGGGGGGGGGTTTATATATGGAAACCCTTTTAACCTAGCTGCCCAGTCCTGCCTGAGGGTCTGCTCGAGGCGGTGCTCGAGGATATGGTCGGGTTGTTCCTCGGGTAGGTCTTCGGGTTGTTCTCCCTGTTCTTGGATCCTCTTTGATCGGGTTAAGGTTCAGATTGTTCTTCTTGCACAATAGCTCCTTCGGGTATATGCTCGGGTTTCACCTTGTTTTTCTCAATTTTAGGCTCTAAAGCACATGTTTTTATCTAAAATGCACATGCAAGCATGCAGCACCCTAAATGGCCTAAATGCAAATTCCTACAGTTAATGACCTAAAAATGCTAAGGTTATGGTATATATAATGCAAAATATGGACATAAAAAGGTGTCTTAAACATGTAAATTAGAGAGTTATCATACCCCCAAACTTAAATCTTGCTAGTCCTCTAGCAAGGAAGTAGGAGGATGAGGTTTAAAAATGGGGACTCATAACTTTTTTGTGCTAAGCGAAGGATTCAAGCTACAGTCCTTAAAGATAGTTTAACGGTGCTAAGATCAATCAACATACTTACAAATATTTTTATATGCTTATCACCATGCATCGATCTAGTTCATCCTCCAACTATCAGTAAAGACTTGCAATTCCAAAGAATATCTCTTTCACATTCATTAAAGTGTTTGGCGAATTCTTGCAAATGGGAAGTGAATCAAGCTCAATCGGTTTCAAGGGTAAGACTTTTTTGGTAAGTGGGTTTCAAACAATATCTTTGGGTGGCTTACTCTCAAAAGAATGAATGCTAGAAAATTGTGAAAACTATCTAAGATTGAGAACAATTAGGGCATACAAAGCTTAACTTTTGATAATCTACAATTTTCTCATTCACTTTCTTTATGTCCAACACCCTAGAGTAAAACTACACACAACCTTGATTTTAACTCTTTGTTTTTTTTACAATCCCTAAGGTTTAAACTTTAAACATCTAGCTCCTTTTTTTACATTTTTTTTTTCTTTATTTGCTAAACTCCTAATATTATTTTTTTGTCTTTTTCTAGGAGACTATAGCAAGATTTTTTTTTTTTTTTTTTTTTTTTTTTTTTTTTTTTTTTTTTTTTTTTACTTAGAGACTTAGAGTTAATTAAACTGAACCTTAGAAACTTTCTTCTTTAATTTCTCTTTTATTTCTCAACCCAATCCAAAATAAACATGCTAACCACCTATCTTTCAAAATCAATTCTATTAGCTAGTCCAAATGATTCTAAACTTAGCTAAAACAAGAGCTAGTTCTTTGTCGTTCTCAATACTCTCAAGGTTTCACAACCTATAGCACAATGAAAAGGCCTCACTCAACAATTCACAACAAGGCTTGAAAGAAAGGTTTGGGTTCAAGGGTAGGGAAAAACAAATCGGGTTAAACGAAAAGATTGGCAAAAATGGAGTGTTAGCCCGAGTTTAGAGTTACCATGAGCAAGCATTCAAATTCCATAAGCAAGATAATTTAAGTTCAGGTTAAGTCCAATAATATAGAGATGATACAATGTTCAAGCAAGTTTTAGACAAGTGGAGGAAGCTTTCAAAAGACACAAGGTTTTATACAAAGATTTTTCATTTTTTTCCAAAGATTGATCTAGCAACAATGAACTGTGATTAAGGGCTATAACTTCAATCCTAAGGTTTGACTTTAAACAAGGTGGTTTTAATCATTGTCCCCTAAAATGCATATGCAACAATCCTATATGAAGGAATCTAGACTCAATCCTAATATGTAAATGCAACTACATGAACACTTTTTTTTTTTTTTTTTTTTCAATTTTTTTGGGGGTTTTAATGCAAATAGATACAGACTCAACTGAATAAAACTAGCATGCAAAAATTTGAAATAAGAAAATAAAACACAATGTTATATACATTCTCAGACCCTCCCCCAAACTTATATTACGTCCCTTGTGTAAATAAAAGTTTGAAAAATAAGTCTAAGAATCACACAAAATGAAACAAAATAAAATGCGATGGTATAAACAATGGGTTGGATGAATGTGGTACCTCATGGGTTGGTGAAGAAGGAGGTTGTGGCAGCCTCCATGCTCGCCAATGTGTACCCAGGATCGTCACCGGCTTCAACAGGCGTAGGGATTCACTCATTAGAGAGCTCGGTTATGTGCACAGACGACTTGCTCGGACCAGCATCCGAGGGGTTGATCAGGTAAGGCATCGCGTAGCTCATCGAGTAGTACAACGGGTATGGTGGGAGAGGTCCGGAATGGTCACCCATGTAGCTGCTCGCAGGGTGCATCGAGGAAGGCATTGGATACGACATTTGATAGGTCTGAGGGAAAGGACCCGAGTGATCACCCGAATATGTGCTCGATGGAGGCATCGGGTATGACATCGTGTACCCTGTCGGGTGACGCGTCGGGTAGGCATCCGAATGGCTTCTCCGTGACCTATTGGGTCTTGTGACAACTTCCTCTGCTTGGGGTTTGTAGGATGACACCCTATGAGGCTCTGGAGGTGCCAATCCTTGGATTCCTCCTAGTGGTCCGCTCCTCCCCATCCATGTGGGTGCATAGGCTTAAGTAGGAGCTGAGGCACAGCTTGCGTTGTCTTGCAACTCCCTGATCTGTCCTCCCATCACCTTCACTGTGCCGGTAAGGTCCCTTACTTTCCTAGCTAGGAACTTGTTCATCCTCTTCAACCATCCGATCCTCTTGTGAGTTTCTCTCACCCCAACTGGTTGCTTTTGAGAGCAAACATACTCCTCAAAATCATAGTCCTCTGAGTTGTCTCCCTGTCCTTGCCCTGTTGTCTCTCTCTCTTCAGCTTCGGATTCCCCCTCAGGGTTGTACAGCTCCTCCATCGGTGGCATGAAGTCTATGTTTTCCCCTAGTCGGATCTTTGTGCACAAGACGTTGGGCAGAATCATTTGAGCAGGTCCAACTTCTGGATGAACGAACTTGAAGAGCAACCTATCATTCGGCTTCTCATAAGCCAAGAATCTCGCCAATGTGAGGTAGTTGATGTCCAGCGATCTCGGCTCATGTACCACTCTCTTCAAAGGCACATCGCAAGCTACCAAAATTGGTGTGACCAAACCTCCTATGGAGATCTCTCCAGCTCCCTCTCGCCTCTCGGTTTTCATTGCCCAGGATTTCAGATACAAGATCTGATCAAGCAGGACAAAAACCAAGCTAGTGTCCGCAACATCCCCTACTAGCGGTCTACCATCCCTAGCATTATCCAATATTCCACACAAGGCTATGTCTGGCAGTTGGAGCTCATGATCATTCACATTCCCAGTTTCCTTCCTAGCAAATAGAGTGCAGGCTAGGGACTTGTGAAAATACCTCAAAACAGGACTCCTTATTTGAATAGATTTCGAGCTTGTGGACTTGTAGGGGAGCTTATCACCTATTGTCAGCCATAGGGATTTCATCTCCTCCTTGCTCACCTCCATGTTTTCTCCACTACCAGCCTTGAAACCATACAGCTCCTCCATCTCCTTGAAGGTAAGTCGGTATTCCCTATTGCACACGGAGAAAGTGATGAACCCGATCCCCCCATCGGGTAGTAGGGTCGGGTAGTCTTCGAAAAAATGTAACCGTAGTGTGGAAAGGAAGTGAACCGTCCCCTCCTCATAGGCTTCGAGGTTAGCTCGCATCATATCGAAGAGAAACTCGACGTCTCTAGCTATTCCCAACTGCTTCATTGTTTCGCGGTGGGGGTAGCGGGTACCAACAAAGCTCATCTTGCGGAGGACCTTGAAGAGCTTGGCCGGAGTCTCCACCTCTCTTTGCTTCAGCCTCCTCGATGCCAACCGGGTGCGCTCTCTCTGCTCCTCTTCGTGGTCATGACTCTCACCCTCCTTGTCTCGATCTCCTTCTTCCGCCGCCCTCTCAGCTACCTCCTCAGCTTTTTTAGAAGCTGGTCTCTTCCCTCTTGCAATCGCGGCTCTGCTTCTCAACCGTGAGATTTGGTTCTCCTCCGGTTCTCCTCCATCGGCATCTGAATCTACCACCATTGGGTCAGTGACGGTTCTCTCGAACGTAGACAGGTCCCTACGTCGAGGAGATCTGCGGACAGCACTCACCACCAGGCTTGGTGAGCGAACTCGGGGGTCTGCACGATCGGTTGCTCGAGCACTTGCTCGGGTGACGGATCGGGTTGAGCATTGGATTGGGGATTAGAAACGTCCAGCCAACGGTTGGGAATTCGAAGTGTCTCCCCCTCCTTGGGAATCGCGAGCATCCACGGCGTCATCTCCGGTTCTAGCAGCGGTGGAGGTTGATCTTGTCTCCTTCTTTTGGTAAGTTTTCATCTTGGGAGCCATTTGTGAATCCTTGAAGGTAAAAACAGAAACTAAGCCGAGATTAATAGGGTTAGTTCACCAATATTGAAAAACTCGATTTCTAGGGAGAGAGAAGAAGTTTGGAAGACAAAGAGTTTTAGGGTTTAGAGAAAACTTATGGATTTATGAATTTGGGGAGTTGAGGCTCCTTAAATAGAGAAGATCGGCTACTTGGGCTTCACCGAGAGTGGGCTAGGGTTTTGTGGAATTCGGACTCCACTCGCCACCCGTGTGGGAACACGATCAGGCGCGTCGGGTACGGATTCGGGTATAGCCACGGGTTCCCTGAATTTCCTTTTTCCTCTTGTTTTTTTTTAATATATAAATATATGTAAACTTATAGAAACAATAAAAAATTGCGAAAACCAAATTAAACAAGACAAAATAAATAAAATGAAATTAAAAGAAAATAAAGGATACCTTTGGGACTCCCTCCCAAGTGACCTTGTTTTAAGTCACTAAGCTTGACTCTTCATGCTCTTCAAGCATGGTTTTTAGGAGGGAGAGGTTTTGGAATCCTCTCCATTGAAACGGACTGGTTCAACCGATTTTCCTGGTCTTGTCCCGGTTTCACAGCAAATGTATTATCAGCTTCTTGGCGATGCTTAATTCCTCTTGGTTTTGTCTGGGTGGAGAAAACTTAACCATCAATGGTTGGCTTTTTAACTCCTTTCTTGATGCCAAATTCCATTTTGAAGTGCTCTCCATGCTCAATGCTGATCTTCCCTTTTTCACATCTATTACTGCTCCTACTATTGCCAAGAATGGTCTGGTTCCTTATCCATATCAAGGATCATGAAATCCGTAGGAACTTCCACTCTTCTAATCATGAGAGGCAAGTTTTCCAGGATACCAAAGGGATGTCTGATTGTTCTATCAGCTAGAACCAAATATAGGCTACTTGGTTTAAAACTGCTGAAACCCATCTTGTTGGCAACTGAAAGTGGCATGATGCTGACCGAAGCTCCCAAATCGCACAAGCAGTTGTTGAAAATCCGAAGGCCTATTGAACATGGCAATGTAAAAGAGCCGAGATCCTCCAATTACTCATCAATTCGCAGTTCAGGATCTAAACACACTCCACTCCTCAGAATTACATTTCCAATCTCTTTAACAGCTTCCTTTACTTCAATCCAGCTGAGCTGCCTCCTTGATGATTTCCTCTCGAAGCGCGTGTGGTGGCAAGAGCTTAGGAGGTGGGGCTTTTCGTTTGGACATACACTCTACAAGCACCTCTAATTGGATGTCAAGAGCCGCTCTGAATCTTTCCTGTAATTCCCCGTCCTCAGCTGCAAGCAGTTGAGGTTGTTCTGTGATCACCATACTCGGGTATGTCATCGGGTTCAGCCTTGGGTGGTGCATTGATTTGTGATTCTCGAACCGGTGCTCGGTCATCAACTCGATCAGCCTCCTCGGGTGAAGAATCGGGTTCATACTCGGATATGTAGTACTGGTGCTCCATATCCCATAGTGATCCATATCCTCCCCATCTTAAACATCGCTGTCCTCAGTGAGGTAGTCATCAACATCTTCTAGAAAGATGGCCTGGGCAGTAGCATAATCTTTTGGCTTCTGAACAGCTTTACCTGGAAGCTGGTTGAGTTTTGGAGGTGGTTGGGTGTTATGTTGGTGATGTAGCATCTAGAAGCTTCTTCTCAACCTTTACTTTTTGTTGGTGTTTTGGATTTTCCTTTTATTACGTATTTCCTTTTACTATGATACGCTATATATGTTTCTAGATTATCTAATTAGGGTTAACGGCTTTGTCCTCTTCTCTATTTAAGTGTTTTGTTTGCTTCTTTGTAAGATGGTCTTGAATATTTTATTATATAGAAGATATCTCTTCTTAACACAAGTCTTCGAATCTCGTTTCTTCTTGCACAAGTCATCGAGATCTTAGCTCGAGTCTTCAAGCTTTTACTATCAAAGTTTGACTTCTCGATTTACTCGTTCTACTCCCTACATTAGTTGGCCTTATAGGTATTTCAACTTAGTGTTGAGGGAGTCATACTTGGCGGTCAGGTCATTGTACCCAGAATCGATATTGTTGCTCATCTCCGCGAACCATTTTGCATGGTCCATTGCAGCTGAGACTTGACTTTGTATCATCTGCTGAATTAGTCCTCGTAGGTCCGCGTCTTGAGATTGGTTCTACGGTCCTTGATGTTGTGGGAATCTAGGTGGTGCAATTGGGTGGTGGTAATTGCCAGAGTACTGCTGCTTAGGAGCATAGCCTTGATTGTATTGGACAATAGGCTTTTGCTGGCCTTGGTTGCCTTGGACTGCAGAAGGGTAGATCTGGTCTTGAGGATTTGCAACATTCGGGTTACGGTAGGAGAGATTAGGGTTCGGTTTGTAGTTGTTGTAACGTTTATTGTAACCTCCGTGATTGTTGATGTAGTTCACATCCTCTAGCTGAGCACTCTCCCCATCTTGTTGATGAAATTGGTCTTCCTCTAAGATGGAATGGACATGTTGCTGCTGGTTGAGGAGCTTGTCCAATTTGTCATTGAGGACTTTCATGTCTCTCTTGTACTTGGCATCATCCTCTCCAGAAGATCGGATAGTGCGATCATACTCCTCATTGTAATGCCCATCAGAATGGGTTAAGTTCTCTACTAGATCCCAATCTTCATCAATATCCTTGTTGAGGAAATTACCATTACTAGCGGTGTCCAGCAACATCCGTATCTTAGAGAATACTACTCGGTATAGTGTACTTAGCAACGAAGCATTGCTGAATCCATGGTGCGGGCATCTGCTTGTGTATCCCTTGAAACATTCCCAAGCTTCACTAAACGTCTCATTGCTTTTCTGAACAAAGCTGGAGATGTCATTTTGCAGTCTTGCGGTTCTGGAGTTGGAGAAGAATTTTGCTAGAAATGCCTTTTTGCATGCTTCCCAAGTGGTGATGGACTCATGAGGAAGTGATTTCTCCCAGATGTGTGCTTTGTCTCCCAAAGAAAATGGGAAAAGATGGAGTTTGATTCCATCTTCCCTAACTCTATTAATCTTGGTTAGGCTACATAGCCTATCAAACTCATCCAGATGGTTCAATGGGTCCTCCATTGGCAGTCCATGGAACTTGTTGCTCTGTATCATCTGGATGAGACTACTCTTGATCTCAAAGTTGTTGTTTTGAACAACAGATGGCACAATGCCATGTCTTTGAGTGTGAGTAGATGGAGCATCTCCTGCTCCTATGTTGGTCATTTCTTGAGAAGCTGGTGGACCATTCTAATTATTCATGACCTCCTCAATTGTTGTTGGTTGCGATTGTGGTACTTGTTGTTGACGGAGAAACCTTGGTCTGTAGATGTTATCGATGAAAGGACTCAAGTGTTGGCTACCCTTGGATCACGTTTGCATGCACAATCAGTGAACCGAGTGAGTACACAAAAGTCTACCCGATCCATGTGATCGAGTGATGGGTCGGGTGGGTACTTGGGTTGTACCTGAAATGCAAAACAAACAAACACGAAAGTAAACAAGTTAGTTCCGAACCAAAGTATAGAAAAGAACTTGATCTAGCAAGTGCTGAAATCTTAAACGTAGCAAAAAAATACAACCAAATGGCAACGGTGCCAAATTGATAACAGAATTTTCACCCAGGGTATCAATTCCCTATGCAGTTGTAGTACAAAGGGTTATCAATCCAAATGGTTGTTATGCTAGCAGATAAGATATGATCAGAGACAAGCAAGTCAAGCCAATCAATAATTGGGGTTTAATCTAACAATCCTAAAATAAGCTAAAGTACATAAAAAGACAAGAACCACACGACCTAATCACTCGATGCAAGCATTCGAGTACAGGATCAGGTGGAATGATCGGATAAAAAAGTCAAGGATGAACATCTCAAGGTATACACCAGGCCCGGCTCTAGGGGTGTGCGGGGTGTGAAAGTGCATCGGGTCCCGCTTTTTAACTGTTTTTTCTTTACATTTTAGGGTCCTAAATTCTTAGATAATTGCAAAATAGGATCCATTTTTTTAACTTATCAAATATCTAAGCCTATAACTTTATTAAATCTTCAACATAGCACAGGGCCCAGTAATATATTGAGCCGGACCTGGTATACACGAAGCTGGTGATCAAGTACCAGTTTGGGTAAAGGGTCGAGTTATAGAATAAAGTTAAACAATCAAGATAAGAAAGCTCCTAAGGATGGGGTAATCGACTCAAAAGTGTTCCTGACCAATATGGGATATCCTATATGCCTCAAGCAAATATTTTTCCTAGACAATGAATCTCTGAAATCTTGCTAAAACACTCTCGTGATAGAAACAATCAACCTTGGTCACTCCCCTACCCAACTCTCGTTGGAGAAACATGACCAAGCAGGCATTACAAACCGATTCATTATTGTCAATAAACTCATTACACATCTAATCTCTTAGGCTAAGTGAGTAAATCTCTAGCATTGATTGATTCAAACATTTCAACAACATCTCTCGATGGCAAAACACCCTAGATCTAGTTTTAACCTCTCGGCCTGAAAATAGCATTAAGAACACCAATCTAGAAAGGAATTCATATACTCCCTCCATTCTAATTTAACTGTCGTTTAAGGTTTTTGCACACAAATAAAGGAAACTATTAAATTTTATGTTTTGCCCTTCATTAATATTTTTAATAATTTTTTCATTGGTTGAAACTTTAAAGCAGCAGGAATAAGATTGGAATATTCATCAAACATCTGCATTGAAAATCTAAACGACAACTAATATGAAACAAAAATTAAATCCTAGAACGACAACTAAATTAGAACGGAGGGAGTAACATAAACAATCAAGCTAAGACATCCTAACCGATCAAGAACACATATTTGTCTATCCCATCCCTAGAAACTTTATTTCGCTACTCAGATCTCATAGTGGAAAACAAAAAAACAGAAATAAACGAAAATTGCATTGCATTGAAAATATAATAAAAGTAAAAGAGTACATAATCGAAATCTAGAAAGAGTTGCGAAAAGAAATAAAAATGAATCCTAACAAAGTGGAAAAAGTGTTTGAATCGCTCAGTCTCTCTCTCAGAAGCTCTCGCTCTCTGTTCTGAGTGTCTGTGGCGTGCTAGGGCGAGAGGAAGAAGAGGGGGGTTTATATATGGAAACCCTTTTAACCTAGCTGCCCAGTCCTACCCGAGGGTCTGCTCGAGGCGGTGCTCAAGGATATGGTCGGGTTATTCCTCGGGTTGGTTTTCGGGTTGTTCTTCCTGCTCTTGGATACTCTTCGATCGGGTTGAGGTTTGGACTGTTCTTCTTACACAATAGCTCCTTTGGGTACATGCTCGGGTTTCACCTTTTTTCCCCAATTTTAGGCTCTAAAGCACATGCTTCATCCAAAATGCACAAATGCAAGAATGCAGCACCCTAAATGGCCTAAATGCAAATTCCTACAGTTAACATACCTAAAAATGCTAAGGTTAGGGTATATATAATGCAAAATATGGACAAAAAAGGTGTCTAAAACATGTAAATTAGAGAGTTATCAATATGCTTTGGAAATTTGGTCTTAACTTTCAATCCGTAAACTCAAATTGTGATCCGCTTTCTCCTGTGGCTTCTTATTGCTGTCCTTGATCATCTCACAAATTTTTGGATTTTTCTGGGCTGTTTTGTTATCTCGTCTATGCTCTGCATCAAGGCAGGGGAAGAAGCTCAGTTGAAGACCTCATGGTTGAAAAAAGAAACAGAAGTTCTTAATGTTCCTAGGTCTGGTAATCACAATCAAAGTATTAAGATTTATCAGTGAGTAATACGAAGTTGATTGTGAAGAAGTGTGCAAAGTAGTATGATCTGAAGGTGAATATCTTGCACCAAAGTCTGAAGTGTTAAAGGCAGACATTCACTTCTATGTTACTATCTCAAAGCTATGACAATGTAAGTAAAATCTTCTGCATGATGGAATATGATTACAAGGAATTAATCTCTGCTGGGAGTTAAGGTCACGAGAGAAGTGTTACTATGGAGATGTGAAACCCATATTTTTCTGTTGAAAATTCTTATGGTTCTCTGAAGCTTTTTAGTAAGGGAGGTTTTGAAGCTGCTGAAGGTGATAGTTTGTTGTGTAGTCTGAGTTTGTGCTATGGTATGTCTGGCTTTTTGCAAAGAGAAATGCTGCAGGAATTGAAGATAAGCTAAGTGAGAGAAGCCATTGAAAGAAGAAACATTTGCGACGAGTTACTCTAGGAGAGAAGTGAACTCTTGGTCGGGATCAATATGATAAAGAAAACTCAGAGTTGTGTAACTCCGGTTCAGCTCTACAAGGTTAGCTTAAGTGACATCTGCAAGGAGATGCTGGTCGGGATCAATCTGAGTTAGAATACTCAGAGTTGAGTAACATCGGTTAAGTTGTAACCCAGGAAGCTGAAGTGTCTTGTCAATGAAAGTTGGGACATCAGTTTTAAAATTCAAGAAGTTGTTACTACTCTCGTTTTTAAATCTGAGGATTTTATATGAGGTTCTTCTTATGTGTGTTGAAGAAGGTTGTTCCAAATATTGACAACAACTAGTACATAAGCTGCAATCATCTGTCTTATTCACTGGTTCACTATTGGGATCAAAAGATGTTGATGTTGTTTAAAGGTTACCTCAAGGTATGTTCACCTGAATTTATCTCAACGTTGCTCTTAAGCTAAAGTATAGAATTCTGGTTAAAGTCGGTGTGCACACGTGGTTGATATTATGGTCATGATGTCTTGTTAGGTGTTGCAAGCAACTGTTGTGTGCGTGTGGTTCTGTACTAAATCTCTGGTTTGGTATATTGCTTGAGGTTCAGGAGGAGTTTCAAGAAAAGCATGGGTGTGATCTGTATTGTAACTGGTTGTTATGGAAGATACCTCTACTTAATGAAGTACAGTATATGGATCTCTGATCTTACTTAGTAAAGAAGAGCGTTTTGAAGCCTATATTTGCAAGGATGAAAAACAGTTTTCGATTAAGACTACTTGAACAAGCTAGTCTACATAAACAAAGACAGAAGTTAAGGCTATTCAGTCAGTGCTACATTTCACAAGATCATCATGGTTCGAGAGAATTGTCTATGTTTCCGCTGCAACTACAAAGGTATTATTTTAATGATCATGTTACTGCTTCTGATCAGTTTTGGTTTCCATAGTTCAAAGGCTGCACTTTGAAATGAAACACAATGCTTGCTAGTGCTAATGAGGTTCTGATCAAGTTAAGATTCATGAGGTTCAAAGAGAATTTTAAGATGTTTGACAATTGTGTTCTCAAGGAAGTGTTCTAGGCTCAGAACTGGTTTGTGCTTTTGTCTGCAGAAATTAGCTGTCATGTACGTACGGCAGGCTTTGATCATGTTCCTATTGGCGACAGCAGTACATTTCTGAAGATGGGTTAACTAGTTCTGAGTTATTCTCATCTGTGTCATTGTAACCAAGTAATCATTGTCAATGGTTTGATGGCTGATATCGTGTTCTGGTTTTATGATTTAGGTATGTGTGAAGTTTCTGCAGTGTTCAGGCAAGTCTAAGCACTCTTAACACCAAAGCAAGAGGAGGATCAATATTATGCTTAATGAGTTCTTTATTGGACTATGCTCTTGATATGTTACTTTTTACCATAGTTATGCACTCAAGCAGGATGATTTTGTGTCATTGGTTGCTTGAGTATCAAACTGTGCTAAAAAGGGAGAGTTATTGTATTTCCTCCCATTTGCTAGTTGTTGGGGCTATTATGCTTGTCATTGTTGCTATCACAACTTGAAGGTGTTTGATAAATGTAGAAGATGGTGTTAAATTCAAAATCCAAGGTTTGAAGATGATGAGTTGGTTTCATTGTATGAAGTTGAATATCAAACTGAGCTATAAAGGGAGACTCTCTGAATTATTCCCATATGCTAGTTGTTGTTGCTGCTATGCTATGTCGTGGTTCAGGTAACACTTGGAGGTGTTTGATATTCATTGAAGATGTGATCAGGTCAAGATCATGAGCTTGATGGGTTATGATTAAGGGAGAGCTAGAGTTCTTCAACTCAGTCAACAAGGGAGAGATTGATTTGTGTGTTGACCGAGATTGAAGTTGATTGAAACAGATATGCCAAAAGAAACAAGAACATGATATGTAAAGGTTGCAGATCATCAACGTTTATCAGTCCTACAACTCAGTCAACAAGGGAGAGATTGAAGATACATTGTGTTGACAGAATTGTAAGACTGACAACAAGGCGTAAAGGAGCAACTATTAAAAAGAAGAAAGAAGATCACAATGATAGAATCCTCTCAAAGTAATGAAGATGCCAAAGTTTCAGTTACATCATGAAAGCTTGAAGATCATCAAGTGCAAAAATAGAGAAAGCTTGAGTTCTATAACTCAATAACAAAGGGAGAGATTGAAGGTATACTAGTGTTGTTACTGGTTATAAGAATCAAGAAAGATGATCAAGAAGCAATGGGTAAACCTAATACAGCCGAAAGTACAGACACAGATGCAATGAACGTTGCAGTGAACAAGTCTGACACAAACATATGTTGAGACACAGAAGCAGTGATCAAGCTGGAGCATGTGTAACCAGCTACAGACACAGACGCAACGATTCTTCATATAGAGAATTAGAGAATTTACCACAGCCAAGATAGCTCAATGTGAAGTCACATGGAATGAAGTGACATGCTAAACCTTGAAGTCTTATTGTGAAGGTCCAAGAAGTGAGAACTCAGCCAAGTCATCCATTAGCAGCTGAGTAAATCTGAAAGTGAAACAGAGCAGAAAGAAGGTATCAGCTGCATCATTCAACATAGCAGAAGTGTGTTTAGCAGTTGAGTAAATTTGAAGTGCAACAGAGATGGAAACAGAGCAGACAACTTTTAGTGGCTCTGTAGTAACAGAGCTGGAAACAAGAGATGAATCGTGAAGAGGTTTTGCAGAGCAACAGAGCGAAAAGCTTCAAGTTGCCACAAACAGTGGAGCGGCTATGTTAGAGAGCATGCTTGTGTTAGGTGCGACAGGAACAAAAGCATGAGTCAAGTTGACAAAAAGAGAAACAAGCTTTTACCCCCAAAATACATAGAAAGAAGCTTGTGGAAACTAGGGTTTGTGGAGAACTCTAAGAGGTATAAAAGGAAGTGGTGGCAACAAGAAGAAGGTTACGCACCTTAGACCTAAAATTGAGAGAAGCACACATGTTGTGTGTGGTGTCGTCCCACCAACAAGATAGATAATCTGTTGGTGGTTTTTGTAGAGGTTCACCCTCGTCGGAAAAGACAAAGAGTGGTGGTTCCTTTAGTTCATGTAGATAAGAGTGGTAGGCACAAGAGTGTGCTAGATACCATTGGCAAATGTGACTTTTGCATTCTTATTCTAGTGAATGATTCTGGACTTGGTCCCGGGGATGTAGGTTATTCGAACCCCCTTAACAAATCTCTTGTGTCGTCTCTTCTCTATACTCTTCTCTCTATGTTAAGCATCACACATACATAAATATCATACAAGTCTGTAGATCTAGCACGCATCTCATTATTTCAAATTAAACATCAAAGAGTATAATCAAGTGAGAAGTAAGAATCGATTAACGACCATGTTAGCTTTTCAAGAATCAAGAAATAGGCTTAGCTAAGTATGAGATGAATTTGATTGAGACGTATACAGATGTTTGGATTTTTTTAAAGTTGAGCATTTACATGGTTTTGATGTCTCTAAAACGTCGAGTATTTTGAGAAATCAACAGATGTTTTAGTTCAAACAGTTCAAACCTCTTGCATACCAAGTCTTCGAAATAATGCTTAATAGAAATCACAATTAACATCAACAGAGAAAGAAGGAAAATGAAACAAATCCTATAAGTTCAAGTACAATATGATAAACTAGAAGAATAACAAACAAAATCATTGGTATTATAGCTCAAGGTTCTCAATTTCGAAGCTATAAAGTAACAATAATTTCAACGACATGATAGAGATGTTCCCCATAAGGGTTCAAGCACTAGCTATGCTGGCCGAAACAGCGCAACGACATGATGCAATTACTCCTCCAACTTAAGCAAATGACATCAATCCATATTTAAAATAAGCAAGCAACTCGAGGGCAGAAAGAGCGCACTAGAGCTTTAAACTCTATGACCAAGAAAAGCACCACTATTGTATTAAACTTATGATCAACCAATATTAGAAGTATGGTATTAGCCTATTAGGTAAGTGTTCATTTTTTTTTGGACAAAGAAAAAATTACATTTATCTCAGACTTGTGTAATCACATCTCGTTTGTGCTCTACTTAATTTTATTGATTCAAATATCAAACAAAACAACAAATTTTTAATTTTATTTTATAAGTTGTTCAAAAATAAAAACCAACAAATGATGCTTCATTTGAAATTCTTTCTATGTTAGTAAGGCTTCAGTCTTGTGGTAAAAATTTTGAGAGAAACACTTACAAAAGAATACTTTCAGAATATAGTCAGAAGAACAAATATCAAAATTAAAGGAAATCAAACATATTATTGAATCAATACTAATAAAAGTAGGAGCTAAAATCTCCTAAGGCTGTCCACATGGGATTTTAAACCACCAATAGAAATTAGACATATCACTAATTAACATTTTTGCTTAAGGTGTGCACATAGTATTTAAAACAACCAATAGGAATTAGACATTTCATTTATTAACATTTTTGAAAATATAGTTTTCTATATTATTAAGTTTTTTTAGAAAATCAAAAATTCTAAATCTATGAAAATAAAAGACATATATATAACGTCTCACATCGGCTAGAAAAGTTTTAGATAATAGTTCAACACCATTATAAATAAGACTAATATGCTTCCAACAACGAATAAGCAGGAAAGCTTGATTTATCAAGCGTCCAATTCTAAAAATTTATTCGGTTTAATCTGATGTTTTATATGAGCAAATAAAAAAATTTAAAAGTTTTTAAATATTATAATATTTAAAATTTTAAAAAGTTCTTAGCTTTTACAAAATTTTAAAAATGAACAGGAAGCTTGATTTATCAGGCATCCAAATTTAAAAGTTTAGTTCGGTTTATTTTGGTTCTTTATTTTAGAGAATTTAAACATTTTAATATTTAAACGATAATAAAATTTCCAACAATTTAGATTACATATACAATTGATTTTCTGTTCTTTACTTTAGACAATAATAAAATTTCCAATAATTTCCAACAAAAAGTAAGTTGTGTAGTATTTCAAAACAAAAAGGTTTTGAATGATTATTCAGTGATAGAAAATGAGAAAGATACGTAGAAGAGGAAGAATAAAAGTATAACGAAGAATCGGACGGAAGTTATGTGGTAATTTAAAACAATAATGTTCTCAATGATTATCCAGTGGAAGAAAGCGGGAAATCAGACAAGAAAAAAAAAAAAGAATAGAAGTATAACGAAAAAGCAACGATAAAAGTAACGATTACAATTACCATGCAAAACTGAAAATGAAGATGACGAGAAAGAATATGAAAAGTAAATGAAAAAAATACGAAGACATAAGTGGTGGTGTTCAATTGAATATGAAAAATCAAAACTAGTTCATGATTCTTTTGATCAAATTTTCTTAACTAAAGATTTTCTTATTAAATTATTCTCTAAATAATAACTTAAAATTTTCAGAAGTTAATATTTTATAATTGTCATCAATTATATATAATTTCATCTAAATATATTAAATAAACCCACGCTTAGCGTGGATTCAAAACCTAGTCTTGATAAAAAGAAAATCATGTTACTATTGTTAAATATTTTTCCAATTATATAAATGTTATTGTCTCATCGTAAAAAATATATTTCCAAAGTTTTGAAAACATAGGATTAATTTTTCGAATATAATATATTTTTATCATCGAGCTCTTTGGCGATGACACATCATTTTTTTTTAAGAGAATACTTCTTCTATTGATATATAAGGAATTTCTTAAGATATAAGAATATGGTTTAGCTTTAGAGACTAAGTATTTCAGAATCCAAATTAATGACATTTGGAAGATTTAGCTTTTGACATGTGAAGGATTTAAGTACTTCATGTGGGAAAACAATTGGAGTTCAAAATCCAAATCGCCTAGCTATTTCAAAATCATGCATTATAAACTAAAATAAAAGTTTCTAATATCTCTATGTCATCTTACCAAAAACAGATTTGAATTTGAAAGCACACTATGGTATTATTATTCTTCATTCAAGTTTCCAAGCATAAAGAAACAAACAAAAGTCATGCAATGGTCCATAACCACTTGATGCTGAATTGTAACGACTTAAAGGACTACTCCCTCCTCCACTATCGCCTTCCTCGGCATCGCTAAAACAATCATCTACCATCGCTCCAACCGCAACAGGCTTAAACAAAAACAACCCTGAAGTAGCCGTAGTCTCGGAAGTTGCAAACAACCAATCATGAACGTCATAGTAGACCATCACAGGTGTCCTGTCCACCAACACCATTTGATTTCCCCTAAATTTCCATTGTAGATTCTTCACGTGCACAACCACGATCCCGTCCACGCTTATCCACATCTCTGGCTCTGCCGCTCCATTGGAGCTCTCCACTACCACTTCATGTTCTTTTCTTTGCTCATCAAATCTAGCCCGAGTCGAAAACGTTTTCTTCCCAAAAATGCTTTCCTTTTTAAAATATATGAACCCTTCCACCAATGCCGGTCTTGACTTCGTCCGCTTGTACGCCTTTTGCTTTAAATCTCCCAACAATAAAACAACCTCCTCATCAGAAACTACTGCCACGTAATAATCTGACACAGGTTCGGGGCTACCGTTCCCAGCCAGTTTTGCTGACCGAAGATCCCAAAAGACCTCCACAAAGTTTCCCTCAACGTCAAATGACTTTGACCCTCTCTTGCTCCAAAACTGCCATGGCTTCACAAGATCAATCTTACAACAATAATTCATGTCATTGTCCAAACTCGAGACCATGACGGTAAGGGAATGATTCATAAGATTCTTAGACCATAAAACGGTGACGTTTCGAAAGAACCCTGCCACATGAGCTTGGTAACCGCACGTGACAGTGCTATGAGGCGAAGGTGTCGCAGCTGACTTGAGTTGTGCCACGGTCTTTGGGTTGTCTGTTATTTTTGCAGCAAATGCCGTAGGTTGGCTTCCGATAGATGGCATTCGGAATGATAACATCTTTTATTACAATCCCTATTAACCTAAAAGAATTACAAACACGTACTTTGCTCTTATTTTGTCTTGCATAAGATGTTGATCTTCCCTTCTATTGGAAAAAAATGGATTACGCGAGATGATAGTTAAACGTTTCCTATATGTTTAGTAATCAACAGACAAAATAAAATTAGTTTGTTTGATTCGCTTGGGAATAGAGTTTTTGAGTGTTGGCAAGAGAAAGAGAGAAAGAGAAAGAAAAGTTGAGAGATTATTTGATGGAACACCGATAAAGAAGGAATCTATATTTGACATCTTAATTAACATTGGCAACGTCGATAAAAATGGCTTTGTGCAGTTTAAAAGATGAGTGAAACACCAAACGTATCCAATAAATGATTTCTTTATTTAGGGCTTCTCAAAACCTCCACGGTTTCAGCACCCCTCCTTCATATTCCATCCTCTCTCATGTATAAAATGTACATAGATGAAGCAAGCAATGAGTATGAGAGACATTTTGATCCACAAGATTAAAAATATGAAGATGAATTTATCATTGACAACACTATTTCTGTATTAAATCATCCTAATCTAACCTAATTAACCTATGAATATATCAAAATAAAATACTAAACATCAATCTTGAAGATGGAGGAATCATTCACGAATTGGCCTAGAATATGAAAGATCTTGATCCAAAACGTAAGAATAACTAGGTTCGGACTCGCACGTACGTGCAAGGTTATTGTGAGAACTGAGATCAATTCTCTTCTTCCGAAGTGATTTACGTGTAGAGGAACTTATCACCGTTAAGAGTTCCGAACTGAAAAAGAGTGTTTGAATGCTAAAATTGTATAATACTGCTTGAGAGAAAAAATGTTCGATCCCTCACAAAGACTCCCCCCATACATTTTTTTTTTTTTTTTTTGTCACAAAATGGTTGAACTAACAACAAACTAAATCAGATAAATGATTGGTTAGATTTTATTAAATCTGTGAACTATCAAATCAAATATATAACCGCTAATAACGATGAAAACCCGTTTGAGACAAATACGAATATTTAGGGGTGGACGTAATTCTCTTTTCATTTTGTCATGTTCCATCATGTTCTACACCTATTCTCAAATTTCCGTTGCATAAAAGAAAACATTCCCAATATGAGACATTTTGAATATGGGAAAAATTTGTATTTTCAATCGAAAACATGACGGGACTGGACGAAAATATACATTTTTAAACTCCTGTATGGAATAAACATAAATCTAATTCATAGTATATTTATATACCATATGTTATAATAAAAATATTACAAAATTAATTGACTTCTTTATTCTTATTATTTTATATATGGTTTACCTATATTACATTATGTTTTTTTGTTTTAATATTTTTAACTGTTATAGAACATATTTTATGTATTTTTTATATTATTTTGAACTTATGCTAGTTCAATTGAAAATAGTAAAATTTATTTGGGAAAATTCAATGTATTTTATCATGTAATAGGACATTTCAAGAATTAGAATTATTCATTTAGTATGTGTAAACATATTTATTTAGTATAACAACAGTAACCCAAATTTTTGTCATTTTGGTTTTTGGTTAAGTTTCATTTTGGTTTATGAATATTTGGGTGTTTGAGTGTTAATCAGTACTTCAAGACTTGACCAGACCATCGGTTGGCCTAGAAACGATTAAAAATAAGTTATAAATGAGAGAACATAGGCATGTATATTTTGGACACCCGTATCCACCAAATGTAAATTTCTGTTATATAATAATTTTTTTTAATTATTATTTGTTTCACAATATTTATATTAGTCCAGCGGATAAGAGATTGGGCAAAGAATATATGTATTTGGTTGTAAAAAAAAAAGGGAAAACTTCTAACGGGATATCCATATTTTTTGTTTGAGTATTTAATTTTTAAAAAATAATTACAAAATTAGTGGAAATTATCCAAACTTTCTTCATATTTTCTTAAAAAATTATCTCTTTTTTTTAATCCAAAAATAGATGAATTCTACAAAATATATGTTCTTAAATTAACACTTATCAAAATTATTAAGAATTTGAAAATTGAATTTATCATTGACAACACTATTTCTGTATTAAATCATCCTAATCTAACCTAATTAACCTATGAATATATCAAAATAAAATACTAAACATCAATCTTGAAGATGGAGGAGTCATTCACGAATTGGCCTAGAATATGAAAGATCTTGATCCAAAACGTAAGAATAATGTTTAAAACTAAAAATTCAGTTAGAGAAAGAGGAAAAATAGAGATTTAAAAGTATAAATGACAAAAAAAAAATGAGAAAAATTGGGAAAGAAAAAAAAAATTCCAATCCTTTTTATTTTACCTTTGTTTATTTTCTTTATATTTGATGATTATTAGTGTCTTCCTATATCAAAGCTGAATCTGTTATCATGTGTATTCCTATCAAGATAATGTTCTAGTGCACAAAGACAAAGAGAAAGGAATTAAGATATGTCTTCTTCTTTTTCTTGTCTAACATCAAAATTAAAATATTTTCTAATAAACAGTTTTTGTGAATAATATTATAAGGTCCTGGATAAGGATGATGAACTTTATATTCAACCCAAACGCCATTAATTGCTACATCAGGCAATTTATATTCCAAAGATATTTTCCTCTACAACCTGCATCAATTTTCCCTAATTTATGTTCCTAAAATTTAACTCGAATATTAATTAACATTTAACAGCATTTATGTGATAAATAAGAAACGGAAATAGTTTTAAAAGGGGTGAGTGAGTCGGTGACACATAGAACCCTAGCTAGCTTAGCTATATATATACATGGAGTGACAAAATAGTCAGCAAGCGTAGAAATTTCTAGGGGTTTTTTAGCCAGGGGTCAAGCGAAAATCAGAATTTTCAATTTCTATAGGGTTCAACCTAGATCCAAAGTTGTTTCCAAAGAATCCATTCATTGAGTATATCAACTATAGTGTTTCATTGCCATGGCTTGTTGTTATGCGTTATCAATAACATCTGGGAGCTCGTATTGTATTCGACAACGCATAACACCAACCCATTGCACTCAAAGACTACATGAGGCTCGTAATTACAAAATAAAAAAGCAACAACTTGCTCATGTCTCACTCTCAAGATTTTGTGTTTGTTTTTATCGTATTCGAGAGAATACATGTTAGTCAGATCTGAGTCTCAGATCACATATCATGTTAGAAATCTACCACCTTTAACTCTAATGTATTATATTTCTCTGTGTTGCTTAAGTGGACAATACAGCATACAACACCAAAAATAATTTTTACTTTTGTTTTGATTTTACCGTAGAGACTTGGTGCATCTTCCTGAGCTTTTAAATTCTTACTTTCTCGTATTTCAGAAACTACTATTATGCGGGGTGTATTGAAAGAAAGATTTTAGAAGATTTTAACTTTTTTAAAATCATATGTTATTCAATTTGTGATTTAAAAATCTCTTTTCAAATTCTATGTTATTGAAACTTGACATTTATATAAAAATCATTTAAATAATTCACAATCTCTTGTTATTCAATCAAAGATTTATAAAAATCATACTTAAAATCATATCAAATCCATGATTATTCAAACTTCACAAATTCCTTTCTAAAAAATACTAAAAACTGATTTTGATAGATTTTGAGAGATTTTGGATATCTTTTGACTTGAAATATAGGAATGAAAAAATCACACTTCTAGAGGTGAGATTTTGACGAATTTAAAAAAAAAAGAAAAAAAAAAATCACCTAAAACCTGAATTGAAAAGAATGTAACATCGTTCTTCACACTTCCAAAAGCTGGATTTTTTTAAAAATATCATCAGTTCTTCATTTTTCAATAACAAACTAGATTTTAAACCGCGGTACACCGCGTGAATATAATTTTTATTATTATTTACATTTTATATTGTATTTGTTTGTTAAATATTAGATGTTTTTCAAATATAAGAATAACTAAATTTTCTGACTGTTTGTGCGACTAAATGTTTATATTAATTTTTTAACCGTTGTATACTTTATGACCATTTGTTTTGTTATATTTAGTTTGTTTTTTTTAGTTTTTGAGATTCTATTTTGATTTATAATTATTAGTAAGTCATTTATACGCTACGATTAAGTCACATTTTTCTAATGATTTAATTATTTTACACAATCTTAGTTAAAGCAATTTAATTTTTATATGTAAAATATTCTAATATTAATAGTGTTGACAAAAATTAAAATGAGGATTTAACTCGTGTTAGCATAAATTTAAGGATTTAACCCATGCTAGCATTAATTTCAACATGTACTCTTTTTAATTCAAATACTATATAACCATATTATATAGTATTTTAAAAAGATTTAATTTTACATATCCGTAATATTTTATAATTTTATTAAGTTTATATATATATTAATTATAATATTTAAATAAATGTGAATCAAAATTCTTCTTACGTTAAGAATCCAAAGCTCACAGGTTTTGAAAAACAAAATAGGAATCAAATTGTTGTTTTCTTTGTTTGTAAAAGATACAGATATAGAATATCTTCAATCCACAATAGAATGTGTGGTTAAATATATCATAGTTTTTGTTTCCATATTGATTATGCTGTATTTTTTTTTGAATGGTATGTAATGCTATTTTTGTAAATTTTTTAGTGATTAACTTTGTAAATAAGTACAAATAAAAGGGTAGAACCCAAAATGTACTTCAAAAATGTATATATAGATGTAAAATATTTAGAAAACAAAATCTGAAGTAATGCAACTTTTGGAAATTTTTTAGGGATTAACTTTGTAATTAAGTACAAATAAAAGGGTAAAACCCAAAATGTATTTCAAAAATGTATATATAGATGCTCACTTCTCACTTATCTTATTTTAAACAAGTCTCAACATTCCTATTAGCTTTGAATATCAAATTACCTTTGCTCTCACTGTTCATCCTCTTTTATATTTCTACAATCTACATCACCAACCTGAAAATTATTAGAGTGCTAGAAAAGTAATCCATGTCTAAAGATCCATGTTTTTATATAATTTGGAAAGAGAATTTTTGGACAGAGTCCTTTACCAGCTCATAAGATCATATGACCAATCGGAAAAGTAACTATTTTATCAATTTGATTTTCTGCATCTGTAAATAACTATCATCGGTTCTGTAAGATAAGTTTTTGTTAAGTTGCTTCGAAGGATTATTTAATAATCTGAAATTCTGAATCAGTTCTTCATCTTGTTAATTTGTATACTTTGGTTTCTTTGTCTCCTCCCGTCACATTTGAGTTTACGGTTTTATTTTGTTGATCTGTTTCGTGTTAAACCAAATTTTATGTTCTAAAATCTCCCAAAGTCCTGGAAGATTCTTTTTAAAATTTCACCAACTCACACAAAATATTTCTCTTAAAAAAAAGAATGCAACAGGTTGTTCAAAAAAGAATCCAACAATCTCACCAAATGTCTACAAAACCCATAGTGGTATTGGATTCTAATTTATAAAAAATTTTGAAGAGTTCAACAAAATCATTAAAAGTGAATAAGTGAAAGATTGTTAAAGATTGCTAGAAAGTTTTGTTGATTAGTTTTCTAAAATTTTGTAAAGTGCTCCAAACAATCCCTTTATTTTTGTAATATTTTCCATGACTTTATTTTGTAAAGAAAATGTCTAAAATCATGAACCAATAACATAATAATTGAATTCATTAACAATCCTGGATTCTTTTATTTTAATTGAATAACACAAAATTTTTAATGACTTTATAAAAGTTTGAACAATTAACCCAAATTTGTTAAGATTTTAAATGACTTTTTACAAATCACAAACTAATAACACTAAACTTTAACAGAGTTTAATAAAATCTTGATCTAATAACAACATATTCTACATAACATTTAAAATCTTTGAAACTCTATTCAAATCTCAAACCAATAACCCCCACTAGAATCTCCTAGATCCCACAAAATCCTTTCAAATCTTTAGTTCAATACACCATCTTGTGTTAGATATGAGCAGGCTGGGCAAGAAAACCCTACCAAAAAAAACAAAAACCAATTAGCTGATTCAATTTGGTTTTGGTTTCCTTTCCATACCTGTTTGGTTACAATTGTTAGAATAATTTCGTTTTGTTTTAATATCACACACATACATAGGCCTGTTTTAAAAAAAGTGAAAATAGACAAATTTAACACAACTTTGGCAATTAATTGCTAGATTAACGCTCTATTCTACTCTTTTACTAAAATGACACAAATTTATGTAAAAAGACTAAAAGCCCTTAAAATGTTAATTTTAATTTTTTTTTTTTAAATCAAAAATAGAAAAGAAGTAAATAAAAAACAGAAAATCCATAATGTGAAATAAGGGAAAAAAAATAATAAGAGAGACGATGAGGAACAAGACGTTGCGGGATGGTGAAAACCAACGGTGAGTCTAATTAGTCACGTTATGGTTGTGGCCAGTTCCTTTGAAGGTGGATGAGCCAATTCAAGACAGATCCGAGAAGAGAAAAGAGGGGAAGCAATCTGAGTTCTATAGCCAGCATTGTTGTGTTGTGGCTGTGTGTTGTTATCGGAAAAGAGAACTAGATGTCGGGAGGGGAGAGAGAGCGAGTTGTGGGGTGGATATAGAGAACGAGTTGTTGAGGAGGTGGTCGACCACCAATGGCTCCGTTTAGTCACTCCATGGCTGTGGCAAGCCTCGATGGGGGTGGAAGAACAAAGCCGGAGTGGATAGAAGTGAAGAAGAGCAAGAAAGTGAAAGGAAATTAGAGATAAAGGCAGTGTGGAGGAACCAACTTTTAGGGCTCTTCAACGCTGGAGCTAAGACTAGTACAGCAAGCTGAAGAGACTAGCGTGATCTCCAACAAGCCAAAATCCATAGCAACTGAAAGAGCTTCAATAAGAGTTAAACTCGAGGAGTTATGCACGTTACTTCCTGGCCAAGTAATTGCTGGAAAGCTGTGAAATGTGGGCTAAGTATGAACCCTAGAAACTGTATATATCCAATATAGAAATCTGTCATCATTATATTAAATATACAAATCTGTCTTAATATTAAAAAATTTGTTGTCACTGTAGTTATATCTAATAAATCTTTTATCAAACAACAGATTTTTTATATCCAAAAACAAAACTGTCATAACTTAAAAAAATCTGTCATAACATATAGTTTTAATGTAGGTCAGTTTAGCAATGTTTAAAAAACATTAATAAGTCTGTTATCAATCAACAAATTTTTCGTTAAACTTAAAAATTCTGTCGTAACCTGAAACAAATCTGTTAGAACTAGACGTCAAACTAGTAATTATTTTTTCTTTCAAAAAGCTGTCACATTATGACAGATTTTTAACGAAAAAATAAATCTGTTGCAACAGTGAAAAATAAATCTGCCGCATATTATAACAAGTTTGTCTAATATTATGAAATTTTGTCGTGTCTTAATACATAAGTTTTTCGTGAAAAAAAAATCTGCCGTTAAAAATAAATCTGTCATAACACTCTTCAAATAAATCTGCCAGCCAAAGTAAGTCTGTCAGAGAAAATCTGCTATAGACAAAAAATCTGCCGTTCAAAACATATATGTCACAACTAGTCCGACAGACTTTGTATAAAAATTTTAATTTTTAAAAAATCGCTGAGAATTTTAGTCAAGGGTGAAATTGACTTTTTTCCTAATAAAGCAATAAAAGGTATTTTAAGTATGAAAATAACCCAATTAACCCTCAAATTTTATGAGTTAGTTTAGCAATTAACTCTTTAATTTGGGTCAAACTAGTCTTTTCCCTTAAAAAAACTCATTTACTTTTTTTTTTTTTTAGTTTCTAATTTTTGTTTAATATCACTTGTTTGGTTAGCATTCTTTTTTTTTTTGCAATATTTGTTTCCTCTTCTTGGTGATATATAACCTCTTCTTTAGTGATATACTAGGTTCGGACCCGCACGTACGTGCGGGATTATGTTTATAGACTAATTTATTTTAGTAGTCATAATCAAACTCATATTAATTGAGATTTTAGTTTTATTTTTTTGGTTTAGTTTATTAATATTTGAAAATTTAAAATAATAACGGGTTCACCAATATTTTAAAATTCGGAACAACATAATGGTTGGACTGACAACAAACTAAATCAGACAAATGATTGGTTAGATTCTATTAAATTAGTGAACTATCAAATCAAATATATAACCACTAACAACGATGAATACCCGTTTGAGAACAAATACAAATATTTAGGGGTGGACGTAATTCTCTTTCCGTTTTATCATATTCCATCATGTTCTACACACGTTCTCAAATTTTCGTTGCATAAAAGAAAACATTCTCAATATGGGACATTCCGAATATCGGACCAATTTGTATTTTCGATCAAAAACATACATTCTCAAACTCTCATATAGAACAAACATAAATATAAATATAATTCATAGTATATTTATATCATATGTTATAATAAAAATATTACAAAATTAATTGACTTCTTTATTCTTATTATATATTATATGGTTCATTGTTAAAGATAAGTTATAAATGGGGAACATAGGCATGTATATTTTGGACATTCTGTGTCCACCGAATGTAAATTTTTGTTATATAATAATTTTTTTAATTATTATTCGTTTGAAAAATATTTATATTAGTTCAGCGGATAAGAGATTGGGAAAAGAATATCCGTATTTGGTTGTCAAAAAAAAAAGAGAAAGCTTCTAACGGGATATCCATTTTTTCCATTTGATTATTTAATTTTTACAAAATTATTACAAAATAAATGGAAATTACACAAACTTCTTTATATTTTTTAAAAAACATTATCTGTTTTTTTAATCCAAAAAGAGCTGAATTCTACAAAATATATGTTCTTAAATTAACTCTTACCAAAATTATTAAGAATTTAAAATTTTAATGTTGTTATCTAAATTTTCTAATCTCATGTGGTATTTTTTGGAGTAGTCTTGTTTTTTAATTTTATAGACTTTTAAAGATAATGATGACTTAAAAACAAATTTCAAGGTACTCATGTTATACAATTTTACTGCCATGTGTGTTGTTTGTTTTCTTTTCCATATACATAATGCTTATAGTGTCATTTTAATAAAGACTGTTCACATCATATATTTGAAAAAATAAGAAAAATAATATATTTTTATTCATACAGCTGATTATAAATTTACAAAACAGTCATGGAAGATTAAATTGTACTTTTATTTGTTGGTTTCGAAAGTGAATTGATAATGTTAATGCAAGGCTCAACTACATGCCCTAATAAGAATTTTCTTAAATAAATCTATATAAAACTGAAGAAAACAAACACTACTATAGTATTTTGTGACTTATCGGGTTCATATAAATAATGTGGACTTCTATTAAGCAATCAAATGTAATTTTCTCGTTTTGGAGATGATATGTCAACTGGATGAACACCCGTTTATACCACAATCCTCCCTTATATACAATCTCAAGGTAAAGGATGTATGCTTTCAAAAAAGATCTTGATTTGTATATGCTTATGTACACGATAGAAAATTATAAGTTTAATAATTCATAAGAATAATAAATGATAAACAGGACGTAGAACATAGTATTGGTGAACTAAAAAAAGAATATAGTAGATTTTAGCAAGGTATATGCATATATGCAAACTTAAATACAGAGACACATACATTTTTTTTTTTTGCAGAAACAAAGAGATAGAAAAATAGTGCTAGAGTGGTGTATATGATATGTGAATGTTAAATCGATTACTCTATTTATAGGCTGGAAAGAGTTTGCTAAACATTTTTTACTTTTACGTTTAAAACAACAAAAATCTATTAAAAAATCTTTTAAAAGCTTATTTATTTTTCAGTTAATGCATATACAATATGTTTGAATCTATATGGATGATTAGATTTAGATAATGAATTAATTGTCTAGATTTTGCAAGTCCTATTAATCCGATGAGAGTATATATATAAGGTTAGTTTTAGAAATAATCCCTAAATTTTAGTTATTTGGTAAACTAATTACTGATTTATTTAAAGATTTCTTAAAATAAATCATCTGTTTAAATTACAGTTAACTTATTTTCATATTACTATTAGAAATTAATTAGATACAGTTGTTATTGGAAATCTTGTTAAACGATAAGTTTTATTAATTGCAAAAATATCTTATTATTTTATAAAATTCTAATAACTATATAAAATAAAATTCAAGGAATTGTTAATATAAATAATATTATTTTTGCTATAATATTTAAAATTGTCATTTTGTAATCTTAATTGGCTGTAATTTTTTATATAGTGACGGTATGTCAAATATTTGAATTTATTATTTGTAATTAATATAATTTCATAAAATATAGGAATGTATCTTTTATAGTTAATATAGTTTCCTAAAATACTGGAAGAGTTCATCATTTATTTTTTTAATAATTGTTACCATTGTTTTAGGGAAGTTTAATTATGAAAGAGATAATTATTTATTTCTTATATAATTGTTACTATTGTTTTAAGGAATTTTAATTTTTTTTTATTTTAATTATGTAGGCAAGTTGGTATGTTTGGCAACATGGATATATGTATGTTTTTTGTTTTTTTTTATCCCTAAGTGTGCTCTCCATTTAATAGTATAGACTAGAATTGGACCCGTGCTAGAGCACGGGTTGAAATTTCTTCTATATATTTTGTAATTTTTATTTAAATTACTACATATATATATATATGATTGTTTTATTCGTTTTAAAAGTCTTTTTCTTTTGGGATGAAACATTATGCTATGAAATCATGTTCTGAATATAACTTATATGACTTATGAAATAATATCTATTTTATAAAATAGTATAGTAGATTTAGATTTTGATCCGTGGTATACTGCGGGGTAATTTATTTGTTAGAAAAATTAATTTTTGTTTGTTAAATTTATTTGATTTTTTTAGTTTTTAAAATTATATATTGTATTTTGATTGTTAATTCTATGACTTAACTCATAATATACCGCATATTAATTTTAGGACCAAATATGTAACATAAGTTTGTCAAAATCATCTTGACCGGAAAAGCCTCTACCAAACAACGTTATTCCAAACTTTAATTTAATCTGGAAAATCATATTTCTTAAAATTTCAACCCGTGCTCTAGCAAAAAATCATATTTTTTGGAATTTTTCATATTATAGTGATATATTATTGACCCAGGCTATAACAAATCAAATTTGAGTGTTTATAATTTTAAATTTTTGATCTATCATATATATTTATGATATTCTTAAAAATGTCAAATTTAATATTTTTAAATACTTCAAATTAAATTATTTAAAAAGTTTATTATAATATATAAAATTATACAATTCAACAAAAGAAATATATGCAATTGAATTTAAATATTCAAACTTTTACTCGTTATACAGTCAAAATTTTAGTTGAATAGATATTTTTTAAGAGAATAATATTATTAAAGCTTGAATATTTTATAGATTGAACAATTTATATTGGTTCTAATAATATAACTTTGAATTATGACTTTATAGTATGATTTCAATGTCTGATAAATCTAAGTTCATGCCCATTCGTATTCAGAATCATTTTGGTCATTTTTTTATAATATGACTTTGAATCTTTGCCTAGTTTTGTTAGGCAATGTGGTTGAGACATTTTATACATTTTTTTATTCATCAGTTGAGCGATATATGTCCGTTTAAAAAAGTTTAAATTACATCATATGTAGATAACATCATAAATTTTATTAACTAAATATATTATATAACTAGATTATGACCCGTGCTAGAGCACGGGTTGTAATTCGTTTTGTTTATTTTATTATTACTATAATAAAATATAATTTATATGATTTTCTAATAATTTTTCTGAAAATATTATGAAAAAAATCATATGCAAGTTTTTTAGTCATTGTTTAACCATGCTATACACACGATGATCATTTTCATCGGGAATAATAGTCTTCAAATACCGCATTTGATTAATATTTGATATAGCATTTAATATTTTCATATTACATTTAATATAGCATGTAATATTAACATTATATATAAAAAACATGCTATAATATTAATTTTAACATTACATGTTATAGCATGTAATATAAATAAAAAGAATTTTAACCCGTGTTAGAGTACGAGTATTAATTGTTATTATTTGCTTAGATTTTATTCTTTTTTTATGCTTATCAGTATCTTTTCTGTGGAGAATTAATTCGGAATATTCTGTTTATTGTTTTTGTAATCAACGTGATGTAGCAAATAAATCTTTGGAGGATATATTTTGGTGTAAAAGAGAATTAAGATTATCTCCTAAAATCTTCCATGTACACCTAACATATTGTAACAAATTAATACAATTTTTTTTATAACTCATTTATAACCTACTATTAAAATTATATAGTCTACAAATTTGAAGTCGTGTACTTCCGTTTTATTAAATAGGAGATATTTTAAAATAATTTAAATATAAAATCAAATAAAAGTGAAGAAGAGTCACATATATTTGTTTTAATTAGGTTGAAAGATTTCCTTATCTTTTAAATGTTACCTATAATTGATTTTATATGCTACTATAATTAACTAAATGCATATTATCCCTAATTACCTAAAATCAAACTAACCTATATATTATGATACATCTAAATTATGAATGTCATAAGTCTATAACCAAAAAATCATATATATACCTATTATATAGTCTACAAAAATAATTCATGTACTTCCCAAATATTAAATAGGGGATTAAATTACCATATCATTTGAAATATTTGCTCCACGATTTTAGGATTTATTATTTATTATTTATATATGAAGAGTTATCTTATGAAGAGTATAGGGTTAATGTATATCCTATATGTAACCTATTTATATGCATTTGTAACTATTTATATTTTTTATAAAGTCTAGAAAAATCAAGTTGTGTACTTCCCTTTTATTAAAATGGGGATGTGTTTTTTTTTATCCGTGCTCTCCATTTAATAGTATAGATACGAGTCAGGTCTCTGTACTTTTTGTGTAGTGAAACTGATTACAATGTTTGACATCTTGATCAATGTTCTATAACTGAGCTATTTATGGGTGCTTTAGTTGTACGTCATATAACTCACATTCATTGTTTTACGTCTTTTACTAATTAATTTTTAATTATTTGTCAACAACATTATCCATTTAATTGAGATTAAGTAAAGTTCTCCTTGATTCCCCTAATATATAGGACAATTCAAAGACGACATGAGAACCACCTAAATGATAGATTTCTTTGCCTATGCTCTCCAGACGGACATGTACGTTGATCGTGATTCGTGAGGCTTAAGCGAAACTTCAATTAGTTATATTTTGAAGAAATTTGTAGCATATATAATAATATAACGACGATGAGGATATGTTATCCATGTGATTCTTTTAAATCTTGAATTCTCTTATGTTGTCAAGTTTTGTCGATATTATACTTTTTGTTTTTCCAATAGTGTTGTAAGAAATTCCAAATTATTCATTACTCGCAATTGGTTCAAGTGACATCAAGTAAATGGTAATACCATGTTGACACTCTAAAATGTCTTATACGGGTTTACTCTCTCTCAAATCCTCTTAAAGGGGTGTATCCAATTGGGGAGTTTAGAAGAATTTGAACTTTTTTTAAAGTCACATGTTATTCAATTAATAATTTTTAAATATTTTTCTAAATCTTATGTTACTGAAAATGAAATCATTGTAAATCATCTGCAGTTTTATATTATTTAATGCAATGATTTATAAAAACTTGTCAAATCCACACGTCATTCAAAAACTAGGTGGCTATACTGAACTCAGCATTTTGTATGATTTAGTGGAAAATGTATATCAATAGATTTTCTTATCAGCGTTAGTTTTGCTTCTCTCCTCGAAAGATGTCACTTACTTGAGCATTTGGAAAGATACATATTTGTGTTATTTCTAATAAACAAAGGGTGTGACTGGTGACAAAAACAAAACAGTACAAGTGGTACAGTTTTGAGTTTTTATCAGTCACAAAAACTTTACTAAAAATTTTAATAAAAATTTTTACTATCAGTTTTTTTGTACAGCTTTCATGTACAACTCTTTATTACAGCTTTGCATTATTCTCTCAGCTTATAGATTTTTTGTACAACTTTGGATACGCTTACCAGTCAAACTCAAAAAGTTTTTTTTGGTTTATGTGTCTCCAGGTAATAATGTTAATAGCATCTAGTACTTGATTTGCTTCAAGTTGGAATAGACTATTACAAAAGGACTTACGACTTTGTTCGTTATGAACTCATGATTATGTATGTTATATTAGTTGTTATTGGGCCTTGCCATATTTTTATACGAGTAGTAAAAATGCTCAGAGAACAGGGAGACACCATCCGTATACTTACTTACCAAGAAGTGACCTCGCATCCCAGAGAGATAAGATAACGTAGGCAGCTGCCCAAATAAATCAGAAAAGACTCAAAGGAAGCATGTCGAAAACATCTGAAAAATATTTTTTTGGTCGGAAGTATTATTCAAACTAAAAAATAAAAAGTATTACACACGGACACCACGTAAGCTAGATAGGCCACGAGCATCATCCAACATAAAAGAAATAACAGAATTCGGACCAGAGTCCAACGAATGAAAGCATAACGGTAAACTAAATGCATAATTGGCCAACACATCGGCAAGACGGTTAGCTTCTTTATACACATGAAAAATGCGGACTATCTAGTCCTTCGATAGGAAGCCGTAGCACAGACGTCTAGGAAAGACAGTGGATATGTATCACTAATCCCTGTCGTAAGAAAACTCTAACATCTAAAAAATATTAAATTCGAAAACTTGGTCCCAATACTGAAAGCTCAACGTTTAAAATTTTTGGCGCAAGAAAATTGTGGAGGTGGCTCAACTTTTTGTAGACAACCATGTTCCATATCAATATATTTTGGTATCATTGTATGTCATGGTAGTCCAGTAAATTAAAGAATTCATTTTCAAATTAGGAGATCAAGATTCGAATCATCCCACTGCAATTTCAATCATAGTTTATCAATATAAAAACTGCAAATGGTAAAACTATGTAACACTCCATATATTCCAAGAATTAGTATGTGTTCTTAGCTAGATATATATATCTTTGGTTAGAGAAAAAAAGATAGTACATCATAAATATTCGGCTTACGCCATGCAAGTCAATCATCCAACAATTTCTTATTATAACTTTCTGACGTTTGTTATTTATTTATATAAATATAGATGAAGTTTGGACTTCCAAGTTCTAAGCAACTACAAGCAAACCCCACAATTTTGTCTACATTTACACAAACTGATAATATTGTTTCATATATCACAAGAGATAATGTTATCTATCTTAACAGAAGAATATTTTTTTCTAAAAAAAACTTTCTCGTATAAAAACATCTTTGTCATATGTTTTACCGATTTATTAGACGTCCTAGTTCAGTAAAATTAAAGCACTCTTCACTAAAGATTTTTGAGAAAACAGTGGGTGTGTTGGTAAGAATTTCAAGAAGTTTCGACAGCATTTCTAAAGTATAGTTTACCAACTTTTCTTTAGAATTGTGGCTACATTATGGTCTTAAATGTTTTCTGGCTTTTGTTTTTTGAAAAGAAAAAGAAAAAAAATATTCATTTGCATCCATTCAAGATTTTGTAAAAATAGTTTTCGAATCTTGTTTTTGGAAATTCTAATAATTTTCATTGATAATCTGAAACCCATCTTATTTGAGTTTTTCAGTTTTCCTAAAAAAAAAAATTCTTAACGTGCGTTCCAGATTTTCATTGGTTTTAATTTCTTTATTAGTTATTTCCTTTTATTTTCTTCAAAATTCAAAAACCAAAAACTAACATCTAAAATCCAAAATTATGATCTAAAAACTATTTAAAAACTAATAACCATTCATGGCCAATATGTTCACTGTTTCTGTTTCTTTTTCTTTTCTTTTTTCCCTCTCAGAATCAACTATTTAAAACCCTTTCTATGCTGAAGTAAACAAAAAATAAAAATCGAAACACCAACCCTTATAGTAAGTATAGTTAATTTGGCAATTGCATTTAATAATAATTTAATAATTAATAAAGTATCCTTTTTCTGGCCGTCGTTGTATGTTCCTTCGTCCCCAATTCAACTTCGTTGACAAGAAAAAAAAAAAAAAAAAAAAAAAAAAAAAAAAAACCCAGAGTTCTCATTTAACAAAGCAAACAATGTTTTGTTTTAAAATATTTAAACCAATGAATTGTGAATAAGCTTGCACGAATTAGCAACTTGCTTTAAAGAAAGAATAGTTATGGTTTTATTCGCTTTGTTAATATAACGAACTGAAAACGAAATCACAACTATCGACAATTGACTAATTGATCAGAAGAAAAAGGCACAAAACAAAACTCTCCACACTTTGTATTCTACAACAACACACCCAGAAGTCTAAGCCAAACATTCAAAGCGATATCTCAAGCAAAACAAGATGATTAAGGCAAGTATATCTGTATTCAACAACAAACAATTCAATAGGTTTACGAGTTCTTCTTTGATTGATATTACAAGATATCTCATGTTTTTCGAATGCAGCAAAAGATCCTGATAAGAGTCACTATGACAGATGACAAAACTAGAGCAAAAGCAATGACAAAAGCAGTTCAGTTTAAAGGTAAGAAGAAGACCTTCTCACAACCAACCTTTGTTGCATTTAACGCTTTATGAAAATGGTGTTCTAGGTGTGTCAGCCGTGGAAATAAAAGGCGATCACAGGAACCAGATAGAGGTAACTGGTGTTGAAGTAGATATGATCCCCCTCATTAAAAAACTAAGAAAGGAGGTAGCATTTGCAGAGCTTGTAAGCGTGACCAAAGTCGAACCTCCAAAGAAAGAAGAGGAGAAGAAGGGAGGGGATGGAAAAGATGCAGCAGGGGGAAAAGACGGTGACAAAAAAGGTGGCGAGAAGAAAGGGACAGATGATAAGAAAGGAACAGATGACAAGAAAGGGCAAGATGATAAGAAACCACCTCCAGTGCCAACACCTGTGCCGTGTTATCCATGGCCTCAGGGATACGGTGTGCCTTCCTCCTATCCCCAGGGATACGGTGTGCCTTCTGCTTTTCCTTACCCGTGCAATCCCTACAATTATATGGGTGAACCAGTTTTCAACCACGAACCCAAGTGCACAATCTTGTGATGAAATGGAGATTGCAGAGGAAGATCGATGGAGCATGATAGACAATGTTTTTCTTTGTAAAGAATCAATGTGTTTACTTATTTAGTCATATGAATAAAACTCTGTGGGAAGTTCCAAATCAACTTACTGCTATCACAACATGCTCTTACAACATGATACTCTTTTTAATCTTTATGCATTGCCTAGTAAATATTTTGTATAAGAACCACCATCATAGCATTTGGCCAACAACATGTTTCCTTCATTTCATAAACTGTCCAAAAAGCACAACTTTGGTAACACTCACTAGCTAGGATTCGTTTTCTTTTATCCAAAATTAGTCACTGACCTTAAAGATAGTATAGTAACCAACAAAGGTTAGATGATGGAGAGGAGAGTCACAGTGTTCTTCCCCTTCAGAGTCAGTTAAACAAGCTCACATCAACACCTACAAGCAACATCAAAGAACACCACCAATATTGTAAAGAATGTCTCAAACCCTGAAACTTTAACATATGAACTTAAGACAAAATTGGATTGTATGGAGACAAATTAGGTTTTTACGAACGGAATGAATTTTACAACCGCGAGTCAGATATTACCTGACAAGAACCGAAGAAGCAGACGAAACGTTGTGAATGAGGGAGGACCCGACTCGACCCGACCCGAGATTGGCCTGGCGGCACGTGGCTGGCTCTGGCGATCTCGCTTTCAGAGATCTAAGAATTATGTTGAAGATATCATTGCCAATCCACTGTTGCATTGTATGGAGCCTCGTTGCCTACTACCGGCGGTGAGAAACTATAAGAATCCATGTTCGAGAGCCTTAACGGCGGTGATTCCTTCCCTGGAATCGGAGCTCCGACGGCGAAGGTTGAAATCGGTTCGTTTTGGACTGCTCATCATCATCTGATGGGATCGGATAATTCGGTTATTCAGATAGTTTGGAATTTGAGAAGCGTGACCGAAAATAACCGAATTAAATAACGGTTCGGTTATTTGGATAGTCTTTTTTTTTTTTTTTTTTTTTTTTTTTTTTTTCAACATCAACTTTGGTTCACCAAAACCATATTACACTTGGTTTGTCCACCATTACAGCAAGCTTACCCAATTTGGCTTTAGAGATTAGTTTAGGGTCATAATTCTGAAAAGAAAGAAACTCCTTTATTATCCTATCAACCACATAATTACAACTTCTTAGCATATGACCGGGTGGAATGGTCTTTCCTGGAACGTCTCATGCGTAAGTTGGGTTTTGACATTAAGTGGATTTCGATGATGATGTGTTGCATAACTTCAGTTTCTTATAAAGTGCTCCTTAATGGGGAAGCAAAAGGAAATATAATCCTTTCAAGGGGGTTACGCCAAGGCGACCCGCTTTCCCCGTTCCTGTTCATTATATGTATTGAAGCTTTAATTGCTCAAATCCATGGTGCGGAAGCAGAAGGGTGTATCACTAGACTAAAAATAGCACAAGGGAGCCCTCCTGTATCACATCTTCTGTTCGCTGACGATAGCCTTTTCTTTTGCAGAGCAGATATCCAGCAATGTGCTGAGCTTTTAAAGATCATCAACAGCTATGGAGCAGCATCGGGACAACAACTGAACAGAGAGAAGTCGGCTATCCTTTTTGGTAATAAAGTTAATCAGAAATTTTAAAGCTGAGCTGAAAAGAGCGATAGGAATCTTCAAGGAAGGCGGCATGGGAACATATTTAGGACTCCCTGAAACGATTTGCGGGTCGAAATAACAAGTATTTGCCTTTGTACAGGATAGATTGAATGCCAGGATCAACTACTGGTCGGCAAAATTCCTCTCTAAGGGTGGCAGGGAGGTGTTAATTAAATCGGTTGCACAAGCCTTACCAACCTATGTCATGTCCTGCTTTCTCCTGCCACAACATATTGTCAACAAGCTGCGAGGAGCGATCGCTAGATTCTGGTGGAGTACAAAAAACAATAATAAGGGTCTGCATTGGGTGGCATGGGACAAAATCAGTATCCCCATAGAAAAGGGCAGACTTGGTTTTCGAGATCCGAAGGAATTTAATCTAGCATTACTGGCAAAACAGCTTTGGAGACTCTTGCAGTACCCGGACTCTCTCCTGTGTCGTGTACTAAAAGGAAGATATTTTAGATACTCAAATCCCATGGATGTGGTGAAAGCAAACTCTCCTTCGTTTGGATGGCGTAACATAATGGCAGCAAAACCTCTTCTTCAGCAGGGTCTTCGGAAAAACATTCGTTCAGGTTTTAATACACGAGTCTGGACAGACAACTGGATTCCCACTGTACCAGCGAGACCAGCGAAAGACTGCGGTTCTACAAGGGATCCAAACCTTTACGTCAACCACCTGATAAATTTTGAGTCAAAGACGTGGAAATTGGACATGTTGAATACTCTAATGGACCCGGGAGATATCCCTCTTATTACATGCCTAAAGCCTAGCAGTCGATTTATGGTAGATGATTATGTATGGAGTTTTACAAAATCAGGACAATATACTGTTAAATCGGGTTATGTTCTTGCAATGCAAGTCAACTTTGAAGTCCTAGAACCGAGTACTACCAAGCTAAAGAGCCAGGTATGGAAAACAAAAACCTCAAGAAAAAATAAACATTTTCTTTGGCAGACCATTTCAGGGTGTATAGCAGCCAATAGCAGACTGGTAGAACGTCATTGTGGCACTGATAGATCTTGTCCCAGATGTGGTGATGAGGAGGAATCCATTAATCATATCTTATTTATGTGTCCACCGGCTCTACAGGTTTGGGCACTGTCCAACATTGCAACGCCTCCGGGATGTTTCCCGTGTAACTCCATTTATGCAAAGGAACAGGGAGCAACAGAGGAGCAGTTGGAAGCTTTCCCTTGGATAGTATGGTACATATGGAAGTCACGGAATGATAAATTGTTTAATGGCAAGGATGTTTCCCCTCTGGATACGTTGAATCTCGCCCTCTCGGATGCGAAGGAGTGGAGAGTAGTACAATGTGTAGCCTCTTATGAGGATTCTGACGATAGTCAACAAGGTGACAGAGAGGAAGAGGGGCCAGTGCTAGGTGATATTCGATGTCAGGTTGATGCTTCTTGGGAGGCTAAAGACCTCTCTGCAGGCCTGGGTTTCGTCTTGATGAGCCAACCACCGATTTATGGCCTGAAGAACACGCAGAGACACCTCTCGGTTCTACATTCTGAATTGGATGCTCTTCTCTGGGCAATGGACGCAGTACTTCAACGGGGTATGAATTCAGTGCATTTTGAGACAGACTGTGTGAGTATTATCAAAATCATTGATGAACTTGAGGAATGGCCAAGTTTTTCCACGGAGTTAGATACTTTTCTGTTTTGAGATCAAAGTTTTTGAATTTCTCCATTTCTCACATTCCTAGAACTATTAATGTCTGTGCTGATCGCATTGCAAAAGGTGCTCGAACACGAGGTTCTTTATTTTCCCATGTAAACTCTTAGGTTCCGGAGTGGTTGGTATTAGAAACCAACCTTCTCGACCTAGTTTAATAAAGTATGGGGTTTTTGAGGTCAAAAAAACAAAAATTACAACTTCTTAGGAGAAAATAATTTTATACTCATTAGACTACATGTATTGCTAAAATTATTAGAAAAAACGATTTATATCCTTCTCAGAAGTTTTATATAGTACCATAACTACATAGAATCTGAACCTCAATCTCTGGCCACACAAATCAGAAGTTCTAGTCCAGTTTCCCCGTAATTTGAAAGTTCGAAACCCCATAACACACAAACGTTGAATTTATTGGTTTATGACTTAAACCAATACTAAACCACTTAAAACCACCACTAAACCAAACTTAAAGCCTGAACCATCTTCTTCTCCTCTTTCTTCTCTCTTGATGACAAAATAAAGAGATACGTCTCTGTTGTTGGCGTTTTGAACGAGAAGCTTAGAGGAGGAGGAACGAGGAACGCTGATGTACTTGCGGCGTTCTGCCGTAGAATCTGAGAATGAGAAGAGCTGTTATTGAGCATGATGATGAATCACCGGCAAAGACCGTCAAAATTGAAATTGGCATGAAGAGAAGTATCGATATTGAAATTGAAATTCTACGTTTCGTTGTCGAGAGAACCAATTGAAGAATTTTCCCTAGTGTTTTTGAAAAAAAAAAAAAAAACTTATAAAAACACTTTATTTGAAAGGGAATTGCAGATATATGAAGTTTGATTTAAGTCAATCTCAATTTTGGTCCACTTTTTATGTAAAACTCAATGAAATCAAGAATCAGCAGACTCGGATTAGTGTTGTTGTAAGTGACAACGACTGTAGCAGATGATTTCCCACACTGATCAGAAAATGAAACAAGCCCTCGGAGAAACCATGACATCGTTCGCGGAGGAGATAAACTTAGTGTTAGTGATGTAGAGTCTCCAAACAAAAAAAAAATAAATAAATGATTGAAGAACAAATGATTTAATTTGAATATGCAAATCCATTAAAATTAACGATCCAATAACACTTGAAATATTGAGCATTTGAGTTTTGATTGAGTATAATTTGAATATAATGTGACAATAAAATACTACTATCAAAACTACCGAAAGTGCCCATTGTCAAAAGAAGACGTAACGTACGCAAAGGGTTATAAACGTAAACAATCAGCTGAAAAAAACTAACGGTTCCCGAGACCCCATCGCTACGATAAGAAGCAAAATAAAATGTAAAGATCTTTTCTTATTATTATTATTTTTTCTCACTTTCCCACAATCACAAGACAACAACAACAACAAGAAGAAAAAAAGCAGAAGAAGCAAAATTAGTCCCAACTCTCACTCCAAAGTCTGCCCCTTTCCTCCTCCTCTGATCCACTTGAGATTTGATCGAGAGAATACTACAACAAACAATGGCGTATGTCGCTGTAACTGGGGTTCTAAAGGTACCTTGTGCTTCTGCTTCGAGTTTCCATTCCACCGGCACCAAATCATCCACTGAGGCGGTTCCGACGAGGAGTACTCTTTCTTTCTCCTCCTCTGTCGACGAGAATGATTCACTCAGAGCCATCGTCTCCCGTCGCTTCTGCGTCGGCCGAGAGAGCAGGAATCCGATGATCGTCTCTCCTAAAGCCGTCTCCGATTCTCAGAACTCACAAACTTGTCTCGATCCTGACGCCAGCAGCGTGAGTAGTCAACGTCTTCGTCTTTTTTTCTTACGTGTTTATTGTTTAAAGAATGTACTTAGATTAGATTAGATAGTGTGTAATTGAGTAAACCCTAGAAAGTAGAAACTCCTTCTTTTTATTTTATGGTGGTATTTTTAATTTGTTTTTTCAATGGCAGAGTGTTTTGGGGATTATCTTAGGAGGTGGAGCTGGGACTCGTCTTTATCCTCTTACCAAGAAGAGAGCGAAGCCAGCTGTTCCCCTTGGTGCTAACTATAGGCTTATTGATATCCCTGTTAGCAACTGTTTGAATAGCAACATCTCCAAGATCTATGTCCTTACTCAGTTCAATTCCGCCTCTCTCAATCGTCATCTCTCTCGAGCTTATGCCAGTAACATGGGAGGTTACAAGAATGAAGGTTTTGTTGAAGTTCTTGCTGCTCAACAAAGTCCTGAAAACCCCAACTGGTTCCAGGTACAATCAATTCAATATGCAGGATTTATGTCACTTGTGTTTGGCTTGTTTGAATGTGTTTGTGTAACTTGTGTAGGGGACAGCTGATGCGGTGAGGCAATACTTGTGGTTGTTTGAGGAGCACAATGTTTTGGAATATCTGATTCTTGCTGGGGATCATTTGTATCGAATGGATTACGAGAAGTTTATTCAAGCACATAGGGAGACTGATGCTGATATCACTGTAGCTGCATTACCAATGGATGAGCAACGAGCCACTGCTTTTGGCCTGATGAAGATTGATGAGGAAGGACGTATTGTTGAATTTTCTGAGAAACCAAAAGGGGAGCAGCTAAAGGCCATGAAGGTCAAAAAAAAATAATAATAAAGAACTTAACCTGTGTTAGCTGTCTGGTTCATCATGCGGAATTCTAAATTATAATAACCTTCTGATTTCCTGCCTTCTAGGTTGACACAACGATTCTAGGTCTTGACGATAAGAGAGCCAAGGAGATGCCTTACATTGCCAGTATGGGTATTTACGTTGTAAGCAGAGATGTAATGCTCGAGTTACTACGCAACAAGTTTCCTGGAGCTAATGACTTTGGAAGTGAAGTCATTCCCGGTGCCACTGACCTTGGACTGAGAGTGAGTATTCTGTTAAACCGACCAAAGACTCTGTTCCTCTTTGGTCTGCTTCGGATTTTACAGCTTCTTGTAGCTCTGATGATGCTAGGCAGAAGTCAAACCCGCTGACTTTAGTGATGTTTTTTGTAGGTGCAAGCTTACCTATATGATGGATACTGGGAAGACATCGGTACTATAGAGGCATTCTATAACGCTAATCTCGGAATCACCAAGAAACCAGTTCCTGATTTTAGGTAAGCAACCTGCATAACCAAGTCTATTGTACCTCAATGGTGTTTTTAACTTATCTGGTTTCTTGAATGCAGTTTCTATGATCGTTCCGCTCCCATCTACACACAGCCACGTTATTTACCACCGTCTAAGATGCTTGATGCTGATGTCACGGACAGTGTCATCGGAGAGGGCTGTGTTATCAAGGTACAACAAACAGCTTCTGTTCGATATGCTGCTTGACTGACGAACATACTAATTCACCAAAAGTCTTATTAATTTTCGATGCAGAACTGCAAAATCCATCACTCCGTGATTGGACTCCGTTCCTGCATATCAGAAGGTGCTATTATTGAAGATACGTTATTAATGGGAGCTGACTATTACGAGGTAAGAAATGCACCCCCCTTGTGTCTTGCCATCAATCCAATTGACAAATAATATCAACCTTTCGGTGATAATGGTCTTCTTTTATGACTGTAATTTTGGCTAGACTGCTTCGGAAAAGAGCCTCCTAAGCGCCAAAGGAAGTGTACCAATAGGTATTGGGAAAAATGCTCACATCAAAAGGGCCATCATTGACAAAAATGCACGTATTGGTGACAATGTCAAGGTTAGGCTTTCTATTTGAAACACATAGGATACATATTTTTGTTTCTGCTCTGTTCTTTAAAAGAGTTTGGTCTGAAACTTGGTACAGATCATAAACAGCGATAACGTGCAAGAGTCAGCAAGAGAGACTGAAGGATATTTCATAAAGAGCGGAATTGTAACCGTTATGAAGGACGCCTTAATCCCAGCCGGCACTGTCATCTAAATTACACACATAATTAATGCCTCCTTTGTTTATTTTTCTTTCTTCCTATAAACACAAGCAGAAACACACTTTGATAATGTATAATAAGTTTTCTTTGTGGCTTTTAAGCCCCAATACATCTACTAGTAGTTGTTCTGCTCTTTAGAACGATCGGGATTGTAATTTAAAGCTAATATAAGTTGTTCGACAAATATAACTTATGTCAGATGATGATGCACCAAACACACAAATTTTTAGAGCCATTGAGTACAGGAACCAGATTTGACTAATAGTGCAGCCCTCTTAGCATATGCAATATATGAGAGAGGGCTCCAATCTGAAAATGAGTGAAGCTACTATATGATAAAGGAACAACCTGACTGTATCTGACTTAATCATTTTGGTTGTTGTGCTGAGTATCAACTTTGGTTACTTGAGCCGATGAAGTTATCTGCGTTTGTTAGCTGATTTATTTGATGAGATTTTACTATCAACAGTACTCAGCACTCAAGATCTAAGTCAGCTCAATGGGACAAAAGTAATATTTTAAAGTTTGGTATGAGCCTATGATTATGAACAACCCCGGTTACAATCTTTCTTGACCATTATATAGTCTAATTGAATAGTTTTCCTATATACGATATATCAAAACAAATGAATGGAATGGAATGAAAATATCGGACTAGACATAGAAGTAAGAAGAGTGATTGGTATTGTTATCTCTAGAAAGAATGGAACGTGCCTCAATCACCGAACGAGGAGGTTCCATATCCTTTTCTTGTAGTGAGTTCCCCTGGAGCCTCTGCATCTCTGATGCGAACGTGTCCTCAACTATCTGCACAATTTGATCACAACTCAGTTTCAACCCCAAACACATTCTCTATTTTTTATGGTTTAGTGTTTACAGTTTTTAGTTTCTTACCCCAAGAGCATAGTAAGAGCCTTTGTAGCCTACTTCGTTCTCCTTTCTTCCCTCAAGAAACTTCAATACCACTTGTGCCATTCTATCCCAGAATAGGCGGCACGAAGCCACAAATATCTGACTTGTGAAGACATCATGCAGATTTGAGATTGAGTCTGTGATCTGTGAGCATAGTATCTTCATACGTTCTCGGACTTCGACTTCTCTCTCACTGTCTTTTATCTCATCTAAGATTCTCTTCAGCCTAGTGTTTTTGTTTGATTGCGTCTGAAACCAAAGATTGTTAAAAACATGAATGGATTTAAATGCAGCAGATACGAGGCATTATTATAGAACTTACATTGCTAACAAGTTTATCAACCGCGGCATGCATGTAGTTTCTGTATTTTGTCCTGAGCAAGACCGTGATTACATTCATCTGTTCCCCAAAAAGTAACCTCTTGTCTTCCACAACAGGAAGACATGAAGCCCATTGTCTCAAGATATCTTCAATTCTGTGATGTAGAACATCAAGAATTCTCTTTATCGTGTTAACGAAAGTTCCAAGCTGCAATCAACAAGAGATAATGATGTTCAGCAAAGATCCTAGTAACAAGTCATTAAAACTTTTACTAAACATGATCGGTGTTTGGGGCTTACTTGAGTTGGAACAGAATAGAGAACTGATGATTGTCTTCTTGTCAGCTTCTGGACATGCATATTTAGTCTCTTTGGAATGCTGTCCTTTAATGGAATCAAAATGTCATTGTATTGCTTCTCCAGTGATTTTACGATGGCTCTCTCTACAATTGAAGCAGTCTTCCAAAAGAGTACATGAAAAAAATGAATGTGCCTTAGTTAGTCTTGGCAACTATTTGTTAAGCTGCAAATTGATCACTAAATTTGTAGCTTACATTTTCCAAGATCAATGTGTATTGTGGCCATTGACTAATCACCACTTCATACTCTATAAGAGAACCTTTGATTCTATCATACATGTCTTCAGCAAAAGGGAATGTTGAGTGATTTGTTATTACACCAGACCATGGAACCTGCCAAAACAAGCCATGAGATGATAGCTAGGCTTGTTATTTTAAGGATCAACCCAAAATGATCAGGATGCTTACCTTTTCTGCTCTGCATCGGTCAAGTAGTCTAAGTTCCATATCATGTATCCAAACCATGATGTAGTTGTGGAATAACCCCCTAGAATCTACACCACCTTGTACTGGACTGCATATAATAAAATGAAATGGTTAAAGTCTGAAAGAGAAGAAGAATGAGTTCCCACAAATATTCTGATTGATTCCAAAATAATAATGTCAAACCTGATTCCCCATGAATCGAGGTTTCTTTCAAAATCAGAAACTGCTATGAGAAGCTCATTGACATGGGGCAGTGGGCAGGATGGTGGAACTGCTGACAGAAATGCCCTGAGCCGGTTACATAGCTGAGTGCTGTATACAGCAGCAGCTATATTTGCTAGGTCGATTGAGCTTGAATAATAAAACAAAGTATGAGAACAGTAGACCCAAATCAATATCAAGACTCAGAGATGATTATTGGATGAAAACTAGATTACAAATGTATGCTCTTTGTTCAGATTGGATGTTTTACCTTGGGAGTACATGCTCATTGGTGATCTTTATGTCAGTTTCTATTTCGTTGCTTATGTTAAGACAAAGATTCTTCATCTTCATGTAGGCTGTCGAGATTGTGACGGCATCCAACAGAAAACCTTCAGAGTTGCACGAAACATACTCGTCGGTTTCAACCATGAGCTTCCGACACCTCTTATTTGCTGCTGTCTGCAGTAGGTTTTCCAAGAAAATCATGAACATCATAGTCATGATATGTGATAAAATCAAGAAAACCAATGGGTAATAATTGGGTATGATCCGTGTTATAATTTGAAAACAGGTTGAAACTTTCACATAATAGGAAAACTTTGAAATATTCTACCTGAAGGTAATTCTTCAAAATTTCTTGTGCGTCAGGAGACAATATGTCATGAAGGAGACTAAAAACCTGAACAGCTGGAGAAATTGCTGTTGAAGCAGATTCTTGCACCGGACAAGATATGTCTGCCAATCCTGAATGGCAGTTTTCATCTAAGGACTTGTAATTCTCAAAAACAGTTGCCATGAGTTTTTCTATCTCTATTTCACAATCCATTAACATACTTTTCTGCAAAAAAAAAAATAGAAAAAATCTTAACAGTAACCCTATGTAGCCACGAATATGATCAAATAAACAGACTTCAAAGTAAAATGTGAGAACTTGAATCCAAGTCCCTGAATTTGGGTAGATGACATCAGATTTTTCAATCTGCAAAAGAAAAGGGAACTACCTCCTGCCTTGTCAAGGTCCTCTCGCTTCGAGCCATCAGGATGGGCACAAGTAACTCATGCACAAGTTGTAAGCAGGTTTTTGTTGGCGTTGCCACATTCATTACATGTGAGAGATATCTGCAGAGTTTGGTGCAATATATTTGAGCTTAACTGCAGATGAATTGTAATAGATGTAAGGCATTCTAAGAAAAAATCTGTACGAGTACCTTAACTTGGTATATGAATCGGAAACTCCATAATATTCCGCGAATTCACTTAACAGCCATTCCCAAGAACCATTCAGCCTTAAGTTTTGAGGATGAAATTTTTGGGCACGTGTAGCCGCTTCTAATAGCAAATCATATGCTAGTGTCTCCACAACAGGTGCGCTCTGTGACAGACAAAAATGCAAAACATTAGTATCACAGAAAAAATATAGATTCTCTTAGGATTGTTGGAGAAAAAAACAGACCTTTATGTGATAGTCTTCATCAGACATGGTTGTGCTACCGATAAAGAGCTGGATCTTGCCAACACATTCTTGTTCACCATGGTATATTGGCCACCATCTAACAATTTCATTCTGAACAAATATAGAGTTTTCTTCAGTATATTTATCCTCGGAAGCACTATAACATTCTCAAAAGTTAAATGGAAGAAATTTAACACAGGGAGGAGAGACAGCTAAAGTCATATTTACCGGATTGTCAGTTAAGGATGCAATAGAAATCATTGTTTTTCCTTGAACTGATTTCTTCTTATCTTGAACTTCTATCAGCAGAGCGTCGCCTTCAGACTCAGGAAAGCTGAAAAAGAGTAAAACTCTTTGTACTCAGAAAACTGAATTCTGGAACTTTCCATGAAATGTTCAATTTATTTTAACATTATTGCTACATGTAATTCATTTTTTTCTCAAACAACCTCTTGCATACATATTTTCTTAATCCATCACAGCATTAGACCACACATTTATTGATTTTAAAGAGAAACAAAAGAACTTACAAGACATGATAACTTCCAGTTCCTGATTGCAAGCAGACAGAAGATCCTTGTTCAATTTGACCTCCTTCTGCTGTGCTCTTCATTTGAAGGTAGCAAGAGAATAGTTCTGCAGGTAGAATCACAAGAATAAATCGTGTCATCTCATATCAATAGAGGGGATATCTAGCAACTATTATCTTGCATTTAGTAAACTGTGTCCAACCAGTAAAAAAGGGACAAATCACAAATTAACATGCCTAGAAAAATTAAATCCACAACAAAATATCATGCAAAATGGTTGAATATATGTTTAATTTTTTCATATAACCATAAGCAAACCTTCTGAAACTGCTGAAATAGTAGCCTGTTTAATAGAACTCATCCCCGTCTTCACAAGTGACGACACTTGCCGGCAATACTCTGCCCCCATTCCTATTTGCATATTCATCAAACTCCGCAGCGAATCTGTACCTCTTAGTTTGCGCTGTGGTATCATTCTAAGTCTCTTTACTAAAACAATCAAAAATTGAAAAGGTATAAACATCTGATTCATACCAGGCAGCTACAAAACTTATCTATTGTATTCAAGTGTAGCTTACTTATCAGAAAAAAATAGCAATTTACCTTCCACCCTTAACTTTCTGACAACGTTTTTAGACTTTAAGGAAGATGTCTTTTGCTCCGCTTTGACATTTTTGTGTTCTTCAGTCGATCGTACACCCCGAGGTTGCAAAAGAAACTTATGCAAACTATAACAAAGAGGACATACACAAAGAGGACTAGTTCAATAACTCAACGCAAGACAAACAAGTCATATCTCAGAAACCATTAAAAAAAAAAAAAACACATCCCCTACCCAAATGCACCTCGAAGAATACGACACTCATCACGCAGAAACTCAGATGCCTCAGTAGAACCCTTTGACCATTCATACAAACATAGTCTTATACAAGCATCATATGCCAAAAGACTTTGCCAAGCATATTGACCACTGTCATTGGACAAATGACATGAAAACATCATGTTAGCTATAATAATAAATTTCAAACGCTTTCATTCTAAACTGTGAAACAAAAACAAGTACTAAACCTGATACTATGGCAATCTAATTCATCCGAGCAAACTTCCCTGAATTTCGCATCTTCCACAGTTTTAGTCTCTTTCACACTACATCAAACCATAGTTAAACACATCAAAACTGGTTCCACAGAACGAATTACAAAAAGCTAGTTAAAAATCAAGATTACCTTTCTCCAAATTCTGCATCTCTATCACTCGCTATGTTTCCTACTCCGCAAATCTCATCTTCAATCTGTTCAATTTCATTCTCAATTTCCAAGCTGATGTTATCTTCTTGTCCAGTTTCCATTATAGGTGGAGCACTTGGAGTTCTTATATCTTCTATATCCCAATACACCGAACCCTAAAAAAAAAAAAAAAAAAAAAAAAAAAAAACCATTCCTAAATTTAGCTAAACATGTACAAAACAAAACCACTAAAATCAAAAAATTCATCGATACCAAATCAGTAAACCTTAGAACTCAGAGTATGCGGCCGTCGTTCGGTAGCTGGAGTTGATGAATTCGTCAATGCGAATCTCCGAAGCTCTAATTCACAATCAGTGACTATTCTGTTCATCACAAACGGAACTTCGATTCTCAGATTCTTATCTTCCAACACTCCTCTGTTCAGTTTCGAACTCGACTTATCCCCAAACACTTCTTCTTCGTCGTATCTTCTCCCGATCTCTTCTTCTTCCTCTTCGACATCGTAATCGGAGAATAGTAACTCGTTTCCTTCTCCGGCGTCGGAAACCGATACGATACTCATGTCATCGTCGTTGGATTCGTCATCGCGATGAGTGGGGGTTACGAGAATAGGCGATGAGAGGTTTGAGTTTCGTTTCAGTGGAGATACGGTGTGAGGAGTCGAGAGTAAGTTATCGGAGAGAGGAGATCGTGCGAAGGTAGAAGGAGAAAGAGTCTCGGAGAGTGGAGATCTGATGCGAGGTTGTTGAAGTTGCGCCATGGAGGAGAGGTTCTCAGATTGGGTTCGACAATGGCGTGGGTAAGCTAGGAGAAAGAGGGAGAGAGAGAGAGAGATGAGAAACGTGTAGAGAAGGAAGAGAGGAGAGGAGCGGCTGTTTTTGGGAATTAATAAATAACGGTAACGGCTAGTTTTGACATTGTTGGGCACTTTTTGTAAGATTGAAGGATACTTTTTTTGGCCGATTAATTTAATTAAGTTCAGAAGCCTCTGAACTGGTGGTTTTTGTTGAACTCTTAAGAAAGAAAAAAAAATTAGAAATTTTGTTTTTGGTTTTTTTTTTTTTTTTTTTTTAATTATTGCCATAAGAAAACAATTAAACAAATTGTTGGTTCGTCCCAAAAAAAAGAAAACAGATTGTTTTACATAATCTTACTTTTCTTTTTTAATAAGATTATGTAAACAATTTGTTTTTTTTTTTTTTGGGACGAACCAACAATTTGTTTTCTTATGGCAATAATTTAAAAAAAAAAAAAAAAACGAAAAAGAAATCTCTAATTTTTGTTTTCCTTAAGAGTTCAACAAAAACCACCAGTTCAAAGCTATGCGCTGAAGTGGAAGCTTTCATTTGGGCGATGCGTTGCATGATTGGACATGACTACCGTGATGTGGCTTTCTACTCAGACTGTGCTGATTTGATGAAGATGGTGTCTTCGCCACACGACTGGCCGGCGTTCTCGACGTATCTTGATGATATAAAAATGGACAGGGAGGAGTTCTCTTCTTTTTCCTTAACTTTTATTCCTAGAAACGCAAATGCAAAAGCGGATCTTCTGGCTCGCTATGCGTGCACGTCTCCGCAGCATGTTTTGTATGTAAACAATTTTCCACCGCATTGGCTCATATGAGCTAATCTTTTGTTGACAAAAAAAAAATTATCTAAGCTATGATCAATTATGAGAAAGAGATTGTTTTTAGTGGCATTTTTAGATTTTTTTTTCATTTTCTCTAAAATATTTCAAATTTGTCATGTTCATATATTTAAAACACACACGTTTACACATTAAGTATGTATTTTATGGAAACAAAATTCTAGATATTTAGTTTCTCTAAGTGGCAAGAAATGGTAAATCTAAAATATTTCAAACAAGAGAATATGTAGTAGTCTAGTAGATAACATAAAAACAGAACATAATTAAGAAAATGCTACATTTGGTATAGTAGCTAAGGGGTGTTATAATTACATTGTTGGTCTAAGGTAGGCAAACATCATACAGGAGACATATATAGTAAGTAGGTATCACCCTGTCTATGTTTTATTAGTAAATAACATGTTGTATGGTAAAAAACCATGTAACTAATGATTATTGTTTCGCATATCTATTAATATGCAACTGTCATTTACAGCATGTGTTTTGCCAAAACACATCTATATTACAATTCACCAACTGTTATTTTTCATAACAAACTTCACCCAATGCAACATAATATTTCTTTCTACAATTATGTCAAATCTTAAGCAACGCAACTTGCAATATAATGATGAACGTGTTTTCCTAAAATAACATATTTTACAATGAAAAAGACTGTAGTTGTTCCCGTGGTTGCTACCCTACCACTCAATTGTTAACCATCTTCCTCGACTTTGGTATACTCTTTAGCCCATTTATTAAAATCTCAGATTGTTTACTAAAATTATATGATATTGTATGAGATTACGACCCTTTTATATAAATTCCATGTCGTTAACTAAAATTAAATGTTAATGTATGAGATTATGACTCAATCATTGCCTACTCAATTACATGTTATTGTTTGAGATTATGACCCATTTAGTGAAATTCCATGTCGTTCAATAAAATTAAATGTTATTGTATGAGATTACGACTTCATCATTGCCTACTCATAGATTTGTTCCCTACTTATACACGCTTGTTTGCCGGCAATGCAGTTTTTCTGCCTATATATTGAGGACACTTCTGTCATTTTGCCCGTACGAAAAGTGGTAGTTACCACACTTCTTTGATATTGTAGTATTTTCTGAGTTTTAAGTCAAAATTATGGTATTCTGTAATATTACCTTGAAACAAATAGGCAAATCAAAAAAAATGATGAGCCAAAAATGGTATGTAAATTATATTATTATACAATGTGGTAAACTCAAAACAGTTAATATGTCTTGTTCACTTACGAGAGTATAATTTTTTTTTTAAGAAGTTAAATAAAGAGAAATTCCTTTAAATACCACTAAAATTTTTTTTTTCTAAAAATACCTCATTTTAGTTATTTCCAAAAATTACCACAAACACACAAAAAAAAAAAAAAAAAAAAAAGAATTTTAAGGATGTAGAATTATTATTTTTTATGTTTGGGTTGACAAATTTAGTTTTAGGGTATAGTTTTTAGGGGTAGGGTTTTAGTATTTATAATTTAGGAATTAGGTTTTAGTATTAGAATTTTAGTTCAATTATGTGATATTTTTGGAAAAAAAATACATTTTAATGGTACTTTTGGAAAAAAAACACTAAATTGTGGTATTTTTGGAATTAAAAAAACTATTTTAGTGGTATTTATGATAATTGCACTTTAATAAACACCTGAATTTTAAAAATTGGAAACTATGATATAATTAATTGTTAGAGCAAAATTAATCGATTCGTTTAAAGACTACGGAAACAAGAAACAGATGTTGAATAGTTGCTTTTATTAATCAAAGTCTCGAGCTCAAGTACAAGAATTCAAGGCATAAAAAAAAAAGAATTCAAGGCACAGTGAATCAATCTATAAACCCTAGATGCGTTCTAGAGTTGAGTCATGTGTCTTGTGTTTTAGGTCTCTTGCTTCATTCTCGATGATCTCTCTCGTGGAGGCCGCTCTCCTTTTATATCGAGATCCCTTTGCCCTAATCCCTTAGGATATGTCTTGGGGTTTGCCGACGCTATCCATAAAAAGGTGGGTCATGAGGCTCTTGGCCCATTAACGATGTCGGTCGTTAGACTCTTGGTCTAGTAACGGATTCAGTCGCATGACTTTTGGTCTATTGACGAAGTTAGTCGCGAGATTCTCGGTCTCTTGATAGAGTCAGTCGCGAGATTCTCGATCTCTTGATAGAATCAGTCGCAATAATCTCAGTTCATTGAACCAATCAAGAAGATTCTCCTTTTACAAGATAAATTCATATATATGTTGACTTTATCCAGCAAAATATGCATTGACTAAATAAATTATATTTACTTATTTATGATGATAAAATTATACCCAACATTAATCATAAATATATTAAAATTGAACAAATTAATAAGTTAGTATTTCAATTTCAAATCAACTGATAAATTAAAAATCCATGACAAGAAAAATGATTGTCGAAATCTTTATAAATAACTAGATGAGGATCCGCCCGATATGCGGGTTTAAAGTTTTATAAATTATATTAAAATTTATTGTACGTTATTTATAAATTTTATTTTTGTTATAATACACTGAGTTATATCCATTTACAAATATTTTATGTATGTTAACATTAAAAATATTCTTTTACACCTAAATATATTTTATGTACAAATATATTCACCCACGTAGAAAATGTCTATATGAACAACTTTCGAAACCCAATTTATTATATAAAATGTGAATTTAATACTTATTTCACGGTGTATTATTATTGTTCCACCGTGTAAATAAAATATGAAAGCAAGGAGAAACAGAGACGTTCAGTGAGTGATATGTTGCGATTATGGTCGATCGCGAAAACACGAATCGGTAAAGTTTCTACTTCGGAATATTCTTTTACCAGAGACGTTCTCTTCAATGGAATTGGCAAACGCCGATTCGCGGCGAGCACTAGCGGCGAGAGAAGAAAAGTGATGAGCTTCGGTGACGGAAGCCATGGCGCTCTGGGTCTTTCATCATCGTCGATTCCTGGAATGGGATTGGATGCTTACGAGCCCACACTTGTCTCTAATCTGCCTTCCGATATCTCTTTCATATCCGCCGGACACTACCATTCTCTTGCCGTTACATCTACCGGTGACATTTGGGCTTGGGGTCGTAACAATGAAGGCCAGCTCGGTCCAATCTCCGTTGATTCTAGGTATAATAAATCCCTAGTCTTTGCTAAATTTTAATTTCATCAAAAGCAGTAATGGAACTTGAATTTGCCTATAGAGTGAGTGAGTGACCAATGGACATGTTATGGGTTAATTAGTGAAATAAGTCTGAGATGTATGTATCATTTAGAATTTGGTAGGGGTTTCTTATGCTACTTACTATACCTGAAGTTTTATTGATGTGATTAGTAGAGATTCAAGGTTGAGTGAGCCAAAGAGAGTGGAAGGTCTAGATCATGTGAATGTCCGGGCTGCGTTTGCGTCTGGAGTTGTTTCAGCGGCTATTGGTGATGACGGCTCTTTGTGGGTTTGGGGAAGATCTAAAAGAGGTCAGCTTGGTCTTGGAAAAGGTATCATTGAAGCTCTTGTTCCTTCAAGAGTTGAAGCTTTAGCTGCAGAACACGTTGTTAAGGTTTTGGTGTACATGATGCTTGGATAATCAACTCTTTGTCTAATAATCAGCTTTAATACGCTTTTAAGATTTTCATTGGAAAGGGGGTTTCAATTATGACAGGTATCATTAGGTTGGGGACACGCACTTGCTCTTACTGTGGACGGTAAAGTTTTTGGATGGGGTTATGTAGCTGATGGGAGAGTAGGCAATGTCGGGCTTCCCCTTGAAGCATCTCTGCTGGATTCACTTACAAATGGGTCAATAAAAGATCACCAGGCTGCTGGTTTGAATCTTGAAGCTGCTGAAAAAAAGGTTGTGGAAGCTATGAGCAAGGAGAACGATATGCCAATAGCTTGCGAACCTTGTCTGGTGGAAGAAACACGTAACATGAAGGTTGCAGATATTGCGTGTGGATCCGATCACTCCTTGATCCTTTGTCGTAAGACAAACTGACCCTTTTATATCATTGTAGAGTCTTCAATTAGTAGAGATGATTAATTTTTTTCTGATAGGTGTTTGCTGATTTCAGATGATGGCACACTTTTGAGCTCTGGGAGCAACATCTATGGTCAGTTGGGCCGGTGTAAACAAGACCTCGGAATGATACCTGTTGACATAAACGAATCTGCGATCTCTGTAGCAGCTGGTCTTGGTCATTCTCTAGCTATCTGCAACAGAGGTCGAACAAAAATTGTCTCGTGGGGTTGGAACCGGAGCCGGCAGCTCGGTAGGGGAAAACCGGAAAACTTGCCGAGAGATGTAGAAGGTTTTGATGAAGAAACTCCAGCTTCAATATCAGCAGGGCGTGTGCATTCCTTGTGTGTAACAGAGAAAGGAGAAGCTTGGGTTTGGGGATGTGGGAAGAACGGTAGGCTCGGTTTAGGAAGCTCGAGCGATGAGCCTGAACCGATGTTGCTAGAGGACGTAGAGGGTTGTGTTCTTCAAGCAGCCGCTGGCTTTGATCACAGCCTGATATTAGTGGCTGAGTAGCGCCATCTAATGACCTCATTGATGTGACCATGTGGATGACTTTATAACTCATGTACACGACTACATGGCAAATGTTGGTACTTGAAAAGATAAGCTATTTGATTACACGTTTACGCAACAAAACAAATGACTGATACACGTAAACACATTTATACACATAAATTAGTTCATGTATTTAGTTTAGGTAATGAGTAACAAAGATACCAAAAGTTAATCAGTAACATAACATGACTGACTAGCTGACATCGAAGTAACGCTATAAAATCCTATCTACAGACTAGAGCTATCTCCAATCCACCAAACCCAAAATTCCAAAACAAAACTTTAGTTTAGTCTTTTTCTAAAACTCTTTATCCAATGACTATCTCAGCACATGCATCTGCATGACGATCCAATTTATGATGTGATGTCAACCACTAATATACCTGTAGGCTGTAGCACATAACACATGATATTGCAATGAACATAAATTGATTAAAAATAACTCGACTCACAACACATGATCGAGTTATTGCAATGAGCATAAATTGATTTGCATTGTTACCATTTTCAATTATTTTTAGCATTAACCATTTTTATCCACTCCTCAAAGATATCCAAAAATATCAAGGTAAAATAACAGAACAAACCTTTTTATAAACAAAATAACAATCACAAAGTAACAGTGTTGCAGGTTACGCAGGTCTGTCTTCAATTTACACTTCAACTCAGTAAATAAACTACTTTGGAACAAGATAACTCAATCACCAAAAGATAGGTATTTTTACTTAATGTTTCAGATTTATTGGAGAAGCGAAGCAAAGCAAAGGTATAGCGAAATAAAACAGGGGATGCACTCAAATAATCCTCCATTTAATGCAGAAATCCGTGTTGATGAGCAATGACGTTAAATAAGTTCTAACGTTGAAATCAAGTCATCTCTACGGAATCTTCAACAAAGGATACAAGAAGTGGAACACGATGTTAATCCAAAAGATTGGAAAACAATTTGTTGACAAAGTTGTATATCTTTAAGTGACAACAATTTGTTGAGTTTGAACATTGTTTAATGAATTCACACACAAGAAGTGGATACTCAGTCAGATATTGTAAGATTTATTGGAGAATGATCTCCTGCATATCAATAACAAAATCGGGATATATGTATGTGCTGGTTATAATGAAAGCATCTGATGGAGTATAAATAATTACATGTGTGGCAAAGGCAAGTGTACGTGCGATCACATAGTCTACATAGAAGACATCCACATATCCATATTCATTTCCATGATGTCACACAAACATATATAAAGAGATAAAAGACGTTACATTGCATTTCAAAACTATTCTCTAAAATACAAAAATATGCCAAAACCGAAACCAAATTGCTCTAACACATACGTTAGCCTGGTTTAGCGATGACGTGGCTCGGATCTGTTCTGAAAACAACTGAGTGTAATTAATTTTTCACTTTTAGACTATTCCTTAATCCCGGTTTAACCGACTCTTCGACCAAAACTCATTTAGTTGCGGCTTTGTTCGGCGGTCAGCTTAATAAAAAAAAAAGAAAGCGACTGAAAAGCACGCGCCAAAGATGAGCGCGTGAAGATCATAGACTTTCTTACGACCTCCTCGACGCAGAGAGATATGGAACTGTTTGTCACACGGAGATCTTCTTCTTCTTCTTCTTCTTCTTCTTCTTCTTCACTGGAGGCTGGAGCGAGCGAGAGATGATGGAGAACCCTAACTCACCTTCAATGGTGGATTCAACCTCCTCCGCACCTAAACGATACACTCCACCTAACCAAAGGTTACTTCTCTCCTTCCTCATCTCCTTTGCTTTCGATTTTTGATTTCTCAGATTCCTTCTCTGCCTCGTAGGAACCGTTCTTCGAACCGGAGGAGATCAAGAGGTTCGTTCGTAATCTCTCTCTCTCTCTCTCTCTTCTTTGCTTCTATTGATAAAATTAGAATAGCGAATTTAGAGTAATAAAACTTTATCTCACTGAGTCACTGTATAGAAGAGAGACACTGGTCCACTTGGGTTTTAATGTGAAATCAATCTGTAAGCTAGTTGCTTTCTGCTGGTGTAATTGGTGAAACCATTTTGAAAGAATTGCTCAACCTGTAGAAGCAGCTTCAACCACCTTTTTTGCATGTTAATGTTGTTGTGTTTCTCTAGCCGCTAGAGTTAAAAGTGTATAAATTTTGTTTGAGATGAATATTGGATGGAACAGGAAGCTTCAGTAGCAACGAGGGAGAGAGAAGTCAGCCTGTTGTTGTTAGTTTCCAGAGGGAAAACTCTTCCTCTCCAAAGATTATATCTCTAGAGGGTTGCTCTAACAGTGAAGCTTTTCATCTTCTCAGTCACCGTACGTATTTTTTTTATCTCTTCACTGTCTTTGCTAATGAGTTTAAGTGTAGCATTTATGTGCCTCTTGTATCCTGTGGTGAAAATTCACATTGTCTACAAATAGTAACATCGAATACTCATGCCAAAAATTATTTAGGGGTCGAGTAATTGTGTCTGGTTTAGGGAGGGCATCGAGAGAGTTAGTGTGCTCTAGAACTCACCCCTTATTATAGTTACTATTTCCTTGGTCTTTAGGTTACTAGATTGTTCTTTGATTCGGTTTGTGTTTTACGATTCACGGATTCAGTGAGAAATTAAAGCAAGTTTTAGTTTCTGATCCTAGCAGAGTTCTGATGCCATCTTTTATGCAAGTACTTGATTTGTATATGTGTGTTGTGTTTGTGTCTCATTTTAAAGCAATTTTACTATCTTGATTGTAGGTTGGGCAGCTGCAATGCATCTCTACAATGACCCTACTGTTGATTTGTCAGGTGAGCTTAAGACTCTTAATAAAATTTTTTTAAAATAAGTTTTTTAAAAACTTTCTGATTGTCTGGTATATGAACAACAAGTCAATTGTTTGTTCCTGGACTTATGAATTATGATATACCTATGTTCCCCACCTTGATCGTTTTTTATTTATCTAATTTAACAGAAAGACCGATGATGTATTATGGTGGGGATGTGTGGGGTAAACTGCCTCACTAGGTGAGGCCAATAGAAACCAATCTAGATATGGGCTTCAGCAAGCAAGCCATCAATGTTGCCAACGGATTACAGAACCGAACTCTGTCGTGGGTTGGCGGCTGGTTTACAGGGTCGCCAAGTTCTAACCATTTGTTATCGTGCTATCAAAATCTTACAAAATGATTACAAACTCTATGTGACAATGTTATCTTGAAACGCTTACAGCCTTATTTAATAAGATTTTTCTCTATTTATTCATTTTCCAAATATATATTTCTTCTAACAAGAATTTAAATGGCTGTCACAAGTTACACGATGGCATGACAAAAGCCTCTGTACGAGCCTAAAAGATTGAAATGCCCTAAAATTTGACTAGGAGTTTCCACAATCAGCATAAAGAGTTGAGATGACAAAGACTTCTCTTGATCATGTTATGAAAGAAGGGAACGAGATTGGGTTAAAGAACAAAGAAGAAGCTTTTTACACTAGTTCAAGTCAATAGTATACTTAAAGGAAAAAAGATGGCTAGCTACATGAAGTATAAGAGAATGCATGGTCACACATGCCAAGTATAATATTGTATCTTTAACTACACGAAATATATGTATTGCATGGCCACATGTATGAACTATATGATGTTATGTGGTCAACACCATAGACATATAATCCGGTACACCGGTCGAATGATTCCGGTGAAGACCAACGTTGACTCCGGCGTTGACCAACATTGACCAAAAAAATTGTATTTTAATTTTTTATACTAAACAAAATATTAAATTATTTATGGTTTTTCATGATTAGTAAACATATTCTATTCAATATATAATTATTTATATAACTCTAATGTATTTTTGCTTATAATTAGTTACATTTTATTTTTAAAGCTAAAATAATAGTTAAATAAAAATAATTAATAACTATTTTCAAAATATATATAGATTTTATCTTGGTTTTAGGATATGTTTGCAAAAGGATATAGAATAAGAGGATTATTTCAAATGCCCTTATATTACATATTGAAAATAATTATGTATTTTTAATTTTATCTGTTAAAAGTAAATAGTGTTAATTTTTTGTTATTGTTTACATGTTATTAGGAGTAAGTAATTTTTTTATACCAAAGAGTATCTAAAATTTTGTATACCCTTTACCATGAAAATTTTAAAGTAAAGAGTCATATACTCAAATCTTTTGCATATTATTTTTTTAATGAAAGTAGTTGAATTTGATTTTATTGATTCTTGTACTATTTAAAATTTTAAATAATTTGATGATCAGAGATTTATATATATAAAATCATTAATAATTTTAAATCATTTTTTTTGGTCAATGTTGGTCAACGCCGGAGTCAACATCGGTCTTCGCCGGAATCATTCGACCGGTGTATTGGATTTTATGTCTATGGTGTTGACCACATAACGTCATATAGTTCATGCATGTGGCCATGCAATACATATACTTCGTGTAGCTGAGGATACAATATTATATTTGGCATGTGTGACAATGCATTCTCCTGTACTTCATGTAGCTAGCCATCTTTTTTCCTATACTTAATGGACAAAAGAAAGATATACGAAGCAAAGTTTTGTTTGATCATCCTGCAACGGTCTCGACTTTTGGCTATGGTAATTTTTTTTTTTTAACAGCAAATTATCATAGATATCAGAAAGAGGTTACAAAGCATAGAAGCAAATCAAATACAACCAATTATCACAAATAAAGGAAATTGAACACAATTTTGCCGTATTATTTTAGGGAAAAATGCCAAAAAAAACCTGAAGTTATTTTATTTGGACGTTTAATACCCAATGGTTTCGCATTGGAATAAAAATACACCAAATAATAAAAACGTGTCATTTAAAACCCAAAATAATAAGTGTTGTTATTTTCATACCCACGATTTTTCAACAAAATCAAAATTCCAATTTTAACCCGGTTATCTAATTAATTATTAATATAAAAAATTTTGGTTTTCAGTTAACCATGTCATACCAAAAATTCATCCTGGTTATCTCTCTTCTTCATCTTCCTCTCTCTAATCGTCCTAGACTCTTATAGATGAGGAACTAAAACAAATGAAACAATCAAATAGGATACAAGAGAAGCTTTCCATCTTCCTCACCTCTTATTTTGTACACATGGCTACTCAATGCAATGATCAAGCACATTAAACATGAAAGCCACAAAATAATTGCGATAATTCATTGCCTGATTAAATTGATTTTTCACACATGAACAACACACGATTATGATATTGTACAGATTGTCTTCAATGCAGAAGCTAAAATGATCATTAACGATTAGATACATTCCCAGCAATAGAAAAATCCAAATCTAAAGAGAGAGACTAGAAGATGACGATTAGATACGACGGTTTGCGGCGGGATTCGCTAACTCCGGTCAAAGGTTTGATGTTGAGGTCGTAACTGCAAAGGAATCGTCTTTGTTAGCGTCGGATCTAATAGGTGGGGATTGCGTGTCCGGTGTACCGCCTGTTTCAGAATGAAGATGGGTTGGTTGGGGAAGATATTTAGTGGATCGAACAGAATCGATGAAGATGGTGGAGAAGAGAGGATGAAGATAAGAATGGAAATGATTCTGTTCGTTCCACTCAACTAATATGGTATCCGAGCAGATTTAGTTGAGATTAAAACCCCAAGAACAAGCTTCCATCGCCGATTGATCAATCCTGTTTTTGGGTATTATCGAGCAACAACGATAAGAGAGAGGAAGAGGAAGAAGAGATAACCGGGGTGAATTTTTGGGATGACATGGTTAACAGAAAACCGATAATTTTTATAATAAAAATTAATAATTAATTAAATAACGGGGTTAAAATTGGAATTTTGATTTTGTTAAAAAATCGTGGATATAAAAACAACAATACTTATTATTTTGGGTATTAGATGACACATTTTTATTATTTGGTGTATTTTTATTCCAATGCAAAACCATTGGGTATTAAACGTCCAAATAAAAATAACTTCAGGTTTTTTTTTGGCATTTTTCCCTATTATTTTAGTTTTGATTTTGCCGTATCTTTAGAAAAATATACAAAAAAAAACTAAATTTTTTTTTACAAAATTCATTTTGAGCGATATTTACGAGAGAATTGATCTAAAAATTGTAAATTACAAATCCATAAATCATTTGTACTCTCTCTCTCTCTCTTTTCTGCAAAATTAAATAGAGCCGGTCGAGTCGAACCAATATCAAATAACCGTTTGGCCAGTGGGGTAAGTTGCGAACCCCAGAAAAAGCAGGTCGGTCATAAACTGATTCAGTTCTCCTCGGCTACCTCGACATCAAACATTGTTTCTTTTCCCAAACCCTAAAAACTCAATTCTCGTATCTGAAACCCTAAATTAAGAATCTTTCGGTTACGTATTCTGGAAATAATCTCTATTCACCGCTTCAATTTGTTGATTTCTCATCGAAACCATATCGTATTATTGTTGCTTAGATCAGAAAGGATGGTGAATTTGTTCTTGTCTCAACCAAAGTTGAACGATGTTGTTGCCGACAACAGTAGCAGCATCGATGTGATTTTACCTCTGTTGAACAAATTAGGCTCTCACATTCAATCGTTGGTGACGCGTGGAGGTCGATCAGAAGCTAGACTTTGGCTTTGTAGTGCTCTTTCTACTGTTTCTATATCCCCTAGGAAGCAACTTAGTGTTTTCATCAAGTTGTTAAGATCAAAACCTAGAAAGTTGCAGTTTGTATCTCAGCTTCTGACAATGATGTTTGAGAAGAGGCCCAGGAAACTTGGATCTTTGTTAGCTAAAAGAAGCTATATACTTGAGAAATTCTTTGAAGGTCTTGTTTAATTTTAATCTCCCCCATTGTGTACATTTTATCTTGTGAGATTGTTGTGCTTGATGTTGAGTTTTTTGGAAATATGCAGGGCATCCAAAGCGTATACTAGAGTGGTTCTCTGAGTTTGCTTATGATGGTGGGTCTGATCACAAACGTGGTGCAAAAGCATTGGCTCAGTTTGCGTTTACGAACCGGGATATTTGTTGGGATGAGCTTGAATGGCGAGGAAAGCACGGTCAATCGCCTGCTGTTGTTGCTACGAAGCCTCATTACCTTCTTGATTTGGATGTTCAACGGACCATTGAGAATTTTCTCGACAATGTTCCTGAGTTTTGGTCATCTAAAGAGTTTGCTGAGTCTCTGAAAGATGGCCAGGTTTTGTTCCTTGATACCAACTTCTTCCTAGATCTGTTTATCGGTTTCATGTACGAGGAAGATATGAATGATGTGTGGGATGCTGTTGAGGAGTTTCTTACGGAGGAGTCTTTCTCTTCTTTAACTCAGCGTCTCCTTATCACACTTGAAGAATGTGACTTGTGTCGGTTTCTTGAATCGCTTGGCAACTATTTCGAGCCAAGCATTAAATCCTGGGATAGTGGTGACTCGTCTTGCTGGCTTGGAGTTGTTCTTTCAAAATATGTCGATACGGAATCTATTGACGAGCTGCTACTGCTGAATTCTATTATCAACCAAGGTCGTCAGTTGCTACGGCTTGTGCGTGATGAGAACCTCGATGACGAGGGAGAGTTGTTGAAAGAAACCACGGCAGACATCTTCAGAGGTTTGGAAAACGGCAGTAGCTTTTCTCTAATTCTGAGAGATCTCTCGAAGATGAAACACGAAGAGGTGATAAGATTACTCGGGATACTTTCTTGGACTATTCACTTCAGACTATCAGAGGAATGTCAGACGCCAGATTCATGGGAGCTTCTATTTAGAGAAAATGGGATTGAATTCCGCAGGTCTAGTGACCACTCATTGCTGCTAAGCCATAAGGGATTCTCTGAAGAAAGCGAATCTGACTCAGATAGTAGAAGCCAGGTTTCTAAAAAGAGGCACAAGAGGGAGAAGAAAAAAAGAAAGAAGAAAAAGAAGAGGGCTATTGATGATGATGATGATGAGCTTTTGAGTCTGCATCAAACAAGTCGAAGTTGGTTACTATCTACTGATGGGTTTTCTGCAACATGGACCAGTGTGAGTTTCCTACTCTTGTTTATTCGTGTTTTCGTATAATAGATGAGTTCTTATTTGTGTTGTTTTCATCTGAGATGATCTTTGTTCAGGTGGATTTACCGGAACACATCGCAAAGTATAGTTTGTCGACATGGATGAAGTGGTTACTAGCTAGACAAAAATGAGATTCACACACTTAGTACAAAACAGTAAGGTATTGGTTACAACCTCAACTTCTGTGATTTCTTGTACTAAACAAAAGGAGATTTCAAAGACGATCAACCTAACCTAGTGGTTTTTATTTACCCTTCATTACAGATCATACCAATAGGTACAAAAGTGCAAAACTCGAATATATTCACCATTAATATGTTCATGAAGAAGTCAATCATTCATCTGATATTTGTTGATGAGAATGAAAAGATAGCCAAGTGTTAATGACTGTGGCAAATCGTTTTACGATTCTCAGGACAGAAGGTGTTAGAGCTAGCATCTCCATCCATAAGAACCTCTAAGAGTTATCAGCAAGGATACAGCTGAAGAGAAGTGCTATGAAATTGAACAATCATTTCTCAGTAAAACCTCTAAGAGTTAGAGCAAGGAGACAGCTTAATAGAAGTGCTATGAAATTGAACAATCGTTTTTTCAGTTAAGCGTAACTTTGGGCTGTTAAAGCCAACTTCTGAAGATGAGCGTTTGGGCTCACAACCCAGTTGAAACGATGCCACTATGCCATTTATCTAACTATTGATTGTGAAAATGAATTTTGAATATTGCCAAATAGTAATAGTACAAAGTCTTTGATGTTATCCATGGAAAGAGAAATAAAGTCCATCCATGTATTGGAGAGGAGACAGGAGAGAGTCAGAAAAAGTCAAAAAAAGATTCTTTTGAAAGACGGGTAAAAAAACTTCGAAGTTCAAGTAATTATTACACATATCTTATACACTCTTTACATGGATTCACTAAAATCTTCACGAATACACAAAATACTCGTATATATGTATCATCATTTTTTTTTTTTTTTTTTTAATATTTGTAGTTACTTTACGACTGGCCCTAGTGGTCTTCTGTGTCAGTGTCACGTTTTTATTGAATAACAAACAAAAAAAAAAAATGTAAATAGTTATATTGGTAAAACTGAAAATAGTGAGTCACAGAGAGAGTAGTATTATTACACAAAGCTCAAAGTCACAGGTACAGCCATAATAGTGCCCCATTAACTTCTCTCCTCTGTTATAGTGAGTGTGAACAGTGTGTGAGTGAGAGAGAGAGAGCTTTGCAGAAGAAAAAAAATGCAGAACTTTTGGTTGGCCATCTTCTTCTTCCTGCTAACATGCGCACCACCGTCTCCTCTATCCTACGCATCCGCCGCTACTCTCAGCCGTCGTCACCTCTACGACTACGATTCACCACTTCCTCCTCCTCTCTCCCCCATAAGTCCTCCTTTCTTCCCTACCTACTCCGCCTCAGCTCCTCTTCCTCCATCTCCTCCTCCTCCTCCTACCTTCGCCGTCTTCCCCACATTTCCAGCCAACATCTCCGCCTTAGTCCTCCCTCGCTCCTCTAAACCACACCACGCTTCTCCTAAACTTCTCCTTCCAGCTATCTCCGCCGTTCTTGCCGTCGCCACAGTCTTAGGCTTGGCCTTGTTTCTCTACGGACGACACCAAGGGCGAAACCGTCATGTCAAGAACAGTCATTGTCCTAGTAGCAGCAACACAAGCAGAAGCAGCTATGATGATGAACAGAGTCACATCACCACAAACTTCAATATGGCTGCTACTACATCTCCTTCAGAGGTCTTCTACCTCAATACAGAGGAATCTGAACACATTAGAACCGGAGGAACTTTTTTCTTGAAGCAAGACTCGCCGGAGATACAACCATTGCCACCGTTACCAACTCGTAGCTTCCACCACAACAACTATGAAGCAGAGGTAAACGAAGAAGACGGAGAAGAAGATGTGTTCTTTTCACCTATGCCTTCTCTCCCTGGCTCAGAGACTTCAAGCCCATCTCATTCATGCTCTTCCTCCTGCTCCGGTTGGGTTTCTCCAGCTAGGTCATTCTCTATGGCCATGTCTCCACCAAACCCTAGATACTCTGACGCTACTAACCTTCAGTCTCCGTCGCCGGAGAGACTAAGAGTAAGGAAACACAACGGAAACGGGTCGGCGTCTTTGAGAATGTTTAGCTTCTGGAATCAAAATGTGGGATTTGGGTTCCCTCGTATCTCTTCTGCTTCTACTTCACCAGACAGAGGATTCATAAGAACACCACTCTCTTCTCTCTACTCTTCAGTTTCTACTTCTCCTGATGGGTTGTTCCGGAAGTTTTTTGATAGTTCGCCGCCGATTTGGAACGATTTTAGTCGGAATGTGAAGTCTGTTTTGCTTTCTCACTCTGCTTCATCAAGAAGAGATTTTGTTATCAACATTGGTGAATCTTCATCTCAACAGAGTAAAGTAGCAGCAACAGTTCCTGCTCTTCCTCCTCCGACCAGACCACCTCCTATTGTTCCACCGTCTCAACCTTTTGTGGTTCAAAATGATGTAAAGAAACTATCTTTTTCGGACCAACCTCCCAAACAGCAGCATTGGGACCGGCTTAGATCGAGCTCTTTCAAGTAAGAAAAGTGAAAGCTCACTTCTTCCTCTTTTTGTCTGTTGTTGTTTTTGATATTAAGTTTAATATTAGTTGAATTTGTCTGATTGTGTGGTAGATTGGACAAGGAGATGGTAGAGACTCTGTACATTGGAAACTTGTCAAATCCAAGAGATCTTCCGATCCTAAATCAAGAAAGCAAAGTTTTAGATCCGAGAAAGGCTCAGAATATTGCTACTCTGCTCCAACTACTTAACTTAACCACAAAGGATGTTTGTCAAGCTCTTCTTGATGGTAAAATAATAATCTTTAGTTTATTGCCATGCGTGTTTTGTAAATGTTATTGATTTGTGTTCTTCTAATTATTGATTTAGGTGACTGTGATGCACTTGGAGCTGAACATCTCGAGTGTTTATTGAGATTAGCACCTAGTAAAGAAGAAGAGAGGAGGTTGAAGAGCTTTAGTGATGATTCAGTGATCATCAGGCTTGGTCCAGCTGAGAGGTTTCTTAAGGAATTGCTTCATGTGCCTTTTGTGTTCAAACGGGTTGGTGCATTGCTCTTTGCGGCTAATTTCAACTCTGAGATCAAACGTCTCAGAAAATCATTCAGTGTTGTTCAGGTAATGCTGAAGATAGCTGATTTACATATGTATGTATGATGTTGTAATCTTATGTTATGTCTCATTAAGTTTATCTGCGTTTGCAGGTTGCTTGTGAAGAACTGAGTAACAGTAGAATGTTCTCCATACTTCTGGATGCTGTACTGAAGACAGGAAACAAGATGAATGTTAGAACAAACCACTCTGCTGATGATGCTGATGACTTCAAACTTGACACGCTCCTCAAGCTCGTTGATGTCAAGGGATTAGATGGAAAAAGCAGTCTCTTGCGTTTTGTTGTTCAGGAAATGATAAAATCAGAAGGCAGTGTGAGAGCTTTACAAGGCATCAGAAACCTGAATTCAGAGCTGAGCAATGTCAAGAAATCAGCAGACATTGAGTATGGTGTTCTTAGGAGCAATGTCTCGAAGCTTTGTCAAGGACTGAAGAACGTCGAGGAGCTTTTGCGACTGAGCGAGGAGAGTGGATCAAGTGGAGATTTCAGGGAGAGTATGGCTAGATTCTTGAAAGCTGCTGCAGAGGAGATTGTGAAGATTAAAATACGAGAAAGTTCAACGCTCTCCGCATTGGAAGAAGTCACAGAGCAATTCCATGGAGATTCTTCCAAGGAAGGTCACACAATGAGAATCTTCATGATTGTGAGAGACTTCCTGTCTGTTCTAGACAAAGTGTGTAACGAGATGGGAGACTGATTCCCATTGTAAGATTTTAAAAGTAATGATTAGGAACGTATCTCTAGTTTTCAGTGTCTTGTAACGTGTATGACTAGCGGCATCTCTGGAGTATCATTTTGGAAGACTTTATTAGGTGTTGATGCTAATTTGCTTCGAAATCTTGGTCTTAGTTAGTGTGATGTCTATTGAGTATGTGTGGCTTTCCATTTTGCGAGGAGGAAGATACAATCTTTTTACTCTTATATTTGTGCCCGTTGGTGCGATAAAAAGACAGACTGAGAAGACACAAGCCAAGGGAAAAGAAGAGCCCATAAGCTTGCTAACAACATCTCTTGCTGTTGGTGTCAAGTGTGATATTTTGCAATTTATTTCCCAACTTAAAGCTGTCACTTCTCGGTTACCTAGAAAATTCAAAAGATTTATACTCTGTAACCCGCTCCTCCACTTGAAGATGTATGGATTTTGAGACATTTCTTATTTGCAACTTCTCAACTTGAAACACTTTTACCCAAGACAAAATCCCAGATTTGTACTGGTATCTACCTCATCTAGATCAACTACTTGTCTTCTGCAGCATCAGTGGTATCATTCACTCATCCACATCAATGGATTGCAGGTGTAAGCCAAATCTTTGGTTATATTAGCAAATCGTTTAGATACAATAGAAGAAATGCATATACATTTCTAGTTAATTTTGTGGTCAGTGGATAGGTGTATCTTTTAGAACACAGAAACACCATAGATATATATTAACGCGGAATTATGTCTACTCTTGTTGTTTGCTTGAGTTCAATGCTTCTGCATCCATGCGCTCCAGGATATGACGAGCTTCCTCCTCTGTGGCAGGAACTACATTGCGAAGCTTAAACCCATTGTTTCTGGCCTTTGCCTCTGGTCTTACAGTGAACTTAAAGTAGAATGTATTTGAAACCTACATCACATATGCAACACAGAAATAGACCTCAAATAGACATAATGAGCTTCAATCTTTGATATAGTACGAGATATTCGCATGAAGATGCATCTTTTCTAAAGAATCAGTGAGCAAGTTCAACTCTATTAAAGTTTGAAATGATCTTTAGAAAGATCCCATTATCAAGTTAGGATTTTACCTCACTGGAACGAATCTCTGGGCTTGTAACATGGGCAACAACTTCGATAATGATGAGCGGACAATCCAGTTTATCCAGTTGAGTGTAAAGCACACAGGATTTGAAACGTAAGAAGTCCCCAACGTCCACCTATCATGCAAGTCCATTCACATAAGTTATATACCGAAGGAGAGAACGTGAACAATAATAGGATAGTAACAAGTGATTTGGATACAGACTGGTCTTAGGAAATCGACGTGATCAACTTCTAAGAAGTAGGGCACTAGACCAGCAAATGTATAAGCTGTGGAGAAAGCCAACTCAAACGCTCTGTGCATTAAAAACCCTCCAAAGATTCTCCCATGGATGTTCCTCTGCTGCGGTTGGCATATTAGCGAATTCTCAAGACGAGTATCTTTAAGAAGAATGCTGTTTCTGTCTGCAAGAGCTGGCATGTCAGAGAAAATCCTTCCTTCAGCCAACCAAGCCTCGAGCTTCTTACACTCCCCATGATCAAACTCCCTTCTATCACCTCCCCTCTTCTTCTTCCTCAAGTTATTCCTAGCTTCGGCTTCCTCAAAGAGAAGCTTCTCGAGCTCGGTTTCAGGAGAAAGGCGGTTGATAGGAGCAGCCTTACCAGTCTTAGAGTCACGTGCCACAAAAATGAAGTTGGCAGTTAGCGCAACCGAATCCGAAGAAGCCTTGACATCTTCCGAAAACAACAAAACAGAAGCAAGTGTTTCAAATTTTTTTTTTTTTTTTTTTTGTATTTTCAGGATACATGCATGTAGTTTGAAATTTTGTAGACAATATGAATACATACTGTGTTCGGATTGCATAACTTGGAGTTGAATCTCGATAGATGAGCGACCAACCCAAATGACAGAAGCAACAGTCTTGAGATCAATGTCGACACAAATGGGCTTCTTTAAAACAATCTTATGAACAGAAGCTGTAACCAGCAAGAGTGGCCTCGTTGTGCTATCATCATCAGAACAATGCTGAATCACAAATGTACACACGCACATTTATAAGATCACTAAACCTCTAATATTACCATAGTCAGATGAAAACAACAGAATCCTAAAAAGCATCCAACTTTGGCAAAATCAAGACAAAATAGAGAGAGGGTATACACCTACCTTGACAGAGATAGTGCCGGCTAAAGCATCGAGATCTTCAAGCAAGATGCCGATACGGACCTCGTTCCATGGATCTCTGTACTGCTCGCGGAGAATGAAGTCAGTGGAGAAAGGGTAGAAAATGGTGGTTCGGCTATGAGAAGGGGTTCGGGTGAGAAGCTGGCTCTGAGGTGGAGCGTTAACAGGAGGATCAAGAAGTGATTCGAAGATTTTGGATCTCGCTTCCCATAAAGCTGTGGTGACCGGAGAGTGGTACATACCAGGCCACAAACTCAGAGGCTTCTTAGTTGAGTCACAAGGGGAGGACGGTGAGGCGAAGGTGGAGACGACGGAGATGGGTCTCGGAGAATTCATGGTTGGATTGGATGATGATGATGAAGAAAGCGAGAAGCTTTCTCTTGGGGTTTTTGAAAATGAGGGAAGGTGAAAGAGATGCTGGTGAATCATTCAAAGGAAAGCTCATTCGGTTTATTTGGTTCCGTTGACATTGCAGTTTAGATTGTTTCTTCTTTTGACAATTGTTTTTATTCGTATAGAGTTAATTGATTCATTCTCATCCTATTTTGATATAATTTTTGGGGTGTATTGAAACAATGATTTTGGAAGATTTGATGGGATTTACAAAATTTGGAATTTTGTTAGATTTTTAGGTTCATATGATTTATAAGAAAATTCTTTCAAATCTCACCTAAAACCATGAGATCAATAATATTGGATTTTAGGAGAGACTTTTTAAAATTCATGATTAAATAACATAGGATTTGTAACTTTTACACAAATCAATTAAAATGTCAAGAATACATACGCTCCTTTATTTATTTCTTCTTTCTAATTTCACAATAAAAACATTTTTTATTAGTAGTTAGTTGAAAAAAACAAATTCCAGTGGTACCTAATCAATAATTGGATACAAGTGTAAAATCATCTCAACCAAATTGAATAGTGCGCAAAATTTAGAAAGCAGCAAGGACGCAGTGGCAAAACCAAACCAGTGACGGTACTACGCACACCAAAAGCTCCGTATAAGCAAGTAAGTAATAAGAGAGAGTGCATCTACAACAATATTTCATATTACAGCCACACCATCGACAAGGAGAACCCAAAAATTAAAATAAAAGAAAGACAATACTTACTTTAAACATACATAAATGTAGTAGTTTATATATATCTTTGGACTGCTACGACTAAAGATGTCTCACCCTTCCTGCTTGATCAGCGAGCAACTATGAGCTCCTCTATGAAATCGCCTTCACCTGATTCAGAGGGGATTAAGATATCATCATCGACGGTGAAGTTGTAGCTCTCTCCAATGGCCCTCAGAAGCTGATACACTTCAAACATGGTAGGCCTCTGCTTTGGTACTTCCGGCAGCACGCAGTTGCATGCTACTTTGAGCACTTTGAAGATCTCATCATCCACACCGTTCCCAAGTAAAGACCTGTCGATCGCTTCCTGCAGTTTTGATTCACTTGATAGCTTTGTAATCCATTCCACAAGGTTACCCTTGAAGCTTTCTTCCTCGCCTTCTTCAGATACTTTTGTCACACTCGTTGCTTTCTGGCCAGTTACTAGCTCTAGAAGCACAACCCCGAAGCTGTAGACATCTCCTTTTGGAGTTGCGACCATGGTTCTTGAATACTCGGGAGCAACATAACCGAAATCCCCAAATTCTCCATTGACGAATGTGCTTAAATGGGTATCAATGGGGTTCATCAACCTAGCCAGCCCGAAATCCGAGATCTTGGGCTCGAACTCTGCAGTCAATAATATGCATTTCGAGCTAATGTTGCGATGGATGATCCTCGGGTTGCAGCTGTGATGAAGCCACGCCAATCCTTTTGCTGCGCCAATAGCAATTTTCAACCTTGAAGGCCAATCCAAGGGCTTGAAGGATTCTTCGTCTGCAGGATGTAACTGATCATAAAGGTAACCGTTTGCCATGTACTCGTATATCAAAAGCCTCTCCTTATTCGCAATACAATAGCCCAAAAGAGGGACTAAGTTTCTGTTTTTAACAGAGCCCAAAGTCTTCATCTCTGAGTCAAGCTCTTTCTCAGAACGTTGAGAATCCTGCAACCTCTTTATCATAAGTGGAGTCCCATCTTCAAGCACTCCTTTGTACATAGTCCCTGTTCTTCCTGTTCCAATGATGTTATCTTTCTTGAATTCATCTGTTGCCTTCATAAGATCGCTTAATTTCATCTTCGAAACCGAGTTCTTAAACATGAAAACCTGAAAACTCACAAAACACCAAACATTTATCATAAATTCAGAACATAACAACAACAGTACAACATGTGTTATATTAAATCATGAATGAGGGTTTTTACCTTAACGCCTTTCTGTCCTTTCATCAAGCTCTTTGCCCATCTGTTTCCTTCAGGATCATCCTGCTTCTTCCTAACGACACCCATTTTACGGAAATAGAAGAACAAAACAGCCCCAACGACTAATGCAGCCCCAGTCAATCCACCAACAGCCGCTATAATGATAACTTTACCACGAGAGCCATTAGAACTCTTACAGTCATCGAGAGGCTTACCACACAAATTGAGGTTATTAGCAAAACTGTCAGAGTTAATGCTGGTGCTGTTGAACTTTGGGATAGGACCTTCAAGACGATTGTCAGCCACAGAGAACGTTTTGAGCCGTCCGAGTAGCACTAACTGAGGAGGAAGCTGACCAGTGAACTGGTTATGCTGAAGCATAAGAGAGTTCAAAAAGGAAATGTTTGAGATACTAACAGGGATTTCACCAGAGAAACCATTGTAAGAGAGGTCCAAAGTTGTAACAAGGTGAATGACATCTGTAAGGTTTGATGGCAAAGGTCCAGAGAAGTTGTTTCTAGAAAGGTCTAGACCAGTCAGATCAGAACATAGCTTAATCCCCTGAGGAAACACTCCTCTGAGACCATAACCAGAGAGCTTAATACTCAAAACCCTGTTCTCATCATCGTGCCAACAAGTCACACCACTGAACTTGCAGATGAAACCTTGTGCAGTCTGGTTCCCAAAATCCCAACTTGACAAATACCCATTTGGATCATCAACTTGAGATTTAAAGGTCTTCAAGCAATCAATGTTGGCCTGATTTGCATCGGCCAAGCTAGACAGTAGAAGCAGCAAACAGAGACTATTCCCAAAGAAAATTGCAAAAACTAAACCAACACCCATCTTCTTCATAAAATCCCTCCCAACAAATTCCACAAAATTGGGTAAAATCACTACAAACTAGAGAAACAAAAATCTAGGGTTCTCTCCGATGAACATAAGAAACCTGTAAGCAAATAAATAATCACAAAAATCAGAAAGAAGATAAGCGATCTAAAATTGAGTTGACTTAGATAAAAGTTTCCAGATTCTTTTTTATAAGAAATTCTAAAGGAACTTACGAATCAAAATTAGAAATTGTACAAGACAGAAGCGTTGGTCTTCGCCGTCGTTGTCGTGCTCGGGTTCATGAGTGTTGAAGAGCACAATGAAGAAGAAGAAGAAGAAACAGCAAATCGCATCTGTGGCAAAGTGTTTATGAAAGAAGAAGAAGAAGAAGAAGAAGAAGAAGAAAAAGGAGTTTGAAATAATATAAAAAAGTGGAAGTCGAGTCGTCTGGTGTGAGTGAGTTGACTGAGACTTTGGATCGTCGTCGTCGTTCGTCTAGTGAAAAGTTCGTGAAGAATGGGGCAAAGCAAAAGAAAAAAACACTGATGAGAACGCAACGCAACGCAAATGACCCAAACAAAAACCAAATTGGTCTTTCCGCGTTAAATGTTTTTTCTTCTTCTTCTCCTTTTTGACTTTTCAACATCATCATATCTTCTTGTGACTTGTGTGAGGGAGAGAGAGATGGACAAATTTTTCTTCCATTTTGGTTTTAAATATATATTCTGGATATTTTTCTACTCGTTTGTAGTTTTTGACCAAATCAAATAATAAAATATGTCATCCAAATCAGTTCACTCAATGATTCGTATGTTGTTGTTTAACTTGTTACAGCCAGGAATTCCAAAAAGAAAAAAATGGTAAACTCTATGTAATCCAAAAACAATCAATGGGAAGTTGTGAGGTTTGTTGGGTTTCTTGGTATATAGATTGTGACTAATAATACCAATGTATTTAAGGAAATAAGAATATTATATCATTGTAAATACTTATTTTATGTTCATATCCAATTATAATTTTTTTTTCAAAAAAGTGATGTTTTTGTTCTGGTAACAATGTTTCAAGTTTCAACTGATAAATTTAAAAGGTGTCTTGAGAAAAAGATGTTTCGACTTCACAGGACACAAGACTCTTCATTTTCCTTCGGCTGGTGGTTTTAGTGCCGGCTCTGGATAAAATTTGATAAAGCATTTTCTTTTCAGTTTTTATATCTCTATTAATTTAATCGGCCGATTTTTGTGTTAGATGTTTATTGATCATGGTGTAAAAGCGACAAAAATACAAATTCTAAAAATAAAATAAATGTGGGTTTGCATAGCATATCATCCTCTCTTTTTTTTTTTTTTTTTTTTTGCTAGAGATGGACAAAAAAAATTATCAATTTGTTTATAAGCTTTTTTTTTTAACTCCTTTGAACAAATTTGAAAATATGTAATTGTTCAGAACTAAACATTTGTGGATGTCATTTCGTACAAGACCATTTATCGGCTTTTTCTGAATAACAGCCGCTCTACAGAAATAGTAGAACAAAAGAATCCCAGAATTATTCCAACGACAAATGCTGCCACGGTAAATCCACCTAGTGCCGCTAAAATAACAACTTTACCATGAGAGTTGGTCGAAGTCATCTTACATTCATCCAGAGGCTTACCGCACAGATTCAGGTTATTAGCAAAACTCTCTGAGGTAATGCTGGCACTGTTAAACTTTGGGATTGGACCTTCGAGACGATTGTCAGCCACTGAGAACGTGTTGAGCCGTCTAAGTTGCCCTAGCTGGGGAGGAAGAGTACCCGTGAACTGGTTATGATGAAGCTGAAGAGTGTTCAGAAAAGTAATGTTTGAGATCAACATAGGGATCTCACCAGAAAAACTATTGTAGGATAGGTCTAGAGTCGTAATAACTGGAGAGTACAAAGAAATGTAGGATGGCAAAGGTCCAGAGAAGTTGTTTCTAGAAAGGTCTAGACGAGTCAAATCAGAACATAGCTTAATCCCCTGAGGAAACACTCCTCCGAGACCATAACCAGAGAGCTTAATACTGAAAACCCTATCCTCATCATCATGCCAACAAGTCACACCACTGAACTTGCAGATAAAACCTTGTGCAGTCTGGTTCCCAAACTCCCAACTTGATAAATACCCATTTGGATCCTCAACTTGAGATTTAAAGGTCTTCAAGCAATCAATGTTGGCCTGATTCGCATCGGCCAAGCTAGACAGTAGAAGCAGCAAACAGAGACTATTCCCAAAGAAAATTGCAAAAACCCTACACACCATCATATATCCTGGAACCAAATAATAAATTATAAATAGCAACAATGCAATTGGAGATTCTTCACATTAAAAAAATAAAAAAGAATGAGTTGACTTAAAGCTGATGATAACAACTCAAAAAAATTGCGGGAAATTTGTAAGGAACTCACAAATGAAAATAAGAAATAAAAAGAGGAGAGGTTTGGTCTTAGTCGCCGTGGTGATCTTGTGCATGTGTGTTGAGCAAACCTGTTGTGAGTGTTAATGAATGACAAAAGGACTTTGAATAATATAAACGAAAACCTGTTGTTGAGCAAGTCTACAGACTTGGATGGTCCCTTGCCTTGTGGAAAAATCAAACAAAAGTTCGTAAAGAATGGGCCGGGGAAAAGAAGAAAAAAACACTGAACAACGTAAAGACTCAAACCAAATTGGTCTTTTGCGTGTTTAACGTTTCTTTCTTCTATCATTCATGATCAACATCAGTATCATCAGTTTTTAAGAGACATTCGCAATCTTGACAGCGTAAAGAATGATAGATAACCTCTTTCTTCTCAGTGACTATAGTCTCACTTTCCAATCTCACAAAGTCATTCTAAGTCTTTGGAGTGTCGCATTTGCAAAGGTGAGAATCTCTTTTTGGGTAGCAGTTCTGATGTACATGTATATAGTGGTTCTCAGTTTTTGTTTATCCTCAATGAACATCCAGATGTTTACAAATGGGATGAGTGAAAGCCATTCATCAACGATTCTCTCTTTTACTGAAGCAAATTAATATTTAACTGTGAAATGCAAATTACTCAAAAAAACTATATTTTCAAAAATAAGAAACTCAAAATTATATCCCACCATTGGAGGAGATAATTTTAAATAGGAGACCAATGGTTCTTATTTTTAATACAGTATATAATATATTCATTAAAAATTCAAACAGTACATAAGAGGCTTAAAATTAAAACCCCCCAATGGGTTTGCCCTAGAAAATATTAGTTAAGACGATTTAGCTAACTTGTAGAAAGTTAATGTATTTAAGATCATATAACAATATAATTTGGTCAAGCAAATAAGTAATCATCATTAATAAACAAAACCTATTTGTGTGATGCTTTTACGAGGTAAACACAAACATGATGTTTGTTTTGTTTTTTTTTTTTTTTTTGTAGCGATGGTTCCACTTTTGGTGAAAAGGTCTCATTCAAACTGAAAGATATGAGCAATTTATAACTTGTACCTACACATCTTGAATAAATGAAAAAAAAATTCTTTTTCTATAGTGATTTGAGTCTTCTCTTTAAGACTCAGACAGAGTGAAGTTAGGTTTGTAGCATTGCCTCGAGCATGAAGCCACATAGGTTAAAGATTGAGTGTGTGTTTGGTAAGGGAAGTTTTTAGGAATTTAAAAGGGTTGGTACCAAAAAACAAAACATAGAGAGGGTGAAGATACCAATTAAATGGGAAAGAGAAAAAAATAAAGGGAGGAAAGAGTAAATTACAAGGAATTCAAGTTCCCCGGCAGCTTCAGACAAACTCACGTGACACACAACACAACTTTAAAAGGATTTGACTAGAACCACTCCGGTCACTTGGTCCGAGTCCGACCTAGGGATGATGGTGAAGGACGAGCCACCACACCAGACCAACTCATTCACGTGCCTGCCTACTAGAGAGAGTTAAGTAAAATTGGGTGTGCTTAATAAAAGTGTCTGTTATAAAATCTCACTTTGCTTTTTTATTTTTATTTTTGTTGTTTGGCCTCTCTTCCCACTTTCCTCTTTCCTTTTTAGGGATTTCACTTTCCCATTCTTTCTCTCTCTCTCTCTCTCTCTGCCTAACCTCGATTTCTCTCGATCGCTCTTCAACATGGATCTACGATCTTCCGGTGCTTCTTGAAGTTTTCTGATTTCTTCTTTTTTTAGGGGTTTACTTCGGTTTTATTTCTTCCGGGTAAAGTTGTTTTTTTATTTTCTGGTTCTTTCTATTGAAGTGTTGTTTTCTCTTTGTTTTGCTTCTCGAGTTCGTGTTCACTGTAGCTAGGGTTCGCTGATTTCTCCATGAATAGCGTAAAATTTCTTCTAGGATTTTGAATTTTGCCCTTGAAGCTTCTTTGTGTTATGGATTGAGTAGTAGTTTCACGGAATCAATGAATCAGTTGTCTTTTTTAAAACTCTCATTTTGTTTATCTGTTTGCTCTCTGATGAAATTCGTATTGTTTCAGCTTAGGTTTTTTTTTTTTCGTATAAGTTCGTCGGATTAGTTCTTGAAGATGAGTTGTTTCTCTGTGGGTGTCTCTAGGAATATGATTTTTTTTTTTTTTTCTTGAATCGGTTGAATTTTGTGGGGGTTTCAAGTTCATTTGTCTTTTACTTTCTTGCTTGTAGGCCATTTTCTTACTTAGTCATCCACTATGAGTTTTGGTTACAGAGCTGTTTTGTTTTAATCTTGAACGAGTTAAGATGTTATTGGACTCCCGAATCAGTTGATAGTTTTGACTGATCTTTGTATCTCTGTGCTTGATGGTTTATTTTTGTAGTTGTTTGTGTCGTTCGGGATTTGGGATATCTTGGAGCTTTACTTGCAGCTTCGGCATTCGACTTGTTTGAATTGGTAACTTTTTTTTTTGTGTGTGAAGTTTATTGCTCCCTGTTTCTCTGTGGATATCTTATTCTTCAATAAGATTTGTAGTTCTGACATGAGTGATTTATTTATTCAAGACTTTTTAATTTGTACTTAAATTACCTTTTTTCTTTAGCTCTTTTGTGATGGAGGATACTCGGTCAGTTGCTTCACTAATGGACTCAACATCGTCCAAGATTCAGCAGCTTCAGAAGGCGTTTGCTGAACTTGAAAGTCAGCGTGCTGTAACACTTAATCTCAAGTGGAAGGAACTCGAGGAGCATTTTCATGGGCTTGAGAGGTCCTTGAAGAGACGGTTTCATGAGCTTGAAGATCAAGAAAAAGAGTATGAAACCAAAACTAGGAAAGCTCAAGAACTGTTGGAGAAAAAGAAGGCAGCTGTTGAGGCTAAGGAGAAGGCATCGTTAGAAAGGCTTCAGAAGAAGAGAGACGCTGCTATGTTTACTATAAACAGTGCTTTGGATAAGTACAAGAATGCTCCCATCAGTAAACCTTCTATTGGTGAACGTTGGCCACAAAATGCTGTAAGGGATTCTCCCAATGCCTTTGCTGCTGATAGTATTACCGATGACAATCCGGATGGTACTGTGCAAGATGTTCAAATCTCACCTGTGATGGGAAATTTTGAGGTGAAGGCTTATCCACAGTTACTGAAACTGTGCGGGGATATGGACTCAACAGGGCTCCATAAGTTTGTATCAGATAACCGCAAGAACCTTGCATCACTAAAGGAGGAGATTCCTATTGCATTCAGAGCTGCAGCAAACCCAGCCAGCTTAGTCTTGGACTCTTTGGAAGGGTTTTACCCCAGGGAGGCACCATCTGCTGATGGAAAGAAAGACGCTAACCTCCTGGGCATGCGCAGGACCTGTATCATGTTGATGGAGTGCCTTAGTATACTGTTATCTGGTTTGGGCCTCAACTCCCTTTCCACTGTTCTCTCAGAAAGTGTTAAGCAGAGAGCAAAAACTATTGCAGAAGGATGGAATCCACTGCTGGAAACTCTTGACATGGATGCTTGCAATGGTAATTCTTTAGAGGCTCATGCATTTCTGCAACTGCTAGCCACTTTTGCTATTGTTTCCGACTTTAAGGAGGATGAACTCTTGAAGCTGATCCCCATGGTTTCACGTCGCCGTCAGGCAGCTGAGCTGTGCCGTTCTCTTGGACTATCAGAAAAAATGCCTGGTTTGTTCTCTAAATTTTTGGATATGGCTGATTATCTTACAAGTTGACATTTCGATGGGAAATTTGGTGTTTTGTATTCATGTGAGTAGCTGAGTTAGGTTTCTGGTCACGGACCTAAACACTACGTGGATTATGTTTTTACAATTTTAGTAATATTCAAATTCTATACCTTCAGCATGGATCTTAATCTTTGATGTGCGGTTCCTTTCATTCCAGGTGTTATTGAAGTTCTCATGAACAGTGGAAAACAGATTGATGCGGTTAACTTGGCATTTGCGTTTCAACTCACAGAACAGTTCGCTCCTGTTGCATTACTGAAATCTTACTTGACTGAGGCAAGGAGATCTTCCTCCCAAGGCAGACCTGGCAATGCATCTCCTGCTGTTCAGGCAAGTATTTCCTGACTTGATAACTTGTATTATACATCTATTATAAGAGAAAATTAAGGGTTTTGTTGTTAATGGACGTTGCCTAGAACGATTGGTCTGATCTTTATTGAACTATTGTTACCTTTTCTTGAGCATCTGGCTCTTAGTAAATTTCACCTCCCTGGAAAATCTATGAGCTCTGTTCATCAGTTAGCTGTCATCACTCTTTACTTCAGACTAATAAAAATCTTCATAACTCAAAACCGATGTATTTATTATCAGTTATTTTAGGTGTATCAGGTATCATAGTACTTGCTGATGCTACATTCAGCTTCAGATTCTCGTACATAATTTTATATTTGTGTACCAAATGCAGGATGAGTTCAATGAGCGGGAGCTCACAGGGGTTAAAGCTGTGATAAAGTGTATTGAAGAGCATAACCTGGAAGAGCAGTACCCAGTTGAGCCACTTCAGAAACGGATTCTCCAGCTCGAGAAGGCCAAAGCAGAGAAAAAGAGAGCAACAGAACCCACAAAGCCTCAGCCAAAACGACCACGTGGTGCTCAACCCCGAGTCAGTGACAACAACAACAATAACAACAACAAGACAGGATACGGTAGAGTCATCCCTGAAAGGTACCCACAGTATGTGTATGACAAGAGACCGTTCCTTAGCGGTCCAATCATGGCAGCACAAGCACCGCCTCCACCTGCTCCACAGACTTACACTTTCAGTCCTGCTCCTGCTCACGGAAACTTCTACGGGAACTGCTATCAGTACCAGGCTCCTCCTCCTTACTTTCACTAGTGATCAAAAGAAGGCGATGGTGAAATGTGACTGTGACTCCCCTTTGGTGTTAACTTGTGTGGCAGCTCTTTTTTAACTCCTCTCTCCTTAGTTGTTTCCCTTTGATGTTGTTGTGTACGGATGATTTTAGTATTTTTAAGGATCAACCCTACCCAAAACAAAAAACAAAAACACTCTTGAATTTTCTATTAATTATCTTTAATGTTTGTATTGTTTCCTCTCTTGCCTCCAGAAAAATACATAATCCGTCAACAGGTGATTACTACTAATTAAACCGGTTCGGTATGATGCCAAATATGGACGCAAACCGACCTTAAACCAACACTAAACCCATTCTCTCTATTAATATCTTTTCAATTTTCAATTTTGAAAATATCTTCACTCGTTCGAAATTCCCAATTCTCTCGCTCTCTGATATCTCCCGCCAACAATCGAAATGCGAATCGCCGAGATCACCACGCCGGACCTCCGTCTGCATCATCGGGAAACCGAGTCGCGCACTCAACATCCTCTCCTCTCTGATATCGAGCTCTTGATCCAACAATCTGAAGCCATTTCCAAAAATCAGCCGCTTCCTCAATCTCTCCCTATTTCTCTCAGACAATCCCTAACTCGGCTGAGTCAACTCGCTCCTTTTCCGGATAACTCCTTCAAGCTCACCATATGGAAGCTCAGCTTTCGTCTCTGGAACGCTTGTGTTGACCTCTCTAACGCCGCCTCTCTCCAGTCCTCATCTACCTCCGCCGAGAGCATCGCGAATCTCAGACATGTCGCCGCCGATATGCTATTTCTCGCTAAGGATGTCAACGGAGTCCCATCTCCGACGATTAAGTCCTCTATCCTCTACTATCGGACTGGTCTAGTGTGGCACAGTCTCAAAAACTTCGATCTCGCCTCCGATTGCTTCGAGAGAGCCACCGAAATCGTTTCCAAAATTGATATCGCGAAAATTTCCGATGCCGGTGAAAAGAAACTGTTTCTGGATCTAAATCTAGCGCGATCTCAAACTGCTTGGGAAATTTCTGATCGGAATTTAGCTGTAACGTTGCTTAATCGAGCGAAGAATCTGTTGTTTGGCTCACCGGAGCATTACAAATCGCTCTCAAATCAATTCCTCGCGTTTGGTAAAAGCTCCTTGGCCAGAGATGACGAAGATTGCAGTCTCAACGATGCTCTCAGGCTCATGAATGAGGCGTTGGATCTTTGTGAGAAGGGGCTGGGTACAGCAAAAACTCGGGAAGACACCATGGAGTTCACTACCATGAGAATCAAAACTCTCCGTTTCATCTCAGCAGTGCACTTGCAAAAGGGAGAGTTCGAGAGTGTGATTAAATGTGTGAAAGTTCTCAGGAATGGAGGAAATGGTAGTGATGTAGCTGATCAACATGCTTCATTACCTGTGTTGGCGATGAAAGCTTGGTTAGGGCTTGGGAGGCATAGTGAGGCAGAGAAGGAGCTGAGAGGTATGGTGGGAAACAAAGACATTCCAGAGGCAGTGTGGGTATCTGCTGTGGAAGCATATTTTGAGGTTGTGGGGACTGCTGGAGCAGAAACTGCGAAGGGTGTGTTCTTAGGTCTACTGGGAAGGTGTCATGTTAGTGCAAAGGCAGCGCTTAGAGTGGTCCATCGGGTGCTTGGTGAGAGTAGAGGAGGTGATAATGGTTCGAGAATTAGGGCGAATGTTGTGGCTCAGCTGGTATCAGACGAGAGAGTTGTTGCTCTCTTTGCTGGTGAAGCAGTGACCAAGGAGAGGAAGGCAATACATTCTGTTCTCTGGAACAGGTATGTTTTTGCCATTCATGTAACTGTCATCTCCTTTGGTTACATTGGTGTGTCTAAGTTATTGCTTATTTAGTCAACTGAGTGATTCAACTTGGCCACAGCAATTGATTGGTTTCTGTTGTTTTTTTTTTTCCCAAGTGTCCTGGGAATCTAATATGGGTTTCTCTTGCTGTTTTACAGTGCTTCAGATCATTTCCGTGTTAAAGATTATGAGATAAGTGCAGAGATGTATGAGAAATCAATGCTCTATATCCCACATGATATAGAAAATAGAGTTTTTAGAGCCAAAGGCTTCAGGGTTTTGTGTCTTTGCTACCTCGGGCTCTCTCAGCTAGATCGAGCTCTTGAATACATAGAAGAAGCTGAAAAGGTACACATTTATCTATGGAACTTCTATATCCAACTGTTCTCCTAGTTGGATCTTTCACTCAGAATTGCTAACTAGTTTTCTGTCTCTGCAGCTTGAGCCTAACATTGCTTGCTCTTTTCTTAAGGTAAAATGTCGTTTTCCCCACAGTACGCTTTTATTCAACATATGGCCTTCAGCTACCTAGCAATTTGAGATTGTTTGGAATAAATCCTATTAAGCAACATCTCTTTGCTTCTGATTCTTGCAGTTCAAGATCTACTTGCAAAAGAAGGATCACAGTTGTGCCATCGGTCAGATCAATGCAATGACGTCCTGCCTTGATTTTTCTTCAGATTATCTGTCCCTTTCAGCGCATGAAGCTATTTCTTGCCAAGCGCTTCCAGTTGCTATTGCTTCTCTTTCGAAGTTTCTCAGTTTCCATATCTCAGGAAAGACCATGCCAACCACAGAGGTCGTGGTCTTCCGTACCTTAGTCACTATACTGACCCAGGACATTGGCAGTGAAACACAAGCGCTTGAATTTATGTTGCAAGCTCAGAGCCGGTCAGCGACGATTGGGGCAGAACGTTTCTTTGGATCAGGAGAGACTGGAAAACGAGAACAGAATTGGTTTGCTGTGACTTGCTGGAATCTTGGGTCAAGATGTGGGAGTGCAAAGAAGTATGAGCTCTGTGGTGAATTCATGAGGTTGGCGTCGGAGTTTTACGGCTATTTGGATACTGATGAGTCGGAAGAAAACAAAATGATGATTTGCCGGTCTATAATACTAAGTGTTACTGCTATGAATGCTTTAGAGAAGCAAAACAAGAGCGCACTGACTGAAACCGAAGTGAAACTCGCTGGAGAATTGCTCGTGAGAGCTGGAAAGGTCTCTTACTCGCCTCCTCTTTGTTAATATTAGCACCATTACTTGCTGAGTTTTACCTTCCAGTGCACTAATGTATGGTTAGATATATGCAGATTATGTCTTCTTCGCTCTCAGATGGTAAAGATTGTATCATGGAGCCAGAATTCATCTTCATGTACACCTTAATTGCATATGACATACACGGAAGGCTCAACAATTCTGCATTCCAGCTACTTGTTGTAAAGACGTTTGCTGGTTCCAAGTCTTGCAACTATGACTATCTTCTCCAACTTGGAGTTTTCGCCTCTCAAAGCCCACGGTCCAACCCGGACGTGTCAACGTTTGCGCTTAACGAATGCCTATCCGCTCTGATCGCATCTGCTTCACCAGATTACCCAACCCTAGCTCTCATAATCAGGAAGCTGATCTCCATATCCAGCGTCCACAAAGGTGATACAGAGGATGAAGAAGCGATCCAAAAGATGTACAAACAAGCATACAGAATCATGGTTGGTTTAAAAGAAGGGGAATACCCGACTGAAGAAGGGAAATGGCTCGCAATGACAGCTTGGAACCGAGCAGCATTGCCCGTGAGGCTAGGACAGTTTGAGACCGCTAAAAAATGGCTGAGCATCGGTTTGGAAATTGCTGAGAAGGTTACAGGTATGGATACTTATAAAGCTTGTATGCAAGATTACTTGGCTGGTTTTCAGACCAAAGCTCCTTCTGCATAGTGTCAGTCACTATAACTGTTTACATAGTTTAACTGTCATAAATCGATATATAGAATACACCAAATCCACTAGAAAAAGACTTCTTGAAACATGTATTACACCTATTCTTCTAATCGGGACTAGAAGATCCCAAACATCCATCTAAGTTTAAATAGGTTGTCTCCTAGCATCTAGCAAACATAATAATCTCCTCTAAGATCATAACATTCATCTCTCATGGGATTTATGCAAATCAAACTAAGATCAAAATTCATTTGACCGTAGATTTTATGATAGAAATAGTTTGGTGGTCGTGTATAGTTACTATGAATGCACTTAGTTTTAGGTGGAGGCCTATAAAACTTAAAGATTGCAGAGGAAGTTGACTGACTTTTTATCATATGAGATCGTTTACTTTTGAGATGAGACGACCCTCACCATTTTCTTCTACTTCTAGATATCTTTGACCGTCTAATATATGTAATCCTCACACTAAGTACTTGTTGAATAGTTCTGTCGGCACAGAATTAAGGAAAATACTATCCAAAAGCTATGGGGTTGAATTTTTTTTTTTTCTGCTAAAACTTGGTCAGTCGATTAATGATGTCCAATAGATTCTTCATTTTTCATATATTGTTCGTTCTTACTTTCGTCACTAAACATTATACATTATAGTCGGTTTATCCAAAAACAATGACTTCAGATACGAAAGAGTACAAGCCTTTAGTACTACGAAATTTCTCTTTTTATTCTTTTAATTGTAATCCGTTGACTATTGTCATCCTCCAACAAATTCGTTAACTTTGAACTTTTCTTCTTCTAACATGCGATTTTTTAATTTATATTTTAATAGAATAGAGGAAATGTAAAACAGCATGGGTTGGCTAAAAGCTTAAAATCAGTTATATAGATAGAAAAAAAAAAAAAAAAATGTGTAAGGCAGCAAACGTGTGGTTTCATCTTCTTCCTCCTCTGTAGTTGGAAAGTTTAATAATGGAGAGATTTTGTTGTATTCAAAACTCTGTTCTGCTCTCATTTCTTCTTGTTCTGTTTTTCTTCATCCCCAACTGTTTTGCTTCGAGTCAAAACGACGATGATGATAAACGGGTTCGGGTCGGAGTCGGGTTGGTTTTGGATTTGCGTTCCGTGGAAGGGAAGATAGTGAGAAGCTCGGTTTCCATGGCGCTTTCCGATTTCTACGCTATTCATAATGATTACAAAACCAGAGTCTCTCTCTTAGTCAGAGATTCTCATGGAGAGCCTCTCCTTGGTCTTGCTTCTGGTACATACTCCTTTAACCTTCAACCTCTCAACACAAATCACCTTCTTCTCTGTCTCCATTTTTTGTTTTTGTGAATATTCGTGTACAACTCACAATCTTTGTGAGTGAAACAGTTGTAGAGTTGCTGCAAACACAAGGAGTGGAAGCCATAATTGGCGGGAACTCGTTGCTAGAAGCGAAGCTTATGGCGGAACTTGGAGAGAAAGCTACGGTTCCTGTGATATCACTTAACTCTCCCATGTCATTGTCATTGAGCAATTACAGTCACTTGATTCAAGTCACACATGATTCTGCCTCAGAGGCTATGGGAATGACAGCTTTCATCAATGGGTTTGATTGGAACAGTGTTGCTCTTGTTTATGAAAATCATGATGATTGGAGAGAAAGTATGCAACCCATGGTGGACCGTTTCCATGAGAACAACATTCGTGTAAAGTCCAAGATTGGTTTTACTGTCTCTTCAAGTGAGGATTCTTTGATGGATCGGTTACAGAAGCTGAAGGACTTGGGAACTACTGTCTTTGTTGTTCATTTGTCTGAAGTTATTGCAACTCGTCTTTTCCCATGTGTTGAGAAATTAGGGATGATGGGTGACGGGTTTGCTTGGATTCTAACTGCCAGAAGCATGAGCAGTTTACATGAGTCCGTTGATAATTTCGCAAAGGAGGCAATGGAAGGTGTGGTTGGTTTCAAGTCTTATATACCATCGTCAAAAGAGCTTCACAACTTCACTTTGAGATGGAGGAGATCACTCCCTGTTGAAGAAGTTATTGAAGGTGAGATTACTCGGTTGAGTATCTCTGGCGTATGGGCTCACGATATCGCTTGGGCTCTGGCGAGTGCAGCTGAAGTTACAAGGATGCCAAATATATCATCAACTTTCCTTGAGGCAATCACAGAGAGTAGGTTTAAGGGTTTGAGTGGTGATTTCCAATTGAATGATAAGAAGTTGTTGTCAGACAAGTTTGAGATTGTGAATATGATAGGATCAGGTGAGAGAAGGATAGGATTCTGGAATTCTAATGGTAGTTTCAGCAATAGAAGACATTTATCTTCTACTCATGACAAGCTGGAGACCATAATTTGGCCCGGTGGGTCGGCTCAAAGTCCAAAAGGTAGTATTCGAAGAGAGAGCGATAGAAAAAAGCTGAGGGTTCTTGTTACATCTAGCAATAGATTCCCAAGACTGATGAAGGTAGATACTGATCCAGTCACACATGAGATAACAAATGTCGAAGGGTTCTGTATAGACGTCTTTCAGGCTTCCATTGCACCTTTCAACTATGAAGTGGAGTACATCCGTTGGCGCAATGGAAGTAACTATGACAATCTTGCATATGCACTTCATAGCCAGGTACTAACCATGGGTCGATTTTACGATTACAAGTACTTTTTCATCTATGTAGCGTTTGTGGAAACTGAATCACTTCCATTGAAATTTTTGTGTTGCATCCCTTAGAAAGACAAATATGATGCTGCCGTGGGAGATATTACAATCACTTTTAATAGATCGACGTATGTTGATTTTACGTTGCCATTCACCGAAATGGGTCTTGGAATTGTAGCAGCAAAGGAGAGAAGTATGTGGGTGTTCTTCGAACCTCTAACACCAGACCTTTGGATAACAAGTGCAGCTTTCTTTGTCTTGACGGGTATTATAGTATGGTTGATAGAAAGACCTGAGAACCCTGAGTTCCAAGGATCTTGGCCACAACAAATTGGAGTTGTGCTTTGGTTTGGATTCTCTACCCTTGTTTATGCTCATAGTAAGTAATCACCATTTCACATTTGTATATGCCAATCTTGGTCAGAAAAGATTGAAAGAGATGCTTACTTTTTGCTGCTCACTATGTGTGACAGGGGAGAAGCTAAAACACAACTTGTCAAGATTTGTAGTTACAGTCTGGGTATTTGCAGTGCTCATATTGGTTACAAGTTACACTGCAACATTGACATCAATGATGACGGTGCAACAGATACGATTTAACTCCAATGAAGACTATGTGGGTCACCTCTCGGGTTCCCACATCGCAAATGCGGCCCTCACCAATTCCAGCCTCCGAGCAATGAGATTATTGGGTCTCAATACTTCAGAAGATTATGCTCAAGCCTTGTTGAACAAAACTGTCTCATATATTGTCAGCGAGTTGCCATACCTCAAAGTCGTCCTTGGCGAATATCCTGCACATTTTCTCATGGTCAAGACACAATCTACCACCAATGGTTTTGGCTTTGTATGTGTCATATTGTGCATTATCTGTCTCTTTACTCTTCATCTTCTTGTTACTTTCTGATAATAAATGTTTTGTTTGTTTAACCACGTTTCAGATGTTCCAGAAAGGCTCAGAGTTGGTGCATACTGTGTCCCGGGAGATCGCAAAGCTAAGGACGAGCGAGAGGCTAAACGAGATGGAGAGAAGATGGTTTGATAAACAACTTCCATACACAACCGATGATACATCAAATCCTATAACCCTTTATAGATTCCGCGGTTTGTTTATGATCACCGGAGTTTCATTCACTATTGCCCTTGCAGTACTTCTCATTCTCTGGCTCCAAGAAAGATGGGAAGTTCTTGTGAACTCGGCCAATATATTCCTCTCACGACGACTTAGACATTTCATGATTCACTTCACAAGAACTATCCATCCTAGTCCCCTCGATGACCCCATTGGCGAAAATGCGGTTCAAATGGCTCAACGTAACAGACCGTAAGTACTGATTAACATAGAGCAAAAGGTCCATCTACTACAAGTGAAGTCGATGTTCCTGTTCTTTTGCATCACCCTATAGCTTACACAATTGTTGCGATGTGGTACTGGTACGTCTTTGACTCTGACTCTAACTCTAACTCTGACCTTGGAGCCTCTCAGAACAACCTTGCCCATCTTCAATGTTCCATTAGTTCTTGATCCAAACTGGCTTACGTCTGAGAGTGTAAATGATTGTGATCAATTTGTAAATTGTAGTGTCACCATTCAGAACCACTTTATGAGTTTTTGGTAGCAAGATATACCTCCCACTGATTAATTTCTGGACAGTGCTTTCCAAATGAGATATCCGCTATGATCCATTTTTAGGTAATATTGAAAGCACTTATGCAATGTAAATTGACATTCACATATATAAAAAAACATGTTGGCGTTTAATTCTTAGGGGATTTTCAGTAAGTCTTGGCGTTCGAATTTTCGGTTCGGATCAGATTTTTTGGATTTCGGGTTGGGATATATAGAATCCATTTAGAATCCGACTGTTTTTCGGATCGGATTTGTTCGGATTCGGATTAGTTTTCATTTTTAAAAAATCCAAACTTAAACTGAATCCCTTATATAAATCATTTGGACAGTAAAAAATCAAAAAGTTGGAATAGCTCAGATGGCTAGAGTGTGTGTCCCTTAATCTCAAGGTGCGAGGTTTGAATCCTCCATTCAATTTAGCGGATAACCGAATGGATTTCGGTTCGGATCGGTTTAAAACCAAAATCTGATTCCCAATCAACACAGAAACCAATCTCTTTTGACAAATATACCAAAACCGATCCAAATCGGTTTTGGATTATATGCCCATGACTATGAGGGTCCCAGGATCACTTGATCCAATATTATACATCTCTATAACTTTTTGTATTTTATATTATATAGTCCATAATATTAAAAATAATTAGTTATATTGATAAAACTTTCATATCTGGCTTAACAAAAATAGAATCACATGAAAATAAGAGGAGAAATATAATAATTAATGAAAAATTAATATGGTAAGTTAGATATCAAATTTTCTATGTTTATTTTGATTGGATATATTTGTCTTTTGAAATTAATAATGTATTTTTGTTTTTCTAAAATAACTAAATTGAATAAATTAATATTTGACATTTTTATCTAAAAATGAAATTTGTTTTTTATAACCTATATTTGTAATGGCATTGTGATGTAATTATTTACACTTTTTAAGGTTAAGTTCAAAAACGTACTTTCCCAATTAATAAAGAAGGGATACATGTGAAGTGACATTAGTGCAGTGGTAGGAGGTAAGTCTATTTGTAGAAGGCACCATCACACCCGGGATCTGAGTCCCGGTTCCTACGAATGTAGGAATTTGGCTACTGGGCCGGCCAGTTGTGGCCCAAGGGTTGACAAAACAAAAAAGGATACATCTGAAATATTAGAATTTATAGTGTAAATCCTACTATATTAATTAAGAAGTACAAATATATAACTAACCTTAAAATGTGTAAAAAATTACATTTAATCGCCATTAGAAAAACTTAATTAAAATTAATTAATTAATTAATTATAATTAATAAAAAATAAAATAGTAAAAAATCTAGAAAAGTAAAAAAAAATCTATTCAAATCTAAACTAATTTGTACTTGAAAAAAATAAAAAATAAAAATTAACTACTAAGATTTTTTAAAAATATGGATAGTAGAGTTTATTTTCTTCTTTAATTTTACATTGGCATGCCATTGATTTTAAATAATTATTAGTTAAAACAAATATTTTCTCTCTCTAATAAATTATGGACAAAAATTACAAAATATATTTTTTAAAAATATAAACAAATCAGAATTTCAAAAACTAAGATTTTATATCCAATTAGTCAATATACTTATTTTTAATAACTAGATTTCAAAGATTTTGTTAAAATTTCAAATTATGATTCTCCTATCACCTTTATTTTATTTTATTTACAAATTGTTTGGAATTTTCATATAATACTTATAATTAATAAAATGCAGATTTTTCTGCATATGTTGTGATTTGAATTGTTTAAAACAAAGATATATTACTCAATCTATGAAAATAAAATTTGTGTTTTAATTTTCACATTGGCGGATTGGTAAAACAAAATTTATATAGCTGATAAATTAATAAATTTTATTTGTTCATGATTATAATATTAAAATTACTCATGTTTCACAAAATAATGATGCAAACACAACAAACAAACAATATAAAACTGTAATATACGTCAAAAATAAAATACTATAATATTCTAAAATAATTAGTATTCAAAAAAATATATATAGATTTATAGAAAAATTAAAAATAAATAGTATCTCAAACAAAACAATTTTTTTTAAAAAAAATATGACAATAACTTTCTTATTCTATTATAAATTTTTTTTTAAATGTTGACCCGGATATTTCCTAGTTTTGAAATGAAAATTAGTGTATGTACCATCAAATTAATCCTTAAATATAAAAAGAGGTGTAAAAGATGTACTTAAATACTATCCAACAACTATGGAGTTACATAAAAATGTCCATACCAAAAGCCAAACCACTTATTTGTTTCTTACGATAATGGTGTTTCCTCTTTGGTCTGTTAAACTAAAATTGGTCCGTTGACAAATTTTATCCTCTAGAATCCTATTTTTACTTTCGTCACCAAACATTATAAATTTAGTCAGATTCTCCTAACATTAGTGACCTGGAAAACAAAAGAGTAGCCAACCTCGGTAGCCCACACCAAATTTTTCGTTGACTAATGTCATCCTCTTAACAATCATATAAAAAAAGTCATCATCCTAAACTTTGAATTTTTCATTCTTTTGTATGTTGTATACATTACATTTTATGTAAGACAAGACCGAGAAAAAACAAAACACGGCATGTGTTATATAATAATAAAGAGTAAAGCAACAAACGTGGGCTTTCTCTTTTCTCTGTAGATTTTTTAATGGAGAAATTATGTATTCAAAAACCAATCTTGCTATCGTTTCTTCTTGTTTTGCTTCTCTTCTTCATCTCCGGCTCTTTTGCTTCTACTCAAAACGACGAGGTTGATGGACGTTTCAGGTCGGGGCATGGACAGGTTCCAGTCCGGGTCGGGTTGGTTTTGGATTTGGGTTCCGTGGAAGGCAAGATAGTGAAAAGCTCTGTTTCCTTGGCGCTTTCCGATTTCTACGCTACTCACAATGGTTACAAAACAAGAATCTCTCTTTCATTCAGAAACTCTCATGGAGAGCCTCTTCTTGCTCTTGCTTCTGGTAACACACTTCTTCTCTACATAAAGCCTCTTCTTTCTTTGTCTTCATTCACGCTCACAATCTTGGTTTTATATCTTTTGTATATGAAACAGCTGTAGATCTGCTGACAACCGAAGGAGTAGAAGGGATTATTGGCGGGAACTCGTTGCTAGAAGCTAAGCTTTTAGGGGAACTTGGAGAGAAAGCTAGGGTTCCTGTGGTTTCACTTAACTCTCCGGTTTCATTGTCATTGAGCAAATACAGTCACTTGATCCAAGCCACACATGATTCTGCCTCTGAGGCAAAGGGGATTACATCTTTTATTAATGGGTTTGATTGGAACAGCGTTGCTCTTGTTTATGAAGATGACGATGATTGGAGAGAGAGTGTGCAACTTATGGTGGAGCATTTTCATGAGAACAACGTTCGTGTACAGTCCAAGGTTGGTTTTACTGTCTTTTCAAGTGAGGATTTTGTGATGGATAGGTTACAGAAGCTGAAGGACTTGGGAACTACTGTCTTTATTGTTCACTTGTCTGAAGTTGTAGCAACTCATCTCTTCCCATGTGCTGGGAGACTAGGGTTAATGGGTGATGGGTTTGCTTGGATACTCACTGCAAAAAGCATGAACAGTTTCCATGAGTCCATTGATGATTTTGCAAAGGAGGCAATGGAAGGTGTGGTTGGTTTCAAATCTTACATCCCAATGACAAAAGAGCTTCAAAATTTTACTATGAGATTGAAAAACTCACTGCCTGTTAGAGAAGCGGACATCGCTCGGTTGAGTATCTCTGCCGTATGGGCTCATGATATCGCTTGGGGTCTGGCGAGTGCATTGGAAGTAACAAGAATGTCAAATGTGTCACCAACTCTCCTTGAGGCAATCACAGAGACTAGGTTTAAGGGTTTGAGTGGTGACTTTCAATTGAATGATAAGAAGTTGTTGTCAGACAAGTTTGAGATTGTGAATATGATAGGATCAGGTGAGAGGAGGATAGGATTCTGGAATTCCAACGGTAGTTTTAGCAATAGAAGACATTTATCTTCTACTCATAACAAGCTAGAGACCATAATTTGGCCTGGTGGGTCTGCTCAAACTCCGAACGGGAGTAGTCTAAGAGATAGCGATCGTAAAAAGCTGAGGGTGTTGGTTACATCTAGCAATAGATTCCCAAGACTGATGAAAGTGGAGACTGATCCAGTAACCAATGAATTAATTGTTGAAGGGTTCTGTATAGAAGTCTTTAGAGCTTCGATTAGTCCTTTCAACTATGAAATAGAGTACGTACCTTGGCTTAATGGAAGTAACTACGACAATCTTGCCTATGCACTTCATAGCCAGGTACTAACCATGACTATATATGTTTACTATTTAAAAATATATATATATATATTTTATTTGATCAATGTAGAGTGTGTGGAGACATAATCGAGTTCCATAAAATTTTTGTGTTGCATCCCACAGAAAGACAAATATGATGCGGCCGTGGGAGATATTACAATAACTTCCAATAGATCAATGTATGTAGATTTTACGTTGCCATTCACAGAAATGGGTCTTGGTATTGTAGCACCAAAGGAGAGGAGTATGTGGGTGTTCTTCCAACCTTTAACACCAGATCTTTGGATAACAAGTGCAGCTTTCTTTGTCTTGACCGGCATTATAGTTTGGTTGATAGAAAGATCTGAGAACAAGGAGTTCCAAGGATCCTGGTCAAAACAGATTGGAGTTGCTCTTTGGTTTGGCTTCTCCACTCTTGTGTATGCTCACAGTAAGCTAGTACCCACCTTTTTCACATTCTTATATACAGAGTCTTGGTTAGAATTAGTTTTCTTTCACATTTTTTGATGTTTATTATGTGTGTTTTTCAGGGGAGAGACTAAAACACAACTTATCAAGATTTGTAGTTACAGTTTGGGTATTTGCAGTGCTCATATTGACTGCAAGTTACACTGCGACGCTTACATCAATGATGACGGTGCAACAGATACGATTTAACTCTAATGAAGACTATGTGGGTCACCTTTCGGGTTCCCTCATAGCAAATGTGGCACTAACCAGTTCCAGCCTCCGAGCAATGAGATCACTTGGTCTCAATAGTGCTGCAGATTATGCTCAAGCATTGTTAAACAGAACTGTCTCGTTTGTTGTTGATGAGTTGCCATACCTTCAAGTTCTCCTTGGTGAGAATCCGACACATTTTCTCATGGTCAAGACACAAACTACCACCAACGGTTTCGGCTTTGTATGTATATCCTTCTTCTTCTTCATCATATTCATAAGCTTCCTTACCTCTTTATTTACTTCTGACTTGCTGACCAAATAAAAAAAAAAATGTTTGGGTTTGTTAAATCCATATGTGTTCAGATGTTTCAAAAGGGCTTTGAGTTGGTGCCTAATGTGTCCCGAGAAATAATAAAGCTAAGGACGAGGAGAAGCTAAACGAGATGGAGAAAACATGGTTTGATAATCAACTTCCATACACAAGCGATGATACATCAAATCCGATAACCCTATACAGATTCCGCGGTTTGTTTATGATCACCGGAGTTTCATTTGCTTTCGCTCTTGCTGCACTTGTCGTTCTTTGGCTCCGCGACAAAAGGGAAGTTCTTGTGAATTCGGTTAAACTATTCCTCTCGCGACAAATTATCAATTTCAGGATACACTTCACAAGAACTATCCATCCTAGTCCTCTCGATGACCACCACATTGGCGAAAATGCCGTTCCAATGGCTCAACACGTAAATAATAGGAATTCTGAATTAGGATAGAGCACCAGAAAAAGGTTCCATTACCAATCCTCCTTACTTGTAAATTCCTTACGTTCGAAAAAAAAAAAAAAAAAAAAAAAAAGTATAAAATGATGTTAATTAGTCCCTTTGTATATTTTTGATGTAATCAGATTCAAAAAAACCATTTATAATGTTGGTTAGGACTACTTACTCTATATAATAATGTATGGTTCATGACACAAGAAAGAAATATCACCAGTCAAGTCTGATGTAAACCGGAATTTATAGACATTAATTACTAACCAAGAAATCTGAAATTAACCGAGTCTGAAATACCAAAAATACCTCGTTGAGTGTACAAATTGGGCTGTTATTGGGCTGGGCTGATAAAATCATTGAACCCAATAATCAGACGAACCCTAATTTTCCACCTCTCTAAACTCATACTATATATAAAAAACCTCTGTTCTTTCTCTTCAAGAACAACGCCTCTCACATCTCTCTCTCCTCTCTAGGCTTAAGTTAATCTTTCAAAATTTTGGAAGCTCTCTCTCTCTCTCTGTTCGTAGATTAGTTCTTTGTTCAATTTTTTTGTGTAGATAATTTGTGTTTTTTTTTTTTTTTTTTTTGGGTGGGGTTAAAGCAAGTCTCAGCTTCTTTGATTGGGTTAAGGTCATCACGATCCAATCAATTTTATGAAAATCATAACTTGCGAAATAGGAATATAGTCAGTATCACTCGCCTGGATCTGATAATAAATCATGATTATCTAGGCCCTTAATCTACTGGCACAATCTCTCTCTCTCTTTTTTTCTAATTTTAGTATTTGATAATTGTTTTTGAGAAGCAAACGCACTCTGTCCCAAGACCTTTAATTCCATGTTTTGGTGCAATTTCTTCGTTTGCTAGATTGATCTGTAATCCAATTTATATCTCAGTCCTCAGGATGATCCTTACATGGGCACATGGTTGGTTTACTATATCTTGATATATAATCGCTCTGTATGAGCTAGTCAGTGATTTGAATCGCTGTATATGACTCAGCTGTGCTTAATGGTATCTGCTTTGTGGTATATAGACCGACCAATGACGATGATTGATTCAGATTTCAGTTTTAACGGACTACGGTGTTTGGTCTTTTTCTTGTAGTAGGAAGACCAAAAATAAGCAACCAAATAAGCAGTGGGTGGAAGAGGATTGAATGCGGATTAAGATATAACCTTTTGCCTGCAATTTTTAACGTTAGATTTGCGTATGCGATACTAAGATGTGTAGCTGATTTTGCTTTTCTCGCACATAATCGATCTATAAGCAAGTTCAAGCTCTGGCCCTTGTAAATGTTCTTGAAACTTGAATCAAAAGTAAGTGATTAAAAATCTTTATCTAGATTGAATCAAGAGGTTCCTATATCTAAATTGCTCTTAACCTACAGTCTTGTGGACGAATAAGATAAAATATAGTTAGGTGATTGAACTGTTTCTTATGAGTCACACAATAAATTTTTGATCACACCAATTAAAATCTAAACTCCTACTTTATATTACATGTTGAACTAATACAAAGCCATAAAGAAAAAGATGATGCATTAGACTTTGGTATGGAATTCCTACCACAAAACTGTAGTTTCTGCAAGTTATAAAATTTCCTAGTCTTTGGTGTTATACGTTGATACTAACTACCTAAATGGCTCATACTAGTCGTATCCCCATTCCAAGTGCATTGTCTTGTAACTTAAATATAATAATCTGAACCACCATGCTTGTCAATCGTTAATTTTTTTTATGTACCAACTAACTTCACTGGATTTACCTACTACATTAGAGGAAGGAATGATTCATTTATCAAACCATATGTATATATCGAGAAATCGTCAAACAAAATTGGGAGGACTTAAGGTGGTCTCACGTTCGAGAACCAATAGTTTGGGAGGGATGATTTACACACCCAAATGAGATAACATCATACAACCCAAGGCTTTCAAATACAATTATGAATTATGTTGTTGTTATATGAAATATTTATAAATAAAAACCACAAAGCACTAGCACACTTATGTTACGAACTTGTGATCATCCTTCAATTTCTTTTCAGGTTTAGCTGTAGATGAAATTTTAAAGCTATTATCAACTTGTGAACACACAGAAAATAATTTGATTATAAGCGGTGGTCATAACTCATAATCCTCATCATCCTCTAGTGCAAAATTATAAACAAACATAGAAACGAAAGGATACTAGACCATAGACAAGGATGCCTAAGACAAACACTACTGCAAAAAAACATTTAGACATCACTCCCTTTGAGAAAAGATTCAGCAACCACAATGCTCAAGAATATTCAGTCCCTTAACTAAACCGCACTGCGTCTATTTCCTTAGCCACAACGTCCTTTAACCCCAAACGTTGAGCTAGCTACCTGTGACGGTTTCCCCAATACCATGTCCGATACCATTTCCGCTGTTCCTAGAGCCTAAACGATTTCAAGAAACCAGGAATCATGATCATGTTCTTGAGAAAGGTTTTACAACATTAGTATGAATCTTTACTTACCATGGAAAGTCCTCCTCCTTCATGACCAGCTGCCAAGTACAGGTTTTGTAATCCAGGCACGGATCCTATCACTGGCTTCCCATCAGGCACTAATATCAGTTAAAAGCACCGGTTTAGGTTTTGTAATCATTAGTTCCAAGCACCGGTTTCAAGTATCTTTAAAGCATTAGAAGCAAGAGACTTACTGTAAGGGCGCAACCCGACTCTCACTTTCCTGTTACGGATGAAATCTTCGAGGGAAATATCTCGTAACTTGGGAAAGAATTCTGCTGCACGCTCCCATATGCAGCGGATGATAAACTCATCAGCTTCAGTGTCAAACCCAACAAATTCACGGCTGCTCCCTGATATTAGAGATGTATGTATATCATGTGTGACTGGTAAACATTTTTAGCATACAAAATAAGAAGCACAAATTTTACTGGTCCAGGAGTTCAAGGTTAATGAAATTTTAATTACCAAGAACAAGGTTTCCTGCTGTATCCATTGTGGCTGTCATGGAAATAGATAGCATCCGTTCATCGACATCCAATCCTGAAGCTGAAGCACTTTGATGATTCGCATAACCAGCCTCCATTATCCCATGATTTAAATGGAACGAATCAAAGTTCTCTACCACAAGTAGATGTCCCTGCAAAGAAATAAGTTGGATAATCCCAAAGCAGTCTATTTAACTCTGACAAACAAATATATACTTGTTTTCTTGTAAACAATACTATTCTCAAGAACTCAACTTTCCAGAATTTCTAAACCTGTTGATTTTGATAATACATCTTGTGCTGGTAGAGATTTTGATAACGGGGGTAAATGAGAATGGAAGATTGAGCAATCAGACAAGAGTTCAAACCTTTCTCGGCTTTACAGGAACGTCAAGCGAAATGTTGCAGTCTTTAAGCAATTCATGCATGAGAGATCCACTCCAGCAACCAGCAGCTACTATCGTAGCCTTCTTACCATACAAGTTGCGTTTAGAAGTCTGAACACCTGTAACCTCCGTACCATGCCCCTCAGACCTGAATCAGATATACAATTAACACAGCCTCTTAAGGTAGCAAATTTAGGAAATAGTGATGGAAAACTAGACGCAAATATCATATACAGTTATGAATATTTATGACACATATCACCCTAGATTACAGAAAACATTTTTATTTCTGGTTCAGAAGAGTTCCAATTCAGCTAAACAAAGGATTAGCAACCTTATTAAACCTGTAACAGGTTCGTGATAGAACTCGGCATATCTTCCTTGTGCTGCAAACTCTCTGTTTCCCTGAATAACTCAAAGAAAACTAAGTTAACCACAAAGCATAGAGTCAGATGAGACATTCAAATATCCATAAAAATCTAGCAACCTTGTCGATATAAGCAACCGCACGATGAGCATCCAGCTGCGAATCATCGGGAAGAAACGCAGCCCCGGAATCATCATCCACAAGAAGCGAAGGCTCCTTTAGAAACAAATCAGCACTAGACAAATATTCAGTTCTCAACCCAGCTTCAGATAGCTCATGAACCTTTTGCTTCAGAGCAACACATTCCTCAGAGGTCCTACCAATGAGCAAGCTTCCTGCAGATGACAACAATACAGAGAACTATATCATCTAAAAGAAATATGCCATTTCGAGGAACACGATGAAAATAGCATTGCCTAACATTGGTATATAGAACCCAATTAACAAAAGTGAGGAACTTTATAGGAATCAAGACAAGATCATCAGCTAAACAAAGTCACTGAAAGAGCTCCAAATTCACCAGTCAGACGAAAAAAAACCTGTCTTTTTCCAGCCAAGCAACTCTTGAGGATCAAGACCTGCATCGTTTAAGCTCTCTGCAAGGTTGTGCCAAAGTTGATGACTCCTCAAGGTCAAGTCCCATACATCACTGCCTGGTTTCTTGTGTGTCATCCATATATATCCCTGCCCTGAAATCCCAAAATCACTAATTTCAAGTTAGTTTAAGTCAACTCTCGATTCACTCTCCAAGAGTCCAACTTTATATGCAATGCAGAATCCAATTTTGTAAAGAGAAGGGAATAAAATAATAGATTACCGGCACCAGTGGCGCCAGAGCAAGGGACGGCTTTATCAACAACGGCAACGGACAGATCCGACCCGGTAAGGAATTGGCGGGCTATGGTCAATCCGATGATCCCACCACCAACAACGACTACATCGTAGGAGCTGCGAGAAGCTGTAACACCAAGTAATGGATGTCGGGTCCTCGGAGATGAGAATGGGTAGTTCTTGGATGTTAACAATGTGGGTGATTGAAAGCAAATGGAAACCATTGGAGAGCTTTTGGTATCGTAAATAAAGGTTTCAACTTTCAAAAGTCAACGTAACAATTAGAACCGGACTGAGTCTTATTATTATTATTATCTGCAAAGTAGACACTTTTAAGTTTTACTATCTTATTTTAGTGATTCACATTTCCACCTAAGAATCATCTTCTTCTTCTTCTGATTAGTTTATGTTCCTATTTGGAATTTGGATCTAACTAAGTTCCTTAGACATGGATCCATAGAGTTAAAACTGCAGATTAGCTTATAAACAAGACTCAGGTTTAAGCATTACCATTCTCTATTCTCTTGAGATGTCCTTATAGAAGTAGAATCAAGAATCTTCGTAGTATTACAAACATGATTTGATGTCTTTTCACCAAGTTCATATAGCACAGTCAGATAATAATGTTCTATTGCAATGCAAGCCTTACGGCATAACATTATATTGATTGGCTGAATAAACTCTACGCATAAACAAGAAACACAGCATCTGTGATCTTCAAGCTTCTACTCTTACACCAACGCTACGAACGAACTTCTAAAATGACGGGAGTGGCGTTGCAGGTTTGCTACAATCAGACCCGAGAAGCTGAGACTCGTCATCTTGCTATAAACTACTGACTAAGATTGCAAAAAGAGCGAGGAGAAACGCTCTGCTTCTCACAAAGATGGATCGTGGTGATCCCGAAAACTTTACCCTTTGTGCTTGATCTCTGCAGAAAAAAAACCAGATGATACATGTCAATGCAACAAGTTTATCTCCATTAACTACATCCGACCTTCGGTTTCTAGAAGAGAAAAAAAAACTGAAACTAAACTCTCTCCAGCAAGCACTAATTACATAATGAAACTGAAAAAAGCAAACAAAACAACAAGAATCTGGTCACTTTACATAGAGCAGATATGTTGAACTGATGAAATAGCATGTTTCAGAAAAGAAATGACTGAGAAGGCCAACCTAAAAGGAATATCCTGTCTATATAACCCAGAAAAGTCCATAACATGAAGCAGGTTATTTAAGTTACTTCTGCTACATAATAGGTACTTCCAGATTCTCCAACCTCTTTATCTTGATCAAATTTGGGACCAGAAAATGCAGAAAGGAAAAGGAATAAAATGTTGCTCTTTCTATCTTATATATAGAACATTTTTTTTTTTTTCTGGATCTAACTTTTGAAATAAATATGAGAGAGCATCTGCAAAGCTTACTTTTGTAAAGGTGAGAGCCGACCACAATATATGGAGTTTCCAGGAACAGAATTCTCAGATGAGTCCATGTCAACCTCTGGATTAACCACACTCAAGTATACTTCTTGGCCCAGGTACCATGAGGCGAGATTGTCTATTCGAAGGTTCCACATGCCAGCATTGTCCAAAGAAACCAAGATGGCCGTCCATGCACCAGGATACACCTGTAAACAAATTAGCTGTTTAGAAACACATAGAAACAAATGTAACATTTCGGTTTCAGGTCATAAAACCTGCGTCGTAGATCGAGCAACCGCATCCCCCTTGTTGTATGTGCTTCTGCTATTTTCTGTCCACAGACCAAAGTCCATCCTTCAAGACAAACATCATTCTTTAATTCTACAATCACATTGTCCATTATCTCTCAATGTCTGATCATGTAATTGGATCTAATATAACTAAATGCAACCTTACCCAACAACAAAAAATGCATAACCATCCAAGTGGTAGCTCTTAACAGTGGTGTCACTATTCTGAAATATGATTTCCACGAATCCCTTGAACGTGCCGTTTATGACAGAGGTATCAACCCTGGGATGCCTATTCATCGGTCTTTTTGGGAAATCCAACTTGTATACCCCTGAGATGTTGTATTGCTGAGCAAGCTTTAGGGGTGTTGAAGGAGGTATATACGATATACCATTAAGAGTGGCACGCAATCGTCCTTCTATCATCTCAGGTGGCCCGTTGACAATCACATACACATCAGTTACTGTGATCTGGCCATATTTGAAAGATCCCTGAGGGTTTGGGCGGGCAGCCCCAGCCGAGAGATTCAACCTACCAAATAGCCTTTCTATCAGCAACAAGTAAAATTGCAGCCTTAATACAAATTACATTCTGCCAAGATATTTTCTAGTATGAAACATGACTATACATAGTTGTTAACAACCTTATGGATCGAGCTTGGTTCATTGAGAAAAATGTGTCCAACTCAACAGGAGGATCAGGGAGTGGACCTAAAGCGGGTCCTTGAGAACTAGAGTAGCGCAAAATAGCGACTCCACTAGCTTTGGCGGATGTAACAAACCTTGGGCTGGCAACAATGTAGTAGTCATTACTACCAGATTGATCCATAGTAACCAAAAATGAGAAAGATTGACCCACATGAATGTCCATGTTGGTATAATTCTGCTGAACTGTGTATGACCCTTCTGTCTCAACAAGAAGTAAGTTATGATTCTGTATTCTAAAATTCAAGCTGGTTGCAATCCCAGAGTTGTGAACACGGAAACGGTATGTTTTTCCTAGTAACAATGAAGACATGAATGTGGTCAGAGCAGGAGAAGATTCAAACTATACCACCAAATGAATATTCAACAGAAAAGAGATATTATTCAAGGATACCTGGTTCAACGTTAATAGTCCCAAAAGGGATCGCAGTGGAAGCAAGCTCGCGAGTGTAAGGAAAAGGTCCAAATCCATTGATGAGAATACCATCTGGAGGTCCAAGACCATTCTTACCCTCAACATCCTTCCTCAGCTTCTGATTCCACAAAAACGTTTGAGATGTTAAAAACAAGCATATCAAAAAGAGACGGGACAGTAACAATAAAGAAAAGGTTAAAGCTTTATTGTGTAAAAACCTTATGGCTCTTAGTATACCAATCACTGATAAAGAGAGTAACATCACCATCAGGACGAGCAAAAGGAACCGGAATGATTTCTCGATTATTGACAATAATCCCTCCATACCCACCAGAAGCTCTCTGAAAATTTGTAGATGGAAAATAAAAGAAACTTCCAATCTGATCTTTAACTTGAAACTCATAAGTCCAATTCCAACCAGCAGGGATTGGACAATTAGTTCCTAAAACACCATCTTGCCATGAGTTTTTCCTTTGTTGTATTCCATTCCTACAAATCACCACCACCACTAACATAGTATTAATGAACAAATCAAATCATAAAGATACTTAAGAATAGAACAGAAGAATAGACATTGTTACAGACCATGTAAGAAGCAGTGGCTCGTCAAGATTGTTCTTCACATTCATAACAACGTTCCAATTCGTAGTCACGTTTAGAATTGGTCCAGGGAACTGCCCATTTATCCCAATTACCTAGAAATCGAATACACCAGCAAGTTTCAATTTTTGAGATCTTAAAAATTGAAACTTTCCAAATTAGGAATTTCAAAAATTGAAACTTTCAAATTAGGAATGAGATTAAAAACGTAGAAAACTGAAACCTGTTGACGAGTGCCGAGAGGAGAAGCTGTGAGGTAAGAGACAGTCCAATCGAAGAAGATGTAAGGATCGGCGGCTAGGGTTCCGGTAACCGACAAGAAAACGACCACTGATATGCACCGTAAGTGCAGTGGAGAGCACCGCATTGGATCACTCACTCTCTCTCTGATTCGGGCAGTGAGTGAAACTGGAGAAAACCATGTGCAGAGATTTGGGAAAGCTTTAAACCAAGTCTGAATGTGATTACAGCAGCAGAGGCGCCAAAAGAGAACATACCTTGTTGGTCCTACTTCTCCACATATTTCAGAGATTTTATAAAAATGTCCAAAAACTTTAGAAAAATAGTCAATTTAAACCCCCACACCTTTTCTTTTTTTTTTTTTTTTTTTTTTTTGATCAAAAAAAAGAAACCCCACACCTTTTCTTTGAATCTATACAATTTGAGTGTTGTAAGGCTTAAGAGTTAAGACTTAAATAGTCAACATTCTTCACCCCTCAACGTTAATCATATATTCATATTTAAGAAAGTAGCATGATCTGTCAATTAAAGTCTAAAGTTTAGTTTTTTCGATAAAAAGTATAAAGTGAGTTGAAGAGATTTGTGACTTGTGTGAGTGTTAAACATTCTTGTTCAGTTGTGAAGTATCGATGAATATGATGTACTTCACCGACAAATTTAGATGAAATTCGTTTTTTTTTTTTTTTTTTTACAACAATAAACAAACGAATGAGCTAAGCGAAGAAACATCATTTACATAAATAAAAAAAATTTGTATGTATCTAGAGTTCCATGAAACAATATTTACATAAATTATCAAAAAAATAAAACAAAAAAATATTTTGGTATTTCCGTCACAATTGACAATCTTCAAAAAAAAAAAGTGTAGATGAACAAATGTTTAAAAAATTCTCCTTTATCTCAAATTAGAAATACAAAATTATTATACCGAGTTTTCAAAAAACAAATTATTACATAAACAAAAAAACTTATACATAATGGATAAATCACATGTTTTTATGGATTAAGGATGATTGAAAAAACTTTGATCTATGATAGATTTTCTTTTTGAGTGGTGATCTTTTTTTTTTCTTTCATTGAATAATCAAGTAACATGTATTTAAAGGAAAAAGGAATATGATTAGAAAAATAAAATAATTATATTCCTACAACATGATTTACGTGCACCAATCACTTCGACAACGTTGAGAGATGTTCACGTTTGCAAGTTAAATGCAACCCGCACAAGCAACCCAACAATATCAAATTGCAACTACGAGCACAAAAATGCTTTTATCATTGTGCTTTTGAATGGATTAAACAGACGAGAACGAGTTTATAGAGATGTATTGGACAAAACTATCATTTCTTCGGAGCAACAATTTGGATTTGAGTTTCTTTGCACAATTGATCAATGTATTATTTCGTAGTTAGATTGGGATGTATGTCAATATTCGCCGATGACATTTCAATTTTTAATAGTATTGTTTTTACACCCCAAAAAAATAAAAAAATACGAATGAGCGGAATAATTGATAACATCACATATTTAAATTCTTAAGAATATATAATTTCACCGGAAACCATATATTTATTCTATGGAGGAATCAGAAGTAGAATCGTCGAGTAGACTTCCACAGTGGTTGTCGGGAGATCCGGTAGGCTTATTAAGATGAAGAGGTTGTTTGAGAGTCCAATGCATTATACTCGCCGTCAACGTAAGCATCATCTTCTGATTCACCTGTTTTCATAATATTTACACACATTAAATTCAAATCTTTCACTATACTGTTCTATTGATTTTGTTTAGCGACAAGGTTTCAAAAGTACCTCAATTATGTCTTCAGGGAGTAAAAATATGGAGCAACCCAGTTTCCTTGCTATGCTAATCACGTAAGTTGCATTCATCTTTTTCTCTTCATCTGTATGTTTAGTAAGTGTTGTCCCTATTAAATTATAATGTTCACTCATAAACAAACACAGAAACATAGTATTTAACAGTTCATTTACCAGTTACTCCGTTTGTAACAAGACTCCAGTTTACGGATCTTGGCTGCACTGAACTCAGCAGCTCCAAGAAAAAGATCCCATCGGATAAGCTCTTGTCCTGTCAAATTCAGACATTCATTCGTTATTCACACATGGCCCGGTTCCAATATACATTTGTGAACTCAGCAGGAGAGTACTTACCCTGAAACTGTACATGCGTGTTTTGCATCCATTGTTTCTCACTTTTGCATTTGCCCATTCCAATATATCAACGTCTGTTATTTCTTTGCCATTGGAATGGAATCTCAAGTTCTTAAGAAGTTGAAGGATGTTGTATCTCATCAATTGCCATAAGTATGCTACAATAGGTTGAACAAACCATCATTATTATTTTAAGTTGGTTCATAAAAACACATAATCATGGAATTGGAAAACTTACCTAGTATGAGCTTCTTGTTTCCTTGAACAATGTCATTTCCGGCAATGTTAACCAGAGAGAACTTGAGCTGCTTCCCTAGTTTCACAACCTGGTTACAGTTTTCTACTTTCTTGAATGGCAATTTAATGGGAGGCTTGCTTGCTACTTTCCAATTAACAATGCCTGGAGACACCTTGTCTAGTGTCTGCAATAGAATCCACCTGTTGACAAACACGTAGCTCAGTGTTAAATATACATTCCACATCTCTATTAACCAGTTCTTATACTCAATGCTGAAATACTAACCCATCTCTAAGATCTTCAAACACGTTGTTTATGTATAGCAAACTATCAAAGCTGTTAATCCAAAATCGGAATGCTTTTTCTTCTCTTGAAATTTGGGTGTCATCAGCTAGATTTTCCAAAAAAGATATCTGTTTTGTTTGTGTTGAAAGGCCGTTCCTGTGGGGACATAAAAACAGTTCTAATTTGTTAGACCAACACTAAAAATGTTTTGTTTTCACATGAACTGTTTTTGATTTTTTAAGTGTATCTTTCACCTGTGCTGGAATATATGTGCCACAAACGCAAGATTAAGATTCGGGGAACCCTCCACAATATCTTTCGCTGTCAAGTATCTCCTGCACCCCATTCTGTCTGCATGTTCGAGAACAAGCTTTGCTCTCTCAAATGAGCTTTTAACTGCAAAATGTGATGCATTCTTGTGCTCTGGTGCCAGGACATTCAATAGATTAGTGTAAGCTTCCGCATCCTGTAGAAAATCATATCATTAGCCATATAATAGAGTCTATAGAACATTTACTAGATTATTTTGGTTAAACCAACCACTTAAGAAGTCATAACTTGATATCAGAAACTTTGAATTACCTTTACATCAGAGGAGAAGTTTGTGACAGTTTTCTTGTATTCAGTTTTTCTTAACTGAAAATTCATCCATCTCAATAAGATCTTCTCAGGTGGTAAACTCATCAGCTCTTCCACATCCTGTTAATCCAAAAAGTTGAAACAAGGTCAATTTCTTTTGTTAAAAAAAAGTAGTCCTTGAATGTTTGTTTTAAACTAGTGGTATCAAAACAGTGAGTGAGTAGTATTTTACCGTGCTATCACCGACCAACTCCACCAGCTGGGGAGTTTTCTTCAAGTTTAGGTCTGCTAGCAATTGTATCTAGACAGACCATTCACAATAAAGATTAATAACACATTCATCATCGCAAAAACAACAAATAGCAGTAGCAGCAATAGATCCTCACCTTGATGATTTGAGAAATCACACCAAGCACAAGATGACGCTGAAATAAGAGAAACAGAGAAGTATTAGTCATAACCATCACCAAAATCTCAAGATAGTGAGTAAGCTGATGATAGACTAGAGTTAGAATCACAGATTCCACATACCCTTCCTTCAATGATATCTTGAGTTCCTATATTAACCACAGTACACCCAATAGCCTTGGCAGAATTTAAACAAAGCGTATGATTCTCGTTTCTCTCCCATGGATTAAGCATACTCTTAGTATTAATCGCTCGTTCATCAATCGTTCCAGGAACCGCCACATTAATAAGCTTACTACATCACAATCAGGAAACAAAACCCCAAAATCTTTATCATCATCAAAAGTAAAACATTCAAGAAACATAGAATCTGAGCTAAGGAAGAAACTAAACTCACCAAAGTAAAACACCATCTTTTGCAACTTCGAATAGATCATTAGAAGACGGGTTAATCGGAAGGTACTTGTTTAGAAACTCATCACCAGAGAGATAATTATTGATATGAGCAACATAAGAAGACTTCTCAGAATCGCTAATCGTATGCAACAAAGTCGTTGTAGCTGCTTTAAGAAACGCAGACGAGTTCTTCACACCGCTTCCGATTATAGCGTTCACATGCGCTTGAAGATTCAAATAAATCTGCAATTACAAAAAAAAAAAAAAAAAAAAAAAAGCAAAATTTAGAATCACCAGAAGAAACACACAAAAAAGATCTGTAGAGTTAATAGACGATACTGAACTCTGAGGTAAAACTCGAAATCGACTTCATCGTTTAAATTGGGATGAAAGCTTTGGATCAGCGTCGCTCTCTCTTCGTCGCTTAGGTTCTGATCTCCGACTACTTTTGATTTCCCCATCCTTGACGCAAGGTCTGATACCGTTAGCTTACCGCTCTCTCTTCTCATGCTCGTGAACTATGGATAATTAAAAAAGTATCAGATCGAAAAAAAAAAAAAAAAATCAATGAGAAAAGTAAAATATGAAAGGCGTATGGATCAGACGTACGTACGTGAGATTTCAAACTCCGAAGCTCCACTTGTGTGAATTGGTTCTGTAACCATGGATCCGATACCAAAATCCCCACGAATCCTGACATTTTCTTTTTTTCTCTACTCGGGTCGATCTCTGAAGCGTACGTGAAAAAGAAGAAGAAGCTCTATAGCAGAGCTGGCAGTGAAGAAGGAGAAAGGGAAAATTCAAATTAATGACGAAAATACCCACTTTGAGTCTTTTTTGCGATTTTTAAATTTCGCAATCAACTTTTTTATTTTTGTGTGTGGGCAATAAAACTGTGACCTGTGAGGGCCCATAATTGTCGTTTATAATGAATTTACGCTTTTGACCTTTGCCTTCAATGGTTTCTCGTTATCGTGGAGAGGGTAAATACGAGATTTGAAGTTACGGCTAATAAAACTAGTTGGAGCTGTACGTAACGGTCGTTTAATTAGTTTGCTTATTTCCATCCCGAACGTGGATTCACTTAAAAATTCAAACCTTTTTTCTTTTTCCTCAAACGTAGATCAATAAATTTCAAAGTGAATAGAAAAAATTTTAACTTTCTTGACTTAATTTTTCTCTTGCTGTCACTATTTTTTTATTATTACTCTTCACTCTTCTGTAAATTATTTAAATATGCACCACACAAAAAATGTTACCGATGTAAAAATGTATTTATGAACTAGATAATGACCCGCGCTGGTAGCGCGGGGAATTTTTTTTTTTTTTTTTGGTTATTTGTTAATAATATGTTTATGTTGTATTATTCAGTTACATACTATATAATATAGTACTAAATGGTGGGTTATGATTCATATTAAACTACTAATAGGTAGGCCTGGAAACTACTACCGATACTCGTATTTGATCCGTTTTTTGGTTTGTATCCGCCCCAAAAAAAGGTACCCGCAGCTTTAGGGTCGAGTGAAAGGTATAATAATTTTATTATCCATGAATAATGATCGAGTATCGGATATTAATTTAATTTTGAGCGTTCTATTACCCGTCTCATTACCCATTTTATTACCCGACTCATAAATACACGTTAATATTTTGTAGAATAATGTTAACAGTGTGAGGAAATATTTATATAAATTTAGATTTGTTTGTTACAAAATAATAGTAGAAAAATTATTAATTCTAAACATTTTATAAAATCATATATTTTATTTTGCTTAAGGTCATACTCTACTATTTTGGTTTGGTGCAATATCAAATTCGTTAATTATACATTTGGTAAAGCTAAAAAAATCCAACAAAACATGTATTGACCCGTGATTTGGTATTACAAATTAATGTGATCGTGTTTAGAGATCTTAATATACCAAATTTACAAATTGAAGTTATTGGTATAACATGTTATATATTAAATTTATAGGTGAAAGTTACAATTAGGTTATGAATATTATCAATATTATACACTTAGTAGTGTTTATATAGTTAATATTGTGTATAAACAATTAATTTTTAGCCAATTAAATAGTTTGTTATTATTTCCTAAGATTTATGAATTAATAAATAGAGTTTTATTATTTTGTAAACAAATCTAAACTTTTCTTTTGTTTATTAGAATAATTAAAATATAATAGCATTTTCGTAATATGCCACATCAGAACTGGTTAAATTTTTAACTACATAGCTTAAATAAGTATATAGATATATTTTAAAAATAGAAACAATGTTGTATCTTAATTTTATTATATGTTTGTTATTATTAAATGATTTAGATATGTAAATATTTAATCTTAGTTTTATAAATAAATTTAAGTTTTATATTTTTTCTAAATAGTTTGTTATTGTTTCCTAAAATTTCTAAAACAATAAATAGAATCTGTTTAATTATTTTATTACATAATTTCGAGATTATTTTATTATTATTTTATTAAAATAATTCTGAAATAATTTTATTAATGATTTCTTGTAATCTAATAAATTAATAATTGCTATTTTTTAGGTAATCATTTTCTGGTTACAACAAATTAATATTAAGATTCTGTTATTATATTTTTGTATTGAAAATACAGTGGCATTTTGTGTAATATCTTACATAAAGTAGGGTTATTTGTTTATAGGGTTGCTTAAATAATATAATAGAGATTATCCTTTATATATGCACAAAAAAAAAAAAAAAAAAAAAATTTGCCCAAAATTCTAGATATATAAGAAGAATTCCTCAAAATATAACATTTTATTTTTTTTTCTCCAAAAATACCACTCTTAATTTATTTTACCAATAATACCACAAGCACAAAAATTAGCTTTAAAAATGTAAAATTTATTTGGTTTAGATTGACTATTTTATATTTAGGATAAAGTTTTTAAGGGGTGGAGTTTTTATTGTTTACTGTTTAGGATTCAAGGTTTAGTTTTGAATGGTGAAAGTTTAGTTAGTTTTATTATATTTTTAGAAAAATATGTTTTCATGGTGTTTTTGAAAAATAAAACTGATAATGGTATTAGTGAAAAAAAATTCCTTATCTTAGTAATCTTTACAAGAACTGCAATATATATAAACACTATATATTTGTGCTTACGTACCTGGTACATAGTCATTAAATAAATATATATATATATATATATATATATTTACATAAAACTAGATGCATTGTTAGCTGCAAAAAGTAGCTAGACACATAACATCTATTTTAATTTGTTGTGGCAAATAGACAAACTTTTATTAAGAATAATAGATTATCAATGCATTAACGTTCCTTTAGTACTTTATCAATATTAAAAGTACTAGGTTAGACCCGCGCGATGCCGCGGGATGTTATTCTTTAGTATGATTTATATTTTATATTCTCTGTATGTTATTTTGAAATACATTTGATATTCAAAGTATGATTTTAATTTTTTTGGAATTATATCAATCATGAATATTATGGTTTACACAATGCTAAGATATAGAAATGAACTGAAAAAACCTACAATGGTTTGTAACTCCGTAGTATTCGTTATTACAATCATTTACTCGTATAATTTGCTTAACTCTACTATATGCTCTGTTTTTTTCTCCTATTATTATTGGAGATAATAGTATAGTGTTATTTTGTGGTGTACTTTTGTAGTTTACAAATTTAATAATCTAAGTTTATATAGTTTGTGTTGTTGTTACGTTATTATTTGTTTGTTTCCTTTTGTAAATTACCTATTCTTTTTTACAACAAGTCCACGTATGTCAAAGTAAATAGACATATTTTTACTTTAGTTTGGTTTTGTGTTATTATTTAAATATTAAACTTATATTAAAGTGTATACAACAATTATGTTAATTGTCAAAGTTATTTTAAAAGTTATAGATGATTTAGTTTTCTTAAATTAAAACATTTGGTTTTGGATCTTAAACATTGTTTAATTTGTCACTGGTGTTATTATATGTAAATCTTGAGAGGCAAGAAACCTTTGTTATCACACGCCAAAATTCAAACACTGCAATCATCACTGTGAAAAAAATCATATAGTAAATATATAAGCAATAAAATAGACATATGAGAATTTTTGTTTGATAATACATAACTAATTTACTCTAGTTTATGTATGCTTCGAAAGAGAGTTTATCCTCCAATCACGCTTGAGAGATTACTCTAGTTTAGTTCATATCTCTTATATGCATAAGTTTTCTCACAAAAACAAAAAATACTGACATGTTGCGCTCACAAAGCTCGAGAAATGATTTCTTTATTTGTCCTTAGTTTTTAATAGTATTTTTATTTACATACCAATGTATATATATATTTTTAAATGACACCCAAAATTTAATTCTTTTATTTTTATAACTTAATTGAATCACTTACTTACATTTCCATAAAATTTTAAGAACTTTTGATTCATATGGTGAGATAATATAAAATTCATATTATAATAATTTGCATAAGTTAAATCTTAATTATTATACAAGAATTTTATATACTCAAAATAAAACCAAAAAAATATCTAGTACACAAATAAATTTTAGATTCCAAATAATAAATTTACCGATAAATATTATAGATTTTGTATATATAAATTACAGTAAAATTATTTATTAACTATTTATTCTGCACATAGTGCGAATTGTAATTCAGAATAAAATAAACTAAAATGATGTTAGATCACAAATAATACGTAACCAAGATGTTTAAAGAATGTCCTTTAATGGTTACCTTTCTCAGTTGTCATACACATGTTAATTTGGGTTCTTTTACTGTTTTTCTTGGACACTATTGCAATTGGGCTGGACCCATAACAGAAATCAGAAGGAATGATGTGAAATGGAGAAAGATTATTATTGGATAAAAATATTGAGCTGTATTAATTCTTATAATTTGATTGGCTAACTGTTTTAACTGATGTGTCAACTCCTCCTTCAACTAAAAAGCTGAGGTGTCAACACAGGAGAGAAACACATTCAGTTTTTATTGTATTGATTTCACTTGATTTTTCCTGTTATAAATAAATTCTCAAGTATTTCATTTGATAAATATTGTATTTTCTATACCTACCACAATTAAATCAGTATTTTTTTTCCTTGTACAGTAGTACTCATACCATTCTGTTAGTGTATATCAATGTCTATAAAGTATAAGCATACAATTAACCCTTTTCTCATTTTGTAAACTTCATTTTACAAGTAATAAATATAAGATTTATGGAAAATCTGAAATTGAAAATAAGCTTTAAAAAAAAAAGAGAATCTTTTAGGAATGCCACTTTTTGGTATGCTCATTTTCAAAAATGCCTATTTTAGCTGTCCATTTTTATAAATACGGCTCAATAAAATTGAAAATTAAGAAAAAATTATAAAAATGATAATGTAGTTATGAATGGTACCTACTACTAACATATTCAGTCAAAGTATTTATAAGGTATTTTATAAAGTTTTTATAAAGTTTTATAAGGTATTTATAAGATTTTACAACATATTTATAAGATATTTGTAAGGTATTTATAAGGTGTTAAGAAGGTTACACACATATATAATAATATAAATATAATTTGCATATGTTTTTGTAATGTTACACATGTATTTGGGTATATCTCAATACATTAAAGACATTTCAGATAAGGTATTAGAGAAGTGACATTTTTGAAAAGTAGTATTGAAAAGGGGGTGCTTTTGAAATACCCCTAAATTGAAGGAAAAATAGCTTAATTCTCAAATACCAAGAGTTTGTTTATGATTAACCCTTTCTCATTACTTGTAAAACTAGATTAGTACTCGTGCTAAAGCACAGGTTGAAAATTCTTTTATTTATATTATATTCTTGAAGAAAATCTAATTTATATGATTGTTTTTATAAGTTTTTTTGGACAAAACATTATACAATAAAATCATATGCTAAATATGATGGCTTGAAAAAAACACTTATTTTGTAAGTTTTGTATTGTGATTTTTGTATGTATGATCGAAATGGTTATGTTTGTTGTTTGTTTTTATTTTAAATTTTGAATATGTTTTGTGAAAGTGTTTTAATATGATCCGTGCTTAGGTAAGATTTTATTTTTAACTGCACAATAAGATCTCGGAAATTACGATTAAGTGTGATAAATTGGCAAAATTTTATTCATTTTTATGCCTAACAGTATAGATTTTGTAAAATAGAATACTAAAGATTTTATTTTGGAAATTGTATAAATTATTGGAGTATTCTCTTTAAGAGGATTCTTTGGAATATTTTAAGTGTATTCATATAGTTCATGAATTGACCAGTTAATCTATAGTTTTTTTTGTAACCAACATATATTTAATTTATAAACTATTTTGTAACCAACTTATAAAAATTATATAGTCTACCAAAAAAAGTTGTGTACTTCCGTTTTATTATATAGGGGATGAAATTTACAAATTACAAACATAAAGTAATAAGCTGAAAAAAAAAGAACATAAAGTAATAAACATAGGTGGTTTTAGTTTTCTTAAGATTAAAACATTTAGAAGTCATAATTATTTTTTACATGTAATTAGTCCTAGAAAATATAGATATTAACAAAAAAATATTTTAAATATATTATTTAGGAAATTAGAAAGTTAAAGAAATATTTCTATAAATTAATAATTTAATTTAATCAAATGAATAAGATAACGTCTGTGTAAATATAAGCAAGGACAAAATATTTGATTGCAATAGTGTATTATAAAACTACACCTAAAAGAGGACTTGGAGATAAAGCATGTGCCAGACATAGTGAATGAGAAAGAAAGAGAGATTTTGTAATAATTGAGCCAATATGAAGCAATCCTTTGCCATGCCTACTTTATCTATAGTTTTCTCACTTCATTAAAATTAAATTATATTTGTAAGTGTTTATATCTTACCTTGATTTTTTTTTTTGGTTGGCTTATCCTACCTTGAATATAGATTGACTATCAAATATTCAAATGTGTATACACATTTATACATTGTTTCTAGTTCTACCAGTTGATCAAGACATAAATATATTGAGATACGTTATATGGCAGCATTAGTAATATGTCACCCGACTTTTTCTAAGTAGGCAATGAACTTAATAAGAATCATAATAAAACACCATTATATCATTTGGACCCCTCCATGCTTCATCCCACATGGTTGCTGATCTCAACTACGACGATTTCCATAATTGAAACCTGATTTTGTGTATCAAACTAAATATTAATGATCAAAACTAAAGCTAAACAACTTTACCCAAAAAAACACTTAAAAACCTTGTGTATTCGTATCGTCATTTACATAGATTAAATCCTGCATATTACATAGTGTTATAAAAATAACCAATATTCATTACGGTATATAACAAACCAACCAATTAATATTATTCGTGAAATGGTTTATTCTGGTTTTGTAATTTGGATCGCTTATTTTATACCCAATAAATCTAATATTAAAATATTGTCATCAAGGCCTTCTTAGCTCAGTGGTAGAGCGCGTGGCTTTTAATCACGTGGTCGTGGGTTCGATCCCCACAGGCGGCGTTTATCATTTTTATTTTTAATTTTTCCTTTTATCAGTTATCCTCGTCTTCTTCTTCTTCGATATTTTATCTTTCTTCTTTTTCTTGCTTAAACCCAAAACCTCGAAAATTTACAAAATCCGAAACGAGCAAAGAAACTATGTTACAGTCAATTCATCTTCGTTTCCCCTCAACCCCATCACCATCTCATAGAGAATCTCTAATCATCCCATCGATTATTTGCTCCATTCCTTTCTCATCTTGTTCTTTCCGTCCAAAACAAACCAAGAAATTGAAGCGTCTTGTTCAATTTTGCGCTCCTTACGAAGTTGGAGGTGGATACACCGATGAAGAATTGTTCGAAAGATACGGAACTCAGCAAAATCAAACTAATGTCGAGGATAAGTTAGATCCATCTGAGTATGAAGCTTTGCTTAAAGGAGGCGAACAAGTCACCTCCGTTCTTGAAGAAATGATTACCCTCGTATGTTTCTGAGTCCTGAATTATCTCATTTTGCTTTTGTTTCGTTTTTCTAAGCTTGGCATTTCGTCGAACAACTTATAGGCGTTAAGCTTTATAATTCATAGACTCGTTACTTGTTGAATGTTTGAAGAAATGATGACCATTTTACGTGTGTCTATGTTTCCATCGAGTTATGTTCCAGCTGGGCTTGCTTTTGTGTTGTTTCCCGAAGTTTGACATTTCGTCGAACACCTTAAAGGCGTTAGGCTTAGTAGTTTTCTGGGATTATTCATCACTATATTCCTCATGGCTTTATGATAAATATAATCTTTCTATGTTATTTATTGCCTTATGGGTATTCTTGGTTCGGTAATAGCTTGACATGTGAATTGTTCTGATGTTGTAGTTGACAGATATGAAGATGAACGAAGCATCTGAGAATGTTGCTGTAGAATTGGCTGCACAAGGAGTTATAGGGAAAAGAGTTGATGAAATGGAGTCAGGGTTTATGATGGCCCTTGATTACATGATCCAACTTGCAGACAAGGACCAAGACGATAAGGTAAAACAATTCTGGATTTGCGCTTTTTGAATAGACACACACAAAAAAAAACACATCCTCTAAGGATTGACCTGAGTTTGCTACACAAACGACCAAAATTGCTAGAATTGGTATACAGTTGTAACTCAGATTGCTTTTGCAATGTAGTGTAGCAATCTCTTACATATTTTCTCTGGATTTTGAAGATGGTTGTTACCTTCGCCATAAGTTTTGTAACATAGGCTGGAAAACTGATCAAAGAAATTGACTTTTTTTTGTTTGAATTCAGAGGAAGTCTTTACTAGAGGTCGTCAAGGAGACTGTCTTATCTCATCTCACTAAAAAATGCCCTCCTCATGTGAGTAATATTTTAGTCAGTTTCTTCTTACCTTCAAGACGTTGCTATCATGTTTTAAACGTTAGTGTTACTGTTTATTTAGGTCCAGGTGATCGGTTTACTCTGTAGAACCCCTAAAAAGGAAAGTAGACATGAGCTGTTGCGTAGGGTGGCTGCAGGTGGTGGGGCTTTTGAAAGTGAGAATGGTACTAAACTTCATATACCCGGAGCAAATCTGAATGACATAGCTAACCAGGCTGATGACTTGCTAGAGGTATTGTGTTTGTTAAGGAATATGTATCTGTTTATCCTTAGAATAGTCTGAGAATGTGGATAACTTTTGCAGACTATGGAGACAAGGCCAGTTATTCCGGATCGAAAACTACTAGCGAGGCTTGTTTTGATTAGGGAGGAAGCGCGAAATATGATGGGAGGAGGTATACTTGATGAGAGAAATGACCGAGGCTTCACAACTCTGCCTGAATCAGAGGTTTGTGAGACAGACTATTATGTCCATTATGCTGTGTTTATGAAGGTAATTGAAACATTGGAATAGAATGACTTATTGCATGATCGCCATACAGGTGAATTTCTTAAGCAAATTGGTAGCTTTGAAACCTGGAAAGACTGTGCAGCAAATGATCCAGAATGTAATGCAAGGGAAAGATGAAGGTGCAGATGATCTTATTAGCAAAGAAGACGGATCTTCTACGCAAGCAAATAGACCGAGTGGACTAAATGGAAGGGTAAGTATGACCAACTAGTACAGCTGTTGTTAAAAGATATGAGTTTTTGAGTAGGCGCTGAATCAAAGATTATTCGTTTTCTTACTTGACCTACTTGATGTGATCCCAGGGAAGCGTTACAGGAAGACAACCGTTACCAGTAAGGCCAGGAATGTTTCTAGAGACTGTCACAAAGGTATGTTTTCTATGTTTGTCAATCAGCTTGTCCCAACAGATGATAAGAGTAGAGTAGAGAATATCATGTGACCAGTTTTTTTGTGTGATGGTTTAAATCTAATATTGATAAGGTATTGGGAAGTATATACTCGGGTAATGCCTCTGGTATAACAGCACAACATTTAGAATGGGTGAGTTTCTTGTAACACCAAAAACACTTGCAGACAAAGAAAAAAAAAGTCGTTTCTTTACAATTTTATCAAAACCAAATTTGTTTAACAGGTTCACCAGAAGACCCTCCAAGTTCTTGAAGAAATCGCATATTAGTCAAAATATTATTTCTCGTTACACCAAGAAAGATTTGCAGGTAGAGAGACTGTGTCCTTCAACAAATCTTTCTTGGTATATAATTGTAATTTGGTTGGTTTATATTACAAACAAATATTGTCTCTATACGTTACATCCCCTTAGCTTAGTTATACATCTTGCTCATGTACATCATCCCAGCATTAACTAAAGTAGTAAAGTCTATACCACACACAACACATCAATTAAATCTCAAAAGTGCTGGTAATAAAAAATTGACATTGAATTAAATATATACTGAAGGTAATAATGGTACAACATAACATATCTTTAACCCACTAGAATGAATGTGAGAAAATGTAACTTGTCCTATGTGTGGAACCAATTCATTCACCCATTCAGTTAGATAATGATAACAAACAAACTTGAAAAATGTAACCAAAAAATTTAAAATAACTCGAACAAACCAATTAAATTAAATTAATATCGCAACGGTTGAATGGAGACGACACGTGGACGAGACAGTAGTCCTATAGGGTAGGAAAAGAGAGAGTCGTATCGCAATAAATGAAAAGAAGGGGGATTAGTAGGGGTATGCTCCCGTAAATAAACGAAAAAGTAAGGGTAAAAATCCCGGACGCGAAAGCAATTGTTATATCCATTTGAATCCTCGTCAGGTTGGTTAATAGCACAAAACGATTCCGCTTCTCCGCTTCCATCATAAATATCTCTCTCTCTCTCTCTCTCTCTCCTTCACCCATCGCTTTTCTCTAGATTGTTCTCTTTCACTCACACCATTCTCATTTCTCTCTTTAACCGTAAACGAATCTTCAGCTTTTTTTCTTTCTCTCGCGATGGCTCAAGATGGTGTTACTGCTGATGGTGCTAACGGAGGAGCCACGACGGCGGCGGTTGTGGAGAAACCTGTTACCTTCACCGCTTTCAAGACGACGTTGACCGTTGAAGCTCAGAAAGTCAGCGACGCTGTTACGTTCTACAAATCTGCTTTCGGTGCGATCGAGTCTGGTCAGAGTCTTTACCCTAAGCGTAAGCTTGACCAAGAGCTTCCTCATGTTCTCTCTTCTGAGCTCAACCTCGCTGGTTCTTCCTTCGTCGTTCGTGACGTCACCACTCTCTCTGGTTTTACGTAAGTTTCTTCTCTCTCTCTCTCGCTTGCTCTTGTTGTGGTGTTTGACGTTTAGATCTCGCTATTTTCATCTCTGATTTTTTTTTTTTTTTAGGTTTTTTTTTTACTCGTTTAGTGTTTGATTTTGTTGTAGATCCGGATTTAGGCTGTAGTATGAGTAGTTATCTGGAGATAAATAACGTTTAGAAGCTATTTGCTCTTCCTGAAACAGGATTTACTGTTCATATATTTGTTTGATTCGAGTTTGTTTAGACGTTGAACAGTGCGTACTCAGTGCTAGCGTTTGATTTCTGTTTAGATCTGGATTTTGGTTTGTGATATGAGAAGTTTCTGGTAGTTTAAGACGCTTAGAAGCTATTTTCATGGATGATTCTGCATGTTTTGGATATTTTGTGGTTTGATTTGGATTTTGAACTTTTTTTTTTGTTTTAGACGTTGAACAATGAACAGTGCGTACTCAGTGGTAGCGTTTGATTTTGTTTTAGATCTAGATTTTGGTTTGTGAGATAAGAAGTTTCTGATAATTTAAAAACGCTTAGAAGCTTTGTTCATGGATGATTCTGCATGTTTTGTATATTGTGGTTTGATTTGGACTTTTTGTTTTTTTTGTTTTTACGTTGAACAGTGCGAAATCGGAAGGTACGACGATGACTCTAACCCTCGAGACAGATGATGTTGAAGCAGCCATTGCGAAAGCTGTGTCCGCGGGAGCTGGGAAAGTGGAGGTTACGGAGGTGGAGACTGAAGGAGGTGTTCAAGGAAAAGTCACGGATCCGTTTGGTTTCACTTGGATTTTCTCTGCTCCGGCGAAGAAGATTGAGAACGCCGCCGTGAACGACGAGAACAAAGAGGTTTAGTTACTGCCGTCGGATCTGATTTTTCGTCGGTTTCTGAACAAACTCTGTCATCCTATTTTCTGGTTTATTGCCTTTATTTTGTCTTTTGTGGAATCCGGTACGTAGTAAACCGGATCGATTAGCTTAATGACTTTCTCGGAGTTTTAAGTTTCACCCCTTTTGACATACTCTAATCTTTGGTGAAATCAGATATTAATCTCGGATTTTATATGGTTTTCTTGATGATATTGCTTCTCTTAATTACTTGTCAGTAATCATGTTTACCTTTGCTGGATCTGTTTTATCTTAGGATAGAACCGTCTATTAGCTTAGTGGGTGGATAAGAAGGAATTAAGAAGAATATTGGAATAATTTGTGTCGAGTATACGTTTTTTTAAAGTTTGTTGTATTGTGTCAGAGTGTTGAATACTGTGTCGGAGGTAGAGAAACCATAGGCCTCTGGGTATGTGCTTATTTGTTCCGTTTTCGAAATTGCCCTTACGTGTGTTGTTTGGGCCTTGTGAAGTTTTCGATTGGTCCTTCTATAATCTTTTGACTACTTTTTGGGGTTTTCCCGTATGCGCCATGTGGCAGAAAGTACGATTTATAAAAAAAAGAAATAACAACATCTCATATTAGAATAGGAAAAGACATACACGCACACTGAGTCACTCACTGACACACACAAAGCTTATACTTTTTTAACAAGTTGGGGAGTTGGGTATGCCACACTTTTTGGGGAGACCAGAAGCCAGTTCGGGATCTACACCGAAAGAACCGAGCCATGGAGAGTTCTTGTATCCACAGAGACAGGCGAAATCAGCGTGCTGCAGAGCGGTACAGCAAGGCTGTGTTGGGTTTGTTGGATTCCCCTTGGTCACCGCTGGTTTGCACTCATTCAACTCATCCTGGGTCATGCCACAGAGGTCAATCGCTACTGACCTATCGACTAACATAGCCATTATCATCACCATCATCACGATTATAGCCGTAGCTGCCTTCTTGCTCGCCATTTTTTTTATCTTCCTCTTTTTGTTTGCTGTGTTTGTGGTGTTGGAGTGAATGTTGATGAGAAGGTGTATCTTCTTATATAATGTGTTGAGTAACCCGTGAACCAGATTGAATTATTCCATTAGTCACGGGTTGTGTCTTTTTGTACTTCACTTTTGGGATGTGGTATTTGTCATAGAATCATAGCACTCCGTTTCAATTATCCAATTACACAATTTCCAGCCCACAAATTTTGTACTACAAATGGAAACTATATATTGTCAACTGGCGCATTGTATAATATAATTTATAAAATTTTCTTTCATATAGGCAAAATTACATTAAAAACCATTTGTAAACTAATGGGCCGATTTGAGCCCAAGTAGGATTTTTCTTTTTCTTTTTTGGGCTACCTCAAACCCTCTCTTAGCTATCTACTTTGACCTTTTTAGTGACTGATCTTCATTTTCAACAACAATTAGCTACTTTAACCACAAAACAAATGAGAACATATAAATGGAAGCAAAAAGAGTATTTATCTCGTTAGCTCTGTCATTGGTTCTTGTACCTATCGACTCGAGACTTCTAAAATAAAACGTTTACTGAACATTTCAGACTTTGACCACAAATCTCAAAGGGAAAATTGTAAAAAGTAGAGCAAATTAGACTTTTGACCTTTGTCTTCTTACCACTTAGCCTTTTCCCTTCATTCTCTGTGACTCTGAGAGAAGCGTTGAGAAAAATCCAAATTTCTAGATTCTCAATTTCCTTTACTCTTCTATACTCTTCTATTTTTAAATTAGTTTACATTTTCTTTTATTTGAGGATTTCAGTTCTATTAGTCGTAACCATTGTAAAGACGTTTATTTTAATCACCATCTCATATTTTAACTTAAATTTGGTGGTGTGTTGTTGTTGATACACAAGAGCATTATTAGCTTTCAAATGCAATTACCTGTTTTACCGGCGACCATCACTGTTTTACCTAAACCTTACAAAATGTATAGCGGCGATCACTGTTTTACCTAATTTACAATCATTTTCTTTTGTTACCGTTATGAAAAGAATTAAAGTAAATCACTTCTTCTATGCAACCGAAGGTTAAAAAAGACTCAAACAAATGACCAAAAAGTTTCATGTTTACGGAATTACGAAGAGTATTTGATACGTATGTATTTTTCAAGTTTTTAGGCTAAGATTGAACTTGATCAAAAACAAAAAGAAAAAAAAAGGTTAAGATTGATATTATCCTGTGAAGTGTGAACCCTAACTATGCGATGATTCTAAATATTGCATATTCTTTTAAATCTTTCGTCATTAGATTTTATATTCCGAATCATGTGTTCGTTTATATATAGGATTAGTTTGATAGAGTAGCTTTTAGGTTGCATAGATAAGCACAATAGTATTGTGTGTTTGACTAGACCTATATAACTTGTGACCTCTCGAACCTAACGCTATGGACTATGGTCATGTGGAATTGCTCCTACCAGAGAATGTATCTTGTTTTTTTTTTTTTGGGTGCAAACAGTAGAGAATGTATCTTGTTAGCTCATGTAATTAAATGCTTCTCGATGTTACAATAAGAATCAGGATGAATACTTTTTTGACAAATGGAGCTGCAAGACGTTGCAGAAGCACGATATAAATTGCCCCATGAACAAAGCAGAGAAGCTACAACAAAGTTTTATTACAAACTAGAATAACTGTATCCAAAGGTCCCAAGGAATAAATAATATTTTGACACAAGATACGCAAATGACGTATCTAATATTCCAAGGTCACAAAGGAGGAGTAAATGTGTAGTTATAGAGCACGTTCACGAAACCTAAGAAAGTAGGAATACTGAAGACTAATTTAGTTCTAATAAATATTTTGTGTTCTTCTAATAAATGTTTCTCAACTATTCTCTTTTGTTTTACAAATTTTATTTAAAAATTCAAATGCAGCATATTTAATTCTTCATGTAAATACAATTTGATTTTAAGAGAAAGATATTTACTTGACCTAACATTTATATTGTCAATATTGGATTTGTAAAAGTATTAAAACAACATTCATAATAAGTAATAACGCATATATCTCGATTTCTATATTAGATTGTATATATTGGTTAAGTTTATTAGATTGATTTCCGGTTTATTAGGAATCAGTTTAGGTTGGTTTACTGTATATAATACATACATGTACAGTTTGTTACGATTGAATAATACAGAGAAAATCATTTCGCAAAACCTCTTTGCTCTCAAACTCTATTATGGTATCAGAGCATATCTTCCGCAATTCTCTGTGATTTCACCATCTTCTTCTTCAAATTCTCCATTATCTCGCCGGCGAAACGCTTTTATCATCATCGGATCTACTTCCGATCTTTTGATTTTTGCGAAAAATGGTGAGGAAAGGGGGAAAATTGAGAAATCAAAGTGAAACACCCGAGATTGAAGCATCTGCTGTGAGGATCTCTCGCGGATCAGTTATAATCGAAGATCCAGAGCTGGAAATGGCGAAACAACAACGTTCTCTTCGATCCGATGGATATGGAGGTCATGGATCTATGTCGAGGTCATCCGAAGCCTCCGATAGTCCGTTATGTCTTCAATCCTCCGATCATCCAGGTTTAATGATTGTTGCTCATACTCTAGATGGAACGAACTACAATAGTTGGGCTATAGCGATGAGGATTAGTCTAGATGCTAAGAATAAGCTTAGTTTCATCGATGGATCCTTGCCTAGACCAAGCGAGAGTGATTTTGATTTCAAGATCTGGAGTAGATGCAATAGTATGGTGAAATCATGGATTCTTAATGTTGTGAGTAAGGAGATATATGATAGCATTCTCTACTATCAAGATGCTGTTGAGATGTGGAATGATTTGTTTACAAGGTTCAAAGTAAACAATTTACCAAGGAGGTATCAGCTAGAACAAGCAGTGATGACTCTAAGACAAGGTCAACTCGATCTGTCCAGTTATTTCACGAAGAAGAAGACATTGTGGGAACAGTTAGCTAACACAAAGTCTAGGACGGTGAAGAGATGTGATTGTGATCAGGTCAAAGAGTTGCTTGAAGAAGCTGAAACTAGTCGAATCATACAGTTTCTCATGGGATTAAATGACGATTTCAACAATATCAGGAGTCAGATATTGAACATGAAGCCTCGACCAGGATTGAATGAGATCTACAATATATTGGATCAAGATGAGAGTCAGAGAGTAGTGGGTGTGTCTTCTAGACCAACCTCAAACCCTGTTGCTTTCCAGTCTCAAGCTGTGATCCCGGATCAGAATTCAATTTTGCTAGCTCAAGGAAATTTCCAGAAACCAAAGTGTTCTCATTGTTCTCGCATTGGACATGTTGCGGATAAGTGTTACAAATTACATGGTTATACTCCTGGACATCCAAGGGCAAAGAAGAACAATTATGTGGGAAGCACGAATCTTGCTAGTGCTGGTCAGATAGAGGAGAATAAGGATCAACTTAAGGAGAATGTGAGTGATGATATGTCAAAAGAACAGCTCCAACAAATGATCTCTTATTTGAGTACTAAGCTTCAGTCTTCAAGCGTCACTTCATGCCCTGAGAAAGCCATAGCTTCGACTTCTACTTCCGTACCAACTATCTCACAGATATCTGGTACATTTCTCTCTTTATATGATTTGACTTTCTATGACATGTTAACTTCCTCTATACCTCATGAAACTGAGTTGTCTTTTAGAGCTTGGGTTATAGATTCAGGAGCTAGTCATCATGTCACTCATGAGAGAAACCTTTATAGACATTATAAACCCTTAGATAAAACCTTTGTTAGATTGCCTAATGGTCAAACAGTTAAGATAGATGGTACTGGCTACATTCAACTTACGGATTCATTGTCTCTTCATAATGTGTTGCATATACCTGAGTTTAAATTCAATTTGTTAAGTGTCAGTGTTATAACTAAATCTTTGAATTCTAAAGTAAGCTTTACTTCCGATGAATGCATGATACAGGCTCTTACTCAGGACCTAATGATTGGGAAAGGTAGTCAAGTTGCGAACCTTTATGTCTTGAGTCAGGATAAATCTCTGGTTAATATGTCTTGTTCTGCATTTCAAGGTAAGTCAGTTTGCTCTGTTTCTACAAATAACTCTGATGTATGGCACAAAAGGTTAGGACATCCGTCTATAGCTAAAATAGAAACTCTATCTGAAATACTGTTGTTACCAAAATCTAAGATAAATAAAGATAAAAGTCATTGTCATGTTTGTCATTTGGCTAAACAAAAACATTTACCTTTTAAATCATTGAATCATATGAAAGAAAAACCTTTTGAATTAATTCACATTGATACATGGGGTCCTTTTTCTGTTCCAACTGTTGATGGTTTTCGTTATTTTTTAACCATTGTTGATGATTTCAGTCGTGCTACTTGGCTTTATATGTTAAAACAAAAGTCTGATGTCTTACATGTTTTTCCTGGTTTTCTTAAATTGGTCGAAACTCAATACAACTCTAAAGTTTGTTCTGTAAGATCTGATAATGCTCATGAATTGAAATTTAATGACTTGTATTTGAAAAATGGAATTAAAGCTTTTCATTCATGTCCTGAAACACCTGAACAAAACTCTGTAGTAGAAAGAATACATCAGCATTTGTTGAATGTAGCTAGGGCCCTTATGTTTCAATCAGGAGTTCCTATAGAGTATTGGGGGGATTGTGTTCTTACTGCTGTTTTCTCATTAATAGATTACCTTCACCAGTTATAGGCAATAAGACACCTTTTGAGCGTTTAACCTCCACTACTCCAGATTATAATAGTCTTAAGGCCTTTGGTTGTCTGTGTTACTGTTCTACATCTCCCAAGTCTAGAACTAAGTTTGATCCTAGAGCTAAAGCTTGTGTTTTTTTAGGATACCCCTCAGGTTTTAAAGGTTACAAGCTATTAGATATAGAGAAATACTCAGTTTCAATTTCTAGACATGTCATTTTCTATGAGGATATCTTCCCTTTTGCATCATCTAATATCTCAGATGATGTAAAGAATTTCTTTCCTCATATTACTCTCCCTGCACAAATCACATATGATCAATTGCCTTTAGTGCAAACATCTTCCGATGCTCCTCATCATCTTGACGAGTCATCATCCATGGTTTCTGTTCCTTCTGAACTTAAACCAACTAGGCAGAGAAAACTGCCTTCCCATTTGCAGGATTTTCATTGTTATAATAATAATACTCTTACTAAAACTAATACTTCTCCATATCCACTTACAAACTATATTTCTTATTCATACGTATCTCAGCATTTCTGTGCTTTTATTAATGCTATTGCAAAGTCGAAAATACCTAAAAAATTTTCAGAAGCTAGGCTGGACAAGGTATGGGTTGATGCTGCATGAAAGGAGATTGGTGCTTTTATAAGGACCAAGACTTGGAGTGTTTGTGATTTACCTGATGGTAAGGTGGCTGTAGGTTGCAAATGGGTATTCACGATCAAATATCACGCAGATGGCAGTATTGAGAGACACAAGGCTAGACTGGTGGCGAAGGGATATACTCAACGAGAGGGAATTGATTTCACTGATACTTTTTCTCCAGTTGCAAAGATGGCAACGGTAAAAATGATCTTTTCTCTCGCACCCAAGATGCAATGGTTTCTACATCAATTAGATATCTCTAATGCATTCTTGAATGGTGACCTCGATGAGGAAATCTACATGAAACTACCCCCAGGCTATGCTGAGTTACAAGGTGAAGTTTTCTCTCCTAATGCGGTTTGTAGGTTGCATAAATCTATCTATGGTCTCAAACAAGCGTCGAGACAGTGGTTTTTTAAGTTCAAGACTACTCTTGTGGGATTTGGATTCGACACATGCCATGGTGATCATACTCTTTTCGTGAAAGAAGACAATGGTCAATTCTTAGTTGTCTTGGTATACGTCGATGACATCCTCATTGCAACTACGGATTCTGCCTTAGCTTATACTCTGTGAGATCAACTGAGTTTGGTCTTCCAGCTTCGAGATCTTGGTACACCTAAATACTTTCTTGGCATTGAGATTGCAAGAAATGATGAAGGAATTTGTCTTACTCAGAGGAAATACGTTCTTGATCTGTTGGAGACTACTGGTTTTTCGGATTGTAAACCATCTGATGTTCCCATGAAACCAGATCAGCAGATGTCATTGACCAGTTTCTCTAGAAGAAAGAAGAAAAAGGTTCCTCCAGTCAAAGAAGGTGATGATGAATATGAAGTTGAACCTGCTCATCCTTCTGATTCTACACTTGCACTTTTAACGGATACAAAGCAGTATCGTAGATTGATTGGAAAACTTCAGTATCTGACTATCACCAGGCCAGACATCACTTTTGCAGTTTCTAAGCTCGCACAGTATTCCTCTGCTCCGCGGAAGTTTCATCTTCAAGCTGCACATAAGGTACTTCGTTACTTGAAGGGTACCATTGGACAAGGCTTATTTATGGGAAAGATGATGATTTCTCGCTTCGAGGATTCTCTGATGCAGATTGGGGAGCTTGCCCTGATAGTAGGCGTTCTGTTACTGGCTTTGCATTTTCATAGGTCAGTCATTGGTCTCTTGGAGGTCCAAGAAACAAGACATGGTCTCGATGAGCTCTGCAGAATCTGAATATCGAGCCATGAGTGTGATTACCAAGGAGTTGTTGTGGTTTACATATATCTTGAAATCACTCCGGGTACCTTTCTCTCTTCCAGCTTATTTGTATTGTGATAACGAGGCTGCTCTTCACATAGCGAGTAACTCAGTTTATCATGAACGGACAAAGCATATAGAATTTGATTGTCACAAGGTCAGAGAGGCGATTGAAGATGGTGTTCTGAAGACCATGTTTGTTCGCACGGGTAATCAGCTTGCTGATATTCTAACAAAAGCTTTACCTCCGGCTCTCTTCAATATAAATATGGCAAGATGGGAGTCCTCAACATCTATTCGTCTCCATCTTGAGGGGGGGGGATATTAGATTGTATATATTGGTTAAGTTTATTAGATTGATTTTCGATTTATTAGGAATCGGTTTAGGTTGGTTTACTGTATATAATACATACATGTACAGTTTGTTATGATTGAATAATACAGAGAAAATCATTTCGCAAAACCTCTTTGCTCTCAAACTCTATTATTCTAAACTAGGAATCTCCATTTCTAAGTTCTTGGTTGATAATTGGAGTTCATATATCTGAATCCAATCTCTGTTCAGTTTAAATCACATCGACTGAACTAATGACTAATGAGGAGTTTCATACTAAAAACATTACATAAGAAAAACATCAGAATTAAAGTTAAAATCAGAAAAAGTAACATTTCGTAAAATTAACTGCAAAAGAAGACAAAGCCGGTGGATTAATGATAGAAACATAGAAAAGACTAATGATAGAAATGTCAAACGTTAATAGTAGTACGTAGTAGTAGTAGAGAGTAGGCCAAAGCAACATTATAAAACACCAGTCTTAAATACCTAAAAATCACCCATTTAATTTATGGATTTTTCAGAAGCATGGCATCCATTTAGTTTATTTTTGTTTCTTTTTCTTAAATTTTCATTCATTTTATTTTGCAAAATATTTCTACAAACAGCCGAAATTTTTTCATTATTTATGTAGTTTAAAGCTTAAACATTACTGAAAATTCGTTTAAAGTTTGTTAATAAACATCATTAATACTTTTTAATCTGCCTTAGAATTACTAAAGAGATTTTAGTTTCTACTCACTACATTCATCTTTTCATAGTGTTTACTGTATATCATTTGGTGAAATTTTTATATATACGATATGATATATAATAGTAAGTAATAACACATCATTCAATTATATATATAATCCATAGAATAGAATGCTAATATATTCTATTTACCAATATATTTTCTAATTCAACAACAAAAAAATCTAAAATTAATCATTAGTGATCATGTGTTTAATAGTGTTCAATAAGGACTAGTAAAAATTCAATAGTGAATATGGGAAATAAAAAACTATTTTCTTTTTTAGTGCAACATAAAAGACTATATTAGCAATGTTTAAGTTGTGGCTAAAATCATGTATTTTTATTTATTTAGAACTTCATTAAAAATATCGTGTTAGTTATATTTCAACTTAATTGTATACTGTATAATACTATAATATAACAAAAAAATGGTTTATGAAAATGTATTAAAATAATACTATACAGTATCATTTATTTCAAGAATTTATGCAATATAATAGTTTCTCTAGTGTTAACTGCCTAAGCTAAAATAGTTATTACATCAATGAAAAGCCATTCCGTTGAAATGTTTTTTAAACTGTTTTCTCAATTTCAAAGGCTGCAATGAGCAGTTCCAATTTATTATCCTGCTATGAAGAACAGTATCAGTAATTTTGACCTAACCCCACCTGTCCTCTGTCAATTACTTATAAAAGAACAAAAAAAATTTTAAAAATTGGAGACTTATTATTATGAACTGTAAAAAGATGGAATTTAATAAGGGGAAAAGGTAAGAGAAATTGACAAAAGATAATAAATAGAGAGTATGGGATTGCTTGGAGTCGTGGCAATGTTATTGTATTGTTGTTGGTTGCACACTGCACAGAGCACAAAGTTTCATAACAGAGGTAATGTTGCAGGTGGCCCCTTCCTTCCTAAAGCTCCTTTTCTTAACTCTTTTGTCTCTTCAATTTTTTTTTTTTCACTTTTTCTAAACAATAAAATTCCATTTTTCAAATTGGATATTCTGAGAAATGACCATTAATGAATGTTAAATCTAATCCACACAACACAAATTGGATATTCTGAGAAATGACCATTAATGAATTTTTCTTACCCAAACTCACAAGATAGCAATAAATGGAATGAGTAAGTCAGCTTTAGAACCCATAAAACTTGGTCAATTTAATAGTGTTAGTGAAAAAAATATGTTTTTTAAACCATGGAAAAAACTTGGTCAACTTGTTTGTTTTGTCAACCATGGAAAAAAAATATGTTTTTAAAAATTTTGTAAAGAAAAAAAGTTACCTCATGTAAAAACAAAGTCTAAAGCCACCAAAAAAAACATAAAAAATGGATAAAAATCCTCGAAACATTAAAAGTAAAGACACTAACACAGAACACTATACAAAAAGAAATTAAAAAACAGTAATTTTTTGTTTAAAAAAGTAAAAGAAAAGTAGTAGAAGAAGAGTAGCTAAACCCAACTCTATTTTTCATTATTAGTTCTCACTTATTCACTTACCCTACAAGATTTATTTTTTAAAAACAACACTCACCTCTGCTCAGAGAGACCACACAGGCACAGAGTCCCCCATCTCTCTATCTCTCTCTTTAACACTCCCCTACAAGTAGACTTTAAGGCAACTTTTGTCTCAGTGTTGAGTAATGTAAAATACCCATCTGGTCATTTACTTAACATACTCTCTCTCTCTCTTCTCTCTCATTCTCTATTTAGATCACTTAAAGAAGAGAGATCCAAACATCATCATCAATCAAACCCATTCATCACTACTTCACTAGTACTACAATGGACTACGTAAGCTCATAAGCTCCTTCCTCTTTCTTTCTTCTTCATCTTCTTCTTGTGGGTTTTACAAAGTTTTTAACTTTTAGTGTTCTTTTTGGTTGTTTCAATCATCAGGAATACGGAGGAGGAGAGTACTGCAGGAGAGGGCACGTGCCGGCTTTTGGAAGTTGGGACTGGAACGATGCCGTTCCATTCACTCAGTGCTTCGAGACTGCGACAACTCAACAGCCAGCTTTTCTTCACTACGCTCCTTACCCTCATCAAGATCGTGATCTTTACCTCGCTGGTGACCTCTACGACAACCACCACCTTGTAGCTGCTCCCGCTGTTATCCTCCTCCCTCGTCGCCGGGTACGTTCTTGATTCTTGATTCATGTTTCCCGATTCAACACTTTGTCGCCGTGAGCTTTCTTGATTTAGTCTTATGTTCCCGGAAAATGTTTCTTTTTCAGGCTAAGGTGGGTCAAGAACCGGGGGCGGAGAAGAAAAGAAATGTCTCCAAGGAGCAACGCAACTACGAGACGGATGCGCCTGAGTTAAACGCGCCGACGAGCTGTCCAACACCGGTGGTGAAGCGGAGGATGAAGGCACCTAAGCCTGTGGATGAAGACTTGTACAAAGTCTCCCCACAACCTCTCCCAGTCAAATCCAAAAGGGTATTTAAAACCTAATTAATTTTGTTAATTAGTTAGTTTAATCTTTTATTGATACGCTTCGATGATTATTGTTTTATTAGTATAAGGTTTGATTGTTTTGGAAAATGTTAAAAATTGAAATTTGCAGAAAAGAGGAGGAGGTGGGTTTGGGTGCATTTCAAGGTGTTTTTTGCCAACACGGGTGCTTTGAAGGAGGAACAAGCGTGAGAGACTTCGAGTCAGAAACAACACTTTATTATTATATATGTTATCAAAAAGACTATGCTTTGTGAAATTATTATGTATGTATTTATTTATGCGTAGGCAAAAAAAGAAGATGATGAATCCTAAAAGATACTAGTAGAACAATGTAGCTTTTGAGCCATATTGTATTAATTAGATTATAAAAATATGAGACTTGGTTTTGCATATTTGGCTCACATCCTCTAAACTCTGCACTATATTGTTGGTAGTGATCAATGATCAGTGATGGATTTTGTTTTAGATTAGGGATGGGAAAGGAGTTAAAAGCTGAGGAGGGGAATGTTGAATAGTAGCTTAGATTCGTCTACACAAAGTTTGACTTGTGGCAGAGTTACTTACTTACCTCTTTTCTTTTGTTTTTTTTCCTTTTTGTGATTTGAAAAATAGTGGACTATATTTAAGAGGTCCTAAATGATAATTTTTTTTTTTGATATATAGTAGAAAGAAACTGGCAGAAGTCTTAATTCTTAATGGTAGATTTGGCAAAATTTTCAAAGATAGCTTTCAATATCTTAATAACCACTGAGTGGATTAACTGAATTTTTTAGTTGGTCGAATAATTATAAATGATGTGATGATATATATATATATATATAACTTTGAATTTGCAGGTTAATTAGTACTTAATCATGATTTTTAACATTTATGTCTTAGTAGTTAGTACTTTATAAACGTGAGTACCAAATAAAATCTATCAAAATTTTGATAATACATTAAAATATCTATTTGTTATTTTCAAAAAAAAAATATCTATTTGTTATATACACAAATTTACCAGAGTATGTGTAATGAATACCGAAATATAAAGTACTAGTAACGACTATAGTTAGCTGAGTTCTAACTTCTAAGCTATGTGTGGGACTTAATAAATAAATAAATTGTCAAGTTTTGGAAAGCTGGCTAGGCCTTGTTTTTTAATATTCTCTCCGTTTCATAATATAAGATGATTTGAGTTATTTTTTATTTATTTATTTATTTTTTTTTTGAATTGAATGTAAAATTTAATTCAAACTCAAAAGCCTGTTTTACAATGACTGTGGACTATTATTAATCAATTGTTGCTGAATAGTTAAGTAGAAACTTCAGTTTAAAGATAGAGAGGGTTATGGATGCACAGCAAGCCACAGTGCCAAGCCATCGTCATAGGAGTAGTCACCCTGATTGCGAATGGCAATAAATCTGTTCCGAATGGTTTTGTCAATGATCTTTACCAGCTGAGTAGAGGAAGTTTGTTGCGCCCCATGCGGCTTCTTGTTTCGCTCCTGCCAGACATGATAGATTGCAGATTGAAAGCAGTACCGTAAGATGAATATACGGTGCCTCGTGTAGCTGGGGTTATTGAGTAGAGTGAGGAGTTGGTTCCAGTCTGTTGTTTTATTAAGATGACTAGATTAGTATCCGTGCTATAGCACGGGTTAAATTTTATTTTATACAACAAATATAAATATTTTTGTTAGATATATATTTTAGCATTAAACAGTATCATCATATAACCTTGATATTTTACATTTAAACCGAATTATAAATTTATAACTAATTGTGAAAAAAAAAAGTTTATAACTTATTTTATCATAAAACTAACTACATTTTAATTGGTAAATAATAATAGAATATGTAAATAAGATATGCATCTGTTTCTGAGGAAAGAAGTACATATAACTTTAAATTGTGATATTACAAATAATAACTTTTACATAATAAACCCTATAAATCTTGATTACCAAGCGAATCCTATAAATCTCGATAATCAAGCGAACCCTATAAATCTCGATCTCGAATCTCGATTATCAAGCAAACCCGTAAAGGTAAATTATACAAATGATACACTTAAATACAACTAAAATGATTAATGTTTTAATTTTATAACCAATTAATGACTCATATATCTATTATATAGTCTTAAAAAATTATGTACTAACTGGACTCATATATCTATTATAAAAAGTTGTGTAGACTATGTGTAAGTGGTATTTTTAATTTTAAATATTTTTGGCCGTCGAAAGGATCTCCAGAGTAAATCCTATTTAAATCGGGGGATATTTAAATTTGTTAAATTTTTTTAAACAGTATATAGAAGTAGGGTATATATTGCTAGGTAAGTTCGAAATATTGTTTAGTTTAACAAAAATCACAGTTTTTATGTTTAGGGTTACCGAACTCGGAAGATTTCTCGAGTTAAAATATTTTGTTTCATTTGTGTATATCATCTTTTATTCCTTCAAATGCTATTATTATTTCCGATTAGGTTTAAAGTGGATTCATTGCTATTGCTATTATTAATAATTAATTATGAATAATTGAATAAATAAGCGATATAAGATCTAACAGTAATCAAAGTAGACCCGTAAATATCAAAAGATTATCAAATGTTATACTTATATTATTAATATGTCAATTCTATAACCAACTAATGACCCATATAACTATTATATGGTCTACCAAAAATAAGTCATGTACTTCCCTTTTATTAAAAAGGGGATTTGAGTTTAGCAAGAAGCTAAAGTTGTTTTATTTATTTATTTTGTGCCCTTGCTTGCATTTGATTGACTAAAGTACGTAATTCTTCCAAGTTTCATTTTAAAATAATCAGATGACAAAACAGTTGTATATTCAAAAATGTTGGTAGGTTGCTTCATATGTTCCTATTGTTATACTGAGAAATGTATATAAGTGAAACTAATATTTTGATAAAACAATTATGTTTTCAAGATAGAGAAGCAGGGGATGATAATATAATATGCTTTTCAAGATAGAGAACTTATATAGCATAATCTTTTGTGGCTTTCTTTTTAAACAAACTAAGATTTCATTCGTCTTAAAATCAGAATTATCTTTGCGAGAGTATGATAGATAAGGCTAATCAGAGCCAAGTACAAAAAATTTCTACGACACACATCAAGGTTCAGGAATAGAGAACGCAAAAACGACAACCATTGTTCAAACAAAAATATAGAGATAAATGAGAGCTCACAAACTCAACCAAAAAAACATACAAATCTTGGCTACTAGAGAAAGAAGCACTGAAAAGAAAATTCGAAAGAATCCGAGTTAAATAAAAAGAAAATAATTTTTTCCTTTGCTTTCACGGAGATTTTCGAGTCAAAGTACTTTGAATTGAATTGTCTAATTTATCGTATATAGTAAATGTTGAACTTTTAAGCATAATTTATATATCTAAACTTAATAAAAAAATTTAAAATAATAAATATTTAAACATATTAAAGTTTTAAAATATTATAGGATGGATTATATGGTGAAATGAGTTTAAATAGATATTAATATAAATTAAAAATATTATTAATCCAACACTTCAGTACAAGCTAAATTTTTCTTTACTATTTTTAACATCACTAATAATTAAATATGTCAAATCGAACTGATTTAGTTAAAATTGAGTGAAACAAAAAAAAATTATCAATACAGGATACCAAGGATATTAAATCCTATTTTACTATTTGCATTCATTCACAAATATTCAAATTAATCATATTGAATCAAAACGAGTACCGAATTTAAACGTAGCGTAACAAACAAACAATACCCACAATCCTACCTCTCAAACACATCTGCATAAAAAGGTGAAAATCATAACCAAAAGGAGAAGAAAAAAAACTGTAGTATCGTATTAAATTATTATTGTGAAGTTTGGACAAACAAAAGACATCCAATTATTTTCCAAAAAATAGCTTTCTATCAAACCCAAATATATACGAAATCACTTAAATTATCCTGTTGATATCTCTAGACTCTAACCCAGCTCATATATACGGTAAAGTGAATGATTGATGACTTAAAATAATTGAGAGAGAATCGTTGCGCGTGCTTGACACTCGCGGCGATTTTTTCTCCCAAACTCTTTCTTCTTCTGACCGCAACCTCTTGCACCGTCGATGGGGGTTCTCCGTCGATTCGGGCGATGAAGAGAGCCCCAAGGCCCATGGTTCTTCATCCGTAAACTGCAGCATCAACAAAGTAAAGCTTATCAAGGGAGCAGCGGAAAGGAGAAGCTTCCGCGACATACCGACGGTAAAGAGCTCTATCGGCGGTGATGCAACGCGGAGTAGAAGAGGGAGATTCACGGCAAGGATCGAGAGAGGTAGGTGGTTAGATCCGAAGACTGGAGATTCTGGCTTTTCACGGTCGTTGTTCAATGGGGGAGGTCGTCTCCGGCTAGGAAGAGCTAAGCCACCGTCGAAGGTTCTCAGATCTACTCCCTACCGCCTGTCTTCTCTCACATATGAGCCTGAATCTCGTCGACATGCAAAGCTTGGATCTCTTCTTCCTCCTCAAAGCTGCTCTACGGTGGCGGGATGGCAACGGATCTTGGATCACCATCTCCGTTTGACTCGCGTCGCCCAGGCTCACCAAAGGTCCTGATCTGATGAGTATCCGCAATCTCATGGGCGGCGGCTCAACCTGTGTTCTACAATTTGGGATTAGGGTTACAGATGACCGGTTTGATTCCGGTTCGTCATTAATTAAACCCGAGTCAATTTCGATTTTTGGTTTTACTTGGTTTGTTATATGTGGTTTAGGCCCTAAGAGGATATTGTAAATGGGCCTAAATCCGGAAATAACCCATTGGACATTTATCTATAATATTGAATAACCTTTAACAAAAAAAAAAGAATGATTGATGACCTCCTTCGCTCTTTTTCATTTAAATTTTCACTGCTGACACTTTTATAACATAAAACAACGTTGTCGAAAATCTTCTCCTCCATCTTGTTAACTTTTTCACTATATACTGATGGTACTTGTTTTTTGGAATTTATGGATTGGATGGATCTTGTGGAATATATCATATATGCTTTATTTAACCATAATTTCATTCATTTTTTTGGAGAGAGATAGCTTTTTTCTTCGGCTACAAATCATTATATTCTCTCTTTTTTTTTTTTTTTTTTTTTTTTTCATTTGTATTTTTCTCCACAATATTTTTATAACTTTTCTATAGCAAACTTTTCATAAAAGTAGGTTTTTCGTTTTTTTCTTCTTTCAAATTGAGTTTCAATCGTTGACAAAAAACAATTCAGTTTAAGCTTAATTTAACGTTAAAGACTTAAAGTTTTTTTTTTTTTTTTTTTTTTTTTTTTTTTTGTCAAGGAAAGACATAGGAGGATGTATTGAAACCATGATTTTGGAAGATTTGATGGGATTTAAGAAATTTGGAATTTTGAAAAATTTTAGGGAAGTTGATATGATTTATTATAAAATTCTTTCAAATCCCACATAAAACCATGAGATTTGGATTTCTCTATTTTTAACTAAACAAATCCCAGCTACATCCTCCAGAATCTCAAAAATCATTAAAATCCAAATACACAAACTGTTTTGAATAACAGTGAATTTTAAAGTAGATTTTTAAATCATCAGTTCAATAACAGTGGATTTTAATAGACTTTTTAAAATACATGATTGAATAACATAGGATTTACAAGTTTCACACAAATCACTTAAAATGTCAAGTTGAATACACCCCCCATAAAGTATCACATAAATGTTGGGCGTGACTCTTAAATAAATTATGAAAGTCTTGTCTTTCTTTCTTATTAGGTTCTAACTTACAACTATTAAAAATCCAGCTATAATTCTTTTAATTAATTTTCTAATCAAATTATTTCGTCTTTTTATTATCTTTTAAATAAATAAATGGAAAGAAAAGAAAAGAAGATACACGTTCAAATAAAGGGAAAAAGTGGGTAATTTAAGAAAGAAAAGAAGACAAAGGTGGTGGAATTATGGCAATCAAATGTCATTAAAGGAAAGAGAGCCACGCTTTTAAATTAGGTAAAGAGAATGGTAGCACTCTAAAGCACACTTAAAGCAACTATAGATTGATCAAATTAGCTTCTACTTTGTTACTTTGTCGCGAGATGGTTATTTTATTATATTTTTACTTTCTATTACAATAATAGAGAAGTTTTTTAGGATGAAAATAGTTGAATAAATACAACAATAAAAATAGGTTGAATTGAAAAAATAATATTTCTTTTTTTCAAACAAATAAAAATAAAATATTTCTACAACTTACTATTTGTGATGAAAAGTAAGCATAAATAGATTCATTTATGCCACTACAAGTTTAAAAAGTTGAACAAATAATATATAAATAAAGCAAAAGATTTACCTTTTTTTTTACTGAAAAAAGATTAATTTTTTTTTTTTGTTTTGTAATTGGATAAGTAAAATGAAACATTTCTTCAATTTGTTTTATTTTCCTATCAATGTTTATTCCTATAGGGGTGATCCTAATTATATAATCATTCAAAGTCCAAATTTATTCTCATAAGTCATAAGGCGTTTTAATCTGATCGTATGTGTTTGATGACCCATGCATGCATAGACATGTGGTCTAAATGTCTAACGAATCGAAGACAAAAAGTAGTTGGTGATTATACAAACGCATACGTTCACATCATCACGAGTTTTGCCCATGCAAGAGTAATATAAATTAATCTATTTGTTTTTCGTTCTTTTTAATTTGCTCCTTCGTGCTATTTTATCACCATCGCAAAAATTAATCAATGTATATCATAGAATGATAGAAGTGATCGACCAATACATATCTTATAAATTTAGCTTCAATATATTGTCCGTTTCCCACTTTCTTAAAATGTTGAATAACTCACATTTTATTAATTTTCTGTCTAAATATAGCATGTGTCTGGGTCGTTAAAAACCAACATAAAGTTTAAAAACCCTGGAAAACTATTTTCTTGTTAAATTTATATGGCATGTTTTATACTTGTGTTGTAACCATTTTATATCGTAATACAATTTTCAAGAGAGGAGGCGAGGCCAATTAAGAGTTTCGACTTGACCATTTCTTCGTATTTGTGTCTTCTCTATTTCCAAAGTCTTGAAAAATGGAAGCAGATGGAAGAAAAAATTAAATAAGTCATTTTGACCGTTTTCACTATGTTTTCTATATAATCCACTTTTGTTTTGCAACGACAAATATACTATTCTATTGATATGGCGACTCCAAATAACAAAGAGCATTTCTCGGGTGGACTTGCAAAGGTTTTGGCAGAACAATGGCAAGTTGACGTACGGCTCAAGGCAGTTAATAGTGATGATGAGGGTTCAACTATCTCTGCCCACAAACTTATTCTGGTCTCTTCTTTTCATGCTTCCTTCTCTATATTTTGATATCATCATCTAATTCAATTCAAGAATCAACTCTAGTCTCTAGAAATGCTTTTGTTTTCGGGGTGTTGACGTGTTCTTAATGAAGTTTTATCTTTATGTATGTTTGGAAATTGAATAGGCATCAAGATCTGAGGTTTTTAAGAAGATGCTGGAATCAGACGAGCTTAAGACTTCTTGGGTTAAATTTCCAAACATACATAAAGTTAAAAGCTTTTGTTGTTAAGACTCTCTCAGAAATGAAACAAGAAGAGTTGGAAGCTTTTGTTGAGTTTATATACAGTGATGGCTCTATGCTTTCTGAGAAAGTGAAGAAACATGCTCGGTCACTCTATCTTGCGGCTGATAAATATGAGATTCTGCATCTACGAGACCTATGTAGAACTAAGCTTATATCTTCTCTGAGTTTGTCGAATTCTCTTAACCTCCTTGAGTTCGCTCAAATCCCTTTTGACAAAGTACTTAACGATGCAGCCTTTAGCTATATCATAACGAACATAAGTACGATTGCTATCTTTGATGAGTTCAAGTTGTTCGTCGCCAGTAACCCAAATCTTGCCGTGGAGTTAATGAAGGCTTCTCTTAGTAAGTCAAGATGTTATTCATGTGGTTACAACAATGCTCAATATAAGACTAGAAGCAACTGTTATAGTTGTGGTTGCTACCTTCGTTGAATCACCACACTGTATTCCTCTGGTAACCCTTTTTCCCCATTTTCAAGGGTGTATCTCCAAAACATAACAAATCGCATATTAAAATAATTAGATTTCAGATCTATTTTTACCAAAAATTATATCTTTTCTATGCATGCGAAAACATTTTTTTTTTGTTGTTGAGAAAATAGATCGACTGTTAATGTGTATATTGTTCATCTTAATGGTATTAAATTAGAACAATTCTTGGGTTCATAAGGTGAGCTCCTTTGTTCACTTCTCCTTATTTTAGCCAATGAGAATCTGACAGTTAAAAATACATTTAATTTAAACTTCTTATAAAATAAGGAAACAAAATCTGTATACATTATTATAAAATTAAAAACTTAAACCGCTTATTTATAAATCCAAACCGATATATAATTTCATTCTAATTATAAAATCTAAACCATAACTATCTCATTTGTAAACCCAAACCGATATAGAATTTCGTTCTAATTGTAAAATCTAAACCCTAACCATCTCATTTGTAAACCCAAACCGAAATATAATTTCGTTTTAATTGTAAAATCTAAACCCTAACCACTTCATTTGTAAACCCAAACCGACATATAATTTCGTTTTAATTATAAAATATATATCCTAACCACTTCATTTGTAAACCCAAACCGACAAATAATTTCGTTTTAATTATAAAATATATATTCTAACCACTTCATTTGTAAACCCAAACCGACAAATAATTTTGTTTGAATTGTAATATCTAAACCCTAATCACCTTATTTGTAAACTCAAACCGATACATCATTTCATTCTAATTGTAAAATCTAAACCAAGCCAATATTTAACTTTCCTTAAAAAGAATTCTACATAATTTGTTTCCTTAATCTATTTTGGTTTTTAATTTTAATTTTGATTTAATTTTTAGATAAAATAATTTATAGAAGATTCTGATTGGTTGAAAAGGAAGAAGTGACGAGAAGGTTCACCCCAGGAGTGAACCTAAGTATTTCTCAATTAATTATTGGTACCAGCGCTCTTGGACTAGAAAGCGTTTACTGGAGTAGAATGTGTTGTCGTTGATTGCTTCGTACGTACGTAATTCCTATAGAGATATTTGGTTTCTATCAAAAAAAAAAAGAAGTGAGACCTGGTGATTGGTATGTTGTACCCTTGTTCTACCTTATTGGTCCTTGACGTTCGTCGTTAATGATGAAGATTCTTATTAGATAACTCACATGTAAAATACAGTATACTATACTTGTATAGCTAGAGTATATTGTAGTTAGTTGGATATACTTGTACATAATATAAATACAGTTTGTACAGTCACTTTACTTATTAATGAGAAATACAGTATTATTTAGCTCTATGCTTTACTATTGATATGGTATTAGAGAACTAACAGAATTTCAAAGCTTCCGCCATTGTTTCTCATTCATCTTCTTCGCTTGAGCTGAAATTGAGCTCGCATCTTCAAATCATGAGCTGCTCTCATCGATTTCATCCTTGGTTTTTGTTTCGCTGTGCTCAAGTTTATTTTGTTTGCTTCTTTCATTTTCTTCTTCTTACTCTTGATTTCGATTTCTTTGACCTAGATCTATTGCTATCTCTTCCATTCAATCAATCGGCACAGATCCTCTTCGTCGTTCTCAATTTCATCATGAGAGATGGGATTGATTCATCAAGTTCCAACAGCGAATCAAAGTAATGTTCATCAAGCTCCAGATCAATACGAGAATCCGTATTTCTTGCACGCGGCGGATCATGTCGGACTCGTGCTTGTTTCCGATGGTCTTACCAATGGATCTGAGTTTCATTCTTGGCGTCACTCTATTCGCATGGCGCTTAACATTCGTAACAAACTCGGATTAATAGACGGTACTATTCCTAAACCTGCTGATACTCATTGTGATGCTGGATCTTGGTCTAGGTGTAAGGACATGGTAGCTACCTCGTTGATGAATTCGGTTTCTAAAAAGATTAGCCAGAGTTTATTGTTCATGTCTACTCCTAAGACTATTTGGAAAGATTTGTTGTCTCGTTTTAAACAAGATGATGCACCAAGAGTCTATGCGATTGAGCAACGTTTGAGTACAATTCAACAAGGTTCTCTTGATGTTACTTCTTACTATATAGAACTGGTCATATTGTGGGAAATACACAAGAATTATATTGAGTTACCGGTTTGTACCTGCGGTAGATGTGAGTGTAATAGAGCCGTCTTATGGGAGAAGCTCCAACAACGCATCAATGTTACTAAGTTTTTCATGGGACTCAATGAGAGCTATGAAGCTACTCGGAGGCATATCTTGTTGCTTAAACCTTTACCCAATATTGTTGATGCATACAATATGGTGACACAGGATGAGAGACAGAGGACTATTACTCCCACTACTAAACTTGAGAATGTGGTGTTTCAGAATGCTGGTCCTTATGAAGTGGTTCCTTCTAGCTATTACAATGCTGAAGCTACGCAGAATATGAGTGTTGGTTACTACAATGGTCCTCCGGATAACACGGCATATGCAGCGGTGAACTACAGACCTAGTCAGCATCCGTATTGTACTCATTGCAACCGTCCTGGTCATACGGTTCACAAGTGCTATAAGCTAAATGGCTATCCACCAGATCATAAGTTTGGACCAAGAGCTTCTGCTCAACAGTACTCTCTCCGTCGTAGCCAAACAACTTCAGGGCAATGCCCATCGTTTCCTCAAAAGTCTCAATTCAAAGAATCTCAGTATGCACGACCTGGTCTGGTGGCTAATGCAGTGACAAACCCTGCTCCTTTTTACAATACACAGCCTGCATCTCTCTATATGCTGTCACCGGCTACGAATGCTATTAATCTTGATTTGTCACAATTTAGTAATGATCAGATTCACTCCTTGATCCATCAACTCAACACTCATGTCAAGCTGCCTGAGCAGTCATCTCCTCATCTAACTGCTACGATAACTGAGAGTGGAGCCATGACACCTACTTCCACCTCTGGTACTGTTTCATTTGAATTTCCTTCTTCTAATCTCAGATATGAAAATCACTCATTCACTTTTCAACATTATTCACTCACTTCTTTAAACTCTACTCTCCCCAATGGTGCTTGGATGATTGACAGTGGAGTCACTAGTCATGTTTGTTCTGACTTGGATTTGTTTAGTGAAGTCTTTCCTGTTTCAGGTGTTATAGTCTCACTCCCTAATGGCACTAGATTGCCAATTACTTATACTGGCACCATACATAATTCAAATAATCTTGTCTTGCATGATGTGTTGCATGTCTCAACTTTCAAGTTCATTTTGTTGAGTGCTAGTTCTTTGCTACATCGTAATAAATGTTTTGCACATTTTTACTCAGATACAAGTTTTCTTCAGGACCCTTCTCAGGACTTGACGAATGGTAGAGGCATCTTAATTCACAGTTTTTATATCTTGGAGACTGACGTTCTTACTGCAAATTTCTGTGGATCCTTGCTCGTAGATGGTGACCTTTGGCATCAACGCTTAGGACATTCATCTCCTGCCAAATTACAACATATGTCACATACTTTACCTATGTCTAAGTCAAGTTCTTTACACTGTCAAGTTTGTCCATTAGCAAAACAAAGAAAGTTGTCTTTTCCATCTAAGAATCATTTGTCTTCTTCACCATTTGATCTAGCTCATTTAGATATTTGGGGTCCAATTTCTGTTGAGTCTGTAGAAGGTTATCGATATTTTTTAATAATAGTGGATGATTGTACTCGAGTTACATGGCTTTATATGCTAAAAAATAAAAGTGATGTCTCTATTGTTTTTTCCTGATTTCATTAAACATGTTCAAACTCAACATCAAACTCTTATTAAAGCTATTCGTAGTGATAATGCTCCAGAGTTAGCTTTCACTCAACTTGTTAAGACTCATGGAATGATACATCAATTTTTATGTGCATACACCCCTGAACAGAACTCTGTCGTTGAATGTAAACACCAACATTTGTTAAATGTTGCAGGAGCATTATTGTTTCAGTCTAATGTTCTTTTGCAATATTGGTCAGATTGTGTGCTTACTGCTGTTTTTTTAATCAATCATACTCCTTCTCCTTTATTAGATAAAGTTTCTCCTTATGTAGAATTATACAAGAAAAAACCAGATTATAGTTTCTTGCGTTCATTTGGTTGTCTTTGCTATGCTTCTACTCTTGTAAAGGATATGAACAAGTTTACACCTAGAGCTGAGTGATGTGTTTTCTTAGGCTATCTTTCGGTTTATAAAGGCTATAAAGTTTTGAATCTTGAAACTAATATGGTTTCTACGACTCGAAATGTTGTTTTCCATGAGACTATTTTTCCATATAAAACCATTTCATCTGATTTACCGAAGCATGACTTGTTTTCTAAAACCATAATGCCTTATCTACACATGTCGCACTTGATTCACTGATTCCTGTTTCATATCCTGTTTTTGATGGTAATGTGTTGGCCTCTGATCCTGTTACGAGTGCATCATCATCACTGTCACCTGTAACACACTCTAGTGCCACTCAACCTTCATCATCACGAGAGACTGTGACATCTGCTTCAGAACAGGCTCCTCTGATCACAACTAAGTCAAAACAACAGGTAAAGGCTCCAGGTTATCCGATTACAATTGCAATCTTATTCAACTTCTACTTCATCTGACTCTACTTCCTCTTCACCTTCAGATTCTTTTCCTCTTTATCCTCTTTCATCTGTTATCTATATTAACATTTTTGAAGTACATTTTGGTTTATGCCCTTTAAGTTTTACTTATATATATTTTTTTTTACAACATTAATCCCTAAAACAATTTCATAAATAACATTACAGAGAAATTCAAATACTAAACTTTCTTAAATTGACCAACATTTGTTACATTTATTGCCATAAAATCTTAACAACATCTATACATTACGATTTTTCCAAAATCAACTCTACCCATTAAAGTTTTAACCCATTAAATCTCAAAAACTATTTTTATGGATGCTAGAATATCTCAAATTTAAATGATATACAACAGATTTTCCATAACAAAAGTTTACTATCCCCATAATTATATTAACATTAATAAATTTCCTAAACCGAAAATCCAATTATAAAATGTCACATTAAATATGTTGAAAACCCCCATATATTTTGGTTTATTTTTTACTTTTTGAAGAAGTACCAAAAAATTAAAATTCTATTAATTATCATAAACTATATATATTGACATGGAAAATTTATAAACTATAAAAATATGCTAATTTAAGTAAAACAATTAACATAATTAAACTTGATAAAAAACTTATTTTAATTATTTTTTTACGCAAAAACTTATTTTAATTTTGGTGAGACAGATTGATATTAATCTCGTATAGGGAGTTAAGTGGAATTGTTTTTTTTAAACACTTTTACATGTGTACCAGGAGATAAATGTATTACTAGACTATACATATACCACACGGGTTAAAACCTTGAAAACACTACAAAAATCCTATACTTTGAATACTTATATCAAATACCTGTAAAATTTTATATTTTTAAAATTAATAAAACAATAATAAAATAACAAATAAATACAATATAAATTTAAAATTTTTAAAATTAAGGTTTTTAAGGTTTATTTTATCAAGTTTAATCCTAGTTACATATTCAAAACTTAAGCCTTCCTATCAGGCTTTTGTTCTTTCTTGTTCAATTAAAACATAACCGACTTATTTCCATCAAGCCATGGCCCATCCTCATTTTCCGAAAGCTATGGATATGGAGATTACAGCTCTTGAACAGCTTCGCACATGAACTGTTGAATCTTTACCCCCTGGTAAGCCTATGATTGGGTGTAAATAGATTTACACTATCAAATATAACCCAGATGGTTCGATTGACAGATATAAAGCATGCCTGGTAGCCAAAGGATACACACAGCATGAAGGTATTGACTACATTAAGACATTTTCTCTTGTTGCCAAACTCGCTAGTGTCAAGTCTGCAAAACTTGGTTGGACTCATATACAAATGGACGTCACGAATGCCTTTCTACATGGTACTATCGATGAAGAGATCTACATGAGTCTTCCTAAAGGCTATACTCCTGCAAATGGTGCACCTTTACCTCCAGATGCAGTGTGCAGGTTATACAAATCCTTGTATGGTCTCAAACACGCATCACGGCAGTGGTACCATTGTTTCTCTACTGTGGTTCTCAGTAAGGGTTTTGAGCAATCTCATGTCGACAATACTTTGTTTGTCAAGCAAACTGGAGACTCATTCATTGCATTATTGGTCTATGTCGATGACATTATGATTACATCCAATAATGACTTTGATTTACAGGCTCTTCAAGCTGCTCTACACAAAGCTTTTAAGATTAAAGACCTAGGCGTGCCCAAATACTTCGTTGGTCTTGAGATAGCAAGGAATTCTTCGGGGATCTCTATTTGCCAACGCAAGTATGCTCTGGATATTCTTGCCGCAACTGGTATGCTTGCTTGTAAACCCGAGACTGTTCCTATGGATCCGACAGTACACTTAAGTAGGAAATCAAGAACGTTATTAGCAGATGGCAATTCGTATAGGGAATTGGTTGGACGATTGTTATATCTAACCATTACTAGGCAAGATATTACATTTGCCGTCAACAATCTTAGTCAGTTCCTTTAATATCCCACCGATGTCCATTATGCTGCTGCTCTACGAGTGCTACGCTATATCAAAAGTAATCCAGGGCAAGGTATTTTCTATTATGTGGATACGGAACTCTGCCTCAATACGTTCAGTGATGCGAATTATGGTACATGTTCTGATTCTCGACGATCAGTTACTGGATTCTGTGTCTACCTTGGTATGTCCTTGATGTTGGAAGTCCAAGAAACAGGGAACTGTTAGTCGCAGTAGTACTGAAGGAGAGTATAGGAGCATGGCCTTAGCAACTTGTGAACTTCTTTGGTTAACTCTGTTGCTGAAAGATTTAAAGGTAACGATACAGGTTCCTGCCAAAATTTTTTGTCACAACTAATTGGCTATGCACATTGCGTCTCATCCAGTCTTCCATGAGAGGACAAAGCACATTGAGATTGATTGTCACACAGTACGTGATCAGGTAAAGAATGGCTTTTTGAAGTTGTTTCACGTTAGTAACGCTAATCAGCACGCGGATATACTTACTAAGCCTTTAATTCCTAGTCGTTTCATTCTTTGTTATCTCGTATGTCCATTTCAAGTCTCTTTCTCCTTGATACAGCTTCGGTTTAAGAGACTTGAGGGGGGGGGGTGTATTAGATAACTCACATGTAAAACACAATATACTATACTTGTATAGCTAGAGTATATTGTAGTTAGTTGGATATACTTGTACATAGTATAAATACAGTTTGTACAATCACTTTACTAATTAATGAGAAATAGAGTTTTATTTAGCTCTATGCTTTACTCTTGATAATTCTCTCTGTATAGGACAAATGCGAAAACATGTCACTCTCTGAACAACCTTTGTTGGTTGCCTACTAGACCTGAAAGAAAGTCTCACTATTAACCTCGAAACTTTATTGATGTACAAATGTTGTCCAATTAGAAAATTAAAGTCTCAAGGCAAGCGGTCGAAATTCTCTTTATTAACAAGATTTGGCCAAATACAAGATTTTGAGTAAAAAGCTCGTCGACGAGTTACAATGTCTCGACGAGGCCGAGACGAATGTAAGCTAATACGAGCTAGTAGAGAGATGATCGATGGGGACGACTTGCGAAGTGTCATTTTCCTTTCTGGCAGCGTTCTCGCTATTTCTTTACTATTTTTGATAATTTATTCTTCCTATTTTCTCAAGTGTCATATCTCATATTTATTAGGAAATGTCAGATCGTTAAATGACCAAAAAGCCCTCATTGCTGAAAGCGCCGTCTGCTCGTTGGGTCTTATTCTTCGGCCTTGTGGTGGGCCTAGAAATAGATTGTGGACGGGCCTTTATAGGGTGTAGGTCCACCCCTAACAAACTTTGTTATTTTTTATGCAACTTGGTTACTTATTACAAAAACGAGAAAACCTAGTGGACTGTACAATAGACAAATAAGTATTAGCAGTGTATCTTGCTTTAGATCTTCTTGTTAATGCAAAGAGACCTGTACTCTTCTATGAAACACAAACAAAAGAATTTCCTAGACGAAGTAAAGCTTAACCAATCTACAAGTGAGTGCATATGTTTAGAATTGAATTCAATGTCTGCTTAAAGCTTCATGCCAAGCATTCATCGTAGTAGTCACATATATGGACATTTTGCGAAACATATTCAGAATAATAAAGGATAATACCCGCTAGTATTTAAAACATCAATTTGTAATCTAACTATAGTCTGATCACAGTCTTGTACTCCTATGTAGATTTTATTTTGTTTCATAATATAAGTATGTTTTTTATTTTCTAGATAACTTTAAAATTAATTAGTATTTATTATTATTTATTTTATTCAGTCTTGTTTGTGATTGATTAAACTTTTAAAAGTAATTATTCCTTATTATTGGTGTTTTTGTATAAAACATCTCATAATTTGAATAAGAGGGGAGTACTATTTCCAAAATAAATAAAAAGTTATCTCCGTATCGTCAAAAATTTATGGCATGCGACTTCAGTTAACCGAAGTACCGAACCAAACTGAGATGAGCCGGCTTTTGCAGTTCTTGTTTAACCGAAACGAAATGGTTTGGTTTGGTTTGGTTTGTTTCGGTTCTTGGTTAAATTGATTGATTAAAATTGATTAAAAATGCTTAAATTGTATATTTTTGATTAAGTGGGTAAGTCAGTTCGGTTTAATTTGGGTATTAGTGAAAACCTATCTAATTTTGGTAGTCCGGTTGATTAAAAAAATTACACAAAAAAAAAAACTGATCGGGTTTACGCAAACCAAATCGAAATTCTCAGGTAAACCAAACCTAAATGGAAAATGTGCTGTTTGGCTCAGCTGAGAAAACCGAAACCGAACCAAAACGAAAACCAAAATTCTCGGTACGGCTAGATTGGGGTATATTGTGGTTCGGTTCAAAACCACGGCCCTAGTCAATATCGTGATTTAGGCCATCATGCTGCATTCACTTGCCATGTAAAAGTTTTGTAGCTGGAGAGTTTTGGTGTTTTGATTTTGTTTGTTGTTTCCATGAAAGAACAACAAAAATAAATAAAGGAGACATCACCAATTGAGAGAACCTATCCACTAATGAAAAGCAAATGTTTGTTTTTTCTCATATAAACTTTCAAAATTGAATTAAGAGGCAACAAACAACTGTGAATTTCAAAATTCCATTCAGGGGCAATCTCGTATAATTTCCCTCAGAAAAAGGCGATCGGTGATGAGCAGCGCGAGACTGTGCTCTCTTGTGTCGGAGTTAGGTTACGAAGGCGCCGGAAAATTAGATCCCGACAGCTTCGAATGGCCGTTTCAGTATGACGATGCTCGACCTATCCTTGACTGGATCTGTTCCTCTCTTCGCCCTTCCAATGTCCTCTCTCTCGCCGAACTATCACTGTATGTTTTTTTTTTCGCTCCCATTCTCAGATTCAAATCGAATGTCTCACTTTTCAATCTTGTTTTGTTTCCGGGTTAGGTCGAATATGATTTGGTTTTGGTGAAAAGGGTATATATTCCATTTTGGTGAAGCTTGAATTATCGCAGTTAGGCTAATCATTGTGGTTATACTTTCGATTGTTGTTGATAGCTAAGCTTATTTATTTTCTCACTATTCATTGTCTTGCTGCATCTTTAGTTTTACCGGAACTTATTAGCAAAGATTCAGATACATTTCTTTGCCGTTAAAGTCCATGTGCTTCTCTCTATGTAGTTATTTCATATATCAGGTGGTTAATTGGTTGTTTTTCTTGTTTCTGTATCCAGATATGAGCAATTTCAAAGAGATGGGAAGCTCTTAGAGGTAACCCCTTGTGTCATTCTTCTATCCTCGGCTTTTTAAGAGTTTCTTGCGCTGTTAATTCCCCTGCCTTCTTACTATGCATTTTTTTGCATGGATTCAGGGCGAGGATCTGGACCAGGCTTATGATAGCATATCAGCATTTTCTTCCAGGAGAAATAATCAGGAGGCGGTTTTTGGAGCAGAAGAAAGTATTAAAGAAGTAAGGTTAGACCTTCATATCCTATATGCCATTCTGTACTTTCTGTTCCATGCCCTCTATTATAATGTTCTTGAGTAAATTTTGCCAAGGACTTAGTCTCACATCACTTGAAACAAGTACAACTTTCCAGGTTTCTTAGTGTGAGATATCATGTGTGCACTAAGTTTATTGACCTATGGTGCATGGTGGGTTAATTTTGTTGACAACTTCGGTTTCATGTCACTTTTCTCCTTAGGTCATCATCAGGCATTTGCATTAGTAATTATAAGTTTCTTTGTGGTGTTTTTATATAAATGTATTTTGTTATCCCCTGTGAGAAATGTCCAGGGACTTTATTTCTCATCACTTGGATTTTCATGTATGACATTCAGGTTCTTATTGAGTATGTTCTCACAGGTGTTCATAACTAGATTTTGTTAATGTAGTTGTAGTTACAAATAATTAGATCAGCACCACTGACAGATTCTTTTTAACTGACAGAGATGCAACTCTGGCGCATAAGGCTGAAGCCTTAGAGTTGCAGAGACAGCTAAGGCGGTTACAGACTCAATATGATTTGCTCACTGGCCAATCTTCAGCTCTGATCCAGGGGAGACGTGCTCGAGTTGCTGCAACTTCTGCTGTCACTGGACAGATAACAACAATAGAAGACAGCTTATCTGCTAGAAATTTGCAGGTTTGATACATGTCCTCAGACAATTGTTAAGTGGAATGTGGAATTCTTTTGGTCATTTATAAGTTTGTGATTTTTACTTTTGATATTTTCCTGTGATTAAGATGAATGGAGTTCTAGGAAGACTGGCTTCCACTTCTCAAGAGCTGGCACATTATCATTCCGGCGAAGGTTTCCTTCTTATACCTTCTCTTTTGGTTTCACTTTTCCATACCTGGTGAACTACTGTAAATCTTCTTTGAAGCTGAATTTTGTAATTGGCTTTAATGCACTATACTTTTAAATTAGTTGCATAAGGTAGTTGCGAATCTGGTAGTTATTTGAAAGATCAATTAGTTAGATTGGTTTTTCTTTGTAGCTAAGATTTCGTTTATGGTATTTTTCTATTAGTTATCTGTTTTAAGAGTTTCATGGAGGCAGTAAGTTGTATTTTCTGTAGACGAAGAAGGGGGCGTTGACAGCTATGTCAGTAAATTTTCATCAACTCGTTTAGCCAACTTAATTGGCTGTTTTCATATGTGCAGAGGATGGAATTTACTTAGCATACTCCGATTTTCAGGCCTACTTGGCTGGAGATTCAGCCTGCACAAAGGAGCTAAATCAGTGGTTTGCAAAGCAACTAGACACAGTAAGTGGATGTCATTGCTGATGATTTCAGCTTCTCTTTATCATATAGAAAATTCAAGCTAGTTGGGATCTTATCCATAGTATGGTTTGACAATTTCTGAGAATGTAGAAAGTATAATGTTATTCAGCTTAATGTGAATATATCTGCTATCATGTCAGGGGCCATACCGTTTAGTTGCGGAGGAAGGAAAATCAAAATGCTCATGGGTTAGTCTTGATGATACATCAAACATGTTGCGAGGTAACTTTACTACAGTGTGATTTGTGTTTTTTCAGATGTACATTTGCGTTGCCTGAAAATTATGTAACTTCTGTAGAATAAAACTCCTCCGTTTTTTTATTGTGCATGATTCTTACTTGTTCGAAACTATTGTCCATCTTTAACTTATCTATTTACAATGCAGCAGATTTGGAAAAGTCACAGCATCAACGTGTAGCTGAACTGCAACGACTTCGATCTATGTATGTTTTATGTGGTACTACGGCAATATAACTTTCATCTTTCACCTTGACCATCACCCTAGATTTGAATCAAGTCTTTTAGTTCAGAAAATTGTATATGTACAAGGGTCTCTCTTGCTACCTGGCCAGACTTCAAAAATACTGGAGACCACTTAGTGGTATAGACAATTATGGTATTTTCACGCATACAAGTTTTCTCACTCTCCTAGGAATATTTTTTGTTATTCACAGCTTTGGAACAAGTGAGAGACAATGGATTGAAGCCCAGGTCGAGAATGCTAAGCAACAAGCTATCCTCTTGACACTCAAATCTCAAGTAACATCAGTTGAAGCTCATATTCATTTTGATCTACATTCTCTAAGGTATAAGAACATGAAAATTGAAGCAAGACTTTGACGTTTTCATACTGTATTCCGGTGATCATTTTCATACCTGTGCAGGAGAAAACATGCAGATCTAGTTGAAGAAATCTCAACCCTTTATCAGAAAGAAGAAAAACTTTTATCTGAGGTTTGTTTTATATACTCAATTCTTGACATTTCAAGTATCCTCTTTCCTAAACTATAACAAGTTGGTACTTCTTTGAATTACATACTTGCTTAATATGTTCTTCTTTTCAGACGATTCCTGAACTATGTTGGGAGCTTGCTCAACTCCAGGACACCTATATCTTGCAAGGTATTCAGCATTTACACTTTGCTTATTACTTGTAGCTCTTCGACAATATTGGGCTTTCATATGATTTTCATCATAACCTTCTAGGTGATTACGATCTAAAGGTCATGCGTCAAGAGCTGTATATTAGTAAACAGAAAGTGGTATGTTGGCCTTCAGTTTTATTTGTTTTATTTTTTATTTTTTTTATTTGATATCTTCAAGATATGTTGGACACAGTACTGCGTGTTTTCCGTGTTTGAGATATCAAGATCTACTTGTCAATCTGTCTTTCATTTCGGAAAATTTTGTTGCAGTTCATCAATCATCTTGTTAATCAGCTAGCAAGACACCAGTTCTTGAAATTAGCATGCCAGCTAGAAAAGAAAAACATGCTTGGAGCATTCTCTCTGCTAAAAGTAATTGAATCTGAACTTCAGGGTTACCTCTCCGCCACAAGAAGCCGTGTGGTATGGTCATAGTCATAGTTTCAGTGTACTCTTTCCTGCAAGTTTCAGATAATGAAACTAATTAATCTTTTCACTATATATACAGGGGCGGTGTTCAGCACTGATTCAAGCTGCATCCGATGTGCAAGAACAAGGAGCAGTAGATGATCGTGACAGCTTTTTACATGGAGTTAGAGATCTCTTGAGCATTCACTCAAGTAGTCAACTCTGTTGTTTTACACAAATTGTTCCCTTTTGTCTGGTATTATCCAAACCTAATTTAGGCTGACAACCTTCATTCTTCCTGTTATAGATGCCCAGACCGGGCTTTCAAGTTATGTCTCTGCTCCAGCCATCATTCAGCAGATAGTTGCTCTTCAGTCGGATTTGTCGTCTCTTCAGTCTGACCTCGAGAATTCCCTTCCAGATGACAGAAATAGATGCATTAACGAACTGTAAGTGCAAAATCCTCATAACATTCCTTATTCTCGTACACAGAAACACGCAGTAACTACTCAAATTTGTAACTGAGGATTATTTTTCTCATTCCTCATTCCTCATATATCACTATTGTCTTTCCTCTGTTTCTCAGGTGTACCCATATTCAGAACCTGCAGCAACTACTCTTTGCGTCTTCAACTACGGCACAGCCTATATTGACACCATGGGTAAAATAATTCTCAGTTACAAATTTGAGTAGTTAATCTAAACCAATATATGGAAGTTTAACTCATGTTGTTTCCTTCATGTAACATTAGCCGCTGATGAAAGAACTTGACGAAATGGGGAAAATCAACTCCAAACTCTCTACAGCAGTGGAAGAGGTCACGCTCGAGCACCGCAATAAAAGAGAGGCGAGTCTTAATCTGTTAATTTTATTTCCGCTCGCACAAATGGATATGTATTAAAGTGAAATAGAAAATTTGAATATACTATAATTGCTGCAGATCGTGAAGCATCACGCAAAGGACGTGGAACTCCAAAGGCGGGTATTTGTGGACTTTTTCTGCAACCCAGAGCGGTTGAGAAGCCAAGTGAGGGAACTCAACGCACTCGTTCGTGCTCGCCAATCCTCATCGTAGGTCCTCACCATAAGTACATAGCACAAGTGACCTCTCTTAGTTTTTTCCTTTCCAAGTTTGTCATTACACTTCCTTTGTGATTGTATACAGAAGGGCCTTTATCTAGTTGTTGATTGATTTTACTTACTGCTCATCTTCTTAATTTTGTTTCTAAGTTTCGTGGTTTCTTGTGCACCCATTCTTCTATTTGATTATTTGGGGTTACTTGATCTTTCTTCTTTCGTTTTAAAGTATTTTCAGTTCATGTTACAGTTGTATAACTCTCTTTCGCCTCTTGTTTCTTTCTTTTGGTCTTAATTCATTCTCAAAAAGATAGATCTCCCATCTCGTGCATCTCCCCGTCGACGATCCACCATTCCGATTTCTCTTCTTTCTTCTTGAGTGACGACGGTAGAGAAGGGGATTTTTTGTTCCGCCGTCTGGCTGACCTGCCTCCGTTCTCATGAACCGGAGCAAGGAAGCTCCGTTTTGAAGCGAACCGAGTCGTCTCCTTGTGACGGAGGAGAGCATAGCTGATGAGCGTCACAGAGCGAACCTATTTGGGTATTATGATTGTACCAAACCGGTTTAGATTTATACCATAACGAATTCGGTTTGCGTTTTTTCTTTAAAAATCTTTTTTCTGATTCGGTTTGATTTGTAAAAGTAAAACACAAGAAAGAACGAAATAGCTAAAGCCAACATATATATAGTGATAGAGCAGAACACAGTCACAGATTAGCTAGCCAATAACGAGCAATACATGTATATATGTCCTCTCACTCTAGGTTAGCTAATAAATCGTACGAGTTCTGCATGAAATTTGTAGATGGAGCAAGTTTGCATATGCCTAATTGTTTTCCGGATGATGCACGACGACCTTGTTGTTGTGGTTTTGATGGCCTTTTCTCAATGATGTTTAGCCTTGACTTGAGTGGCTCTGCATTGTTAGCATTAAGATCTTCCACATGGTCTACAAAAGCGTGAACAAGACTACCATACTCAAAACCTTGGATTCGGATACCTTGGATTCGGACAATCTTAACAGTGTTCCTTTCAGGATTGAAGTATAAAACTCTGATTGGTTCACTATCATCCGAAGAAACAATTTCACCTGTACTCGTCACTCCAATGACGCAATCAAATTTCGCACCGCCGAGATCACCATCACCAAAAGTATAGACATGATTCGACCATTCATGTTTTTTGACATCCTCTAGAATCCACACACACAATTGGACATTGGTTATTCCACCGTTGGCTTCATACAACCAATAAATACCACCTAATTTACCCTTATAGTTTACCAATGTAACACGAGCTTGATGATTAAAGCAGCTTGCATCAACAAACTTGAATTTCTCAGACCTAACATCAAAGCAAACTACAACAAAATCTGTTTCTTCCAATCGTTTAGCTAAGTAATACAAAACCCCATTGATGCATATCCCTTTATTAATATGATGAAGCTCTAACTCTAAGGGACATGAGATCTCCCTCCAACTCATTTTTCCAGTCCCTAATGTCAGAATATAATGAACCGTTTCAAAACAAAATCTATGTGGGATGGTACTATGAGGTCTACTGAACTCAACCAAATGCAAAACCTTGAATCGCTTGTCAATCGGATCAAACCCTAGAAAAAATCTCGAGCTGAATCCCGTTGTTTTCGTTTTAGGTAAGAACACACGTTGTCCTGTGTCAGGGTTACATATCACACACTGAGCATCCCCGCTCTTGTTTTCCAAGCTCGGCACATTAGGAAAACATAACAAACCAGAGGTATAGCTACACGTACAGTCGTCTCTGAACATGGACTTACCAGGGAAGTCCACATGACAATCGGTGGCGGCTACTTCAAGAGATGAAGTGTCATCATCATATGGATTCTGAGGCGACGAGAAGAAGCGCCATTCACTGGATTGTTTGATGGCGAATAAGAGACGTGGACGAGCCCATGATCTGGTCAAGAACAGTTCGGTGAAAGATGGACTGCTAAGCATGGACCCCCATAGTTTCGACACGCAGAGAAACCTAGATATGGACTTTGCAGGCAACCTTGACAATATCTCGTTAAAGAGATCAGTCGGAATGGAATCAAAAGTTTCTCCGGTACTCATGATCGTTGTTTTGTACGTGCTGATCATAGGAAGGAGATTCAGATACAATAGGGTATGCCTCTATATAAAATAAGTTCTTAGGGTTAAGTTTTATAACTTTTTAATATGTCTTTTTCGTTTAATATTGGTTATACTAACTAGTAACTAAAATGACAATTTTCTTGTCTTTCAGCAAGATATTTAGTTTTATATTTACTATCATATTTTTTACTAAAACTTTCTATTTATTTTATATATAATTTCTATAAAAAATTACTTTCTTCAATAGTCTAAATACAAAACTATAACTCAAACAAACATAGAAATTAATTTTAAATTAACACAACAAGTTTATTTTATGTCTTTATAGTGATAAATACATGTCTATTCATAATTTATAATATTAATTAAAAGAAAAAAGTGATCAATTAGGTGGGGGCCGTGGGGGAGATTAGATGGAATATGATATAATCTTATTTCCGATGTTGACACATGTCAATTCTAAAATTATTAAAAATAAAATAGAAAGATTCAAAACCTACCGTAAAAGGTTTTATAGAAAAGTAAAATAGAGAAAAAACCTAATTTTATTTAAAATCTTTTAAAGAAAAAAAACCTTTCTAAACTTCCAAATGTAAAACAAAAGTTTTGTTTTTAACAGTTTAAAAATATTAACAGGCAATTACAAGAAAATTATAAAATCTAAACAGCTTCAAAATTTAGAAAAGATCATTATAAAGAAATTATATATATATATATATATCATAAAATTTGAAATTATAATATTATTTATTTATTTTAATTTTAATTGCTAATTTTACAAGAAAAATATTATTTTTATATAAGATAAAAAAATATGATTGTGAAAATTATACAATTAATTACTGTTTCTTAATTTGATTCGCCATCTCGCACAAAAATTTTCGAACTGTAGGGAGATAAATTGCGATCCGTTGTCGGTGACTATTTCGTATGGAAGACCATGGCGACAAATGATATACTTCCAGACGAAGAGTTGAACGTCCCTGGCTTTGATGTTGGCGTAAGACTCGGCTTTGACCCATTTGGTGAAATAATCAGTGAGGACGAGTATATATCGCTTCTGTCTGGAGGTCGGTAGTGGGCCGATGATGTCCATCGCCCAGCGCATGAAAGGGTAAGGAGCTACCCCGGCCCGCAAGAGTTCGGTCGGCTGATGAATAATGGGGGCGTGTGGCTGGCATTTTTCACACTTGGCGACGAATTTCTCGCAATCAGATATCATTGTTGGCCAGTAATGACCATGCTTCTTGATTCGTAGCGCTAAGGCTCGGTCACCCAAATGATTTCCGCCAGCTCCCTCGTGAGTCTCCATCATGACACGCTCGGTGTCGTCGCCGTGTATACAAAGCAATAGGGCTCCTGATGCCGTCTATCGAAGTAAATGGTCTTTCATCAATGTGTAGCGGGCGGCCTTGGCCTTCAATCTTTGTCTAGCCCATTTGTCGGTTGGTACGTCGCCATCGGCGAGATATGCACGGATTTCGACTCGCCAATCCGTTGCGTCCGTTTCTGATGGAGGTTCGCATCCTCGGCTTCACCTCATCGTTCGATAAGTGGTCCGGATTTCATTAGGCTGGTGGAGAGCGAGGCATGTCTCGGATTGTGTTTCGCCTATGCTCGGCGTATCAATGCTTTCTACCGGGATGATTCGTCGAAGATCGGGGTCCGACGTTGAGGCGAGTGCTGCCAAAGCGTCGGCCGGTGCGTTGTCTCCTCTGGGGATTTTTATGAGCTCAAACTCGTCAAAGCATTTGGACAAAATCCTAACGACGTCTAGGTAGGCAGCCATGGGCTCGCTTTTGGTATCGTATTCGCCGCTGAGCTGGTTGGCGACGAGCTGAGAGTCGCAAAAAGCTCGTATCCGTTTGATTTGCATTCCGTTGGCGAGCCTAAGTCCAGCGATGAGCGCTTCATACTCGGCGACGTTGTTGGTTGCTTGGAATCGGAGACGGAAGGACTGTTCCAAAATTTCTCCGGTCGGTGAAGTTAGGCGAATCCCTATCCCCGACCCAAGATGAGAGGATGCTCCGTCCACATGTAGGGTCCATCGGTCGTCTGACGGATCAGTGGGTGTTGGTTCGGCTTCTCCAAATGGAAGTTCGATTAAAAAGTCGGCGAGCACTTGGGACTTAGCAGCCGGACGAGTTCGATATTCGATGTCGTACTCGCTAAATTCGATTGCCCACTTCGTCAGCCGACCGGACTGGTTCGGGCTGTGCAGTATAGATCGTAAAGGTTGATTGGACAGGACAGCGATAGTGTGTGACTGGAAGTACGGTCGGAGCTTTCTTGCGGATGTGACGACTGCCAGGGCCACCTTCTCGACTGTTGGGTAGTGAGTCTCTGCGTCGTCGAGTGATTGCTTATGTAAAAGATGGGTCGTTGTTCTCCTCGATCGTCTTTAACGAGTACACCACTGACAGCCGACTCTGAGACCGCGATATAAAGAAATAAGATTTCGCCGAGTTCCGGTTTTGCTAAGATCGGTGGAGTCGATAAATAATTCTTTAGCTCGTTGAACGCACTGTGACAGGCTTTGGTCCATTCGAACTTGCCCTTGGTTTTGAGAAGCTGATAGAATGGTAGACACTTGTCGGTTGACCTGGATATAAAACGGTTCAAAGCAGCGATCCGTCCAGTTAATCGGTGCACTTCTCTGGCATTCTTTGGTAATGGCAAATCAATGATCGCTTTAATTTGTTTTAGGTTCGCCTGGATGCCTCGTTTAGTTACCAGATACCCAAGGAATTCACCGGACTTAACTGCAAACGTGCATTTGTCCGGGTTTAGCTTCATCCCATACTTGTTTAGGGTGTCGAAGCACTGTCGAAGATGAGTGATATGATCCTTTGCATGTTGTGATTTGACGAGCATGTCGTCGATGAAGACTTCCATAGTCCGGCCGAGTTGTTCGGCGAACATCTTATTGACTAGCCGCTGATACGTCGCTCCTGCATTTTTCAGGCCGAAGGGCATAACCTTGTAACAGTAGGTCCCTCTATCTGTGATAAACGACGTTTTGTCCTGGTCGTCCTTGTGCATTAGAATCTGATTGTAGCCAGAAAAGGTGTCCATAAAAGTTAAAAGCTCGTTGCCTGCGGTTGCTTCGACGAGTTGATCAATTCTTGGCAATGGGAAACTATCCTTTGGGCAGGCCTTATTAAGATCGGTAAAATCTACGCAAACTCGCCATTTACCGTTCTTCTTTTTGACAACCACCGGGTTAGCTAACCACTCAGGATATTTTACTTCCACGATTAATCCGGAACCAAGGAGTTTGTCAACTTTGTCGTTTACTGCTTGTGATTGTTCGGGACCTAACTTGCGCCGCTTCTGCTTGACTGGCTTATGCGTTGGATCGGCGTTGAGTTCATGGGTCGTGACGCTTGGATCAATCCCCTTCATATCGGTCACGCTCCATGCAAACCTGGAGATGTTAGTTTTGAGGAAGAGTATCAACTCGTTACGCATGGCGGAAGTTATCTCCGTGCCGATATTCACGCACCGTTTCTTATCTTTCTCGTCGAGGCTCACCTCTTCGACCACGACAACGCCTTGTTGGACAGGAGTCGGCTTTCCGTCTGTCGGCGATGTGTTATCGTCGCCGATCCGCTGCTTTGATTGCTATAATTTTTTTCCGGTGCGAATCTTATGCTCGATCAGGAAGCAAGCCCTTGCGGTTTGCTGGTTGCCACACAATGTATATATTCCTTTTGATGTTGGGAACTTAACATACTGATGATACGTCGACGGGACGGCTTTCATCTTGTGGAGCCACGGGGTTCCAAGGATAACGTTATAGATCGTTGGCTTGTCGATAACCGCGAACCGGAAGTATCTGGCTATTCCTCCAACAAAAATTGGTAGGGTGATGGTGTCGATTGACATAAGGTGATCCCCGTCGAAGCCCGTCAGAGAGTGACATTCTGGCATAATGTCGCTTTCGCCGACTTCCATCTTTGCCAGGACGTCTCTAAAGATGACGTTGACCGAGCTTCCGGTGTGGATCAATATTCTTGTCACTTCGCTTTCGCCAATTAAGAGCTCGACGACCAGTGGATCATTGTGCGGCAAATCCAAACCTTCTAGATCTCTTCCGTCGAAAGAGATTGGCATGCTCTCAGCCTCGAACCCTGACGGCCAGGATTTCTTCATTTCGGCCTTCTTGGTATAATCTCTGATCGCCCTGACCGAATCATTGCATCCGGCTAGTCCGCCCATTATCATGTTGATTCGTCTTATCGTCGGAGGACGTTGATCGGGCTTGCGATCTGTATGTGGTCGTTTTTCATGACTGCTGTCCTCCCTTCGGTCGGCGAGTAGATTTTGGATTTCCATCTCGTCTTCGTTTTGGTCAGCAAGTATCTTAGAGTCTTTGACGAATTTTCGAGCGATATTTTCAGCGCGCTTAGCATCACCTCGTCCAGGTCGGATTGTCTTGCTTCTGTCGGGTTCGACAACTATTGTTCCTTTCTTGTATCGCTCCATCAAGAACTTCTGGAGGTAATGGCATTCGTCAGTTGTATGGGTAGTGCTTTGATGATAGTCGCAATACGGGGTTGCGCTATTCTCGCCTCCTTTCTTTTGGATGTACTTATTTTCGCCGATTGCAAAAGTTCGACGAGTTCGATCTTGATTTCTGGTGAAGTGTTGCCGTGGCTCGACGTGCTCGACTTTTGGAGGCGCGGCTACATGCTGCTTAGTTATCAGACCCGCCTCCGAGGAGTGCTTCTTGGCATTGATAGCTTTCTCTTCCTCGTGCCCAATGTGTTTTGCAGCTCGGAGAAACGCGTCGGCTACGGTCTCTATGTGTGTTAAGGATAGTTCTTCCTTGTCGTGATTCAAACCAAAGCGCGTTTCGAAGTGCAACGATAGCGGCAGCGTCTGGAATTGAAATGTTGACGTAGATTTCTTTAAATCGTCCGATAAAGGACCGCAGCGACTCGTCCTTATACTGAGTTAGGGCGTACAAGTTGGTGTGGGAATTCTTGTCCTCAATCAGAACTGAGAACTGCTTCAAAAACTCAGTTATTAGTTGCATGATACTGTCAATTGATCCAGGTGGGAGTCTCGAGAACCAGCTCAAGGCGGTTCCCGTCAGATGCTCGGCAAAGACTTGACAAGCTCCAGCGTCGTATTCTGTCGGGCTGAACTGAAGAGGGCCGAGGGCTACGCCGAAGGTGAGTAAGAAATCTCGTGGGTCGACCGTTCCGTCGTAGTGACCCAACCTTGGCTTGACTGCCCGCTTAACTGTTGTTGCGGCGAGTCTTCGAGAGAGTGGGGTTCGCTGCGTTGCTTCAAGCATAAGCCCGACTTCGGGTGCTTTGTCCGTCGCTTTTTGGAGCATTAATGCCATTTCCCTCATTTGTTCTTTGATTTCCCTTATCTCGGCATCTTTCGTTCGATCCGTTACTTCATCATTTTGCTCATTAAGGCGTGGGGTTGGGTTGCGCCCTAATCCACTGGTTTGCGCATACGACCCTGGCGTTGTTCTTGCCGAGAAAAAGTTCATTGGGTTATGTCGTATATTGTGAAGATGATTGATTTCGTCTTGCGAGTTGACATGTGCTGCGGTGAGTGCATCCAACCGGCTATTAGTTCGCTCTTCTTGCTGGTCAAGACGCGTTAAAATTCCGCGGAACAGCTCATCTATACTGGAGACGGGCTGGTTGTTGAGCAGGGTGAGTTGTGCTGGAACCTGCGTTGGCTCTGCGGTCGTAAGGGTCGTCAAATTTGTTGCTATGACAAAGGTCTCTGGACTTTCCACCGTTACGACCTTTCTCGGAGCATCCGACGTGGGGAGAATTGTCTGCTCCCCTTGGTCCATTGCCGGGGTTGTCGTTCCCCCCGACGAACTGGCTTCTTTTCCCTTTTCCTTGTCAGTTGCTGTCATCTTGTCTAGCCGGTGTAGGTCCGTTCTTCAATTCTTCAGAGAATTTCGATTTGGCTCCCCCTACCTGGCGCGCCAAATTGTTGATGTCCGTTTTGGTCACAATTAGTATATTTAGTTCGGTTAAAGGAAGGTCGAAGTTCTCTTTTATTTCTTTGATGCCGAGGCATAAAAGACGGGCTACAATACGGCTTAAACGAGCTACAAGAACGGATGAGAATAATAGACGAGTTGTTAACTCGTCGCTTCCGAAGGCGTTGACTTTGAGGTCGTTGACTTCTGCTTGGACGAGCTGGGGCTCCTGTGCTTGTTTTACGAATTCTCTTGCCTTTTTCCGCGATCCCTTTTCACAAGGCCGTACGCTTGTATTTATAGGGAATTGTGTCGGTTCGTCTATGTAAAAGACCATAATACCCCTCCTTTCTCTGGAGGTTTATTATGGGCTTTTCCTGGGTCAGGCCTTTTGTTTGGGTTGGGGATCTACCCCAACAGATATGAGGGGTTTGTCATTTCTAAGAAATTATGGTAACTAGCCCTGGGCAAAAAAACCGGAACCGAAAAACCGAACCGAAAAATTGGACCCGAATCCGAACCCGGAATCTAGGATTTACCCTATTGGGTCTTAAACTCCTCTACCCGAAAATCCGAACCCGAACCCGAACCAAACCCGAATCCGAAAATACCCGAAATAAAGATAGATATTAATAATTTAGGACCCGAATACCCGATTTTTTAACTAGAATACCCAAAATTATACCCGAAACTTCAAGTTTTTACCCGAAATTCCGGGTATTTACCCGAAAATTAGTGTATTTATCCAAAAAACCGAGAATTTACCCGAAAAGTTTCGGGTATTCGGGTAAAATTCCGGGTTTTTATGTACCCGAAAATAATCAGGTTTTTTGCGGTTCTGAAAATCCATACCCGATCCGACCCGAACCCGAAAAGACCCAAACCGAACCGAATGTTTACATTTACCCGAATGGGTCCTAAACTCCTCTACCCGAAAACCCGAACCCGAACGGTTCCTACCAGAACCCGACCCGAGTACCCGAATGCCCGGGGCTAATGGTAACAAACGGGTGTTTCATTAATATGTTCATTCCAAAGTTAAATCTTTTTCTTTTTGAGATAAAATTTGCAAGCCGAGTGGAAAAGAAAACAAATGTTATAAATGTCTTTTTTATATATATATATATAGATATATTTTGGTCACCAAATGTTGTAAATCTCTATAACAATAACAACACAACATATTAGTTTACAAAATTATTGAACATTAAATCAACATGTTCGTTTGAATAAAATCAAAATGATTCAGAAGACGAGACTTTTAGCGGATCCGACCACTCATTCGATTTCTGGTCGAGCTCAATCCGGTTTATCTGATGGAATTCAATCCGGTCGATCAAAAAATTATGGAAAACCGAACAACAAAGTAAAACGGCGTCGTTTTCTTTTGTAGTCTGTAATAAAAAAACGCAGCTAAATTCTTCGACCTCTCTCATTCCCACCATCAGCATCTAAATTTCTCAGTCTCTTTGTAGAGCTCAACTCGAATCAATCAATCAATCAAACCTAACCAAAAACCTCAACGAAAAGAGGGTAAGTTTCTCTTCTCTCTCTAAACTGGAGACCTCCATGAGCTGTCTATAACAACGATTCCAGCATAATCTAGCTGCTTCTACAGTGCTGAATTGTGGGGTTTTTTTGTTAGCTGTTTTTATAGAGAGTAGTGTTCGTTTCTAACTGATGAAGCGATTAAAGCATCAATCTTTTTGACTGTGTCTATGTGATTACTAACACTGTACAATGGAAGTTGGAACCTTTGACCTAATTTTCTTTAAAATTCCCAATTCAGTCGTAACGAAAGTGGCACAGTAAGATTGGTTTTGGTCTAAGCCTGAGTGTGGATGGTTTCTCTTTCCATATGGGTTGCTGTATCTCCAGATTCCTTTCTAAAAGAATGATAAATTTTTATAGTAGTTGAGTTTTGGTTTCTTTATGTTTAGCAGCGGTTTCACTATGGATGCGGTGGGTGAAGGTTCTTCTACTCAAAAGAATGATGTAGGAGAGAAGCCTGTGATTGTTAGAGTTAAGCGAAAAGTTGGACAGTCTTTGCTCGATGCTTTCTGTAAGTTTCGTATCTCTCTCTCTCTCTCTCTCTCTTTGCTGGATGTGCTCTGTTTTGATCTTTGGTAGTGGATCTCTCTGTTTGTAGCTATTGTGTGGACGGTGATAAACTGATATTGTTTTGGCATTTAGGGTTGGAGATAAATGAAAGACCACTCAAACGGCAGACTCTGGCTTTATCACAGCTTTCTATTTCAAATTCAGGCGAGAGAGGTAATATACTATATTTATCTCTGGATCTTTGTGCTTATGTGATTATGGTTTGGACTCAGTGAAACTTTAGTATTGTTTATGTGGATATAGGTTCTTCTGTGTCAGAGGACGTGAAACCAAAGAAGGTGCTAGTGCGGCATTTGGAGACAGTCACGGACTCTCATACCACGGCTGACATTATCCACTCTTTCTTTGTTAGTGAACTTTCTTATTCTGGTTTGAGTTACAAACCCTGCACGTTATTGTTGTTGTTTGTTTGTTCGTTCTGATAGTCATCGTTTTGTGTTCTGCAGGAGTCTGATCTTAATGACAAAAGTTGCAGTAAAGGAAAGTTTGAGGAGCGGAAAATTTCTTTCAAGAAAGACAATGTACATTGTTTCATTTTTTTGTTTTTGTTTTAAGAACTCTTAGTCCTAATTCCAGATTCTCAATCTCTTGAACTTTGTTCGTATGATGGTTTAATTCCTTTTCGTTTTGGCCTGTAGAGAAAGGAACAGCGCCTGACCAAAGCTGTACAACAGCAACAGGTATCTGCCTATTGGTCAAACAGTTTCTCTGAGATAAACATCTTAGGAGAAGATCTAATACCATTTTTGATAACTAACTTGAGACTTCGGTAATAATTTAATCAAAATTTCCACTATCTGTTAGATTGCTGCAGAGAATGCTCGGTTTGAGCAGATATGGCGGAGTAGGAAGGGAAACAAGGAAGGTATCCATGATAGGTGTCATTTCTATGACGTTCTTCGTGTTGATACTGAAGAAAGACGAGACACTGCACAAGAGTAAGTTCCCTAGTAATGTGCATTTGTAATTGAGATCTCAGATTCAGAAGTAGTTTAGCTGTAGTTGAAGAATCACGGTATTTAAATTTGCACTCTTGTTCTGTAGGGTTACTTCCTTGGAGGACCAGAAAATGCTCGCTAGTTTCTTGCCTCTTCTCAGAGAGTGTATTCCAACAGCAGCTGAAGAGATTGAGGCTGATATTCATTCTAGTCGCACTGAAGAGTATGTTTATGATTATTATGCTGTGAACGAAGAGATGGATGTCAGCGAAGATAGTTGCAAGAGCCAGTTTCCTCTGTCCGTATTCGTTTTCCCGAGGACTACTTCACTTTGTCTCTTGTGTCACGTGCTAATATGAGTTGTTGGGTCTTTTTTTTCAGTGTCATAGTCGAGGATGAAGATGACTTCTGCGATGGACCTGATGAATCAGACTACGACTCTGATGATTCAAATGGTACACTTTTTTAACCATCCATATGTTCATATCCACTCTTATTTAACTAGAATTTCGTAGTTCTTGTTCTGTGGCGTTTGCTTTTCCAGCGCTCTTGATATCTTTCTTTTTATTATGAGTTAAACATTGAGCAGTTATCACTGGCATTGTTGAGCATTGATGGTTGTGTACTGTGTGACATAGAAACCGGAAGTCAAGAAAGAAGTAATACTTACTTTTTTTTTTTAATTTGCGTGACTCAGCTGAAGAGCACCCAAAGAACGATTACCCAGATGAGATCTCTGAAGACGAGGACGAAGAAAAAAAAGAAGATGATGATGATGATGAAACAGATGAAGAAAAGAGTGAAACCTCTGATGAATCAGAAGACGAGGAGACTGCAGAAAGACATGTGAGAAGGGTCCTTGGAGACGACGAGTTTGATGATTATGAAGATTATGGAGAGGATGCGGATGGTTATGGGGACAGCGATGAGGAGTTCGAGTCTAGTAAATGGTCGTACCGATGAGTTTTGTGTACTTAATGAAGATTGGGTTATATTCTGATTAAGAGACAGTGAAGACCATTAGTGTAAGGCTGTGGAACAAAATTGTGCCTCCACTTTTAAACAAACGTAACCAAAAGTTGACACCTCCACGTCTGATCAATCATGAAATTAGATGGTGATATTGTTTATATTAATAGGGATGACATATTTCTCTAGGATAAAGAAATTAAACATAAAGTATAGGATCCAATTATTTGTAGGCATGATGGAATCCAGAAGACCAATTGCTTGTTTACATCTTATAGAAGAAACAAGGAAAGAGCATACTCTTTGGATTCAGACTTATTCTTGTATTAGATTTTGTGACTATGGCGAGAGACGAACAGAGGAAATTTTACCAACATTAGGACCGGTTTTAGCCGGATCAAGAGGGAAGTAAAAAGGATACAACTCGTACCGGACATAGCAACTACTATACAAAACACGACAACCCTTCTTGTTGTGGCAAGTTGTCATGAAGCTCCCGACAGCAGTCGCAAAGCACTGAGCGCAATCCAACTCGGATAAGTCCCTCGTGCATTGGATTAAACCGTTTAGTGTCGCAAAAGGTGTCAGCTTTTTCTTACCTTTACCTAAACCTTGACTCTTAGGCAAAACGGCCTCAGACCTTATTTTGTCAAAGAGTGCCCCAAGCTCATTATCGAACGTTTTGGGATCGGTTTCGGTTACGTTAGCAACGTTGTAGTATATAAGACCAGCGCCCGTATCAAGTTTCCCTATGAAATTCTCTTGGCTGTAACGTAAGAAGCAGAAATCGTACAAGATTCTTGAGTCGGATTGGTGAGGACAGACTTCGCGGATTTTCTTGGCCGCGTCTTGGATGCACGTCGAGCAATCGGTCTTGCCAATGTCTCCTCTACATTGAGCAAGTCCATAAACTTTCTCTTTGTCGTTGTAACTTGAGGAAGTTGTGGTCATGAAACCTTGCGAAGGAGTCTTTGAGACAAGGGTAGCGAGAAGAGAATCGATGTTCTTGGAGACTTTGCTGCTTGCTGAGATGTTTGAATTTTTGTTGCAAAGATCCCATATTGAATCTGCTGCTCTGCAGCTACATACAAGAGCCAATAGAAGGAAACACTTCGCAACTAATGTCTTCATTATTATTTTTAAAAAACTTTATACTTTGTTTTGAGGTTTATCTCATGACTTGTGTTTACTATAAAGGGAAGAGCCTGATTTTATAACCAAAATGTTATCAATTCTAGAACGTGATATCTTTAGAAGTCGGTCAAAACGCATATCAATCAGCAAGTTGGAAATTATTGTTTATGAATTTAAAAGAAAATACAAATTTTAATTTGTTGACCGAGTAGACTCTATATGCAGCCAAAAACTTGAAAGTTATGACCAATCAAATCAGGAGATATACATTATAGTTTGGTCAACATAACCTTGCCCTCTCACTTTCGGTGTTTTGTAAATTTTATTATCTGTGACAAATAAGATTTTTAGATAAGAAAAGATAATAACTTAGGTGGAAGATTCCAAAATGGCATCATCAAAACGAATGGAGCAGAAATTGTTGACTGTAGGTTAGTATGTTATTGCTTCTTCTATATATTCAAAACGTCAACGTTAACGCCAAAGTGGCGCAACATCGACCACTTCTCTCTTTAAAAGTCTTTCACGACTCACGAGTCATGATTAATAAATAATATCCCTACCACTGAAAGATGATGGTTCTATTTTATTTGGGTTGACTTCCGGTTGTTTGATTTGTGATAAAAATAGAACAGTTTTTATCAATATCGCTAAAATATATATATATATATATATATATATTTTTAATTATTATTAATTGTATTTCAAAAAATATTATTACAATTGTAATGATTGATCTTAGCTTAGTAAAAATTGTAATGATTGATGTAAACCCTAAATCTTTAAATTATAAACTTTATAAAAATCATTTCTAATGTTTGTGATATTTTTAGACTAAAAAGGTTTGTAATTAATAGACTGTCAACAAAAAACTAACTAATGATGGTATTTTTGGACTATAATATAAATTTTTGGTTTATTGGTATTTTAAAGTATTTATCTTCTATTATTAATATATATATATATATATATATATTCGTGCAGACTATTATATTTAAACATTTTGACAATTTTTACGAAAATAAAAATTTGCTACATAACGCAGATTGGAAATAAAATAGTCGTCGTATTCTATGTTATATAATTCTGCACAAAAAATAAATTACTGACAAAATTAATAAAATTCTAACAAGAAATTTTCTTATTCAACATCAAAAATATAAAACCAAATCTAAAAAAAGGATATACACCGTGATTTCAAAATTAAATGAAAAATACTCATTGGTTATGATGGTGTTTACGGTCTAATATGAAAATTGTTGTTGCGCCTTGAATATGTGAGCTCTCTCTTGCAAACCATGGATTGACATAACAGGTCTTCAACATACGCCTAAGACCAAAGAAACAAAATCCATTTGGGATTTATCATTTATGTTAGTCCGGTAAGAGAAAAATAATTTCGTCGATCTACAGGTTCAAGTGTGTGTAAATGATGTTGGGGAAGAGAATGAAAGCCTCTGGTTTATAGGTAGAATCTCATGGTTTCTAGATATAGTGTTGGATCTCACCAAAGTAAAGCACATGGAAAACTTTCATTAGCAGAAGTATCTTATTTTCTTTATGGTTTAGAAGAATGGATCGATTCGCGCGCGTTGTAGCTAGGATTGACTGGATGAGCTACTTCATTGATTGCTAATAAATATATACTAGATGGCAAGCAATCCAAATATCATTAACTAAGCTAACATCAATCATTACAATCTTTACAAAGTTTCTAAAAATTCCTAGAAAACTTTCAAAATATCTAAAAAGCACAAACTATAGTTGTATAAAACATTTCATCGCTTTTTTTAAACTAAACATTTTAGTAAAAAATGACCGGGTCTAAAATTTAAACACAACAACAAATGAAAAAAAAATGAATTGACTAAATCAAGATCCTTTCAGATCGGAATTAAAGAAGGGAGTAAGCTCAAAGTAGACATGTTTTGTGTGAAACACATCCATTGTCTTCCATACATATATATATAAGTAAAATTTCTTATTAGTTATTTCTCTATAAATTTTTAAGGATTATCCATTCATTTTTATCACCGAGGATGAAAAAGATCCTTCAATTCTCTTTTACCATTCTTACTATCTTCATCATACTTATGTCAGGTTAGTATATACATTTCAAAATATCGTAATATATTATATATAACCGTTTTACAAAAAAGTAAATTTTAATCACAAAGTTCTAAAAAATTGTATCAAAATTAGTTTTCTCTAAAGGATTCCACAATATCAAATTTAGCACTTTCATGTCAAATTCATATAAGATCTAGAATGATTAGATATAGGAACTAATCTCATAAGGTATAATTAAACCTTTTTTAACCTATATTGGGTAATTCTTTAATGTATTGAATATGTGGTTGTGGTTCATAATAAAAAAATTATTGTAATATAAAGTGACTCAACAGATTTCCGTTATTTTATGTCATCATAAACTCTTTGTGTTCATGCTGTAAAGATGAAGCTGTTGTTACTTACATCATCACATGAGGCTGTTGGTTTGAAATAGGAAAGACTGCAGTTTTTTGGATTCTTCTTCATGACTGACTCGTACACACCCATGTCATACATCTTCAGCTTCTCCAACCGTTTGGTATATTGTGCGCTGTTGTAACTCTTCGCAACTTTCCAGAATAATTTCTTCAAAGCTCTATGTGGATGATTCTTCTTTAGGTTAGCATATATGTGTCTTGCGCACATAGCCACATACGATGCTCAATATGTGGCAGTAACTGAGAAACATCGTTCAATAAGCCCTGCAACCATCAAACAATTGAGTTATAACCTGATTCTGAAATATTCAGAATCATTGCAGCTAGCTATAAGAAATACTTACCTTTTGTCTATCTGAAATGATAGTAAAACCAGAACCATCGCTCAGATTCAAATCAGCTTGCAGCTTGCGAAGGAACCACAACGAATTGTCTTCAGTCTCTTTGTCAACAATAGCCCATGCAAGGGGATACATCTGGTTGTTCTAATCTCTTCCAATTGCAGCCAATAACTGACATTTTGTGTAGTACTTGAGAAAGTAACCATCAACGCCAAATATTGGTCGCGAATTCTTACACCATGCGTTCTTAATCCTAGCAAAGCAAACATAGAATCTGTAAAAGATATCTAGTCCACCTTCTGTCTCAAGTGTCTCTACCTCCACAGTTGATCCTTCGTTTGAACTATAAGAAATAAAAACAATTTATTAAAGAGTATCAATTATCAATGGCATATCACAAAAACAATTATTTAAGAAAGTGATCTTACTCTAATAGCTTAAGGCTGTAATCTTTGAGTCTTGAGTATTGCTCATCATGCTCTTCTTGTATCATCTCCAATGCTCTTGCCTTTGCTTTCCTACATTGATCACTTGATGCAATCAAGTTCCAACGTTTGTGGATTTCTTCTTGAATGCTTTTAGGCATAAGTTTCGGATTCTTTCGGAAATCATTCACAAACAACCTAGCAATAACCTCTTAAGTGATTATCTTACTATACCCACTAACATTGCAGCTGTGATCATCATTAAAAGTTTTTACCATCCACTTCTGCAATGTAGTTTCATAAGAACAGTAAATCCGCCATGCACATGGTTCTGTCTCTTCTTTTTCTTGTGGCATCTCTCCTTCAGTTGTTTCTGGTCTCTCTCCTTCAGTTGTTTCTGGCCTCTCTCCTTCAGTTGTTTCTGGCCTCTCTCCTTCAGTTCCATCTTCATTTGGATTATCTTCTTTATGTCCACGTCCACTTGCACATTTAAGTTTCGATTTATCTTTATCCCATCGCACATATTTGATATTTCTTCCTGTCTTTAACATATAGTCCACTATTGTTTTTTTGAATGCCTCTAAGCTGTCAAAGACTTGTCTAAACTTCAGATCACCACTGCCTTTCACGTATGTAACATACTGTTGCCTATCATCATCTTCCTCACCTGATTCCACTGGCGTTGCATACTCATCATACTCATCATACACATCAACAAAGCCAGCCACATTACTTTCCACTCTTATTTCTTCATCAAACTGTTCATCCTCACCAACTATTACTTCTTCATTGGCATCGTTTCTGTTATCATCATCACACTCAGCTCCATCGCTATATGGCTCCACAAAGATGTCAATTTGTTTGGTCCAAAAACTCGCCAAACACATTTTCTTGAAATTTCCATCACCATTTTCTATTGGTTTGCGCTCCTCTTGTCCTTCAAAAGGATACTTAAACAAAACTCTCTGACCGTACAAACTCACTGGAAGCTCATTCATCAAATGTGTAAACAACTCGCTGGGTTTTGCCTCTAAGTACCGAACACCACCACCTTCATAGTAAATTTGTCGACCAGCCTTTACAAATTTCCCACTGTGAAAGCAAGCAAAAGTGATTGGGACCTCCTCAGAACCACTGCATCAAATGTCCACAAATATGATGTTAGAAATCTTTCATTCACACATTTCGTCGAACACATGGCGGACACTATATAATCTTACTAGCTACTCATGTTAATCTGACTATCTAAGACTATAAGAACAATTATATACGAAATATATCAAACTCGCTTGCTCAATTGAACGAAAATTTAAGAAATCTAAGAAACTTTGATTTCAATTCGACTTACCTCATTATCAAACATGAAAATGGAATCCCCTGATTTTGCTCGGACAGACCAAATAAACCCCACAAACTCCTTTTCTCTCACGCTTTCTCTTCTCCTTTCACCTTAAATTCTCTCTTCTCCAGTATCTCGATTTCTCTTCTTCTCGCACTATCGGCCACTCGATTTTAGAGGGAATAAGAACCCTAAATCGAAAAAAAATCCCCAATTGACGAAACGACGTTGTTTTGTTTCAGTGTTTATACGCATTTTTGTGGGCAAAATGACGTCGTCAATCGCTTACGTGTTGTCCTAGTCAGCTCCCGTTAACAGCACAGTAACACTGTCTGACGATTAGTGGATTGTCGCCGGATTTTTATAGTTTATGTAGGGAATTAAAATTTTAGTATAATCCATGGGGGCACAGGCACAATAGAAAATTTCATGGATGCACGCGATAAAGTAACATAGTTTTGGGGGGGGGAATAAGCCATTTTCTCCATAGAGATTGGTGATCCGTATTTTTAATGTAAATTTATGTGATACTTTTAAATTACTTTTGTACAATATGTTTTTGTTTAACATTATGCGGGAAAGACTTCTCAAAACATTTTTTAGATGGAAATAATATTTTCTTTTTTTATTATCAAAATTAAGATTTATATTTAAAGTATTGATAACAGGAGTGATGGTGAATGCGATGCTAAAAAGAAGGAATCGATGTATCAAATTTCCAATTAACACAAAAACGGGGCTATGTGTTATTCAAGATTGTGAGTTTGTGTGTAAGAAAAGGAGTAAAGGGTTAGAGGGTATATGCTCGAAGTATAATGCCCAAGGAAAAGACCCTAAACAATGCAACTGTTGTGGATTATGGCCTCCTCTTTCATAATGTGGTTACTAAATTATTTACAATGAAATTCATATCATATATATGATGAGTTCAATAATAAAATAAGAAAATAATTTATAAGGTTTGTGTTTAGTAATAAAATAGAAAATAATTATAAGGTTTGTGATTCTTATTAATGAGAAAAATTATATTGTTCTTAAACTTCACCTAATAAATGAAGCTAGAATTGTGCTTAAGGCTTCCAACAATGTTTAATTGTTTACATTCTTAATTCATGTCTAAATATATGTTTTACTTAACTAGGATTTAACCCCGTGGTACACCACATGACAATTATTTAATTTTATTTATAATGATGTTTGATTTTAACGTATATAATGTAGTAATAAAATTATATCTTTTTAATTTAGTATTTTTTAGATATAAGAGGTGATACAATTATTATTAAAGTATTATAATTTTATCAGGATAAAACACTAAAATTATGAAATATAACTGTTTGTATAATGTATAATTAATCAGAATAATATTTTTCTTATATTTAAAATAATACTATTTATTGTTTTGTTTAATATATAATTATTTAATTTAACTGATTGTTTATTTTCAGTGTATACAGTTTGATGATTGATATTTTTTATTTTATTTTAGGACACATATATAGAAAACAAATTTGCTATTAATAAAGAATTTAGGTAGAATTAATTAGTTTCTATAAAAAAATCGATTTTGTCAATTTACCATATTTTACTTATTACTTTTAGTGCAATTTTGTAGGGACTAAAATTGTAAATAAGCAAAATTAAAAGATAAAATCCAAAATCTATATTAACATTTTTGAAGTACATTTTTGTTTATGTCCCTTAAGTTTTACTTATTTAATTTTTTCTTATAACATTAACCCCTAAAACAATTCCATAAATAATATTGCAGAGAAACTCAAATATTAAACTTTCTTAAATTGACCAACATTTGTTACATTTATTGCCATAAAATCTTAACAACATCTATACATTCCGATTTTTCAAAAAATAACTCTACTCATTAAAGTTGTAACCCATTAAATCTCCAAAACTATTTTTATGGATGCTAAAATCTCTCAAATTTAAATGATATACAACAGATTTGTTATCCATAATTATATTAACATTAATAAATTTCCTAAACTGAAAACCCAATTATAAAATTTCACATTAAATATGTTGAAAACCCCCCGTATAATTTGGTTTATTTTTATTTTTTGAGGAATTACCAAAAAAATTAAAATTCTATTAATTATCATAAACTATATATATTGACATGGAAAATTTATAAACTATAAAAATATGCTAATTTGATAAAACAATTAACATAATTAAACTTGATAAAAAAAACTTATTTTGATTATTTTTTTTACGCAAAAATTTATTTTGATTTTGGTGAGACGGTTGGCATTGGGAGTTAAAATACATGTAAAATTTTATATTTTTAAATTTAATAAAACAATAATAAAATAACAAATAAATACAATATAAATTTAAAATTTTTAAAATTAAAAATATTGTCCCGAGGTGTACCGCAGGTTAAATCCTAGTGTACTTAAAAAATGTACATATAGATTAGAGGCGAGAGGCTATAAGTCATGTATATACGCAAACAATATGAGATTCCAATATTCAGTTTATATTACGTGCAGATGATAACTAGCAAAAGAGACCACAGATGAAGATCATTTTAAGTAATAACTAGGCTTAAACAGAAAAACATACCCAAAAGTTTAATCCAGGATTCAACCCAATAAACCAGTTTGAGTAAGATACAAGTATAATCAAATTACCCGGTTTTACATTATCAAACTCGTGGGTTTGGGTTCGGATTTTGAGATCATCCAATGCCCATATAGGTATCCATAAAATTCGAACATATAATTGAATATCCAAAATATTAATGATATTTAATCTTGATATAATATAATTATCCAAAATTATAGTTATAATTACTTCTTCCGTTTTACAAATAGTGTCATTCTGACATTTTTCACACAAATTAAGAAAACATTCAGATATACATATATGCTCTTATTTAATAAATTTTTAATAGATTATTTTAGTTATAGATTAAGGGTAAAACTAGGAAATATAATGTAAAATATGCATTGGAAATATAAAATAATGCATTGAAATTGTAAAGTGACACTCTTTGTGAAACAAAGAAAAATCTCCAGAATGACACTCTTTGTAAAACGGAAGGAGTATGAAAATATAACTACTCAAAATACCTGAAATATCCAATTATTTATATTTGTTAAAATTTAGCCAATATTTAAATTTAACCAATTTTTAATGTTGTTTGGATATTCGTTATTTCGGGTATTTATAAGATCCTGATTTATGTAACCCAAACAACCCAAACCCGATACAATCCGAACCAAAACTGAACCAAAAATATAAAATTATCTTATGGATACTAAATTCATAAACATGTTAAACTCGAACCCGAACATGTTACCTATTTACCAACCCTTACTAATAACTAGTTCTTCGATATTTTTTCTTAGTTTCTCATGTGTATACATTTTATTTTTGAATTTTTCAATGTATTATCCAACAAAAATTGTAATATGTGTTAAAGCAAAAATCTAGTCAGTAACTTTGAAAAATGACAGAAAGTGATATTGGGAGAAATGGGTCGATTGGTTGGATTGATGAATCCTCTACGACGGTTGTTGACAAAACTCAAACCAGTGACATATTAATAGGAAAAATTCTTGGGGGTGAACCTCTTTTATTCACCCCCTCTTAATTAACCAATCAAAATACAACAAAATGTCATGCCATATCATATTTAATAAAATAAATCAAAATTAAAATAAAAAGACAAAACAAATTAAGGAAACAAATTCTGTAGATTTTTTAATAAGGAAATTATGTCGGTTTACTTTATAAAGGAATGATTAGAGTGTAGTTTTTACAATTAAACAAAATTATATGTCGGTTTGGGTTTACAAAATAGTGATTAGGGTTTATATTTTACAATTAAACAAAATTATACTCCCTCCGTTTCAAAATATAGGATGTTTTAAGCAAAGCATGCAGATTAAGAAGTCTTTACTTTTTACAAGTTCAACCAATCAGAAACAATACTGCATAATATAAAATACTAAACTAATCTAAAAGTTGCATTGAAATTTGAAACATCCTATATTATGAAACAACAAACTTCTCCAAAACATCTTATATTTTGAAACGGAGGGAGTATGTCGGTTTGGGTTTACAAAATATTGGTTAGGGTTTAGATTTTATAATTAAACGAAATTATATGTCCGTTTGGGTTTACAAAAGAGTGGTTAGGGTTTAGGGTTTAGATTTTTATAATTAAACGAAATTATATGTCGGTTTGAGTTTACAAAAGAATGGTTAGGGTTTAGAGTTTAGATTTTATAATTAAACGAAATTATATGTCGGTTTAGGTTTACAAAAGAGTGGTTAGGGTTTAGGGTTTAGATTTTACAATCAAAGAAATTTATGTCGGTTTGGGTTTATAAAATAGTGGTTAGGGTTTAGATTTTACAATTAAAGAAAATTATATGTCGGTTTGAGTTTATAAAAGAGTAGTTAGGGTTTAGATTTTACAATTAAACAAAATTGTATTTCAATTTAGGTTTATAAAAGAGTGGTTAGGGCTTAAATTACACAATTAAACACAATTATATGTCGGTTTAGATTTATAAAATGTAACTTGGATTTAGATGTTATAATTAAAAACTATAATATAATGCTTATAATTAAGATTGAATTATATACAGATTTTGTTTTTTTAATTAATAATTTGTTTCCTTACTGAAGAGGGGGTGAATAAGAGAGGTTCACCCCTAGGGGTGAACCCAAGAATTGTCTAATAGTCCCTCTACTTTGTGAGTAGTCCTCCTAATTTGTGTGAATAAACATATTTAAGGAAAGCTATGCGGTTTATAATGATTTATTTTTTATTTTTTGGTCAAACAGTAATTTTTTCTATTATGTTGGTAAGTAGGAGCATAGAATCGCCTCATAATATATATGAAATAAATTGAGGTTGAAAACAGAAGAACTATATTGCTTCTTCGGTCACCTTGTTTATTGGTAACCTTTAAAGCGGTTTGTTTGCAAACGAGGCGATTGAAAGTTACCAATCGGAGCCGTTACATATGTTGCATGGACAGTTGGACATCACCGCTAAAAAAATTCCCAAACTAACGAAGAGACATTTAGAAAAATCAAACACTTTTAACTTTTTTTATTCACCACTAATTGTTTACCACCCAAAAATGATAATCTATAAATATAATCAACTTTTATAAATTTTGAATAAATAATAAAAATTGCCATAGAGATAATACCATATCTTTGTGTTCTTAGGTTTAGTTAGAAATATCATATTGTTTATTATGTACAGCTGTTAGAGATTTTATTATGGATTCTCTTATCTAACCTATATACACTGTTGTATGTTGTTTCATATTCTTCAAAGAATCATATTGATCTTCCTCGAGCATACAATGTCATGATGCAACAATCTGGAACTCTAGCGTGGTTGTTGGATTCTGAATCCACACATCATCTCACATCAGACCTTGCTAACCTTGCCCTTCACTTTTCTTACACGGGAGGAGAGGACGTGTAATTTGCAAATGGAGTGGCTCTTAAAATTGCCAACACGGGTTCCGCTCTACTTCCTTCCCCTACACGTTCCTTTAAATTGCATAATGTTCTACATGTTCCTCATATTTCTTGGAATCTCGTCTCCGTTAAACAACTGTGTAATGATAATCGAGTTTCTGTAGAATTTTTCCCAGAATTATTTTAGGTGAAGGGTGAAGGGACTTCAAACGGGGGCGCCAATGTTAACAGGGGGACTAAGGATGGAGGATATGAGTGGCTACGCAGAGACACTTTCAATTCTTTTGCTTTTTCAGCTTCAATTAAAATTCCATTATCTATCTGGCATTCGAGATTAGGACATCCAACTATTTCAGTTTTAAAATCTGCAATTTCACCTTTGCTACTTTCTGATTCTAAAAACTCTTCTTCTTTTCATTGTACAGATTGTTCTATCAATAAAAGCCACAAAATACCTTTTGCTCATTCTTCTTCTCTCTCGTCAACAAAACCGCTTGAACTAGTATTTGTTGATGTTTGGACTTCACCCACATGGTCCATTGATAGATACAAATATTAAGTTATTTTTGTTGATCACTTCACGCACTATGTTTGTTTCTATCCCCTTCGCAGAAATCAGAGGTTTGTGAAATGTTTATTAGGTGCAAGGCGCTTGTGGAAAACAGATTTCAACACAAACTAATCACCTTTTATTCTGATAATGGTGGAGAGTTTGTGCCGTTGGCAAGTTTTCTAGCCTCGAACGGAGTCTCTCATCTCACTAATCCACCTCATACATCAGAACATAATGGATTTTTTTAGCGTAGACATCGTCGCATCATGGAACATTTCTTACATTATTCACACATGTTTCAATGCCGACTAGCTACTGAACATATAATCTAGCTGCAGCTGTGTATTCAATCAATAGACAACCAACTCCAATGCTGGCATATCATATGCTTACCAAATGTTATTTGGGGTCGCTCTGAATTATTCGAAATTCAGAGTATTTGGATGCCTTTGGTTGAAGCCTTACATGCAAAATAAGCTTGCTTCTCGTTCTAAACCCTGCATTTTTTGTTGGTTATTCTTTTAGTAAAAGTGCATTCTTCTGTTTAGAACCATCCTCTTCACGAATCTGTGTTTCTCGTCATGTTCACTTTATCAAAATAGAATTCCCATTCCAAAAGCTTTCTTTGCCTCCTCCATAAATTAATTCTCCCTCTCTGTTTTGGTGCCCGCCAGTCACCATTGTCTCGGTGCCATCACCTGCCTCTCCATCGGTTTCCGAGCCTCCAGGTTTGAATTATTCACCCTCTCCTATTCTGGTTTCTGCTTCACCTGCTATGCTTATCGATTCTACAAATGTGCAGGAGGAGTCATTTTATAACTCGCCTCTTGCGTCTTCATCTCCTAAAATAGTGAAAACTCTTAAGCCATTAGCACCTGCTCCTGCTCCTGCTCCTGTCACCAATGTTCATTGATGCAGACCAAGTCAAAGAACAACATTATCAAGCGGGTGAACAAGTTCTCTATCGTAGCTCATACCCGACCAAAATCAGATGATGAACCTGCCACGGTTGCAGAGGCTATGAAAGACAAACTTATATGTCTAAAGAATTTAATTCACAGATACAACTTCACAAATGGGATCTTGTTCCACCATTTGCAGAGTATAAGTTAATTTGCAACAAGTGGGTCTTTAGGACAAAACGACGTCCATATGGCTTTGTTGAGAGATTAAAATTGTATCTTGTTGGAAAAGGGTTTCACCAACGACCTGGAATTGACTTCAAAGAAACATTCAGTTTGGTGGTTAAACAAGCTATTGTTCTTGCTGTTCTCGGTGTTGCTATTTCTCGTAATTGGCATTTAAGACTGTTAGATATCAACAATGCCTTTTTGCAGGGTCATCTAACATAAGAGGTGTACATGGCTCTACAGGTCGGTTTTATGGATAGAGATAAGCCTAATCATGCCTGCAAAATGCGCAAAGTTATCTATGGGCTGAAACAAGCTCCAAGAGCTTGGTATTTGGAGCTTCGGACGTTTCTCCTCTAAATTGCTTTTGTGAACTTGCTAGCAGATGCTTCTTTGGTTGTGTTACGCTCGGGTTCTCTCTTCATATAAACTTTTTTTTATGTGGATGATATCATCATAATAGGTAATAATGCTTCACGAGTGCAACACTTCATTGAGCTTCTGAGTAATTGTTTTTCTCTCAAAGATCTTGATAAGCTAAGTTATTTTTTTGGGTGTCGAGGCTCACCGATCATAGGCTGGGCTGTTGTTAAAATCAGCGGAAATACTTTGTTGACTTGCTCTCTCGAACTAACATGCTTGCTGCCAAACCAGTTGTGTCGCTTCTGGTGCCTACTGATCGCTTGCAGCTCACGTCGGGAACACCACTTCATGATGGCTCAAAGTATCGTCAGGTTGTTGGGTGCACTTCACCAGGCCAGACATTGCATTTTCTGTCAACAAGTTATCTCAGTTTATGCATCGTCCTACGAATATTCATTGATTGGCGGTCAAGAGAGTTCTTCGCTACCTTGCTGGGACTAAAGACCATGGTATCTTTCTTCGTCGCAACAATACCATTGCTCTTCATGGCTTTTCGGATGCTGATTGGAGAAGCAACAAGGATGATTACACTTCGACATGGGCATATATCATTTATCTTGGTAGTAATCATGTTGCTTGGTCTTCTAAGAAGCAAAAATCTGTTTCTCGCTCTTCTATAGAGGCAGAAAATCGGGCTGTTGCTGACACAACTGCAGAGCTTTGTTGGGTTGTGTCTTTACTACAGGAGTTGGGCATCAAGTTTGTAACGCAACCTGTCATATATTGTGAAAATGTAGGAGCAACATATCTTGCTGCTAATCCTGTGTTTTATTTCCGAATGAAACATATGGCTTTGGATTATCATTTTGTTCGCGAATTGGTCCAATATGTTTTTTTCAAGTCTCTCATGTGTCTACCAAAGATCAGTTGGCAGATGCATTGACAAAGCTGGTATCTCGTTCTCTTCTATTGGTTAACTTGTCCAAGATTGGTCTTTCTTTTGGTCGTCCATCTTGAAGGGGCGTATAAAAATAATACTGTATCTCTGTGATCTTAGTTATAGTTAGAAAATATCATCTTTTTATTATGTACAGCTGTTAAAGATCTTATCATGAATTCTTTTATCTAGCCTATATATAACGTTCTACGTTGTATCATATTTTTCAAGGAATCATATTGATCTTCCTCTACAATTGCAACTTTGAATAGCAAAATATGTCATTCTTTTAAATAGTCATCTCTTATACAATTCCCCCCAAAAAAAAATTATTAGTTACAATTTCCCTTAAATCTAAATTCTACAGGATCTAATGACCATATTTGGAGATTTTTATGAATTCTTAATGAAGGAAAAATATAAAACAGTGAACTGTGTGACACAGTGTCTCATCACATGGATGGTTGTGGATAAAACAAAACATGATCCACTCTTCTCCTCTCAATCTTCATCCTCATTAATTTAATTAAATAAAAACAAAATTTAATAATTTCGATCTTTTTTGGTCATTTAAAAAAAAAGAAAAGTCATTAATATTTGCTCTTTTCGGGAATCAAAAGAATCGGATTATTATTATTATTTGGTTCAACTTCAGATAATGGAAGCTAGAAGGCTTGCGATCCTCTGTTCACACCTCAACCCACCTGGTCCAAACCCGTCCCGAGACCCGACTCTCAGGGTCTCCGGTTGCAGCTCTGGTTCGTCCGACGACGACGGCAAAGTGGAACCATCCAATCTCCAAAACGACTGCGTTTTCTGCAAGATTATCCGTGGCGAGTCTCCATGTCTCAAGGTTTACAAATTCTTCCTTTAATGTCTCGGTTTCATACACAGAAGACTAAACTAACTGAACTCTTTTGATGCAGTTGTACGAGGATGATACGTGTTTGTGTATACTGGATACTAATCCACTAAGCAATGGGTAATATAGTCAACAAATCTTGATTCTTTTTTCTTTTTTTTTTAAAGAACAATCAAAACTGAGATTGGTTTTGCCATATCCTCTGTTATATACTTGTAATTACTTGGTGCAATTTGGTTAGAATCTTGATTGATGGATTGCATTTTGTTACAAGTGTTTGTTATTCTTTAATCTGATAGCTATGAGCTTTTGTTCTTCGGGTGTTTCAGGCACTCTCTTATTATTCCCAAGTTACATTATCCAACTTTAGAGGAAACTCCTCCCTCAGTAAGTTCCTCTTCCTACCACCTTGTATGTTTTATTTTCTTATGGATTTTGGGTAGTTACTTATGTTTCATTCGGATGTCTTCTTGCTTGAAAGTTTTCTTTAGTATAGCAAAATTTGTATATGCGTATAAGATTGTGATTATAGGTCTCCTCCAAGGAGAATGCAGGTCGTTGCTGCCATGTGTTCTAAAGTGCCTCTTATCAGTACCGCCATCGTGAAAGCTACTGACAGTGGTATGCTCTATCAATTCTCATTTCTCCATCCATCTCTGATACAGTCAGATGATAAGAACTGCCTTTACATATATATTAGTAATGAAATTGTAAGAACCTTAACATTTTGATAATGTAACTTTCCCTTAGGAACCCGTTCTCTCGATGATCTCAAACCCATTTCTTTGCGCATCTTTTATAGGACCGCATAACCTATGTCTACCATAGTTATTCTTATACAAAATAGTACAAGGCTTTTTGTTCAAGACCTTATCTATCTCATCATTAGTTTACGCAACCATTGAATACCTTACCTGGCTTGTGAACTAAGTTTCTTGTTCTTGTTATGTAAACATAGCAATCTTGTTATGCAAAATAAAATAGACTTAGAACGGGTATTACCACTTGTTGTCATATTCCTAAAGTAATCTTGCCATTCCTTCTGGAATCCTTTTAACCATTTTTAGGTAGATGATTCTGATTCTGATCCTGATCAAAACTATTTTATCAGATTCATTTAACTTATTGGTTAACAACGGCGCAGCAGCTGGACAAGTCATATTTCACGTAAGCAGCACATACTGACTTCCTCAACTTTCTATTTCTCTTATTTCCTGAGGAGGGAAGTGTCTACTAACAGTTCCTTATATTTTTGCATCTCAGACACACATTCACATAATCCCGCGTAAGGAACATGACTGCTTATGGGCTTCCGAGGTACAAAACAATACTTTTTTTAAAGGTGCATGAAAGTTGCCTGACTTGATGGTTTTCTTTTGTTTTGTTTGTGATGACAGAGCGTACGGAGACACACGCTTAAACTTGACAAGGAAGCATCGCAATTAGTATCGCGTGTTCGACAACAATTGCGCAGCCTTCCTGAAGAACAATTGGTTCAGCCCTCATAAAAGTCTCTTATCAAGAGATCACCATTGTTGTAACTTTAGATACAGAATCCAAACACCAAGTACATTCTGTATAGTTCATATTCAGTCTCGTTTTTGTTTTTCCATGTTCTTGAATTTGTCGGTTAGTTTATCAAGATTTTTAGTTATAGAAATAGAAGAAGTGGTTTAGTATCATTCGAATCAGAGGCTTGCTAGGCTCATCTAATTAGTAAAACTCCTGCATATAAAGTATCCAATTTGAGATTTAGGATTTTAATGGATCCAGAGGCATGTTAGGTTAATCTGATTAAGTCGTAAAACGATGACTTCAACCTTCTGTGTTCCTTCTCCATCCCTCCATGGTCACAGCCACAGACGACAGTTTCTTAACTACTTTCGACGTTATTCCAATCTATCTCTCAATACTTTCCAATTTACTCACAATTAAGTTTCCTAATCTTCTCCACTTTGAGATATATACTTACGATTTCCACCACTTCACCAAGTTGCACGGAAATGCTTACGTTTTGAACCAGAACCACCTGAGTGATTGACATGTTATATGATTGTTAAGACAACCAAATTATGGTTATTACAATGTTAACATGAGTCTATGGCTATTAAAATGTTGAAGTCAACTTATTATGTTGGACGCACCTAATCTACTTGACTACTACATAATTTACATGGTAATAGCAGATTTCTTAGTTAATGTGTTTTTTGGTTTATAATCTCTAGCAAATTACATGTTGATAATCTTTCAGAATTTCTGTTTACTTCATTTACTTGTGTCAAAAAATGAGGACATTTAACAGAGGATCACCTTTGTGAATACTCAATTGTTTTTTTTAAGGATGTGTAATACTCCCTCCGTTTCAAAATATAAAATGTTTTAGAAAAAAATTTTGTTTCACAATATAGGATGTTTTCAAGTTTCTATGCAACTTTAGATTAGTTTAGTATTTTATATTATGCAGTATTGTTTCTGATTGGTTGAACTTGTTAAAAGTAAAGATTTCTTAATCTGCGTGCTTTAGGTAAAACATCCTATATTTTGAAACGGAGGGTGCTTTAGGTAAAACATCCTATATTTTGAAACGGAGGGAGTATAATACGAGGAACAAGCAAAAGACAACGTGCATGGTTGGTTGGTCCAAAAGACAATGTCCATGGTGGATTATTGAGATAATCATGCTCTTATGCTCTTTTTTTTTTTTTTTTTTTTTAATGATCTTGCATCACTCGTAAGACTTTCGTAATTTAATTGCAAATTTTACTCGAATTAACAGGTTCTGTGAGAGAACTATTGTGGTGTTATACATTATATGTACTTATCATTGTAAATTTATTTCATGTCACCATGCATTATAATTTGTTGGTATTCAGTATTGACATACATTGTTTTAATTGGGATGTAACACTAATAATATTTGGTGTAGCTGATAAAGTTTTTTCTTTTATCAGAATCTTTTTTTCATCCATGCCTAAATATAGCTAAGTTTATTTGAGAGTCAAATAACCAAGATTTTGGGATACGAGACACTGTCTAGCTTCAAATTGCTAACAATAAAAAGTCCAGGTGCATTTTTTACTTAGTCAAAATCAAGTTGCATTTTTTACGAAATCTACCTTTCAATTGGAACCACAATAAAGTAAGAGAGATTAGTGGCTCCCTAATTAGAGGAATCAGTTTTTTCCGACTCCACAGATATATGAAGAACTATTTTGGTGTTCGCTCCAAGTGATAGAGAGAAGATTAAAATGATTACGAAGCTAATGTCTTGGGTGATATGGGGAGGAAAAGAGAAACTTCGTAAAAGTAGAAGTTTAATAGAGGAACTACCAACAGAGATTCTAATTGAGATTCTAAGGAAATTACCAGGGAAACAAGCATTGATCTGCCGTTGTGTCTCCAAGACGTTTCTTAGTGTTATAGACTCTCGTTGTTTCATGGAAAGACATCTTCATGATGATGATGATGATGATCATCATGATGGCGGTGAACCTCCAGAATTGCTCACTTGTGGAAATCATGGTGAGTTCCTTTATAAGATGTGGATGTGTAAGACGAGGCTGGCCGAAGAGAGTGATGAAGCAAATGTGCTAAAGGTGGACGATCGACACCTTTGGAATTATCCTTGCAAACAAATACAATCTTATTTTCACCCTATAAGCTCGAAGGGACTAATTCTGACCAGAAGTGATTCGGGTCGTCCGTATGTCTTCAACCCTATACGGAAAGAGGCTATGAAGATACCAGAACAGATGGATGAAAACTCATGGAAACAGCCTCTAGGATTCGGATATGATCCCAAAGGAAAAACTCACAAGATCATTAGTGTTTGGGAAACAGAAGAGCATGAGCTTGTGGCCGAAATATTCAACCTGAGGGGAACAGACTCAAAATGGAGGAGCTTAGACATCTTCTCTTCCGCCTCCGCTCTTCCTTCCGGCCACGTTTCTTTTTCTTCTTCCACGGTGACCATTCGTGGATATGTTTACTGGACGGCCACCATAAGCGATGTGAGTGTCTAAGTATAAACTTGGGCTATTATTTTCATAAAATATAGCATTAACGATAATTGTTTATTTCTTGCAAATACTTCAGGGATCCGAGGCGGCTTGTACATGTGCTCTTCTACACTCTCGGAGAGAAGACTTGTTGAAAACTATAAATTGGAAGCACATGGTCCTACGTTTCAGTCTGGAGATGGAGACATTTGAGTGGTTTTCTCACCCGGGTATCATCGAGAGGACTCTCGTCCAACTCTTCCGCCTCACCAATCTTCGAGGGACCTTGGCCATGGTGGATTTTTCTTCCGAGGAGTGTGTAGGGTTGTGGACACTGAGAGATAAGGCGAGAGGAGAATGGTCTTTGGACTACAGATTTGACGCCAACGTGTTCAGAGACAAAGTGAGACACTTCTGCCGCGGCTATGAAAAGAGTACAAGCAAATTACATGTGGTCGGTGCTTGGAAGGAAGGGCTGCTTCTAAGGATTTGGGGTTCTACTTTCTGTATTTACTTGAACCTCAAGACAAAAGGTATGGAGTTTATTGGGTTTGAGAATGAGATTCAAGAATTAATAACTCGGGATTTCATCGTCAGTTATAATCCGAATTATCTACTTCGTCTCAAGACTTACTATGACCAATCAAGAGTCATATGTGCTCAACCTCATGTCGGTGCACGTATTCGAGGACGTCTCCATGTAATGCTTACGCCCGGTGATTCTCTTGCGTATGAGTTAAGGTATTTTTATGATAGCTTCTACGTCACGTTCGATGAGCTTATTGGGTTTAGGTCGTATAAGGAAAACCGCCTTCAAAAAGATATTCAACTTGAGAAAGCTCGAAAATCGAAGGAGGAAACTCCATGGACTTTTGTTTAGGATACGAATCGTTGCGTCTCTCCCGTTTCATATATTGGATGAACAAAATAATAGTTAAATATGTTATGTTTTGGTTTCTCAAAGTTTTTTTTTGTTGGTAGTTTTGGTTTCTCATAGTTAGTAATTAATAGACCGTGGCACTGACACATAGCAAATCTACCGATCAAAGATTTAACCATGTCATGATTTAATTAGCAAAATATTATCTATTTCAATTTCCTTTCCAATTAGAAATATGTAATAATTTAAATTATTTTCCTATTATTTATTTGATTTTATTTTCAATTAGTAATATGTGAAATCAATATACTGTATGTTATACGTTTTTGTAATATTTTTACTTTAATCATGCATTTACCGTCAATTATAATTGTAGTAGTTTTAGATTTTTCATTCAATTTTTTTTGTCAACAACTTTAATTGAACGACTATATTGAAGAATATTGTAATTTTTTTTAATCGTTAACTTATCAAAACTTTATACGTATCATCATCTTTCTAATTTTTAAATTTACGTTTTCTGCTTTTTTTATTTACCTCAAATATTGCTACAGCGCATTGTTGTTGATCTTGTCCAAAAGACCTTAACCCCCAATACAATTTTCAAACTTTACTTTAACAAACCTAATTCCTTTATTCTTTCTCATATATTAACATGCATGAGTCGTAACTCGTTAGGCAAATATTCAATCAATGAGTTTCCTAGATGTAAACAATTTGCATTCATACATGATCCATGTATATCCAACGTAACCACAATTAATTTCGTAAAGATAATAAGAAAAGTCTATTATATATATGTTTCTTTGTGTTATTACTTGTTCTTCTTGTTAACCTTCTAACCTATAAACGTAGCTGCTATCTGTAAGGAGCACAGTTATTTAATTGATTATTTTCTCTCTTCATTTTTTCCAATTTAATATTTTCGGATCTATAAACAATGACTAAAGGGGATGGATCTGCGCCCAAGTTGGACATATTATACATAGAATAATTCACACACCTCATAAAAAAAATATTTCTCGTTAATTTACACACCTCTTGTTATCAAGACATTTTTCAATTTTCACCATATGTAACTTATATACATGATATAGGATGCATTTTTCTAATAGATAACTGCTTTTTAAAAGAATGTCGATCTTTTTGTAAAGAGTACTGTACAGAAAAGAAGGTACTACTAGGTTGGAGGATTTGTACATATGAGAGTATGACATTGACGAATCATTTTTTCGTTTTCCTCTTTTTTTGTAATGCAAATTTATATTTTGAATATTTATTACAAATTAACTCGAAATTTTTTTTCGAAGACTTTGTTAACAGTTAGAGAGAGAGAAGAAAAGAATCTGATTTCTCATTAATTGGAATAAGAGTCTTACATCTCAGATATATACAAAGTGTATTAAGCTAAAGGAAACTAAATACACCAACACTATACTATTAATATAGAGACTATATAATATAAGATTATAGCGTTAACACCCCCTCCTCAAGTATTTGAACTGGAATCGGATGATGGAAGGAAAAGACTTGAAACAGACATTCTGTCAAGAAGAGAGTGAAAAGGACCAGCCTGCAGAGGTTTAGTGAGGATATCTGCAAGTTGGTTCCCAGTCGAAACATGCTGCACTTGTTGAACACCTGCGAGTACCCGATCCCTCGTACGATGCAAATCAATCTCCATATGTTTAATGCGTTCATGGAAAACCGGGTTGTTCGCAATGTGAGTAGCAGACTTATTGTCACAATAGAGCCTAGCTGGTCCACGTATCGGGATATGAAAAGCCCGCAAAAGTTGTGTTAACCAGACTAACTCATCCGAAGCTATAGCCATTGCCCTGTACTCTGACTCTGTACTGCTGCTACTAACAATCTTCTGCTTCTTAGACTTCCAAGTAATAAGAGAAGAGCCTAAGAAAGTGCACATACCAGTGACAGAGCGTCGAGAATCGAGACAAGTACCCCAGTCTGCATCAGAGAATGCAGTCAAGCCAATATCATCGTGAGCAGAGTAAAACAAACCTTGTCCTGGATTTCCTTTGAGAACATGTTGAGCTGCATGCTGATGTGCATCCGTAGGACATGAGAGATACTGGCTTAGCTTGTTGACTGCAAACGTGATATCAGGGCGAGTGATAGTTAAGTACAAGAGCCGTCCAATCAATGCTCTGTACGAACTAATCTCAGCTTCAGGAAGAAGAACACCAGTGTCTTTGAATAACGCCTTAGTGGGATCCATGGGAACATTCTTAGGCTTGCAACCCAAATAACCAGTGTCACTGAGAAGATTCAGACAATACTTTCACTGGCTGACAGATATTCCAGCAGAATTTCGAGCTATCTCAAGTCCCAAAAAGAATCTTGCCGGACCTAAATCCTTGATTTTGAAAGCCTGCGCGAGTATCGTCTTAACAGAGAGAACTTCTGCATCACTATTACTTGCAATCATGATGTCATCTACATAGACTAAGAGTGTTATGAAAGAAGAATCAGTCATCTTGACAAATAAAGTGTTCTCAGAGGGAGCCTGAGTAAAACCATTGTTCAAAAGAACAGAAGAGAAACACTTATACCATTGTCGAGAAGCTTGTTTCAATCCGTTGATAGATTTCTGCAGCCGACAAACAGGGTTAGGTGGTAAAACACCCGAAGCTGGAGTGTAACCAAGAGGAAGGCTCATATAAATCTCCTCGTTGAGCTCACTGTGCAAGAAAGCACTAGTGACATCCATTTGACAGAGACTCCAGCCTTTTTTAGCTGCCAAGCTAAGAAGAAACTTCACACTACCCATTTTAGCAACAGGGGAAAAAGTTTCAAAGAAATCAACACCTTCCTGTTGTGTAAAACCCTTGGCAACTAATCTAGCTTTATACCTTTCGATACTACCATCCACATCATATTTGATAGTATAAACCCATTTGCAACCAACTACATTCTTCCCAGGTGGTAAAGAAACAACATCAAAAGTGCCACTTACCTCCATATTATCAAGCTCCACATCCATAGCCTTCGTCCATTTCTTACATTTGATGGCTTGTTGAAAAGATGTAGGTTCTGTGTGTAGTGAAAAAGATAGAACAATAGACTGATAGGGTTTTTTAAGATTTGTGTAAGAAAGAACAAAAGAAAGAGGATATGGTGTTTTATGTGTGGTTGGAAGAGGAATGGGAATTGTAAGCTGGGCAAGAGCACAATGATAATCAGACAAATAACCTGGTACCTTACTGATGCGTTTTGGTCTGGCATTGTGAAGAGAAACAACTCCAGTGTCTGTGGTAACACCCGCTTCATCCGGTTGAACAACACTAGAGGGTGTAGGTGGATGCACAGATGATGCATGCATGGGTGATGCAAGAGGAACAGGTGATGAATGCATCACATCATCAGGTAGTTCAATCGAAATATGTAAGATATTATGATGAAAAATCTCGGATGGAAATGATGCAGAGATATCATGAAATGGAAAGTATGTTTCATGGAAAACAACATGACGAGAAATGGAAACAGAATTAGTATCTAAATGCAACACCTTATAGCCTTTATAACCAGATGCATATCCTAAAAAGACACATTTATCAGTCCTAGGACTGAACTAATGACGATCCTTTTGTAAAGTAGAGACGTAACACAAGCAGCCAAAAGTTCGAAGAAGTGTATAATCTGGTTTACGAGAGGTTAACAATTCATAAGGTGTTTTATTATCAAGTAAAGCAGATGGAGTTCGATTAATCAAGAAAACAGCAGTTAATACACAATCACTCCAATATGCAAGGGGAACATTTGATTGAAAAAGTAAAGCCCTAGCTACATTGAGAAGATGTTGGTGCTTTCTTTCAACAATTGAATTTTGTTGAGGTGTATAAGCACAAGAAAATTGATGCAAAATGCCATGTTTCTTAACAATATCTGTGAAAGCTAATTCAGGAGCGTTATCGGTTCTAATGACTTTAATTGTTGATTTGTATTAAGTCAGTACCAATTGTATAAAATCTTGAAAATAAGTAGAAACTTCACTTTTATTTCTCAACATATATAGCCAAGTAGCTCTAGTACAATCATCGACTATACTAAGAAAATATCTATATCCATCTACAGACTCTGTTGAGAAAGGATCCCAAACATCTAGATGAAGTAAATCAAAAGGTAAAGCTGACAGTTTACTATGAGACATATATGATAATCTTTTTTGTTTAGCTAGATGACAAACATGACAAGGTGATGATGTCTTAGCAGTTTTTGATATTGTACCCGGAATGAATTGTAACTTGTCAGCAGACGGATGTCCAAGGCGAGCATGCCAGAGATCACCATCGACAGTCAAGGATCCAAAGAAATGAGACGAAGTGGAAGAACTTGCAATGGAAGACGAAGCATGAGATGCAGGAGAATCAAGTTGCAGTATGTAGAGATTATGTAATAAGATTCCTCTACCAATCATCAAGCCCTGAATAAACTCCTGAATGAAACATGAATTAGCAAAGAAATGTGCTGAACAATTACTAGATCTTAGCAAACTACTAACAGATATAAGATTGAACTTGAAAGATGGAACATGTAAGACATCATGCAATGTGAAAGATGAATCGTGCCAGTGTGTGCAATATCAACTCTAGTGGCATCCGGAAGAGAGACTGTCACACCAGAAACTGGAACCGTTTCACTAAACAAGGCAAGATCAGAACAAACATGTGTAGTAGCACCAGTGTCAATAATCCAAGAACCATGTGGGAGTTTTGAGTGAAGAGATGAGAGACATTGATGTTGAAAAGTAAGATGGTTATGTTCAAAACGAAGTGAAGTAGAAGGAAAAGGAATAGTACCAGCAGAAGATTCAACAGCCATAGCACCATGTTCAGAAATGGAAGAAACCTTGGTAAGAGCCTGATTTTCTGGAAATGTCATGTGCATTGATAGTTGCTGAATTAAGGTCTGCATATGATCAGAGGTCATTTTACTAACATCCAAATTGATAGCATTCAAAGCTGGTGGAGGGACATAAGGCATGGCCGAAGTAACATTTGCCACAACATGTGTCCTCGGAGTATGCTGACTTTGTTGCTGACCTTTAGATGGAAGAACCTGCGGAGTGTTCACTCGCTGAGCATGAAGCTTAAAGCATTTCTGAACAATGTGTCCTGTCATTCCACAATGCGTGCATATAGGACGTGACTGTCTTGGACGATATGAGTTTTGAACAGCATAGGCAACATTCTCCACTGGACCCGCATAAGAAGATGAATCAGTTAAAAGATCAGGAGGTGGACCAGAGGCTTGAAACACAACTCCTTCAGAACGAGATGGTTTAACAATATTCTTCTGCCTCTCATCTTGTGTCACCATGTGGAAAGCTTGCTTAATAGAAGGCATTGGCGAGATCATTAAGATGTGCCTGCGAGTAGCTTCATAAGAATCATTCAAACCATCAAGAACTTAGTCACTCGACTTCTCTGTTGCAATTTTTCCCATAAGACTGCTGCACTACATTCACATTTGCCACAGGTACAAACAGGAAGTTCAACATAATTTTTGAGCTCTTCCCAAAGAGTCACTAGCTCAGTGTAATTAGTAGTTACATCCATCGCTCCCTGTTGAATAGAGCTAAGTTTCTGCTCAATCTCATAAACTCTCGGAGCATCATCCTGTTTGAACCTAGATATAATATCTTGCCATATACCTTCTGCGGTTGGGATAAACAAAAGACTCTGACCTATCTTCTTCGATACAGAGTTCATCAACCAAGTAGATACCATATCATTGCATCGAGACCAAGATCCAAAATCACGGTGATCAGAAGATGGTTTAGAGATCGTACCGTCGATGAATCCTAGCTTATTCCTGACATTAAGTGCCATTCGTATGGATCGTCGCCATGAATGAAACTCAGCACCTGTTGTCAATCGATCAGAAACCAAGACTAACCCAGCGTGATCAGTGCCATGAAGAAAATAAGGATTGTTATACTGATCAGTCTTTTGAGATGAATCGGACACTGAGTCAGATGTTGGATTAGCCATAGCTGAAAGAAAAAGAAGGATCCGGTAACCAAATCAAAGATTCGTTACAGAATCCACCTTAATTGGAAAAGAAAGCTTCAAGAACACAGACGAAGACGACAAGTATATATATAAACACCGCAATCGCCAAGAGAAGATGAACAACGAAGATTGAAGCAATTTGATCGAAAGAAGCACTCATCGCGTAACAGAAAACAAGAAAACGAGCTGGAATTGAGCTCTGAAACGATTAACCCAAAGAGATAAAGACGATTGAATGAGAAATCGAAGATGAATTCGAAGATCTGATGATGAATCTATCGAAATCAACAAGGCGGAAAAATTTCTCTCACTAACAAACCTGGCTCTGATACCATGTTAACAGTTAGAGAGAGAGAGAGAGAGAGAGAAGAAAAGAATCTGATTTCTCATTAATTGGAATAAGAGTCTTACATCTCAGTTATATACAAAGTGTATTAAGCTAAAGGAAACTTAATACACCAACACTATACTATTAATATAGAGACTATATAATATAAGATTATAGTGTTAACAGACTTGTTTCTTTTCGAGTTTGACATTATTAGATAATAGATATATTTTCTCACTGCATATCATGGCCACTTGAATTTTGATTTTTCTCTACATTTTTTTTTCCCATCAAACACTCCATTATATTAGATTAAAGGTTTACAAGCTTCCTTTGAAGAGGAGCCAAATACACCAATAAACTTATACAAGAGGACAAGATAAACTACAAACAACGCTCTTAAAACGTACATAAAACAAGCTTTAAAACTTGACTTGAAACCATAAAAGTGACAAGATACATAAAGAGGACAACAAGTCTTAAAGGTAAAGAGTTGCCACACAAAGTGAGACCACTCGTGGTGAAGGATGACTAACCACTGCCACATAGTCAGCCACCTTGATAACCATTGCCGCAGACGTTGCAAAAGAACGAACGCGGTGTTTGGATTCCGTGCGTGTACCAAAAGTCCCTGGAAAGGGTGGTCACACGCTGGACAAGACGAGAGTCTTGAAAACCATGAACCTGAAGGGACACTTGGAGAAGGTGTTGTATTGCACAAAGCTTCAATTGCCATTACTATGCCTTCCGAAAGACACAATCTAAGAGGAGAGGAAACAAAATCCTTAATTAGTTGTAAAAGCCATATGGCTGCCTTTAGACGGGCTTTCTTGACGTATTTCCGAAAAAGATGGACACGCACTCTCCCATTAAAAGAGAAAACTGAAATGTTTTCACTAAGCTGCCTGCTTAGTATTGTCTTCGTCCACAATGATATTTCTCTTATACAATGGACACAAAAGTCTCTTTTCTTTGAAAGGAAGATGCTCTCCCCTAAGGAGGAATTAGACATCAAATTCCATAATAGGAACTGGACTTTAAAGCAATACCTTAACGCCAGCGTTCTTATAGAATTAATAAAAGTACATACACCAAAATTGATGGACCTAGCTTCAACTGAATTTAATCTGATGGGCAAAACTGGCTTCAAGATTAAAATATATGCTAGTCCAGTTGAGAAATTCTTGGGCCTGGCCCAGAAATGAATTAACAATGGCAACCCTAATTCATAGGTTTGATGTTCTAGATAGAAGGCACAGCGTCGGAGACGAGATCTGACACAACCACCGGTCAATAAATCTATATCTCCATCGTATAGATGGGACAGTGACAATTGCGAAAACAAAATGCGGTTGGACATGGACGTCACTAGCAACGACAACAGTAGCCTCGCCAAATGAAGTTCTTCGGGAGGAGATCCCGTGATATAGGCGGAAAGAGATGGTGGTGTTGAGAAAAGATGTCTGAACATAGGACTGTCATAAGAGTATCTCACCGGTAATGGAACTAATCGGTGGAAGGTATAAGAAAATCAGACCTGTGCTGGCTCAAAAATTGAGAGCTGGGACTCGGGGAGCAGAGGTTGGTAGAGGGAGATGGTGGTGGATTGGGAAACTAAAACTTTTCGGTTTACAACTGAGACTTCCGCACCCGAGCCGAGTGGAGAGAAGACATCCAGGATGGAGAGTTTAGCCTGTCGGAGAACACCAGAATCTATAGCGAAGGCCACCAGATCTGATAGTTTCTTACTCGACCGGCCACCGGAAAGGCGATAACGAAATCTGACATGGATTCTAACTGACGGGAGCAGATGGTCTAAACAGCGGAGGGAGGAGGAGGACGGATGGCGGTGAGAAAATGCTCTACTGGCAATGATATGAAACTCAAACTGTAGAGAAGTTGGGTCGAAGCCGTCCTTGAAACCTTCGAGACCACATTTTGACCCATAGATCTTGTCCGAAGACAGAATGTGCTGGATACAAGCCATCACCCTTCCATGAATCACCAGATCTGAAATCTCCAACCACACAAAGTGATCTGAAGAACAAATCGGGGAAAAGAAAGAATTCAGATAAAGGGTGAGAAAGAGAGACTTATGACGATTAAATGGGATCGTCTGACGCCGGCGAGCAAAAATTCCACCGGCGCCGGAGAGAATTGAAAGCTTGGTTCTCTCGAGAATAGTGCCTGAGAGAATACCAAACCTCAATAATAAAACTGATTTTTCTTTACATTTTTCAAATAATTTTGTGTAGTAGGGAACGAGTAACGTTGTTTCGTTCTTGGTCAAGGATTCAATAGTGTATAAGTGGTTTTGTGTAAAAGGTGTATAGAATACGTAATTGTATATGTGAATTATCTATATCATACTAAATCACTATGTATCTACTTCTTACTTTCTTAGTAACATTACAAAAGCAAAGTATTTACAAACAATAAAAAAAAAAAAAAAAAAAACTCTATTATAAAAGATGCTCAATGTTTAATATATATTAGAACAAAAATCAAAATAAATATTTTACTATATAACCCGTATTTCTATTAGTACTTTAAACCTTTTTTGGTTAAAGTTTAATAATACATTATGGTTAAAATGATCACCAAGGTTAAAAAAAAAACTCACTTACCATTTTATATAATATAGTTTAGACGAATAATGTAGTGTCACAGTAATTTTGCCTTAAAAATCAAGTAACACCAATTAACAATTGATCTTTTGGTCATTCTTAAGCTGGCTTTTAAGGTCTTTGGGCTCTAATCTATAAAGACATGAACAATCAGACGAGAAATTCAACCTTCTGCTTGAGCCTAAAACACTAGAGATATTTTTTTTTTGGTAAGGAACACTAGAGATATTTTGATCATGTTATATTATATGATACAAAGAACACTCGCCGATGAGCACAACTAGTTGTATGATCAAGATCCATCCCATACCTGATATTTAATTAGCCTGTCTTAGACCTTTATTCATTAGATAATGTAAAAAATGAGTCCACATAAAACAAAAAATACTAAACTTTGACATTCATGTAGAATAATGTTAACGTCGAAATTGTAAAAACAATTACATATTTATTAGCAAAACATATCTCTCAACGTCAAAGGCCCGGCAAACAACTCCTAATCTCCGGCCGTTACGGTGCAACACACAAAATGATACTAATTTTTGTTTTAATTATAATTTCATTAAATGATTTTTGATTATAAAAGCAAAAACATAATATAATGTTTTCATCTAAACAAACTATATAAACCAAGTTTAGCGACCATTAAAGCATTTGCCCCTACCATTTTACGTTTCCCTTCTTTCTCCTCCGACACACTCCAAAACTCATTAATCTCTTTGATGTGAATTTGACTATTTCTACGTAATTTAGGATCTTACTATAATCTTACTACATCTCCTTTTTATTAGTATTAGTTTTTTCAATTCCTAATGGAGAACGAGTTGTTTATGAACACAGAGTTCCCACCACCGTCGGAGTTCGAGCCACCGTCTTCTTCATCGGCGATGATGCTTAATTGGGCTTTAATGGATCCAAATCCACAACAAGATTCTTCTTTTCTATGGGAAAAGTCAACGGACCAACAACAACAGAGCATCTTTGACTCTGCTTTGAGCTCATTAGTCTCATCACCGACGCCGTCAAACTCAAACTTTTCAGGCGGTTGCGGTGGTGGTGGTGGTGGCGGCGGTGATGGTTTTATCATCAGAGAGCTCATTGGTAAGCTTGGTAACATAGGGAATCACAACAGCTCCGGTGAGATCTACGGAGGAACAACTCCGATGTCTAGGTCCGCCTCGTGCTACGCAACTCCGATGAGCTCTCCACCGCCACCGTCGAATTCGAATTCTCATATGATGATGAACAGAACGACGCCATTGACCGAATTCTCAGCGGATCCGGGTTTTGCGGAGAGAGCTGCGAGATTCTCTTGTTTTGGTAGCCGGAGCTTTAACGGGAGAACCAATTCTAATCTTCCGGTTAACAACAACAACAACATCGTCAACAACCCCGGGAAACTGACACGTGTCTCAAGCACACCGGCTCTGAAGGCTCTCGTTTCACCGGAAGTCGCACCGATGATTTCCGGCGGCGATTTTTCCCGGAAGAGAAAAGCTCTGCCGAAAGGGAAATCCAAAGAAAATCCCATTTCCACAGCTTCCCCATCTCCTAGTTTCTCAAAGGTACACCCGGAAAGTTTCTTACTTTTTTTTTCCCGGAAAATTTCTACTTTTTCCCGGAAAGTTGTAATTTTTTTACCTAAGATTTTTCAAATGTTGGAAGACCCGCTTTTTATTCGAAGAACCCAATTCTTAAAAAAAGTCAGCTTTTTCATAAAGTGATTAACTTTTTGTGTTTTTTTAAATTTTGTAGACGGCGGAAAAGAAAGAAGATTGGAGTGGAAAAGGAAGTAAAAGCTCAGAAGAAAAAGGAGGAAAAAGGAGAAGAGAGGATGGAGAAGATGATGTAGAAGAAGAAGAAGGGGAAGGGAACAAAAGCAATAACAACACTAAACCACCTGAGCCTCCTAAAGATTACATCCATGTTCGAGCTCGACGCGGCCAAGCCACCGATAGTCACAGCCTCGCCGAACGAGTAATTATTTCACTTCTCCTATAACAACATTATGTAGTCAAATTGGTTCAACTCGGATGTCGGACCGAAACTACCAAAGTTTCGAGATAGTTCGAACATTAGTTCGAATATTAGTTGTTGTTGTCTTGTTCAATAAATCGCTAGGCGTTAGTTAGGCGCTGAAAAATGGCCTAACGCTGAATCGTCTATATTGTTTGTCGCTTATATTGTTAGGTTCGGAGGGAGAAGATTGGTGAACGGATGAAGCTTCTTCAAGATCTTGTGCCTGGATGCAATAAGGTGATACTTTTTTTATAATTGAAGTCTTTGATTAATCACTGATTAATTTTTGTGATGAACTCTACTGTTGATTAGTGTAATTAGAAAATTAATGTCTTTGTTCATACGATGAAAGGTTACTGGAAAAGCACTGATGCTTGATGAAATTATAAACTACGTACAATCATTGCAAAGACAAGTTGAGGTACAATTATTATTTCATTTGATTTCATCTAAATTCTAATTAATTGTTTCATTTCATTCATTAATCACCGAATTTTAATTATTTGCAATGATTTTTTCTTTTAATTATTCTTTAATGTTTGTTTTTTGTTTGTTTAATAATGGCAGTTCTTGTCAATGAAGTTATCATCAGTGAACGACACCAGGCTGGAATTTAACGTGGACGCTCTTGTGTCAAAGGATGTTGTAAGTCACCTTAAACATTAACATCAATTTAACAACCATTGATAATGATAATTTGAGATTAATCATTATCAAATCCTTTTCTTTTTTTTTTTTTTTTTTTTTTTTTTTTTTTTTTTTTTGTCTTGTCATCTCACTCATTATCTTATATCAAATACTCTTTTTTTTTTTTTTTTGTTCAATCGACAGATTAGCATTTAATCAGGCAGCTTTTTGATTTTCTTTTTAAAAGTACCTTTTGTGTTTTTCTATTAAATATTGTGCAATATTTTTTACATGTTTCAATATATATTTGAATTTATTCAGATGATTCCATCAAGTAACAACCGATTGCATGAAGAAGGACTTCAATCAAAGTCTTCAAGTCATCATCATCAACAACTTAATATTTACAATAATAATAATTCACAATTACATCCCAATAACATGATGCTCCAATCTCCCATGAACTCTTTGGAAACCTCTAGCTTAGCCAGAAGCTTCACTCACTTACCAACACTTAACCAATTCACTGACTCAATTTCTCAGGTTTAAATTCCTTCTATGATTTTTTCTTCCTTGATTCTATTTTTCTTTAGTCAAAAGATTATAACATATATTTATTTGTGTGTTTTTCCAGTATCAAATGTTTAGCGAAGAAGATTTACAAAGCATTGTAGGAATGGGAGTGGCACAAAACCCCAACCATGAATCTCAACACATGAAACTTGAGCTTTGATCAACCATTTTTATCAAGGTCTCAAGGAAGAAAAAGAGAAAAAAAGGATTGATGGGTGTACATAACCATACCAATATATGTGATTTATTCATATACTCATCTCCATTTATATATATACACATTTATGAAAGTAACTTTTTTTCTTCACTTACTTTTTCTTTCTGTTTTACCCTTGTGTTCATTATATTATATATGTCATCTTCCAATTCATTATTAGGGTTCAATTGTACTATTATACACTTTGGTTTCCTTTGGATTCCTTTTGCTATTCTAATGTAATATCATTGTAAGTTTGTTACCTTCCACAACAATCCAAGATAATTAATCTACTCTATTTTAGCGAAATTATATATTGATAAAACATAACTCTATAAATTAATAAAATATCATAGTTCCTAGTGTTATTAATTTATTATGGTTTTAGTATTTATTCAAAAAAAAAATATTCCACATAATTAATATTTTCTCGTAAATTAATATCAAGTTCTAATTTGCAACAAATAGTATGCAATCTTATCTAAATCTAATTATTTACATCATAAACTTTAGGACAAAGAACTTTCCGACAAATATCATTAGACAGAAAGTAACCTCTAGATAATTAATCAAATTAGTAATGATGGACTATAATCTAATTTATCAAAATTACGAAACTTTGATTTTTATATTTTGTTACTTGCTAATAAGTCAACATCACCTTCATTCCTAGATTCTTTTCGATTTGATATTTGGTAATGTTAACCAGCTGTGTGAGGTGTTATGTCTTTATCTCTGTTGTCTTTGGAGTAGAGGAGGGATTTGCAAACAAATATTATAGTAGAGTGGGATCAAGTTGTGATTTCTGAAAATTAAATCTTACGTTCTTCTCATGTTTTCTTTGACCGGTTTAATCCGTAATCAACCAATGATTCGATGATCAACCAACTATTTTAATGTAATTTTTCCATAGCTTTGCCCAAAAAAAAAACTTTCCATAGCTAAGAATAAACATTTCATCTCTAGATCGACTAATTCATCATGTATATACAAGTAGACTTATGGTATAGTAACGTCGGGATCACAGTCACTCCGTAGTTATTTACAAATTAGTCACCGAACACTCTTACAAAACTACGAATTACGCGTACTTTAACCGTGGTTATGTGTCACGTAAAACCACCAAACATTTTAGATCAGGATCGTAAAGATATTATTTTTTTCGTGTCTTTTCGTGGTTGTTTGGTTATACACTCATATAGCCACAAAATTTTGGCCTTAGTCACGGATTTTTTCATGACTATATACACTATGGCTGTGAATGGTTCTAGTCTGTTTCGGACCGGACTAAAATCAGACCAATCTGCAGTAAATTCACTATTCACGATTCCAGACCAGTACGCAATATTCCATACTATAAAATTCCATACTGGTTTGTAATTGAAAAAGAAACTGCGTACTATGAGAATTGTACTATTGATCTGATTTTTTCTGTTTACTCCTTAAAACCTCTATACCAACTCCATACCAAAAGTGAAAATTGGATAAAAACATGATTTTTAACTAGTTGGATTGGATCCAAGTTCTTTGTTCTTATTGGTTAAATTTGTGTTTCTTTGTACTTTTGAAAAATGTGTATATATATGATCATTCGTAAATATTAAAAATCCACAAAATAAAAAATCACAATCCAAAAAAAAAAAAAAGTTAGAGCAACGAGAGATAACTCTCTTCTCTTCAATCTTAGATTTTTTTTTTTGAATAAACCATTTATCTCAATAATATTATTATGGGATAATCGAAATAATAGCTTTTGACTTATAATTCTAATCTTAGAAATCTAATTTTTTTTTTAACTCTATATTATGGGATAATCGAAATAATAAATTTTGATTTGTAATTCTAAATACATAATGTAATAATTATTATTAATTATGATAAAAATATTATTAAAATTATTTTAATCCTTTGTACACACCACTCAATACTATGGTCTTATTTTTACCATTCATAATAGTACAATGTTATGCATACTATTGTATGGTGTTGTGCATACCAATGTTCACTCCATACTACAGTCCATTCTACTTCATATTAAAATATTAATACGCACTATCTAATATAGAGTGTATGCAGCAACCATTCAAAACCTATGTTTTTACTAGTACAAAAATGGTGTGTAAGTACTAAAATATCTTGTCATATAAATTGATGTAAGTTTATTATGGGATAACCACGAAGTGGTGAGCTAGTGGTTCTAGCCTTGGTGGAAGAGTTACCTTGTTGGTGTAGGCCAGAGATCGATTCTCCGCAAACGCAAGAATTACTCAGCTTTATCCCTTTGGCCACATGGGTATGGATCTATTGCTTACGGCCCATTTGCATAACGGGGGATCCTACCCATGAGATGCCCTTCTCCCATAGAGATAAGTTTATTATGGGATATATGCCAATTCCTAGTGCACAAAAACAAATAATTGTGAATTCCTATATTTTCTTATATAAAAATATCATTTTAATTTCTTTTCTCTTTTGCAAATTTCCAAATACAATTCTAGGTCATGTGTGGATTGTACAATTGCACATTTTTTATCAGTTTCCTTGATCAACTTTGGTTTCGGGTAAGTTTTTTCTTGGTAAATATGCATTGCAGGCAGAATCTCTCGATTAATTTAGACTCCATAGGGTGGCTCCATTACTTTCTTTCACTTTTGGTAAGAATTTCTCAATATAGTGAAAGTAATTAAGGACTCTTCATACATATATAATATTTCAAAAATATGTAAGCAGTTTTGATACAACGGCGAGTTAGTGTAAAATACATATATGACATTTCAAAAATGCATTTTCTTCTAGCATTAGCGTGATAAAAGAACCAATGATAGGTGTATTAATCAGTTCTGATTATCTGAAGATTAAGTGATGAATTGTACAGTGTGAAAGGGGAATTAACAAAAAATATAGCAATCACATGGGGTATGCACTCTGATTCGTGGACTTAGCACACAGAATAACGATATTCGATAAAAATAATCACCAACTACTTTCAAGTTCATAATTGAAAAGTTGTTAATTAGAAGTTCTAAACTTATATATAAATCTTTGTGGTTCTATTAGTCTTCAGTTGCAGCTTTAGTTATAATTTAGAATTAGACACTGAATTATTGGACATCGGAATAGGTAGGGTGAACTAATTGAATTTAATTTACTAATACTTTAATCCATTGTAATTTGATCGCTATAATAAAAAGAAGAAGATGCTTTGAATGTGGGGGTGGTTTATATATTTATTATTGAAGAGTAGTTGCATCTCAATCGGAAATTTAATGACATTTAAAAATGGTTAAAGTAATCACAGTGTACATGTGACATACTTTTTATGTCTAAAGATGTTGTAATAGTGGCAAATCACTACTTAAGTATTATGTCTAACATTTTTTTGTTCTTTCTTTTCTTCACATTGATGATACCAAAAAGAAGAAGAAGATAGTGTTAACGCATTAAATATCATATAATTTTTCTAGTAATTCTTCTGATGATACAATATATTGTTAAGTGTTAACCCATTAAATATTAGGATATTTCTCTATATACTTTTTTCCCAAAACGTTGACCCGAGTCTTTTTTGTGATATACTTTTCGTCAATGTTTTCAAAACCGGACCGGGCCGGCGGTCGAACCACGTTAACCCACGAACCGGCATTATGTCCGGGTTGGGCTAATATCAAAACCCAAAAGCAATTGAACCGGTAAAAAACCATATCAACCCGCCAAAAAACCAAAAACCGGTGAATCATTAAACCGGATAAAACCGGGTTCTACTTTTTTTTGTAAAATTGAGTGCAATTAATTTAATTAATTATCTTTTCTAGTTTTTTTCTTAGCAAATTAGCAATAGTAGGGTTTCTTAGAGAATGAAGATTGAATGTTCTACACTCTTATTATCTTACTAGATTAGGACCCGCGGTACACCGCGGGGCAAATTAATTATAATTAAAATATTTAAATTATAAGTTGTATTTATTGGTTAAATAATTAAATAATAATTGTTAATTTTATAGTTTAAACCATATAATACAGTAATATAATTAATTTTTTACATAATATTTATTTAATTAAATATATATGTTCTCTGATACCAATAGTGTTAACAGAATAATGAAATGATGTTTTACCCGTGTAACACCGAATTAATGATATTTTCAATTTATATAAATATCGACAAAACCCGTCCCGCTATATAACTCCCTCCCGAGATATTTTAACTCGCACTATATCATCTTAATTTTTAATATTTATTGTTTTTTATTATAAATATTAGATTGAGTTGATATGTTATTTATTAAGATTGTAGCCATTTACATTTTATAAGATTGGCTGTTCTTATAAAATTTAAATATTTATAATACTTAGAATTCTTAAAACGGTTGAGTATTTCTCATATTTGAAGTTTCGTAAAAGTTTAAATAATTATTAATATTTTAAAGGTCTTCTAATTTTTTTAAAAGTTGAAATATTTATAATATTTAAACTTCTTATAAAGTTTAACTATTTATAATATTTGAAACTTCATAAACTTTAAAATATTATTAATATATTATAAAGTTTAACTTTCTAAAAAATAATTATTTATAATATTTATATGTTTTATCAAATATAAATATTTATAATATTCAACTTTTTAAAAGTTTTAAATATTTATAATATTTAACTTTTAAAAAATATTTAAAATAAAGAACCGGAATAAACCAAATAAAAGTTTTTTAAGTTTGAATGTCTGATAAATTAAGCTTTCTACTCATTTGTATTCTGAATCATTTTGATCTCATTTATAGTATGATTCTGAACTATTGCCTAATTTTTTAGGCGATGTGGGATATTGTACCTGTTTTTTTATTCATCTATTGAGTAATATATGTCTGTTTTAATTTTTTTATTACATCATATGCAAGAAAAATCACAATTTTTATTAACTAAATGTATTATAGAATAATTCAAAATAATTTAAATATAAATTCAAATAAAAATGAAAGAGAATCATATATGTATGTTTAAATGAGGTACACAATTTTCCTTATTTTTCTAAATCTTTCCTATAATTAATTTTGAAATTTTTGGTAACTAATATTAAAGTCAATGCATTAAATGCAAAAACTTTCCAAAAAGTATTTTTGAGCAAAAACTGCTGCAAAAATACTAGTATAGATTGCTTTGAGATTTGAATTTCTAAAATATTTTTACTAGCTAGTACTGGTTGTACTTTGAGTTTGTTACAGTTTGAGTTTATTACTTTTTAATGTTTTTTAAAAACATTATGATTATTGAAGTATTTTATTTGGTATATCAAATTATATCATAGTTATAATTATTGAAAAAAATAGAAGACATATCCATACCTATTATTTATAAAAATATCATCAAAATCAATTGAACCCGGTTGACCCCGGTCGAACCATATTGACTCATGACCCAGAAGCTTTCCCGGTTCAGTTACCGGTCTGGTTTTAAAAACATTGCTTTTCGTTGGATTTGTAAACTAACTAGGTAAGTAGGGTTTGATTTGAGATTTGAATTGTCTTAAAGATTGAAAATGTTAGGTAGAATATATTGTTAATTATTAGATCAAGATTTTATTCAATTCTGCTAAAATTTAGTGTTATTAGTATGTGATTTGTAAAAAATTATTTAAAATCTTAACAAATTTGGATTATTGGATTCAAACTTTTATAAAGTCATTAAAAGTTTTGTGTTATTCAATTAAAACAAAAAATTTTAGATTGTTTCAATTTTTATGTTATTGGTTCATGATTTTATACACTTTCTTCACAAAATAAAGTCATGAAAAATCTCATAAAAATACAGAGATTATTTGGAGCATTTTACAAGATTTAAAAAAACTAATCAACAAAACTATAGAATACTCTCTAGCAATCCTTAAAAATCTTTCACTTATTCACTTTTGATGATTTTGTTGAACTCTTCAAAATTATTTATAAATTAGAATTCAATTCTTCAAAATTCTTTATAAATCAGCTGTATCCGCGGTGTAAAGCGCAGAAATATGTTTGTTAAACTTAATAGTAATAATTTAAACATAAATTACCATAATAGGATTAGTTAGATAACTATTTTTATTTCCAATACTTTAAGACATCTAAACTGTAAAACGTCTCTGCTGTAACTTTGATTATTGAGAACTTATGCTTAAAGATGAATAAATAAATAAATAAATAAATAAAACTGTTAAACGCAACCATATCTAAAACTAGTTTATCCAAGTACATATCTAAAGCTGATTTTCATGTTCTAATTTTACGCGAAAAGAAGAAAAAAGAAAAAAAGAGAGAAAAGAATGCATAAAATTCATACATTATAAGCATATAAACATATGCTTGATTAAGAAGACACCATTATCATCTAAACGTTAAAAAGTCTGTTTGTCCTAGCCGCTCTCTCTTTCTGGCACAATCTCCGAGATATCTTCCTTCGGTGGCATCGAGTCCGATTGGCGCCGCAACCGCCCCAGGACAGCTGTTCGCCTGCTCTTCCATCCCTGTGTCTTCCTTTGCTACCTAAGCTTGTTGTGGTCTCATTGTGAATTCACCGGAGGTTCATTGAGATACAAAACCGCTACTCCGGCTATGCTTTAGCTTCATACTCTCTTCCCCCTCCTTCTCATGCGGTGGGTTTTCTCGCCAATTTGATTCTCTTGAGTTCCCAGCCATTCGATGCAAAATCTGAGACACAGAACTCCCTGCTAGCCTTGGTTCCGTCTCTATTACTGGCTTCCCTCAAATTCAACCCAACACCTCTCTACTCCTCAGATTTAGATCCCTTCACCAAGTGTTCTACTTGGTCACAGTTGGAGATGAGCTCTGTTTTAACGCCAAAGCTGTGCAAGATCTTGACGAGGCCCTATGACCCAAGTTTTGTACTTCAAAAATCCATGTCTTTCCAAATCTTTATTTGTCCTCCTGTAGCATACATCCATGGAACCAATTGTACGAAGACTATTACATTTAGAACATAATCAACCATTGATGCTATGTTTGTACAAAGTTTATTTGTCAACCCTGCCATTAGAATCATCTAGGGTCACTACCCATGACTGGCGAAGGTTGAAGCGGACCGACATTTTGACCTCATCTCTTTGGAGTGATGGTTACAAGTGCTTCTTTAACCTCTCATATTTGTTTAATCTGCATCCTGAAACCTCTCAATAACTACTTTGCAACATGTGTCCAGAAACCGGAAGCTCGAGGAAGATCGACATTATGACCTCCTCTCCAAGGAGAGGTGATTACCAAAAGTTCCCCAACCTTTCTCCCATATATTCTCTGTGTCCCGAGTACTGTCAAGTGGAAATGATCAAAGGCAGGAAGATTATCCCCCTCCTCCCCTTGTCAAATTTGAAAATTATCGGCATTATGACCCAAGCTCCAAAGAGTGGTAGTTACCCAAACCTCTTCAAGCAAGCCATACCCGATCTTAAACCCGCAGCCACCCTCTTCCTTGCCAATGAACATATCAATCCATCGTGTCTCTCAGCCATGGAACCCTTCTCAACGTCCCAATGTCATTTGATAAGGACAATCCACCATGTTGCTTTGTCCGTGAATGTGACTTTGACTTCCCTTGGAATTGCTTGTGGTTTGGTGCTTATTTCCTAAGTCTCCAATATCTATTGGGCTTGTTGTAGATTTATCAATATTTTCCCTTTTTTTTGTTGTTGGATTAAGCTTTTCTTTGGAAAAACTCTTAAACCTAGTAACCCTTTATCATATTGAATGATTGAAAGCAAAATCTGTTTGCCAAAAAAAAAAAAAAAATTAAGAAGACACGAATGATTAAGTTATTATAAGAGTAAACTGATAAAATAAACTGACGGAAAAACTATCCTCCATAACTTGTGAAGTTGCAGTTTTTTGTTCTCATGATTATTCTTATAAACCCCATACAACTTTTCCATCTTTTTACGGATGTGATCCAACGTAAATTTACTAGTTGATTGATCTAAAGTGTTAAATCAGCTTTTGAGCATGGAAACTTTAACCTTGGATTCAAAACAATAGCAATCGCAAGTATTATTGTAGTATTTCCAATACTTTGGCAAACTTCCAATTTCATAGTATCCACCATTTCCCAAATATTCTCATCATCATATGTCACATGAGCTCTTAGCCAACTTTCAATTTTCAAAACCTACATGAAGTACAAATTCACAGTAGGATATTTGCATCATGAAACAAGTTTAGTTATTTCATCGAATGGTCTCAATAACTCACATATAAGCTCTGAACTTGACCACTTCAATTTGGATGGAAAAAACTTCTAACTCGGGTCCATTTCAACAATATTACGCAACACATCTTTAAATTAGATCGCTCTAGAAAACATCATATGCGTCTAGTTCCATCGTGTTGTCACGTCCGACCTAAGACCAACTTTAGTATGAATCCCAACGGTTTTAACACAGTTTTGGAATATTTGTTCTCTAGACTCTGAAACCTTTACAAACTTCACATTGTCCTTAATTTTTTTTTTAAGTTTCACTTATGACATCTAATCCATTTTGCACGATCAAATTCAGAATGTGGGTTGCTGAAACTAATATTTTGACAAGTTCTTTGTCAGATTTCAATTAACTTTATGCAGTGTAGTATATAAGGTCTCAATCCATGATGGGTGAGATGCAAAAAAATCAGGATGCAATCAATGAATACAAGTTAAGACAATCTAGAGATGGGAGTTTCAACTATCAACCTATAGGGTGAAACAGAAATGCAATAAACTAAACAAATTAAAGCCAGTACTACTAAGCATGATTAAACTACAAAACAGATGCAAATTAGAAAAACTAGAACGATTCAGAACAATAACTACTAAAAGATCATGCAAACGAGTAAGCAAACAAGCAAGTGCAATAAGAACCAAGATCGAGTGCTAGAACGAGTGCAGTAAGAACAAAATATTAAATGCAAGAAACAAAAGCAAACAATGACCAATATGGTCCTCAGGATGAGAATAATTGGTTGGCAGTAAACTTAGTCTATCTAGAATGCTTAACAAACTCACAAAGAGCTAATCCCTAGACAATAAACATAAAAACCTTACTAATCCATTCTCATGATAATAAGAATCAAGTTTAATCACTTGTAGACCTAATTCTCATTAGCTAGAACATAATCAAACATATATTAAATTCCAGTTCATTACTATCAATAATCACCCTAGGAAGTCAATCTCTTGAGCTAGGCATAAAAATCTTTGGTATTAGTCATTCAAATATTTCATCAAACACCTTTTTGGTGCTAAAACATCTAGAATCTAATTCCAACTTCTCAGAAAGAAAAGAGCATTAAGAGCACCTAATCCAGAAGGGATTCTATGTAATCTAAGCTTAAACATCCTAAACAGACTAAATTCATTACCAACCTAACATATCCTTAAGAACCTAATAACTACTCAGACTTAATAAAAATGATTATGAACTCAAACCCATAAAATACTGAAACTTGTATATTAGATAGATAATGATGAGATAAACAACTTTGTAGAAAGAAGTAAAATCAAAATTCCAAACAGAATTAAAGATATTTAGGTTACAAGTATGAGGTGGCTACAAAAAACTAGAGCTAAAAAATGAGATATCTCTAGCCATAGACTGGCAAGCCTATTTATAAAGGAAGGAAGCCCTAGTTAGCTAGAAAACAAAAATTGAGAGTTGGCGGGTTGGTCATAGACACTCACTCGGACACATGCTCGGCCGTCTTCTCGTCCGGGTTATTGGTCGAGTGCCTTTTCCTTCTTTAAATCCTCACGGTCGAGTGCCTGGACTGCTCGGTCGTGTGCAGGCTCGAGTCCTTGGTCAAGTCCTCTTCATTTCCTCTTTGAGCCTTTTTTACTTTGTTGAGCATCTCCTCATGCACATGTTTGCATTGGTTCAAATCAAACAATCATTTCCTCTTAGTGCTTCCAAATCACCTAATACACTTGTTTATGCAAACAAACATGTAAATGCTATGCAATTCTACTCTAATGCATAAACTATATATAAAAGACATGAAAACATGAGATTCTAACTCTAAGCAATCCTAAACATGAGCTAAATACATACAAAAACAAGGTAAATTGCATAGATATCAGTTGCACACCTTACTTGAAAAAACTCCCCACTACACACCAAATATTTTCTAAGTTGTCTCTTTAGAATCCCTTACATTTTATCATTTGAAGATGTATTGTATATAGTAATGGTACACACTTTCTTATCCAAACCCCATGCTTTCAATAGCTTCATCAGTTTCATAACCAATGCTATACCTAGAGGTGTCAAACGGGCCAGCCCGCGTCTATCTGGACCGTCCGCGGCGGGCAATTTCTATTTCCTGGACCGCGACGGGCCGGCCAGTTAAGCCCGCCGACGTATAAGTTATGTCCAAGCCCGCCCGGTTAAGCCCAGCAGGTTAGCGGGCTGACCCGCGAGCCTAAATAATATATTAAAAATAAAATAAAATTAATAAATAATAAATTTTAAAATAATTTTAAATAAAATTAATATTTATATTGATTTTTATAGATGTTTTAATTATTTTACATTAAATTTAATTGTTTTACCACATATTTTTCAAATATATATATTTAAAATTATATAAAAATAATTACATATCTATATTAAATATTTATTTTTATTAAATATTTAAAGACCGTGGGCCGACCCACCAACCTGCGGATATAACCTGCTAAAACCGCAATCCGTTTGGGCTAGGCCTGCAAGGCCCACTTTTTAACGGGCCTAATATTTAGTATCCATGCCCGTCCCGCTAAGATACTATTTGGGCTAGACCCGCGAGAATCATGCCCGCTTGACACCTCTAGGCTATACCCAAATAAAATGGAGGAAAAACACAAAATGACACTATCTTTGCTTGTAAATTTCAGTTTGCATCGATATAATGACCAGTCAAGCATAAATAATCCTCCACATTGATTGCTCTCCACAGATCAGTATACAGTCAAATTCTACCATGAATCTCACTCAAAATCTGTCTAAATGTGTCTTAGGTCACTAATTTTATTTATTCACATCATTTATAACTGATACAAATATTTTGCATTGGTTGAAATAATTGTTTGATTTGATTATTGTAATTGATGTTAATATGAACCAACTGCAAACAAAAATGATTTTAATTTTGCATTAGTTAATATTTGCATCAATTTATTAAAATGACATTAATATTTACAATTGTTATAACAAGTTATGTAAAGGTTGACCAAAAAAAAGTTGTGTAAAGTATTTACATCAATTATAAATAATTGATGTTAAAATGAATAAAAGAATGTTTAAGTTATTATTTTTTTTAATCGACTGCAATATATTATAAAAGGGAGGTTCAAAAACAGAGACAAGCAAAAACAGAGCAACCAAAAACAAAGAAAAGCAAGCAGAACCAAACAATCGAAAAAGTTCAAAAGGTCAGGACTAAATTCGACTCTCTCGAGCGATCTGCTCGTGCAGCCAGGCAGGACCACCCATAGCTAAGTATGACTGGAACCGACCATCACGTGTAACACTTCTTGCAATCGACCGCGCCACTCCATTCGATTTTGAAGATGCAAGATGAAAAGATACAGCCTGCATTTGACTAACAACTTGATCAATCTTGTATAAAATAGAACGGTACTTAGGCCACGCTTGCGGACTCTCAATAGCTCGTATTACTGCTCCACAATCAGTCCAAACTTCACACGTGAATATCTGCAAATCTCGTAAACTCTCAAGACACCATAGGAGACAAAGCAGTTATGCAGAAATGCGATTCACCGTCGGTAAGAAAGCATTACGGGAATGGAACATAACATCACCAACATGATTACGAAGTAGCCAAGTGCCACCCACGTAGGACTGACTATTAATCCACAAAGCATTGATATTGCACTTCAATATACCAACTGCCGGTCTAGTCCATCGCTTTGATAACGCCACAGCTCCATCACCACGCATAGCAGAGATATGTTCCTGATGCTGTAGCCGGTTCTGTTTGAGCCATTCCTCTGCATCTGCCAGGGCTCCTGCAATTAGAACATTAGAATCTTGAGCTCGAGAGGTAAAGACCACCGCATTACGTGCTTTCCAAATCTCCCACAAGAACCAAGGTATAGCCAGCCGGAGATTCATTGGTATCTCAGTTTTAGTGATTAACTCCAGCAAATAACCAATATTGTCCGAAATAGAAGCTGTAAACCCTTGGATAGGCAAAGGTAGAGTGGAAACCGACCAAACCTCTGTCGCAAAAGGAAAAAGGAATAAAACATGTGACACAGTCTCAACTCCAGCCCTACAAGCCTGACATAACGGGTTAACCTGTAGACCATGACTTCTTAAGCAATCTGTAACCGCCAAAGCACCGGATAGGACCCGCCAAAAAAATAACTTGATCTTAGGGCATGTTTATAGGGGGATCAGGTGAGGGTGATCTTAGAGGAGAAATATTGTAAAAATATTGTAAGATCAGGTCTTAAGAACTTTTGTTAAGAAGATAGTTATTGGGAGAACAGGTATAAGATCTTAAGATTTAATAATATAATATTCTTTTAGAAATTTAAGAATATTTAACAAATATATAGATTAATGTTTAATAAAAAATTTAAGAATGTTTAATACTATTTAATAATATAATGTTTATTAATATTTTTAAACATATTACAATTATAAAAATTTATAAAATAATATTTTAAACATATTACAATTACAAAAGTGAAAAGATGAACAAAAGATAGAAGAAAAGCTATAAACAAAAGATAGAAGAAAATGTATGTTTGATTTTGAACACTCTTGTGATATTGTCATATATATATATACATGACTGTTAACTTGTGCATGTGAGTGTTTACAAGACTGACTCTTGTGAACAATCCGACAAACTAATAAAATTTTCTTGTGAACAATCCGACGAACTAAAAAACCATTACATTTAAAATCTTACAATGGGAATCAGTCTGCCATCTACAAAAGATTTTTCAACTCAACCAAACTTTGAATGTCAAACATTACATTTACGAAAGATACATACTTAGCCATTACTGAAACCTACTCAGATGATGAAGAACCACGAGCTGCAGCATCTTCTTCAGCAGTGTCTGTCTCTTCATTACTGCAGTCTTTGTCATTCTTAGTTTTTCGTTCATCATCAAATCTACTTAATGCAGAATACATGAGGGAAAGGTGAGATATGATCATCATAACTACTCTACTTAGTACCGAATAAACGGTTGATTCAGTAACTTGTTACATAACCAGAAAAATGAACTTACTGTTGTTAAGATAAAGGTGTTCCTGCAGACCACCATTGGCCATAAACTCATACACAAGGAGTTTGTGACTATTGTCTGAGCAATAACCAAGAAGTGCCAACAAGTATGGTGAACGCAGACGGCTCTATAAAATCACAATCTAGCTTTGTAACAGGGAACAGCTAATAAAATCACAATCTATTGATTTGGATCAAAACAAAATAAGCTTCTTCCCCAAAATAATCCGAACTTGTCTAACAGCATCAGGATTCTTGTAGCGGCTGAATCGCTTCACATATTGTAAGGACTTCTCAAACACTCTGCAAGGAGAAACTTGTTCTTAGTCTCCAAGATCGAAAGCTAAGATATTTTCATAATTGCAAATATAAAAACTTAAAAATACTTACTGAGAAACTTGATTCATAAGATCCTCGGAGACTTGCTGAAGCTGTTCATACTTGTGCTCAAGGATCAACGAGACTTCACAGTTCATCAAACACTTCGCCTTCAAAAACTCTTTTGTTGTCAAGAAAACAAATAAACCCAATCAATAAGAGATTCTCAATAAGGGTAAGTTCAATTTAAAATTCCAGAAAGAAAACTTAAAATATCGTACTGCATTAAAGATCAATTCGATGAGACAAAACAAAAAAAAACCCTAATTTTGAGGGTACACAGTTAAGAAATAGAGAAGTACCATCTCCGATCTTGAGTTCGGCGGCATTTCAAGTATCCTCGCCCCCGCGATGGGAACTTCTCTTCTTCTTCTCCGGACATGGCGATTTTATCAATGAGGCAACGGTGTTTCAATGGCCGAAGAGACAGAGGAGATTGGTCGCCTTGGTGTTTCAATGGCCTGATAGAGGAGATGACGGTGAGGGAAAAAAAATTTTCGCCGTTTCACTTTCGCCTTGTCGAGGTTTGCGAAAGAAGCAGAAAAAATAATATTCCAAGGAAATGAAAAAAAAAAACCGAAACTTTCTATCCCATGGTGACACGTCACTCTTAGATCAGTGGAAGAACTGATCTTATTTAAGATCAGTTTGGCTGATCTTATGAGTACTGTTCAATTAATTTTAATTTAAAAAGCCCTAAGATCAGCCATCTGATCTAGCGATAAATATGGCCTTAGGAGCCGTTTCCAGGGACCATATTTTCGTTTTCAACTCATTCAAAACCTGTGATCCGTCTGCATCTCCATCCAAACCCGTAGCCAACTTAGATATCAACCAGTACCCACTTTTGACTGTATAAGCCCCATCATTAGAGTACGCCCACACCATACGGTCACGCAAACGACAATAAGGGGGGAAAGAAATGATCCTGGTTACATCACAAGGAGGAAAAAGATCCTGTAAAGTCGGGATATTCCAGTCCCCTTGAGGGGTTATAAGGTCAGAAACCCGAAGATTCAGATTGATCATTTGCTCCTTATTACACGGTCTCTTTGGAAGTTCATCAAACACCCATTTATCCAACCAGACACCTGTATCCTGACCATTACCAATAGACTTCATGAGACCCTGTTCCAGCAACTCCCTGCCAAAAAGGTTGCTTCTCCATGCATATGAGGGTCTCGGTCCAAGCGTAGCCTCCATAAGCGATGTCGTCGGGAAATATATTGCCTTGTAAACCCTTGCCAATAACGAAGACGGAGCATTCAACAAACGCCAAGCCTGCTTAGCGAGGTCCTAAATAATATATTAAAAATAAAATAAAATTAATAATTAATAAATTTTAAAATAATTTTAAATAAAATTAATGTTTATATTGATTTTTATAGATGTTTTAATTATTTTACATTAAATTTATTTGTTTTACCACATATTTTTCAAATATATATATTTAAAATTATATAAAAATAATTATATATCTATATTAAATATTTATTTTTATTAAATATTTAAAGACCGCGGGCCGACCCGCCAACCTGCGGATATAACCTGCTAAAACCGCAATCCGTTTGGGCTAGGCTTGCAAGGCCCACTTTTTAACGGGCCTAATATTTAGTATCCATGCCCGCCCCGCTAAGATACTATTTGGGCTAGGCCCGCAGGAATCATGCCCGCTTGACACCTCTAGGCTATACCCAAATAAAATGGAGGAAAAACACAAAATGACACTATCTTTGCTTGTAAATTTCAGTTTGCATCGATATAATGAACAGTCAAGCATAAATAATCCTCCACATTGATTGCTCTCCACAGATCAGTATACAGTCAAATTCTACCATGAATCTCACTCAAAATCTGTCTAAATATGTCTTAGGTCACTTATTTTATTTATTCACATCAATTATAACTGATACAAATATTTTGCATTGGTTGAAATAATTGTTTGATTTGATTATTGTAGTTGATGTTAATATGAACCAACTGCAAACAAAAATGATTTTAATTTTGCATTAGTTAATATTTGTATCAATTTATTAAAATGACATTAATATTTACAATTGTTATAACAAGTTATGTAAAGGTTGACAAAAAAAAGTTGTGTAAAGTATTTACATCAATTATAAATAATTGATGTTAAAATGAATAAAAGAATGTTTAAGTTATTATTATTTTTAATCGACTGCAATATATTATAAAAGGGAGGTTCAAAAACAGAGACAAGCAAAAACAGAGCAACCAAAAACAAAGAAAAGCGAGCAGAACCAAACAATCGAAAAAGTTCAAAAGGTCAGGACTAAATTCGACTCTCTCGAGCGATCTGCTCGTGCAGCCAGGCAGGACCACCCATAGCTAAGTATGACTGGAACCGACCATCACGTGTAACACTTCTTGCAATCGACCGCGCCACTCCATTCGATTTTGAAGATGCAAGATGAAAAGATACTGCCTGCATTTGACTAACAACTTGACCAATCTTGTATAAAATAGAACGGTACTTAGGCCACGCTTGCGGACTCTCAATAGCTCGTATTACTGCTCCACAATCAGTCCAAACTTCACACGTGAATATCTGCAAATCTCGTAAACTCTCAAGACACCATAGGACACAAAGCAGTTATGCAGCAATGCGATTCACCGTCGGTAAGAAAGCATTACGGGAATGGAACATAACATCACCAACATGATTACAAAGTTGCCAAGTGCCACCCACGTAGGACTGACTATTAATCCACGAAGCATTGATATTGCACTTCAATATACCAACTGCCGGTCTAGTCCATCGCTTTGATAACGCCACAGCTCCATCACCACGCATAGCAGAGATATTTCATCCATGTTCAATTTAGTCATCAATGTGTATCACTATTTCCCTGAATTCCACCAGAGCACGCGACTTCATCCCTCCATTTATTTTCTAAATCTCACAAATATTGTTGGGAACCAAATTGTGATAGATGGGTTGTAACATCCGCGAACCAAATTGTGAATGGGTGTCGATCGATACCAGCAATTTTTGGTTCGACGAGATTGTTTGAAATTTTCGATTTGGGTCAGTTTGGTTTAAGGGAACCTTATAACCGGGTTTTTTAAAGGAAAACTGGACCTAGGTCGTAGAAAAGAGATTCATTCGCCATTTAAAGAGAAACAGAGAGAAAGAGAGCGTTCTTGGGAGATTTAGGAGTTTAGTGCTTTTCCTCGGAGATCCTTCTGTGGGAGTGAAGATACAGGGCAAGAGATGTGTTAGGAGGATTGCTTGGGTGTTGGATTCGTCATTTTGGGTCAGAATCTTCCTGCAAAAGAGGTGAGTGCATGACCATGGCTGATCTAAGCCTGAGATTTCCTTTTGTCGTGCTTGTTTTGTGTTGTTGTGGTGTTTTTCTTGCTTGTTATGGTTTCTATAGGTTTCCTATGGTTTCATGGCTTTTGATCGAGTTTTGGACGGATTGGGAGGAGATGAGACGCGAGATTCAACTCTCGGCTTCGAGCAGATGGCGTCTGCGGAGTCAGTGTCAGTCGACACCATGGAGCAGTATTGATCGACATTGTGGGGTAGTGTCGGTCGACACCAATAGCCTGTGTTGGTTGACACTTGGCTGGTGTCAGTCGACACCTCCCTTCCAGCGAGCCGAAGATACTTGTTTCCCTGGTTTGTGTGTTTGTTTGTTGATTGTTTGACATTGAAATCTTAGGTGCTTGTGTGTATAGCCCAGTAGATGGGAGAATTGTCTCACTGAGTGTTTATAAAATATCTATGCATCTCAATTTGTGTTTGTGGTGCAGGTAAAAGAAAAGTGTGATCGTGGAATCAAGGCAATGAAGAGGAAGATGTTCTAGTGGCTCGATTGGTTGTTGTCTGGATTTTTTTAAGTTGCTAGAGTTGAGTCCTGAGAATGTTGTTTAGGATTGCTGGTTCTTTAATTCAAGTTGATCTGGATTATTGGTTTTTCTTTTTTGAAATTAATTACTGGTTATTGAATTAATGGTATTTGTTGTTATTTTCCGCTGTTTGGTTTGATTGTGGTTAGGTGGCTGGTGGGTATGAAACCACTAGTTTAATTTATCAAATTATAATATAAAAAACGGATCGGATCGTTTTATTTATGTATAGGCAGTATACCGTATGAATTTAAACCAATCAATTATCTACTGTAAAATGAGTAGAAAGCCCTACTGGAATCTCACTGAATGTAGGAAATACTCTATCCATCTGATGAAAATAAAACCATTTTTAGCTTATATATAAGGAAAAAAAATAGAAAATGTTGTTGATGATTCACTAGAGAGAACTAATAGAATAACAATAGAACTACTCCAGAATACATGTGTAATTAACTTGCAAGAGATGATTAGGAGTGTTGAAGAGGAATTTGTGGCTTGTGTGAGCAATAACATTGATGAGCGACTCATTGAATATAGTGAATAGATATGAGGAGAAGATAGACTCTGCTGAAGGAAAAACGTAAGAGAGAAAGAAAATATCATAGTTGAAGGAAGAAAAATCAAACCACAAAAATGACGCGGTTAACAAATCTTTTTTTTTTTTAACAATTCTCATTTTTTTCATAACAATATTAGTTACTACGAATTGAGATTTACTATATATATATATATATATATATATATATTTTGATCAAACAGATGTTATCATTCCATTAAACAGAAAGTAACATACAAAGTAGGGATTGTTTAAAGTACAACATAGGGTAAACTAACCCAAAGCATATAGCAATAAAGGTACAAAGATAGATAGGGGCATTCGATGTGAAGAGCTTGAGAGCTATGAACCACATGCTAGGTAGCAACATGGAACCTGTGAGATCAAGGCAAACCGAAGCAGACTCCATGAACAAGTCAATGGAGTAGGAAGCCACTGTCTTGAAACTTCGTAGACTGGCCGGAGGTGAAAATGGCAAAGCTGCGTTGCCAAGGGTTCGAGCAAAGGTGTTGTGGCTCTGATAACCGGTTACTACAGAGGTAGTTGCTGGTCCAAGGTTGATAGGGAAAGACTTAAAGAGTTTGTGGTAACCACTCCTCCTTGGAGTGAGGGTCATAATGCCACTAGTCTTCAAGATTATATGAAGGGACTTCAAGAAGTAGTTGCTTTGCGGTTTAAAGAGCTTTGACATTAGGTGAGGTATAGGTAGGAGGTTGGTGAAGCATCGGTAACCCCCACTCCATAGAGGTGAGATCATAGTGCCAAGCTTCACCAAGCTAACTCTACAAGTGGGATCATCCCTAGGGTATCCGATCAACATGGTTTTCAAAAAACTCGTATGCCATTCTAGAAACAATGGTGGTTTAAGGTTCAATAGCAGTCTTCGAACTAAAGAAACCATTAAACAAACCAAAGATTGTGTAGGGTGGGAAAGAGTAGAGTTCAGCCTAAACCCAGATTCACACTGGTCTCGACACAAGCGGTTCTCAAGAAAACTAGAAGGGACCAATGTTCTGTTACTGAGAATAACTCGACTTGACCAAACAGAAGACACTGATTCTACCATATTTGAACTTGATCTATCATTAACCAAATTGGGTCGGGGTAGGTTCCAGTTCGGGGATGTTCCGTAGTTTAACCTAAGTAAAATATCTACCAGGAAACGAAGATATGAGTGGAGAGCAGACCTAGGCCAAAGAGGTAACAAGGGGGAAGCAGAGAACGCCGAGGTTTTTGAAATCTTTGTCAAGATCTTCCATGGCTCCGGCATCAAAACAGAGATCCCGTCTATCTGCAGCCAAGTAGAACACTTGGAGAGTGGATGTAGATCCGAGGAGCGGAGAGGTGTTGGAGTTGATTGCGGGATGAGCCAGATCGAGGGATAGAAGTCAAGGTTACCGGGGCAGTCAAGGGTTTGTGGAGGCGGCTGCGGGTTCGGAGAAGCGGGTTTGCCGAGAGAAGTAGTCAGAGGCGGAGGGAAGGGGGATAGTGACTGAAGCTGACGCAATGCCGGAGTTGAGATCTGAGAACTCGAGAAGACTCCGGTGAAAAGAAAAAAGACCATAAGAGAGCTTAAAGAGAGAACAGAGATTACAAAACCAGAGCCCAACGACGCCGATCGGTTTCGGCGCCGCTCCGGGGAAGATTCCTTGGTGATTGTGCCAGAGAGGATGTCGGCTAGGACAAACTCGAGCCGGTTTTGAGCTATCTTCTGTGTTTACTATATCTTTATGTGTTGTTTTTTTCTTAGTTATTAACACTTATTCCAAATCGTAATCCTGTTTATTACATTACAATAATAATTTTAGTCATTTGTATTAGTTAGAATATATGTTAAAAGAACTATGATTATATTTAGCAATCTTTTACCAGTCCATACAAAAATATGCATAAATTTATAAGATTCCAATCAGATTTCAAGTTTTAACATGCTACCTAAGCCAGTTAAAATTCATTTGTAATATTTAAACTCATTTTGATCAATAAAAAAATCCGTTTTCTTTAACTTTCCGATTAAATTAGTTGTGTGAATTTTGCTTGCACAAGTACCTTTGTGTCCTTCCTACCAAAAAAAAAAAAAAAACCTCTGTGTCCTTTTTTTTTTTTTTTGACAACAATAAAATTGACTCAAAACAGCCAATCCGAAGGGACATTGTTAACGTAGGTAACTTGTTGCGGAAGCTTGCGGACTCGCCGTGTTAAATTATCCGCTTTACCATTCTGTGCGCGTGGGATGTAGACTAACTTGAAGGCAACGAACTCCTCCTTATCTGCCTGAATGTCCTCCAAATAAGGTAGAAAAGCTGGCCACTCTGTTGGCGAAGACACCATCTTCACTAAATCTGAGCAGTCGGTGAGAAAAATTACAGATTGATTATCTGCCCCAATCATGCATCGCATAGCCCAAATAAGGGCTTCGACCTCGGCATGAAGAGGAGTAAGGCTGCGTCGAAGGTTGGATGCCCCCATAGAAGGCGGATCACCCCAAGGGGATGTACAAAACCATCCTCGACCCATAAAACAATCCGTATCTTTCCAAGAACCATCAACAAAACACATATAACTCGAAAGAGAGCTAGGAACCTGACACACCCGGGTTCCGCCAGGAGCACCTACACTAGTATGTCCTTGGACCTCAATCACATCCTCTGTCTGAGCCAGAGCCCATGCTTTGGCCTCATCCTCCGCTATCCGTAGAATTGCAAGAGGATTCGAATCCAAATTACTGAACAATTTATCATTCCTCGCTTTCCAAATATACCATAGTATCCAGGGGAATACCTCAGAGGATGGTATATCAGTGAACCGCCAAAAAAGACCATCCATGTTCGAATAAATTGATTCTGTTGGAAAAAAATCCAGACCCGTCGGGAACTGCGACAAAGCCCAAACCTGTCTGGCCGGTGGGCATTCAAAGAGGGTATGATTTATCGTCTCCTCTTGAAGTCCACAAAGCCCACACAAAGCATAAGAACATATTCCCCGTTTCCTCAAATTTGCTGCAACCGCCACACAACCCCAAAGGACTTGCCACATAAAATGACGCATCTTCGGTGGACATCGAACCTTCCACAAAAACGCCCAGAGAGGGGCTAAGGTCGGACCAAAAGTTGTCGTATCAGAAGAATCCCACATATCTGAGCGCAGAACGTGGTACCCATACTTAACCGAATATTTACCAGACGTAGTAAAATGCTACCCCAACAAATCCGGTTTATCCGGTGGTCGCAAAGGTATGGCAGAAATTACAGCCACATCTTCCGGTACAAAAGTAGCCTGAAGCTGAGCCATATCCCAGGTATTAGAATCCCTGGTAATAAAATTTGAAACTCGAAGTAGAGGATCATGAGGAGATCCACTACGTAATGCTGGTCTCAGAAATTGAGCAGGAATCCATGGGTCCGTCCATACAGAGATGGAAGACCCGGATCCTACCCGTTTAATTAGTCCTTTGTTTACCAGAGAGCGAGCAGAATTTATACTCCGCCACCCATAAGACAGGGAGTAAGATTTAATTGGATCCAACGGATCAGAATGCCGATAATAGCGACCTTTAAACACCCGTGCAAAAAGGGAGTCTGGGACCGTAATTAGCCGCCATAAATGTTTAGCAAGTAACGCCGTGTTGTAGTCATCTAAACATCTGTAACCCAACCCCCCCATTATTTTTGATGTGGCACAACTTGTCCCAAGTAATCCAGTGCATACCCCTCGACTGCCCAGACGAACTCCACCAGAAATTCGAGACCGCACTAGTCAATTTCCGTGTTACCGTTTTTGGTAATCTAAAGCACGTCATCACAAAGGTCGGGACCGCCGTAGCTACATATTTTATCATAACTTCCTTACCCCCTCTAGATAACAACCGTGCAGGCCAACTACTAACCCGAGCCTGAAGCTTATCCTGAACGAACAAAAATATTTTTGTTTTAGAGCCCCCCAGGCTCTCCGGAATGCCTAAATACGAGCTCATTCCACCTAGATTTGTTATCCCCAAAACTCCCTTGAGTTCCTCCCTAAGTCCTCCGTCAACTGTATGCCCAAATTGGACAGAGGATTTCTGAAAATTGATCTGCTGACCAGAGACCGATTCATACTGCTTGAGAATCCCCAACACCACCTCACATTGTTCCCTAGTAGCCTTACAGAAATATAAACTATCATCCGCAAATAACAAATGAGAAATAGGAGGGCTTGCAGTAGAGACCCTTATACCAGTAATAAGTTTTGGCCTCTTCTGCACGCCTGAAATGGCCAATAAGCACCTCCGTACAAAGAATAAAAAGATATGGCGACAGGGGATCTCCCTGCCTCAACCCCCGATCAGGAATAATGGATCCGTGTGGGGATCCATTAATCAAAACCCTGTACTGAACCGAAGTTACACACCACATTACCAAGATATCCACTTTTCACAAAAGCCAAACTTTCTGAGCAAGTGTTCGACAAACTGCCATTCCACCCGATCATAAGCCTTGCTCATATCTGTCTTGATAGCCATATATTTTCCTTTACATGATGGATTAGTACGGAAGCCATGGAACATTTCCTGAGCAATTAATATATTATCCGAAATAAGGCGTCCCGCTACAAAAGCCGACTGCGTTTCTGAGACCAACGAAGAGAGGAGAGGACGTAATCGTTGACACAAAACCTTTGAGATAATTTTATACCCAACATTGCACAAGCTAATAGGGCGTAGCTCTGTCATCCGGGTTGATTTATCCACCTTCGGAATGAGACTAATGTTTGTTTCATTCAACCGTTTATCGAAAACTCCTTTCTGAAGAAAGGAAGACCATGAACACCAAATCAGCTTTGATCATGCCCCAGGCTTTCTGATAAAATAATGCTGTCATTCCATCCGGACCCGGAGCTTTATCCGGATGCATCATAAATAGAGCCTGTTTTATTTCAGACTCAGTAGCCTCTCGGATTAGAGAATCATTGTCTGCCTGACTGACCGATGGATTGATCACTGCTAGGCTCTCCTCAAAATCTATGGGATTCGAAGAAGTGAAAAGCTCCTGAAAATACGACACTGCAATATGTTGAACCTCACTGTCCCATGTTAACCAAGTACCTGTCTGATCATGAAGACCAACAATTCGATTCTGAACCCGCCTATGCTTTGTCTGAGCATGGAAATAGCTAGTATTGTAATCACCAAATCTCATCCATCGGCTCCTACTTTTCTGATACCAATTCACCTCCTCATCCCGATATGCCTCCCGAAGCTTTCAAGTAAGTTCCGCTATCTCTTCCACCGACGTACTATCATTTTCCTGTGCCACCGCTATTTTCGCTTTTAGGTCCTCAATTGTCTCCCGCCCATACTGTACCTGCGTGTGTCTCCACTGAGAAATAGCCCGCCGGCAAGTAGTAATTTTATCCACTAAAGAGGCATTCGAGGAATTGATCCCCGCATCCCATCCTTCCGCTACAGCTTCGAAAAAGCCTTCCTTATCCAGCCATCGTCTATCAAAGCGGAAATTTTTCCTCCCCTGCCTACGCTTGGCTTCAATGACAGCTAAAACCGGTTTATGATCCGAAGCAACCATTGGTAAATAATCCATGAATGAATCCGTGAATAAATCATGCCACTGTTCGTTCGCTAACGCTCTATCTAACCGACATCTTATCGGTTTCTTATCCCGCCAACCTCTCCAGGACAGGCTATCACCCAAAGAGGGAAACTCTAATAACCCACAATGGCGAATCATGGTATTAAAAGACACAAAGGAAGAAGCATGACGCAACTTCCCACCCCTCTTCTCATGGTTACCTTTGATTTCATTGAAATCTCCAATTAAAAACCAAGGTTGATCTCTGGCTAAGCCAATTCTAGTTAACCGTTCCCACACTAAATCTCGGCGTTTTGGAACCGGATCACCATAAACAAAAGATAAGTAAATTGTTTGTCCTTTATAAGTTATCTCCACATCAATTAGTCTATTAGACTCAAATAAAACAGAAACATTATTATTATTATTATTATCATTGTAAAACAATGCCAAACCACCACTTGAACCAACAGGTTCTACAGTTTTTAAAGCTGAATAACCAAAATGACCAACAAAAGGTTCTAAAATTGAAAAAGGTTGTCTTGTTTCAGACAAAAATTAAAAACCAGGCTTGTGCTGCTTCCATAAATCCCTGAGATATCCAACAGTAGCTTTATTGTCCAGCCCCTGGCAATTCCAACTTAATATCTTCATTTAATGATCTTTGGAACTGGTGGCTTAGCTCCACCTGCTATACCCTTCTCCACCTCCTATGGTTTCTGGGCACAATTATCCGCAACCAAGGCAGCACTCTTGAGAGCCGGACGCTTGCAAGGAGTGCGCACATACACATTCAGCTTCTTGGACCCAAACCCTTGTACACCCAAAACCCCCTTACCCTTGCGTGCTTTCTCCGCAACCAGAGTAGAGCCCGAGGCCTCCACATGTTGTGGCTCACTTTCAGCAAGGTCCTTTAGTCCTGCAGAAACAATCTCCTCACCCGAAGAATGATCCTCCACTAGACTACCAATATCCTGATCCTCCAACCCGTTCTTCTCGACAAAGACAGCATCCACTTGCATAGCAATAGTCTCATCCACTTGCATAGCGAGAATCTCATCCTCGATGGGAGTTGAGTCTCCTACCGCCTTCGCACCTTCCGGAACCAGAGTATAAACCCCCTCAGTATCCTGCACAGCTGTTTCTTGCCCAAGCGGAACCACAAGATCCCCAACAGAAACAGGGAGGGCAGGCGCTTCCGGTTGTGACTCCCCTGAATTCACCAAAGCACCCGAGGCATCCGTTTCTGCAACAATGACATCAACCTTGGGATCCTCATCCTGGAACAGAGCCTTGCGGACCACCTTAGCAGGATGAGAGTCACCCGCAATATCCTCACCACCAACCGGGACAGTCACCTCCGCCTTGGTCTCCGAATGAACAGCAGACCTCCGTGCTGCTTCTCTCATATGCCGGTGATCATTGTACTGAACGTACGTCTGGTATCGACGCTGTTTTGTTACCGGACCACCAACTGGAAACACCGGTTTTCCTGATATGAACCTCCCAAGGATTCGGCACCTTTGAGTTGGTAGATAGATACACCTTGATTCTAAAGACAAGGAAGCCTCAAGAATAAGGATGGTGGAATGAATGGTTGCACAAGAGTTGCGGAAAGACTCTTGATATACCGGTTTGATCTTTCAGCCTCACACCAAAAGGATCGGATCTCTTAGTCTCGCACCAAGGAGATCAGGGTTTTGACTATTGGAATCACACCAAGTAGTCAGTTTTGATTGTTGGAATCACACCAAGCAATCAGTTTTGTTCACAAAGAACAGAAGAGAATCACTCTCAAAAAGAAAAGGTTTTGATAAAAAGTTGGATATATTATTTCAATGATCTTACATGAGTTTATATAGGAAATAAAACTTGGTAACAAAGCCAAGTATTAATTATTCTTGAAACTAAAAGACAATAAAGATAGATAGTTGAATGAAGATTCAACTCTTGGTGTTTTCCCTTCCCAAGGTGACTCTAGATGCATGTATCTCTAATTTTCGTCACTCTTCTTTGACCACAAAATAAAGAGATTATTTTGGGCTTTCTTGGACTTGAATTAGGCTCAAAGTGGGCTGGACTTGATAGACATCATCCCCAATAGTCTTTCCCATGCTCTCTTTGGCCATAAGCTCTTGAATAAGCCCATTAAGTGCATCCCTTAGCTTTCTAGCTTTTGCTCTAGTCATTGGTCCTTCAGGTACAAGCAATGGTTCCTCAGCTACAAGCTCCTCAGGTTCAAGCTCAGCTACATATTCCTCAGGGTCAAGCTCAGCTACAAGCTCATCCTCCTTAGCTCCATCCATGATCACATCATTTCCCTTGGACCCCTTGTCAACCCTCCCCTCGAGCGGCCTCTTCCCATCAGCCTTAGAACCTCTGTACCCCTCCGACTTAACCGCTCCCTTGTAACTCTGATAACGCCTATCAGCATCATCGCGAGGCAGGACAGTTGGTTCCTGAGTAGGCTCCTCCAGAAGAGGACAATGAGCTTCATCATGACACATACTGAAGCACTTGCGACAATACCCAAACAATCTTTCATACCGTAGCGAGACAGTAGTTTCTTCACCATTAAAGAACTCCACCTCAGTTTCAAAGCTTAGACACTTGAGACCGTTCACCGTCACTTGAACCCTCCCCCCGTCAATATCCACATCCACCACAGTCCCTAGAGCTTCACCAATACTCCTAAAAGTCGGACCAGCCCAGAATTGAAAAGGGACTCCCATAACTCGGACCCAAAACGTTAAGCTCGAAGGGTAGGACGGGTCCACATTCGGACACCAGCGGACCATGGAGACCATCCAATGGTCGAAGTGAAATGGAGCCAGCTTCAAAACCTCCACCATATCAGTTTCGTCATCAAAGTCGAACTGAAACTTTCCCATTCCCAAATCTGCACCTACCACCTTGCCCTCAAGGTGCCAGATCCTGGGAAACATCACCAGGAGAGCCTTCATATCTTGAGCTCTCGGATTCAACCATCGACCCACCACCGTTTTAGCATAACCTTCGATGAGCGCCTTATTATCAAAGAAATGAACCTTAACTTTGTGCTTCACCACCGAAGGAATCACCCCTTTCGCACTCGAACTCTGACCCAACATCAAACTTTGATACATAGTAGCAAAGAAGACCACAGAAGTTTCGAAAGGAAAGAGAACAATTTGCAACAAATCGAAGAGGATAACAAAACTGAGATGATGTTGATGTCTGACTCGAGGCTCATATTTATACTCAACCTCCAACCCCATTCGCAAAATCATCACACCAAATCTAACCATTAATTCTCGTATCCGCATATCCGAGTAGAGAAGCAATCCCCCCGTAATAAAGAAAAACCACAAAAGCAAATCAAACCAGAGAGAAATCAGGGCCAACATCAAAGCCCGCTCAACATCACACAACCTCTGTACAAATCCGAAGAACAAAAGATACCAATCCTGCCACTGTGTTGTTGTAAAAATCTCCGCAGATACTCTCCACAGATCGCTGAACCGTGAATCACGCGACAGCTCATAGTCAACACACACATCTCGCGAGAAACCACACAAATCCGCCATAAGAACCAGAAACCCATCAATCCACCGAATCCACTGCGAAATCAAAATCATCAATGCCAGAATCACCTTCTCACATAAATGAAAAGAAACCCAAATATGTAACGAGATAGAATAAACCATCTCATCCCAACGGAAGGACCAACCAATCCAGCTTTCCTTATTTGATCTGAAATCGCGAATCAGAAAATTCACCCCAAATCGCCGCAGATCCGCTTCAAACAGAGAACCCCATATCTCCCCCAGATCAGTAACCCAAAGCCCCAGAGACTGCTCCAATCGCGAGATACGCATTGTAGCATCTGACCGGAAATCACACCAAATATCCCCCATCTCTCGGGGAGAAATCCCAGGAATCACAACCGAAGATCTCCATCAGATCGACCAAATAGATACCAATAATAACTATGAGAGCCCCAAAAACGAAATCGACGACCGCCGCACAATCTCATCAAAACCCTAGAATCGCCTCTGTGTCCTTGTAAAATTATTTAAAGTCAAAAGAAATAGCAGCTAATAGCCTAATATTAGTTCAATTAGTTTTATAGTTCACAATTCTTTACTCTTTTTTTTTTTTTATATTTTTTCTCTATCTTTTGTTTTCTCTCAATATTTGTCATTTTGACATTTTATTTAGGAGAAATTGTTAGAAATAACCTTTTGTAAATATCTGTTTTCAAAAATACTATTTGTTTGGTCATTTTATTTTTGCTATTTTTTACACAATTACAATTCGTTAAATAAACTTCTGAAATATTTTTTTGAGGTTTGGATTCTCTACCTTATATTTAAGATACTTTTTGAGAAGGCAATATTTAGTATTTAGAATTTAAAATTTGAAATTTAGTTATTTAGTATGAAAGATATATTACTGAAAATAAACAATAAGAGAGGGAAGAGTAACATGTATGTTTCCCGTTGTGCTTCTGTCTTCTCATTGATATAGTTAATTATATTATATCGTAATTCCAAGTTGTTTGTTTTGTGCATGCTTACCCTCCCATTCTACTCTTTCACGGTTCACTCTCTTCTGTTTCGTTCATTTATTAACAATTTTCTTTCTAAAGGCTAACTTACTGATATATACCCGGTATGGTGGTCTCATGTCTCTCTTAAACAGGTCTCATGTCTCTCTTAAACATCATCCCAGCTCTACGACTCTTCCCCTTCATAGTCCCATATGTTCCGACTGAGAACACCATGTCTGTGGCCGATCTAGTCGCATATACTGGATCAGAACCTCCGGTTGATCCAATAAACATCCAAAGATATTCCTCTGATTTAGGATTTAATGAACTTGGCAAACTAGGAATGGTACTTATCGACAACTGTTTTCAGGACTTGGCTTTTGTCAGAGTGGGCTTTAACATCTCTTATGCCACGACTGTTTCGGGACTTGTTATTGTATAAACAACTGTTTATTGACCGCATGGGTCTCCAATACGAATTGGTCCAAGCCGAACCTTAAAGATTCTTAACGTACTTGGAGCGGATTTTTGTTTATTACAAGTCTGTTTTATATTTTTATTTCAACAGAGTGAAAGTCATACACACCAAGAATACAAAAGGTAACACAGAAATTTATAGATTTCAACTATTACTTTTTGGGATGAATGCTACTCTCAACGAGATTTGCAAACTTAAGCCTTGGTGTCAATACTCATCGCTTGTGCTTCTTTCTGAGCTCCTTTCTGCACAAATCACAACAGTTATTACAAACATGAATTATTTGTTATCAGTTCAACAAAGGCTAGATTTCCCCTATTAACGCTACTTACGTGTGGCTCCAACAATTTCGACAACATGTTGCTGTAGAATTTAGCATCTTTCTTGTTGTACTCATTCACTTTCTCCTTCAACTTCTTATATTCGATCTTCACCTCCCTGGAGGAACATACATGTTAGAATACATTATAGCTGGGAGAAAAAAAAAACAGACAAAGAACCAATAAAACTTTACTCACTTGTTGTCTGGATCAATTTCAAGAGCTTTTTTGATATCAAGCTCAGCCAAATCGAGATCAGCTGTCTCCATGTACGCATGTGCTCTCCTATACATCGCCTTCACATTTCTACCATCCATCTCCAACACCTATACACACATTTGTTTCATTCTTTACATTTAGCTCTTCTTCTCTAATTAGAATATCCAAAATTACTGACACTGAAATATTTTAATTTACCTTTGTGGACAATTTTGCAGCCTCCTTGTAATCTTTCAGTTTCAGCTTGCAAGCTGCATTGTTCAGGTTACAGGCAATTTTCAAAGCTTTTGCTTTCTTTTTATCCTCTTCATCAAAAGCTGAGTCATATTCTATGTACTTGACACCCTGCAACCAAAATCTGATATTAGTTATGAATCCAAATATACAAATATTGTGGAGGTACAAGGATCAAATCCAAACCCTTTCATATCTCTTTGAAGCTCTTGCGTATTTTCCATCCTTGAACAGTACATTTCCTTCTTCCTTCTTCTTGCCAGCGGCTTCTATCTTTTCCTTCGTGTCCATGTCCCAAGACTCTTTCTCCTGCATCAGTTCAGACGAAGATGAAATTCTTCAGCACACCAATAACATTGATCAGGAAGAAAGAGGTAACACTTAGAAAGCGCTCTCACCTTGATGAAGGATACCAGCTCGACCTCGTAGGATACAGTTGAGTTTGGCGGTATGACTGCCAACTCCTGCTTCGACTCAGAAGAACCAAAAGCATACTCCGGTGATATCATGATGAATGCCACCTCACCCTTCTTCATGCCCATCACAGCTTTTTCGAGCCCTTCAATTACTTGTTCTGCACAGAACACCATCCTCTGTCACCTCAATATCATTCATGACATGCAAAATACAAAAAGGAAGCAAGATTCCAGGTTCTATAGATGTATGCACCTTCATCAGTTTTGAACTCAAATGGCTCCTCTTCTTCATGACCTTTCTTCAAGAACACAGTTCCATCTTGAAGTTTACCAATCAACTTCACTGCAACAAAGAAAACATTATCAGATGACACAACCTTAATATAGCACTCATAAGCTTTTCATATCAGACTCATAAATATACTAACATTTGACAACTGCTCCTTCATTGGGACGCTCATATCCTTCTCCTTCTTTCATTATTTTCTTAATGACCTTCTTGTCGTCAGTCACTTCCACCACAGTCTTCCAAGAAACCAACTGAAGATCAATCTGAAGGCTCGCATTTGGTGGGATTGCAGCTTGAAAACCATCAAAAGCTGGTCTTCCAGTTTCCCCAAAGCCATCTGTATCAGTCACATAAACAAGTCAGACCATATCCAAATTCACTGCATCGCCGCAAACAAAGGACAAACACCAGTTAAAGGAAACTCACATTGTGGCTTCACAGTAAGAAGAACCTTCTCCCCTCTTTTCATGGTTTTGACAGCTTTAGCAAGTGCAGGACATAAATGGCCTATTTCAAGAAAAGTATATTAGATCCTTATTCCAAATGCGTAACCTTTTGAACAACGATTACCATCCGGATAAAGAAAATAAAATACTAACCCTCCTTGACAGTGAACTCTTCACCATCAGACTTTCCAACAATGGTGCCATCCTCAAGCCGAGCTTCATACTTGACTGCAGCAGATCAATACCATTAAACCAATCAGAACCAATGTCTAGAAGATTATGTCTCATAGTAAATTCATGGAAACAAAAGAAAACGCACCGTAAACTTCATCAAGATCCTTAGGCTTCTCCCATTTTTCTCCTTCCACGATAATTTTCTTAAACACCCCGCCATCACCACATATATCCTTAACACTCCTCCATGATATCAACTCCACATCAAATTGAAGAGTAGCGTTCGGAGGAATGGTTGGAGGTGAACCAGTTTCTCCATAAGCCAACTCAGGAGGAATGGTGAAAACAGCATTTTCACCTTTCTTCATTGTCTTGATCCCTATATCCCATCCTTTTATCACATGTCCTGACCAATCCAGACCAAAGAAATTCAGAACTCAAAAGACAAAAATAACCAAACAATCTCTGGCATACATTGAACCATTGTGAAGTAGTATACAAGAAACGTTGTTGGCGTCAATTTCACAGGCGAGCGATTAACCACAAAAACTCAGTATCGATAGCTACTGATTAAAACGTTACTTCACAAGAGATATCACAGAACAGACTCTCAACTAGAACAAAGAACCACAAATCCACACACAAAACCAACCTCAAAAGTGACTACAGCCTAGAGATCGATTCACATGAAGTTTCCCCACATATGGCCAAGCATCACTACACCATCCAAAAGCTTAATCTAAAAGCAGTTAACAGCAAACAACTTCCACAAAACATAAAAAAATACCTTGGCCAAGAGTAAATTTGAAAGGAGTTCCTCTGTCACGGCTTGAATCAAACTTGGTCCCATCTAACAATGTTCCCGTGTAATGCACTGCAAAAGAAATTAATCTCAGAACCTGATCACTCATATATAATCAGATGAGATAGATAAGAAAAGAAGGACTAAGTGATTCAAATACACCTTCAACTTCATCTCCGTTCTCAGGCGTATCCCATTTTTCACCTTCCTTAACAAGCTTCTTCTTCAATCCTGACTTCCCAATCTCCTTCTCCTCGCCGATCTTTAAATAAGGAGCTGAGTCAGCTTCATCTCCGTCTGGGAGATCCATATCCATCTCCTCCGGTTCTTCTGCCGGAAACTGCTGCATGTCGAAATCGTCTTCCATTTTCTGATCAAAGTTGACAAGATGAGAGCGAAATCGAATTACAAAGAGAGCGTAACGAACAAGTGTTGACAAAGATGAGATCGATTGACAAACCGTGATGAGTTTTTATAGAGAGAAGAGAGTGTGTTTTTGTGGGGGTTTCTAGAGAATTCTGATTTCATTAGAGAGAGAGAGAGAGCCCCAAAGAAGATGTGTCCCGATCTTTCCAGATACCGTTAGCGTGAATTTTCTTTTCTTTGAGCGGGTCTTGCTTTTAGAATTAGTAAATTAAAATACATTGTTTGAAAGATATATTAATTCAACCAAACGAAAAGAAAAAAAAAAAAAATTAAAATATTTTTTTCTCTCTTTTCTATATCGAAAGAGAAGTTTGAATGAATTTGATGAATTCATAAAATTCTAGTGTTATTCAGATCATTTGTAGATGGTATACTAAATTTGGCAGTAGCGCACAAAAACTAGTTCTTTAGTGTTATAAACTGGTTACATCCTATCATTGGCGTTGTCGTTAAAGCCGAACTATGTAATTTGATTTGGCTAATTTAACTAAGGATGAGTCAATTATAAAATCAAAAAAGTTAAATGCCGCCCCACAACAATCATCCTCAGTCTTTACGCCTAGAAGCCAAACTCAAGTACTGAAACACTAGAAGAAGAAAAAAAAAACGCCCATAGACCGTTTCACCGTATTATCCTGACAACTCTGAAGCAAAACCGTTGCAGAACGGAGACCGAATCATAGCTCGTCGTCATCGCCATATCCCTCACCGTCTTCATCTCCTCCATCTGCTTCTCCGCCAGCTGGTTTTTCATTTATCGCAATAAGCTCCGTGTCAAATATCAATGTTGCACCACCTGAAAATTTGCAAGATTGTTTTTAGTTATAATGTCATATAGAAACCATATTATTCAAAAAAAAAAACATGAACACACATTTTATAGATGAAACGTATTTATACCAGGGATAGTCGGCGGAGAGCCGTGTTCTCCATATCCAAGTTTCGCGGGTATCTTTAACTTCCGCTTCTCACCTACACATGCTCCTAGCAAACCTTGATCCCAACCTGCAAACAAAACCGAATATCACTTACCAATGGAGAATTCTATAAGAGAATGGAACCAAAACAGAGAGACACATCAGCTAAAAAAATATATATAAGAGAAAGGTAGTGACTTATAGACACAAAAGCAAGTGGGTTGAACCAAGTCACTACCTTTAATAACCTGACCACTTCCTAGTTGAAACTCAAACGGATCACCCCTTTCAAAACTCGAATCGAATACAGTTCCATCAGTAAGTTTTCCCTGCCACATAACACTAAGTTATAACACAACACCAAACATCTCTTTATAACAATGAACTGGATCCGACTCTGTCAAAATCATGACCAAGCTTACCCTATAATGCACCTTGATCTTATCACCTTTGTGAGCCTGAATTTCACACGTTTTTGGCTTAAACTGCAAAGAAAAAAGATGATAAGAGATAAATACAAAAAAAAAAAATCTTACTCTTTATTATCTTTGAATCCAATCAAGAAACCCAAGTATCTTGCAAATTTGCTGACAACATCCAAACACCTCAACTAAACATAATGGTCAAATACACTCTTTCTATATTCTAGTACCTATCAGAGGAAGAAACCAAAACAGAACCACAAGACAAAAGAAAGAATGCTTTTTTACAACAAGCAAAACCAAATTGTTATAAATTCATATTAACAGTATGACACTCTAAGATCGCTCATTTGCTGATCGGGAAAAATAATAATAAATTTACCTTAACCCCGATCTGCAATTCAGACACGTCTGCCGTCTTCTTAGCAAAACCTATACAGTGACAAAACATGAAAAAAGAACAGATCCAATACAAGGAGTTATTAGATAGAAGAAACTGAGATTAGGTTGAAATCAAAGAGATCATGTTCTAGCACATCAGACAATGTGAAGAAGTAAATAATATTGATAAAATAAACAGGAAATCAGAACCTTGGAATGAAATGAGAGAGAAGAGGATCAAAAAGAGGGAGTAACGGAGACACATCTTGCTCGCCATGATCTCTTCTTCTCACACTCCCTTCTCAGCTTTCTCCTTTTCTTCAGTGATTTGTTCATTTGTTGTTTCACATCTCAGAGACAATCTTATTGGGCCTAAATATGATGTAGTTGTTTTGGGCTTTCTCCTAGACCATTTTCCTAGCTTGGTATATTTGATATATTTGATATATTTTTATTTGATATATCAACCACATACTTGATATATTTTTATTTTGTTCTTAATTTCTAATATAACCCTATAGTTCTAAAATCTACAAATTATTTCTACTTATTTTAATTTTAAGAAAAAATCAATAAATTAAATATTATTAAAATTAAACTTGAAAAATAAAATTTTATTACATCTCATAAATAGAAAACATATGACTAATACATTTTTGTGTAAACATCATCATTTGTGTACTTTTCCTACAAATGATCGATTAAAGCGTTTCAAAGTGAAATCAAGTGTTTTCATCATCCGATATTTCAAACCGGATTATTAATCACTATTTTATGATGTATCCCTATATTAGTAAAAGAGAAGTACAACTTACACTTCAGACGAAAATGCCCCTGACACCAACGACAAGAACAATTGCATAAAGGTTAAATGTGACTTTAGTATTTGTTGAGTCGGGTTTAATTTCAAAACAAACCCGAAATTCAATAGTCGGATATATCTTGTAATCTTGACAAATTGTGGGTTTTTATTGGGGTTTCAATGGGTTCTATTATGTTTAATGGGCTACAACCATCTAAAAAAGAGATTGGCCGAGATATGGTTATTTTCCAAATACTTTTTTACCGCACTATCACGTGAAATAAGCCAATCATTAAGCTAATCAATCTCATCAATATACTAAAAAGATTCCAAATACTAATTTACCTCCCTATCACGAAAACTAAGCCAATAATTACATTAATCAATCTCATCAATATACTAAAAAGATAGCAATCTCTGTAGCAAATTTGGAAAACAACCAAAATCGCTTTCTTAGATTCCCTAATTTGAATTATACTGAACATCGACCATTAAGAACATCTATATCAATATTGTCATTAATTGGATATCTGAAGAATATACGGTATATACAAATAATATTTTACCTAATTCTTGATACGTAAACTCTACCTATAAATATAATTGTACTATTCAAAGGTTCAATCACCATACCTTTTTTTGCTTCATCCCTCTCCCTATTAGCAAACCTTCCCCAATGACTGCCGCAATCACTCCTATCAAAGATTTACTGTCCATCAAACCATTCAAAACAAGGTGAAATTTTCCTATATAGTGACTCCTCTGTCCTAATTGTTACATAATACATGTCGTAACTATAAGCTTTGTATAAACGTTGCTACAATGTTTCGATTTTTTATTTATGAGTTTTATTTTTGTCTAACTCATAAGCTTTGTATAAACGTTGCTACAATGTTTCAATTTTTGATTTTTGTGTAACTCATAAGCGTTGTATAAACGTTGCTACTTGGTTTCGACTTTTGCTTAACTCATAAGCTTCGTATAAACAATTACTTATTTCATTTGCATGCCAACATATACTGTATTCCAGCTCAATTTATTGTATCTACTACATGTATACAGCATAAATATATATATATATATATATATATTTATATATATTTATATATATTTATATATATTTATCTAACTATAATAAAACTTGTGCAACATCGTATAATTCTTTAACAAGGGCAATGGTTGCTCTGTTAGTGTTTTTATATCAACGTAACTGAGTTCTTGAATTCAGTTTTCATTTGAAGTCTCACATTTTACGCTAGAAGTCACAAATGAAAATTATATTAGAATTTTATCTTGGCCGATAATTCGATAACACCAGCGAGAATCTAGAAAAAATCTGCTTATTTGCTTATTTCATCACCAATATAATTTGCTTATTTCGTACTTAGCATCATAGAGCACAAACTGCATCTTAGCCAAGAAAAACTTTTCCATTACCAATATGACTAAGATGGAAAAGAAAAAAAATTATTAAAGATCCACTATTTAAGGCTTGGTTCGATCTAAACTTTAATTGTGAATCAAAAGTCAATCAAAAGCCAAATCAATTCGGAATTCAAAAGCAAAAGGGAAAGCAATTCGGAATTCGGGATTGGTAATGAGTATAGACCTATAAAATCAAAACAATATAAACAAAAGCAATTCAAAATCAAAATCAACTTACCAACTTAATTGAATTGATTAACCGGTTCTAAAAACTCATGGGTCAAAACTGAATCATACGGTTGACAATTTTTTTAGCCCTATAAACACACCGAATTGCTTCGACTAATTAAAGCTTCTCCCCTTTTCAGATTTAACGGTTTTCTCAAATAGATTTTGTGGAAAGAAGAAGTAATGAATTTAATTATACCCTGTAAATCTAAGGGCTCTAAGGTTGATCGATTCGAATATGGAAATGAAACGATACATGTTTTCTTGGGTAGAAGAAATGAAGAAAAAAATGATTCATTTTTCGGATATCAAGACAGAGTTTTAAAAAAAATCTTACAAAAAAGGCCAACAAAACCCAAATCGAAATTCTCCAAAAAGTTAAACCGAGAGCCGAGATCCAATTGTTTTAAGTGTAGCAATTAAAAATATAGCCCAATTTCTGTTGCTCAAAAATTACAACACATTTTGCAAAACCACAATTAAAAGTCATAAACTACAAATTAATTATATATACTATGATCAGCACATTGGGGGAGTACATTCCCTATGTATATGATGAATAGAAAAACAAATACATATTATTATTATGAACATATTAGTATTAATAAACACAAACTTTTAAATAATATTCGATTACTCATGTTTTGACAACCCAGTCTTAAATAAATTATTATTTCATTCTATTTATATCCTGTCTGATTATATATTTCACTCACCTTTGTTCATTTTAATAAAATTAAATATATTCAAAGAAAAGATTGCTCTATTTTAATCGGCTTTTAACAACAGTAGCAAATAGGACGAACATAAACAGTATAATAAACAGATACTATAATATCTTATTTATTTTTATCCGCTTTAACAACACAAAAATATTCCTCCGTGCTGTAGCGCGGGTCTGGTCCTAGTTAAGTTTATTTTGTTAACAACTTGTTGTTATTTGAGTTTTCTATTTCTATTTTACTTTATGACACTAGTTATGTATTTTATGTTTATTGTTTGTTATGTTATTCTATTTTCTAAGTTAAATATATGATATTGTTGTATTTTAAATTAATTTAATATATTTTTTTAATATAAAATTATAAAAGTGTCAATTGTTATTGAATAGTTGTATTTATGTATAAAATAGTAAAAAAAATGATAATTGAGGGATTACTTTCTAAATAAAAAGTTAAACTCTAAAAATAGGGAAATGGATAGTGTTACTCTAAATTTGGAGTAATACTGTTTGTTTCTCTATTTTTAGAGTAGAATATAGAGTATCATTGGAGATGATTTTATTCCAAATATAAAGTTTGGAGTAATATATAGAATACCAGTGGAGATGATAAGTCTTTATATGTATTTATCAAGCAAAAATATTTTAAATATTTCTAGCTTGACGAGAAGCCAAAAAATCTTATTATATAAAGCTTGGTTATCAAAGTTAGTAACTCACCAAAACGTGACACGTGTTAGTTTTAACTATCAGAGATCAAAGTTAAAAATTCACTAGATTGTGACACGTGTCAATTTTAACAATTAGAAATCACATATCAAAGTTAGTAACTCATCATATCGTGACACATGTCAATTTTAAAGATCAGAAATCACAGTTTTCAAGCTTGATAAAACGATGCATAAGATAATTGTAATCTTATTATATTAAAAAGTCTTTGTTAATCATAAAAGGAAAAGGATTGTAATACACCTCTCTATATAAGCAAATAGATGATGACATATTGTTCACCAAACAAAATAACTTTGACTAGCTTTGTTTTTCATGGTAAAATTTTCTTCTTTGTTTTTTATTAACCTTTTGTTTGACACATCATCGTTCTTGAACAAGTCTCGAAGGTAATTTGTTTGTTGTTTAATTGAAGCAACTATATAAAAAGATTCCTAGATATTACCACGTGTTTTCATCATCGTTTCTTTGAATTTTGTTTATTTTCTCAATTTCATAATGCGTACTACGCAATCTTTGACTTTGAAGTGTTAACAAAGTTTCTTATGGATAATAACTAAGGTTTTTGGGATTAACAAATTTCTCACTGTGTTATTATTATTTCTATTAATTTGCATGACAGGTAGCATAAAAAAAAAGATGAATACACAAATGCAAGATAACAACATAGATTATATAATACTAGATCAACTAAACAGAAAGCATTCTTATCGTCGAGCGATAGTATGTCTTACAAGAAAGTAGGAAGCAAGAAATTAAAAAAAAAAAAACAATGAGTTCCTTGGAATAATTTTTCTCATAAAATAGAAAAGGGATTAAGGAAAATATACAGAAAATTATTAATTCTAAAATATAAACATAGATCGTCTCATATTATTCATCTAACAAAATAAATTATTCAGAAATATTTCTTTCAACTTTGTTCTATTGGTCAAAGTTTTTTAATGGGAAGAAAAAATTTTCTTATTTTTTTAAACCAAAATATACTCCTACTTTCTACTTTTTTCAGTTTGGAATAGGTTAAATTAATATGTTAAACCAAAAAAATGGAAGATTTAATATATGCATCTTTTTCTAATACTATATTTTAAAATTTATTGTAGTAGTTTTAGATTGTTTTATTTAATTTATATTTTCTTCTTTGAATTATTTGAGATTCATATATTACTGTGCTTATAATTTTCAATTATTTCATTAATTATTTCAAATTAATTTCTTATAATTTCTCAACCTTGATTGGTTGGTCATAGACCTTTTTTTATGCAAACATAATTGTTACCATTCGTTCATTTTTCAAAAGGAGATAAAGAAGAGAAGGTTATCAACCTAATGGTTGGATAAAATAGGTTAATCAAACACAAACCTATAACAAACATAGTTAGATTGGAAAAACATAAGTCATTGTTGATAGATCCATAGGAGCTTGGAGATAGAGGATACATCATAGTATGTCAAAGAAACTTCCATGAAATATATTGGGAAATTTAACATTAGTTACTATCAAAATAGTTTATGTAACATCCGCGAACCAGATTTTGTGATTTTGGAAGCAGCATCGATCGACACCCTAGTGGCATCGATCGATACCATTTATTGCTGGGTTCGGCCGGTTTGATTAATTGCCGAATTGGTTCGGTTTGGTTCAATTAAATCCCTAAATCGTGTTATAAGTGTCTAAGGACGAATTTTAGGGTTGTAGAGTCTCATTTTGGTCGCCGTTGAGTGAAAAGAAAGAGAGAAAAGAGAGAAAAACGTTTTTGTGACTTTCTGGGCTTGTTCTTGGAGCTTTTGGAGAGATCTGAGGCTGTAGGAGGGTTAGCTGTTGCTGGAAACGAAGGGGGAGCTTCTGGAGGTGTTGTTTTCCACGTTTCTCAATCCAATCTTCCTGTTCTTGAGGTGAGTGCTTGACCATGGTTGATCTAAGCATGAGATCTCTCTTGTTTGTGTGTTTTCCTTGCTGTTTGTGTTGTTTTGTTGCTTGGGTTTGTTGCTTTTGTGATTCCCAGTGATTTCTGAGGTAATTGGGTGAGTTTGGGACGGATTCGGGATGGTTTGGAATCGGGATTCGTCGTTCGTGTTCGCGCAGTTCGCGTCTGCAGGTATGGCATCGATCGACACTCAAGGAGCATCGGTCGACACCGTTTGGTGGAGCATCGGTCGACACCCTATTGGCATCGGTCGACACCTTTTGGTTCAGCATCGGTCGACACTTTCTTGTGGCATCGGTCGACACTAGTCTCAACCGAGACTTGTTTTCCTGGTTTGATGTATTGCTTGTGTTTTGTTTGCTTGCATAACTTGAGGGTCTCATATGCTTGTGTGTATAACCTAGTAGATGGGAGGACGGCCTCACTAAGTATTTATGATAATACTTACGCATCTCAATTGTTGTTTGTGGTGTGCAGGTAAAGGAAAAGTGTGAACGTGGGATCAAAGGCGATGAGGAGGAGGATGTTCTAGAGGCTTGATTGATTGTGGTCTAGCTATTGTTAGGTTGCTAGTATTGAGTTGATAGAGCATTGTAGGATGTTGGAACCTTGCTATGTCATTGTTGATTATTGGATTATTGTTGTTGGAATTCTTTTGGTTTAATGGAATTTGTTTTATTTGGTTATTCCGCGGTTATTGATTGCTGTTAGGATGTTAGTGGGTATGGGACCACTAGTAAGTTAAGGTATTAAAAAAAAAAAAAACGGGAAGGGTTGTTTCAGTTTATGACGTTGGAAAAGGGTCTTTAGTTTCATTGGTTGCTAGAGCAAACCACTTTAAGATAGCTAAAAGACGTGAACATGTTCTTTCCACACCGGAGGAGGGCAGAGCCGAGGTTCTCTACATGGTGGAGGAGGTTGGATGCAAGGTTATCTCCCCAAGGGAGTAAGGTGAGGGAGGTTGGCGCAAGGTTATCTCCTCAAGGGAGGAAGGTGGAGCGAAGGTTCTCTCCATAGTGGAGGAGGTTGGACGCAAGGTTCTCTCCATAAGGGAGGAGGGCAGAACCGAGGTTCTCTCCATAGTCAGTCATACACTATTGTGATGTAATTTATTTTTTATTCAAAATATTTTTTGAGCCAATAATTTTTGTGATTAAAGAAACTATGAAAAAGTGAGAGTAAAGAGACATATAATCGTTGACTTAATTTGTTCATATATACATTTTCTAGGAAGCATTTAGGATCACTCCTGATTTATCAAAAAGAAAAAAACATACATAAAAGATTTGTATATGAATATAAATCAGTGTATTATAGCAAAAAAAAATATATATAAATAGTGTACAATAAATTTTAATATATTTTTATTAAATTTCATTTCATTTACAAAACTTTAAACCTGCATATCGGACGGATCTTTATCTAGTAATTAAATAATTTTATAATATTTTATTATTTATAAAGAGAAGCTTTACCAATAGATTGTAATTGAAGTAAATGTGTTATTTGCTGAAAAATGTGTTATTTAATGAGATAAAGCCAGTGAAGGGTGTGGTGTCACCACTAATTTCGGCAACTGTGAAATCTTCAAAAAAAATTTCCACGATAGAGAATGTTGAAAAAAGAAACAAGAGATTAAGGTCATCTTTAACGAGAGAACAGTTTGGGTGTTCTAAGCCCATTTAAATCAAAAATATATTGAACAGTGGCTATAGAACATTTTTTTTGGTCTTCAATTGGAACTGATTTAAGCCCACTTCTATTAGGACGTGGCAGTCCCTGAATGGTTGAGATTTTTTGCAAAGGAGAAAATATGGCGACTGCAGAAGAGTCGAAGTTGTCTCCGGTGAATTCGTTCGGTTCTGTCGTTCTCGGCGGAACGTTTGATCGATAACACGATGGGCATCAAATGTTCCTTAAGGTAAATTGGGTTTTAATTTTCTTTGATTAATTGAGAATCGAACTAGTTTATTGAACTGTTGTGGTGGGAAATATAAATCAGGCGGCTGCATAGCTGGCCAGGGATCGGATCGTAGTTGGAGTATGTGATGGTCCAATGTTGACTAATAAGCAAGTAAGCGACCACACCTTTAATCTTTTTCTTTGCTTAGATTTGTAGCAGTTTCATAATTTTTTGTTTCCTAAGTCCCATGAGATTGATTCTTATATATAGCTAAGTTTAGTTGCTTTGATTGATTTCGACTTGGAGTGATGTTGTTACTTATGAGCAAAATGCAAAAGAAAAACCTTTGAACATCTTTGCTAAAAAGTCTGAAACTTTTTTTTGATGAGTTGTTTCGAGGTATCATTTCATTCTTTTGTGGATACAGTTCACTGAAATGATACAACCCATTGAAGAGAGGATGAGTAATGTGGAGAACTATGTCAAGGTAAATTTCAGCAGAATGTGGAATTTTCTCATCAAGTTTTATATATACTCCACATACTCTTCTTTAATGGACGGTTTACTTGTCATTGCTATTACATGTGGATCATTTTAAGTGAAAAGTGAAAAGGAGTAGAAAAAAGTAAAGATGAAACAGGATTTCTCGTTTTACCTTTTCTTCATGTTCTTGTTATGTAGTCTATCAAGCCCGAGCTGGTTGTACAAGCTGAACCTATTACGGATCCATATGGTCCTTCTATCGTTGATGAAAATTTGGAAGCTATTGTTGTCAGGTTTTCACCATCTACTCTTCTTTTCATTTCCATGTTTGTAGACTCTTGTAACTAAACATTATCTACAGCAAAGAGACATTACCTGGTGGCTTGTCAGTTAACAGAAAAAGAGCAGAAAGAGGGCTTTCACAACTAAAGGTTTGTTACTTTTATCCCACCAGCCTCATCTGATTGTGACCTCATGATGCATTTTAAGATCTTCAATCATCATCACTTAAACCAATCTTTCTTGGACATGCTTGTGCAGATTGAAGTTGTGGAAATAGTTTATGATGGATCGAGTGGAAATAAGATAAGTTCGAGTACCCTGAGGAAGTTGGAGGCTGAGAATGCCAAGAAACTAAAACAACCCGCAGAAGAAAAAACATTATAAACTCATCATGCTTAAACTCTCAACTTTGTTTGTAACTTAATACACTTATGTATACTTCAAAATGCTGTAAATTGGCTGAAACAAATCAATAAAGGTCCAAGCTTTGCATTCCCTTAACTCGGAACAAGAACTAGCCATGTGTAACATCAACTTTGTTTGTTATTGGAATATGTTTGTGTGTATTCATGCAGTATGCAATATCAATAAAGGTCAAGATTTTTGTATACCTTTTTTTGTTTCATAAAAATTTGGTATTGTATTTTGAATTTTAGTATAAGTTTTTTAAGTTTGCAATTTAAATGTTATTTTTTAAAGTTTCTAAAATTATAATATGTTTTAGATTATTATATTATTAAATTTTATGATCTTAAACATGTTCTCCCAATAACCAACTTCTTAAAAAAAGATCTAAACTAATATCTTACATTATTTTCATAATATTTTTACTCTAAGAACACCTAAAAATATTCTCCCAATGCAGATGCCCTAAGGAGAGATGAAAGCTGTTTTATTAATCGTGAGTCGCTATCACTGTGATTTTGTCTCCAACACAACATATATAATTAAAAAAAAAAACAAGTTCTCTTCTATTCTCTCATTAAATAACACATTTTTCAGAAAATATCACATTTGCTTCAATTACAATCTACTGGTAAAGCTTCTCTTTTTTAAATTATCAAATATATTATTATTTCTTATAACTTATAAGGTTATATTAAGGCCTTGTTCGTTTGTTCGTTTGGATGTACCATCTGAATGAACCATTCAAATGTTATTCGTTTTTGTCAAAAAAATAGCATCATCCAGAATCATTCACATGGATCATCTGAATGAGTTTTAAAATTTTAGGCAAAATTTTAAAACTCATTTGGATGATTCTAGTTGGACCATTTGGATGGAGATGTTTCATCCAAAAATAATAGGAAAATTATTGATGGACCATCCAAATGAACTATTTTTTTTGTTTTGTTTGTTGGGTCATTTAACATTAAGATGAATCATTTAGATGTATCATTTAAATAGATTATTTAGATGAAAATACTAAATGATGAAACGAACATGACCTAATTTTATAGTTACCCTATACTATCATTCTATAGTTTTTTTTTTCTTTTTCATGTGAGGTTTGTTGTGCTAAACAATAATTGACCACACGTCTCTTTTTATAAAAAAACTAGGTTGAGCGGGTTTTTAAAATGTGTACTAAAATAAAATTTTAAAAGAATATATTAACACTTTTTTAATGAAATCTATTTTCCAGAAATAAATATATAAATATTCTTAGTTAAAGATAAGTTTTTACTTTAATACACTAATTTATATTTTTATATTTTAAAATTATTATTATAATTATTGCAATAATTTAAAGTTATATTATCAGCCACCAAAATTTTTTACAAACATTAATCACTACGAATATTATTATGGAAGGTCAAATCCAAAACAAAGTAGAGAAGTAGCTAGTCAACCAAAGACCAATATTTTCAAATTTCAAAAATGTTCCGCAACTTATTCATGTTTTACATGGAGTTAACCCGTCAAAACGTCATCTTATTAGAATCCACATACAATTTTACTATATGTTTTACCACTAAAAATGTGTTCTTACATCCAAAAATATTTTATTGTTAACGTTTGCTCTTTATCACCACCTATAAAATGACTTGTGAACAAATTAAACCAATTTTTGTTCATTTACTTTCAATTTGACGTAGTTCTTTCTCACCACTAAAATTTGTTTGTGACAGTTTGTATAACCACAAAATATTTCTTTAAAATTGTTTACGCAAAACATATTGTGGATATAAAAAGAAAAATATCTACATGAATGCAATGAGTTTATGATCAACCCAATAAAATTTGAGAAATTGAAAGATAGTTAATTTGACATAATAAAAATAAAAATTGAAAATTATAAGCACGATATATAAGTCTTAGATAATTTAGAGATATAAAATAGGGAAATTACCTAGAATATTACATAAAAGTAAGTTTATTACTAGACTAACACGTTGAGATTTATTACAGTAGGTTTATTACCTTAGTTGTGTATTTTCTTACAGATAATGCCATTTACATTTAAAATTGTCTTTAATTTTGAAGAGAAAGGAACACAAAAACCTTGAAAATTCGATTCCTAATTTTTTTGGATTCTCTTAAATAAAAACATCAGATTGATTCCTTCTAATTTGATTCATCTTCTTCGACTAAAATCATGGCAAAAGAAAAAAAATAGTCAGAACTGGACAAATGTTCTCACGGTTCACTTTCTCTTGAGAATAAAGTTTCAGATCTAGTCACTACAAGAAATATGGACATTACTAGCACACGAAAAATGTTACTAAAAGGCTTTCGTAGCGCATTTGAAAACGCTGTATAATGAGGAGCTATAGTAGACCCCCTCCTACCATTGCAGTTTTTACGTGCTATGGTAGATTGACCTATTATAGCGCTAATACTCCGCTATTTAATATTATTAACTAGCGCTTAGTTCGTGCTATTATATTTGTTTTTATAGCAAACATTTCGTGCTGTAAAATATTGTGTTGTTCATTTTGATAATGCTGCTGTATTGTATATTATTATGTTATATATTTCAATTATTTGAAACATATAGTGCATAAAGTATAAATTGCAAATTGATTCATAAATAAAATTAATTTTACATTAATTTTATAAAACATACATTTTACATAGAATCATTCTATCAAATACCCAAAAGATACAAATGCTTGAATCACCAACCAAGTCATAAAGAAAAAGAAGGTACATTTCTTCACCAAACCAAGTAATAAAGAAACCGAATCAACCCTAGTAGATCTCCACTCATACCATCAGCAGATCACCTTATAGTAACTGTAAGTGGGAAAAATAAAAGAGTGTCAGCATAATAAAATTGAATCGGTCATAAGCAATGGTAAAACTCTTACTTTCCTAAGGTTGGTGAACTCGCAAATGTTACAAAGGATTAAACAAGAGATGTGAAGAACAGGAAAATGGATTTAAAGTGTTTACAAACCTGGTTTCCAATCACCATCCTTTGAAATCCATCCCTCTCTTGTTGTAGCTATTCAATCTGGGACTTCAAAGCAGATGTGATTTTGGCTTCCTATCTTGCAGCCATCTTACAGGCGGAGAAATAGAGAGAAGAACAAACTCGTTGGAGTTCATGGCAGCTAAAACAGGCCCCCTTATCAATCAATAGCTGTGAAAACAAATGCCAAATGAATTCATATATGATCCAAATGAAACAAAACACTACGTGTTTCCACCACATGAAGCATAATGGAGAGTTGTGTACCCCCAGCACCTACAATGTATAACCAAAGAACAAAAGCGAAAACAAAACTACAGGATTAATTTTTTCAATTAGAGAATCTCTACATCCATTATGAAGAGGTGTGATTCCACCATCGTCTGCTCTGTTGACCACTTTGTGAAGAACACTGCAAAACACATCCAAAGAACACAAATCACATGTGAGTACAGATTCTTACAAAGCTCACTAAACTCCGTCAAGTAACAAATCAATGGACAACGTTATTAACAAATCACTGACTGTACAATTCACAGCTAATCATACAAATCATGTGAGATGGGGTTAGGTGTCAAACATTGGTAAGCTAAATCTGTATCTGCCAAAAGTATTTGTTTTCTTAAGATCTGCAAAGTTTCTTCACACCAAAAGATATCACTTATCTGCAAAGAACTCAAGAGAGAAAAACAGAAACCACATAACCACAAGAGAGAAAACAGAGAAGATTGGAAAGAGACTCTTACTCGCTTAGAACCAAACCATGACTAAAGAAGGCTATGACCACCAAAACGAATTTGGAACCAAGAGTCACTGAATTGGTAATATGCGAATTAGCAGACCTAACAATCTACAATGAGAACCCAGAAAAAGCTAACTTCACCTAAATATCTTAACTTTTAAAAAATAAGAACACTTTTTTACCTTGGATCAAAATCAGCAATTGAGGATTTATTATTCTTCAACAAGTTCCAACAGATGGGAACACTTGGTATATAGTCTGAAACCAAGATCTTGATACACCGAGGGTGACTACTTGGCTTCCTATAAATCGCCGCTGACACTAAGCATTCGCTGGATAAAAATCCAAAGTAAACTAAAAGAGAAAGAAGATTTTAGATACCATTAATTAGAGAAATCTTTGGTCTCAAACCCACCACCACCAAGCTCGCTCAGAGTCGTAATCAATCTCAGATCTAGAATTTGAGTCGGAGGGAAGCGGAAGCGTCGTTGGTGGTTTTGCCTGGAACATCGATTGTGATACCCGAATAGGAAGGAGCTTCGACGGGAAGTTTGGGTTCTCTTGCTCCAGCAGATCTCAACTTCATCGAAAGATGCCGAATTCATATTTTTCTAAAGAGATAGAGAGAGAAAAAACAGAGAGAGATAGAGGAATTTGGGAAGAAGGAGAAGCCTTAGGATTTGTGTGAGAAGAGTTTGTCGGCTTTAACATTTATTTTTGGGAATTTTAAGATTTAGGGTTAATGGAAAGAGGGACAATGGATGAGAGGAAGAACTTTTTTTTTTTTGTTTTTAAGACTTAAGACGAAAAATGATTGTTTTTCTTTCCTCATGAAAAACAAAAAATTTGGGTTATTGTATTGCCTCCAAAACGAATTTTCAACTATAGTAGCGAATTTTTTTTCCGGGTTAACGAAATTTTTTTCTAGCACGAATTTTATGCTATCGTATAATTGGATATTCAGTTTTGACACTTTTAGTAGCAGTTGTTGAATTAGCGCTACCGTGATCTGCTACCAATGCCCAAATTTCTTGTAGTGAGTTTTTATTTTGCCTGAGTTATCGTCCGAGCAGCAACAAGAAGAGTGAGCAATCTTTCACTCCCGTCAGCGCAGCGGTGGGTTTCTGACAAGCAACACGGCAGTGACGCATCCACGGTGGCTGGGACGTGTGTTGCAGAGCGACGGAGTTATCCAACTTGGGAAAGGATTAGGATTAGGAAAGGATTAGAGCTGTTGAAACCGGTGAAGATATCAGTATCAACTTGGGTCCTCTTGAGGAGTTATCCAACTTATTCAAAGCTGATCTGCTTCTTTGTGAATCCGGTGGAGGTGAGGTTTCAGTTCTTTTACCTGCGTGTGTCTTGATATTTATCTGTTCCTTATATATCTGTTTCTGTATCTCAAAGCACAATCATTTCGATACCTTCATCAAAGGGCTCTTTTGCTTTTTTTTTTTTTTTTTTTTTTTTTTTCTTTCCCTCTTTTGTAATTTCATTAATTATGATTACTGAAAAGGCCATCTCTTTAAATCCTTTACCTTTCATGAATTCTACAACAGTTCATACTTCTTTGTGTTGGCGATGGCAGAGGAGGGGAAGCATCAGAATTATACTGTTGCCGAGGCGGTTCCGGGTACGCCTGGGATCCATGAGGTGATGATCCAACCCGGGTCTGAGAATTTCGGGTTCTGTGTTGATCCGGTTGGTGTTTTCAATGTACCTGGGATTAGGAGAGTTGGCTTGAGAGCTGAAATCGATACTTCTCCTCCGTTCGGGTCAGTTCAAGAAGCTGTGACCCGATTCAGTGGTCATGGTTCTTGGGTTCCTTTCAAGCTTGAAGACAGTTTCGTAAGTTTTGTTCTTTTCTCAGTTTCTTACATACAAACACATTTGATCCTTTGATTTGTGACCATTGCCCATTGTTCTTGAGGTCTTTTAACTGAAGTTGAGTAAAGTTTCATGATTTCTGTTGAGGGTGGAGGTGAGGTTTCAGCAGAGAGCTTGCTGACTATATCATCTACATCATCGATGTATCCGCTGGTGATAAAATACCCCGTAAAGGTGGCCCTGGCATATTTGTTACATACACAATTACGGAAAGCCCCCTCCTTCAAGAGGCAGCGAAGCGAACGTTTGATTCCGACAGCGGCGAGAAAGAGAAAGAGAGAGAAAATGACTAAGAAAGCTCCCAATTCAAGGTTATCGCGGCCTTTGTCTCCGTCGTGCATTGGAGGCTTTCTTGTAGAGCAAAGTTTACAGAACAAAGTTTTGGTTTTTACCTGGTTCTGCTCTGATTTCCTGATCTGTTTAGGGTTTAAGGGGTCTTCTTAGTCTCTCTTGTGATTACTGATTAAGTGGTTAGGTATGCAATTTGGATCTAACTGAAATTAAATTTGAGAGCTTTATGCTATTCAACGGAGATGGGTGAGAATAATTAGGGAGAGAGGATGGATGTTAGACTTTTGTTAATTTGCGTTTTGAATTTTTTTTACAGGAACGTAGATTTAGCTGTGAAGTCAAGTGAAAGTGTGAGAAGGTCTACAAGACTGAGACTTCAGCCGTTGAGAAAGCCAAATATAAGCCAGAGGAAGAAACCTGTTAAACTTTGTTCCAAGATGCCTAAGCAACCTCCCACTGCTTTCTTTTATTTCTTGTAGGTACTCATATAATTGCAAATTGTTGTCTATTAGATTTTAAGCTCAGCTGAACTTCAAGGCAGTCCTCTCTTAAGGGGAAGTTTGTCTGTGCATTTTGCCATTGGTCTTTAGGATTTGTGTTGTTGTTATGTGTTACTTTTAGAAAACATACAAAGAAACACCTTTTGTATGTATTTTCCTCATACTGCGTTATGTTTTTGGTTCCTTAGGGAGGATTTCCGGAAGCAATATCAAGAGCAGAATCCGGAGGTCAAGTCCATGCGCGAGGTTGTAAAGAATTACTTTGTTGTATTCAAAAGTAAAAAATTGTGATGATAATATTCACTTTGGTTCGGTTGCTGAATCTGTTATAATCTTTATTCTATTCAGATTGGGAAGTCCCTATAAAGTTTATTCTTCGTAACACACACAATAGAGAATCTAACTGATATTTTTCCTTATGGTTTTTTGCTATTGCTTCTTCCTCCTCTTGATGTTGCAGTCTTACACAACGATGTGTCAAATTCTATTTTGGAGATTGAATTGGCGTTTGTTTCAGGAATCAAGAGAGACGACCACAAATCTATGATACTGTTAATCTTCTGGAGAGTGTTGGTGTGAGATTTGTTTCTCCACTTTTTTTAAAATTACTTTAAATCTCTCTTGTTTATGTTTGCTTAGTAACGAGTTTGTCTACTTTTAGGTTTTAACAAAAGGAGCCAAGAATCATTATACCTGATGCTGGTCAGAGGTGGATTGAAGAATGAAGAAGAAGACTCGTACTGCTTAAGGTAAGTTAACTATGTTCTTCTCTCTTTCTTGCTTCTTTTGATTTTACTGGCTCACAAAATAATTCAACAGATAATACGATAATTTGCTTTTGATTGAAATTTGTTTGGTGACTAATGTTTTTGAGATTCTTAACTATATGCAGAACGGGGCATCCTTGGTGATATGATGGCTACGTCTTTAATAATCTTGAACCTCTGTGACCATTCAAGACTCATCATCGGTTGGTGCTAGAGGAACTTATCAAGGCTTCCTTTTGGCATACAATCATACACCAAGTAGAGTTCACCTTTGTGTCTGCAATAACCCTGTAGCCGAACTAAGTTAGGGTGTCTCAGACGCCCAATGGTTGCAATCTCAGCAATGAACGTGTGCCAACTGAGCTAAAGATACAGCAACAGATTGATGAAGACCACACACTCACTCAACTCGCAAACTCTAATTCTAGGACTAATTAGAGATGAGTTGATATTTTGGGATTTTATAACCTATGAAACTATTGGTTAGGTTATTTTTTTGGATGTAACCCTATGATATTTTGTCTACGTTTAACCTAGATAACAATCAATTGTTAACCGTTTGGTTTATCGTTTTTTTATTGTTGTTAACTGCACCTTCTGTACCCATTATGGATTTTAAAAAAATATATATAATACTATTGTAAAATAACATCTGAAGGTATTTGATGTAGAGATGTTTGAGAAAAGGATCAAAGGATGGAGAAATAGTAGAGATGTTTGAGAAAAGAAGTGGGTAAGCTTAATGAAGTAATAGATGGGAAATAATATCTACTTAGAAGCTATAAGGAGTAGAAGATGGAGCTTTGCAGAAGATAAAAGAGTTGCAACAGAGACGAAGGACAGAGATTTGTTTGGTTGTAATTAATAGAATTTTAGGGTGAATGTGAGGTTTTATGTACAACTAGATCACTTAGGTAGAAAAGTTTAGTATAATTTGAACTACTTGGTGCAATTGTACTAGAGCTATTAAAATAAGTTTAAATATGGATCATGTGAAAACGAATAAAAAATAGATTTTTGGCGGCTGGATATTCATTTAAAATCATCACAAGTGTGGTAAAATGAACCAAAGACAACAATATATTAGTAAAAAATTATTTGGTATACACATAATTATACATAGTTGTCCAGCTGTACTCTCATATTCATAGTTGAACTTTTGCATTTTCCCGTATTTCCAGTTGAACTATAATATAAATTATTAATTAGTAGTTGACCACAAGATTTATCACTATTAATTAGCATATACAAGTTTTTCATAACACAATGTTCATAAAAACTTGGTTTTCACCTCTTTTGCTTCATTTGAGGTGATCCCTTACTAAGTCTTCCTTATACTATAAAGAGTGTTTTATGTGAAAACAATAATATATATTAGAAAGTGATTAATTCTTGTATTGTTGATTAAACATAGTTCTTTAATAGTTCAATATGTAAAGAAATTCGTATAAACCTTAATTATCATTTTCATATTTTAAATATAAATGCAAATCTAAATATATATTTAGTTGTACCTAGTTGAACTGAGTATTATATATTTATGTTATCTAAATATTATCCTATATAGTTAAAATGTAATTTTGTGTGGTTATTATTCATTACCTCTCGAAAATATAATAGATAAATAAACAATTACGAATTACATAGGTTGTTCTAGTAACATCTCTTACTTTTTCTAGTAACATCTCTTACTTGTTCCATTTCCGGTGAACAACAACGAAAATATTAGCTAGGGTTGTAGAAGAAGATATGTTGAAGATGACTACAAAATTACAATAATATTGTTCATTAAAACGGATTTATGGACCTACACTAATCAAAAGAACGTTATGTACGTACACTAATCTCAAGAACATTATGTATGTATAAGTTCATATGTACGTACACGTTTATATGTACGTACACGTTCGATTTTAGGTTTAATGAATCCGAAATTACCATAATATCCTCGTCTTCTACCTCTAACATACGACTGAAAACCCTAATTTTCTCTGCCTCACTTTATTTTTTCACGACTTATGTCTATTTTTTTTGTTTCACTTGTAGGGTTTTTACTCAACAATTATAGATTTTCGTCTCAACATCTGATTTCTAAATTAAAAACCTATAAAAGTGAGTTATATAGATTTCCGAAACGATATCTTGCTCTTCCATGGATGAACACAGAGGAAAGATTTCCGAAACTGAGTAGGAAAAAGACGTTTGCTCCGGCCGACAAACAGAACACGATTGATGAATCTGCTACAAACTTTATTACATGAACACCATTAATCGGAAGAACAGCAAACCTGTTTAGATCTTCCTCCAATAAGTCTATCGCAACGCTAGACTGTCTTTGCCAGCTCAAACAAATTCGTGTTATTCTGGTAAGACTTTACAGCTGTCAATCTTGCTTACTAAATCTACCACGGACAAGAAGCCTACCACAACACTACGAAAACTAATTCAAAAAACAAACAAAGTATACCAAAAATATCTGTAAGGAGAGAAGGTTGTGGCATAAATCTGTCACAACAGCCCATTAGTCTACCATAAATATCTTCCCACCCTTTTACGTTTGTCGCTACACGCGCTAAAAACATAAGTCTATCATCAAAGGGAAATTCCTCTACCAACTTAATCTAACGAATCGATTTCATATACGTCGACTGATAAGTGTACCAACACTACAACTAAGTGTACCATCTACGTCCACGGTTAAGTGTACCAGCACTACAACTAAGTGTACCAAAAATATCTGATGTACACCTTTAATCAGTCCACGTGTATAAATCTACCATCAAAGGATCGGTAGACTTAGTCTCAACTTCCAATGTTTTTTTTTTCTAATGGCATTAGCCGTAATTACGTTTTTTCCCAACACTAGTTTCAGGGGTAGTATAGGTACAATGTGTTAGTCTAGTAATTACAAACAATTGTATGTTACTTTTGTAATAAGGAGCTTTTATGCAATATTCTAGTAACTCACCCTATAAAATATAAACTAATAAATTATTTTAAAAAACTGCAACATTTAAAAAAATTAAGAAAAACCAAACATTTATATTAAATATCCTTAACTAAAGAAAAAAATTCAAAATAATATAAAACGATATTTTAAAATCATCAAGAACTTCTAATAAGAAATCAAAATTAACTAAATAATATAACTAAAAACTAAAAATATTATAACATAATTAAATTAAAATATAAAAAAAGGAATAAACAAATATTGATAGTTAGTATATTGGAGGATTTTCAAAAATACCTTTTCATATAGGCCATTTTAAAAAATATCCATTTTCTATGTATAAAATAACTAAATTTTAAGCCCTAAACTCCAAATACTAAAAATTCTAAACATTAATTTAACATGTTGTAATTGTGTAAAAGGGGATTTTTTCTAACAAATTCTCTAGTATATTTCCTTTTTACAATAGGTTTAGAAATTTTACTTTTAAATTTTTAGTTTTTTTCTAATGTTTTAGTAAATTTAGAATTGACACATATTTTTTTAATGTTTTAGTAAATTTAGAATTGACACATATCAACATCTTATCAAGATAAGTAACATGTGTCACGATCTTGTTAATTAGTAATTTTGTCATCAAGGTTTATATAATAAGATAACTAGCTAAGACTAGAATCATATGTTTTTCAAACAGAATTATTTACGATATATTATTCTTGCATTTGTCAGTTCTTTTAGGTTCTTATGATTATTTAACTGTCCACTAATTTCAATTTTCAGAAAATAGCTCTTATCCAAAAGAAAATTAGCAAAGAAGTACAAAACATGCATGGTAAGAAACTAACTTGGTCAAAAAAAAAATTAAAGATAAGAATATAAACAACTAAAGAAAAACTCATTCAAAATAGAAAATCCAAAATTTCAAATTATATCAAAGTATTAGCAAACCAAAGTATTTGAAATTATATCAGAAGATTTAGAAAATTAAGGATATCAATTAATTTCTGAATTTTGTTTGACATGTCATCTCATTTTTCCCACTTTTTAATTTAAATGGGTTATAAAAAAAAGAAAATAAAAAATCGAGTGTACGCGAGTTCTATTTTAGTATTTTATAATTATTGTAAATATGAAAAGTATTAAAAGAATAAGTAAACATTAGAAGTGTCTATACTCTATACTATCAAAGATTGACCTTTACTATATCAGATGAATTAACAGTTATCATAAAAAAAATATTAAAGTATAATAGGGTCTTAACATACATAATTGTAAATGCATATAATTTATTAAAATTTAAGAAATTACTTAAAAAAAACTTAAATTGTAAAGAGCAAATTTGTAACATCCGTGAACCGGAATCCCGGTTTGGAAGTTGCATCGGTCGATGCAGATGGTGCATCGGTCGATGCATGTTCAATTCTGCGCGTTTTGACTTAAGTCAAACGCTGCGTTTTGGGGCATAAGAGGAAAGAAAAACCCTTAGGGTCGTGCCTTTTGTCTCATTAGACGTGTGTGGCCGTTTTTGAGATAAAAAAGAAGGGAGAAAGAGTTCTTGAAAGTTCTTGGTGATTTCTGGAGATTTGAGGCTTTTCTTGGTGAGATCTGTAGCTGGGATCGTTGTAGGAGCTTCTTAGAGGCTTGTTCTTGTTTGTTTGAGGCTTAGTTCTTCTGTGGCAAAGGTAAGTGCATGACCATGGCTTATCTAAGCTAGAGGATTCTTTAATCTGCTTGTTGTGTGATGTTAGGCTTGTTAGATCGTTGCTAGGGACGTTAGGAAGCTTTCTTGTGGCTTGGGATCGAGTTTTGTGGTTGTAGGAACGAAGATCCGGCGAGAAGCTTTGGGGAAATCACGGTGCTCGACGTTGCGTCGATCGATGCATATCTTGCATCGGTCGATGCAAGTGCGAGGACGGCGCGTAAAACTCTAGGGTTTTCGTGTTACGTCGAGCATGCGTTGGTCGATGCAGACTGGGTATCGGTCGATGCAAGTACACTTGCATCGGTCGATGCAGCTTCTGTGTCGATCGATGCTTCCCCATTTGGCATCGGTCGATGCATGTGTGGCGTCGGTCGATGCTAAGTCCTGGCTTGTTATTCGTTGTTGTTGATTGTTGTGTGGTGATTATTGATACTCTATTGCTTGTGTGTATAGCCCAGTAGATGGGAGGATTGCCTTGCTGAGTGTTTATAAAATACTCATGCATTGCAATATGTGTTTGTGGTGCAGGTAAAGGCTAAGTGTGATCGTGGAATCAAGGCAATGAAGAGGAGGATGTTCTAGAGACTCGATTGGATGTTGTCTGGCATTGCTAGGTTGCTAGAGTTGGGTCATTAGAAACATTTGCTAGGTTGCTGGTTCCTTGTTTCTTGTTGTTTGGTATTTGGATATTGCCTTTGCTATATTATTGGTTTATTATTGGATATTGATTATGTTTTCCGCTGTTGAATGTGTTTGTGGTTAGGTGGCTAGTGGGTATGGGACCACTAGCTGTAGTTTATTTTATTATATTATATTTATTATTTATTATTTAAAAAAATCGGTCGTTTCATTTTGGTATCAGAGCCATTACGGTTCTAGGTTTGGGTTCACTGGGTTTCTGTTGTAGATGTTTGGGATTGCATGTCTTGATTGATTATGTGAGTTAGTCAATTGTGTGTGGCATGGAGTCCTAGAACATCCTCTTCGAGCCGAGTGTGTGATTCCACGGTGAGTTTATGTTTCTGTGTTATAATAGAAATTGTTTGATTAGCCTTCTGTTCATGGTAGTGCAGATGGTTAGAGAGGATGCTGTGGCTGGTCGAGGTCGTGGACGCGGACGTGGTCGCGGACGTGATCGTGGTAGGGGCAGAGCCCCAGTGGTTAGTGAGACCGAGGACCAGAGTGTGACAGCTGAGGGTGTTGGCGAGTCGCAGGGTGTTCCGGGGGATTCCGTGAGAGTGGCAGGAGGGGGCGGTGTTGATGCTCCAGTGGCCGGTGATGCTAAGGTCCCGGGTGTGGGGGTCCCAGCGGGAGGAGTCCCTGGTGTTGACATTGCGGCTTTGCTAGCACAGGTGTTAGAGCGGTTACCACCAGTGGTACCGGCTCAGGCTCAGGTAGTGCCACCAGTGGTGGCGGAGGAGCGGCAGCCAGTGGCTGCGGATGCGGGAGTCCATGCTCGTTATCTCAGCATGTTGACAGAGATGGGTTTGTTGCGTACTGAGCAGTTTTGGGTGGACATAGGGGTCTACTTTTTGAGTGGTGATGCTGAGGTGTGGTGGAGATCTGTGGCTGCTAGGAGGGTGCAGCGGGAGATGACTTGGGCTGACTTTGTTTTGGAGTTCAACCGCAAGTATTTTCCTAGAGAGGCATTGGATCGTTTGGAGGTGCAGTTCCTTCAGTTGTCTCAGGGGACACGGTCAGTGCGGGAGCTGGACTTGGAGTTCAGTCGACTTCTTTGTTATGGAGGTCGGGCTATGGAGCCTGAGGAGGCTCAGATCAGGAGGTTCTTGAGGGCTCTACGTGATGACTTGAGAGTTCACTGTAGAGGGAGGCAAGTTTCTGAGAGTGATTGGACGAGCCAGAGGAATTGATATTCAGATCGCGGGAGAGTCATGGCCAGCAGATTTGCTTATCAGTCCAGTGGAGCTGTATGACGTTATTCTCGGGATGGATTGGTTGCATCGACATAGGGTGCATTTGGATTGCCATCGGGGTAGAGTGGAGTTTGAGTGTTCAGGAGGGAAGTTGGTATTCCAGGGTATTAGACCGACTTTGGGGAGTCTCGTGATCTCAGCCATTCAGGCTGGGAAGATGATCGAGAAGGGCCGTGAGGCTTATTTGGTTACTATATCTATGCCAGAGTCAGTGGGGAAGTCTACGGTTAGCGGTATTCCGGTAGTGGAGGAGTTTGAGGATGTGTTTCAGTCTTTGCAGGGATTACCACCATCTCGGTCGGATCCTTTCACCATTGAACTGGAACCAGGGACGATGCCGTTATCCAAGGCTCCTTACAGGATGGCTCCAGCAGAGATGGCAGAGCTGAAGAAGCAGCTAGAGGATTTATTGAGTAAGGGATTCATCCGTCCTAGTGTATCACCGTGGGGAGCGCCGGTGTTGTTTGTGAAGAAGAAGGATAGAAGTTTCAGGTTGTGTATTGATTATCGGGGTTTGAACCGGGTCACTGTGAAGAACAAGTATCCTCTTCCTAAGATCGATGAGTTGTTGGATCAGTTGAGGGGTGCTACTTGGTTCTCTAAGGTGGATCTGGCGTCGGGTTATCATCAGATACCGATAGATGAGGCAGATGTGAGGAAGACTGCTTTCAGGACGAGGTATGGGCACTATGAGTTTGTGGTGATGCCTTTCGGGTTGACTAACGCACCAGCAGCGTTTATGAGATTGATGAACAGTGTGTTTCAGGAGTTTCTGGATGTATCTGTCATCATTTTCATCGACGATATCCTGGATTATTCTAAGAGTCCTGAGGAGCATGCAGTGCATTTGAGGGCAGTTATGGAGAAGCTGCAGGAGCAAAAGTTGTTTGCCAAGTTGAGCAAGTGTAGTTTCTGGCAGCGTGAGATGGGCTTTCTGGGTCATATTGTTTCTGCAGAGGGGGTTTCTGTAGATCCAGAGAAGATTCAGGCTATCAGAGATTGGCCTAGACCGCAGAATGCCACAGAGGTCAGAAGTTTCCTTGGATTGGCAGGTTACTACAGGAGGTTTGTGCAGGGGTTTGCAAGCAGAGCACGTCCTATGACTAAGTTGACAGGGAAGGATGTTCCTTTTGTCTGGTCAGAAGAGTGTGAGGAAGGCTTTGCAAGCCTGAAGGACATGTTGACTACTGCGCCAGTGTTGGCTTTGCCTGAGCAGGGAAAACCCTATGTGGTTTATACAGATGCATCCAGAGTTGGTTTGGGGTGTGTTCTGATGCAGCATGGGAAGGTGATTGCCTATGCTTCGCGTCAGTTGCGGGTGCATGAAGGTAACTATCCTACTCATGATTTGGAGATGGGTGCTGTAGTTTTTGCCCTGAAGATTTGGAGATCTTATCTTTATGGTGCAAAGGTACAGGTGTTTACAGATCATAAGAGCCTAAAGTATATATTCACTCAGCCTGAGCCAAATTTGAGACAGAGGCGGTGGATGGAGTTTGTGGCGGATTATGATTTGGAGATAGCCTATCATCCTGGTAAGGCTAACACGGTTGCAGATGCTCTGAGTCGGAAGAGGGTAGCTTCGGCTCAGGAGCATGAAATGGAGTCTCTGGTAGGGGAGATCAGTGCTTTAAGCTTATGTGCTGTTTCACAGGAACCGTTGGGTTTGGAAGCAGTAGATAGAGCAGATCTTCTGAGTAGAGTGCGGTTGGCTCAGGAGAAGGATTTGGGGCTGGTGAATGCCTCTAAGGATGTGGATTCAGAGTATCAGGTCTCAGATAATAGTACTATCTTGGTGCACGGTCGGGTTTGTGTGCCCAATGATGAGGAGTTGAGACAGGAGATTCTGAGAGAGGCTCATGCGAGCAAGTTATCCATTCATCCAGGAGCGACTAAGATGTACCGTGACCTCAAGAGGTACTATCATTGGGTCGGGATGAAGAAGGATGTGGCCAGTTGGGTTTCGAGGTGTGATGTGTGTCAGCTAGTGAAGGCTGAGCATCAGGTTCCTGGCGGGTTACTGAAGAGTTTACCCATTCCTGAGTGGAAGTGGGACATGATCACCATGGATTTCGTGGTAGGATTGCCCGTGTCACGGACCTTTGATGCTATTTGGGTCATTGTGGACCGGTTGACTAAGTCTGCACATTTTCTGGCCATTAAGAAGACTGATGGAGCAGCGGTCTTGGCTAAGAAGTATGTGAGAGAGATAGTCAGATTGCATGGGGTGCCAGCGAGCATTGTGTCTGATAGAGATTCTAAGTTCACTTCGGTGTTCTGGAAGGCATTTCAGGCGGCGATGGGCACTAAGGTGCATATGAGTACAGCTTATCATCCCCAGACAGATGGACAGCCTGAGAGGACGATCCAGACGCTGGAGGATTTACTGAGGATGTGTGTGTTGGATTGGGGTGGCCATTGGGCAGATCACCTGAACCTGGTAGAGTTTGCTTACAGCAACAGTTATCAGACGAGTATTAAGATGGCTCCTTATGAGGCTTTGTATGGGAGGCCATGTCGTTCACCATTATGCTGGACTCAGGTGGGGGAGAGGAGCATGTTTGGTGCTAGTTTTGTTCAGGAGACCTCAGAGAAGATTCGGGTTCTCAAGCTGAACATGAAGGAGGCTCAGGATAGACAGAGGAGTTATGCTGATAGGAGGAGGAGAGATCTTGAGTTTCAGGTAGGAGACAGAGTGTACCTCAAGATGGCCATGTTGCGGGGTCCGAACAGGTCATTGTCAGAGACTAAGTTGAGTCCGAGGTATATGGGTCCATTCAAAGTGATTGAGCGGGTTAGACCAGTGGCGTATAGACTGGAGTTACCTGAGGTGATGCGTGCATTCCATAAGGTTTTCCATTTGTCTATGTTGCGGAAGTGTCTCCGTGAGGGTGAGCAGGTGTTGGCTAAGATTCCTGAGGATCTTCAGCCTAACATGACAGTGGAGGCGAGACCAGTGAGGGTTCTCGAGAGGAGGATCAAGGAACTTCGGAAGAAGAAGATTCCTTTGATGAGAGTCCTGTGGGACTGTGATGGTGTCGAGGAGCAGACTGGGGAGCCTGAGGCAAAGATGAAGGCAAGGTTCAAGAAGTGGTATGAGAAGCAAGCCGCGACTTGAGCTTGTTTAGCCTGGTCCCATCTGTAATCCGTGGCTGGAGCGGGAATGGAGTATTCCAGCCCATCTCTCTTGTTACTCGGTCGCTTGGGGTGGTTGGTTGTGCGACTCAGTAACAAGATGAGGTGGTGTTCGGGGTACAAGGTTTCCGTGAGGCGGGGTTTGGAGAAAAGTTTCCTGGATTAGGAGTTTCCAAAAGTGGAAAGTGCTAAATATGGAAAGTCTTATGGGAGTTAGAATTTGTCCATTTTAGCGGTGGAGAGCCTTAAAGGGGGCTTGTGTGTGGCCTTAGTGGCGGACTTTTGAATCAGTGTGCCGTGTGTGGCGGTCTTTTTAGACAATGTGTGGTCTTTGTGACGGGCTTTTTAGCCAGAGTGTCTTTGTGACGGTCCTCTTTAGGACATTTGTGTGGCCTTGGTGGCGGTCCTTTTTAGGACATTTGTTTGGCCTTTGTGGCGGACTGTTTAGCCAGAGTGTCTTTGTGACGGTCCTTCGGGACAGATGGCATTTGTGGCGGGCTGTTTAGCCAGAGTGTCTTTGTGACGGTCCTTCGGGACAGATGGTCTTTGTGACGGTCCTTCGGGACAGATGGCCTTTGTGGCGGGCTGTTTAGCCAGAGTGCCTTGGTGGCGGTCCTCTTTAGGACATTTGTTTGGCCTTGGTGGCGGTCCTCTTTAGGACATTTGTTTGGCCTTGGTGGCGGTCCTCTTTAGGACATTTTGTTTGGCCTTTGTCGCGTGTATATGATCCTTGTGTGGTCATGAGGTATTCCAGTGAGGGAATATGTGGTTGGTAGGACATTGAGATATTTTTACGCGAACCACGGGAAGGAAACCTGGATAGGGATAGGACTCAGACGTGTTCAGAATCGTTTGCTCGCGACTCTTGGGGGACTTAGGTTCTCCTAGTACTGCCATATTCAGAGACTTTGTGGCTCGGGAGTATGGTTGGTATATCGACTTCGGATGACGATCCGGGGGCGCGCTGTAGGGTGGCAACCCGAGAGACGAGTTTGGACTTTTCCTTATATATTATGGCATGCGGGTCTTGGCCCGATGAGGAGCCAATAAAAACTCAAGGTTTAGGCCTATGAGTAAAGGAAAGTCCAAAAGTCGAGAGCAAATGATGCCTGGAGCGTGAGTCTATCGCCTAGAGGTGACCTTCTGTAGATCAGTCGGAGGAGTGCGGGCTGTGGAGACGGTTGCATGGGAGTCCTTGGCTGATGGTTGTTCGGGATTCGAGGACGAATCCAGTTTGGTGGGGGAGAATTGTAACATCCGTGAACCGGAATCCCGGTTTGGGAGTTGCATCGGTCGATGCAGATGGTGCATCGGTCGATGCATGTTCAATTCTGCGCGTTTTGACTTAAGTCAAACGCTGCGTTTTGGGGTAGAAGAGGAAAGAAAAACCCTTAGGGTCGTTGTGAGACCCGATCCAGCCCATCAAAAGCCCAACTTCTCTAAAAAAAAAAAAAAAACCTAAGCGTGTAAGTGTGTATACATAGTGTATATATTGTCTTCCTCCTCACAGCCGCTTAAGAGCATACGTCCAAACTTTGTTCTCTCTCTCTAGTTTCTGAAAATCTGAATCTCAAGTCACCATCACCATTCTCGTTGAGATCAAGTTGCTGTCCTTGTTGTGTTGTGTCCTTGTTCGTGAGAAAGTAGAAACGAGTTGTTCGCCACGTTACGTCGAGCCGTAGTCACCACCGCTTGAGTCTCCGTCGTTAACTTCTCTCACCGGTGGTTTGGTGGGTAAGGAAACCTAGCCTTGTTATTACCTTCTCATATTATTCTCTATTTGTTTTTTAGAGGATAAGTGGTTTATAGTTCAGTTTATTGTGTTTTGAGGGAGAAAGAGGAAGGAAAGATCAGTGTCAAGTAGGGATATTGGTGATCAGTTTCCGGTCAAAACTAAAGGACCCAGATTGTGAGTTGGGTGTCGTTGGATAGATCTTTCTGCAAGGAAGAAGTAGCAACAAACGGTACTTCGATCCGAGGTAAGGTCGATCCGGAAATCAAGATCAAAGTTAGAGAAAAATCACTGTTTTCTGAACCTAGAAATTAACTAAGTGCCAAACCCAGTTTGCAGTTTCAACCTGACGTTTTGGTGAAAGAATTCCGGCGATACCTGTGAACGTTAAGGCAGTTTGACGATTGTTTCAGATAGAAGGGGTGTTAGGGAAGCCACTTGAGCCATCCTTATCACCGAGAAAGGTATGCCCTAGCTTCTTCATTGGTTGCTTGTCAGACAAGAATCAGCTGCTTCTATCAAAAACCAGAAACCCTAATCTTTGTTAAACTGTTTTTCTTCTGCTGCAAGTTTCAGATTGTTGCTAACTGCTTCAGCCTTTCCTTCCAGTTCTTGCCAGATCAAAGTCAGGTGAGGGTGGTATTTGCGGTTATGCAGTAGCCTCTTTCCTTATATATTCTTCGATAGTTGCTAAGTATAGGCTTGTGAATAGTCTTTGGGTGGCTTGTGATTATTTGATAAAGTTAGGTTGTTAGTAACTTGAATGTGTGATTTTTAGTGTTTAAGGATATATGTTAAGACAAGTTTATGAATGGCATAAGCATATGCATGAGAACGAGAATGAGAATGTTAGTGTGAGAGTAGTTGTGCCATGAGGGCCTTGCTCTGAGTGTGGGAGTAGTTGTGCCGCAAGGGCCTTGCTCTGAGTGTGATATTTAAGTTGCATGATTTCATGATAACGAGATAAAGAAATAAATGAGTTACGTGTTGCATGTCGTCGATGAGATGGTTGTTGATGGTTAGACATTCTGATTCTATGCTAAGTAATGGTCGTGTTTATGTTTGGAACGTGTTTACTGTATGGCTAGTGGGCAGAGTTGATCTTCTCACTGAGTAAACTTGTTTTACTCACCCCTTTCTCTTTTCCCTTCTTCAGGTCAGGAGAGAAATGTGTTTAGCTACGCAAGTTGGTACTTTCTTTTGGTGTATTTTGGGAGAGGGGTGTGACAATTGGTATCAGAGCGAGGTTAAAGTCAAGCCGGTTCTGACCCGGAAGGCTAAGTTTTTAAAACGATTTTAAAAAAAAAAAAAAAAAATTTATTGTAGCATTTTGAAAAAGGGGACTGGGACTTTTCAAAAAAAAAAACACCAAAAGAAGTAGACTTGCGTTTAGAATTGTTTGAGTAAATTTTTACTTTGCGTAGTGGTTCTGAATTTTGATCTTATGCAAGCAGAGAATGGCACCAAACAGAAGAGGAAGGCATCCGGCAAACCCCAGAGAAAACCAAGTTGGTAATGCACCAGCTAATGAGCAAGGTCAACCACAAGCAGAAGATAATCCTATTGCTGCTCATGCAGAAGAGATTGCTGCAACTCGTGCAGAGATGCAAGAGCTCCGTAACATGATGCGGGAGATTTTGGATCGACCTGTGTATGCACCCCCACCACCACCTAGAGAAGCGGCACCACGTCAGCCACCGCCAGCACCTCCAGTTGTTGCACCTCGACAACATCAGCCACCACCGCCACCGGCAGAGTTTTCTTATTTTGAGACAATGAAGCTCATGGGCAACATGAAGACAGAGTACTTTAGTGGTGGAAATGATCAGGCCGGAGCTGATGATTGGAGGCGGATGTTAGAGAAAAACTTTAGGTCAGCAAGATGCCCTGTGGAGTTTAGAAGGGATCTCGCTGTGCACTACCTGCGCGGAGATGCTGATAATTGGTGGAGAAATGTTGAGAGGAGCTTACCTGTTGGTTATGTGCCTACTTGGGAGGATTTCTTGGAGGAGTTTAATAAAAAGTATTTTCCTCAGGAAGCTATGGACCAGCTTTAATGTGAGTTTTTGGAGCTTCGTCAGGGCATAATGACTGTCAGAGAGTATGATGCTGAGTTCACTCGTCTAAGGAGGTTTATTGGAAGGGAGTATGGAGAGCAGGAGTTGATTCGTAGATTTATGAGAGGATTAAGGGCTAATATTCGCAATCGGTGTTCTATTCGGGGATGTACTAGCATGGTTGAGCTAGTAGAGCAAGCTGCTACAATTGAAAGAGGAATTGAGGAAGAAGCTGAGGACCTCATAAGGACTAATGAGGGGGTAACTAAGGAAAAAAAATCTCATAAGCGAACTTGGGATCACAATGACTCAGGGCTAGGCCGAAATCGTTTCCCAAAATGTGTTACGTGTGGCAGACAGCATGGTGGAACATGTTGGGAGGCAATTGGGGCGTGCATTAGGTGTGGGGGGACTGATCATTTGGTCAAGAACTGCCCCATCGGAAATGGAGACTGTAGGAGGTGTGGTCAGCTGGGCCATTATGCACGGGAGTGTACTATGCTTCAAAGAGGGGGACATCAAGGAAACCAAAACCGGGAAAACCTTCCACCACCTCCGAAGAGGAAAGCTTTAAGGCCTGGTGTGTTTGCTACATCAAATCAAGGTGTCGCGTCAAACATTGCTCTAGAACAAGATCAGGTTAAAAACTGAAGTTCAAAGACAGAAGATTTAAGCTTATCAGAGGAAAGCTTTAAATGTTTTCTTTCGGTTGTTCTTTTTGGACCATATTATGTTAGGTTCTTATTCAATTCATTCCTTGAATTTCTATGAAGTTTGTTTACTGTTTTAAACGGTTTTGAGACTGTTGCGTTTTATTCGATTCTTTAATGGTCAATTGAGTCTTTTAGAATTTTTATTGGATAAGTTTTGATACCATGATCTATTAAGGATGAAAGCCTAACCGAGCTAAGAATGTTGAATTCGAGGACGAATTCTCTTGAAGTAGGGGAGAATTGTGAGACCCGATCCAGCCCATCAAAAGCCCAACTTCTCTAAAAAAAAAAAAAAAAACCTAATCGTGTAAGTGTGTATACATAGTGTATATATTGTCTTCCTCCTCACAGCCGCTTAAGAGCATACGTCCAAACTTTGTTCTCTCTCTCTAGTTTCTGAAAATCTGAATCTCAAGTCACCATCACCATTCTCGTTGAGATCAAGTTGCTGTCCTTGTTGTGTTGTGTCCTTGTTCGTGAGAAAGTAGAAACGAGTTGTTCGCCACGTTACGTCGAGCCGTAGTCACCACCGCTTGAGTCTCCGTCGTTAACTTCTCTCACCGGTGGTTTGGTGGGTAAGGAAACCTAGCCTTGTTATTACCTTCTCATATTATTCTCTATTTGTTTTTTTAGAGGATAAGTGGTTTATAGTTCAGTTTATTGTGTTTTGAGGGAGAGAGAGGAAGGAAAAATCAGTGTCAAGTAGGGATATTGGTGATCAGTTTCCGGTCAAAACTAAAGGACCCAGATTGTGAGTTGGGTGTCGTTGGATAGATCTTTCTGCAAGGAAGAAGTAGCAACAAACGGTACTTTGATCCGAGGTAAGGTCGATCCGGAAATCAAGATCAAAGTTAGAGAAAAATCACTGTTTTCTGAACCTAGAAATTAACTAAGTGCCAAACCCAGTTTGCAGTTTCAACCTGACGTTTTGGTGAAAGAATTCCGGCGATACCTGTGAACGTTAAGGCAGTTTGACGATTGTTTCAGATAGAAGGGGTGTTAGGGAAGCCACCTAAGCCATCCTTATCACCGAGAAAGGTATGCCCTAGCTTCTTCATTGGTTGCTTGTCAGACAAGAATCAGCTGCTTCTATCAAAAACCAGAAACCCTAATCTTTGTTAAACTGTTTTTCTTCTGCTGCAAGTTTCAGATTGTTGCTAACTGCTTCAGCCTTTCCTTCCAGTTCTTGCCAGATCAAAGTCAGGTGAGGGTGGTATTTGCGGTTATGCAGTAGCCTCTTTCCTTATATATTCTTCGATAGTTGCTAAGTATAGGCTTGTGAATAGTCTTTGGGTGGCTTGTGATTATTTGATAAAGTTAGGTTGTTAGTAACTTGAATGTGTGATTTTTAGTGTTTAAGGATATATGTTAAGACAAGTTTATGAATGGCATAAGCATATGCATGAGAACGAGAATGAGAATGTTAGTGTGCGAGTAGTTGTGCCATGAGGGCCTTGCTCTGAGTGTGGGAGTAGTTGTGCCGCAAGGGCCTTGCTCTGAGTGTGATATTTAAGTTGCATGATTTCATGATAACGAGATAAAGAAATAAATGAGTTACGTGTTGCATGTCGTCGATGAGGTGGTTGTTGATGGTTAGACATTCTGATTCTATGCTAAGTAATGGTCGTGTTTATGTTTGGAACGTGTTTACTGTATGGCTAGTGGGCAGAGTTGATCTTCTCACTGAGTAAACTTGTGTTACTCACCCCTTTCTCTTTTCCCTTCTTCAGGTCAGGAGAGAAATGTGTTTAGCTACGCAAGTTGGTACTTTCTTTTGGTGTATTTTGGGAGAGGGGTGTGACAGTCGTGCCTTTTGTCTCATTAGACATGTGTGGCCGTTTTTGAGATAAAAGAGAAGGGAGAAAGAGTTCTTGAAAGTTCTTGGTGATTTCTGGAGATTTGAGGCTTTTCTTGGTGAGATCTGTAGCTGGGATCGTTGTAGGAGCTTCCTAGAGGCTTGTTCTTGTTTGTTTGAGGCTTAGTTCTTCTGTGGCAAAGGTAAGTGCATGACCATGGCTTATCTAAGCTAGAGGATTCTTTAATCTGCTTGTTGTGTGATGTTAGGCTTGTTAGATCGTTGCCAGGGACGTTAGGAAGCTTTCTTGTGGCTTGGGATTGAGTTTTGTGGTTGTAGGAACGAAGATCCGGCGAGAAGCTTCGGGGAAATCACGGTGCTCGACGTTGCGTCGATTGATGCATATCTTGCATCGGTCGATGCAAGTGCGAGGACGGCGCGTAAAACTTTAGGGTTTTCGTGTTACGTCGAGCATGCGTCGGTCGATGCAGACTGGGTATCGGTCGATGCAAGTACACTTGCATCGGTCGATGCAGCTTCTGTGTCGATCGATGCTTCCCCATTTGGCATCGGTCGATGCATGTGTGGTGTCGGTCGATGCTAAGTCCTGGTTTGTTATTCGTTGTTGTTGATTGTTGTGTGGTGATTATTGATACTCTATTGCTTGTGTGTATAGCCCAGTAGATGGGAGGATTGCCTTGCTGAGTGTTTATAAAATACTCATGCATTGCAATATGTGTTTGTGGTGCAGGTAAAGGCAAAGTGTGATCGTGGAATCAAGGCAATGAAGAGGAGGATGTTCTAGGGACTCGATTGGATGTTGTCTGGCATTGCTAGGTTGCTAGAGTTGGGTCATTAGAAAAATTTGCTAGGTTGATGGTTCCTTGTTTCTTGTTGTTTGGTATTGGGATATTGCCTTTGCTATATTATTGGTTTATTATTGGATATTGATTATGTTTTCCGCTGTTGAATGTGTTTGTGGTTAGGTGGCTAGTGGGTATGGGACCACTAGCTGTAGTTTATTTTATTATATTATATTTATTATTTATTATTAAAAAAAATCGGTCGTTTCAAAATTATTCTAAATATCTACGAAAATATCTAGTTATACCAAATAAGCTAAAATACTATAAATAAAATAAAAATATTTTTTATTTTAATTAAAATAAGTTGGAAAAGAGATACTAAGGAGATAATCATAAATAAACTTTTTTTTTATGATCAAAAGCTATTGGAAACATTCTACATTGTTTATTCCACGTCCTGTCTTGATCTTCTGAGATTCTTCATGAACTTACGATATTTTCTTTTGTTTCTCGCACGAAGTCTCCGAGCTTTTTCTTTGTTCGTCTCACTCTTGTAGTGATATAACACATGTGCAGCAAATTTTTGAGAAGAATCAAACACACCATTGCATTTAGGACATGTATATGAACCATTTTTTTCATTTGATATACTATGTGTACGACCATCATACTCATCATCATCATCCTCAGAATCAAAAATATTGATTGGTCTGAGAGTTTTCTTCAAAGATCGAGTATCTTGAGGAACATGGTAACACTTTGATGATGAAGAAGACATATCAAAATAATGAGGATCAACAAAATCTTGGTTTGGATAAATGACTCTAACAGGTGTCGGATTTAAAATTTTACGCTGATTACCAATAAAAGTTGGAGGAAGATATACAGGAATCCAAATATTGGGTTTGGAATCCATAACACGATTGACACGATCAGTTTCAGCTTGGACATTGTCAATTGGATTGGTAGGAAAATATTTGGCACCATAAACAAAATCAAAGTTTCTCCTATGATAGTTCACATATGAACTGTTAAATGAAAAAGAAGAAAAAGAGACATGTGAATTTTGAGAAGAGAAAAAAGGAGGAGGAACAAATATATTTGCATTGTTCATACGACTAGATGTTGTGAACATAATTGAATTAGAGACATTTAAATTTTGAGAAGAAGAAAACTGAAGAGAAGTAAATAAATTTGCATGGTTTATGCGATCAGATGTTATGAACATTTTTGGATTGGAAGCCATTAAAATTTGAAGTGTATGTTTCACAATTGGTTTGTGTATCCTTTTATATAATTTTAAGTAATTAAAAAGGTAAAAAATGAGAATTTTTAATTCAAAGTCAATATATTTTGTAATTTCAAATTTGGCAAGTTATTTATGAATATTGAACAACTTATTTATCCGGTTATTTACTTTGTTGACTAATGGCATATATAATCTAGTCAAATTTACCAATTCAGCAACAACCAACCACACACATCCACACAACACAAAGCAATGAAATTATATCAAAGCCCTATTTAATTTAAAGGTTTTTTTATTTATGACATCAGAATTTAAAGGTTTGTCTATTTATGACATCAAAGATAATGAACTTTAACACACACACCAAAAATAATTAAAATAAATTTTTTTAAAAAAGAATCAAACTTATAAAAGATTTACCGATCCTTTACCTTATTCAAATCTGCTCCCACTGACTCTTCTTCTTCTTCAATCTTCACAAACCCAAAAATCTCTAAATTGCTTTCTCTCTTTTTATGGACACCTCACTCTCTCACCACATATCTCTCTCTTTTATCCCCTCGCAGCACAACTCCGTTAGACGAAACCTCGGCGGCTGCGATTGCGTTGTTCTCCCTTCGTGGCGTAAGGTCCGTTACGATTCGTTGGTGGTGGTTGCGGCTTCAGGAGCGAGACCGAGCCTAGACGCGCCTCTGGTTCCACACTCAGCTTAGGGGAGGTTTCTAAGCAGCATGTTGGCAAAAAAACGGCAGCTCTTTCATTTTGCCGTCGCTGATTTGCTTAAACAGCTCGCTGATGATAAGGAAGCTGCCTTATCTCGTATGTTCCTTAGTTCTGGTTCCGATGAAGCTTCTCCCCACATGTTAGTTTTAACCTTCCTCCTTCCTTAATCACAATTACAAGTACTTGTTGCCACTGTGGAATCGCTTAGTTATAGGAAACAAAGCTGTAGCAATTGAATAATCCAGAAATAATTTTGATTCTTTAATATTAGTTGTTCATCTTGAAATTATGCTAATCAGTTTACAAGTGTTTGTTACTACTATGGAATTGCCTAATTGTAGGAACGTTTGATTCTTTGAGAAATGTTTGATTCTTTGATTCTAGTCATTGATCCAGAAATTGATGCTAATCAATGGTTACAACTTGTAACTTACAAGTTTTGGTTACCACTATGGAATCGTCTAATTGTAGGATTCGGACATAGAAATGCATATTTCTTTGATTGTAGTAGTTAATTTTGTAGAAGAGTGGATTGTTGAATGTTAAATCACGATTGCACATATATTTCTGGTTAAGTTTCTATCATATGATTTTGGAAAATTCTTGTTTGGTTGATTTGATGTCTCAGTTGGTTCATGATTTGGCGTTTTTATGTAAGAGGATACCGCGATTTGAGTTTGTTATTTTGCCAAGATTTGTAGAATAGGACACCTTCTTTGGTTTTAGTCATTAATCATGTAGAATAGTGAATGGTTGAATGTAGAATCATGATTCCATGTTTCAGTTGTTTTTGTTTTCAGTTTGTATTTTGGGTTTCTATGGATGCTGATACCTTGATTTGATTCTGTGGTTTATCAGAAGGATAACTCAACTTAAGGAGATTGATTGCCAAACTGCGATTGAAGAAATAATGTATACGTTAATCTTATACAAATTCTCAGAGATAAGAGTGCCTCTTGTTCCAAAGCTTCCCAGTTGCGTCTACAATGGAAGACTCGAGATCTCGACTTCAAAAGACTGGGAACTTGAGTCAATCCATAGCTTTGACGTCCTTGAACTCATCAAAGAACACAATAACGCAGTCATCAGTTTAAGAGTGAGTTCGAGTTTGACTGACGATTGCACAACAACAGAGATAGATAAGATTCATCTCAGTAGAGTATACACAGCTTCGGTCTTGTATGGATACTTCCTGAAATTCGCTTCCCTAAGGCACCAACTCGAATGCTCACTATCTCAAAACCATGGGAATTTCACCAAGCAACTGCGACATTACATTTATGAGTTTGATTCCAAGATATTACAGAGATGCGCAAAGCCAAGGTCGCATGAAGCAAAAAGCCTGATAGAGAAGCAGTGCTTAGCTCTTTTTGGTCCTGAGGGAAGCAGCGAAGAGAGCATAGTGACATCGTCTTCTAGCCTAAAGAGGCTGCTTCTTGAGGCTCTGGCATTTGGTACGTTTCTATGGGACACAGAGGAATATGTAGATGGCGCTTTTAAGCTTAAGGAGAATGAGAATGCAGAAGAAGAAGAAAATAGCAATGTCTGAATCAGTTTGCATAAAAGAAAATCTTGAAATATCTTTTTGGTGGACATTGCATATATATATACTAGTATCCTACCCGTACTACGTACGGGATAAAGAGATTAAATTAATTTTTTCAAATTTATGTCATTTTGCTGCAGTATATTGAATAATCATTAATGAGAGTATTAAATATTTTATACATAATTTAACTGAGATATCATGCAAAACTGGTAAAGTAAAATGATTCATTTTAGAAAATATTGCATCCACACATACTTTCTCAAACTCTAATAACACACACCCACTTTCTACTACTACTATACTTTACCCCTATGAAATTACATCTTGCCCCTTCAAACTCACTTCACTCACTTTTTACTCCCTCACCAAACCAAACACATCTCAACTCTTTCTCTCTCTTCTTACTATATATATATATATATATATATATATATATATATATTTCCTCTATTTTATTATTTAGTTTATATCTCTCCTTTTATTATTTTATTTGTTGTAACACTTTAGTTAGTTATTATTAAAAAATTATTTGTTCATTTTTATACAATATCTTGTAATTATATTTTTTCTACATTTTAAGATGTATATTGCTATATATGTTTTAAATTAGTATATTATACACTTTCCATTTTTAGTTGAACATTTGTTCACTAATAAGTGGATGACCAGTTACAGTAAATTATGTAACTGGTCATCCACTTATTATTGAACAAATGTTCAACTTTTAAGTTGAATTGTCACATTTTTAGTTGAATTTTTTTAATGAAATAAGTTTTGTCCATTACAATATATAGAAGTACTTTAACAAAACCACTTAATGAATTTTACTCTTGTTTGCATCAAAACACAATTTACTATAATTGGTCATCCACTTATTAGTGAACAAATGTTGAACTAAAAATTTCACATGATGTGTCTAGGTCTACTTTTGGTTTGGGTACAACGACACATCGTATCCATATGACCATGATCATGTGGATACTATTGTAATTTGTGGATAAAAGTTACACATGTGTATAGTACCTTTAAATCCATATGGAGTTAGTGCATTAATGTTCACTTTTAATATACATGGTTAGGATTTCACATTTTGTGTCTAGTATTTAGTGTGTTAGGCTTAAAGATTTAGGTGTAGTATTCTACTGATATCCACATGACCATAGATATATGGATTTGATGTTGTCGTTATATCTTAAACCCTAAATCTAAGCTCTAAACCCTAACCACTAACCCCTAAACCCAAAACATTGACACATAATCCACATAAGTCCTAAAACATAAGTCTTAAACTATAAAATCCTAAACACTAAAACCTAAACCATGAATTTTTCCAAAAATCCAAAACCTAAAACCCTAATTCCTACCACATGAACACTAAACCCTAAACCTTAAATCATCACATGGTGATGTGTTACTAGTATCCATGAATTGTATGATAAATCTTAAACCCTACACTTTAAACCCTAAATTATCACATGGTGATGTGTTACTAGTATCCACAAACTTTTTAATTAATTAGGTTTTTATCTGTTTTAAAAATATTAAAGCATAAGTATCCACAGTTTACCATCTATTTATCGTCAATCAAATGTTCAGCTAAAAATGGATAGCATACAATTTATTCATCTAAAATATAGCAAAGTGCATCTTAAAATGTAGAAAAAATGTATTCATAGTTTTTTTGTGTAAAAAAATATACAAAATTTATTAATAATAACTAAATAAATCTATATAATAATAACAATCTGAAAAAATGCGACCAACAGTCGTTTTTTTTCATTCGTACTTTTTGGAATCTGAAAAAATGCGACCAATAGTCGTGTTTTTTCATTCGTACCTTATGGAATCTGAAAAAATGCGACCAACAGTTATGTTTTTTCATTCGTACCTTTTGGTTAATTTATGAAAAGATACAACTGTTAGTTATGAAAAGATACAACTCTTCACTGTAAAGTTGTGTTGATTGGAACATTTGTATCTTTTGAAATCTATATATATTTTTGTCAATTTGAATTGTTTTCATTTTTTTAACAATGACACAAAATCAACTAAAATTTCAATCTCAACAGTTTTTACATTCTAAATTATTTTCTAACATTCATTCTTTTAAAAGTCAAGAAATCTTATAATTCTTCATTTAACAAAAGATTTTTGGAATGATGAATCTAATTTACATTTTTTAGTTAATTTTAAATATAAAAGTTTAATGATAATACCAAGAGTGTTTTTCCAAGAGTTAGATGGAATACATAGTGATTTTTTGGATTTGACTTTTCAATGTGGTAATAAAGATGCTTTCTATTTACAAGCTGTTTATATGGGTTGCATACATCGAAATTTGGAAGCTGCATTAACATTACTACAAAGCCCAGATCTGAAAAGATATCCTCAAGCTATATGGTTATCTTGTATATTTTTTATTTGTGTTGGAAGGTTTAATTGTAGTAAAAGTGAAATGAATCGTTTTAAATGGTATTCTTTTCCAGATAAAATTTCATCTGTTAGAAGCAAAGCAATGATTCCGATTCGTCACTTCAATGTAAACGGAGGAAATTTTTTTAGTCAACTAATTAATCAACACAAATTTAGTTTTATGAAATCTTGTAACTGTTTATTTGTTTGCTATAAATGTAATTTACGACATCAAATTATATATTTTTTACAGAATGTTTAAAAGGAACATATATTTTTTATTTACTTTAATTCAAATATTGGTGGTAGTAGTTCTTTTTTAATAACTCAACATATACAACATAATCTTTAACTTAACTTTTACAATTAGCGTGGCCGTTGTAAAAATTGTGTTGTTTACAAAAAAATTGTTCAGTTTCTTGATTACAGATGGTTAAGTTATAGCTTTCCCTTTGTCCCAGACTCATTTGTGTAGAGACTGAGGCTTTAATTAATGAAACTATAAAATATACATTAAAAGATTAGCAATATGTAAGTTACTAATAAAAATTATATAATTACATAGAGTTACTAATGGACATTGTAATCTCTATATGGAGAGAGAGAGAGAGAAGCGAGAAGAAAAAAATGAAGACAATTTTAGTATGTTCGAGTTTGTTGGTTGCGTAAGGCCTCAGCCATGGGTAATAAGACACTTAGACACCCGAACACTTTGATTCTTTCATGCAAAGTTCGGCGGGGACTTGAGTTTAGGATTTTGAATCCAAACTTTATTGGTTAATTACTATCTCCCTCCAAAGCATGTCGAACTGTTGGGAGAGAAAAACACGTAGAATAGTAGATCTTAATGTATACAAACATTTCATGTTACATAATTTTTTCATGATCCAAACAATATCATATAATAATAGCAATCTGAATAAATGCGAAGAACAGTTGTATCTTTTCGTTATACCCATTCATAAAATATTTTATTTATTTACCAAAAAATATATTTATTTACTGACAAAAAATTCTATGGTTGCGTCTCTTTAAAAAGTTGCATATTTTGAATGTAAAGTTGTGTCTCTTACAAACACTCGTGTCTATTCAGTTGTGTCTCTTACAAACAGTCGTGTCTATTCAAATGTTCACATTCTTAGAAATATATATATATATATATATATATTATTCTTTTGTGAAAATTCGATACTTTCTTTTATATTTACAGGTACACATCTTTATAAATTTATATATCTGTCTTTCTTTTACATAATTTTCAAACATTCTATTCAACAATGATTTTTCATAAATCTGAATAAATGCGAAGAACAGTTACATCTTTTATACATTTTTATAAATATTGTATTTATTTCTTTTTAGACAGAAACTTCTATGGTTGTGTCTCTTTACAAAATTTACATATGTTAAATGTAAAGGTGTGTCTCTTACAAAGAATTGTGTCTATTCAAATGTTCACGTCTTTAGATATCTATATATTTGTTATTTTTTTGAGAAATCTTTAAACATCTATATATATATGTTCTTCTTTTGTAAAATTTTCAAACTTTCTTTTCAATTCAAAGGTACATATCTTTAAAATTTTATATATTTGTTTTTCTTTTAGAAAATAATCAAACTTTCTATTCAACACAGATTTTTTTCATAAATCTGAATAAATGCAAATAATAATTGCAGCTTTTCGTTATACCTTTTCATCAAATATTTTATTTATTTACTTTTTGACAGAAACTTCTACGGTTGCGTCTCTTTAAAAATTTATGTCTCTTCGTAATATTATGAATCAAAATAATTTGAAATTCAATTTTCAACATCATTCTCTACTCTATAAATTATATATCAACATACATAATTTTAACAATCATGTAAAAATGACTTCTCAACACTCTGAGAAATCTATTGCAATTTTGATTTATTTTATGAATCGTTGTACTTCTCATGTCTCTAATAGATTGGTGTTTTGACCATTTCACATATACTAAGAAAAAATTAAATTTTATCTATAAGTTAATTTATAATTACTTTTTCGTTGAAAGAGAAAATATAAACCTTACATAACATGTCATATGGAGAAAAATATAAAGTAAAGAAAAAAAAAATTAGTATCTTAAATAAATGCGAAGAACAATTGTATCTTTTCGTTATACCTTTTCATAAAATATTTTATTTCTTGACCAAAAATTCTATGGTTGCATTGCATCTCTTTAAAAAGTTACATCTTTTGAATGCAAAATTGTGTCTCTTACAAACAGTTGTGTCTATTCAAATTCTATGGTTGCGTCTCTTTAAAAAGTTACATCTTTTGAATGTAAAATTGTGTCTCTTACAAACAGTTGTGTCTATTCAAATTCTCACATCTTTATATAAAATATATATATATGTTCTTCTTTTTTAAAAATTTGATACTTTCTTTTCAATTTACAGGTACACATCTTTAGAAATTTATATATTTGTTTTTCTTTTACATAATTTTCAAACTTCCTATTCAACAATGATTTTTCATAAATCTGAATAAATGTGAAAAACAGTTGCATCTTCTATATATTTTTATAAATATTTTATTTATTTGTTTTTAGACATAAACTTTTACAGTTGTGTCTCTTTACAAAATTTGCATATGTTGAATGTAAAGATGTGTCTCTTACAAAAAATTGTGTCTATTCAAATGTTCACATATTTAGATATCTATATATTTGTTATTTTTTTGAGAAATCTTTAAACATCTATATATATGTTCTTCTTTTGTGAAATTTTCAAACTTTATTTTCAATTCAAAGGTACACATCTTTAAAATTTTATATATTTGTTTTTCTTTTAGAAAATAATCAAACTTTCTATTCAACACAGATTTTTTTTCATAAATCTGAATAAATGCAAATAATAATTGCATCTTTTTGTTAAACCTTCTCATCAAATATTTTATTTATTTATTTTTTTGACATAAACTTCTACGGTTGCGTCTCTTTAAAAATTTATGTCTTTTCATAATATGATGAATCAAAATAATTTGAAATTCAATTTTCAACGTCATTCTCTACTCTATAAATTATATATATGTCACCATACATAATTTTAACAATGATGTAAAAATGACTTCTCATTACTGAGAGAAATCTATTGTTATTTTGATTTATATTATAAATCGTTGTACTCCCTATGTGATTGGTGTTTTGACCATTTCACATATATTAAGAAAAAATTAAATTTTATCTATAAGTTAATTTATAACTACTTTTTGGTAAAAAGACAAAATATAAATCTTAGATAACATGTCATGTGGAGAAAAATATAAAGTAAAAAAAATTATTTAGTATCTTAAATAAATGCGAAAAAAAATTGTATCTTTCCGTTATATCTTTACATAAAATATTTTATTTATTGACAAAAAAATTCTAGGGTTGCGTCTCTTTAAAAAGTTACATCTTTTGAATGTAAAGTTGTGTCTCTTACAAACATGTGTGTCTAAATAAATGTTTACATTTCTTCTTTTGTGAAAATTTGATACTTTCTTTTCAATTTGCAGGTACACATCTTTAGAAATTTATATATTTGTTTTTCTTTTACATAATTTTCAAACTTCCTACTCAACAATGATTTTTTCATAAATCTGAATAAATGCGAAAACAGCTGCATCTTTTATACATTTTTATAAATATTTTATTTATTTATTTTTAGACAGAAACTTCTACAGTTGTGTCTCTTTACAAATTTGCATATGTTGAATGTAAAGGTGTGTCTCTTACAAAGAATTGTGTCTATTCAAATGTTCACATATTTAGATATCTATATATTTGTTATATTTTTGAGAAATCTTTAAACATCTATATATATGTTCTTCTTTTGTGAAATTTTCAAACTTTCTTTTCAATTCAAAGGTACACATCTTTAAAATTTTTTATATTTTTTTTTTGTTTTAGAAAATAATCAAACTTTCTATTCAACACAGATTTTTTTTCATAAATCTGATAAATACAGATAACAATTGCATCTTTTCGTTATACATTTTCATAAAATAATTTTTTTTTACTGCGTCTCTTTAAAAATATACGTCTCTTCATAATATGATGAATCAAAATAATTTGAATTTCAATATTCAACGTCATTTATAAATTATTTATCAACATACATAATTTTAACAATGATGTAAAAATGACTTCTCATCACTATGAAAAATCTATTGCTATTTTGATTTATTTTATGCATCGTTGTACTCCCTATGTCTCTAATAGATTGGTGTTTTGATCATTTCACATATATTAAGAAAAAATTAAATTATCTATAAGTTAATTTATAATTACTTTTTGGTAGAAAGAGAAAATATAAACCTTAGATAACATTTCATGTGGAGAAAAATATAAAGTAAAAAAATTAATTTAGTATCTTAATGTACAACATCAATATTTTAGGAACAAGAAAAATATTAAAACATCAATCTATTAGAGACAGATGAAGTAATTATTAATTATATTCAGTAATCAGTATCTGAGTATAATTCTTCATAAAGTATGAATTTTTATTTATTAAAATATATTAAACTAAATTATCCTAACCTATTTAATTGAATCATTGCAACATTTGCTTTATTTAATATTTAAGATCACATCACTTGGATAAAATCTTCATAAATTATTATTTGTTAGATTTTAATTACAAAATATATTTAAATGAATTATTACAACCTTTTTAATTAAACCACGACAAATTTAGTTTATTTGATGAACTATTAAAGCTTTCAATTTCTATTGTGAACCCTTTGCAACTTTTGAATTTGCTATTTATGGTTGTGTCTATGATACTAAAATATAATTATATAGTTTTTCTTTGTCCTTTAAAAGTTATTTGTCGAACAACTGCAACTTTATGTTTGTTTTTTTATCGTATATTTCTGTTTTGATTGTTTATATGTATAACCGTCTAACATTTTCTTTTATAAAATGTCTTATTGTCATTACAACTCTTCTTTATGTTCTTTTTTTTAGATATGTGGATTTGAGTTCATCAAAATTTATTTTTAAAATGCAATTATCTATCATATGTTTATAGTATTAATCAAAATTTATTTAATCGTAAATATTTTTTTAAATAATATTGTATATAGCATTAATTATTACTTATTTAATTCCATGTGAAGGTAACATTATTTTTAAAAATATTCATCAATTAATATATGAAGAAAGTTTCAAAAATTTGTACTTTTAATTTAATTATTAATTATCTTAATAAATATAAATAATTAAAGAAATTTTGTAATAACTATTTATTAAAATTAGCTCCCCCGCGATATCGCGGGGGCACAATACCTAGTGATAATAAAGATAAAAGAAAGAAAGAAAAGAGAGAGAAAGAAAAGGGGAACCATCGAATAAGGGAAAAAACAGACAAAATTCATTTTTTTCTTAGAACAAACAGATACTACAATAGTAAATTGTTGTCAAGGACAAGGGCAAACTTGTCTTGGTTTTATGCAAACTCAGCCAAAACACTCCCAAAAGTACACCACACTCAAGAAGTGGGTGTGGATGCAAGGGAGTTTGGGAAAAGTGGGTCTATGTCACTATGTGCAATTCTCTCTTCATTTTATGATATGCAATGTCACAACTATAGAAATGGAACATGTATCAAATTTGAGATTATCCTAGTATTGTACCTGAGTGGAACCTGCCCTGAACATCGTTTATGTCAAATATCAAGTTCTTCATACTTTTGGGATGATATTAACATATTACGGATTCTATTACTATATTTTTGGTGTATTTTTCATAGATCAATGTGGAATATATAATTTTAAAACTTGAAAAAAAAACACTAAATATATAAGAGAGAAGAGAGACGTGTATCTAACTGCATCAAAGATGAAGGAAGAAAAACTGGATATTTGGATGTTTTTATCTTGTAAGAATGGCTGGTCAGGGGAATTGACATTTGTGCCGTACGTCTTAAGGTTGCACTCATGTCATGCCAGAGGAGAGGAATAAAGATCTCCTTGGAAGAACTGTCGAAAAGGAATGGAGTCTTGGTTGGTGGTGATGATGTAAGCCAAACTTAGAGTGAATAGAAGTGTAGATTCAAAATGTACGTGAGACTTTGGAAATAGAGGGCTGTGAAAGAAGAACCAAAAAAAATAACGTGAGATCATGTAAAGCAGATGCAGAGACAAAAAAATGAATCGAACACCCAATTTACCTTGGATGTGAATATGTGATTGTCAGAGGAAAAATAAACATCCCAGAACCAACGATTGTTTTGTGGATTTGTTCTGATTTTCTTAACCGTAGAAACTAGTTTTGGTTTTTATAAAATAATACTGTAATATATATATATATATATATAGTAAAAGAACGAAAAGTAGTTATTGTGTGGAGATGTAGACGATCATGGAGGTATGTGAAAGCAGTTAGAAAAGTTACTTGAAATTTTTTCGTCAAACATATAATTTGTTTTTTTTTTCTTTTTTCTTTTTAAAGTAAAGTTTTTTTTCTTCTTTTATTATTCCACGATCATTTGTTATTTTATATATATTTTTAAAAAATAATTTAGTTTTGCTGATATGTCAAATTTTTATTGGTAGAGTGACTTGTGCTTTATATGATAAATGATATATATATATATAAAGAGAGAGAGTGTGTGTGAGAAACGAAAGGTTTCTATAGTTTCAATGAATGATGGCTATATGAAATTAATTTTGTCTATAGCTTGCGTAATTATGTGTGTAGTTTATAATGAATGAGTAATAGACTAATTTTTCCATGTCTTCAGAGGAATAGAAAAGAAAACAGTGCAAAACAATTTAATATTTATGTATAAAAAATGAATATAGTAACCATATACTATATTTTACTTCAAACTTTAATAGAAAAAATGTAAATTAAAGTCTTCAGAGGAATAGAAAAGAAAACAGTGCAAAACAATTTAATATTTATGTATAAAAAATGAATATAGTAACTATATACTATATTTTACTTCAAACTTTAATAGAAAAAATGTAAATTAAAGTTCATCATTTCTTGTACTATCATTTATAAGAACATCCGTTTGATAAAACATTAACTACTATGTAACATAAGTAAAGACATATAAAATGTGATCTATCTTGCTTTTAAAACATCACAACCAAAACTCAAGTCGTTTAGCAAACAAAATCCTTTTATTTTTTTTTTTTGGGTTAAAATATTGAGATTCTATAGAAAATGAAGACAACATTTTTCTTCCTAGTTCTTGCATTTCTTGTTTCATCATGTAAGTTTATTCTCTTTAAATAAAACATATATACCATGTTTTATAGTCAAGAATAATATATTAACTTAATAATTTCATTTTCTTTTGAATTACTTATAGGTGTATCAAATATTATGGCACAATCTATTTCGGAAGAAAAAACTCCCTTTCCCATTCCTCCACTAAGCTCTGATATTGATCCAACTGACGAACATGTTGGACACTCTCCTGATGACATGAAAATTCTTTTTTGCCAACAATGTGCATATCACTGTGTTGAGAAAAAGAAAAACATATTTAGTTGTGACAATTCAATTTGTCGTTGTACCTTTGAAGACATTTTGTAAGATATTCTATTTGTAGAATAATCTAGAAAATAAATGAAAATAATAATAATGTACTATTCTCTTTATTTCCTGGTTTTATTTTTCATTTCCCCCTTATAACCCAAATGTTATGTATACATGCATTTGCATATTGTATGAATCTCTTTTTTTGGTAGGTTAATTACTGAATCTATTAAATGAGTTAGCTAAACTAAAAAACTATAATGATATAAAAACAGATATAATAGGGGGAAACAAATGTACAATGGATTAATGGTAGCAAAACTAATTAGTATTTTGAAATATGTAGATATTATTTGGTCTACATAAGATATAGTACTATATTTTATTAAAATATTTTTTAGTCTTAGAGGATAATATATTGACCTCATGGACCATTTTGAAGGATCCACGTCTTTTTCAATCCAATTCAATATTTAGTCAGACTGGAATTCGCTTGTATATTTTTACACTCTCAAAATATACTTTGAACAAAACTGAAATGTCAATTCTGTTTATTGTGATTTTTTTTAATTTCCCATTCAATTTTGTAATTAAATTGAGGAGGGTTACATTCTTAGAAAAAATCATTTAAGATTACCAAATGCAAATTTGCAATTAACAAAACAATAAACTAAATCAAACCATTACGCAAACATATTTATGTAATTATATCTATTTGAAAACATAAATGTTTTAATATTAACTATTGCATTCAAAACCACAAATAAGAAAAAAAACAGTTACACAAATAAATTTATATAAAATTTTAAAATGAAAATAATAATAAATTGAGATGCCAAGTGCGTAATAAAGGAAAAATAGAACATTAACTTTATTATACTATTTAGGATAATTCATCTATAGTATTATATTATAATCTAAATTTATATCTATATCTTCCTCATTATCACCTGAAGTAATAAATTCACTATTGAATAGTGTTGTATTTAAAACTTTAAAACAAAAGTTGTAAATTAATTTTTATAGTTTCTTTAACTATTAGTATTTATTTATAATAAAATACGTTTAATAAAACATTAATTAGTAACTACTATGTAACATAAGTAAATGCAGATATAAATGTGCTACTATCTTGCTTTTGAAAAATCACAACCAAAACTCAAAACGATTAGCAAACAAAATCCTTGAAATTTCTATAGAAAATGAAGACAACATTTTTCTTCCTAACTCTTGCAGTTCTTGTTGCATCATGTAAGTTATTATTTTTAATTATTATATATATATATATACATACATATATATACCATGCTTTATAGTCGAGAATAAAATTTTAACTTAATAATTTCGTTTTCTTTTTAATTACTAATAGGTGTATCAAATATTATGGCACAATCTATTTCGGAAGAAAAAACTCCCTTTTCCATTCCTCCACTAAGCTCTAATATTGATCCAACAGATGAACATGTTGGACACTCTCCTGATGACATGAAAATTCTATTTTGCCAACAATGTGCATATCATTGTATTGAGAAAATGAAAAATGTATTTAGTTGTGACAATTCAATATGTCGCTGTACCTTTGAAGACCTTTTGTAAGATATTCTATTTGTAGAATAATCTAGAAAATAAATAAAATAATAATCATGTACTAATTTTATTTAATTTCCTGGTTTTACTTTTAATATTTCCACTTATTTCAATCCAAATGTTATATATACACATGCAAATGATGAGATTGAAAACTTGAAAATGTTTTGAACGAAGAAAATATCACATTGGAAGGAAGAAATAATCTGTGGCTCATAGAGGTTTAGAGTTGATCATGATGATAATTTAGAGAGTGTCTCTAGATTGACAATTAGTTTTGTTGAAACTTTAAACCATTTTATAACTCTCTTACTCTCTTACTCTCTTACTCTCTTACATAACACCATTTATCTTTTTATATAGCACGGGGTGAAATTTTTGTTTAAGAATATTAAATTTGTAAATAGATTTATTTAGTATAACATTTATAATACAAATATCTATTGGTTTGAATTCATTAAATTTTAAATAGTAACCGTTTCACCATAAATTTTAGATTGACATGATGACGAATTTGGATCGAATGTGAACCGAATTAGTGATCGATTAGATTTCTATCAAAATCTTGAACTATCAAATTAGAAAAAATCGCAAAAAAAACAAAACAAATTTCATGAACCGGATGATTTAAATAAAATTGTTAACCGGGTAAAACCCGTTCCCTAAGCCATCCCGCAACTCTACAAAATATCTTTGTATTCATCCCGCTTGAATTCGTGAGATCCACGAATAACCTAGATGCATTTCAATAAATCATTTTTTCTTATATATAAAATATATTTAAAACTTAAACTTAATTAATATTAGTAAAATTATTTTAATTTTTTGTTAAAAACACAATGGCATATAACTGTAAATAATAAATCAAAATGAGGGTAAATAGCTATATGTGTCTCAAGCTCTCTCGCGACACATCAGCTTTTCCAAGAGAGTGCTTCTCTTTTAATATATAGGGGATGCATTTCAATAAATCATTTTTCTAATATATAAAATATATTTAAAGCTTAAACTTAATTAATATTAATAATTTTTTTTGTTAAAAACACAATGGCATATAACAGTAAATAATAAATCAAAATGAGGTTAAATAGCTATATGTGTCTCGAGCTCTCTGGCGGCGACACATCAGCTTTTCCAAGAAAGTGCTTCTGGGATATATATACTTCACGGGGAAAACAAAATCAGAAGACTTGAAGAATCAATCAAACAGAGTCAAAATCGGGCCAAGCCCAATGAAGAAAATAGTCCAAAAAGCCCATTTACTTAAAGAGAATGTGAAGAAATAAAGTATACGAATGACACGTATCCATCTTCTTTCTCTTGGTCTATAAATACAAATTAACCATTCTCTGGCCAAAGTTTCTCTTTCCTTGGCTGGGGTTTTGAGAGAGAAACACAAAGAAGAGAGAGAGAGAGAGAGAGAGATTTCTTCTTCCCACATCAACGAGAGCCAACCCATCAAAACATAACCCGTAAAAGTTTCAATTTTTTTTTTTTCAAAAATAAAACCTTTCATAGAAGAACATTTACATATATATTATTACACAGAAAGAGAAGGTATATATATATACACACTTCTTATGCCAAACACATGTAGATTGAGAAGAAAGAGAGAGAGAGAGAGAGATGAGAGATTTGATATTTTTCTCACTCTTGAGATCTTTTCGAAATCGCACGTTTTTTATATGAAACTGAAGCAACATCTTTTGATTTTGTTTTACTGATAAAGTTTGGATTTTTGAGTTTTGAAATTGGATCGGGGCAGAGATTACTAAAAAGCTTTGATTTTTTGGGGTTTTCTGATAATTTTTTTTTTGGTTTTCTTTTACTTCAAACCCACATGGAGAGGATTGGTACATAGCTTCGACTTTACGTTCCTTTGCATAAGTTTTGTGATTTCACTTGACATTTTGTTTTGTTTTTGTTCAATTTGATTTCTTTTAGGGTTTTGATTGGATCGTCTTTTTGGAATCAACCCTAATTAGTGAAAAGCTCAATTCTTGGAGTGTGAGAATTGAATTTGGAGCTGTTGATGCGGGAGTCAGTATTATTTGCCCAATTGGGTTTCTTCACATTCAATTCGAGCTTTGCCACGGAGTTGAGATTTTGATTAATTGAACTTAAAAGGTGCTTTTTTTTTTTTGTGAGATGCTCATAATTCCAAAAGTTTGTTAATGTGAGTTGTGTAAAGTGGTTCTGATCTTGATTTCTGGTGATGTGGTTTTGTGGCAGGCTATATAATCTTGAGGGTAATTCAATTCAAGTTTGACCCGTATCAGAGGGTTCAGAAGTGTAATTTGCTAAGTTATAAGTAATTTCGAAATTGTGGACTTGGAATTTGATCGGAAAGTGAATTTTGAGCTGGAATGGTGTACAGGATCATAGATTCTGATCTGGTCAAGTGTTGGGATAAATGAGCTAAAAAAGTTGGAAGAGTGGTTAAAGTATACTACTTTACAGTTCCCACGGACAAGTGCCATGTCTCGCTGCTTCCCATTTCCTCCACCAGGATATGAGAAGAAGATTAGAACTGACGAAGCAGAACCTCTTGTAAAGGTTAATATGTCAACTCTTAGAACTTACTCTACTTTGAATCACTGTCATTCTGTTTATTTTTAGAAATTAGAAACCAATTTTTAGAGGAAACTCAAGGATTGCATAAGACTGGAGTCTAATGGGTTTTGTAGAATTCTTTGTATTGTGGAATGTTTTGTGTTGTTTTTTAGGACTTAGAGACATACTTGGTGAACCGTTTGAGTAGGTGATTCTTAGACTCTGGAGAATTAATCTTTCGCTATTATGGTAACCTCATTGCTTGGTGATCAAACCTTGAGTATTCTCATGTAAATTGCTATCGATATGAAGGATTTGATTATCTCTTACGAGATGCTGATGGATTGGTACTTATATGTGAGAGAAATCACCAGAGATGTATCTCGTGTCATCTATAGAACTGTACCTTTCTTTTCCAAATTTACGAGAATGTTCCTTTGTCTCCTACTATATATAGAACACATTAAGGGTGAAGGCTCTTTGATTGACTTTAAATGGGAAATTGTAAGCTTCCAAGTGAAGGGCTGGTCATGTAGTTTGTTGCTTTAGATGTTCGAATTATTTATCTCATTGATTATTTTCTCGAGGGTTTGCTTATTTGACCTGAGGACCATATTAGTATCTCTTTTCACAACCGGTATAAGATTAGACTATTTAAGGATCAGGAAGTAGTGAGGGTGTTTTGCATTGATGTAGGTGATTGCATAGCCATAATCAAGACACTGCAGTAAATGGTACTCAGAAAGAGTATTGAGGAGTTTAGGAGTTAGTTATGGAGCTTGAACTTACTGGTAGTAGCTTGCGGCAGATAGATCAGACTAGTTACCTACTAGAGGATAGAGAAAAAGAAAAACAATGCATATCCATCTTTTTCACTATTTTTGGCCCGCAGCCGTATATAATAAGCTCATATGGGTTTTGAATGTCCTATCTACCAAAGCATGGTAAATATGGTCTGTTAAAAGTCGAGAGATTTGGAGGGGTTTGTTCTTCTTTCAAGTGTAATTATCCTGTGGAAAATGACAGTTTTATGCTGAAATGCTTTTGTATGCTGTTGCCACGTATAGAGTACAGTCTGTTATAGGTGGAAATGGAACTATATGCTGCTGCCTTATAAGTTTATATGAGTTTTTTTGATCCTCCCTTATATGTTTCTTCATGGAATGTAAATTTCAGGACAAGTACAAGGAAAAGAAGCACAAGAAGGATAAAGAAAAGAAAGAGGGTAAAGAGAAAAAGAGTAAAGATAGAAGCAAAGACAAACAGAAGGAAAGAAAGGAGAAGAAAGACAAACATAAAGATCGGAAAGACAAGGAGAAAGATAAAGAAAAAAGCAAACCTTTGGAGGAGAAGAAAGCAGAGGTTCTGACAAACACCGGGCACAGAGAGAAACTTGTAACAAATGTCGTGCAGAATAATAGCAATGGAGAGTCAAAGTATGTACAGGACCTGGCAAGAAGGATCAGATATGACGAAGAAGCAACAGGAAGTCAGAGTGCACAAAAGATTGATTATCCCAACCCAAAAAATTTAGGAATAACTGGAAGAGCATTTGAGAATGGCCCAGTTGAGGAAATAAGCCATAGGGTAGATGAAGATAAGAGAATCAATACCCCGAAGAATTTTGCAGCGGCCAAAAGTTCTAAAATTGCTACTTCTCGAGTATACTTAGGTGCAGATCAGAAAAGAACTGAGGTTATGAGTAAACCAATGGAGAACAGAGACCAGGCGAGGCAAATAGAATCAGTGGAGAAGAGTCACCGCAAGCAAAGTTTGACCAAGGGTGATAAACCAAGGGATCAAGAAGGGGAAAAGAAGAATGAAGCAAGAGATAAAGACAGAAATAAAGAGAAGAAAGAGGAAAACATAGAGTCAATAAATAAAACTCGCCAGGAGAAACCAAAATTGATAGGAGGGCCCAGATTAGAGGAGAGGGAAAAAGACCATCTGGATATAAGAAATAGCAAACCGCCTGACCTTTCACGGGCAAGCGTCAAGAACGTTATTACTGAGGGAAATCTTGGCAAGCGGAAGGATCATGAGACAAATGGATTCTTGTATGGTGAGTTTATTCCCTGATCCGATTCTCTGTCTGGTGAATGAGGAGTGTAGTTGCCATATTAACCATAGTATGATAATATGGCTTGGTACTTAAAAGCACCTTATAGTTTTATCCAATCATGGTATGTTTTCTTACCTTAAAAAGATAATTCAATTTCTTAGCCTCTGGGTAGTGTGGTAGTTATTTGGACTAATGAAACGTTGACAATGTTCTTCACTCTTTGTTTTTCTAACATTAATCTTTAATTTTTGTGCAGAGAATGGAACCACGCCACACAAGTTACAGAGGCACTCAACTTCTGCACCATCTGTGGAAAATGGAAGAACATTAGGTGCACCCCGAACTCCTCCAATGCCTGCATCTAAGGTGCAAGAAACGACTTGCAAGCCACAAGTCAAAGAAGTTAGGATTAACGGTTTTGCTGTATCTGGAGAAAAACAAAAGGACTGTCCACCAAGCCCTTTGGCTGCAACAATGAAAGTGAAAGTCAAGGAAAATGGTGAAGCATCCATAAAGCCGCCTCATCCTGACCTAAAGTATCTCAATCAGATACTTAATGTACCAACAAGGGAGCTGTTGCCGGAGGTTGATGATGACCAAGAATGGCTACTTGGTCAGTCCGGTGTCAAGTTAAAAAAGGCGAGAACAGTCACTCCAGATTCTGGGGAATCCTTGCAGGTCTGGAACCAAGCTTTCAGAATAGAATCTGCGGATATTGTAGCTCTACCTTATGTTATTCCATTTTAGCTGTGACTATATTCTCGGATGCTCCTACGCCACAACCCATGAGGAGAATTATCCCTCACACAACGCCACTTTGCAGCAGTGTTTGCTATGTTAGCATCAGCATCTATGATGGCTCTTTAAAGAAGAGCGACACAGCACTCCATTGCTCCCCAAAGTGTATGAGCAGGGATTAAATATGTTATATGCCCGTAAAAATATGAACACCCACAAAGCTCTGCATGGGTGGGGAAAAAAGAATGAATGAAGATGTAAGTAGAGTAAATCCATAGAGAGGTTAATTTTGTTGTTGACTCGTTGTTTGACATGTTGTGTTATATGGACAAGGATATGTGTGGCCTTTGGTTCTGCACGCAATTTTGATTCTCTGCTTGCATCACCAACATTAGTAGATGAAGTTTGTATATTACAGAGAAAAGAAAAAAGAACAAAAGAGTAGGCTTCTGTGTGTCTTACTGGGCATGGAAACGTGTTTATCAGATTGATCACGGAAGAAGGTTAGTGTCAGAGATCTTTATGCTTTCATCAGAATCGTTGAGTTGGAAGATAGACTTGGTTTTCTCAGGAATACTATTGTACCAAATCCTGACTAAAGCAATGATCACTAGGAACGAAAAATTCCAGACTCTTTTTGAATCGTTGTGGGTATTAAGTAACTGAACCCTTTGTTTCTCAATCCTAGCGATCGTTGGTTTATCAGGATTTGGTACACGAGTATTCTTGAGAAAACCGAGAATATCTTCTCTTCAATTCTAACGAAAGCTCAAAGATTTTTGGTATTATATAACCTTTCTTATTAGCTCCATGCCCAACAGTGTAATGTGTAAAATTTTAGTAAACACATTTCTTTCAATCCTAAATCTCTCTGTCTCTCTCTCTCTCTCTCTCATTAACGCTATATAGTTGCTACGTTCCCTTAGTGGTGGCACGTAGATATCTCTTTAATTCAAAACCTTGTAAGCAGGTTTAATTCCTGTTTACGGATACAATTTTACCAACTGCATCCAAAGCTGTTGAATCAAGGATACACTGGTGACGTGGTTGTCTTGTCCTTTGATACTAAGCATCTTGCTATCTCCTATCTCAAAGGCTATCTCTTCCGGCTGCAACGGTAACTTATAATCCCTTTGAACTTGTGTGTGTATTCATCTTTATCCGTTCATGTTATGATGATATTTTGCTTATTAACTGATCCATCTGTTGCCGTTCTACCTTGCTTACTAAAATTAGACAGTTCTCTTCTCTTGGTTTTGGTGTCTGGCTGTTTTTTACTCTGGAATGATAAATATATTACAGTGAATAATATGCTCGGGGTTTCAGGTATATCTTCTGATTACAATCTTCTAATAGTTTCAACAGTGCAATGTTTTGTGTTATAGCCTCTGAAGTTAACAAGCTATATATATGACATGTTTGCAGAGTTCAAGCATCAGCGTGAATGAGCTAGAGAATCCAATAGGCAATGATAGATACGACTGATTCGTCGGTTGAAGAACATGAAGAAATAACCAGAAACAACCCTCTCTCCCAACAAATTCGTCGGTTCTTAACATTCATGAAAACCAATCAGCAGCTTCTTCAATTTGGCAATTTGGTAGGTAAGTTGAGATACTAGTTCTTCATGTGCAGCATCTAATTCTATATTCTGCCCTCTAATATATATATATATATATAGATCTTATTTGATCAATTTTTTAATCATATGGGACCCTTGATCATTAGAGATATTACTTTGGAGCCAATAGATTGGTAGGCTGGACAAGGTTGACTTGGAGTCAACTTGTTTTGACAAAATTGATCGCTTTCTGAGAATTTAGATCATTTTCTTTTCTTGGCGTTCTTGCTGGTTTTGTGGTAGGTGATTGTTGTGGAGGAGTATTTTATGGCTGGAGGAGTCGTGTCGTTTGGAGTTGAGAAGCTTTGGGATCTCCTGAGCCGAGAATCTGAGCGATTGCAGGGAATTGATGAGCAAGTTGATGGATTAAAGCTGCAGCTGAGAAGGTTACAATCGTTGTTGAAAGATGCAGATGCCAAGAAACATGTAAGTGAAAGGGTGAGAAACTTCTTGGAAGATGTCAAAGACATTGTTTATGATGCTGAGGATATCATTGAATCGTTTCTTCTGAACAAATTTAGAGGAAAAGGGATGAAGGAGCAAGCGAGAAGACTTGCTTGCTTCTTGATGGATCGCCACAAAGTTGCTTCAGATATCAAAGGCATCACTAAGAGGATCTCTGAGGTGATTGGGGAAATGCAGAGTTTTGGGATACAACAAATCATTGATTATGGTGTTCGTTCGCTATCTTTTCAGGACAGACAAAGGGAGCAGAGGGAGATCCGGCAAACGTTTTCTAACAGTTCTGAAAGCGATCTTGTGGGGTGGAGCAGAGTGTTGAAGAATTGGTTAGTCATTTGGTGGTGAATGATAACGTTCAAGTGGTTTCTATATCTGGGATGGGCGGTATTGGTAAAACCACTCTGGCTAGACAAGTCTTTCATCATGACATTGTCGGACGTCATTTTGATGGATTTGCATGGGTCTGCGTTTCACAACAGTTTACGCAGAAGAATGTTTGGCAGAGGATCTTTCAAGAACTTCGGCCACACGATGGTGAGGTTTTACAGATGGACGAATATACAATCCAGGGTAAACTCTTTCAATTGTTGGAGACAACTAGATATTTGGTTGTTGTCGATGATGTATGGAAAGAAGAAGACTGGGATAGAATAAAAGCCGTGTTTCCTCATAAAAGAGGTGAGCGAACTTGTGTGATTGTCAAAAGAAATATATAGAAGAAATGTCTTTAGTTTATTCCCTAACATGATGAACACAAAAATATTTTGCAGGTTGGAAGATGCTACTTACTTCTCGGAATGAAGGTGTTGGGTTACATGTTGATCCAACATGTTTAGCTTTTAAAGTAAGAATCCTTAATCCCAAAGAAAGTTGGAAGCTCTATGAGAGGATAGTATTCTCTAGGAAAGATGAAACTGGTACACTTTCAAATATCAAATTAAGATCAAGAATCTAGTAAATTTATTTTGCAGCTCACATCTTGAAATGTTTGGTTTTGTGTAGAATTAAGGCTTGATGAAGAAATGGAAGCCATGGGAAAGGAAATGGTCACATATTGTGGGGGACTACCATTAGCTGTTAAAGTGTTGGGAGGCTTGTTAGCTAATAAACATACAGCTCGTGAGTGGAAAAGAGTTTATGACAATATCGGAGCTCAAATCGTAGGAAACTCGTGCTCAAGTGACAACAGTCTCAGTTCGGTTTACCGAATATTATCTTTAAGTTATGAAGATTTGCCAACACGTTTAAAGCATTGCTTCCTTTACCTAGCCCATTTTCCTGAAGATTACAAGATACGTATGTGGTTGTTGTTTAATTACTGGGCTGCAGAAGGAATATTAACATCCTTTTTCGATGGATCAACCATACGAGATAGTGGAGAAGACTACCTAAAAGAGCTACTGAGGAGAAATTTGCTTATAGCTGACACAAACTATTTGAGGTGGAGATTTGAATCTTGTCAAATGCATGACATGATGAGAGAAGTATGTTATCTATAGCCAAAGAAGAGAACTTCTTACTAATCGTCAAAGTCTCTACTTCCACCTCTACCATTAATGCTCAATCTCCTCGCAGACTGACCGTACATAGTGGTAACGACCTTCATATACTGGGACACAAATCAATAGAAAAGTCAGATCGCTTTTACTTTTGGGACTCGAGGAAGATTGGAAACAGTCAGCTCCGGGCTTCCAGAGTTTACCATTGCTCAGGGTGTTGGATCTTTCTTGGGTAAAGTTTGAAGGAGGGAAGTTACCTTCTAGCATTGGAGGGCTCATCCACTTGAGGTTCTTGAGCTTATACGAAGCTGGAGTATCTCATTTACCTTCTACTCTGCGGAACTTAAAGCTTATGCTCTACTTGAACTTAGGTGTTTATGCACGGGTACCGGTTCATATACCAAATGTTTTTAAAGAGATGCTAGAGTTAAGATACCTTTCCCTACCTGTGCTTTTGCATGATAAAACCAACTTGGAACTAGGTGATCTAGTAAACTTGGAGCACTTGTCATCATTCCCAACACAACATAGTAGCGTGACAGACCTCCTCCGTATGACCAAGCTCAGGTCTCTCGCTGTAACTCTGAGCGAAAACTGTACTTTCAAAACTCTATCGTCACCTCTCCTTAAATTGCGTAACCTCGAGACGCTTGATTTCCTTGCTTCGCCGAATGCCAGTGTGGATTTTATTCATCAAGTGGGAGAGTTCGTTCTGGATTTTTTTCATCTAAAGGAGTTAGGATTGCATGTACATATGTCAAAGATTCCTGATCAACATCGATTCCCTCCCCACCTTGAACACATATATCTATATGATTGCCGCATGGTGGAGGATCCAATGCCGATTCTAGAAAAGTTGCTTCGTTTGAAGTCGGTTGAATTAAGACATCAGGCTTTCGTTGGGAGGAAAATGATGTGCTCAAAAGGTGGTTTCCCTCAGTTATGTGCTCTAGATATATCTGAAGAACAAGAGTTGGAAGAGTGGACAATAGAAGAATTCTCGATGCCATGTCTTCGTACTTTGACTATGCATGATTGCAAAAAGTTGCAGGCACTTCCTGATGGACTCAAGTACATAACTTCGTTAAAGGAACTGACGTTTGAAGGAATGAAGAGGGAGTGGAAGAAGAAACTGATACCAGGTGGAGAAGATTACAACAAAGTCCAGCACGTTCCTAGTGTTCAATTTATCAACTGTGGCGACGTATAATGAGAATAACCAGTAGCAGGTACAAATAAATGGTTTTGCATCTTATTTGGATTTGTGTTGAAGTCATGTGGACAGGTCTCAATTATTATACATTGTTCTAACGTTGATCATTCTGAAATAGATGCAAGAAAGAACAAGAAGCTAGCCAAATTCTCTTATATAGACTCTCCATAATCACATGAGTAACCATACTGCTCTAACAAATGGGCATAAAAAGAGACAACATATGGTTTTAGGTTCCTCTTTCTTAGATTTTATGAAACTGGGAGGCTATTAGAAATTTCTCTCTTTAAGAAGTTCTGCAATTTAGGAGGATTTGTCTGATCTGTCTTCCACAAGAAGCTTCTGCGCTTTAAGTTTTAGATTAGGAGAGATAGAGGCTGCTTCATAAGAGACATATGCTGACCAATGAGTTTTCTCAAAGAATCTGTGGAATTGGTTATAAAACTACCGGATTACTTTGCCAGTCTTGGATTAGTCTCAGACCTCTCGCTGTCAGTGCATCGTTTTGTTGTGGCTCAGGATATCAAAAACTATATCATAGTAATAATGCTTTTATTGATACGTTTTGGATGTGGAAGCATGGAACATTTCCATGCTACTTTCACAAAATGGTTTTTGGAGTTCATTGTGTTAGCTAAATTTCCACACTTGCACTGATGGGGATGGACCTACGTTCCCTAAGTGGTGGCAATTGTTCAGTCACACGATATCGCTACATTTCTTAATAAAAGTTTTGGTCGCTTAGATATATCGTTTAGGATCTGTCTCTTTAATTTACAAACCATGGACTTGAATCGTTTCAGTAAATCTTGTATAGCAGCTTTAATTCTTATTGACGGATATAATTTTTACTAGTAGTAGAATGATCAAATTTCTCACACAGAAGCATATTTGGTAAAGATAGATTGTTTTTTTTTCTTGATGAGAGTTCCCTTTGGAGACAGAACAACTTAGATTAACAAAATGTACTTATGATCTTGATTGATTGTAAGTGATGATGCAACCATGACCCCCAAAAAACTGAATACACAAAGAATCATTAAGTTACCATTGTTTCTTATTTGCACTATTCCCCAAGAACCCCTACTGATGATTGGAGTGAGTTAAGATATATGTGCATCTAAAGCTGTTGAATCAAAGGCTTCACAGTGAAGTGGTGGTCTTTGTCTTCTTGATAAGCTTGTTAATCTTTCCTCTCTCAATGGTATAAACCTGTAAGCCCTTTGGATTTGTGTGTACTAAACTTTATCTGGGCATGTTATGATGATATATATATGGGTATAAACCGATTAATCTCTATTGCCGTTCTGCCCTGCTTACTATAATTAAACAGTTCTCATTGGTTACCTTCAGTTCAAGTTACATATTTGCATTCACCAGGAGGTTTCAGCTGTTAGAAAGTTGATTCCAACAGAGTAAGAAAGCAGGAAGAAAAAACAGAGTATGAATATATCACAACCTTGTATTGATTGTGATATAAGAAACTCAGTAAAATAAAAATAGACTTTTTATTGATCTCAAACTTGTGGTTTTACATCCACGATACAATACGTTTATATAGGAAACAAACTGACACAAGATGTGAACAGTTGTGTATTGTGGTTCTATAATCAAACGACACAACTTAATCTAAAAGTCACGACTCTTAACATAAACTCAATTATCGATCAACACTCCCCTTAATTGAGTTTTGGTCCCACTCCAAGCTTCCTCCTTAGTTCTTCAAACCTTGTGACGTTGAGTGCTTTTGTAAGGAGATCGGCAAGCTGCACTTCTCCTTGGCAGTACTTCAGCTGAATAAGTCCCTTGTGTTCTGCTTCACGCACAAAGTGATATTTGATCTCAATGTGTTTCGTTCTTCGATGTTGCACTGGATTTTTGCCTATTGCAATGGCTGACTTGTTGTCGCAGTAGATAGGAACACCGTCTTCAGACTCGAATCCAATATCACTCAGCAGTCTTTGTAACCAAATACCTTGATTTGCTGCTGCGCACACTGCAATATACTCCGCCTCCGCAGTAGACTGAGCCACTGTTTGCTGCTTACTTGATTTCCAAGAAAACACAGCAGACCCAAGAGTAAAAACGTAACCAGACGTACTCTTCTTGTCTTCATTAGAGCCTCCCCAATCACTATCCGAGTAACCATACAACTCTGGTTTTTCAACGCTTGTAAACTGAACTCCAAAGTGAGATGTGCCTTTGATATACCTTAAAACTCTCTTCACTTCTTGGTAGTGCTTCATGAGTGGTGCAGTCATGTATCGCGAGAGATAAGAGCTTGAAAACATCAGGTCTGGCCTTGATGCACAAAGATATAATAGCCCACCGACAATGCTTCGAACTTTGTTGGTTCACCATATTCTTCATCATTCTCAATCTTCTTGTCGTTTGGTGTAAGTGGGGAGCTTACACTCTTACTCTCTTTCATGCCAAACTTCTCAATGAGTTTACATGCCTATTTCTCTTGTGACAGAAAAATTCCATGATTATCTTGAATTATTTCCATTCCAAGAAAATAATTCAACAACCCCAAATCTGTCATCTCAAACTCCAATTTCATGTCTTCCTTGAACTTTGCAATGAGTTGAGAATTGTTGCCAGTGATCACTAAGTCGTCGACGTAGAGACTCACGATCATGATATCCTTGTATTTCTTCATCACATACAAGGCTGCATCATTCATGCTTCTTTGAAAACCACGTTGGAGAAAATATGAATCGATTCTTCCGTACCAAGCCCTTGGGGCTTGTTTCAAGCCGTATAATGCTTTACGCAACCGTAGAACTTTATCTTCTTCACCTTCAACTACAAACCCAGGTGGTTGTGAAACATAGATCTCCTCTTTAAGGTCTCCATTAAGAAATGCCGATTTCACGTCCATTTGATAGAGCTTCCACTTCATTTGTGCCGCAAGAGCGAGAATGGCACGAATTGTGTCATGTCTGGATACCGGTGCAAACGTTTCGAGATAATCAACACCATATTCTTGAGAAAACCCCTTGCAACTAACCTTGCTTTATACTTGACGTGATCTCCATTTGCGTTTGTCTTGATACGATATATCCATTTGACACCAACGACATTCTTCTTCTCCGGTTTATCCACAAGTAGCCATGTTCCATTCTTTTCTATCATCTTTATTTCCTCTTTCATGGCTTCCCTCCATTCTCTGATCTCTGAAGCTTCATCATATGTTTGTGGCTCCGTTGACACAAGAAAACATGCTTCACTTGCTTGAGCTTCTTCTGCTAGAATCACCTCTGGTGTGTTTTGAACAATCTCATTCACTGACTTGTATTTTTTTGCTGGCTCAGAAGTCTCTCCGTCTTCTTCATCGTTACCACCATCATTTTGTTGAAAATGAATTGGACTGGAAATGTCTTGAACTTGCTCCGTGCATGGCGTACATGGCTCTGTACGTGACTCTTGATTAGTAAGGAGAGACAAAATTCCTTTTGACTTCTTCATGTCTATCCCAATCCCATTTTCTTCCTTCTTCAAAATGCACGTCTCTAGAAATCTCCACCTTTTCATTATTTAAAATGAAAATTCTGTACCCTTTGATTGGTTGCTGTAACCAATAAAAATTCCACGTTTGGACTTCACGTCTAATTTGCTTCGTTTTTCATCGGGTATATGAACAAAGCATAGACTTCCAAAAATCTTCAAGTGTCCAACTGCTGGTTTATGCCCACTCCATTTTTCAATCGGTGTGATGTCATCTTCAATGGCTTTTGTTGGTAAACGATTTTGCAAATAAGCCGATGTGTACACCGCCTCAGCCCACAGTTTATGTGGTAAACTTTGATCTGTAATCATGGTTCTCGCCATCTCCACAAGCGATCGATTCTTACGTTCTGCAACACCGTTTTGCTGAGGTGAATATGGCACTGTTACTTGTCTCTCGATTCCGCAGTCTTGACAAAATTTGTTGAATTCAGTTGAAGTAAATTCTCCACCTCCATCAGATCGTAGCTTTTTAATTTGACATCCCGCTTGAGTCTCCACTAAAGCTTTAAACTTTTGAAACATTGAGAAGACTTCAGACTTGTTCTTTAGAAAATATACCCAACACATGTGAGTATAATCATCTACGAACAGTAAGAAGTACCGACTTCCATCAAGTGAAACGGTTTGCATCGGTCCGCACACGTCGGTGTGAACAATCTCAAGTTTCTCCCTCGTTCTTGTTTGAGACTCCGTTGAAACGCATCTCTTGCTTGTTTCCCAAGTTTGCATGCTCCACACACTTCTTTGCTGACTTGTAACTTTGGTAGTCCAATTACCATTCTTTTGTTCTGCATTTGTTGCAGTCTTGAATTCCCCACGTGACCAAATCTTCTATGCCATATCGCCGCTGTTTCTTGTTCACTCATACTCATCGCCATTTCTTGTGATGAATTCCATTTGATTGGAAAACTCTTATTCTTCATTCGTACCTCCATAATCTTCCTTCCCATGGAATCTAAGATTATGCACAGCTTCTTCTCAAACATCACACGATTGCCACAAGATAAAATTTGTGGAACACTGATCAGATTCTTCTCTAACCCCGGCACCAAGAACACATCTTTTATAACTCGCTTCTCTGTTTGTCATGACAGTAATATCTCCTTTGCCTGCTGTCATGACAATTGCTCCGTTTCCAACTCTTATTGGAACCTTGACACTTCTATCAAGTCTTGTGAAGTAACTTTCTTCTTTTGTCATATGATTTGTACAACCACTGTCGACCAACCAAACATCTTCTTTCTTGAATGTTGGATTCTCTTCACTTGCACTAAAAAGCATATGAACTCCTTCATCTTCATCGTCATCTTCATCTTCAAGACTTATGTGTGCCCTTTCATACCTCTTAGACTGACACTCCCTTGCACCATGACCACGTTTGCCACACTTGTAGCATATCATTTTGGTTCTTAGATCTTTTCCTTGATCTTCATTCTGCGGTTTCTCCCAGCAATATGCCTCTGTATGATTATCTCTTTTACGAAGCCACACCATCTTTTGCCTTTGCCTTGATACCCATGGCTTTGGTTGTTGAATGATTTAAATCCAGATTTTCCTCCTCTTGTTCTAACAGTAAACGCCCCTTCCGACATGGTCTCGCTTCGGGCTTCCACACGTTTCTCATGTGCTTTCAGAGTTCCTATTAACTCTTACGCAACAAAGTCAGATCCTTTGTTTGCTCCATCACAGCCACTATGCTGTCAAATCTTGCTGGGAGAGATATGAGAATCTTCTGGACAATTTGATAGTCCGTCTTCTCTTCACCATGAACCCTTAATTGATTTCCCAAATCAATTAACTTCTCTGTGAAAACTTTTATGTTATCACCGTCGTTCATCTTCGATTTTCGTACTCCTTCTCAACGATTGTAGTTTGATCAATCGAACTTGCGGAGTGCCTTGGAATTCAGTTTGAAGAGAATCCCAAGCCTCCTTTGATGATTTTGCTGGTGCTATGCGAGAGAAGATCTGATCGGACACGGCAGTTTGCAAAATTTGCAAAGCCATCATATCATGTGTTGTCGCTTCTTCCCATTTAGTTTTCAAACGCAACACTTCCGCAGTCTCTCTCTTTCCATCGGTTGGCTTGGAACTCCGTCTTCCACCACCGACCACAACTTTCTGGTTTTAAAGATGGTTGTCATCTTAATACGCCAGAAATCATACTTATCCCCATCGAATATGGGAATCACTTGATGCGATGTTGCTTCCATCGCTACTCTCTCTTTTGCTTGATCTTAGTGCTTGCTTGTGCAGAATTTTGCTTCTCTTATCCCTTGAATCAATAAAGCTCGATACCATGTTAGAAAGTTGATTCCAACAGAGTAAGAAAGCAGGAAGAAAAACAGTATGAATATATCACAACCTTGTATTGATTGTGATATAAGAAACTCAGTAAAATAAAAATAGACTTTTTATTGATCTCAAACTTGTGGTTTTACATCCACGATACAATACGTTTATATAGGAAACAAACTGACACAAGATGTGAACAGTTGTGTATTGTGGTTCTATAATCAAACGACACAACTTAATCTAAAAGTCACGACTCTTAACATAAACTCAATTATCGATCAACATCAGCTAGGTCTTATGATTACAATCCTCTAATAGTTTCCAACAGTGCAAGTTTTTGTCTGCCATTTGAGCTGGAGATTTCAGTTCTTGTTTTAGGTGGCGAAATTTAGTATTCTGCCATTTGAAATATCTTTTATTAGTTTGATCAATCATTAATCATAAGGTATATTACTGTAGAGTGGAGAAGCCTTAGCCAAGAGATCAGTACCTAGATAAGATAAGGTTGACAGCTTGGAGTCGACTTTTAGCTTATAGTTTTGATAAAAATGATCGCTTTAATTTCTTCATATTTTTAAAGAAACTCTTTCTCTGAAAATTCTGTATCCTTGGCGTTCTTGTACTGGTGATTGTGGACTATGGCTGAAGGAGTTGTGTCGTTCGGACTTGAGAAGCTTTTCGATCTCCTGAGTCGAGAATCTGGACGAATGCAGGGAATTGATGAGCAAGTTGATGGACTAAAGCGTCAGCTGAGAAGGTTACGGTCGTTGTTGAAAGATGCAGAAGCCAAGAAACATGCAAGTGAAAGGGTGAGAGACTTCTTAGAAGATGTCAAAGACCTTATTTATGATGCTGAGGATATCATTGAATCCTTTCTTCTGAACAAACTGAAAGGAAAGGAAAAAGGGATCAAGAAGCATGTGAAAAAACTTGCTTGTTTCTTAACGGATCGCCACAAAGTTGCTTCAGACATCGAAGGCATCACTAAAAGGATCTCTCAAGTGATTGAGGCAATGCAGAGTTTTGGGATTCAACAAATCATTGATCATGGTGGTCATTCGCTGTCTTTTCAGGACAGGCAAAGGGCTCAGAGCGAGATCCAGCAAACGTTTGCTCAGAGCGATCTTGTCGGGTGGAGGAGAGTGTTGAAGAATTGGTTGGTCATTTGGTGGAGAATGATAACATTCAAGTGGTTTGTATATCTGGAATGGGCGGTATTGGTAAAACCACTCTGGCCAGACAAGTCTTTCATCATGACATTGTCCGACGTCATTTTGATGGATTCGCATGGGTCTGTGTTTCGCAACAGTTTACTCAGAAGGATGTTTGGCAGAGGATCTTGCAAGAACTTCGACCACACGATGGTGAGATTTCACATATGAACGAACATGCACTCCAGGTTAAACTCTATCAATTATTGGATACTGCTAGATATTTGCTTGTCCTCGATGATGTATGGAAAGAAGAAGACTGGGATCGAATAAAAGCCGTGTTTCCAGAGAAAAGAGGTGATCAAATTTTTTTCCTTTTTTAATTCATAAGTAATTGTTAGAAAAAAAAAAAAAATATAGAATAAATGACTTTTATTATTCCCTAACATGATGAACACACAAATATTTCGCAGGTTGGAAGTTGCTACTTACTTCTCGGAATGAAGGTGTTGGGTTACATGCTGAACAACCATGTTTACCTTTTAGACCAATAACTCTTACTCCCGAAGAAAGTTGGAAGCTCTGTGAGAGGATAGTATACCGTAGGAGAGATAAAAATGGTACACTTTTTTACATATATAAAAATGAATTAAGAGACCAATAATCTAGTAAAATTTAGTGTGTAGCGATCACATGCATATGCATCTTGAAATGTATTATTACCATGTGCTGTTGTGCAGAAGTAAGGCTTGATGAAGAAATATAAGCCATGGGAAAGGAAATGGTCAGGCATTGTGGAGGACTACCATTAGCTGTTAAAGTGTTGGGAGGTTTGTTAGCTAATAAACATACAGCTCGCGAGTGGAAAAGAGTTTGTGACAATATCGGAGCTCAAATCGTAGGAAAATCGTGCTTAGATGACAAGAGTCGTCTCAATTCGGTTTACCGAATATTATCTCTGAGTTATGAAGATTTGCCAATGCATTTAAAGCATTGCTTCCTTTACCTAGCAATTTTCTCCGAATATTTGAAGATAGATTTGCAGATATTGTTCAGTTACTGGGCTGCTGAAGGAATTTACGATGGATCAACCATCCAAGATAGTGGAGAAGGGTACCTAGAAGAGCTAGTGAGGAGAAATATGGTTATTCCAGAAAAGCCCTATTTGAGTTCAAGATATGAATATTGTCAAATGCATGACATGATGAGAGAAGTATGTTTATCTAAAGCCAAAGAAGAGAACTTCCTACAAATTATCAAAGACAACCCTACTTCCACCTCCTCCTCCTCTACCATCATCAGTGCTCAATCTCCTCGCAGACTCACCGTACATAGTGGTAATGCCCTTGTTCATTTACTGGGACACAAAAACAATAGAAAAGTCAGACTTTTTGTATTTTGGGGACTCGAGGAGGAGGATTGGAAACAGTCAGCTCCGGGCTTCCAGAGTTTACCATTGCTCAGGGTGTTGGATCTTTCTGATGTAAAGTTTGAAGGAGGGAAGTTACCTTGTAGCATTGGAGGGCTCATCCACTTGAGGTTCTTGAACTTATGCCAGGCTGTAGTATCTCATATACCTTCTACTATGCGGAATCTAAAGCGTCTGCTCTATTTGGACTTAAATGTTTCTGCTATATTAGAACCGGTTTATGTGCCAAATTTTCTGAAAGAGATGCTAGAGTTGAGGTACCTTGCCTTACCTCGGTACATGCATGATAAAACCAAGTTGGAATTGGGTGAACCTGGAGTATCTGTGGCATTTCTCACCGCAACACAGTAGTGTGACAGACCTCCTCCGTATGATCAAGCTCAGAATTCTCGTTGTATCTTTGAGCAAAAGGTGTACTTTTAAAACCTTATCGTCATCTTTCCCTAAATTGCGAAACCTGGAGACACTTCATTTCGTTGGTTGGGACAGAAGAACCCCTGTGGCTGTGGATGATGATTATGTGGGAGAATTCTTTCTGGATTTTATTCATCTAAAAGAGTTAACATTGGCGGTAAATATGTCAAAGATTCCTGCTCAACATCAATTCCCTCCCCACCTTGCACATATATATCTATCTGATTGCCGCATGGAGGAGGATCCAATGCCGATTCTAGAAAAGTTGTTTCATTTGAAGTCGGTAGAATTAAGACATGAGGCATTCGTTGGGAGGAAAATAATGTGCTCAAAAGGTGGATTTCCTCTGTTATTTGCTCTGAATATATCTGAACAATCGGAGTTGGAAGAGTGGATAGTAGAACAAGGGTCGATGCCATGCCTTCGTGCCTTGATGATACATGATTGCAAGAAGTTGAAGGCACTTCCTCATGGACTCAAGTACATAACATCTTTAAAGGAAGTGAAGATTGAAGGAATGAAGAGGGAGTGGATGGAGAAACTGATACCAGGTGGAGAAGATTACTACAAAGTCCAGCACATTCCCAGTGTTCAATTTATCAATTGTGACGAATAACTAGTAGCAGGTAAAAAAACAAATGGTTTAATGTTCACTTTGTTGGGTTTTTTTGCATCCTATTTTGGATTTTTGTGAAAGTCATGTGGACAGTCTCAACTATTATACATTGTTCTAACACAGGTGATCATCTCTGAAATAGGTGCAGGAAAGAACAAGAAGCTAGCCAAATTCTTTTATATAGATTCACCAAAATCACATGGGAAACATGAAGGGCTCAATAAGAGATAAAATGCTTGTTTCATAAGAGTCATCTACTCGCCTGCTGATCAACAGGTTACTCTGGAATTGATTTTGAAGAATGCAAATTCTGAAGTACTAATACGGTACCAAGTTTTGAATTAGTCTCGGAGCTCTCGCTTTCAGTGCATTGTTATGTTGTGGCTCAGAGTATCAAAAACTATATCATATTGAGAACTCTTTCACAAAATGGAGAAACGAACCTTTGTTGTTTTTGGAGTTCATTGTAAAAATTGTTGGATTTTATTTTGTCTAAAAATGCATGACACGGTTTGTTTTGTTTTCTCGTTTATGACTTGCCACAGATTGCTTTTGTAAGCTTTATTTACATCATTAAAAATAGGTTGGGTTTTGTTAGTTTTGCCACCTTTTGGTACTCTGTATACGCATAGGCAAGACATGGTTGAACTAAGACAACAAAACTGATGTACAATAAACGAAATTAGCCACCTTTTCTACTGTGTGTGTATGCGCATAAGCAAGATATGGTTGAGCCAAGACGAGCAAAACTGATGTACAATAAACGGAATCATCTCATTTCCAAAACATGTGGCAAAACATTATATTTTCTCACGGGAACAAAAACAGAGACAATCAGAGAAAGATTCCTCGTCGTCTAAAACTTTACGGGTTTGTAGCGAGTTTGTTGAAGGCAGCGACAACTCTCTCTTCCGTGAACTGTCTATGGTTTTCATAGAAATCTAATATCTCCATTGCAATATTCTTCACCTGCCAATATGTTCACAACACACCGATGAATAATTAAACAGGACCATGCATTCTGGTAACAACCAGAGCTAATATTTTGTCAGAGAATTAAAAGGACAATAAAAATGTTTATAAACGTAAGGGTGTAAACATAAGACTTACGATGTTCATGTCGACCGAAAGCTCTTCAAACCATGTCCTTATGTCTTTCTCTTTGTGTACAGAAGCAATGTAAATGCAAGCGAGTGTGATGAGAAAAGGCGGATGTGTAAGGATGAGGTCCATTCTGTAAGTGTCGTTAACAAGACCCCTATAGTTTCCAAAGAAAACTAAAAGCAGTCAAGAGGGCATTTGCTTTTTTAGCTTGCAAATAAAAACATGTTTGTAACTTATATACAACTGACTTCTTGATTTCAGCAAAACTTCATCCCTAAGCTTAATAAAGGACAAAAGTTTTGGATACATACCAAGTTAAATGGGTCATACTTGTGTCATTGATTCCAGAATCCTGCAAGAACCTGTAAGTAAAGCAAGAAGAATAATCAAAAGGAATGCATTGCAAAAATTATATTGATGTCGACACATAAAAGATCCAAAGCAAAGAAACGCAAAAGACTTTACTCAGGCAGAGATCGGTACGGGTGGAATACAACAAGATAGAAGTTCAATGCTTCCAAGATCTTCATCTCCATTTCCAGGATATCTTTAATCTCATATCTGAACTTTTCATCAGCATCTGCAGAGAGTGAAACATCCAATCTCATGAGAAACTCAAATGAAGCTCAAACAATGGTTTTAACCAAACAAGCTTGAAAGCAGAAAATTACACAATTTTTTAATGTAGAAGACAAGAATCTTGGCATGCACCACACTCTCTTCTGCTTTGCAAGCCAAATACAAACAGGTCGGTGCGACAAGCCGAGGCTCATATTCCGTCAAACTCTTTCTGTCAACAAAAACAGTACACCAAAAAATCAATGATCAAAGGCCTCATGTCATCAAATCATCAGAAAGTAGAACAAAGCCATGCATACCTTGTGTAGACACGACGCATATAAGTTACTGCAGTTGCAACAACTCTGAATCATATAAGTGCTAAATCAGTCAGCATTGTTCAAAGGGTGGTAGCACATTTCATATCTCTTTTTAAGACTAACAACAACGAAAGACTTCACCTTTGCCTAATCTTAATGTGTTGTGCCAATTTCGATATATCTGAAAACGAACAACAAGAATGTTTAATTGATGATCCATGGAAACATAGCCACAAAATTCCAACACATAGAGATGATTAAAATCTGGAAAAATAACAGACAATTAGACATATGAAGCTTGATGAGTCTGAAATCTTCAACAGAGATTCCTCTCTGAGCATCAATAGGATGAACAACATTAATCTCTTCTGGGTCTTTAAGCTCTTTGCTGTACGAATCAAAACCCAGAGAACACGAATCAAACCAGGAACACATAAAAATCGAATCAAAACAGCGATCTGTGATATTAAGATTGAAAGCTTACTAATGCGTCGAAGTCCAGAAATTGGAAGCCATAGCTGCTTCTTCGATCTTTCAACTTCAAAAATACAAAGTTTTTATTTTTATTCTTATGGGTGGATAATGAGAGAGCATACGGTAAAGCAAGGAAAAAAAACTACTCTAAAGGTATTATCCCAATTTTATTTTTATTTACAACAAAAACAAAACCAAAAAAAAAAATTGTGTCTTTGTTACTAAATATATATATAATTAAACTAATTTACTCAATCTTATATATCTTTTTTTTTTTTCTCATGAAGTCATGATCAATATGACCTTAGTTTTTTTTTTCCTAACATATAAATTTTTTTTTTTTCTTCTTTTTGTTAGCTTCTAAGAGAGGTTTAGGTTTTTGACAAAAAAAAAAAAAAAAAAAGAGAGAGGTTTAGGTTTAGATTAGGAAACATAAAATGATCAATGAACAATAATAATGTTTACTTTAAGATTAATAGGGTTGGCAACCAAATTAACAACAATGTTACATGTTTTGCCGCCACAAAGCTAAGATGGGCAATTGTGAAAGTCTATAATCCTTTTTTTGTTCTGTGAGATAAATGTTGGAGATGGAGGTAATCCCCTGGGTTGCTACGGTTTCAAAGCCAATTTGCTGAATGCAGAATTCACTTTTTCCTCGGTGATTGTTCTGTAGTTTTCATAGAAGTCCAGAATCTCCATGGCAATGTTCTTTACCTGCAACCCAATTGCCCCCATGTAAAGGTTTATATGTCACTAAAGAAAACAGCAAACCATGCAAAATGTTTGTAGGGTTTTTTCTTGGAAGAATGACTGACCAAGTTCATGTCCTCATGAAGATCTTCAAACCATGCAGTGATGTCTTTCTCTCTGTGGACACTTGCTATGTATATGCACGCTAGAGCTATGCGATAAGGTGGGTGTACAAGTATGAGGTCCATCTTATATGTATCGTTAACAATTCCCCTGAAACACGAAAACAAACCTCAGTTTTTGTTTTGAATGCTTTTTACTCAGGTCAGAGATCTAAAGAAATAAGCAAAATTTCGCATATAGAAGGACTTTACCATGTAATCTGGTTCATATTTACATCGTTTATTGCAGCATCTTGCAAATACCTGAGTAATCAAAAGAAGGAGTTGTTGATATGAAAATGTTGATCTTCTAACTAAAATGAATTCTCAGTTCCATAATAGGGAAACATATAGGTTTAGATACCATCAAGGCACACAAAACTCTCACCAAGGAATATAAAATACAATTGGTCCAAAGAACTTCATTGGTTGTAATGAACCTCAAAATAACATTAAAGGCAACTACAGACAATAAGAGGGAAACATGTGAAAATTATATGGCTATAAGAGAAGTGAAGCGTACATACTTAGATAATGACAGGTAAGGGTGAAACACAACCAGATAATAGTCTAGTGCTTCTAAGACCTTCATCTCCATCCCTAATATATCTTTTAGTTCATATTTGTACTCATTATGATCTGCAACGACATATAAGAATCGTAGTCGTAAAAAAACGCATATTGAAGGGCATTCTCATATAATTAAGCAACAGTAAAAAAAAAATAAACACCAGTAGAAGAAGATATTACACAATATTTTGATGTTAAAAACAAGATTCCTGGCCTGCACAATGCTTTCTTCAGCTTTAGAAGCCAAGTACAAGCACGTAAAAGCCACAAGACGAGGCTCAAACTCTACCATACTCTTCCTGAGAAAAACACAATGTCAATAGAAGATATTAGTGGCTAAAACGGAAAACTTTCGGTTTCACACCTTATGGTGTTTGATGACAGAGATGAAACATATAGAGCCGCATTGGCATGACTATGCTTTTGAATAAATAAACAAGAATTGTCAACAAGTAATTTATTGGCAAATAAGAAGAATCTAACTCATTGAATACCTCACAATCACAAGATATACAAATTATACATTGCATACCTGATATAAACCCGCCTCATATACGTAATTGCAGTAGCCACAACCCTACATAAGTAGGGCAAAGATTCAAATTAAATTCCAGGTTACTACTGAACCAAAAACAAAAGTAATGAAACCAAAATAAAGCAACAGTAGAATCTCTGATTTAGCATAAATTGGATCCCCAAATTGCAAAAAAAAAAAAAAAAAAAACAACAACCTTTGCCTCACTTTAATGTGCTGAGCCAATTTCATTATATCTGAAACAACAAAGAGACATATATAAACTCAATACTTCCTTTGATCAATCTATAAACATTATTCAAGCCAGTTGCAACAGAGAGACAAACAAATTTGCGAGTGACAAAAAAAAAAAAAAAAAAAAAGGCTTTCTTACGATTAGACATATGGAACTTGATGAGCTTGAAATCATCAATTGAGATACCACGTTCTTTATCAAGATCGTGAACTACATCGACTTCTTCTGGATCCAAAAGCTGTTTACTGCTTCGTCCAAACCAAAGGAAAAAAAAAAACCAGAAATTGAAACTAAAAAGTTGCGTAGAAGTAAAAGAATAAGTGAATTTTGATGGGTTAAGTTGAAAGGATGATTACTAGTGAGATGAATTCCAGAAATTAGCAGCCATTTTTTCCGGTAGACCGTCGAGAGATTTTGGTAAGGAGGAGAAGCTTTTTTCTGTTATCTGTCAAATCTTTTTTGGTTTGGTGGTCGTCTCATCATCTATCAAATCGTTGCTTTTATTTGAAAACTTACATTTGAAGGTGTTCGGTCCATTATCCGCCCATTATCGGCCCAATAGTGTTATATATTCCTCAGAAGTCTGAACATGTCATTGACTCACTTTTTAATCGTTAACTCGCAACCAATAGAAAAATACGAAGACGTCTTGAAAATCTCAGTATGTTTCTCTCATGAGTTGTTTATATATATTTTGGAAAAAAAAAAGATTAACTATAGTTAGGTAAATTAGATTTTCTCACTCAGTGGAAGTTATTCACTTATGATGATGATGATGATGATGATGATGATGATGATGATGATGATGATGATGATGGACATCGTCGTCCAATGCATATATATAAATGGGGGAGAATTCTTATGATTCATTTTTAACCCTATATTATTCGTCAGAATGTATATTAGTTAAAACATTTTGTTAAAATCCCGTATATATTAATAGAGAAACATTCTCACCAAAAAACTGATGTGCCACATTTACAGAACTCATTACTCATTATTATTTACATAAATATGTCATTAAAAAATACTATGAAACAATGTTTATTTCTTTTAGTTTTTAAAAATGAAAGATTTAATCAACTATTAAAATCCAAAAATGAATTTAATTATCACTTTCATAGCCTATTTAATTATTAAAAGTAAATTACATTTCACGAAAAACTATAAACCATTTATTTAATTTTTTGAAATGCTAAAGCTATTCTCCTATTTTGAAAAAGTCTGATGACTATTCAATTAGATTTAGAAAAGTTGATTGAATAAATTATCACAATAATTATAAAAGTAAATTACATACCACAAACTAGGTCTGGGCATTCGGGTACCCATTCGGATATGGTTCGGGTATTTCGGGTTTTCGGATTTTTGGATTTAGAGGTATAGAACCCGTTCGGGTATTAGTTAAAATATTTTGCTAAAATTTATTATTAGTAGATATATTTTTTAATATTTTTGTCATAGTCATTTTATTCAAGTTTTCTTGATATTTTTTTTTTAACAGATAGTGGAATATGGAAAAAGGTGATTTTTTTTTTGCTTTTTTCAAACAAACTTTTTGTTCGTAATGTAATAATGACAAATTTAGTTCTTATATGATTCATAAATTAATAAAATATTAAATGTACAATAAATAAAATATATGTTTGATGAACAATGACCAAAAAAGTGAATAGATTCATAATACAAAAAAAAGCAAAATATAACGTATGTTCTTTCTTTCAAAGTTAAAAGAAAAGTCAAAAGACTCACGTTTTAAGTTAATTTGCGGATTTTTCAATGTAAAACTTTTTATATATAAATACAAATTTTTAAACGAAAAAATATATATTTTATAACTGTAAATACAAAGTTTCATGGAGTGTAGTTTATCATAAATAGAATAGGTTCAATGTTTCTCGAATACTTGAACATGGAATAAAATTTGAAGTTTAAATGTTAAAATTCATGAAAGAATAAAGCTGCAAATGCTACATGCCTACATCCATACATAGATTTGAGGTGGTTGAATATGTCATTTCCTCGGCAAGACTTTCCTTTGGATTGTCTAAATTTATTTATTTAGTTTAGATATATATAGTTTTCTTTTAATTTATAAGAACTAGTAAAAAAAATTAAAAAAAAAAAAAAAAAAAAAAAAAACTCAATGACCTCAAAAGGACTTTCCGATTCACGTTTCACATGTTGAGTACCACCACCACCAAGTGTGTGCCATCTTTTTTAAATATGAAACCAATGATTGAATCAACAACTCAGATATATAAAAATACATTCTACTCGGATTCTGAATTAACATGCGGACGTGTGCACTATATTATACATCTACTACTCCAATTAATCAAGTTAATAAATCTTCAATAATCTGATTTAAATCATCAGTAAATAATCTGAAGTTAGTAGTAGAGTGGAGGAAGTGCAAGAGACCTTAATCTGGACACGTGTCGGTCCAAAAAAGGAGTCCATGACCACCCACACCCCCCCCCCAGAGAGTCTCTTTCCGTCTATATAAACAAGCCTCCTCAAGTACCCACAAAGTCCTCTTCCGTTGCCTTTTTCTTCTCTTCTCGCTTTTTCTTCTTTTTTTTTTTTCCGTACACTTGGCCCTCTCGTCCTCGCGATCAAACCCTAGGTCCCGCCATTGTTCTTGAGGTCCCCCAGACCTACAAAATCGGAGCTCTGTTTCGCTACTGTAACTTCTTTCTCTCACTCTCTTCTTCACTCTTACTCTAATTTCAGGTGAATCGTCTCTGACAATTTTCGTTTCTCGTTGATGTTGATGTGACCGATTTCGCCGAATGTGTTATCTACAGTAAAATTTCGTGGTGTTGGAAGCGAAATGTGAAGTAGATTTCGTTGTTTGTTGTTGCTGTTTCGTAGTTCGTTTTGTTGCTTTGTATGTGTTTGTCGAAGTGCGTGTTAGGTTCGTGAGGTTTCGTCTAACGAAATGATTGGGAAATTAGTCTGTGATTTTTAGGAGTTTTGGGTTGTTCTGTGATTAGATTTGATTCTGAGAGTTTTGTTGTTGTTAATGAATCCACAGGTGTTTGTTGCTGTGGAGGTTTGTGATAGAGATACTATGGATTCTCCTGCTGCTGATGCACCTAAACCTGTTATTGATTCACTTGCTGTATGTCTCAATTTATGGTTGAAAGCTTCTTTCTTTTTCACAAGTTTGGTTCATATCTATTTTTGTGTTGTTAAGAGTTTTTTTTTTTTGTGTTGGTAAATGTAGGTTGGGAAAGCGTTTGTCAGTCAGTACTACCACATTTTGTATAACATGCCTGAGCATCTTCACCGCTTCTATCAAGAGATTAGTAAGGTTGGGCGTGTTGGACAGGATGGTGTTATGCGCGATTTCTCTACCTTGGAGGTAAATGTTGTCTGTAGTTTCAGTTGGGGTTTGGTTGAATGAGACTATCTTTTTTTTTCATTGTGTTAGGATTAGTCCATTTACTCGTGTAAACTAACATGGGGTTGGGGGCTGGAATGTCAATTGGTTGGTTGTAACTGGATGCGGTTTTAAGTGATTCTGTTTAAGTTTGTCTCATTTTGATGCTTATTCTTTGAGCAGGGTATCAGTGAGGAGCTTAAGTCACTGACTTGTGGAAATTTCTGTTCGGCTGAGATTACCAGTTATGATACCCAAGAGTCTCATAGTGGGGGTTTCCTCCTTGTTGTTACTGGATACTTCACTCAATACGAGACATTAAGGAGGAAATTCACCCAGACTTTCTTCCTTGCTCCGCAAGAAAATGGGTTCTTTGTTCTGAATGACATGTTCAGATTTGTCAATGACGATGCCAAGAATAATGTTCCAGAGGCCATAGATGGGCAAGTTGTTTCTGGGAAGGACTCTACAAGACCCAGTCTTATTAATGGTAAGTTAAACTTACACTCATTATCCGTCACTTCTTTTTTTAACAAGCTCAGTATTTTGCAATCCTTTTCTTAAACTTAAGCTTCTACAGGCAATAAGGGCTCTGAGCAAGCTTCATGCGTTTCAGCGAATCCTGTTTGTACAGAAGTGTCTAAACCTTTGTACAGTGAGAATGCTAAGGATAATGTTCCAGTACCTCCTGAGACTGTCAATGAAGACGTTCCAGAGATTGAGAAAACTTGCAAAACAGTTGCAGAGGAGTCACTGAAATGTTATGACCCAGATGATGGACTCGAAAATGTTCCCAAGAAATCGTATGCCTCTGTGGTAAGTAGCCACCCAAGAGGATTCATACTCAACCTAGTTACATCTTATTTTAGGGTTTACTATCTCACTTCTGGATTTTTCTATTGATAATTGATGACTTTCATAACAGTTGAAGGTAACGAAGACTAGATCTGGAGTTTCAGCTGTCTCTTCATGGTCTCCGAAGCAGATACAGAAAGACCAAGAACATCAGGCGCTTTCAGATCTTTCTACAGGCCAGATACTCAACGACCAAGGACAACAAGCATTTTTAGATCCTTCTCAAGTGATAGAATCTGATAAAGTTTCTGAGTTTGCTGATGCTGCTGACAATGGGCACAATCAGGAAGGTAGGAGTTCACAGAATAGCTGAACCTCAAGTTTTCAGTTATTTCTTGGTCTATTTTCTCTTATCTGTTCATTACATGGTTTTATTTATTTTATTTTATTTTTGTCTTTTCATTAGTGGTAGCTGAGGGTACATCTATATATGTGAGACATCTTCCTGCAAATGCAACCATTGACATGCTTGAGACTGAATTCAAGCAATTTGGAGCTATTATCAAGGGTGGGATTCAAGTTATAAGCCAAAGGGTAAGATTGACCAATTAACTTAAAAGTATTGGAAGCTTTCTCCCGGGGATAAAGAAACACTAATCTTACATAGAGTTTTTCTTTCTTGAAAGAATGATTGATAGTTTACTATATGACTGGCAGGGACTTGGTTATCCTTATGGTTTTGTTGAGTTTGAGGAGGCAGATGCTGCCCAGAGAGCAATAGAGGTACATATTGTTTTCGCATAATATATTTTTCACATTCTTGTTTTAGCATAATAGAAAACCAATATCAGCGTTAGGTATCTTAACGTTGAAATTGATGTATATATGAAATCATCTTAATGATGCAGGCTTCACCTGTGAGAATTGGTGGACAGAGAGCTTTTGTGGAGGAGAAGCTATCAACATCAAGAGGTGAGTTGGTCTAAGTAGCAAAACTTTGATATGGTAATGTAAAGAAGGGGAGGATGATTTTTTTGTTTGTTTGCTTGAGTAAACAGGTCACAGAGGAAGTGGATACGGAAACAGAAACGTGGCAGTGAGAGGAAGAGGAGGTTATGGATATGGCTACGATTACAGGAGGGGAGGTGGAGGAGGAGGAAGGTCTTTTAACCGTAGAGGCAATGAGTACGTCGCCAGCATCAACTCATACTAAACCGGATTGGGTTCTTTTGTGGTAAACCGGATATAAATGATTCTTGGAACGGTAGTAATAGGACAGACTTGGTATGATATGTAAAAAAGATGAATGATATATGTTGTCTCTCGGGTATTATAATTAGAAGAAAAGAAAAATATTTGTCGGGGTATGAAGGGGGAAGGCTTATTTTGTAAGACGTTTTAAATGCGACTACCTACTAATATCATGTGAAGGTTCTAGATTTTAATATGTTCCAAGTCTTTTTTCTCACATCCGATTCTGAACGTGTGGTACCAAAAGCGTGTGCGTGTTGGGACCATGTAATATTTTTATACGGACTGATCCTTCTTTGACCAGACTTAAAAGACTGTTGTGGTCCCCGACGACAAAACTTTATATTCTTCTTCAGTACGCTCTTGTCATATAGTGTTTTTATTCGGGACTACTCTGTTGGTCAACTATTTGTAAATAAACAAAAAAATACTCATTCTAGGAATACATTAAAGTAGCAAAAAATAAAGAGAAATTTGGTGAAATGGCAAGATTCGCTGAACCCTTTAACCACATAGCACATGATATACTGGTGCAAGGTTGGATAAGTCTCTTAAGACTCCACCTAGGTTCAGGGTGAATCATGGACTTGACCAGGGTGTACCATAGGCTACTACTATATATCAACGGGTGATGATCAAGATTAAATCCAAGAGGATCTTTGGCCAATAGAAATCTGAACTTTTTCAGACTTAACCATGATTAAATGGGATGATTGAAGTGGCCAAGTTCTGGTCGGAGTTGGGATGATCAGGGTAAAACGTTTGATTGTGCTTCCCTAAGATTAATTTGAGACCGAGTCACGATCCGTTGATGAATCAAGATAGACTATTGAATGGATGCGGTCTCGATCAAAAGCAAGAAGAATAATTGCACGACGCACTTCAATTGACATAAAATGGAGTAAGTAGCACGAACTAAAAAATGAGTTCTATGAATTTGGTCAAAATCGGACCATTAAAATACACTGTCGTTAAGGTCAAGAAGTGGCATGAACAAAAAGAAAAACTCCCCACCGCCATAAATCCGGATTGGGGTCTTTCAATCAGTTGTGCGCCTGTTTACAAGACGACTTAGGTCTGTAACTTTAATGGCCAACCCTCTCTCTTAGGCTATAGAGAACAGTATCGAGTGGTATTAGCCAACCAGAAGGGGCAATATCCATCTTTCTAATGTTTGACATGTCACCAGAATCATGCAGCCGGTAGAAAGAAATGAACTAACCTTAATGATCAGCATTCAGCACTACAGTTCGATACTAACCACACCATGACTAGAAGATTCAAAAGTCAGAGGTTGGTGACTTGGTGTTCTTGGAATGTTTGTAATCAATGATTTACTGAGAATTACACCTACCATTATATATTTTTTTATCACTCGAACTACGCTGGAGTGTGGACTATGGCGGAATTTAACTGTACAGAACAGCCAATCCAAAGGATCAAAAACCAGAATGCATACACCATTTAACATCCCTCACAAATAAGAAAGCTAACCCACCACCGCTTCACTAGCTTGGCCTATAAATCCAGCTACCAGTTCTCAGTATCATCACCCAGCAAAAAGAGAAACCAAATCAAACTACAATGGAGAAGACTAACACTCAAGCCAAGCTCCTTCTGGCCCTATTTCTGATGGCACTTCTACTATCAGTTGCTGAAGGAGGGAGGGTATGTACCTGAGAACCAGAGTGAGGTTCGCCAATAACCACTCTCGGGTTGGTTTGGTTTTCCACACTATGGCTGGCCCTTTCATAAAGAATGGTTTGGTCATTTCCCTCTCAAAGCTGGCCTCAGCAACCAGAACCTTGTGCCCGCATCTCAGACTACAAGTGATCCCAGTATAGCTGCATCCGCCGTGTTTTCATGACAAGGCGATAGTGCATAGTGCACCTTGAGGTGTGATTAAACAAGGCAGAGCAATAGAGCATCGATTGAAACCTATGTTTAGTAGCTTCTGTAATCTATCTTTTGCGACCATAGTGTATTCTAGTCTCAGACTCTCAATGCATGGAGTTCTAATAAATGTCCCTCTAACTCCTACTATCTGCTCAAACTGACATACACAAATACTTAATGTATTTATCAGCAAAGCGAACTGACATACACAACATGATTAAGAATGTATGTCGACTTTAAGTTAAGATCCAATATTTGTTTCTTTCATATATCTTTTTCATCAATTAAGAGAAAATAGTATCGACTGAGAGGTTTGCGGAGACCTAAATTACATATAACAGAAACTAAAAACAAAGAGTTATTACCAATGATATCCATCAAATGATAGGGCCTTCTTCATAACTGAATATTTCTCATCCTAAAATACAAAGTCACTGAAGTCCCTCTCAATGTTCCGAACTGTGAGTATGAAGATAGACTGACAAATGATTAGACCTGCGAGAGTAGAAACCAAATTCCCGTTTACTTAATAAGATCTAGTAACTGATACAATCGTAGATGAAAAACAATCATTTGTTAGACTTACAGGGTGGTGGTCGGTGATGTTGCTGTATAACTCATCTAGTGGCTGGAAGGAATACTCGAATGAGCTCTTTTGCAGTAACCTTTTTCCTGCAAGTAGGGCATTTGCCCTGACGAGTTATTGCCATCTTTATACATCCCTTGCAGAAGATGTGACCGCACTTGGTTGACATCTCCTCTGTGAAGGCGCACATACAGATGGGACATGTGAATTTCGGCTCTTCTGGTGGGGGAGCTGGAGCCTTCGATCCAGACAGTCTCTGCACAATTAAACGAAAGAGGTGAGCTAAAACTAAGGAGCATAACAGCACAGTACATGCTTCACATGTCGCTTACCGATAACATATCGACTTCAACGACATTTACAGAGGCATGCTCACAGTCAATGATAGGTTCACTAGAAGGAATCCTTCTGCGTTTGTTGCTCAAGTTGGCAGGCACCCTAATTGTACCTCCTACAATCCAAGTAAGAGAAAACTGGTAAGCTATGAACAAAGATTATAAAGCAGCAATCCCTCAACCATCACAGCACAAAACAAACACAAACTAAAATTCAACCATCACAACAGATAAAAAAACTAACCTGACTCTACATCAACCATCAAGGATCTCCGACGTGCATTTCTCGATTTGCTTTTAGCCTGAAATCAAAAAACAAAACTAAATCAGCGAACCTTATACACAGACACATCCGATTCATCACTGCAAAAAAAAAAAAAAACGAGAACATACTTCAGCAAAAGCACTAGCAGATGATTCAATAACATCATCTTCAATAGCATCAACATCAATCGGAGTAGGAACAGGCTGAGGCTCTACAACAGGAGGCACGGTGGTAGGAGCTCTAACAGAAGAAGCAGATGTGCCTTCTTGATCTCCAGGTACAGCATTCAGATCAATCACAGCTTTCCTCCGTCGATTTCCTCGAGGTACGACTCTCACCTCTTGAGTATTCATCTTTCAAGCTCAAAGTAACTCAACCTTTGTACCTATTATTATAAACAAAAAAAACAATCTTAGCTTACTCCCGAGAGGTATTAAACTAAAAGTTCAAATCTTTACAAGTAAAAGAATAAAATTTTCGTAAATAATCTAAGAAATGTAAACACACAGGAAAAAAAAAATTCAAACTTTTGATAAGATGTTTATGTAATTGCCATAAGAAAAAAAATCGATTTTATCAAATTGAAATTTCAGAAAAAAAAAAAAAAAAAAAAAATCAATTTTTCACGTGAATTGATCGAAGCTACGAAAAGAGGAGAGAACAAAATTGAAAGTAAAGAGGATAAACAAATGACTAATTCGATAAAACCGAAGATGATCGTTTCGTAATCAAAAAAAAAAAAAAAAAAGAGAGATTAGGTTTTTTCTGAAAGTGAAGAACCTCTTCGATCAATTCAATTCGATGTTTGGGAAACTCACCGTGAGCCGAATTTTAATTAGAGAAAATCGCCGGAGAGAATTTTGAAACCTAATTAGCTTTTGTGAAATTTAGGGTTTTTGAAATCTTTTTGTAAGGGAGAGAGAGAGAGAGAGGAGGAGGAGACACCAAGGCCAAGGGGATCAAAATTTATCTCGTGTCTTTCTCTCGGGAATTGTATTTTCATACGCCTCTCTTAATAATAATTAAATTTATTTTTTTTTCAAAAAAAAAAGATTATAATAATAATCATATTTGTCATTTATTCTAAATCAAAATAATTAGGAAAAAACCTTTAATTAAATCAAATAACTCTTTATATTTTTTTGGTTATAAATTTACCCAACCATTTTTCATCCGGGTCACCCACTCATGTCTGGATCCAACCAACTACATAAAAAATAAAGAAAAATCTATTTATTTTGAAGTATCCAATTTTATTTTTATTTATTCCTGATTCTTCTTCTCAAAATTTATTTAAAATGGATTTGCATTAACAAATAACATTAGTAGATTAGATTTTAAAGATCAATGAATCTTATGAGGTTTTTAAATGCATATATGTGGATTTTCAAATGCATTTAAAATTATTTTTGATGATTATTATGGATTTTAATGTTTTTCAGTAATATATACAAATAAATAAAAACTACCTATAATGTTATTATACAAGAGGGAAGAGAGAGAGGAGAGAGAAATAAAACAAAACAGATGAAAAAATTTGAGAAAAGTAAGTATTGTGTTTGTTTATATTTTAAAATTAAATGAAAAATTAAAATCTAAAATACTACAAAATCAATGGATATTGAATAGCAATTGTTTTAACCTTATTTTAAACTGCACCACACATATACACAATCTAATAACAAGAGATTTTAATGTACGTATTTTTTTCAAATACATAACTAAATAATTCTTGATTGTAAAATATATCTAATTCAATTAAAATACAACATTTAATAATACCTCCTTAATTTATCTTCCAGACTTATTTTTAAAACATTCGAATTGTGATTTGACATGTTGATTTATAACATAATCGGAATTTTTTGAACTGTTAACTTATTTTTTATTGTTCATCGATATAGAATTTTTTTGTCGACTTTGGCGGATACTCATGGTATATATATATATATATATATAAGTATACCATAAAGAGGGAGGGATACTCATGGTATACTTACTTCATTTTACATTAACTTATCAATAGGATGGAGTTTTTATTCCTAACCATTCGAGCATCTATGAAGCCGAAGATCTTAAACATCCGTCTTAAATTTGATTGTAAGAGCTTGGTCGAAGCGATCAACTCTTCAACACCGTTGCCAGAAATTTATGGCATCCTCGGTGACATCAAAATCAGCATTCTACCTTTTAAATCATTCTCCTGTTGTTAGAGCAGCCATCGCGCAGGCTGGCTCAATTGCAAAACTTGCTCTTTCGACGTACGCATCAAACATTGCTTAAGACTTTATAAAAATTGGGTTGATAACCAAAAAAATATCAATAATATGCTCTCACAGTAAGAACAAAACAAATCGCTAGAGTAACAAAAGTTACATAATCATTTAGCAAAAACCACTTCCTTTGTCTCCATAAGACTGACTGAAACAAAAAAAATCAAAAGAAACCACGCATACGAAAGAGAAGGAAAGGTGTCATCTTCAGTTAGCTTCCCTTTCGGCTCCATGAGGGGAAGCAACAACCCTGCAAATGACAATTTACAATTGACGTCAACTTATATATGATGGATATAGTCAAAATTTGAATGATGATTCGTTTATTATGAGCTTAAAATAATATATTAAAACGTTGATCAGAGATCGAATACCCTTGGTATCCATATAGTTTCAGAAATAAAAACATGGAACCTAATTGAATTACCAAACATTCTACAAATTACCCTGCTTTTTTCTCCCCCTTCATTTACTATTTGCAGAGAAAGGGATTACAAAAAAAAATTTAGATTATAATAACACCTATCTTTTTTTTGTTTTTTGATTAAGAATCAGGGCATGTAACTTAGTCTTTACCCAAACATTTGGACTTGATCTCGCAGAGAAACAACATAAGAAATGTTGTATTATTTTAGTTCTTTTTAGTAGTAATAATATATGTTATTCCTGATATAATTTTATTACAAAGTATACATCTTATATATATGATATATCATTCTAAGTTTTTAACCAAAGAAGATGTGAAAAAATGACATTACTAGTCTAATATGGGAAACATAAGAAGATATATTCTTAGCTAGCATTAATATTCGATATCTTTTCCGTTTACAAGCTAACGACATAATCTTACAGCAATTTAGTCGTGGGACTCTTGTCCTTTGGTCTTTGTAAAAGAATGGATAACACATTAATTAGTTTGTCCCTCAATTTGTCAAATTAATTTTAAAACCAAGTCTTTCATGGAAACATTATAAAGGAGAATAAGTATTTGTGATCTCTACTTTTGATGTGTGGCTGTACTTTCTAATTCTAGTGAATTTTGTTCAAATATTCCTATGAAAATATAGAAATAAAGAAAAGAATAGGTACCTTGGGACTAGTAGAAGGTAATGGTTGGTGGTGTTGGTCGTTGATGGGTCGAGTCGGGGTGCTATGATCGGTTCCATTATAAGATCTCGCGTGGTTTCTATCTTCTTTCACTTTGTCAAAGATGAGAGTGTAACTCTGATTCTCCATGTTCGAACCCGATCCAGGAAACGGTGGAATAGTCGCCACCTAATTGACAAAATACACTTGCTTAGCTATATATAGTGTATTATGAATTGTGACACATTTTTGTAACAGAAAGTGGTGCAAATATCCATACCCTTTCACTACTTTGACCTCTAAGATTGCGTATCGGCCGCACCGGGACATGATCACGTGGTTGCCGCCTATTTGTTTCCGATGGATTTCCGAGTGATCTGCCTCCTCCACCGTATGATTGATGGTTGTACGTTTCTTGTGTGGCCGGAGCTCTAACTCTGTTGTTTCTTTCATTGTGTGCAGGAGACGGTCTGAATTCGTTGTCTTCTCTGCTACTAAACCTTTCCTGCCTAGGTCTTACATTGTGGTTTTGTGGTTGGTCGTGCCTAGAATTTCGATTCTGTGCAAGGTTTGGATTCATTTCTGGATATTCATTCGGGTTAGAGACGTTCATATTCTTCTTGCTCTTGCTCGCTTTTTCGAACACGACGGTGAATGGAGCATCTTCGGTCCAATCTCCGAATTTGGGCACGTGTGGACGATTCTATAACCACAATAAAAACATTTGCAAGAAAAAAGAAACACAAGTATTCTTAGAAAGCTCATATTACACAATACCATATGTTTGAGAGTTATGGACCATATATAGTATACCGTATAAATAAAGGGTTGGTTCACCCTGAAACTTTTATTTTTGGTAAAATGTTAGAGCTATAAACCTTACGGTGGAGGAATTAACAGACAACTCCGTAGAAGGTATTCATAATTTCATTACGTACCGAAACCATATATTGATGTTAAGAAGACGACCATATAAGAATTCCAAATTCATACGAGAAAATGAAAAAAAATGTGAAATATGTCAATAGAGTCAAACATAAGAAAATCTTCTGACGATACTGCAGATTTGGTGATATGACATACTGACGATCTTAAAGTTTTATAGAATCCATAACCCATTTGTAGGTCAAGTATCCAAATATATTAATTTGGTAACTCTCTATTCACATAAAGTAAAACTCGGAGATATAGGGTAGAATAAAAAACAAACAATTATAGAAGAAAAGTTTTAAGATATCAACATAAACAAAAAAAAAGAACTTACTGCCATATTTCTGAATCTCCAGCAGCCAGAAATGAAGAATGTCTTCAATGGCTCTAAAACAAAGAGAGGTTATTGAGAAAGAGGTAAGAGACGTGTATACACGAAAGGCGTTGACAATTCATATAGTCGTTGACTTGTCTTTCTTTTGATTGCGTAGAACGACGACTCCTTCTACGGCGTTGATTGGTCTTCCTTTGCATCCTTAATGATTAACAAAAAACTTTCTAAATTAAATCTCCAAAATCTCGACACTATCAAAACTCTTCCTAAAATATATCTATCCTCTTCCTTAAAAAAAACACAATCAATATAGTTACTAAAAATTTTCTACCTACAAAATATATGTTGTTTCTAAAAATCAACAAATTATATGTATATATATATATATATATCTTTAAACAGATTTTTAATTAAAACAATTTCTATAAAAAAAATCAAACAATTGTATGCAATCATTAAGGTTCTCAAACAATACGACATTAAATGATGACGATACTCTTCTTGCAAGTGTATTTGTATCATAATTAAAAAAAAGAATTACATTAAATGATGGATCTCTTCTTTGGTAAAATAATATTATAAAATAACCAAACCATCTAAATAATATTATAAAATAATAAGCGAATATTGTATGAATTGTAATTTTTTTGCTCATCACGTTGGCTCATATGTAAATAGTCTCTCATATATAAATAGTCCCTTCACCCATAAACGTGAATACGCAAAGCAAAACACAGAAACCGCATACCTACAAACCAATTGAGAGAAAAATGGCTGCTTCATTTGTTTTTTCGAGAGATATATTCGTCCTTACAAGATCTTATGGAGAGTTAATCTTGGCCAATGAAACTTTAAGAATCTTGGTAACCTAATGATAATTTCTATTACTCTCTATTGTTTATATGAAATTATATTGACTCAATTCGTCATTTACAGCTACATGCTTTATGTCAGGACAATACTGGTGAAATATCATTGCTTTTGAAATCATTGGAGAGTTTGCAACTTCTATGCTTGGGGGATCATTTGATGTGGTAATCTCTCTATTATTTAAGTATTTCATTATATCAACCAATTATTATAGGACAAGAAATAATTATTGCAATATCATCCACAAATTACAGATCATGAACTTGATACAAATCTCAGCACCTCTCCGGCTCCCAGCACTTCTACACCGGTGAAGACAACATCTACCCTGCCTGTTATGTCGAATGGCAAAGGGAAGACTAATGACCTGATCCCAATCGCCTCACAACCAAACCCTGCCATTGAGAGCTCTTTGGTCCAAGTTGCTTCTACCTCTGCGTGGGTGCAAGTTAAGAAGAAAGCGATCAAGTCTCCTAGAAACCTAGTCTCTTGCTCTGCCCCGGTGCAATCCAACCCCTTTTGCATTGATATTGGCTTGTATGAAAGTTCATACCGATTGAAGGTCCATCATGTCCAGCCCTGAAGAGAAGCCTCTAACGGTCACAAAGTCTCTAGATCGTTCCATCAAGTGACCGTTGTCGAGCTCAAGCAAGTGGGAACCAAAGAGAAGTCAAATAAGAGTCACATGTGTATTTAAGGAAGAATGTCACTTTCAACAATGTAACTTGTGCATATAATCTTGTAGAGAATATGCTACTTTGTATAGTCTATAATTAGATTGTAACTAGGAACTATTTTGAATAAGAAAAGAGATTATCTATTTCTCCACCATACTCTCTCTCTCGCACTCTTTCTCTAATCTCTCTAATCTCTCTACACTTTACAATTTCCACTCTTCTTCACTCTACATACTCACTTATCACAAGTTCATCCTTTCTACATTAAAACTTACATGGTATCAGAGCAAGACGCTCCTCTCTTTTGATTCTCACACCCACCAAACTCTTATGCACAAGAATTTTTAGTTTGTTTTGTTGAGTTCTCAAAATTTCGTTCTCTTTACCCGTTGGATATTTCACTTAGCCGATGGCCAGTTCATCATGGAGAACACCAAAACCTTGATTGTTCCAGTTACTCTCAAAGGAGAGAACTACTTATTGTGGGCAAGAACCACAAAAACAGCCCTTTGTGGCGGAGGACTTTGGTCCCATATCACTACAAGTGAAGCTCCGAGTAGCAAAACTGCTGAAGATGACAAGGATCTTGTCACCACTAGAGAAGACAAATGGTTTCAAGAAAATCAAGGTGTTCTAGCTATTATTCAAAACTCCCTTGATGCGCCTATCCTTGAGGCCTACTCATATTGTGATACCGCAAAGGATCTATGGGATACACTCCAAAATGTGTTTGGAAATGTCACAAATGTCAACCGCATCTTTGAGATCAAACGTGCCATCAACAACCTCAATCAGGAGGATATGGAGTTCACAAAACACTTTGGCAAGTTCAAATCTCTTTGGGCTGAACTAGAGATGCTTTGACCGGCGATTATTGATCCGGCGGTCCTAAACGAAAGGCGTGAACAAGACAAAGTTTTTGGCCTGCTCTTGACACTAAAACCCTCCTACAATGACCTCATCAAGCACATTTTGAGGTTGGACAAGCTTCCAAGACTTGATGATGTTTGTAACCAGATTCAAAAAGAGCATGGCTCTATTGGGTTATTTGGAGGCAAAGGAGAGCTTGTGACAGCCAACAAGGTGGAGATTGCTACTGCAAACAAAGGATACTTCAAGCATGAAGACAAGAATCCACCATTTTTCGAACATTGTAAGAAAACTGGTCACTTCAAGAGCCAATGTTGGATTCTTCATCCCCATCTTTGTATCAATCGTGGAGGACCAAGTCATGGAGGACCAAGAGCTCACCAAGCAAACATGGTGGGAGAAACACCAACCTTCACACAAAATGGTCATACTCCGGAGGGTAATGGGGCTGCTTTAACGGCGTCTTCGGAGCTGGTGAGGAAGTCGGACCTGGACGCTCTCATCAAAGCCCTCAAAGAGGCGTCCGATAACTCTTATCTCGCCTTAAACCCTACTAAACCTCTTATTATTAACTCTGGAGCTTCTCATCACATGATTAGTGATTCTAAATTAGTTAGTGAAATTAAACCAGCAAATGGAAATGTGATTATAGCTAATGGAGAAAAGGTTCCAGTTAAAGGCATTGGTAACCTAAAATTATTTGATAAAACCTCTAAAGCATTCTACATGCCTAGCTTTACTTCAAATTTGTTATCAGTTAAGAGAGCTACTACTGATTTAAATTGTTATGCAATATTAGGTCCTAACAATGTACATTTTCAGGATTTTGACAGAAGTAGAGTGCTTGGCCAAGGAGTCTCGAAAGATGACCTCTATGTGCTTGAGGATTCGAACCTAGCTCCATCTCTATCTTCTTATTTTAGTTCGATTAATGTTAAGGCTAATAGTGCTATTTGGCATGCTAGACTAAGACATCCTCATTTTCGAGCTTTAGAACTTATGTTTCCAAATATGTCTTTTAAAAATGAAGATTGTGAGGCTTGTATTCTTGGTAAACATTACAAGACTGTTTTTCCTAAGTCTATGACTAATTATGAAAATTGTTTTGATTTGGTTCGTTCAGATGTTTAGACATCTCCCTGCCTATCTAGAGAAAATCAAAAATATTTTGTCACCTTTATTGATGAAAAATCCAAATATACTTGGTTAACCTTGCTTCCTTGAGGCATTCACTAACTTTCAAAATTATATAACTAACCACTATAATGCAAAGATTAAAATTTTGCGATCAGATAATGGTGGAGAGTACACAAGTCATGCCTTCAAACAACATCTCGCCAATCATGGCATTATTCATCAAACAAGCTGTCCTTACACACCACAACAAAATGGGGTTGCTGAAAGGAAGAATAGACATCTCATGGAGGTAGCAAGGGCCATGATGTTTCACGCCAATGTTCCAAAACGTTTTTGGGGAGATGCCGTGTTAGCCGCATGCTATCTCATCAATCGAACACCTACCAAGATTCTGCAAGACATCTCACCATTTGGGGTATTGAACAAAGAAAAACCAATTTTTGATCACTTACGAGTCTTTGATTGTGTATGTTATGTATTGAGACCAAGTGAGCAGCATGACAAGCTTGACACAAAGAGTATCAATAGTATGTTTATCGGCTACTCTACCACGCAAAAAGGATACAAGTGTTATGAGCCGGACACAAAGCAAGTTCTCGTATCACGTGATGTTAAATTTGTGGAATCAAAGGGATATTATGATGAGAATAATTGGGATAACATCAAAGACTTGACTACATCTCCATCCGATCGAGCCAACAACCTCCAGATTATCCTTGAGAAGCTTAGGGTGGAAACTACTCGAGACAGACCAAGCTCATCAGAGTCAACATCACCTACAACGCCTATGCAAGACAGATGCACCACTCAACAATCACCCCTAACTGATGACCCCAATCTTGGTACTCAAACCGAAAGCATACCGTCACCGTCCCACGATGAAGCTGATGACTCCGGTGAAGCTGAAGATGTATGATAACTCTCTAATTTATATGTTTTTAGCATCCTTTTTTGTCCATGTTTTGCATTTTTCATACCTCTAACTCAGCATTTTTAGGTCATTAACTGTAGGAATTCACTTTTAGACCATTTAGGGTGTTGCATTTTTGAATTTGCATGTTTTGGATGAAAACAGGTGCTAAAGAGCCAAAAATGGGGAAAAACAAGGACAAACCCGAGCATGTACTCGAAGGAGCCATCAAGCTGAAAGAACAAGTCCGAACCCCAACACGATCGAGGAGGATCCAAGAGCATGAAGAACAACCCGAATATCCACCCGAGGAGTAACCCGACTTCACCCTCGTGTACCCCATCGAGTAGACCATCGGGCAGGTCTGGGAAGCTAGGTCAAAAGGGTTTCCATATATAAACCCCCTCCTCTCCTAGCTCGCAAACGAGCACGCCGCAGACCCTCAAACTAGAGAGCGAGAGCTTCTGTGAGAGAACTGAGCGACTCAAACATTTTTCCTTTTGTTTTTACATTTTCTTTCATAGTTTTTATAGATTTCTATCTTGTACTCCTTCTACTCTATTCTACCTTTTAATATAATGCAATTTTCATTCTTAATCGTTGTTTTGTTTCTTGTTATTATGTCCGAGTAGTGTAGTAAAGTTTCTAGGGATGGGATAGATGATTTTGTGTTCTTGATCGATTAGGATGTCTTAGTTTGATTGTAAATGATTGATAGATTTCCTTCTAGGTTGGTGTTCTTAATGATGTCAACAGACCGAGAGGTTGAGATTAGATTTAGGGTGTTTTACCACCGAGAGGTGTAGATGAGATGCTTGAATCAACCAATGCTAGAGGTCTACTCGACTCTGAGTAAGAGATTAGATGAGTTTGAGTTTACTGACAATAATGAATTGATCTTAATGTCTGCTTGGTCATGTTTCTCCAACGAGAGTTGGGTATGGAAGTGACCAAGGTTGATTGTTGCTAGTGCGAGAGTGTGGTGATAAAGTTTTAGAGATTTATTGTCTAGGAAATAATTGCTTGAGGCATGTAAGGCATATGTACTGGTCAAGAATACTTAGGATTCGATTACCCCATCCTTAGAAGCTTTCGTATTTTAATTGTTTGCATTTTCTTTCATTACTCGATCACTTACCCGATCAGGTACACGATAACCTGTATCGAGTAATACCTCGAGCTGTTCATATCCCATTTTCTTACTCGATCACCCCACCCGATCCTGTACTCGATTTCTTGCATCGAGTGCTTAGGTCGTGTGGTTTCTTTGTTTATATTCTTGTCTTTCATTCATTTTAGGACTGTTAGAACAAAAATCCTATCTGCTTGGCTTGACTTATAATGTTCTGATCATATCCTTCCTGCTAGCAATAGACAACCATTTGGATTGATAACCCTTTGTACTACAACTGCATAGGGAATTGATACCCTGGGTGAAAACATGTCTATCAATGTATCAACCGCTGATGAGGATGATGTGAGTGAAGTTCCGGAGGCTATAGTTACCTTACGCAGAAGCGAACGTCTTAAGAAGGTGTCACAGGTCTACTACAACAATGTTGCCATAGCTCACCCTATCCAAGCCGTCTGCACTCTTGCACATTTTTCATTGGATCATCAGGCGTTTCTTGGTAACATTGACAAGCATTGGATCCCACAAATCTATGATGAAGCCAAAGAGCAAAAAGAATGGCGAGACGCTGTAAGTGCTGAACAATCGGCCATGGAGTCTAATTGCACATGGGATGAAGCTGACCTCCCTAAAGGCAAGAAAGTCGTGACATCACGCTGGATCTTCACTATCAAGTACAAGAGTGATGGGGAGATCGAACGATATAAGGCGCGGCTTGTCGCAAGGGGATTTACACAAATAAATGGGGAGGACTATTGAGATACGTTTGCACCAGTTGCGAAGCTTCATACAGTTCAAGTGGTTCTCTCCTTGGCAACAAACCTGGATTGGGAACTGTGGCAAATGGATGTTAAGAATGCATTCTTACAAGGAGAACTTGAAGATGATGTTTACATGAGACCCCACCAGGCTTAGAAGACACCATTGGTCTAGGAAAAGTATCCAAACTCAACAAGGCTATCTATGGTCTCAAACAGTCTCCAAGAGCATGGTACCATAAGTTAAGCACCACCTTACTTGAGAGAGGATTTCACATATCGGAGGCTGACCATACTCTATTCACATTGCCAAGCGACAAAGGTATTGTAGTCATTCTCGTCTATGTTGATGATATTATCATCACAGGGAATGACAAGGTAGGAATTCAAAACACAAAAGATTTTCTCAAATCAGTTTTTGATTTTAAAGATCTAGGACAACTCAAATATTTTCTTGGAATTGAAGTTGATAGTTGTGAAGAAGGATTATTCCTATCACAAAGGAAATATGCTCTTGATCTTTTGAGTAAAGCAGGGAAACTTGGATCAAAATTCAGTCTCAACACCACTTGAAGAAAACTACAAAGCAGGAGGAAAGGGGGAGCTTGATGCAGCTCCATTCAAAGATGTCAAACAATATCGACGCCTAGTAGGTAAACTCATATATCTTACTATCACACGGCCTGATATTTGTTTTGCTGTGAACCATGCAAGCCAACACATGCAAAATCCGACTATACACCACTGGAACATGGTGAACCGGATACTCATATACATCAAGAGCTCACCGGGACAAGGCATTTAGATGGGACGCAATTAGAGTACTGAACTTGTGGGATATTGCGATGCTGACTATGCTGGAGACCGTGAAGACCGTCGTTCAACAACTGGCTACTGCACGTTCCTTGGAGGAAACCTAGTCACATGGAAAAGTAAGAAACCAAAGGTGGTCTCACTATCAAGCGCTGAAGCCACGTATAGGGCCATGAGAAAACTCACTACTGAACTTATATGGCTCAAAGCTCTACTAAAGGATCTTGGAATCAAATCATCAAAGGCAATCACAATGCACTGTGAAAAAGAAGCCGCCATCCATATATCAACAAACTTGGTGTTCCACGAGAGGACCAAGCATATTGAGGTTGATTGTCACAAAGTCCGAGAACAAATCAAGCTTAGAGTTGTTTTCCCATGTCACACTGAAAGCTCAGAACAGTTGACTGATGTACTCACCAAAGCTGCCAGTCCACGAGTCTGTGAGTACATTCACGACAAGCTTGGTCTTAAAGATCTTACTCGGCCATAAGTTGCCAACATGGCACCTACACTCTTTTTCCCTTATGTATAGTTTTTCCCAAGTGGTTTTCTATACTAAGGTTTTTAATGAGGTGGGTGTTCATGAGTCCAAGCTTGATCGATGCTCTTGATCAAGCTTGAGGGGGAGTATGAAAGTTCACACCACCATCCGTACGTCTGTACAACACTCGAGATGGACCGTCTGTACCGATTGAAGGTCTATCATGTCCAGCCTGAAGAGAAGCCTCTAACGGTCACAAAGTCTCTAGATCCTTCCATCAAGTGACTGTTCTCGAGCTAAAGCAAGTGGGAACCAAAGAGAAGTCAAACAAGAGTCACATGTGTGTTTAAGGAAGACATGTCACTTTCAACAATGTAACTTGTGCATAGAATCTTGTAGAGAATATGCTACTTTGTAGAGTCTATAATTAGATTGTAACTAGGAACTATTTTGAGTAAGAAAATAGATTATTTCTTTCTCCACCATACTCTCTCTCTCAAACTCTTTCTCTAATCTTTCTAATCTCTCAACACTTTAGGATTTCCACTCTTCTTCACTCTACATACTCACTAATCACAAGTTCATCCTTTCTACATTAAAATTTAAGCTTGGACTCATTGCAAGCTGAACCTGGATTCGCAGGTGATAAAAGCCTTGACCCCGGCTCCTTCGATGTCTAATCCTCGGATGATGATGCAGCTCCTGATGTAGATGAGGCTCAGTTCTTAAGAATTTTCTCACAGCGACAACAAAGGTATGCTCGGGGCAAGGGCCCCAAATCAAACTAATCGATGTGTATTGATGTTTTTTGTTGGAATGTACGAGGTTTTAATAAATTAAACTACCGCAACGGATTTAAGGATTGGTATAAGGTTAACCAAACTCTTTTTGGAAGTCTATTAGACTCACGTCAGCCAAGCAAAGCAGCAGAAGTTTATAAACGCCATTCTGCCTGGCTGGTTTTTTTATGACAACTACAGTTTTTCTGAGCTAGGGAAGATTTGGATAATGGGCATCCTAGTGTCAAGGTGTCCATCATCTCCAAATCTCTCCACTGATCTCTTGTATAGCGGTTCTCCCGAATGATCAGTCAGAAATAGTTGTCTCTTTTGTCTATGCATCAAATAACGAGTTATCTAGACGATCTCTCTGGGCTGAGCTATGTAATGTGGCTTTGGACCCATATGTTTTTGGGAAACCTTGGGAAGTCTTTGGTGACTTCAACCAAACGCTAGACCACTCAGACTCCTCTATCTCCCTAAATCCAAATGTTGACCTTCCCACCAGGTTGTTTCGAGAGTGTCTGCTGAATGCTGAGCTTGCTGATCTCACTTATCGAGGCTGTTCTTTTACTTGGTGGAATAAGCAAATTGAAAACCCTATAGCTAAAAAGCTAGATAGAATGCTAGTGAATGAAGACTGGTATCTCAAATTTCTAACTTCCTTCGGCCTGTTTGATCAACCAATCTTCTCTGACCACTCGCCCTGTTGCATTACCCTTAACCCCGCAACTCAGAGGCAACATAAATCTTTCAGGTTCCACAACTTCTTCCTGTCCAACCCTAACTTCATTCCTCTGATTGCGGATCAGTGGTACAGCTTAATTTATGTTGGCTCTGCAATGTTTCGGTTGGTCAAAAAGCTAAAAGTTCTGAAGAAGTGCATACGAGTCTTCAGTAGGGACAATTACTCTGATCTGGAGAAAAGAGTTAAAGAGGCGCATGCTGAAGTCCTTCTTCTCTAACAGAAGATTCTCACTGATCATAATCCTTCTATTGTAAATCTGGAGAGAATAGCAAATGATAAGTGGCAAACACTCCTTCAGGCTGAGGAGTCTTTTTCTGCTAGAGGTCTCGAGTTACTTGGTTGAAAGAGGGTGATCTCAACACATCCTACTTTCACCGCATGACTTATGCTAGACAGGCAATAAACCATATCCATTTCATGATTATAATAATGGGAACAGAGTTGAATCGCAGAAGGATATTCATGAGCAATGTGTCCGCTACTATTCCTCCCTGCTTGGTGGTCCTGAAGATCCCGCTCAGTTTGATCTGACGGATATTGCAAGTCTGCTAACTTTCAGATGCTCCTCCGCTCAACAGGATATGCTGGCAGGAGACTTCTCTCCTGAAGACATCAAGGCTGCTGTTTTTTCTCTACCAAGAAACAAGGCCTCGGGACCAGACGGGTATCCAGCTGAGTTCTTCCGATCCTATTGGCACATTATCAGGCCTGAATTCATTGATGCAGTCAGAGAATTTTTCTGATCAGGTCAGATGCTGCAGCAATGGAATGCTACTACCATAGTACTTATCCCAAAAATCCCAAATGCTGTTTCTACCTCCGACTTCAGACCAATTTCCTTGTGCAACACCGTGTATAAAGTGATCTCGAAGCTCATAGCCGGCAGACTTCAAGCTCTCTTGCCATTGGTAATCTCTAATGCCCAATCAGCTTTCCTTCCCGGCCGCCTCCTTGCTGAGAATGTGCTTTTAGCATCGGAACTGGTCAATGGTTACAGTAGGAAGAACATTGGCCATAGGGGAATGCTTAAAAGCCTTTGACTCGGTGAAATGGGACTTCATCATTGCTGCAATGTAAGATCTTCATTTCCCTGAGCGCTTCATATCTTGGATCAGACAATGCATCTCCACTCCAAACTTCTCCGTTTCTGTCAATGGTGTTACCTCTAGATATTTCAGAAGTTCGAGGGGGCTTCGCCAAAGAGACCCAATCTCTCCCTACATCTTCGTTATAGCCATGGAGGTCTTCAGTGGGTTAATGAGGTCAAGCTTTGCACCGGGTAATGGGCCTCAAAATAATTATCCTGGTGTATTTTTTTTTTGTTTAAAAGTCCTTCAACATTTTTCCAAACGGAAAAATCAGACTTATATTTTTGTTTCCTTATGTATACATTAAAAATTTATACTTTTAACCTTAAATAACTGTAAAAAAAAAATCAAAAAACAAAATGAACACATCTTAATCTTAAATAACAGTAAAATATTTTCAATAATTATAATATGCGTATAATAAGTTTAAATTTTTGGTTTTTATATAAACAAAACTTTGTAATTTTGTAAAATATATATATATATATACACTAAATTTTAGTTCAATCCACCCTATGTTAGTATAATTTGATAGACTTAACACACAATATACTTATTTTCATATTAAAATAATCTACATATTAACCAAATTTAGATTCAATATTCATTTTTACCCGCATATACGCCCATAGTTAAAAATAATTGAATTCTATATAAAAATATAAAATAAGACATCCCAAAATTATTGTCTCACTTTGTGCCAAATAAGTTCAACGAAAATGAAGTTTACGAGTCACTTCATTCTGGAGAAGACTATCTAGCTCTTTTTTTTAAGGTTCACTTATCCTTCAAATACATGTAATCTCAATCGGAGAAGATATACCCAAAACGCTTTTATGTAGCATAGATCCTTTTAATTCTTACGTTAGATTATGCGTTCTGATTGGTGAGAGAGGATATATTGCTATGGGAATTCTGGAGCAGAGCACTGTGGCTGATGTACTCGCTATGTCTCGGCGGCGAACACACAGACATACTCTGTTCCAATCTGTCGAGGAAGAACTTCTGAAATATAGGCAAGCAAGCGTACCTGCGGACCATGACATCTCTCTGTGGAAGAGTTCAGATGGAGCTTATAGGAACAAATTCTCAACCAGAGATACTTGGTACAACATCCGTGTGATTCGTCCCATAATGGAGGAACACAAAGTGATTTGGTTCAAACATGCCACCCCCAAATAAGCCTTCCTCACTTGGCTAGTGACAAGAACCGACTTGCCACAGGCGAAAGAATGCAGCCACTAGAACCAGCCAGTTAACACAGGTTGTATTTTTTGCAGAAATCATTTGGAGACAAGAGAACACCTGTTCTTCCAATGACCCTTTTCAGCGCAGATATGGGAGGCATTAGTGCAGAAGCTTCTCTCCGACAAGTTCACAAACCGTTGGCAAGATGTTATGACGTTACTAGCTGGGCGCGCTCTGGACAAGACCAAGCGATTACTTGTGGGCTATGCTTTTCAAAATACGATCCATTTCCTTTGGCGGGAGAGAAATGATCAACGGCACGGAGAGACACCTTTCCCAGCCGAGAAGATTGTGAGGCTTATAGACAAGAATGTTCGCAACCGTTTAAATACAATAAAGGATGGTGGAGACTTGAGCATCCGACTTTGGTTTGAAACAAGATTTGATTAAATATGATATGTGTTCTTAAATGTTTAAAAACATTTCCAATCCAAGATTTGTAAAATGTTTATTTTTCTTTGAATATAATTTAACATTAAATTCAAAAAAAAAAAAAAATCTTACGTTAGAATCTCTTAATCATTTTCAACTTTTTGGTTCCATGTTACCTGTTTAATGACATATTCAGTGAAAAATTTCCGTTGTAGGTTCCACAAAATCTCCTGCAAAATATATTGAAAACATTGGTGGAGAATTTTACGAAAATTCTAAGTCACTAAAGCTCAGAAAGAATCTTAAACACAATAGCAAAGTGGATACTGTAATGATAAATAATAGTAGGAAAACATAATCGTTGTGATGAACCATCATTTGTAATTAACATCCTCGTCATAAACCAATTTTCATTTTGATGGTGTGAGCCCTTTAATGTTTCTCAGATTTTGGGGTTGACTTTGATAACTTGTGTTATACATTTACAACCACCAGCTTTTAGGGTTCCATGCTCACTCTAGGTTTGTGGGTCTTCCGCGTCCCATGTTAAGTGTACTACTCCTCTTTACATTTATTTTTCTCTCACAATACGGAAAAATAGTTTCATGTATGTCATCCACCTTTAAATATCCTGAAACTCAAATAAACTTAACTGTATAGTTTCTCAAAATGACATATGGAGAAGATAAATGCATCTTGATGATGATATATATGTATACATATAGTCAATCTATGATTTCAGTTTCTCAACATGCACCACAATCTTTTTAAAATTGGAGTACTACACCATCTCTCTTATTCAATTTTTTTAAAAGAGTGGGCATGGGGGTAGAGTAGAGACCATTGATTAATTTCATTAAAAAAAAAACTGTTCAACTTCATCAAAAAAAAAAAAAAAAAAAAATAATGCAACTTACTTATTGCATAATTAATTTTTGAATAATTAATTTCATTAAAAAAGTAATTAATTATTCATTTTTTCTCCAAGACAAAAGAATGAAGAAAAACAGAGATGCAACTTACCAATTGCATCGTCATCTCTCTTAAAAGTAAATCAAAAACGACAAAATTGCGTCTGTTGCTTTTACAAAGGGCATCATCAGTAGTTTAGACTTAAGAGTAGAGTTCACTCTTAATCCTTAAGTTTTTACATAATTAATTAGCACACAACCATTGATCTCCCCTTCTCTCTCCCTCTCTCCTTCTACCTTTTATGCTTTCTACTGAATTTTTCTCAGATCCTTCTTCACTCTTCACTTTTCACTCTTCTTCTTCGATTTCTTAGCTTTAACTCTTGTCTTAGTCCTCCTCTCCAATTTATGATTTCTTGGTGGTATCAAGAATGAGTGACCCAGTTCTTGAAAAAGCAAATGGGTTTTAGATAACTTGCTTGCTTTCTCCTATCTGGGATTTGGTTTTAGTTTCATACCCAAGTAGCCAAAACTAGTAGACAAGAGTTAGAAATTAGGGCTTTAAGGTTTTACATTCTTGGTGAATTGTGTTAAAGGAACAAACTTTAGGGGAAAATTTCATAACATGATTCAGTTACTGTTTATGGTTCTATTTGTGGAAGGTGCGATTGCATTCTTACTGTTGATAAAGATTGGTCCTTTGAGAGAGCTTGTGATTAAAAGCCTTGACCAGATGAAGTTGGGTAAAGGTCCTGCCACTGTGAAAACCATAGCTGGAACTATGTCTGTTATTCTCTTCTCCAATCTCATGAGCATTGTCAAGATCCAGAACAAGGGTTCAAAGCTTGGCACTATGTCTCCTATGGATCAGGTTCTTTGGAGAACACACTTGCTTGAAGCTTCTTTAATGGGTCAGTTTCTCTCTTTTGGATTTAAAAAAATTTGAACTATATTGCTTTGTTGATTTATTGTTGTCTTAGCTGTTAGCTTCTAGATTAGTTTGTATCTTGGCTGGATTGTGTTCTGATGATAATCTAGCTGTTGTCCTTGGTTCATGGCTTTTAAGGCTGATTCAGCTTTTACTGAGTTCATATAGGCTATGAGGGATGATCTGAATAATACAAACTCGCAAGCTTAAGTTGAGTAAGCACCTATATATATATATGTTATGAGTAAGAGTTTGTATACCAGTTGAGTGGATGGTGGCCTCAATGTATCGAACCACTGTGACTGTGTATACATATCACACGTATGAGTATCTCTATAGTAGTATCTGAGGCTCTGTTCTGCTAGTGTTCACTAGATTTCAGAAGCTGCCTCCGTAGGTTGATGAATTTGGAACCTGAATACTGATCTTGATTTGTGGATTACAATCAAGAATACATGACTATATAATACTAACAGGAACTGATTTGCTTATGTTGTAATTGAGGTTGATGCATTCTCTTATCAATACTTCATTTGGTCTTTCTAAATCTTCCTTTTGGGCTTAAAAAGGGTCTTGAAAGTGTTGAGCTTGTTGCAGGAGTCGTACTTTTTCTCGGCTTCATAATTGACAGAATGCATCATTACCTCAGAAAGCTAATCAATTTAAGAAGCAATGTTGGGTCATCGAAAGAAGAACTTGAAGAGCTCCAGAAAGAAAGAACCGAACTGAAGGAGAAAGAGGAGAAAGCATCCAAGGAAATCAAGAAGCTTCAAGAAAATTTGTCATCTATTCTAGAGAGACTTAAGAAAGCAGAAACCGAGTCCAAAGAGAAAGAGAAGAAACTCGAAACCGCTGAAACCCATGTCGAGGCACTTCAGAAACAGTCTGCAGAGCTGCTTCTAGAGTATGATAGATTGCTAGAAGATAACCAACATCTCCAAAGCCAAATCTTGGGGAAAACGAAGAGCTGATGTTTTAAAATTTGTCTGGTGTCATTAAACAATGGTGAAGAAGAGAGTTTATGGAGTATTACTGCAGTTGCATGAATTCTTGCAACATTTTTGCTTTTAGTATATGGATATATTGATTGTCTTTTGAAACTGGTTCTTGTTTCTTCTCAACTCTTTGGAATGTTTTGTCGACAATTACATCAATATCCATGTTGAGTATGACAAAAAAAACAGAGCTACGAAGATTCTTTAAATTGGTAGACACATAAGAATCATATTGTATGTATAATAAATGTATTAAGCCGGTTGGTCAAGATCTTTCTCTTCCAACATATATGATCCCTGAGACTACGCCAAGTCCCAAAACTAGGAGTTGGCATTTGGACCACTTTTTTATTCGATATAGTTCAGGGTTTTTGGGTCCAAACTCCCTTTTTTTGTGGAAGATGACATGAAAATGGGCTTGGTCTCATATGATTGAAACAGAGTATGGACCTTGGGAGCTATCGCCTCCGAACTCGTGTGTCAGGAAATTAGTTTGTTGGCAGAATGTCAAATTCAACTAAAAAATAGATGAAATACATTCACATTTTCCGGTCATATTTTCATACAAGACCCTAAATTTCTTATCTTTTCTCACAAAAATCTTTCAAAGTCATTAAGACAACACTACATACTATAGATAAATTTATGGTCTGTGTTCCCGAGTTTTAAACATCTTATAATAACTTGGCAATCTTTAACAAGTATTTTGGTTTGTTTTCTTTATTCGAGAGTCAGAAAATCCTCAAAAAAAAACACTGTACTCTATCTCAACAACTCGTGCTACTGGAGTCACAATAGAAGATTTGTTGAGCCCTGTTGTGAAAACAGCTACCATGGCCATATCGAGGCCACACATACTATATATGTCAAAGTCTCAAAGGAAATTTTCAATGGAGTCTACTCTAACATATACTCCCTCCATTTTATAATATAGGATGTTTAGAGAAGTATTGTTGTTTCATAGTATAGGATGTTTCCAACTTTATATGCAACTTTTAGATTAAATTTATATTTTTTATTATGCAGACTTGTTTATGATTGGTTAAACTTTTTAAAAGTAATTATTTCTTAATATGCGTATTTTCACTAAAACATCATATATTTTGAAACGGAGAGAATATATAATAAAGCCTTACACACCCTAAGAGCAAGCGGGAAAATGGCCATTTCATACCCGTACACACTCCGAAAGTGCGAATTGCTATCGAAAATGCAAGTGGGAATCCACGTGTGTATTGACTGCCATCGAAAAAGTTCGAACCCACAACCTCTTCCGTATTTAGCATAGGACTTAACCAGTTTATCCCACAACAATTTTCGAAAGAATCATATAAACTTATTAATATAAACCTAAGGTAGCATCCATCGAAATCGAAAAAAATTGTGGAAATCCCCACAACCATGGGTCGAACCCATGTATTCAGATATAAACCTATAAGGTATCTAACCAACTGATCCCACAACAATACTCGGTTATAACACACAGATTTATCTTTATAAACCTAGAAGGTATCTAAGTCCCAATTAAATGAATTTGAATTGGGAGAAAAATAAAAATCCTAGGGTTCTTCTTCTATCAAATATAACTGATAAATTTATAAATTTATATTTAAACTATAAATTTATAATTTATAACTGAAAATTAAATATAAATTTATAAATTAAATATAACTGAGAATATATTTATAAATTTATAAATTATCAGTTAAAAGAAATGTTTAAAGTTTAAAGTTTAAGGTTTAAGGTTTATAAATATTTCATATAATTTTTAAATATAAATTAATTTAATTTAAATATAAATATATTCTCAGTTATATTTAATTTATAAATTTATATTTAATTCTCAGTTATAAATTATAAATTTATAAATTTAACAGTTATACAAATTTATCTTCATATTCTCAGTTATAAATTATAAATTTTTAAATTTATCAATTATATTTGAGAGAAGAAGAAGAACCCTAGGATTTTTATTTTTCCCCCAATTCAAATTCATTTAATTGGGACTTAGATACCTTATAGGTTTATAAAGATAAATTTGTGTTATAACCGAGTATAGGATACCTCTCTATCTGAGTATGTTTATATGGAGTTTATATGAATAAGTTTGTGATTCAAAGTTGTTGTGGGATAAACTGTTGTCTTATGCTAAATACGGATGTGTGTAACCACCAATGTGTGGATATTCCACATTTTTTTCGAAAAACAAAATGACGTCGTTTTGCATTTTCGATGGCAGTAATACACACATGGGGCATCTTTAACGGTTAACTTAAATCCGTTAACGTTGTGAAATTGGCTCAATTTTGTGAGTACATGTATGAAATTTGAAATGTCTTAGGGTACATGTATAAATTTGCAATTTGTATAGGTAGTTTTATGTGTATATGAAATGGCCATTTCGAAAGTTGGTTATACCTTTGGGATGTGTTCAAATATTTTAATAATAAATGAATAAAAATTTAAAGTTTTAATCCCAATTATTCCTGATCCGTGAGACTATTAGATACTCACATTTATTGATCGAAAAAGATCCAATGATTTCGACTATCTTGGCTTTCAAAAGTAGTAACAAGCATCTTGCAATCTCGGCAACAAAAATCGGAATTACCGTGAGAATTGAAGGTTTAGTCATCCGTGATGAAATGAAATGACGTATAACATGAGTTGCTCCTGTGAGGTGGTGATATGTTATTTGCTTCACTGAATCGTGTTGATATGAAATTTGCTCTTGCCTTGTCACATGTAAGCAAACATTGGTTCATATCTTGTCTGATTGGGATTCAATCATATCATTTTAAAGCACAATTTAAAGAATGATTTCAAAGTCTATCCAAAAATATTCCTGATCCATAAAGTGTGTTAAAGTTGTAATCCCAGACTAAGAGCCACAGACATTGGTATCACAGACAACGTGTCAATAATGTATTGGTTTTGTTTGTTTTTCCCTTTTTTTCTTCATTTGCTCCTCTCTCTCTCTCTCGATACAAACCAAGAACACACTCTGCTGCTTCGTGAAAAGCCCTTTGTTAATTGGATCAAGGGTCCCAATTTGATGTTGAATTTGATTATGTGAACAAAATCTAGGAATCGATTTTGAGTTTTTCCATATAACCCAGAAAGAGAAGAGACAAATTCGCCGATGAAGGAAGCGGAGAAAGATTTGCTTCTTTCTTTATCTCAGGTACATCTTTGTTAATCTGTTGTTTGTGGAATTGTGCGTTAACGAACGAAGATTGGTTTTATTTTTAAGGTATTGAGAGAGATACAATCTTGGATTAGCGAAATTGTAAGTGATTCGATGGCTGTGTTCATTTCATCGTAAAAGAGAAGAAAACTTTTGCTTCAGACTTCTGGCATTGAAAATAACTTTTGCTTCATCATCTTGAGTTGCCTCTTGTTTTGGTTTTGTTTTAAGTCTTGTTTGGTTAATGTTTTAAGTCTTCTTCTCTTATGTTTTAAGTAATGTTCTGTTCTGTTCTGTTTTGACTTTTGAATATTATTTTGTTAAGTCGTCTAATGTTTCTAGTATTTTCAAGGTATCATAATTCATTACAGTATTAATGTGATTTAGATGTGTGAGATTCATCTTTCTTGTTCTAACACCGCTTTTATATGTTTTCCTGGAATTTCTTTGATAAATATTTGAATTCTGCAGTGTGATTTGTTGGACTTGCCAGCCGTAGAACAATTCTGCAGTGTGATTTAGATGACTTCTTTCTTAATTTGGAATCTTGAATCTTTATTTTGGTTTTTGAAACCTGTAGGTATCAGTATCGTGACAGAGTCTTTCATCGCTTCCCCATGATCACTGATTAATATTGTTCTATCAATGCCAACAGCTGCTTGAATGATACGGATCCCGTTAAGTGATCTGCAACACAATGTACCTCCAATGAACTCAAACTTTTTGACTATTTAGACCAAACTGAATCATCAGAGAAATGAGTAACCTGATTGGTCGAGGCTGCCAAGAGTCTTGATATTGATCAAGAGAATAAGCCTAAGGCAGCCATGGCCGTCCGTACAACCAAACAATAAGGCCGAGTCATCTAAGTGTGTAAGGATAATGAGGAGGCCTGCCTTTCTTAGGCCCATGAGAAGGCTCTAGAATGTCGCTTGTAGCCGTTAGAGAGGAGGAACAAGTGGAGTCACGGGTTATGTTGTGTTTAAGGAGACTAGGACGGGTCACTATCATCGTTGGGATTAGTTCTATCTCTCTCCTTGTCCCTATCACTTAGATGATCGGTTGGTAGAGGGTGTAGCCCTAATTTTCCTTTGATATTTATAGGCTTTAGCCTACATTGTAATATGTATTCTTATGGAATAAGAAACTAATCTTTTCTTCTTCCTCATTCTCTTTGTCTACCGAAACTTATCTCCAATCTCTTGATTCTCTCCTTTATTCTACAAAGTCTAACATGGTATCAGAGCAAGTTCTTCGATTCTTTACAGTCTAATCTCATTCTTCTACTCGTTTCTACACCCTCTAGTCTCCCTCTCTTCTTTTCTTCTCACTCGCATTTCTTTTATTCTCCGGGTAAAAGCTTTATCCATCGGTCCATAGAAATCCGACCATGGAAAACGCCAAGCCCATCGTTTCACCGATTGTCCTAAAGGGGACAAACTACTTGCTGTGGACAAGAACCACAAGAACCGCCCTTGGAGGTCGTGGCCTTTGGAGTCATGTCGAGTCCGACTATGTCCCAAAGCAAAACCCCAAAGGAGAAGATGCTTCCGAGGCGGAAGCGGAGGAAGAGAGCGAGAGGAAGGCCAAATGGTTCCAAGAAGACCAAGTTGTCCTATTTGTTCTCCAAAACTATCTGGACACGCCTATCCTTGAGGCCTACTCATACTGCGAGACGGCCAAGGAACTGTGGGAAACACTTAAAGGCGTGTATGGTAATGTCTCTAACATGACTAGAGTCTTTGAGGTCAAGAAGGCCATAAATGACCTTAACCAAGATGATGTGGAGTTCACTAAGCATCTTGGTAAGTTCCGTGCACTATGGTCCGAGCTTGACATGTTGCGGCCAAGTACACTTGAGGCAAGTGTGCTAAACGAAAGGAAGGAGCAAGACAAAATCTTTGGACTCCTCCTTACCTTGAACCCATCCTTCAATGACCTCTTGAAGCACATCCTAAGGGCAGAGAAGCTTCCCTCCTTTGAAGATATTTGCTCCCAAATTCAGAAAGAACAAGGATCCCTTGATTTGTTTAGCGGTAAGGGGGAGCTTGCTACGGCCAACAAAGGAGTGTACAAGCAAGAGGAGAGGAAGGTGTGGGTATGCGACCACTGCAAGAAGCGGGGTCACCTGAAAGACAAATGCTGGGTTCTCCATCCTCATCTCAAGCCAGCCAAGTTCAAAGCCAACCTCTCAAAGGAAGCGGTTAGCGACAAAGGAGTCGGATCATCAAAGCAGGTAGATGAGGTGGCCATGACCGCAGCCTATGGAGATGTGGTGAGGAAGTCAGACCTTGAGGCTCTCATCCGCTCCATTGCTTCACTAAAGGAGTCTGGTATCTCTTTCTTTACCTCTAAGCCTAGTAAATCGCTTGTTATTGACTCGGGGGCTTCACATCATATGATTAGTAAACCTAGGTTAATTGATAACATAAAACCGGCTTTAGGGAATGTTGTTATTGCTAATGGAGATCAAATACCAGTAAAAGGGATAGGGGACTTGAAACTTTTTGATAAAACCTCAAAAGCTTTCTTTATGCCTACATTTACCTCCAATCTTCTATCGGTTAAGAGGGCCACAAATGACTTGAATTGTTATGCAATTTTTGGTCCTAACAGTGTTCATTTTCAGGATATTGAGACTGGAAAGGTTCTTGGAGAAGGGCAAGGGAGTGGAGATCTCTATGTCCTAGAGAAAACCGATCCAAATTTATCTTCTATTAAGTCTTGTTTTGTTGTTGATTCGAATATGGTGTGGCATGCTAGGCTAGGCCACCCTCATTCGCGTGCTTTAGGATTAATGTTTCCTAATATTTCTTTTGATAATTCTACTTGTGAACCTTGTATTCTTGGAAAACATTGCAAGTCTATCTTTCCTAAGTCAACTACTATTTATGAAAATTGTTTTGATTTAGTTCACTCAGATGTTTGGACATCACCATGCCTATCTAGAGATAATAACAAGTATTTTGTGACTTTTATTGATGAAAAATCAAAATATACTTGGATTACCTTATTACCTTCTAAAGATAGAGTGTTTGATGCCTTTGTCAACTTTCAAAATTATGTGACTAATCATTTCAATGCTAAACTTAAGGTACTTAGGTCTGATAATGGTGGAGAATACACAAGTTGCAAGTTCAAATAACATCTTTCCAAGCATGGCATTCTCCATCAAACTAGTTGTCCCTACACGCCACAACAAAATGGTGTGGCCGAGAGAAAGAACCGGCATCTCATGGAAGTGGCGCGAGCAATCATGTTCCATTCTAGTGTTCCCAAACGATATTGGGGTGATGCTGTGATGACCGCATGCTACCTAATCAACTGGACACCAACCAGAGTTCTTCATGACTTAGCTCCATTTGAAGTACTAAACAAATTTAAACCATCTCTTGATCACTTACGCGTTTTTGGTTGTGTTTGTTTTGTGTTAGTACCAGGAGAACAAAGGAGTAAGCTGGATGCCAAGAGTACAAAGTGCATGTTCATCGGCTACTCCACCACACAAAAGGGGTACAAATGTTATGATCCGGCCACAAGTCGACTTTATGTTTCCCGAGATGTCCGGTTCCTAGAGAATGTGGGCTACTATGACAAGAGGGATTGGAACAACCTTAAAGACCTCTCTCACTCACCTAATGACCGAGCCTCAAGTCTAAGGTTCCTTCTTGATCACCTTGGTAACCCATCTCCACCAACGGGTGTAGTGCGGCCAACGCTAAGCCAAACTCCTACCGACGGTGGGTCTGACCAAGGGGACACGACTGACAATGCTTCAGCTCAAGATAGTGTGTCTCTTGAGTCTGGCCTACCCATAGCCGGTGTTCCTGCTCCTGGCCCTACACCGGACACACATGCTCCGGCAGCGGCTTCTACCGAGGAAAACACGGAGACGGGTCCTACGGACGGTATGTCCACCGAGTTGCCTAGTGTGGATCCACCTCCTGTACCAGTCCTACGTCGGAGCACCAGACCGCGATCTGATCCCTCCACTTGGAAGAACAAGCGTGTATATTACAACAGTCAAGCCGTCGCTCATCCCATTCAGTCCGTTTGTTCCCTTGAGCTGTTACCTGCTGATCACCAAGCTTTCTTCGGCCAAGTTGACGCCCATTGGATCCTGCAGACATATGATGAAGCCAAGGAGCATCAGGTTTGGTTAGATGCGGTCAAGGATGAAACCGGCGCCATGATCCGGAATCATACGTGGGACGAATCAGATCTTCCTCAAGGCAAGCGAGCAGTTAGCTCCAAATGGGTGTTCACCATAAAGTTTTTGAGCAATGGTGACATTGAACGGCATAAAGCCCGGTTAGTGGCCCGTGGCTTCACCCAAACCTATGGTGCGGACTACACGGACACATTTGCACCCGTGGCCAAGCTCCATACGGTTCGGGTTGTGCTGTCTCTTGCTGTCAATCTCTCATGGGACTTATGGCAGATGGATGTGAAGAACGCATTTCTTCAAGGTGAACTTGATGAAGAAGTGTACATGATGCCCCCTCCTGGCCTTGAAGACATGGTTACACCCGGAAAAGTCTTGAGGCTACGTAAGGCCATCTATGGCCTTAAGCAGTCCCCACGAGCTTGGTACCACAAACTAAGCTCTACTCTCAAGACTTATGGTTTTAAGCGATCGGAGGCTGATCATACTCTCTTCACGCGTCGCACCTCTATTGGTTGGGTGGTGGTGCTCATATACGTCGACGACATCATCGTGACTGGTGATGATAAGGCGGCCATTCAGGACACCAAGGACTCCCTCAAGTCGGTCTTTGACATCAAGGACCTTGGGGAACTCAAATACTTTCTTGGTATTGAGATTTGTCGCTCACCGGAAGGACTCTTCCTCTCACAACGCAAATACACTCTTGACTTGTTGGAGGAGACTGGCAAGCTTGGTGTGTCTCCGGTCGCTACGCCACTTGATGAAGACTACCAGCTCAAGCGAAAGGGGGAGAGCTTACGGGAAAAAGAAGGCCGACCTAAGGAACCAATGGACGAGCCATTCTTGGACGTCACACGCTACCGCCGGCTTGTAGGTAAGCTAATCTACCTTACTATCACACGACCTGACATATGTTATGCTGTGAATCAGGTTAGCCAACATATGAAGGCACCAAGCAAGTACCAATGGAGTCAAGTCGAGAGGATCCTAAGCTATCTCAAGGGCAGTCCGGGTCAAGGTATTTAGATGGGCAGGAATGACAACACCAAGATCGTTGGCTACTGTGATGCGGATTACAATGGCGACACGCTGGATAGAAGATCCACCACTGGGTACTGCACGTTCGTTGGAGGCAACTTGGTTACATGGAGGTCTAAGAAACAAAAGGTGGTTTCATGCTCTAGCGCCGAGGCCGAGTATAGAGCTATGCGGAAACTCACCAATGAGATGACATGGTTGAAGGGTCTACTTAAGGATTTGGGTATTGAGTCAAAGCAGCCCATGACCATGCATTGCGACAATGAGGCAGCAATCCACATAGCCACGAACTCGGTCTTTCACGAGCGGACCAAACACATAGAAAGCGATTGCCACAAAGTTAGGGAGAAGATTGAAGAAGGAGTGGTGTTACCATGCCACACAAGGAGTCAAGATCAGCTAGCTGACATCTTCACCAAGTCTGCAAGCTCCAAGGTTTGTGACCACATCTATAGCAAACTTGGACTTGTAGACATTACACGGCCGTGATCAAGCTTCTCTAATCCGTGGACAGCACACTCTTTTTCCCTTGACTTGGTTTTGTCCCATGAGGTTTTCTAAGTCAAGGTTTTTAACGAGGTGCTGCTTCACGGGTTCCAAGCTTAGCCATTTCATTAGGCTAAGCTTGAGGGGGAGTATTGATCAAGAGAATAAGCCTAAGGCAGCCATGGCCGTCCGTACAACCAAACAATAAGGCCGAGTCATCTAAGTGTGTAAGGATAATGAGGAGGCCTGCCTTTTTTAGGCCCATGAGAAGGCTCTAGAATGTCGCTTGTAGCCGTTAGAGAGGAGGAACAAGTGGAGTCACGGGTTATGTTGTGTTTAAGGAGACTAGGACGGGTCACTATCATCGTTGGGATTAGTTCTATCTCTCTCCTTGTCCCTATCACTTAGACGATCGGTTGGTAGAGGGTGTAGCCCTAATTTTCCTTTGATATTTATAGGCTTTAGCCTACATTGTAATATGTATTCTTATGGAATAAGAAACTAATCTTTTCTTCTTCCTCATTCTCTTTGTCTACCGAAACTTATCTCCAATCTCTTGATTCTCTCCTTTATTCTACAAAGTCTAACACTTGAGTGGTTCCCACACAAAGTTGTCCTGAACCATTAAATCCATTGATGTCACAGCAATGCTATGACCAGGATCTGCAAGTGCTTGTGATTTCTCCCGCCTGCAACCAAACTCACCAGCTAGCAAGAAGTTTAAAACCAGCTTCCACGAGCCTTTGCATCTCCTTTTGATATCTTGGCATCCTGAAGAAGGTTCATGTTGCCTGAGGATAACATCAATCAGATAGCATCAACACACAGGAAAGACAGAATCAAAACCATGTTTTAGACGCATAAATGAAGGAATTGGCAATTCCATTGCAGTGATGGGATTCTCTGAAACGATGCTATGGAGTTGTAACGTAACAGGACTACTATCACTTGATGTTGTAGTATCCATTTCAGAGCCCAAAATGTTTCTATAACTCACTAAAAATCACCAGGACTACTAAAAACAATAAGACACCCATGTTTAAGAATGAGTAATGGGAGGAGAGAAATGGATTGAGGATCAAAACATAGATTAATATTATTTTTAATCTTATTAAAAGTTTAAGACACAAAGATGAATATGACCAATGGTCATGCCCTAACAAACTCTCTTAGAATGTGTCAACTAGTGTTATCTTCTCACATCACGTTACTATATTCCTATAGTACCTGACAAAAAATATTATGAAAAAGTAAAAAAGAAGATAACAAAATCATAAATTCATATGAAGACGACAGAAAAGAAAAATATATATAATAATAATAGTTATCTTGTTTACAAAAAAAATATCGGTTTGGCTTTTTTCATACAAATTAACAATATATATATATATTTTTTTCCACAAATCAATTATATTGATATCAAAAAGTGTTTACAAAATACAGAAACATTCCAATACAACCGTTGCACGCAAATACATGAAATTGATACAATTTCAGTGGAGGAGTGGAAGTGATCATGCTGTTATTTAGTCTTATAGGCAACAGATTACATCTGTTAAGTCCCTCCTTCACACACTTTTTATTGGCTATCAGCTTGGTGCTGAAACTCCAAAATGTCATTGACATTACTTTAACTAAGAAAAATAGATCTAATGTTGTTGGAAATGATTCTAGATCTTGTCGCCTTCTTGAGATCGATATACTTAATAATTCCGGCAAAGATTCTCTATGATCATTTAGAAAAATCCATTGTCTTCTCATCCATGATTGTTTCCATATTCTATGACGTCTCCAATGTCTCCTAAGACTACTTAAAAATCCTTCATCTTCGTCTCCACCAAGTATAAAACCAAGAGAATTTTGGACACATTTGTGTTTTGACTTGTTTACACACGTGAATGTTTTTCTTTTAGTCACATTGTCGACTTGAAACTCCATAAGGAGAGTGTTGATGAGAGAACATAAGTTCTGTCTTCTGATCATTAAATCAGGTCTTATTCGTCTATTAGTACAAGTGCCCATACCTTTTTTGTCAATCAATTCCGCTGTATATCTCTCTGATGCATCTCTTAGTAAAAATAGAACCCCACCATCACCGGATATTGTTAGTGTAAACAATATATCACTGTCATCAGTTGAATTCTTCGGGAAAGAGAGAATACCACTATCTTGAAACACAGTTTGTGTTAAAACCACAATCTCAACAACGAGACTATCCACAAAATCAAGATATACACGCTCATCCCCAATTGGTGCAAAAAAGATCAGATTCAAGCCAGATAAAATGTGAAGTCCCATCACGATATGAATGAAATTCCAGATTCGATCCATAGGAAGACTAGTTCCTTCAGTCACTGTGATTAAATTGTTGCTTCCAGGATCAAAAACCCAAATGAAAATTCCATACCTATAGGTAGAGAGACACTCACCGATTGACAATCGGACATTCCACCGGAAAAGGATTAACTCACCGGAAACAAACCTTCTACAAGGAAGGACATCACGATTCCACCGAACCGAAATTACAAAGAAGAAACAAATTTGGGGATGGCTTGAATCTGCATCGTTCGGATCGATTAGTGAGAACTGGTTGATTCGATGCTTTTCCCAATCCAACAATGGAGCCATCAACGAGATGAAAGCCTGAATTGAAGCCACCGGACTTAGACCATTTAACACCATCGTTGCAAGGAGGCCAAAGACGTAAGTTTGAAAACCACGATTTGCCATTATTGACTATCTAAAAACTTAACAGAAGAGAAAGATGGGAAGACTAGGGGGTAGGGAGGGCCGACCGACGCCGGTCGGAAACGGTGAAGATTACGAAAGGTTGTGTTAGATCGCTGAAAAGAAACCGCTAGAGAGAGAGAGAGAGAGAGAGAGAGTTGATATAACTACAATATATATATATATATAACTTTGTCCATATTTCAAATATCCCACTAATTAAAATTAAAGGTGGTTACTTATGATTTAAATTTAAATTTCTAAAATACTAGTAAATTCCCAGTATTTATCATAATTGTAATATTTAATTCTTTAATATAGGCTCTTATTATTCTGTAAGTAAAATGTACATAATCCTTGCAGTTATATATCAATTTTATAATAATAATAAATAGAACTTTTCAGTTTTTAAGAAAATTAATTGCTTTTAATCGTAATAAGTCTAAGTAGTTAGTATTTAAAAATATGAACATATAGGAGAAATATAATATCAATACGATAAAATATGATAAAGATCTAAGCTAAAAAAATCTACTTTATAATTTTATTTTGATAAAATTTAGCTTGTAACCACAGAAATCATGAAATATCAAAATCTAGTAATGTTATTCAAACAAGACCTCGTTGATGTAGTTACTTAAAATTTTAATTTCAAATATTTGTGATTTTACCAAGATTTGATATTATAAGTAAGATTTGAACCAAAAAAAAAGTAAGTCAAAGATTCATTGGTAATGTCTGCTTCATTACCCAAAGATTAAATCTTTAAAGAGACAAATCTTTGGTAATTAAATTTGAAAACAAAATCTTGAAAATGCCTTACTTCATAGCAGGAAATTATTACGAAGAATTTCAGGATCAGATAATATAGCTCTCGAGCAAAGTCGTCAATACTCTTACAAAGTGTTTGTTTGTTTTTGGACTTTCTCATTGACACCAAGCAAGACGTCAAGAAGGGTATAAGGCTTGATTGTTTGTGGTTGTAGTAGAGCACTAGAGTATGTGGACAGGAAATTATATATTTTGTTAGTTACTTATTTTGTAATTTGTATTTTTGTAATGTAGTTTTTTATTTTGACTTATTTTCTTTGTTTATATATTATTTATTTATATATTTGGGGTTATACAGTAAATTGGAAATCATAATAGAGTAAGTAGTTTGTAGAATTTAGTTTTTCACGGAAACAGACAAACCACAATATTAGATAGTAGTTTTGTAAGAGAATAGACACTCCATAATATAGGATAGTAGTTTTTTTAAGAGGATAGACACACCGCAATATCGGATAGTAGTTTTGTAAGTGGGATGGATTTTTCTTTATTTTGGTTTGTCGTCAAAAGATGAGAAGTTGCTTGTTAAATTTTAGTGTGAGATATTTTAATGGTTAGGAAACTATTGTATTTATAGTGAGATTATGTATATTTAGGTTATCATTTAGAAGTTAATATTTGATATATCAAATCTCAGCAAAATTGTAAAAAACTAATTTAATTTATAGTTTGATAAAAATACCTGTTTTAACCGGTTTAACTCAAACTTTTTATATATTTTAAAATTTTTAAGAGTAAAAATATTAATATTACTTAAATATTTTATAGACTTTAAATATATTATAATATTTTAAACTTTTGACGGAGTTCAAATATTTATAATAATTTAAACATTCTATAAAAATTTAAATATTTATAATATCTTAAACTTTTTTAAAAAACATAAATATATTATAATATGTTTACTTTTTAAAAGTTTAAACATGCTCAAATATAGAACCAAATTAAACTGTTAAATTTGGATACCTGATAAATCAAGCTTACTGATCATTTGCACTCAAAACATATTAGTCATATATTTATAGTGATTATGAACCATATTCTAAAATATTTAGTCGATGAGATCTACAGTACATCCTTTCTGTAAATTAGTTTACAACTTTACATATATATAATTTCTGCGCTTTTTATTCTTTCCATCTATACTAATCATAATTAATTATTATAATTTTGTTAAGAAAATATTGAAAAATCTAAACTAAATGATGATTTGGTTTTATTTAATTGTATTAAGTTAGTGATAGAAGTTTTTTTTTTTTTTTATATAGCATGTTCACCTATTACCTTTTTTATATAGAAGTTTCACGACATCGACCTCTTACCTTGGAAATACCATACTTGTACATGCTATAAACACAATTCTAGAAATACATAAAATATTTCCGATTTTCAATATATATATATATATATATATATCTGAAAAAGATTCAGTTTTTGTTTGTTTCGGTCTATGAATTATAGAAACCAGTTGAAAAAAAAAAAGAATGTATATTTGAAAAAAGTATATACAAAAGGGCGTTCTAACAGTTTTCTATTTAATTTAATGATTTATTTTAAAACTGTGAGATTTGAAATTATAGAATTTGTCATCAAAATTAGATTAAAAGTAAAATATAGTGTATGAAAATGTTAAAAAGATGAAAAAATATAGCGTTGTGATTCTTCATTGTGACTTCCTAAGTAAAGGTCTGTATCTCTTCCCACATTTTTCCTAATTTACAGTTTTTTCAGTGTTCAGTCTTGAATTTAGTTATTTATTTTGAAGATGTATTAATTACACACAAACAAGATTCAGTCAAAATTTGATTTTGACTAGTCGATCCCTACTTAAATTTTTTTAAAAAAAATTATAATGATGATTTTTGCATTTATATAGTAATTACAATTTAGAATGATATTTAGGATAAAGTCATATATATATATATATATATATAGATATAATTTATTGTCATTAATATGTTGACCACGATTGATTTGTTGACCCGGCGACTAAAAGACTTTTTAAATGTTACTCCCTCCGTTCTAGTTTAACTGTCGTTTAAGGTTTTTGCACACAAATTAAGGAAAATATTAAATTTTATGTTTTGCCCTTCATTAATATATTTTATAATTTTTTCATTGGTTGAAACTTTAAAACAGCAGGGATAAGATTGAAATATTCATCAAACATCTGCATTGAAAATCTAAAACGACAACTAATATGAAACAAAAATTAAATCCTAGAACGACAACTAAATTAGAACGGAGCGCAGTAATCTAACTTAAAGAGGAATAATATCTTGCACCCCTTTTATCACTATATAACATTACACATCCACAAACTTAAAACATAACACACAATGAAAACTAAACAAAGAGAAAACATATCCTTAAGGTTCTCGTATCCTTAATGGCCAGAAAAAACAGAGAAAACTGCTTACATTTCGAACAATTTATAAAGAAAGAAATGTTTAATGAGAAATGAGCTCTCAACTCTATGTGGTATCACCGCATATAGTCTATGTGGTACTGCCTTTTGATGGCTGCAAATTCGATCAGTGACTTCGTCTCTGTTTCGAAACCGACCGCTTTAGAGAAAGAGAGCTCGAAAGTTTTGATTACTCCCACCGGCAAAGTTGGAAACCCAATCAACCGTATATCAAACAAAGTCAGCCTTTTTAGATTTTTCATCATCGCCATCAAGGTAAGTCTACACGATCTCGGCCTCATTGAAAGAGATTTTTTAGCTTCACGACATATATGTTTCCAGCGTTTCGATAAAACACTTGTTTTCAAAGCATCTTTAAATGGCAAATTTGATATTATTAGAACAATGAAGTAGTATGATAACCTTGAAATTTTGTCAACGACGCTACTTGAGTTCATTGTTAATGATTCAAGTGAAAGATTGTGTTTGTTTATTTGTTATCGATCTGAAGAGATTTTTTAAGACTAGATAACAAATAAACACACAAAATCTATTTCATGAATCATTAAGAATGAATTCGAGTAGTGCACTTGAAAAAAACTTGAGGTTACCAAACTACCTTCTCGTCATGATAATATCAATTTTTCCCTTCAAAGATGCTTTGAAGATAAGTGTTATATCGAGACGATGGAGAAATATATGTAGTGAAGCTATAAACATCTCTTTTAATGAAACCGAGATTGTGAGTACTTACCCCGATGCAAAAGATGAGGAAACCAGAAGGGCTGAGTTCTTTTGATATATGGTTGACTGGGTTTTCAACATTCCTGGTGGAGTTATCATAGCTTTTGCTCTCTCTTTTACAAAATCGGTCGGTTTATAGGACATTTAAAAGATTTTGCACACATATCAAGGTTGTTTGTGTATACTTTAAAAGGTTATACACTTATTCAAGCTCGAGTTTCCTGCATCGTGTTCATTGTTGAAAATATTTGATTTTTGTTTTTATGTCAATTGGTATGATTTCAATTAAGTTATGATTGCTATAGCAAATAAACACGCCTATAAACATAACCCGCAGGGTCCGAATCTAGTTATATAACAAAACAGGGTTACAAACAACTTATTGTTATATGAATATTTATTTATATAATACATGAATAATTTCAATAGCTTATAATGCACAGCTCACACAAACAACATATACCAATTATTAAAAAAGGAATTCAAAGTGCATAGATCACACTAAAATGATCTATGAAGGAATTCGAAGATAGAGAGGGATTGGATTTTTAGTAACCGGTGGAGAATCCCATACTGAAAATGCACTTTCGGAATTCATCCATTTATCGGTCATTTCAGGATAATGACGATCAAACACATCCTTGAGACTCTCTGTAGTATTCACCCATTCAAGTCCCTTCTTTGTATAAATCTTCTCATTGAATTCGCTTGTGAAAAATCTGTCCGCTTCTAATCGCCTAACATGTGTTTAATAAATTAGTATTAGTCTAAGCTCTACTGTTCTACTATATATTTTCCTATAAATTTTTGTTTTAAATTTAAAACAACCAAATAACATACCTTGAGGCCATGATGAGGAAAATATAAAAAGCAGTCTCACTGATAGCGAAACCTTTGATTTTCTTCTCTGCCATAAGTCCAACTAGAAGATCAAGCTCCTCTATATTACCACCATACACATCATCCAGCACTTCAATCGCTTCCACATCATCCGTTAGATCTTCCCACTTGTCAATCGGAATCATAAACATAGCTCTTCTAAAATCGTTGTACCGTGCCACATTCCTCTCCCGGTCCCGGTAGACTAAAATAATCGACCAACATAAATAGCTCACGTGATAATCCAATATCAAAACCACAATGGTAAAAACAAAAATGAACGGCTCAGATCAGATTGACTTACTCTCTAAAGCAGCTAAGTCGACGTGGTCCGGACGTTCTTGGCCGTTGGGGTCTTGGGGAACAATATCTCTTAACCACATTGGATAGTTCATCAATTCAAGGGCTCCACTTGCTTGGTGACCCATTGAGACCATTAGCTTAGTGAATCCAATCTGAGACATGTTTTGTTCACCTTTACGACCAATTAAATTTTCCATATAAATCCTGAATCCAGAGGAAAAAAAAAACCTAAATCTCTTAGAATCTTTGATTTGCAAGTTTCAAAATAAGGGAGATATATATAGAGTGATCAGAGATAGAGTTATACTCTTCCATCAACGGTAGTGATTTATTAGTTCCCGGTACAACATCAATGTCACGCATCTGGAGTTGATCAGGTAAGAGAGAGTGCATTCGGTACACGCTAGTGAACTCTTCGGTTAGAGAATATGGGACACCATGATTTTGCGGTTTTTTCATACCCACGAGACCTCCCAAGATCGAACTGCCAGCATGTCCGAAAGAATCTTTAAACTTCTTTCCTAGTAGTCCGTACCTAAAAATTCACATTAATATTAAAACTGTTAGATTGCAACATGTGTAACAACGAGTTTGTCGATCGGAAAAATGTGATATTCACCAATTCGCTCGCATTCCAGCTAGTAAAGTGTCGGTTTTGAGAAGCTGGGTTGTCCAATCTATGGTGTGAATCTTGGCTATCACTGCTGAGGTTACTAGCCTCGCGTAGCGGTACAAATCTTCGTCTTCCAAGTCACTATCCTCATCCTATAATATTGAATAGAGTTTAAAATTGAATTGATTTTTATATAATCTATTCTGAATCTCAGAATCCGTATGAAAAAATTGTAATAACTAATAAGTGTGAAAAAGTCGTAATTTACATTTTAGAAAAGAAGAAAAAAATACAGATACTGAACCTTGAGGGCGTCGCATACGGCGTTGTGTTCTTTGATGAAGAGAGCTTGCAAGGCAGAGAGGCCGACCCAACTGTTACGAATGTCACCAGAGATGGTTAAACCGTCTTCATCATGGAGAAGGAGACCGGTGTCCTCCGATATCTTAAGTTTACCATCTTTGTAAGTTCTTACTCTCTCCATTGTTTTTGAGTTGCTTCCGTAGAGGACGCTCGAATCCCTAATTTATTAATTATTCTTTGAATTATATATATATACTATATAGTCATCATAGTATTATGGGAATAATGTATGGTTTCTATGCAATATGCATGGATATGTGTCTACGTACGACTCTACGTCCATATATGTCTAATTGTCTATACATATCATGCTAAGGTTGTTGGGTGTTTAATTAGTCCCACGAGTCGCTTAACCAGATTTGAAATAAAATCGAAACCAAACCAATTTTTTTAAGAAATAAACAGTTGGTGTGTTTTTGAAACCAAAAGAAGTAAAACAGAAAGAAAAAAAGAAATTAAAAAAAAAACGCTCCGTACTTTTTTTGATGTTTTCTTTTTATTCAAAATGAGTCAAAATTTAGAAATTAGAACCAACCGAAACCCAAAAAAAGTCCATTCAATTTTCTAAACCATGTAATACCCCCCCCAACAAAATTAGATGAATTTTCAATCTAAACCGATCCCAAAAAATTGTATGGACATATAGCGGAAGAACAAAATGGATAGTATATGTACAATTTAATGATTTATCTTATATGTTATATGTTTTGTTTATAAAGGGTTTATAATTTATATAAATTGTGTTAGAAAATTTTACTTACCACCAAGGTGTACGGATATTTTGCGAACCGGTCTTGATGTCGAAGAAACCGGTAGGGACTTCCTTTGTCTTGAAGAACCTAAAGGACTTTAAAGGACACTGGTTCGCTACTTCTTTTGGAGCCACGAGCTCGATCTATGTTACCAATAAATAACCAGAACAAACCAATTTAATTGTTTCGTTATATAAGTGTGTAAATGGGATCAAATTGAATAATAATTCACGAACCTGGTGAGTATCTTCAAGATGATCAATCCAATCATGGATCATAAATTGAATCCAAGAAGCTGCAATCATATTGAACTGTTTTCCTGTGTCGACAAACTTTCTCCTTTCTAATAGTTTTGTCGCCACCACCATAGGATCTGGCCTCAATAACTTCAAAAAAAAAAAAAAAAAAAAAAAAAAAAAAAAACTCAAAACGATATCCTTTTTTATATTACTCCTAAGTCCTAATCAAAATAGGAGTACTATTTACTACTAATCAAATTAATAAAAGTAGTATAACGTCAAAACCATCTTTTTGCTGTACACATATAAACATGTAAGTCAAAGTTTACCTTTGTTTTCTGATCGACCGGAGGACAATTTCTTCCGAAGAAGCTATTTTGACTGCCGACGCCTTCATTAAACGGATCATTGAATTTTCCGTCAGCAGTACGGTACGGATAATTAGCAGGATCAAACCGGGTTCCAACCGGAGTTTGACCGACGTTGAGAAGATTGTATTCTTGGTGAAGATGCCTACGTATTTCAAGATAGGCTAAACCCAAGAACACCGGAAGCTTGTGCCATGGAACCATCTTGTCCACTCCATGCACGATCTTCACCATGTAAACATCGCATCAACAATTTTTCACAATACTTTAAAAAATACTTATATGTGTAAACCATCCAAACTTAATGTGTCACTAGGAGATAATCGTGAGATTATCTTACATATATCAAAAACCTCGAATTACCGAAAGCAACAACAAAAAAAAAAATAATAGTAATAATAATTTTGCGTGATAATTAAAAAAAATATTCATAACAATTTAAATTCATTCAATTCCATTTTTTTTTTTGTGTGTGGATGTGATTCTACGTGTAGTATATGTTAACGTTGAGTTACAGCTTACAAGAAGTAGGAAACGATCGAGGAGGGACATTCTTGAATAAATCTCACGGAAGTCTTCGTGGATAAATTTAAGCAAAATAGAAGAGATTAGAGAAATGATTACTTTCATCCTTTAAAACGTAACAAGAGAAATGTTTAAATAGAGTTGTAAGAATTTAGAGCAAAACAGAAGAGATTGGAGAAGTGATTACTTTCATCCTTGGTGTTGATCAATTGTCTATTTATAAGCATAAACCTTGAGACAGAAGAATATCCAAATGCATACACTAATTAAAAATCAATTTATTTTTTTGTCCTACTATATTATTTGTCTTATCATAATTATTTTATTGTTATTATGATTTTAATATTGTGACTCATTAACTTTGTATCATTGTAATTTATATATGCCATAGTTTTGAGAGTTTTACACTGGGAAATTAGATAATGGTCATCTAAAAATGTAAGTTAACTTGAACTCGAATAAGTTGTGGAACATTTTTTTGGGGGGAAAGAATCCAAAAAAACATGTGCGATGTTTTCTTTGCTAAAAATTGTAAATATTTTATTAAAAATGAATAGAGTTTAGGATTACAGTCGAGATGATAAACCTAAAATGGTTCCATGACCAAAAAAAAATGTAAAAATATGGAAGCATTAATAAGTCAGAAGACACAGGCTCACAGCCCATCCACTCAACATAATTATGTAAGTGTAATTTACATGAACCCTAAGATCTTTTAAGCAACATGATTAATCACATGATAGAATTATAAAGGAGGGTTAGCGGAATACCTCCTCCATTGATTGTAGTAGAGATTCCTTGATGAACAATTTCTTGATGTCCTGATCTTCTAGTTAAGTGATTAGGTTTCTCTCCCCTTGCCTATGAACTTATTCTCTTATGTGTTGTCTTTCTGAGATTTATTTTGGGATGCCTTTATGATGGACTAAAGGCATATATTTATAGGCGGAGAGAGGACCTAATTCCTCTTTAGGGTTTCCTTAAGATTTAATCTCAACCGTCCATCAAAGTAGAGATTGATTAGGAAAAACTCCTTTATTACCAATTTAATTGTTTACCAAATATATTAAGAATAACATTATTCCATAGAAAATGGATGACTATAAGACCACATAATAGGAAAAGGAAATAATTCCTTACAGTCTCCCACTTGGTCGTTAGTAAAATCCATTAATGTTTTCTTTTAGGAATCATAAGGCCGGCATAATATGTTATAATTTAATTTTTTTCATTTGGTCATCATAAGTGTCTTGACTAATCAAGTAATCAATGGGAGTCATGGCGGTTGCATATCATTCAGCAACATGATCCCTTCCAAGTACTACTACATTGACTACCTTCTTAGCTAGACCATAACATAAGTAGGAGTTATCATAATGGTCCCTTTAATGTCTTTAAATAAAGACTTATTCTGTTATCATAGATCCAACAACAATTAATGTGTGTGCACATTGGAAACAGAATATAAAAGATGTAAAAGTCATAAGAGAGCTCAATTAAATGTCAAAATATAGGCTAGTCATAATAAGCAGAAAACATAATTAGGAACTTTCCTCAAGACTTATACTTTTAGCATGCATGTTAAAAGTCAGTGGAAGTAATCCTTTCATAATTAAGTCTGCAACCTTAACTTCAGTGCCTATCTATTAATTGACATACATTTCTCTTTTGACATCTTGCTTTAATTTAATGACATATATAACCTTAATGTCCATATACTTGGATCCTTCATATATCATGTCATACTTGTATAAAAGAAAATTACATCTTTGATTGTCACATAATGAGTTAAACACTTGTTAACAATACTCAAGGTCTCAAACTCAAAGACATTTATGTAATTATACTTTCTTAATATAAACCTCATTATATGTCACATACTCACCCTCTAAAATGGATTTACAAAGAAACTTCAACTTCAAGCTTTTTCATAATATGACATCTCTATTAATGAGATACACATAGCCGAAAGTGTAGTATCTTAAATCAAAATATCCACCAAAATCTGAGTTCGAAACTTCAACCATCTGTGGATGTGTTGATTTTCTATTTGTGAACATATATTCACTTGTTTCCTTTAGGTATCTCAAAACATTTGTTTACAGATAGCAATATTAGAAGAACACGTTAATTTGCTAATTCTCTCAAGAACTTTATCAATATAAACTTTATGAGATAATCTTAATTCCAAGTGATCTATCATGGATAATTTTATTCCTATCACATAGGAAGTCTCATTGATAACTTTTCGTATAAAATTTCTTGAATGGCTAGCTTTTAGTCTCAATAATGGACTAAGATCACTTTAGACAATAAGATATCATACAATACCAGATATATGAACTTACTCCCACTGATCTTGAGGAACATATTTGGTAAAATATAATGTTTTCTTTGAAACCAAATTTTGTAATGGTTTCATCAAACTTTAGATACCATTGACTCAAGAGTTATATAAGTCCATAAGTTGAATTCTTTAGTTTGCAGACAATGCATTCACAAGTTTCTATTAGGAAACTTTCAGGTTGACTTTCATAGACTTTCTCTGATAAGTCTCCATTAAAAAACCAATTTTAACATCCATCTGATGTAACTCGATGTCATATTGAGCTACTAATGCCATGATAATTCTAAGAGAATCTTTCCTTAACACAGGGAAAAAATCTCATTATAATTGATACATTCTTTCTGATTAAAACCTTTTGCTATAAGTCTAACTTTATATCGTTCAATTTTGCAATTACAGTCGGTTTTGGTCTTAAAGATCCACGTACTACCGACTGGTTTGTGTCCTTCCCCCAATTGAACGACATCAAAGACTTCAGTTTCAGCAAAAGATTTTCATCCTTCATGGCATCAATTCATTTATTAGAATTAACATTCTTAATAGTTTGTGAATAAGAAACCATGTCTTTAATTAATATTCAATTCTCTAGATTCTACTTGATAAAGCACATAGTCATCGGAAATAGCAGATATCCTCGTAAAGATAAATATTCGTAATGCTTGTTCCTCTTGTGCTTTATTATCATCATTAGCAATGTTTTCTTCATGGAGTGGATGATTTCCAGTAATATTCAGAAATAAGGGCAAAGAAATATTAACCCGGTCCTAATTTTCTGAATGAATTTTATCACTCCCACTAATCTCGCCATTCTTATATATTCTAGTATTATCGGTTTCCACTATTCTTATAATATGGGTTGGACAATAAAATCTATATTCTTTGGACTTCTCAGGATAACCAATAAAGTGACCACTGATCGTTCTGAAATCCAATTTCTTTTCATGTGGATTATTAATTCTTGCTTAAGACTAGATTTCCAGCCTTTTATAGTTCAAAATGAGTATTTGGAACTGCTTTGCTAGAAACTATGTTCAAGACATAGACTGCAATACATAATGCGTCTATCCACAAGGATATAGATAAGTAACCCAGACTCATCATGGATATAACCATTCCCATATAAGTACAATTATGCCTTTCAGCTACACCATTCTGCCATGGAGAACCATGCGTTGTGTACAGAGTAACAATTCCTAATTTTCTAGAAAATTTTGGCAAAAGCTCCAGAATGTTGTTCTGTTTCATTATATCTACCAAAAATTCACCTCTATCTAACATTATGATTTTCACTATTCTATCTAATTGTCTCTCTACATCAGTAATGGATACTATTACAGCATCCACAAATTGAAACTTTTCATGCAATAGATAGAAATAACAATAATGTGAATAATCATCAATAAAGGTAATGAAATACTCTTCACCTCCAAAAAAGAAGGAACATCAACAGGTCCACAAATATATATGTATGTATGTATGATTTGAATAAGCTGTGTACTTCTTATGGCTCCCTTTTAGTGTGTTTAGTTTGCTTACCCTTAATGCAATCTACTCACTCATTACAATTGGTAAAATCAAGATTGGGAATGACTCCATCTTTTACCAATCTTTTTAATTCTTTTTGCTGGATATAGGTTCCAGTCTTTTATGCCACAAGAAATATGAGTCTTTATAACATGTTTTGCTTTTAATTTCATTATTGTCATGCAGGATGAGATGTGTTTCATAATCATAACATTGATCAGTCAAACCTAAAGACCATCAACTGATTTTCCAGAACTAACTCCATTTAGAGTTCTGAATTACATGAAACAATTATCTCAATGAGTTAATAATAAGCCAATCAAGTTTACTTACTGAAACCGAATAATAAAAAATATATGTGAAGCATAAATATCTGAAATAAATTTCAGATAAAATCCAATATTCATAATGAGACAAAAATTGCCAATATTTTCAACTAGCATATTGTCTCTGTTTCCATTATAAGTAGTTTCACTTAAGTTGATTGTCTTAGTCATATAAAATTTCTGCATAGCACTTGAGACATGTATAATTGCACCGATTATTAATCCACTAACATTTAAGAAGAAACATAAGTAACATTAGGTTCGGAAATCTTTACGAAATCTATATGATTAGCTTTCTTTCAAATAATTAAGGCATTCTTTCTGAAAGTTTATAGCTTTCTGCAAGGTTCTGCAGAAGTTATCTTTCTTTGCCAGTGTCTTCTTAATTCTTATCAATTGGATTATTATCAATAATTTTGGGTGGTGCTCTTTCATGACTTAATGTCTTTACCCAACTTTAGGTACAGCTCCATCAGTATAATGGTAACTTTAATACCTTCATGATTAAGCATAACCTCTTCTAGTACCAATTGCTAACCAATTCATTTAACATCTAACTTTCATTAATGATGTTGAAATAAATATGGAATGGTCTATAATGAGGAGGTGGTATATTTAGGATAATTTGGACAAATTTAATCATCCACACTAATTCTTAAATTATCCAACTTATCTAAAGGTTAGTCATTGCAATGCAAATTTCATGCATATAATTTATACCATTATATTTCATAATTATGAGATTTGCCATAAGTTTTCCCAACAAGGGATTGTTTGCAGTCTCAAATTGTTCTTCTAAAACTTTTAGTTTATCCGTAGTTTAAATAACTATTGAAATAAACATTTAATATTGCTAAAAGTTATCATAATTATTAACATTATACTTCAGTTGTTTTTATTTCTTTTATGGAGAAACTTTTCATCCTCAATACTAGATTTAGTTATAAAATTTAGTTTCTCATAATGAGTTACTAAATCCATATCTAATATTCTTAAAATGAACTCAACTTTTCCATTACATTATGGGAAATTGGTTCATAAAGGATTGAAAGATCCAGAAAAATTGCTCTAATTTTAGAGATACAACAAGTTTTATTAGGTTTTAAAACATAATCAACACAAAATTTAAATATTAAATAAACATGAAAAGAAATTATGATGTTCCTGTGGGATAACAACATAATCTCAATAAAATCATGATATTCACAAAACGTTATTGAGTGATGTATTGAATTAATTAGATAAGTTATCTGTGGATATCCTTAATCTTCACAAATACAAAACCTCATTATTTATTGATTATATCTAAAGTTTATAATCTACCTGTGGGTAACTAATTATCAAAGATATATCAACTAAATAGTTTCTATGTGTAAATCATTATAAGGTAAGGTCACTGTGGTGATATCCAAACCTTAACTATACACTTTTATAGAAACTAAATTTCTGCACGGATTATGCACAAATCGTTTTTGCACAAATTTTCTTCTTATGCACATAATAATTTTGCACGAATTATGCATAAAATAATTATGTACGAATTATCGTAGAATGATACTGCACGATTTATGCACAGAATAATTCTATTTGAACTTTCATATGCAAAAACAATTCACATACATACGAATTTTGCACATCCTAATTATATACATATATATGTTTGTGATATATCATAATTCACAAACACCCGGGTTTTGCACAAACAAATTTCATTATGGACTATTTTCTCTAAAAATCTTAATTCAGAGATGTCCAGTTTGTGTATAAACATTTATCTGTAAAAATAAAATTAATTACCCGAATTATGCACAAAATTTTATTTGCAAAAATTTTATTCGCTTATACCCGAATTATGCACAAACTTTTATCTGCGAAAATTTTCATTCGCATATACCCGAATTATGCACAAACTTTCTAATCTGAGAAAATCTTAATTCACAGACCCGAGTTATGTACGCCCGGATTTTGCACGGACTTTCGAGAAACCCGAATTATGCACGAATTTTTCAAACATATTATACATTCAGATCTATAATTTTATTATACTAAAATCCGAATTATGCACGAAAATTTTCTGATCTATAATTCTATCATACTTAATGAATTAACCATATGCTAATAACCATGCTCTGATACCACATGTAAGTGTAATTTACATGAACCCTAAGATCTTTTAAGCAACATGATTAATCACATGATAGAATTATAAAGGAGGGTTAGCGGAATACCTCCTCCATTGATTGTAGTAGAGATTCCTTGATGAACAACTTCTTGATGTCCTGATCTTCTAGTTAAGTGATTAGGTTTCTCTCCCCTTGCCTATGAACTTATTCTCTTATGTGTTGTCTTTCTGAGATTTATTTTGGGATGCCTTTATGATGGACTAAAGGCATATATTTATAGGCGGAGAGAGGACCTAATTCCTCTTTAGGGTTTCCTTAAGATTTAATCTCAACCGTCCATCAAAGTAGAGATTGATTAGGAAAAACTCCTTTATTACCAATTTAATTGTTTACCAAATATATTAAGAATAACATTATTCCATAGAAAATGGATGACTATAAGACCACATAATAGGAAAAGGAAATAATTCCTTACAAATTAAGCACATGAGCAAATGGAGTTAGACGAAGTGAAGACGTTTTTGAAATTCTCCTCATTATAGGTGCTCGAGAGAAGGGGCGAATGCAAATTGTAGAGGCCTTAATACGAAAACTCACAGCATGGACTTAATACAAATATGTGCGATATGTTGGTCACTTGATGGGTTGATCCAAAACTAACAATATCGTTCTAGTAATAGAGTTGAAATGGACTTGCAGAATCTATCAACTACATTGTTGTGAACTAGAGTCAAAATATAATATAAACCGGTCCTTTAACCGTAAACAAGAATAACCCTAGTCCCATATCACTGTTGGACCTAGCTCGACTAAGCTCGTAGCATTCTTCTTTATTTATTGTGTCGGTTCATTTTATTAACTCACACTGTTCTTAGTTGGTATAGTATATTTAGCTAAACAAAATCAAAGTTTAATTAAAAGGTTGCCATTCAAAATAATGATCCATTAAAATAATTTTTATACACCCATCATGATCATGCCGGTAGGTGTTGGTTTATTATTTTATTTTTCCGTAGAGAAAATAGATAAGAAAAACGTCCGAATCTTTCCTTCTCAGATATATGTACACGTTTGTTTTTATAATATATATAGACGAACCAAATGTCAAAATGTCTTGAATTAAATGTTAAAACAATACCATTCTTGCTAATATCCGTGCATGCTACTCAAAATTAATAGTATAAAATGTAAAATTTATACATTTCAACGTCACAAAGATTAGTTGACAAAAAAAAATGAATATCTTTTTTACTATTTTGGGTTGCTTAAGTTGAACGACTTAACAGGTTGAGAATTCCAAATTTAGAAGTTTATGATTTATTGATTTCATAATAACAAAAGTCATACAAGTAAACTCTTCGACTAGGGTTCTTTTTGTGTGTGTGTTTTTCGATCAATATTTTATCGACAAGTATGGCGTCTATTTAAATATTATATCTAAGAAAACTTCAAAATCAGATGAAGCCATGAAGGGGTACCAAAACGAAAGGGTAATGCTAAACTGGCCACATACCTGAAAATAATTTCTCGCCTATACTTCAAGAGATTAGTCGGTTCCAGCTCCTAATATGAGATAATGTTCAATTATGATATGAGATAATGTGAAGTGACTTTAGTGCTTTTTTTCAAGTAAAGATAAGCTAAAAATGTGAAGTGACCTTAGTGCAGTGGCAAGAGGTAAGTTCATTTGTAGAAGACATCATTACACTAGGGATCGAGTCCTGCTTCCTACGAATGTAGGAATTTGGCTAATGGGCCGGGCATTGTGACCCAATGGTTAACCAAAAAAAAAAAGAAAAAAAACAGATAAGCTAAAAATTAGATTGTATCATCAAACGACAATTATTTAGATGTTTGTTAATATCTTGAAGGCAACTAAGGTCTTCAAATAAATTGTCTGGTTCCCTTTTTGAGTTAAACTCGCTTCTTCAGATTAAGTTGTAATGACTTATCTATTTGAGTTCATTTGTAAGAAAATAGAATTTGAGAAAGATTTAAAAAAAAAATTATAAAAATAACTCTCTTATTGCTTAAGAAAACTAACTCAAAAACTTAAGCTCTCTCTCTTACAAATTTCTCTTTCTCTCAAAGCCCGCAGCTCACATCTTATGCTACAACCCAACATCTCCTTATATATAAAACTTCATAGTATATTCTCCTAATCCTAATAAAAAAACTTCTTATTCTATTCTATTTAGATATCTCCTAAATATAATCTCCAATTTCCATTTCTTGGTTAGCTTGGCCTCCAAGCTTACTTCAAGCTTACTCCAACATTCTCCCTCCTAAGCTTGAAGTCTTCTTCTCCAATATCTTTAACACCAATGAGCTCCCTCATTTATTTGTACTTGATCCTTCCAAGAGCCTTTGTCAAGATGTCCGCTTTCTGCTTGTCTCCGGGAACATGCTCGATCTCTATAATCCCATTCTCCACACACTCTCGTATAAAATGAAACCTTGTGTGTATATGCTTGCTGCGTCCATGGAACATGAGATTTTTAGTAAGTGCAATCGCCGATTGATTGTCTATTCTGATAGTGACAACTCCACACAATGTCTCAGTGATCTCTTGGAACAAGTCATGAAGCCAAATTGCCTGCCTTGCTGCTTCAGTGGCAGCCATGAACTCGGCTTCACATGAAGATAACGCTACAGTCTCTTGCTTCTGCGAACACCAAGTTATTAAACTCCCTCCAAGATAGAACACATGCCCAGTCGTACTCTTGCCATCATCTAGATCCACATTATAGCTGCTGTCACTATATCCGACTAAGCATGGACTCTTTGAAGTCGACCTTGTGAAAGTTAACCCATATGCAGTAGTCCCTTTCAAATACCTCAAGCACTGTTTCATTGCTGCTCCATGAGATTCCTTGGGATTTTTCATGTAGCGACTTAGTACTCCAACACAGAAAGACAAGTCAGGTCTTGTGTGCAGCAAATAATGAAGACACCCCACATTCCTTCTATAACTCGTAGCATCAATATCTTTTTCCTTCAGTGCTTTTGACAACTTCAAACCTGCTTCCATTGGTGTCTGAACCGAATTGCAGTTTGACATTCTAGCTTCCTCCAAGATTTTTAATGCATAACGATTTTGGCTCAGGGTTATGCCATCCTTATGTTGCTGCACCTCAATTCCAAGATAGTAAGTTAGCTGGCTGAGATCACTCATTTCAAACTTAGTTGTCATTTCTTTCTTGAAATCTCCTATACCTTTGATACTTGTTCCTGTGACGAAGAAATCATCAACATATACTGCAACTAGAAGTAAGTCATGGTTCACCTTTCTCTTATAGACCGATGGCTCTTTAGAACATCTTTTGAACTGCAGCACCTTGAGAACTTCGTTCAGCTTCTCATTCCAAGCCCTTGGAGCTTGTCTAAGCCCATACAATGCCTTTTTTAGTTTGTACACCTTATTCTCGCACCCCTTTGCTACAAAACCATCAGGCTGTACCACATAAACGGTTTCTTTTAAGTCACCATGTAGGAATGCCATTTTTACATCAAGATGATGTATTTCCCAGCCGTTTGATGCAGCAAGACTGATAAGAAGGCGAATTGTCTCAATTCTAGCGACCGGAGCAAACACATCCTCAAAGTCGATTCCATATCTTTGCACATACCCCTTTGCAATGAGCCTAGATTTGTGTTTGCTTACACTGCCATCTGAGTTCCTTTTGAGCTTAATACCCCATTTTAAACCTATTGGCTTCACCCCTTGTGGAAGTTCAACAAGATCCCAAGTATGATTCCTTGTAATCGAGTGAATCTCATCTTCACACGCTCTCAACCAATGTTCTGATTCTTGTGCTTCATAAAAATCTCTAGGCTCATCATCCATACTCATTAAAAAGCGTTCGCCTTCTTCTTCTGCTAATAAGATGTAATCCTCGAGGTATTTTGGCTTTGTGATTATTCTCTGAGATCTCCTTAGCTGCGGTTGCTCTGCATCAGTTGGTTCTTCGTTGTCATTTTCTTTGCTTCTTGTATCACTTTCCTCCATTCCTCTATCATCGAGTCCTGTATCCACGTTTTCAGACCTTGACTCATTAGTGTTGGAAGTAGCAAGTTCTCCATTCCTTGTGTCTCCAGTTGCTACTTGAATTCCATAGTTTCCGAAGATTCCAAAACTAATGATCAAAACTCCAGTCGCAGCTTCATCACGGTTGTTTTGGTTCCAATTCCAGCTCTTTGCTTCATCAAAGACAACGTCCCTGCTTACTACTACCTTGCGTGTGCGTGGATCATATAGGCGATATGCCTTTGATCCTGGTTTCGTGCCTAGATAGACTAACATTCGTGACCTGTCCTCCAGTTTCTTCAAGTGGGATGACTCTCTTTTGGCATAACAGATACAACCAAAAACTCGAAGATGGTTGAGATTGGGCTTTCTAGACCGAAACAACTCGTACGGTGTTTTATCATTGATTGCTCTCGTAGCAATACGATTCAAGAGATATGTGGAATGTCGGATCGCTTCTCCCCACATAAAGTTTGGTACACGCATATGCTTCAGAACACTTCGAGTCATCTCCATCATGGTTCTGTTCCATCTCTCAACAAATCCGTTCTGTTGAGGAGTATACGGAGCTGTAAGATGTCGCCTAATACCGGAGTTGCTGCATAAGTTATTGAATTCTTCAGAAACGAATTCTCCTCCTCTATCGGTTCTGAAAGTTCCAATGCGTTCCCCATATTCTTGTTCCGCCAAGCTTTTGAACTTTTTGAATTTGTTGAAAGCTTCACCCTTTTCTTTCAACAAGATGGTCCACATATATTTAGTGTAGTCATCTATCAAAACAAAAATATATCTGTTCCCAGCCATTGTGTTAGGCGATATAGGACCGCAAAGATCACCATGCACTAACTCAAGAGCTTTGCTTGCTCGATAGAGAGTTGCTTGTGGGAACGTTCTCCTTGTTTGTTTGCCGAGTAGACACGAACCACAAAGCTCTTTTCGAAAATTGTCCAGTGGAACTCCCATCACTAGCTCCTTTTGTACCATGGACTTCATTGTCTTGAAGTTTATGTGGCCTAGCCGTGCGTGCCACCTACTGCAATCACTTACTGCTGTTGAATAGAAACACACTGAATCTCTTATTCCCATGCTCACCTTGTACAAACGGTTTCTTGATCTAATTGCTTTGACAAGCAATTTTCCATCACGATCATGCATTGTCAGGTTGTTATCCTTCATTCTCACATCACAACCTGACTCGGTTGCCTGTTCAAGGCTGATAATGTTGATCTTTAGATCAGAGATGAAATAAACCTCAGACATTATTCTCGTTTCTCCATTCTGATCTACAAACTCGATCAAACCTTTACCATTGATGTCTATCTTCGAATCATCCCCAAATCTAACTTTTCCAGTAATGGTTTCATCAATTTCCTTGAAGAATCCACGGTTACCAGTCATGTGGTTGCTAGCTCCGTTATCAAGGTACCAAATATCGTCATCTCCGGTGTTAGTCTCATATTTGCTTGGTATGATCTTCTCTTCATTTAGATACACTACCTCGTGTATCATAAGTTCATCCGCTTCTATTGTGCTCTTGTTATCAGTCTCTAGTGCTTCTTGGAGTTTAAGTAATCGATCAGGACAGTTTGAAGCAAAGTGCCCTGCTTTATCACACCGATAACAAATAACTTTGGAGGTATCTCTTCCGCCACCAGGTCGTCCGCGGCCTCTTCCTCTGCCATAGAACCGTCCGCCACGTCCTCTGCCTCTAAAGTCTCCTCCGTAATCACGAGAATATTGAGTCGCTTGTGGTTCTGTATCTGCATACATGAGTTTGCTCTGGTTGTCTTGTGCTTCTTCTTCCTCAGAAATACGTTCTTCATAGGTCTTTAATCGGCCTATAATATCTTCAAAATTTGTACTCTTTAGGTCTAGTACTTGCTCAAGGGAAGCGACGATGTGGATATATTTCTTACGAGGGAGACTCTTAAGAAATTTCTTCACGATCTTGGGTTCTTCAATCTCTTCTCCTAGTGCAGCTGATTTGGAAGCAATCTCCGATAACTTCCCTGCAAAGTCATCGATACTCTCTGTATCCTTCATCTTCAAACGATCAAACTCGGCCATCAACGTCTGTAGTCTAACCTCTTTAACACGTTCTGCCCCAAGGTGTATCGTTTTTATAGCCTCCCACACCTGTTTTGCTGTATTTAATTCTCCTACTTGCAAGATGAGAGCCTCGGGGATTGATTGGAATAACAACGCTGTAGCCATGTCGTTCTTCTCACCGTCGCCTGATGGTTCTTCAATGATGTCCCATACGTGATGTACTTTGAGACAGATTCTCATTTTCATAGCCCAAACCGTGTAGTTGGCAGTGGTCAGCATAGGACACTTGATTGAAGAAGAACCTCCGTCTTTTAGTTTTGTTAACTGTGTGTTCGATGATTCCGTGATTTCCCCCATGACGTTCTTGCATGTCCTGTGATGATTCCTTCAAAGCTCTGATACCAAATATAGAATTTGAGAAAGATTTGAAAGACAAATTATAAGAATAACTCTCTTATTGCTTAAGAAAACTAACTCAAAAACTTAAGCTCTCTCTCTTACAAATCTCTCTTTCTCTCAAAACTCACAGCTCATATCTTATGCTACGCCCCAACATCTCCTTATATATAAAACTTCATAGTATATTCTCCTAATCCTAATAGTAAAACTTCTTATTCTATTATATTTAGATATCTTTTAAATATAATCTCCAATTTCCATTTCTTGGTTAGCTTGGCTTCCAAGCTTACTTCAAGCTTACTCCAACAAAGAACACACGTTGTATTGTTATTTGCATGAGTAAGAAACACACGTTCGTTTCAGCTATTTACGCATCTTCATTAAACTAATATGAAAAACTGTAAAAAAAAAAAATCATCCAGGGGTTACGGTACTAGGGGGTGACTAGAAACAACATCAAGGAATGGGTGAAAGTGCTTTATGATGTGAGTGATTTCTTGTACCCACACTGTTACTATAGATTCCTTTCAAAAGTTCAACCTTTTCTAAATTCATAGGATAAGCACGATCAAATCAACTAGAAGAAAGAACACATCAGAAAAGAAGAAAAAACAAAAAACAGAAAATTTCACCAAAATAAGAATGGTGGTACAATCATAGTTTGTTAGACAAAGAAATACAGAGAGTAGTGGTTTGGTACATCAAGAATTCTATAAAAGGCCAAGGAGGATGCTGAACAAGCGATCCCATAAAAAGCAGAACAAGACGAGTCATGGTAACCAACCATTCTTACACGACTTTTCCAAATTCAGATCATATTAACCTAATCATGATGTTACACTAATTCTTACACGCTTTGCCCTCATCCAAATCCTATGAACCTCTAAATCCTGATGCTACACACTAGTTTGAAATGTTAATAAGATGTTACTTTGTTTTCAAACAAGTTATATAGAGATTCACCAAAAAACAAGTTATATAGATTATTTACTATTACCTTTTTCATGCCTCAATAGCAATATGATATCTTACTTTACATTTATTCCATTTTTATTAATGTCCACTATATATATATAGAGATAGGTTTGGCGGCTCATACAGTCGTCAAATCTATATATATTGTTCATGTGCTATATTTGTTTCATTTTAAATCAGGACTACAAGTTTATGTGCTTTAGGCCATCGTTGCCGTCGCCGTTCGGTTTACCATCACTTTATCGAAAACCCTAGATTTAGATGGATTTAAGGTTGGTTATAATTACAATTTGGTTTGGGCTCATAGTTTTATTAGATTTGGCCTTTTTAATTCTGTTAAGTTGGTTATTGTTATTGGGTTTTGCCTTTATAAATAACTTGAAAGAAAAAACGAATTAGAAAAATTTTGGTGTACAATTTCACATTTTACATAAATGTTAGCTAATAACCCATCCAAACAAACCGATTTCCGAACTAACCCGAACCAAATTTTGATTCATGTCTATTCGGCCTAATACTGAATAATCCGATTTGAACAACTCGAATTAGTATAAATTTAGGTAACACAAAACGATTTAAAAAATGACAACCTGAATATCGAGATGGGTGGGGCTTGTAGCCCAGAGGATTAGAGGCAAAACGTCCACGACTACTATTTATGGTTAGGATAATTTATTTTTGAGCCATTAAGAACAAAAACAAGAAACTGTACTTTCACAATATTTTCCTTGCTAATTGTTGTAGAATTACTTAGAAAGAGGGCTATTTTCCTTTAAATACATAGCTAATGACATTAATTTTTTTTTTTAATTATTAAAAAAAAGGTGCAAGATAGATTTTAATTTTATGTCCAACGAGTGCCCTCTCTCGTCCTTCTCTCACACACGCACGCACTCCTTGAGTCGACCCACGTAAGACTGGCTATAATAAAGTCGAGGCGCGTGACATTCACTTGTGAAACGGCGGCGCGTCCTTGTCGCTATCGAAATCGATAGAGCATTTAGTAGAGACTGGCAAGGAAGGCGCGGCGAACCTCATCGAGTAATCTCGGTACGGAAACTCGTCGTCAAAATGTCCGGTTAAATTCCCGTCATCGAAATTTAACGAGTAGCTCAACGGATCGTACCGGAATTTACCGTGATTATGGTTTCCAGCGCCGCCGCCACCACCACCGCTGTTTCCTCCTCCTCCTCCTCCTCCGCCGCAGCGGTTGCGTCCAAATCGGCGGATAAAAGTCTTCCACCTAGGACCAGCTACGAGCTCAGACCACTCTCTCATCTTCCGCCACCCTCGAAACCACCATCGTCGTTGGTCAGGCTCCACGGTCCTGATCCGTTGCCACCACAAAGATCCGCCGTGATTCGACGGCTTGGATGAGGCAAGGCATGGCATAAGGAAACAACAGCCTCTCTTCGCGAACAATGCTTCGTGCATATCGTCGGTGGCGTCCATTTCAGAGATCGGCGACGGTTGAGGTCTCATTCTCAGTGGCGTGATTCAGATCTCAGTCTCTCTCTCTCTTCCTCCTCAGATCTTCGTTCCGCTTCTCATAGCCAAAACCCTAATTTTCACCCTCTCTCTCTCTCTTTCTCCAATCAACGCGTACGCGTCTCTTTGAGCTGGAACTAAAAACAGAGCAGCAAACGCCGTAACCGCCAAATACTGGTTCTCATTTAACCGGATATATAACCGGGAATTTCAGCTGTTAGTGATACATATAACCGGAATTAAATTGGTCCGGTTCTCCCTAGCCCTAAATTGGTTCGGTTTCTCAATTAGCTGACTTAGCAAACTTCTAATCTTTTAGTATTCGTGGAACAGATTCATTGCAGGTGAATGTTCTAACCAAATTCACCTAATCTCTTTTTTTTTTTTTTTTCCTTTCTGTTTGCAGAAAATGATAATATTAAGTAGGAGAATATCTTAACTTTAGTGGGATCACCTACTAGGCTGAATTTTACTGAACAAAGTAGACTATATGTCAAATCATTAGGAAAATTTAAATTTAGCATAATTCCTCATGCAAGTTTTGTTTTAATAGATATCATCAATACCAATGGTTAGGAGGAAGACAAATGTAGAGATTGTGAGACATATAACCATATTTTCACCAGTCAAAGATGATGAACAAGTTCATTACATTTCTTGATCGAAGTTAAGACTCTGATATAAAACTTGTATCAAATAGGTTTGATCCTATTTGCACTAGCTTCATCTCGCGTTTGAGATTGCGACGTGGTATCGTCTAGACTCACTAAAATCTACATCTTGCACTAGTGTAAATGATTTTTTTTTTTTTTTTTTTTTTTTTTTTTTTTTTTAATTCTTTGATATATATAGGCGGAGTAAAATGTACATAACTCTTGGAATTACTCAAATTTCAATTAAATGTATATAAATTTTGGAGTAAATAAACAAAAACAAAATAAAAATAAAACTCTTCAATATTCTAGAAATTTAATTGTTTCTAATCATAAAAAGTCTAACTAGTTAAGTATTTTAATAATGGGAATAAGTAACAAGAATGATATTTTTCTAGGGAAATTTCAAAAATATCATTTTTCCAAAATCACTTTAATACCCACTTTCTAAAACTTTATTAAAAGTACCAGTAAAAAAATTGATATTTATCCAAATATGTTTGAAACTATAAAAATATACACAAGCTACTTTTATAAGTGTAAAATTTTATATACATATCTTTTATAAAAATACCATAAATACCTTTTAAAAATCTGTTAGAAACCTTTAAAAACCTTATAAATATTTGGATCGAGTCTCCAAGTACTAATTACTACACTGATGTACCTTAGAAATCTTATAAGATTTTATCAATTTTCAGATTTAATAGGTAATATTTTTAAAAATGGATAGATGAAATGTATACCTTTGAAAACGGGTACACCAAAAACAGTTTTTCTCAAAAACCCTCCATTTTGTGTGTGTGTGTGTAATATATCACGTAATCCCCATCTACCCTAGTAGACTCTAAATTTAATATGTTAGGTTACCACTTTTTCTATTTGGATTATAAATTTATAATATGATATTATCTAATACTTATATTCAATAAAACTAAAAATTGTTTTTCTTCTAAATGTGTTCCTATAATCTGAAATATATGTATCAAAACTGAACATTAAAATTTAATAGAAACCTTAATTTTAATAAACACCAAAAAAATTACTAGACAATTTATATAAAAACACATATATGGCAAAAAAAACACATCTCAAAAAAGAAATGACACAATAAAAAAAGAATATCAAAATTCTTTAACATCTAAAGACTTAACATATCATTATAAAAGAAAAAATAGGAACATATATTGTAGTGCAATTTATAAAAATATTAAAAAATAAAGCTAATTATAGTTTAGCTTATAAAAATTTTAAAATGCTTATTCTTGAAATTATCGTAGTACCAAATTCAACAAAACTCTAATGAAAGCATAGATTATTGGTATTATTTGGATAAGTAACAAGGATTATACTGTTTGAGTTGGTGGCATCGAGAGCGGTGGACGACTCGCCATCGATTTGATGTTGGTTCTCTTCTTGATGGTGGTGGATGTGGTTGTGGTTATGGCGGTTGTCATCAATGAATGGAAACTTCATGGGTTCTGATGGATACCTCATTTGCTCATGAATCATCATTTCCATAAACCATTGTTGTTGGTTTTGATTGTTATTATGAATCAGATTTAAATTAAGATTTTGAAGGGGCTGATAAAATCCAATTTGTGGAGCTGTTGGACGGAAAAATTGTTGCTGCCGAATAGGATTTGAGAAAGTCGCAACTGCCGCAGATGAGGAAGAAGAACCCACCTCATAAGTTGTAGCAGTTGGAGTGGTTGTTGCCACCAAATCCACCACCTGTCTACTCCCTTCATAAGTAGCCGCTATAGTAGAAGAAGATTCGCCAATTTTCATACCCGAATTTTGCAAAATCTCGACCCTGCAATTAACATCTTTAAGATATTGCTCAATTAAGTAACTCAAATCATTAAGATCCATAATATTTAGATGAAATATTCCCATGTTTCCAATCAAACATTGGAACATCACTTCAGTCATCTCGAGCTCCCTATTGTCTTTTCGTTGTCTCCTCAAATTCTCGATTGCTTTTGCAATCCTTTGTTTGAGAAAAGCCTCTTGATCTACCATCTTCTTTTGCTGATCCATTTCTGGGAGTGTCCTAAATTCAGAAATTATCCTTTGCACACCAGAATTTGATGGCCACACTTCAGGAGTGGTGTCGTATGGACTGAAGATGATCGCACATGCAGTAATACCACAAAGAGTGGAGAGTTCGTTTACTTTCTTCATCAAACCCTTCTTTCTTTTTTTAAAAGTTGCTTTTTTCGAAGAATCATTCGAAATGTAAGCAAGTTTCATTTTCTTTCTTGTCATTATAAAGTATTTTTCTCTTTTTGTTTATCTTTTCTTTATGGTTTCGTTGTTTGTTTTGAGGTTGTAAATGTATAGTATTATATAGTAACGAAGAGGTATATTTTTTTTAAATAAGAACAATTAATTTTAGATTATGGGTAGACAAAAAAAAATCTAGCGCTAATAAAGTTGTGTTATATAGAATATCTTTCTTTTATTAGAAAAAAAATTGAACGTCCAAATCAGCCTTAATGTATGAACATTATCAAAAAAAAACTTCAATGTATTCAAGATACATGTGATTTTTTTTTTTTTTTTTTTTCCATTTATACATGTACTACCACCTAATGGTTTGATAGGTGAAAAAGTATAGTCCAAAACTTGTTAGAAATGACTATTATATTAAACATATGTGAGAATTATAATATCAAAACGATAAAATATGATAAACAATTTAAGCTAACAAATTTAATTTTTTAATATATATATTCTTTAACAAACTAAGTTTGTAACCACAAAAACCATGAAATCTCAAAATCCAGTAATGTAATTAAACCAAGATCATATTGATACAGTTACTTAAAACATATAATCAAATCTATGTGATAATTACTAAGATTTGGTAGTATAAGTAAGTCAAAGATTTGAACAAAAAAAATCATTTAAAGATTTTTTTTTGTGATTATTTTCTTCTTCAATATATTTTTGTAATTAGTTTATTTATTAGAAAATATATTGAATATGATTTATTGACTTGTGAATTAATCATGCATGAACTAAGCGATAATTCTAAAAAAATTGTTTCATATACGTATATAATAATTAGTTTTTTTTTTCGACCAACTTTCCATTGCATAATAAGAGTACAAAGTTTATAAGAGTTAACATGACATAAGTCATTAAGGAATCCAAGAAATTTACAATATATTTATTTCATTCCATAAAGTAACATTTTTAGTGTTAAGAGTTAAGACGAATGAGTAACAACAACCAACCAGCTATTATTAGTCTGAAACATAAAAAGAGAGACGCCGTCTGTGGGGATCGAACCCACGGCCACGTGGTTAAAAGCCACGCGCTCTACCACTGAGCTAAGACGGCTGCTGTTCACTACTGTTAAATATAATAATTTAATTAAGTGCTATGTTGTTATTCATACTTGAAGACAATTAACACATGTTTAGTTGCTTGCTACGAAATCTGTCCTGAAAGGGAAAGGCCTTCATTATAATTTGGAAGATTCAATCCTTCTCTTTGCAAATTGAGAATCGTTTTTTCATTAAGTCTTCTACCAAATTCACTTTCAGAGTCCGTCTATCATTCGTGATTTTAGCAAAATTTGGTTTATGATCTGTGTTTGTGTCTAGCTTCCAGTCACTTCCTAGGATAATTTATCAAATGAAAATAACAAATTTTATTTTCTAGTCTCCTTTGCGTCTACAAGGTTCATCAAGAGAATCAAGATTGCTCTTCTTGTCTCACGTTCTCTAAGTTAAAAGGTTACAACCGTTTAATCTCAAAAGTCTCAACTACTTTTTGTCTCTCGAGAAAGAAAAGTCAAATGCAGCATCTTTCTGACACCATCTCAGATGTATCATCATGCACCTAAAGCTCGAAGCTGGACTATCAACGTTTAGATCCCAAAGCAAGAAGTATCTTCTTCCTAGGTCCCTGAAAAAGAACACACCATTGTAAAGATCTCAAACAGAGAACTTTGAATCAAAACATGGTGATGATAGATGCATTATCTTATTATGAATGGAGCTAAACTGAGGCAATGATTGTTATAAGGTAATGCTGATAACAAGCAATGGTAACAATCAAATCATGTGGAAGCTTATCAAGGATTTTACCATTGGTATGAGCAGAGCTTTGAGGTCATCATCTGTCATATGCATTAGAGCATCCATATCAACCTGGAATAAGATGGAAATCAATAAGACTCCTTGTAGTACCATCTATAGATGGCATCAATAAGAGAACTCACAAATTAATCTAAACAGTAAATACATTCACATACTTCTTCCACTTGAAATGAGGTGGAATATTTCTCGAGACCCAATGATTCCAGGAAGCTATCAACCGATGCATCATTCTGAAACAAAACATAACACACTAAGAACTAGTACTTGTGAAACATCCATAGGCATTGCAAAGCTATACGGTACAAAATACTGATACAGAAATAAATTTGGAGAGGATGAAGTATTATATAACCTGCTGTGATTTCTTCTTGGTTGCTCCGTTCGGAGCTGTTCTAGTCTCAGATTTGGTTGCACCTGCAACCTTCCTTATGACAGGTCTAGCAGCCTCCCTTCTAGATTGTGGATTCACAGTCCCAGATAGCTTATTCCGTAGATCCCCAACGCTCAAACTAAAAGCTCGTCCACCACTTTGCAAGCCATGATGTTTCTTTCGAAGCTTCAAACGGAGATCTTTAGGGTCAATTCTGCCATCTTAGCAAGATCAATACAACAACAGAGTCAAACAACGAAAACAGATATATACACATAAACAAACATTCAATGATGATTCTCTAGAACTCAGATTTAAGAAAGTAAAGACAAGTGAGCAGCTTAACAACGTACTTGAAAGCTGAGGCTCGTCGTAGTCTTCGAAAAGATCATGTTCCCACTTATCATCATCCGCCCTTCCTCTGAAACAAACAACATTAGGTAATAATAACACTCAGACTTTGTGATATGTTATTTCAACTATACATACAGAAGGAGACAACATCCAAATTCCCAAATCACCTAAACATACAGAGCTAAAATCTATGAAACTTTTTGAATTTGTTAGCAAAATCAAATAGGAGATTCAAAAGAAGAACTCATAGGAGCAAGTTAAGATTTTTACTAAAGGGAGAGTGAGAGATAAATACAACGAACCTCTTCCTCGTGACCTGTGTGCCGCGAGAAGAGATGTGACCGGAGCCGCCATTGAGACGGTTCTTTAACGTTTTGCTGATTCCAGTTTCAGCCTCCACTCGATCACAGTACATATCGAAAGGGAGGAAAAAAAAAAAAACAATGGATTCCTACCTAAACCCTAAATCAGGAAAATCAAAGTGAATCAAGAGGGAGAAGAACGAAATAGAACTTCAGCACCAAGCTACAAAACCCTAATTCTGAATCCGGAAATCACAGAAGCAAGAGGTGTAGTCTCGAACTCGAAAGGAAGGAAAAAAAAAAAAACGATATGTGTAGTTCCGATTTAGTTCGACTCAGGCTCAGGGTTTCACTTTCACAATTTGCAGTGTATCAGACACAACTGGGTCGAATCGGGTCTACCCATTAAATACAATCTGGTCAAATCGGGTGAGTCCGGGTCAGATAGTTATTATTATTATTTTTTTTTTATTTAGTTTTTACAAGAATGCTTTTGTGTATTTTATTTTATAGTAAGTAAAAAACACTAAACACTAAAAATTGTGTTAAGGATATCGAAAAAACTAAAAGAAGATAATATAAAGAACAAAATGCTAAATCCAGATCTGATTAAAGAGATGCACAAAAGTAATTATGGAACTTGAAAAGCTTAACTTGTTTTGCACAGCAAAAACATACTCCTTGAAAACAGTTTTATTGATGATCTTTACTAGAGAAATATAAGGTAGATCAATAATCAATTTAAAGCTTGGTTTTGTGGTTCTTGTTCTTGTTCGATAGTTAACCTTTCAAAAACTAAGTTTGTCAATTCCAAATGTAATGAATATATATTGCAAATTAATTTGTTTCAAGAAATCTTGATCATAAATGCAATTTGGAGTTGGAGATGCAAGAAATTTAATGATTGAGCTAATTTTATTACTACTGTATTTATTTTTTAGAAATTATAACTAGGAAGAAAACAGATTTTTGTAATATTATACTGTACTAGGAAGGTGAAATCCTAAATTGAAATTTAACATTTGTAATCCATCCTAAATTCTTTCTTTTCTCAATCAATTTGATCATTTTCACTTCTTGCTATATATTGCTTTCTGTTGATTAAAAAACCAAAAATTCATTTCAATTTTATTATATTTTATGTAGTCACACACAAAAGTGAGCCTTTTTTTAGAGCTTGATTTACTAAGAACATTACTTTTAACCATATATAAAATTTCACTTACGCTTGTGGATATTTTTTTGTATCACTTTCAGATATGTACAAAACTAATGAAACCGACCAATCAAACCTAATTGGTTAGTATAAAGTAACTCACATTCTTCAGTTACAACTTTTAGAGATATGTATTTGGCTATAATGTTTTCCACAGTTACAGACATGTTGGTCTCACGTTTTCCCTGGAAAGACCCATTCTTTCCTTCCTTTTAATGGGTTAATCTTGATTGCCCTATTTCCTACTAACACATGTGATACATGGATTTGTAATATTTGCTTCAAATCACATATTCCTTTTTGGAAAAGGAAAAAAAAATCAAAATGTAACAGACTAAGAATACATATAGACAAAAACTTGTACACTCATCAGCTATTCAATCAAAGCAATTCAATTAAACTACAAAAGTTCAGAAAATTAATAAAATATAGAACAGAGGATTTAATGTTGGTCTCTCCCAATCCATCCCATTCTACAGTGTCGGCTGCTCTCCTTCCAGGCTGCATCCCCCTCTATTTGTAGCGTGCATGTTGACAGGGGGCCTAGGGGCAGAGGTTGCAATGCTTCTTTTCTTTGCCTTGAAGGGGGAAGGCTTCCGGCTGAATGCAAGAAAAAATGATTTAGAGAGGTAGAAAGACAAAGAATTTGTCTCTTATGGCAATACTGATTAAAAAAGAGAAAGAAAAAATAATCTGAATACCCTCGTACATGAAATTTCAAATAAAGTTGAGAAAAGAGAATTATAAAAAAAAAAGAGGCAATCAAACAGATGTCACAATGGGTGAAATATGTGTTTTTGCAATTTTTTTTTTAAAAATGAGAAAAAGGCAATTAAATGAAGCAAAACACACAACATATCTTTCAATAAATTAATGACTTTAAATTGTTTTACACTATCGGTCTTTGTAGAATAGGGGAATGATGAACCAGACCCGGTCCATAGGGCAATCAACTCAAGCAGTTGATTAGGGCATCCAAAATTTTAGGGGCATTTTATTGTAAAACATGGCAAGAATGGCAAGAATGTAGCACCTCGACGTATCAAAGGAAACATGGATCAGCCAAAAGTTTTTTCAACGCAAGCGACGGTCCTTGAATTGTAGGCAACTTAACACGACTTTGTAGGCAACATATTGTAAAAAATGGTCTTCTTGTGAGTTGTGATCTGATCCTTTGCAGTACTTTCTTTGGACATACTAATGCATCACAACCCGACATCTTATTAATTGATTTTGTTTGTTCGTTTTTTTGATGATTTAGGTTGTTTAATTACCTACATTAAATTAAACCATTTTGTTAATTATTACTTTCATTACATTAAAAAAAAATTGTACATCTGGATTAAAAAGTCATATTTATAGCAAGTTAGTTATTTTAGAGACAATTTTCTTTGTAACTTGACTTGTCATTTGTTCTTTCTTTCACTTTTTCGATTTTTTTTTGCTATGTCATATGTACGTCTAGCTTCTTTTTCTCAATCTCTATTTCTATCCTCATTTGAAACGTTTTTATATATTATCAAAATGTTTGGCACCAAAAAAAATAAAGAAATCAACTTGACTCTTTAAAATTTCTAATAAGATTGTCTTACAAGTCCACATACAATCATAGCGGTTTTTCTCTCTTTGTGGCGATTGTTCCCACGACATCTCTCTGATCACAAATTTATGTTTCTTCTCTTTCCGGCCGGCTCTGGTTTTTTTCCGGCGTCGGTTGGCCTCCATCTTTCCCTTTGATTTTTGTTCTCAAGGTTTAGGCAAAATCTACAGCAATTTCTCATTGAGATATTTGCGTTTGTTCTCATGATGATGAATTTGAAAAGTCAGATTCTACTATTGTTAATCCTTCTTACAGTCTGGGTTCTATCCTCACTTACGTTAAGGCTGGCGCCAGGTTTGTGTGATGCAAGTTTTGTCTCATATTGTCAATGTTGGAGTTCTAGTCTTCTTCAAAGTCACGTCGGTTCAGTGTCGATTCAATGGAATTGTAATATTGTCCTTTGTAAATGGTTTATTTCAGGTGGTTTTTATCGCTGATGTCATCTCCGGTTCTCAACAAATCAGAATTTTTGTTTAATAAAGTAAGGAGAAAAGCATTTAGGAGTCTCATCTATAAGATGTTAGCTTTTTATGAGTGTATGAAGAAAGGACTTAACAGATTCATTATGTTGTCTATAAGGCTTCCGTTGGGAAAGTATGATCACTTCCATTTCTTTATCCGAATTGTGTTCAATTTCCTTTATTTATTTAAATTATTGTATAAATCATGTAAAATTTCTTATGATATAATATAATTGATTTTCTGTTTAAAAAAAAAATCTTGTCTTACAAATTAATGGTGGTAACTAACCTGGATCATTTATATCCAATGGACATCCTTTAATATATATATTATGTATTTTCAAGAATGGGTTTTTCCTTTTAGGAAGTTAATGTTGCTGATTCTTTGTTTAATTTAATTCATCGTTGTGTAAGAAAGTTAATATATAAAATTAGTATTTCAAATTTCATTTTTCTACTAATTTAGTCTTTTTGTGTACTATATATAGTTAACCCAACATAATTTTGTGTTAACCCAACTCCCAAACCAATATTGAGACCATTCGACTGACTGAACTTTTAATATCTATGAATCTATCATTAAGACACTACCGATGACAATTTTCTTGTTATTAGATGATTTTCATAATTGTGAGAATTGAAACCAAAATTCTTCTTCTGAAGTGTTCTACGAGCGGAGGAGCTCACCACCGTTCGAGTTCCGAACTAAACTGAGAGTTTCTGAATACTGAAAAGTGTATATTATTGCTTGAGTGTAAAAATTTTCGATCCCCATAAAATGACCCCCCTTACGTATTTATATTAGCTGATTACATACAATCAATACCTAATTAAGTCTCTATGCAAATCCCGCATCCTAATCAATCAGATTAATTGCGGGAATCTTTGACCGAGTCTGAGCTGCGAGCTGTTTCGTGGGATGCATCTCCGTGTTCCAGCCTTTTCTTTGGGCTTGATGGGCCGATCAATGCTGTTTCTTTGGCCAGTTTAGCGTGTCCGACCCATGCCCCTTGCATGTTATCCGAGATGATCAATCGTGGGTACAACAGTTGCCCCCCAAGTCTCCCGAGCTGATTAGCTCGGGGAACTTTTGATCTTCAATCGGTCATTTTCGGGAAACTGAATATCCCCCATATCTCATGATTTGATCGTGGTAATGATGGGATTTGCCTTCCCGAACAAGCTCTGGGGCCCACTGGGAGGCCTAACACGCTATAAGAGAGAAAAAACGAACCAAGACTTCTCGCTTCCCCAGGCAATCATTACTTCTTGGTTCTGTGTATAAAGGTAAATGACCCGACTTCTCTCTTTTACTCTTAAATTTTAGTTTGCCCTCAGTTGTGTTTTGCGTTTTTCTCTTGTCTCATTTTCTCTTTGCTGTTCGCCGGAAAGTTCTTCAACTCTCCTTTTTCTAGATTAATTTCTTTTACTTTTACCCAAAAAGCATGTCGCCTCTGAAATCTATGCCAGGTAAAACCGTGAAGCCTTTGATTCTGGGCGTTTACGGTCCCCATCAATCGTCGATTCTCTCTGTGGAGAACATGGCTGAGATTAGGGGATCCACCGGGATTCCGCCGGAGATTGAAATCCGATTCCCAGAAGCTCATGAGTCTCTGGAGAATCCTCCTCCTGGCTACTATTGCGCGTTTGAGATCTTTTTCTCTACGTGCGGACTATCATTCCCACTTCCCAAGCTTATCGTAAAGATGATGTTCGAGTTGGGCTTCGCACTTCCCCAGATGTGCCCGAATTTGTTCGGACCGTTCTGTGTCTTCAGAATTTGGGAGAGGAGTTCGATTACAAGCTGTCCTTGGCTGATTTCCTTCAAGTTTACACCGTGAAAACGGGTTGCACCAAGGGTACCCTTTACGTAAGCCCGCTCTCCGGACTGAAGGTCTTTGATGACCTCCTAGAGAAGGACGAGAAATGGCGAAAGTCTTATTTCTACTTTCCAGTTAATGAACTTACCTTCGGACACCTCTCGAGTTCGCATGTGTCGAAGTGGACTTCGAAAATTGGTAGAATGGTGCTCCTTGTCAGGTACAGACTAGTTTCCTGTTTTTTGCTTCTTACCTCTTTACTGTTTCTGTTTCGGCCCACTTCGAGCGAGGTTTGCATTGTCCCACGTTCGCGGAGTTCTTCTCGCGGTTCTGCAGCCAAGGTCAGATTGCCTGGGACTCCTTTTCGTGTGAAAGGATCAGAAAGTCCAGAGTCAGACTCAGAGGACGCTCTCTCGTTTGCTCCGATCCTCCAAGCACTTCTGGTATGAACTACAGGGAAGAAAGAGCTCGAGGAATGCTGAGAAGGAAGCGAAGAGGCAGATGGCTGCAGCTCTTGCTGAAGGCAAAGCTCACATTCTAGCCAAGAACTCCGACTCTTCAGCTCCTGAGGTGAGCGAGATTTCTGCATCCCCAGTTGGCCCTTCCGAACTCCCAGCTGGTTCTTCCGGACCCCTTGTCGGTCCTTTCGAACCTCCAGTGATTGTCATTGCTGACAATAGCGACGAACCACGGGAGATCAAGGTTCCCCTTCCACTGCTAAGAAAAACCTCCGCTGAGGTGAGCTCCCAGCGGGTCGATTCATCTAAGAAGAGGAAGGAACCTGAGACTTCCTCCTCTTCTCGCGAGAACAGCCGTGCCCGGACTGGTTTGTCAGGAGACGAGCGAAGTAGATCCGGTTCGAAAGATGGGGCTCCCCCCTCGGAGAAAAGATCTAAGGAGTTTTCTTTCACCAAAGAGTCGGGGGGTTCCTCCGGGAAGCTACCTCCGAAGGAACAGCGTCATTCTCCTCGGGGTAAGAACGACCCGAGATGCTTTCGCTTCTTGTTTTTATTACTCTAAATATTTAAAGTAGAATAACATTGCTCATACCGTGCAGCTCCCCCCGCTTCTCCAGCTGATCTGATGGGGAGCTACACACGACCTGGAGTTCAGAATCTAGCGTTCGCCGATATGTCTGAAGTCAACCGTGCAAACGTTTTCCGCTTTGCGGATAAAATCGGCGAAGTTAGTAATATATGCGTTTTTTGTTTTTCTTTATTTTTTGTGTTTTTTTTAACAAGCCAACTTTCCCAGCTGATGATCGAGTTTAACAACTCGGTGGCGTCCTACGAGGACCAGCTGTTTGCTTCCCCATCAACCTCCGAGGCGAACCTTCTTAAGGAGAAAGTGGCTAATCTTGAAGCCCAGGTGGCAGAATTTTCTAGGTTGGAGGCCATAAATGCCAAGACTGTGGAGAAAGCCGAACAGATCTGAGCTCGGATGAAGAAGGCTGAGGTGGAGGTGCTTGACCTTGGGGTTGCCAATGAGGACCTCCGAGACAAATTGAAGAGAGCGGGCGACCTCTACTATGTGCCCACGGAGAACGAGAAGGTGGCAAAACACAAATTGCACGAGGTCGAACTCCGCAATCAGCTTCTGGAAGCCGATAACAGCTGTGAGATCGAGAGGGTGTGGAGGGAGGAGAGACAAGCAATGAGGCGAACTCTCCGTCCGTTGATCGAGGAGGTGAAGGTTCATTTTGAGGAAAGGGAGAAATTAGCTCCGGCCAAGATCTGAGCTGCCGAGATTAGGGCTAATCGGATGCCGATTGAAGAAATCTCTAGAGGGGAGATTCAGGATATTGAAGCTGAACTCGGACTTTTGCGAGCTGACGAAAAGAAAGCCGACGAGGAGGTCTTCAAGGTAACCCTCTGCGATTTTGACCCCTCTGCATTTTCTGACCTCTTGGTAGATACGCCCGAGCTATTATGCAACGAGCACCCCTTGAGTATTACCATTGATGAGTCCGGAACTAACTTCGATTGAATGTCGAACCAGGGGATGGACACCTTTCAAAGGAATACCAGATCGAAAGTGGAGATCGCAGAGATGAGCCTGGTCCCTCCCGAAGCGGCATCGGCTCCTTCCCTCCCTTCTGATACTCAGTAGAATTATCTTGGGGTTGTTTTGGCACGAGCTGCCCCCCAGTTGTTGTTGTTGTTTTTTTTTTGAACCTAATTCGGAGCTTTTTGGTCGCGGTGACCACTCCGAACACGAATATTTTCCTTGAAATCGAAATCTCTTTTATCTTTAAGCTCGCAGAGCCAAACCCTTTAGTCTTGACTTAAGGAAAAAACTTTGACTTAAGGCAAAAACTGAGGTAGTATAAAGTGAGATTTTGACTCGAAGTTTGACTCCGGACTTTCATGATACGAAGTAAGACTTCAGATTAATTGACTACGAAGTAAGACTTTGGTTTTGTTAAATACGAAGTAATACTTTTTTTTATTTTACTGAATACGAAGTGAGACTCCGGTTTTAATTGAATTTGCGAAGTTAGACTTCGGTTTTTTTACTGGATACGAAGTGAGACTTTGGTTTTTTTTTTTAAATACGACGTAATACTTTGTCTTTACTGAATACGAAGTGAGACTTCGGTTTTATTTGAAATTTGCGAAGGTAGACTTCGGTTTTATTTGAAATTTGCGAAGTTAGACTTCGGCTTTTTTTGTTTGTTTTGTTGGTCAACCATTCTTAATAAAAAGTTAAGAGAACTTTTGATTTTATTAAAATGGATAGCTGGATCCAAAGCGGGCTGCCTACGTACCCTTATTGGGATCAAGCCAACCGTAGTTCGATACAAGAAAGTTAATTATAGAAATGTTTAAGATGCAAGGAGTTCCAGGACCTTGGGACTGGTTTCCCCTTTGAATCTTCCAGCTGGTAAACTCCATTGCGTACTTCGCGAGTGATTCTGCACGGTCCTTCCCAGTTGATTCCTAGCTTCCCTGCTTTGAGCTCTTCGGTGTTCTCATAGACTTTTCGCAAGACTAGGTCTCGATTGCAAGAGGTCTACCTCGGACTTTGGAATTATAATAGCGAGCTACAACATTCTGATAATTCTGCATTCGAACCAAGGCTTGATCCCGACGCTCATTAATGACATCCAGCGTGTCTCGCATAAATTCTTCGTTCTCCGAAGCTCAAAGTGGATTCAGAGTCATGCGAACACCGGGAACTTCGACGTCGGCTGAGATTACGGCGTCAACTCCATAAACTAGGGAAAAAGGTGTTTCATTTGTATCCCGTCGATGTGTGGTTCAGATTGCCCAGAGTACCCCTTGGAGTTCGTCTGGCCATCGCCCTTTGCGAGAATGATACAATCCTAGAAATATCCATAACTCATCAAGAATTGGTTCAAGGACAATCAGGATCAAATTATGAAGAAGTTTCTAGAAGACAATCATTTTATGGCTACATCAAGAAAGTGTCTAGATACAAAGAACCAATCTCCATCAATGAGGATTGATAAAATCTATCAAATTTATTCTTGATTTATTTATGTAATTAATTTGATTTATTTTGTATTTATGTTATTGATTTGTAAATTGAGCCTATATAAGCTCATGTTTCCCTTCATTGTAAATATATAGAATATTTTTGGAAAAATAAAGAGAGAGTTTTCTCACTTTGAAAGCTTAGGCTTTTTGGTTTACTTGTCTTTTCTATTGTGTGTGATTCCTTTAGAAAACAAATTTAATCTTTATCATTGTGTGCGATTCACTTAGATATTGATTTGTGTTCTTATCACAAAGTCATTCCACAACTTTGTGTGGCGAACTTCAATCCATCATTCATCTCCATCCTATCCGAGTTAGTTAGAGAGGTCCTTTAGACCAGCTATCGACTCACTCCTATTTTGGCTCAAATCAGAGAATCAAGCCTTTTCTTTAAATTAGCCAATATTACCTTGTTCATTGCCTTGACTTGCCCGTTCCCTTGCGGGTAACGAGGAGTTGACTTATTAAGCCGTATTTTCCATTTGGCACATAATCCTTTGAACAGCGAAGAGATGAAATGTGGGCCATTGTCCGTGACGATTTCGTGTGGAACGCCATAACGGTAAATTATGCTCTTTAGCACAAATTGTTCTACTTCCTCACTTTTCACCTTAGCATAAGCCGCTGCCTCAACCCACTTAGAGAAGTAATCAGTAAGGCCAGTACGTACTGAACCCCCCCCAGGTCCTCGGTGTAACGGGCCAATGATGTCCATAGACCATCTCATAAACGGGTAAGGTGCAGACACGGAGGACAGGAGCTCGGTAGGTTGGTGAATTGACGGAGCGTGCTTCTGACATTTCTCACAAGTTCGGGCGTACTCCTTGCAGTCAGCGACCATGGTGGGCGAAAAATACCCCTGTTGTTTAAGTTTGAAGGCCAAAGTCCGTCCCCCGGAGTGATTTCCATTGGGACCATTGTGAACAGCTCGCATCAAATTCGCGGGCTCCTCTCCGGCCAAGTTAAATAGGGACTTGCTATACTTCAACGCAGGAGTGCTCCATTATAGATGCAATACCGTGCACTAACAATTTTAAGTTTTCTAGCCGCCCATTTGTCAGCTGGGAGTTTACCTTGTTCCAAGTATGCCCAGATCAGACTTCGCCACTCGTCTGCCCCCAAATTGTTAGTGCTCGTATTGCCTGGAAGTCTGTCAGGTAGGATGATTTGACCCGGGCTCGGAGGCCTAGGTATCACCGGAGTCAGGAATTCCGAACTGGTGTCATGCTCATCGGAGGTGGGCGTTACTGCCGTAGGTAGAGGAGTTTCTTCAGGTGATGGGCTGGAAGTAGTCGCGCGAGCTGCTTCTTCGTCGGCTATTTTCTTTTTTATTGCCCTAGTGACAACGTTTGAGCTTTCTAATCGTATGCTCGGGTATTCGATAACTTCTACCGGGATAATCCTAGTCGTTGCTGGGTCCGAAGTTGAGGCTAATGATGCCAAGGCGTCTGCGGCTGAATACTCACTTCGTGGGATCTTGGTGATTTCGTACTGACTAAGAAAGATTCATACTCGGCTTCGTTGTTGGATGCATTGAAGGCCAGACGGAACGATTGCTCAATCACTTCGCCGGTGGGAGAAACGAGACGAACTCCAATTCCAGCTCTTGTTTTGGATGAAGCACCGTCCACGTGTAGGGTCCATGGGACATCCTCACTATTTTCAGCCGAACTAGCAAGTGGGAGCTCTATCAAGAAATCTGCAAGGACCTGTGCCTTTACACAAGTTCGAGTTCGGAACTCAATGTTGTACTCACTGAGCTCCACTGACCATTTTACCAATCTAACAGATTGGCTCAGACTGTGAAGCACCGTCTGAAGTGGCTGTGTCGTTAGGACAACAATCGAATACGACTGAGAGTATGGTCGTAACTTCCTCGCTGAAATTACTACTGCTAAAGCCAATTTTTCCATCATCGGGTACCTAGATTTGGCTCCCGTGAAAGACTTACTGATGTAGAAGATTGGTTTCTGCTCCCCCCTTTCTTCGCGAACTAAAACTCCGCTTACTGCGCTTGCAGATATGGCTACGTAGTGGAAAAGCAGTTCACCAAGCTCAGGCTTTGCACTTCTCGTCACATGCGAATTGCCTCCCTCCTTTCTTTAATAACCGGTAGAATGGGAGGCATTATACAGGTGAACGAGAAATGAAACGGTTGAGTGCAGCTATCCGTCCGTTTAGGCGTTGTACTTCTCGCAGAGTCTATGGGAAACTCATGGACAAGAAAGTGTTGATCTGTCTTGGGTTCGCTTCGATTCCTCTTTCTGTTACGATGTAACCTAGGTATTCCCCTAATGGAACAGCGAATGTACACTTTGTGGGATTGAGATTCATCTTGAACTGGTTCAGGATCTCGAAACGTTCTTTCAGATCTCCGAGGTGCGAGCTAGACTCCATAGAATTTACCAACATGTGGTCGATATAGACTTCCATGGTCTTCCCGAACTGTTTCTCAAACATCCGATTTACCAACCGCTGGTAAGTTGCTCCGACATTCTTCAGGCCGAATGGCATCACCTTGTAACAATAGGTTCCACGGTCCGTGATGAATGCGGTCTTCTCTTGATCATCGGGATTCATGAGGATCTGATTGTATCCGGAGAAAGCATCCATGAAGGACATCAGCTCTTGTCCGGAAGTGGATTCGACTAACCTATCAGTGTGAGGAAGAGGAAAGCTATCCTTAGGACAAGCCTTATTCAGGTCAGTGAAGTCAACGCAAACTCGTGATTTCCCATTTTTCTTTTTGACAACCACGGTATTGGCGAGCCACTATGGATATTTCACCTCGCATATTTGTCCAGCCTTCAGTAGTCGTTCTACCTCTTTATTGACAATTTCAGCCCGCTCGGGGCAGAGCTTCCGTCGCTTCTGCTTCACGGGTCTAAATGTTAGATCTACATTAAGCTTGTGCGAGATGATTTTGGGTTTTATCCCCTGCATTTCGTCGACTGACCAAGCGAAAGTAGTAATGTTATCCTTGAGAAAAGAGATCAAACTAGTTCGGAGCTCTCTTCTCAAACCTACCCCTATCTTGATTTCTTGATCCGAAAATTTTGGGTTGATGAATATAGCCTCTGTGAGGTCACCTTGCAGCTGCTTCTGAACTGGATTCTTGTCGACCTCCAGCTGTGGTTGCTATTGAATCAGGAGCTTGTGGCTTGCGAGGTAACAGCTTCTCGCGACTCTTTGGCTTCCCAGGACTTCCCGAACTCCCTGAGGGGTTGGAAACTTGACGCACTGGTGGTATGTAGATTGGACCGCCTTCATCTGAAACAGCCAAGGTTTCCCTACTATCGCGTTGTAGGCAGCAGGTCGGTCGAAGACCGTGAACTCCACCATTTTAGCTACACCTTGAGTGGAAACAGGTAAGTTATCGTTCCTAGTGACACCGAAGTTTTGCTGGTGAACGAGACAAGTGGGGATGGAGGTCCTGTGATGTGTTCTCTCCCGATGCCCATCCTAGTGAGGGTATCCAGAAAAATTAAATCGACCGAGCTCCCGGTGTCTACCAGGATTTTGTACACTTTGTGGTTCGCTACATCAAGTGAAATAACGAGTGCATCGTCGTGAGGAGTATCTAGATCCTCTGTTTCCTTCTCCGAAATGTGATCTCAGGTAGATCGCTCGGAGCGAACTTCACCCGTTTGGGTGCTGGATTCGCGAGCTTGCTCTGATGGTCTTTGATTGTTGTTATCGAGTTGCAAAATAAACGCGAGCCTCCCATGATTACGTCTTTTCGTTTTTTAGGTCCTGCGTCCCCTTCAGTTTGCTTTAGCTTTTTTTGTGGGGGGACACCTCGTCGAGTTTGGACACCGCTTTTGGGTCCAACTCGTCAATCGAAACATTTGGTATCTCGCCAGACACAAACTTTTCAGGAAGAAGGTGCATCAGCTTCTTGCAATCTCGAGTTGAGTGTCCATTGGTTTTGTGGAGTTTGTAGTACGCATTCTCGTCCCGGACCCATTTATTACTTGGGAGCACTTCGCTCTTGGAGCGCGGTGAAAATGGTGGTTTGGAGGGTGAACTTTTTGGGGAACTTTTTTGAGGAGATTGGTTCACCGCAAATGTGCTAGGTCTGGACTTCGGGGTTGAAGGCGGAGTATTTTTTAGTAAGTGCTTCGAATCGGGGTTTTCTTGCAACTTTATGTTTTTGTGCCGCAACAGCCCTTTCTTCTTCTGCAACTATCCAGTTCGAAGCTCGATGCAGCGCATCCTGGATGGTAGCGAACTGGTTTACAGTCAGCTCTTCGCGGATATGGGATTCGTGCCAAAGGTCATTTTTCAGTGAGGCCAAAGCAGTTGAGTCGGAAAGCCCCAAAATCTGGACTTGTATTTCCTTGAATATTGTTATGTAGGACCGGAGAGATTCTCCGGCGGTTTGGTTCAGGTTCCAAAGCTGGGCGTCTGTTACCGCGGTTTCAATTAAACTAGAATACTGCTTAGTGAAAGAGGTTGACAGCTCCGTGAAGTTTTAATGGAACCAGCTGTCAAGGATGCGAACCAGAGTAGAGCTGTCCACAGAATGTTTCTGCGAACAACTTGCAGTACATGGCGTCTGCTTCGTGAGGCTCGAGGTCCACGCGGCTAGCTCTTAACAAGAAGGTTTTGAGATGACTTGTCGGATCTCCCTTTCCTTCGTAGCTAGAGAATTTTATCTTGTCGGTGTCTTTGACGCGGACTCGGGCTACTTGGTCGGATAAAGGAGTTCGCTTGGACTGTTCGATAACCCGGGAAATGTCCGGTGCCGAAGTGGTTGCACTGTGCATCATGGATCGCATGTCACAGATCTCAGTCTGCATCTTGTGGAACTCGGGTAAGGAAGAATAACCCGGAGTCAAATTTTCTTGACGAACACTTCCTCCCACAGGGGGAGGGATCCGAACTGGAATCCAGGAGGATCCAGCAACTTCATCTTGAACCGGAGTGTGGCTAACCCCAGCCAATGGTGGTGCTGACTGAGGAATTGCATGTGGTGGGAAAGTACTCCCTGGAGTTGCTGGCACTGTTGCCGGCTGCAAAGTGAGGGGTGGAATGGTGTCGGTAAAGTCTAATGCACGTCGTCGTGGGTTTTGATCAGAGGACAGGAGGTCGACCCGATCGGCATACGCCTGGTGAGAGGCAGAAAGATCAGCGATCGAACTTGAGACTACTTCTAGTCGGGTAGAGACCTGACCTTCCAAGCCATCGAAACGCTCGGACAGAGCAGGGGAAGCAGCTTGCTGGCGGTCGGACTTTTCTGTCAGATCCTACAAAAAGCTTTTGGATTGTTTCCAGAGTTACCTGATTAGCAGATACGTGGGCCATAACAGGATCTGTTCGATGAGGATTTGTGAAAAAGCGTCGGAACTATATGGAGTGTAGGTGATGACCTCCCCTCCTTCTAGCACCAAATGTGAGAACTGAAACCGAAATTCTCCTTCCGAAGTGTTCTACGAGCAGAGGAGCTCACCACCGTTCGAGTTCCGAACTAAACTGAGAGTTTCTGAATACTAAAAAGTGTATATTATTGCTTGAGTGTAAAATTTTTCGATCCCCCATACAATGACCCCCCTTACGTATTTATATGAGCTGATTATATACAATCAATGCCTAATTAATTCTCCGCAAATCTCGCGTCCTAATCAATCAGATTAATTGTGGGAATCTTTGACCGAGTCCGAGCTGCGAGCTGATTCGTGGGATGCCTCTCCGCGTTCCAGCCTTTTCTTTGGGGTTGATGGGCCGATCAATGCTGTGTCCTTGGCCCGTTTTGCATGTCTGGCCCAGGCCCCTTGCCTGTTATCCAAGATGATCAATCATGGGTACAACAATAATCTGATAAAGAAGCATCTATGACCGAAATACATAAAAAACAGAACAACACAAAACAGAACACGTATTAAAGAATAAGAAATAGAATAACATTAACAGAGGTTTTATATATCAATATTAACATTTTTGAAGTACATTTTGTATTATGCACTTTAAGTTTTGCTTATTTAAATTTTTATTTACAACATTAACCCCTAAAAAAAATCCATAAATAACATTGCAGAGAAACTCAAATAATAAACTTTCTTAAATCGACCACCATTTGTTATATTTATTACCATAAAATCTTAACAATATCTATACATTCCGATTTTTCCAAAAACAGCTTTACCCATTAAAGTTTTAATCCCATAAAATCACCAAAACTATCCTTGGAGATTTTGTTTCTATAGACTTTCTATAGAATTTTTGCTTTACCTATTTTGATAGTAAAATGTAGATTTAGTCATCTACATTACTTGATTTGAGGTACTTAGGGGTTGATCCCTCAGATTTCTCACATTATAATAAATAAAAATAAATAATTATCCCGTGGTGTTTCTATAAATCGAAGTACATTTGGTGTCCTTTAAGTTATACTTATTTACAAAGTTAATCCTTAAAAAATTGTACATACAAACAAAATCAATTAGATTCCTAAAATGTCTCTACAAATTTGGTTATAATTTCCTAAAACAATTTATATATTAAGAAATTTATTACACTTAATAACATATGCCAAAAATATCTATACAATATTTCTTCTTTTAAAAATTCTAATATCCAGTAATAACAATATTGTTTCATATGAAGAATTAAAACTTTAAAACCAAACTTTTGGTTAATCTATAATCTATATATGAGAACAAAATAGAAGAGGGAACAAAACCAATTTTCGGAATGGACACTAACAAGTTCATAAAAATACCTTGATATAGAGATTGATACAGCTTAATTGAAAAACACTCCAATAAACAATTCTTTGATTTTATTTTTTACTTTTAAAAATACTCTGAAAAAAATAAATTCGAAACTTGTTTTTGTAGTTCATAAAAGTTTATATATAATAAACAAAGAGATGTAAAATATAGAGGTGTGAAACAAAAAGGTGCAAAAATTAATAGGTGCGATTCTTAAGAGATGGAGGTAAGACGAAGAGATGCAAAACTTAAAAGATGCGATTTTGAAAGATGGAGATACGACAAAAAAATACGATTATTTAAAGGAAAAAGACTTGCAACTGTTGGGATCATTAATAAATTTCAACATTAGATGAAATAATATAACTAATCTCAACCGTTGGATTAAAGATGACACAAAAAATGAGTTTGCTATTATATATAGTTTTATTTTGTAGAAATTTTGTTGTGCGTTCTTTTCGATTTCATGGAAAAAAAATTCTTGGTTCTCCGAAAAAAAAAAGGAAAAATAATTCTTTAAAAGGCAAAAAGGACAGAGAGAATTGTCGAAGAGTAGTTAAGAAAACAACTCGACGATCTTTGTTTCAGTCCTACGAGCCTTCTCTTATCCTTGTACTTCATTCTGTTTCAGCCAAGTCACGGCTCGTTTATCAAAAGAGATAGTTCATCGTATTTGCCTTAACTCTTAAGATCATCCTCAACTTTTTTGTTAGATTCATACATCAACACTTGTGGTTTCGTTGTAATGATCTTAAACATTCTCTCATCTCCTCTAAGACTAGGCTTGACCACGAGATTGATATCCTCTGTAATAATAACGTCAGGGAAAATATCCACGCTGCAGGGCCATCGAGAATCCCATATCTTATACTTCGAGCTCTTTTAGCAATCCACGATTAACCTCAACTACTTCAGTTTCTTTTTTACCAAAACAAAGATGATCCCACAAAACAACAGAACATTGATTTGATCTTATCTCATATTGAAAAAGAGAAGGAACTATACTATCAACAGTTGCAGTATTTAAAATTGATTAGATTCTTTATCTACTACTGTAACACAGCCAACTTTTATTCTAATGTTTGCGTATACTTGCGTTAATTTCCCCAATGTTTGCAACACTTTATTCTATTCAAAACTTGTAACTGAAGCAACATAGTTTTTGTTCCTTTTTTGCATGTAACAATGAACCATTTGTTGATATAGATATATGCGTGTGTGTGGATTTAGAAATATGAATTTGGGTATTATTACATTCACACACCGTAAACACTCACACTCTAAATATTATAGAAGATGGACCAAAACCACTTCGTTGATACAAAATTGCGTCAATTTCATCTCCATCCTTAAGCTTCAACTAACAAGAAAAAAAACACAGTGGAAAAATGATCAATTATAACTGACACTAAATTAGGACCCACGGTACACCGCAAGACAAAATTATTTATAACTAAAATATTGAAATTATAAGTTGTATTTGTTGGTTAAATATGTTATAATTATAAAATAATTGTTAAATAAACCAGATAATACCGCAATATAATTTACTTTCTTACATAATATTTATTTAATCAATTTAATTAGATATATCTATTCTTTGATACCGACAGTGTTAAAAAAACTAATTAAATGATTTTTACCCCTTAACATCGAATTAATGATATATTTTAATTTATATAAATATTGATAAAATCCGTCCCACTATATAACTCACACTATATCATCTTAATTTTTAATATTTATTGTGTATATACGGTATAATATTTATCATCTTTAACTTTTTAAAAGTTTTAACCTTTTTTTTATATTTAACCTTTTAAAAATCTTTAAAATAAAGAACCGGAATAAATCAAACAAAAGTTTTTAAATTTTGAATGCCTGATAAATCAAGCTTTATATTCATTTGTATTCAGATTCATTTTGGTTTCTTTTAGGGGGGTGTATTAAAACCATGATTTCGGAAGATTTGATGGGATTTAAAAAAATTGGAATTTTAAAATATTTTATGGAAGTTGATATGATTTATTGTAATTTCTTTCAAATCCCACATAAATCATGAGATTTGGATTTCTTTATTTTAACTAAACAAATCCCACCTAAATCCTCCAGAATCACAAAAATCATTAAAATCCAAATTCACAAACTATTTTGAATGATTTTAAAGTAGATTTTAAATCATCAGTTCAATAACAGTTGATTTTAATAGACTTTTTAAAATACATGATTGTATATATAGGATTTGTAAGTTTCACATAAATCACTTAAAATGTCAAGTTGAATACACGCCCTTATAGTACGACTCTGAACCATTGCCCAAACTTTTTAGACGATGTGAGATATTGTACCCGTATTTTCTATTCATCTTTTGAGTAATATATGTCCGTTTTTAAAATTTTGTATTACATCATATGCAGGAAAAATTACAACTTTATTAACTAAATGTATTATAAAATAATTCAAAATAATTTAAATATAAATTCAAATAAAAAATGAAAGGGAATCATATATTTATGTTTGAATGAGGTAGAAAGATTTTCTTATTTTTAAAAATCTTACCTATAATTAATTTTGAAATTTTGGTAACTAATATTAAAGTTACTGCATTAAATGTAAAAACTTTCCAAAAAGTATTTTTGAGCAAAACCTGCTGCAAAAATACTAATATAGATACGTATCTTTTTGGTTTTTTTTTAAATTCCAAAAGCTATGACCTAAGTCATACAGTTTTAAACACTAAAACAATACAGCCATAAAGCAATATTACAATAAATATAAAATTGGTAACCAAATCTTCCGCTTCGGTTAGCTTCTTAGTTCATCATAGAGAGAGGACAACTAGTCACGTCCTCGACGGCCACGATTTCCACGGCCACGGCTACCTCTTAGCTTCCTCGAGCATTCACTACAAGAAAACAAGTCATTTGTGACCATCAAAAACGTCACAAAACCGTCACAAAAATCACTGTTTGAGACTAATTATTGATTAATTTACACAGTCATTAAAATTTAGTCGCAAATTTATAGAGTGGCAAAATAGGACTAATAAAGCGTCGTACATTAGGACTACATTAACACCGAGTATCCTAGTCATATTTAGAGACTAAGTTGTGACATAAAACTTAGCCATTATTTTGTGACGTTCCAAAGTTATTTCGCAAAAAAAAAAAACAAAAATTATTATTATTATTTTTTATGTTTTTCTTTTCTTACATTGATTTTTTTTTAATGACTGTGTAAATTAATAGCCAATATTTTAGAGACTAAGTTGTGGCATAAAAACAAAAATCTAATTAAACAAAAATAATTAGATTTAGGCTTTCAATGATTGTTTTTTTAAAGATTGAAGTGTTATATATATATATATATATATATGTATTATATATATTATTAAATAATTGTTGGGTTTAGAAATTTGAAGTTATAGTTTAGGATTAAAATGACTACATTCAATAAATTTTGAGAGATTTTGTATGTAAATAGTTTTAAAAAGACTGTGTATTTAGTTCTAACTTCTAACAAAAGTATTTAGTAGTAAAGTAGTCGTAAAAAAAATTGCAAAATAAGTAGCAACGTATTCCTAAAGTTAGTAGTAAAACAGTCACAAAATAAGTAGCCAAATTAATTAGTAACAAAATAGTCACAAAATGTAACTCTTTTGTGATGTACTTTTATGAGTGAGAAACTTATATTTCAAAATTTATTCTTTAAGAGATAAAAATGTTTGCATTAACTACTTACAATCACTCATGTTCGAACTGCAAAGTAAATCTCTAAGTTTAAAAAGATAAAACAATGTTTTGATAAATTAGTTTTATAAGATACAATACTAACAACTTTTCATTGAAACTACATGTAACACTTGTACATGTAAGGGAAAATACAAATATTTTGTTTAAAACATTGAAAAGCAAGAGTTTTATAGAGATTTTGTGTATGTATTAGTTCAAACCAATGTTGAAACATGTAACTTAACATATTAACATTATATAATGTGAATTTGCAATTTTTAAAATTTTTAGGAGTTGGTAAAAAGTAGCAAAATAGTCACAATATAGTAGCGAAATCGATGTTATTTTGTGACACAATTGCGACTATATTGTTAAATATGGATGATTCCAAAGTTAGTCACAAAAAGTGGAGATTTTATGACGATTTTGGGACGACAACTAAAATTGATGAAAATATATTTATTTGATTATTAAGATTAAAATATGAGTCACTAGCGAGTCTCAATTTGTGACTCTTTTGCGACTGAAACTTTTTGGTAAATTTTTAGTCTTTAATAAGTCACAAATATGAGACTCTTTACCGTCTATTTTATTCTGTTGTAAATTACCAACATTTTAGCCACTAAATCCCATGTAGTCGCATAATAGTTGCAAAGTAGTCACAATAGCGTCTCAAAGTTTAGTGACAAAAAAAGGGTCACAAAATATGATTACAAACTACATGTTTTTTGTAGTGATTAGAGGACTCTTGTACCTCCTTAGCTTTGATGGACGGCTGCACCGGTCTCTCTCGCAATAGTCTTTGCCCAGAGGGAGTCATATGATCCATCATTCTGACATACATATCTTATACTATATCATAAGAATCTTTGTGCTCAAATGATAATACATACGTGAAACGTCATCCGGTGTGTGATACTGATACTCTCGAATTCTCGAGCAATCCTATATTCCTATAGAAAGCGAAATGTGTTCCACTTGACACCTCTCATATGTGTTCAACTTAAGCAACTTAGCATTCCTTCTCACCTTAAACACTTTAACCCCAACATCCAAACATGTTTATGTTAGTGTAGAATATGTAAAGTATCAACAATCAAATCTTACCTGACCCTTCACGTTCAAAGTAACACTAGTTACCAACCCGCACTTTGTGCGGGATAATTCGATTTAAATAAAATATTATGAATAAAACTATTATTTGAGATTTAAGATTTGTTTGTATAAAACAAATTAACAAAATATGTAAGTAATGTGATACTAGGATTTTTGTGTGTCATAGCAGGTTCAATTAACCTTATGCAGTTGTAATAGTTAAGGTGTCAATCCAGTTGGGAAACTTTACTAACAATTGAAATGCAATCAAGAAATCACAAGTCAAGCCAATTCAAAGAGAGTATTTGTCTAACAATCCTAGAATGGTCAAAATACAAAACGGAAATGAGTCACAGAACTAGAAACGAGAATGCATGACAAGAAGCGAAAATGAATAAAAACAGAAACGAGTCTGAGCATAACTAAAATGCAAGAAACGAAACAGTCTCAGGAATGCAATAAAAATCAGAAAGAAAGAAGTCCTAAGGATGGGAGTAATTGATGTCACAAGCCACAAGCAAACCATCCCTAAACAATGAACATCACTTCTTAGCTAATCCAATCTCTTGACAGAAGCTACTCAAACTCAACCACTTCCAAACCTAGCTCTCGCTAGAGAAACATGATCAAGCATGGCGTGAAAAACAAGTTCATTCACGTCAACAAACATCCTAGACAACTAATCTCTTAGGCTAGGAACGTGAGTCTCTGGCACTAGTTGGTCATACATTTTATCGAACACCTTTTGGGTGAGGAAATGTCTAAAACCTAGTTCCAATTGATCAGAGAGAAACAAGTATTTCTAACTCTAGTCCAGAAGGGAATCATACAAATCAAAGCTTAAACACTCTACATCCTAAGGTCCTCCACCTAATCTATCCCATCCTCAAGAACTACCACACTACTCAGATCCCAAAATCATCATCAAAGATACAAACTCAGAAAACATAGAATCAAGCATCATTGGGTAGATAAAAATGAGATGAACAACTTGTAAAAGAAATCAAATGCAAATACTCAATAATCTCAAAGATATCGGAATACAAAGTCTCAAGGGGTTTTGGTGGCTAGGTGAAACCTTCAAGAAAAGAACAAAACGAGAATAAAAAGATCTCCTTGACAAAGACTTAGCAAAATGTATTTATAGTAAAAACATGCGAACCCCTAAAACTTAAAACGACAAGATGGAGCATCGGTTCGGGATTCTTCTGAAGCGTGTAAGATGGAGTGCCTTCCTGACATGCACGATTTGGTCGGTGTGCAACCAGTACCTGGAGTGCGTGGTGAGTGAGAGTGGCTCGATCAGACCGCTGGGGTGCGTGGCAAGTGAGAGTGGCTCATCAAACAGCTGGAGTGTGTGACGAGTGAGAGTGGATCGATCAGACCGTTGGGGTGCGTGACTCGATCGGACTGCTGGGGTGCGTGGCGAGTGAGAGTGGCTCGATTAGACCGATGGGGTGCGTGTCTCGATTGGACTGCTGGGGTGCGTGGCGAGTGAGAGTGGCTCGATCAGACAGCTGGAGTGTGTGGCTCGATCGGACCGCTGGAGTGCATGGCTCGATCAGACGGCTGGAGTGCGTGGCTCGAACGAATGCGCTTCCAATGTCTCATAAATACCTGAAATACTCCAAAATGCACAATGTATGCAAGGATGATGCAAGAACTACCTAAACATGCAAAGTGTATAGAAAGGACTAGAAAATGATGCAAACCAATGAGTTATCCTAACTAAATGCATGATAAATATATGCTAAGGAGAGACAAAATATAGACATATCATAATGTTTTTTTCGTTTATTCAATTTGTGTTTATATTATGTAAAATAAGTTTCACCCGTGAAATATTTGAACTTGGAAAAGAATTTCAAGGTGGTGTAGAAAGTTTTGATGTCTTTTTGTGTTTCTAAAAATCAAATTTACATATTTTATGTTTCACATTATTATCTATATCACTATACCATTAAATAGATAAAGCAATATTTTTAAACTAACTGATTTAATTTAAACTAATCTTAAGTCTAAAAATGCAATGAGAAAAATGATAAAAGTGATAAATAAAAGAATCATTTTTTTTCTTGTTTGGGAAATGTAATTTACTTTTAATAAGTAAATAGGTTATGAAAATGATAATTAAAAATATTTTTTTGATTTAATAGTTGATTAAACCTTTCATTTTTAAAAACTAATAGAAAAAACATTGGCTCATAATAATTCAGTGGCATATTTATGTAAATAACAATAAGAAGTAAAGGCATTTATTAAATAATGTATAGGAGCTCTGTGAGCGCAAAACCTCAGCTTTTTTGTGAGAGTGCTTCTCTATTAATATATAGAGGATGAGTTGATTCCGACTCAACTTTAAGCTTGTCTCCTTCCTTATTCGCCTTCTTCGTTTCACCGAAAGCGATTTGAAAATTTTTAGAAAGGAAATTACAAATTTTGGGATTATAAACTCGGTTTAAATATTAGATTATTATAACTACTGGTTATTAGTCTCAAAATAATATTAGATTAATATAACTATTGGTTATTAATAAAATTTTAAATCTTTACATTAATTTTTTGTTTTTGTTTTTACAGTTCCATTGGGTGAGAGAATACAGTAAAACCTCTATAAATTAATAAGGTCGGGACCATGAAATTTTATTAATTTATAGAGGTTTTAATTTATCGATAAATTAATAATATCGATAAATTGATATTTTATTAATTTATGAAGAGATTTTCTTATTTTCTTAATTTATAATTTTGGCTATCGTAACAAGATGAATGTCAATTGTTTACTAGATTATCTAGGTAAAAATGATAAATGTTAGAAGTTTAGAGTAAAAAAATTGTTACACTATCTTTCATGGTAATGATGAAGTCGAAGAAGATAGTGCGGTACCTTTAGAACCAGTTACTAAAAAACAATTATCGCATCTAGGACTCTCCATAGTTTTTGGATTCTATTTAAGAAATCAACAATGAAAAAGATTAGAGATGAACTCCAGCAAGAATGCAAATTCAAAAATAAACAAATAACAATAGAGTCATATTTCACTATAATTTTTTAGAGATATATATATATATATATGTTAGTTTATTTGATTATTAATTTATGATATTGATGGGACCATATTTTTACATAGAATTTTTTAAAAAAATATTATCTTATTATTTTATCGAAATGTGTCATTTTTTACACTGATCCAACTTGAGACCGAAAGAATTTATAAATTTATAGCGAAGAGTATCAATTTATAGAGGTTCTTACAAGAAAAAGAAGGCGAAAAGAAAAGAAAAAAAAGCTTTTTGTTTTAAAAAAATTATGACGTGCGAATTTAGCAAAAAGATATGTATGAATTGAACATTGCAATATACGATGATTTCCCCATATCTGCGTATGAATTCTACAACGTGTCCTTTTGGGTTCCAGCTTGTTCATGACGCTTGACTCAACAATAGAAATTGAGCAGGAGTCAACCCAATATACATATTGATTAAGACAAAGGGAAAGGTCATCATGGCCCCATGGGACAACTTGCAATGAAATTTTAATTGACACAGATGAATTGTTGGACATACACTGTTTGGCAGTGATTTTTTTTTTTTTTTTTTTTTTTGTATGATCTAGTATTGACATCACAGATACAACTCACCGCAATTTGATTTCAAGACAACTGAAGCTGCAACAAATCGATTTTTAGAGAGAAACGTACCTGGTAAAGGTGAATTTGGAGAACTTTTAAAAGTATGGCTTTGACTGCCTGATTTGGGATTTTCGTAGGAACTTTGTTGAAGGGATCCATATTGTGTGATGATGTTGTCCTGAAGTTGTATGTAGGTTGTTCTTAATTAGGATAGAAATTTCCATTAAGAGGCTGTCAAAAGCATGAGGCCAAGGTGAATGAAGCTGTTCAACAATGAAGCTGTTCTGGTGGCAAAGCTTGAGCATAGAAATCTGGTTTGGTTTCTAGGATTTTGTGTGGAAGGAGAACAAAGAATATTTATTTATTAGTTGTGCCAAACAGAAGCTTTGATCACTTCATGTTCGGTCAGTCAAATTTCCTATGCATATTTTGTAAGTTCTAGCCGACCCTTCAAAGCTTGGTTAGTGGACTAGCAAAGACGATACAAGATCATTACAAAGATTTCTGTCAAGAAACCTTTGTATTGTATTGATCTGATTTCTTAGGTTATAAGTTACATTGTGCAGAATATATATATATATATATATATATATGTCATGGTCTCGAGTACATAGGGTGACCTAATCGTATATGAGACCGACATTAACTTAGATGGGCTATACAGCTCAAGATGGAGTGTGGAGATTACAAACACCCAGCTTGTCCAAAAAAACTTCAAATTGTTTTTCTCCCAAATGCTTTCGTCAAAATGTCCGCGAGCTGAGTAGTAGTGGAGACATGTTGAGTAGCAATGGTACCACGAATGATCTCATCCCGTATAAAATGACAATCAGTACCAACATGCTTCGTGCGAGCATGAAAAACAGGGTTGGCAGAAAGCATAATCGCGGATAAACTGTCAGAGTAGACAGTAATCGGTGATGTAACTTCAATACCAAGAAAAGGTAAAAGTTGTTGAAGCCAAAGAAGTTCACTAACAGTGTCCGCCATGACCCGATATTCTGCCTCGGTAGAAGAGCGGGAAACGACATCTTGTTTTCTTGTCTTCCAAGACAAAGGCGAACCGCAAAGTTGAATAAAGTAACGGTGAGAAAACGACGAGTGGAAGGACAAGTTGCATAGTCGGAATCGCACCAGGCGGTTGGCGTAAGAGGCGCATTAGCTCGAAGAAGGATACCTTGGCCAGGACTATTCTTTAAGTAACAGACGACACGAAGAGCAGCTTCCCAATGTGCTTGTTGAGGAGTATCCATGAACTGGGATAGAATATGGAAAGCATAAGAAAGCTCCGGACATGTGTTGCAGAGATAGATCAGTCGACCAACAAGCCGGCGATACCATGTAGGTTCCGGAAACGGAGACCCTTTGGCATAAGCTAGCTTGTGATTTTTTTTTCCAACGGAAAAGTGATCGGTTTAACACCAAGAAGACCGGTCTCAGCAATAATGTCGAGAGTATACTTACGTTGACAAAGACAAATGCCGGAAGGACTGCGAGCGACTTCGAGGCCCAAGAAGTAACGTAGAATGCCCAAATTTTTCATGTGAAAACAAGAGCTTAAGTAGTGTTTAAACTCATTGACGACATGAATAGAACTCCCAGTGATGATCAAATCATCAACATAAACGTGGACATGGAGGCGAGTAGTAGTCTTTAAAGAAACCAAAATTTTTCGTGGCCTGAGCGAGTTTGGCAAACCAACAGCGAGGAGCTTGTTTTAACCCATAGAGAGACTTGTGAAGACGACAGACTTTAGTTGTATCACCCGTACGAAAACCAGGAGGAAATTTTATGTAGACCTCTTCGTCAAGATCATCATGAAGAAAAGCGTTTTGGACGTCCATTTGATGAATTTCCCAATCTAAAGATGCTGCTTGTTGGAGAAAAGCTCAAATAGTGATCATCTTGGCAACATAAGCAAAGGTCTCGGAGTAATCAATCCCTTCTTCCTGACTATTGCCAAGAACAACAACACAAGCTTTGTGACGTTGAAGGGTTCCATCAGCATTGAATTTTAACCGGAAAACCCATTTACAACCAATCGCTTTCTTGCCGGGTGGAAGATCTTTAACTGTCCAAGTCTAGAGAGCTTCTAAAGCGCCGATCACATCTGTAACTGCAAACCGCCAATTTTCATCGAGAATGGCCTCATTGTAAGTCTTCGGTTCCTGGCCAGAGGTAATGGCAAATAAGAAAGCTTGATAAGTCTCCGAAAATTGTGAACTGGATATGTAGTTATCAATGGGATATGGTGTCGTGAAGGGTGGTGGCGAATAGACGAGAGACGTGATATAGTCCGCTAGTTTAACGGGTAGTCGTTTTGTGCGATGACCAAAACCGAGTTGTTCTGGTTCCGGAGCGTGCTCAGCGAAAGAAGACGAAGCAATCGTGACAAGTGGTTGGTAGGAGTCTGCCGCAGGTGTAGTGGATGCCGAAATAGAGTCATGTTGGGAGGAGTCTGGTGCAGAAACAGAGTAACGTTTTTCTGGTAGTACTAGCGTAGTAGAGGCAAAGACAGAGTCACCCTCGATAGGTGTAACAAGAGGAACGGGTGCCGAATTAGAATCTGCAGGTGGAGGCACGACTGGAGGTGTAGGTGAAACAGATGGCTCGTCGAAAACAACCGGACATTGGAGACTGTTAGTGATGTGATCATAGGATCGGAATCCGACCGAGACAGCCGAGATGCGTTGGACGCGATCGAGACGCCTGATCAACACGCACCGGACGCGACCAAAACGTCTACTGTGAACGCGGCCAAAGCACCAGTAGTTCTTCCAGGAGCCACGACTAGGTCAAGAAGCTCCACCAAGGCGGCCAAACAAAGGATCAACCTCTTCGCTTAGTCATTCGTCCAACTTGACCCGACCAACGAAGACCTTGAAGGATCATTGCGCATGACCTTCACTCTTACCCAAGAGTGAAGGTAACCAAAGTCACTATAGCGAGGAAATGTACTCTTTTTCCTCACTCCAGGTTTTTCCCATTGGGTGTACCGGAGGAGGTTTTAACGAGGCAAGGAGCTTAGTGCAAAGCGTTCAAGGCTAAGTCCTTTCCCGCGTCAAAGCCAAAGACGGTTCTTTTCTATTCTCTTATGCGTTGCGTTTTAATTTGAACTTTGGAATATTCTCTTTTGAACGTTAGAGTGTTTGTGGCTAAGTTTGTTGGTCAAAGGAGGCGATGTGTTCTATTTGCAAAGAGAACACGTCAATGGACGATTGTGCGGACCAATATGAGTCTGCGTGTCCCTAAGCCCCTCCCTTAACCTAGCTATTTAAACCCCTCTTAGCTCTTTGTAGTTCTTTAGACTTGAATGAAAATAAAAATTTTCTCAAAGAGAGATTCTTTGATCTTGTCTCACCCCTTTCTTTAGTTCAATCCAGGATTGCTCTAAGAGAGAACCCTAGCGACTCCTAACCGGGTTTGTCGTCGTTAGCTTGGCCGTATCGAGAGGAGAGCCAAACCTCTCGTGTCGTCACTTGTTCCACCTCCGTTTCCATCAACTCATTTCATATCGCAACTACCATCGCTTCTAACTGCAACCAATCGCTAGCCGATCCGCATCCGCTCGACCGTATCGCATTCGTTTGACCTGATCGTGGCCTCACGACAGTTCTCTCGATCGGCTCGTTTGAAACTCGTCCTACAAGGTTGTTTCTTTCTAAAACTCGTTCCTTTGTTTAAAAGTTTGAGTCTTTAGCGTTTGTCTTAGTCTAGCTAGCTTCATCTTGTTTCGCATGCGTAGTTTAGCCGATTGGTTTAATTTGGTGCATGAGTTGTGGTTCCAATCATTTGTCTAGGTTGTTTAGCGTTCGTTTTGTTCATCCTCGTATTCATCCTTGTTCTAGCATAAACACTTTTAGATCGATAAAGCTAGAGTCTTGTTTCGCTTTCGTGTTTTTGTTTTTGGTCATAAACCAATTCTTGTCGTGTAGCACTTTTACTTTTGCTTTTGTTTGGTCTTAGGTTTGAATTTAGGGAGCTGTCCTCAATCATTTGTGACAAAATAAAAATCTATTGTGTGGTCCTAATTAACGTTGGATACTCACGCGTTTGTGCTTTTGCTTTTGTTTTACGAGGTTTAAATTCAAACACAAACCGCATAACAACGCTACACGTCACCATCGAGCGTCCGTACGATGGCCGATCATCAACACCCAACGCTACACTTCACTATCGCAGCCTTACGCAACGGCATTGAGCAACTGGCCGAGCGTATGAACAGCCTTGAGTTATTAAACCCACCGAGGGAAGATCCTATGCCGATGAGGCGTCAACGCCAAGAACCGGAGCAAAGAGACCAGCCCGGGGATGACTATGAGCCAAGGCCTAGACGACGTCACCAACGTGACGATCCATATGACGAAGCTCCAAGATATCACGAGCCTAGTCACAAGATGGTAGCACCAATGTTCGCCGGTAAATCTGATCCAGAGGCTTATCTTGAATGAGAGAGCCGAATGGAGCACTTATACTCGTATCACGCCTATCCGGAGTTGCGCAAAGCCCATTACGCTGTGTCTCAATTCACCGATTACGCTCTCACCTGGTGGGATCGTCTTGAAGCTGAGCAACGTCGCAACCACGAATGACCAATCACCGTTTGGGAGGTCTTAAAGCCCGAGATGCGAAGACGATACGTGCCTCCGTTCTACCACCGTGAGCTCCAAAAGAAGTTCTAGAGGCTTACTCAAGGCACGCGAACTGTAGAAGAGTACTTCGAGGAGTTTGAACACTTGCGCAACCGTTTACAAGTCGAAGACTCAGAAGAATCTCTCATGGCGCAGTTCTTAGACGGTTTGCAAGACCGAATTACGTGCAAGGTCGAACGCAAACCTTATCAAGGCTTCGAGGAGTTGTTGCATCTATCGGTTCAAATTGAAAGTCAGATCAAGAAGAAGAACGCCTCTGCGAGTTGCACTAGAGCCCAAGGAGTTCCAAGCTAATCTCCAAACGCGTCAACATCGAACCGGCCCCAAGAAAATCAAAGGCGACCAACGTCGACACAAGGTTCAAACCGAGAGAGTCGGCCACCAACGAGCGTCAAGACCCGCGACGTAACACCACCGACATCCGGAGCTCCGACATTGTGTGCTTTAAATGTCAAGGAAGAGGCCACTACGCTGGTGAATGTCCAAACGCGCGCACGATGATCATCACCGAGTCAGGCGAGCTCGAGTCCGACGGAGAAGAAGCCGAGGTCAAAGATCGAGGCGAGGAAGGACTTGAAGAGGCCGTAGCTGAACCTAATGTAGGAGAGCTCCTGATGATTAGGCGTATCCTCAACACCGGTGTAGCGGTCGCCGATGACGCAAGCTAGCGCGACAACATCTTCCACACTTGGTGCACTGTAAGTGGGAAGGTTTGTGGCTTGATTATAGACGGTGGATCTTGCACTAATGTCGCAAGCTCCAGTCAAGTCAAGAAATTGTCCCTCCCTACTACAGACCACCCTCGTCCTTATCGTTTAAGATGGTTGAATAACAAGACCGTGATTCATGTAAAGGAACAAGTCACGGTCTTGTTTAGTGTTGGTCCGTATAAGGACCAAGTCCTATGCGACGTGGTGCCTATGCAGGCTAGCCACCTCTTACTGGGGAGACCATGACAGTTTGACAAGAGAACCTTGCATTGCGGCCACACAAACTAATACTATTTCGTCCATGACAATAAACGCATTTGTTTGAAACCATTGAACCCCAATCAAGTGCACGAAATGCAATCAAAGTTGTCTAAGGATTCAGACGATAAAAAGAACTTTTTGATTCAGTATGGTGATGTTAGGAAGTCCCTTAAGGACTCTAACCAAGTGTTACTGATGGTTTTTCGAGACTTATTGGTTTCAGAACTCGACGGATCGATAGACGCCTTACCGTAGGTGATACGCGAAGTTCTTAGGCGTTTCAAGGACGTGTTTCCCGATGAACTTCCTGAAGGCCTACCACCGATACGAGGCATCGAGCATCAAATCAATCTCATCCTCGGAGCTCAACTACCGAACCGGCCAGCATATCGAATCAACCCCGAAGAAGCGAAGGAACTCGAGCGCCAAGTGTCCGAGCTTATGGCCCAAGGATACGTCCGAGAGAGTTTGAGCCCGTGCGCAGTCCCTGTCTTGCTCGTGTCTAAGAAGGACGGTTCGTGGCCCATGTGTGTTGACTATCGAGCCATCAACAACATCACCATCAAGTACCGACATCCCATCCTGAGGCTTGACGATATGCTCGACGAACTAAGTGGCTCAAGCGTCTTCTCAAAGATCGATCTTAAGAGTGGTTATCACCAGGTTTGCATGAAGGAGGGTGATGAGTGGAAGACAGCCTTCAAAACAAAACAGGGTTTGCACGAATGGTTGGTAATGCCATTCGGTCTTTCTAACGCCCCTTCTACATTCATGCGCCTTATGAATCATGTCTTAAGAGCTTTCATTAATAAGTTTGTGGTCGTTTACTTTGATGACATTCTCGTATATAGCTCTTGTTTGTCAGATCATGTTAAGCATTTAGAATCTGTCTTTTTTACTCTCCGCGAAGAGCAATTGTACGCCAACTTGAAAAAGTGTGTCTTTGCTGCTGATGAGTTAGTATTTTTAGGTTTTGTTGTAAGTTCGCAGGGCCTTAAGGTAGATGGAGAGAAGATACGCGCTATAGAGGAGTGGCCTACACCAACAAGCATCTCGCATGTCTAATCGTTCCATGGCCTCGCAAGCTTCTACCGGAGGTTCGTGAAGGATTTCAGCACGATCGCAGCGCCTCTCACGGCCGTAATCAAAAAGAATCGGGAGTTCCAATGGGGAGAGGAACAAGATCGAGCGCTCAAGGAGCTCAAAAGGCGACTTACTCAAGCCCCTCTGCTTACCTTACCTAACTTCAACAAGACGTTTGAAGTGGAGTGCGACGCGTCGGGTTTAGGCATCGGTGCGGTTCTCACTCAAGGAGGCAAACCGGTGGCCTACTTCAGCGAGAAGCTTAGTGGTGCCGCGCTCAACTATCCCACCTATGACAAAGAGCTCTACGCCCTCGTCGCGCTATGGAGGTATGGCAACACTATCTGTTTATTGATCAAGATAGCATCGAGTGTGATCGGTCGTGTCCGTACGATTATATGATTGGATCTTCCGTACGGTTTGATGAGGCCGAGCACCAAAGATGTAAATAAGGGGCTGGTCTCTTCCTTACAAAGGGCCATGAGAAGAGAAGGATCGAGAAGGCATCTTGTAGCCGTTAGGATCACATGTTTCCTTAAGAGAAACCATGAGATGACACTATCACCATAGGGAATCACCCTCTCTCTCTCTCTCTTTGTGTCGTTATCAAGTTTGTAAAGGGAGTAGCCCTAGTTTTACTTTCTATTTAAGGCCTCTAGCCAACATTGTATGAGAACTATTCTAATAAAATCTCTTTTCTCCATTATTCTCTTTGTTTAACCTTATCTCTTCTCTTCTTTACCTTCTTATCGATTCAACCTTACCATCCCAAACTCATTCTCCACTCTTGTTCCGCTTAAACTAACATGGTATCAGAGCAAGTTTTTCGATCCACCACTCTCTAAACTCACTCTTCATTTATTCTCTTTCTTTACTCTCTAGAAGACTATACTCTCTCTCGCCATGGAAACCGCAAAACCGATAGTTACTCCGGTGATTCTTAAAGGCGCTAACTACCTCTTGTGGAAAAGAACCACAAAGACTGCTCTTAGTGGCCGGGGGCTCTGGATTCATGTAGAAACAAACCAACTCCCTAAGAAAGCCAACAAAGAAGACGGCAAAGAAGAAAAGGAGGAAGACAAGGAGGCTGAGCTCGAAAAGGAAATCAAATGGTTCGAAGAAGATCAGACCGTGCTTGCTATCCTCCAAAACTCGCTAGACGCGCCCATCTTAGAAGCCTACTCGTATTGTGAGACGGCAAAGGAACTATGGGACACGTTAGCTAACGTGTACGAGAATGTTACAAACCTAACCTGTGTGTTTGAAGTCAAAAAGGCTATTAACAGCCTACATCAAGAAGACTTGGAGTTTACCAAGCACTTTGGGAAATTTTGGTCGTTATGGGCCGAACTTGAGATGCTCCGGCCAAGTACCATCGATCCGGCGATTCTTAAGGAAAGGAAGGAGCAAGACAAAGTTTTTGGCTTGCTTCTCACTCTCAACCCTGCTTTCAACGACCTCATCAAGCATATACTCCGTGGTGACAAGCTGCCTACTCTCGATGACGTATGTGCTCAAGTTCAAAAAGAACAAGGGTCTCTCGGCCTCTTTAGTGGAAAGGGCGAGCTGGTTACAGCCAACAAGGGGGTCTACAGGCCGGATGAGAGGAAGACTGTGGTATGTGACCACTGTAAGAAGAAAGGTCATGTGAAAGACAAGTGTTGGATCCTTCACCCACATCTCAAGCCGGCTAAGTTCAAGGCAAACCTATCGCATGAAGGTACAAATGGTCAAGCATCCGGAACGGTGAACCAGAGAGAGACGACGGCGATGGCTGCATCCTATGGAGACTATGTGAGAAATTCTGACTTGGAGGCTCTCATTAAGTCCATTGCCGCGCTCAAAGATTCCGATACCACCTTCTTTTCTTCTAAGCCTAGTAAAATGCTTGTCATTGACTCGGGGGCTTCTCACCATATGATTAGCAACCCGAGTCTATTAGACAATATACAACCGACTCTAGGTAATGTCGTTATTGCTAATGGAGATAGAATTCCTGTGAAGGGCGTTGGTAACTTGAAATTGTTTGAACAAAACTCTAAAGCATTTTATATGCTGACTTTTACTTCTAATCTCCTATCGGTTAAGAAAGCAACTAATGACTTGAATTGTTATACTATGTTTGGTCCTAATAGTGTTCATTTTCAGTATATTAAGACCGGAAAGATACTTGGGGAAGGGAATGGAATCGGAGATCTTTATATCTTAGAGAAGACTTCACAAAGTCCCTCTAATTCTATTTCTCTTACCTCTTGTCTCTCGTCTACTAATAATAATGCACTATGGCATGCTAGGCTAGGCCATCCTCACTCTTGTGCTCTTGAGTTGCTGTTGCCTAGTGTTTCTTTTAATAGTTCTAGTTGTGAGTCGTGTATCCTTGGAAAACATTGTAGAACAATGTTTCCTAAATCTTCTACTATTTATGAAAACTGTGTTGATTTGGTTAATTCAGATGTTTGAACATCACCATGCTTGTCTAGAGATAGCAACAAATACTTTGTGACATTTATTGATGAGAAGTCAAAGTATACTTGGTTAACATTGTTGCCCTCTAAAGACCGTGTGTATGATGCATTTATAAACTTTCAAACCTATGTCACTAACCATTTCAATGCCAAGATCAAAGTGCTTAGGTCGGATAATGGAGGAGAATACACAAGTCACAAGCTCAAAGAACATTTATCGAGGCATGGCATTCTTCAACAAACGAGCTGTCTGTACACTCCTCAACAGAACAGTGTGGCGGAAAGAAAGAACAGGCACCTTATGGAGGTGGCTAGGTCAATGATGTTCCATATGAATGTACCAAAGAGGTTTTGGGGAGATGCGGTCATGACAGCCTGCTACCTTATCAATAGGACGCCAACAAAAATCCTAAGCGACTTAACCCCTTTTGAAGTTCTTAACAAGACTAAACCCTCACTAGACCACTTACGAGTATTTGGCTGTGTGTGTTTTGTCTTAATTCCAGGGGAACAAAGGAGCAAAATCGATGCAAAGAGTACTAAGGGCGTGTTTATCGGCTATTCCGCCACACAAAAGGGCTACAAGTGCTATGATCCGGTCAACAGCCGCATGTATGTGTCTCGCGACGTCAAATTCATGGAAGATCAGGGTTACTATGAGACGAAGGACTGGAATAGTCTCAAAGACCTCTCGCATTCAACCACTGACCGCGCAACAAACCTCCGGTTCCTCCTCGATCATCTTGGTGTCACCAAACCACCATACTCCACGGAACCTGGACCAACACCACCTTCTGATGGGCCTACAATCTTACCGGAACCTCAGGAACCTCATGACATCACTCCTTGTCCGGAGGAAACTATTCCCAAGTCAAGAGAGACACGATCAGAAAGAGCCACTATTACCCCTACTAATCCCTCAAACAACGATAGTCCCGTTGAGACGGATCAGCTTGCACCATCAACATCTCAACCACCACTTAGGCGAAGTGAGCGTGTTAAGTTTCATCCGTCTACTTGGAAGAACAAGCGTGTTTACTATAACAATCAAGCCGTGGCTCATCCAATTCAGGCCGTTTGTTCGCTTGCCCGACTACCACCTGATCTCACAGCATTCCTTGGAGCTATCGACGCCAACTATATCCCTCAAACATATGATGAGGCTAAAGAACATCAAGAATGGCGAGATGCGGTCTCCGATGAAACCGGTGCCATGGTTCATAATCACACTTGGGACGAAGCCGACCTACCAAAAGGGGAGAAAGCTGTCACTTCGAAGTGGGTCTTCACTATCAAATATCTTAGCACAGGAGAGATCGAACGATACAAAGCTCGTCTCGTGTCCTGTGGTTTTTACACAAACCTATGGTTCCGACTACACGGACACATTCGCTCCCGTCGCAAAACTTCACACTGTTCCTGTGGTGCTCTCTGTTGCCACTAACCTCTCTTGGGATCTATGGCAAATGGATGTCAAAAATACATTCCTTCAGGGGGAGCTCGAAGAAGAAGTTTACATGCACCCTCCGCCGGGGTTAGAAGACATGGTTGCACCGGGAAAGGTTCTTCGACTTTGCAAGGCCATCTACGGTCTCAAGCAGTCCCCTCAGGCCTGGTATCACAAGCTGAGCTCTACTCTCAAATCCCAAGGTTTTAAACGATCTGAACCCGACCACACTCTCTTTACACGATGGTCAGCACATGGTTTGGTGGTAGTTCTCATCTATGTTGATGATCTCATTATCATCGGTGATGATCAAGAGGGTGTTCGGGATACCAAGGCCTCCCTTCACTCCGCCTTTGACATTAAAGATCTTGGTGAGCTTTGGTATTTCCTTGGGATTGAGATATATCGCTCGTCGGAAGGTCTCTTTCTCTCTCAAAGGAAATATACTCTCGATCTCTTAGCCAAGACGGGTCGTATGGGTGTGAAACCTGCCCCGACTCCCCTTGAAGAAGACTACCAGGCCAAGCGAAAGGGGGAGAGCATTCGAGCCAAGGAAGGAAAACCGAGAGATCCTATGGATGAGCCGTATGAGGATGTGACGAGATACCGGAGACTTGTAGGAAAAATCATATACCTCACCATCACGCGTCCTGACATTTGCTATGCCGTAAACCAGGCTAGTTAGTACATGAAGGCTCCCACCAAGTATCATTGGAGCATTGTCGAAAGGATTCTTAGTTATCTCAAAGGCAGTCCGGGTCAAGGCATATGGATGGGTAAGAACTCGAACACTGAGATAGTACGATATTGTGATGCCGATTATGCTTGGGATACCTTAGATAGGAGATCAACTACGGGGTATTGCACATTTGTTGGTGGAAACTTGGTCACATGGAAGTCAAAGAAACAGAAAGTGGTCTCATGTTCTAGCGCCGAAGCTGAGTATAGAGCAATGAGGAAGCTTACAAATGAACTGACTTAGTTGAAGGCGCTTCTTAAGGACGTTGGTGTTGATTCAAAGAAACCGATCACCATTCACTGTGACAATGAAGCCGCGATTCACATTGCTACTTATTCAGTCTTTCATGAGAGAACCAAACACATTGAGGTTGATTGTCACAAGGGTAGAGAAATGAAACGACCGACCTTTTTTTTAATAATAAATAATAAATAATAGTATATATATAAATAAACTACAACTAGTGGTCCCATACCCACTAGCCACATAACCACAATCACAATCAACAGCGGAATAACAATACCAATAACCATAACCAATAATATCCAATAACATACCAATATCATAGCATAAGCAATATCCAAATACCAAACAACAAGAAACATGAAACCTGCAACCTAACAATGTTTCTAATGACTCAACTCTAGCAACCTAGCAATGCCAGACAACATCCAATCGAGTCCCTAGAACATCCTCCTCTTCATTGCCTTGATTCCACGATCACACTTTGCCTTTACCTGCACACCACAAACAACAATTGAGATGCGTAAGTATTATCACAAATACTTAGTGAGGCAATCCTCCCATCTACTGGGCTATACACACAAGCAACATTGATTCCAAAGTTCCAAAACAAGCAACAAACAAACACACAACCAGGAAATCAAACATCGTCTCGCTGGAAGGGAGGTGTCGACCGACACCAGCCTAGTGTCGATCGACACTGGCTCAATGGTGTCGACCGACACTACCCCACAGTGTCGATCGATGCCTGACTTGCTGGTGTCGACCGACACCAAATGGTGTCGATCGACACTCCCTCTGCAACTGCGATTCGCGCGAAGTCGAGAGTCGAATCTCGCTCCCAATCTCCTCCAAATCGTCCAATACTCAAAACCCAAGCCTTATACCTCCGTAGGAACCTGTATCAACCAATCCCAGCAAGAAAAACACACAAACAAGCAACAACAAGCAAGAACAAGGGAATCAAAGGCTTAGATTAGCCATGGTCATGCACTCCCTCTCTGCAAGAAGATGCTGACCAACAAGAACGAATTCCCTCACTCCTAACAAGCTTCTAGCTCCTTCCCAGCCTTAGATCTCCCAAGAACAGCAAGGAATCTCACCAATCTCTCTCAAGAACTCAAGAACAAAGCTTTTCTCTCCTTTCCTCTCAAAAACAACAACGGCGACAAACAAAACTTCCCCAAAACCCTTCTGGTCAACAATTCCTTAAATATCTCGGTTTAGTGGTTTTCCTTAAACCAAACCGACCAAAATCGACAATTGAAGCAATCTGGTCGAACCAGAAAATTAGTGGTGTCGACCGACACCCCCTTGGTGTCGATCGACACCCATCCCCAAAAATCAATTTTTGGTTCGCGGATGTTACAATTCTCCCCCACCAATCTAGATATGTCCTCGAATCTCGAACAACTATCAGCCAAGGACTCCCGTGCAACCGTCTCCACGGCCCGCACTCCTCCGACCGATCTACAGAAGGTCACCTCTAGGCGATAGACTCACGCTCCAGGCATCATTTGCTCTTGACTTTTTGGACTTTCCTTTACTCATAGGCCTAAACCTTGAGTTCTATTGGCTCCTCATCCGACCTAAGTCTGCATACCAAAATATATAAGGAAGAGTCTAAACTCGTCTCTCGGGTTGCCACCCTACAGCGTGCCCCCGGATCGTCATCCGAAGTCGATATACCAACCATACTCCCGAGCCACAAAGTCTCTGAATATGGCAGTACTAGGAGAACCTAAGTCCCCCAAGAGTCGCGAGCAAACGATTCTGAACACGTCTGAGTCCTATCCCTATCCAGGTTTTCTTCCCGTGGCTCGCGTAAAAACATCTCAATGTCCTACCAACCACATATCCCCTCACCGGGATACCCCATGACCACACAAGGATCATATACACGCCACAAGGGCCGCCACAAAGGCCAACAAAATGTCCTAACGAGGACCGCCACCAAGGCCAAAACAAATGTCCTAAAGAGGACCGCCACCAAGGCCACTCGTCCCGAAGGACCGTCACAAAGACCATCTGTCCCAAAGGACCGTCACAAAGACCATCTATCCCGAAGGACCGTCACAAAGACCATCTGTCCCGAAAGACCGTCACAAAGACTATCTGTCCTGAAGGACCATCACAAAGACCATCTGTCCCGAAGGACCGTCACAAAGACCATCCGTCCCGAAGGACCGTCACAAGGACACTCTGGTTAAACAGCCCGCCACAAAGGCCAACAATTGGCTAAAAGCCCGCCACAAAGGCCACACAATGTCTAAAAAGAACGCCACACACAGGCTCACTAACTCGAAAGTCCGCCACAAAGGCCACAAAAGCCCCTCCAAGGCTTCCCACCGCTAAAATAGACAGATTCTAATTCCCGTAAAACTTTCCATATTTAGCACTTTCCATTTTTGGAAACTTTCCACTTTAAGAAACCTCCATTTCAGGAATCTTTCCTCCCAAAACTCCCGCCTCGCGGTAACTTTGTACCCCGAGCACCACCTCATCTTGTTACTGAGTCGCACAACCAACCACCCCAAGCGACCGAGTAACAAGAGAGATGGGCTGGAATACTCCATTCCCGCTCCAGCCACGGATTACAGATTCGACCAGGCTAAGCACGCTCAAGTCGCGGCTTGCTGCTCATACCACTTCTTGAACCTTGCCTTCATCTTTGCCTCAGGCTCCCAGGTCTGCTCCTCCACACCATCACAATCCCACAGGACTCTCATCAAAGGAATCTTCTTCTTCCGAAGTTCCTTGATCCTCCTCTTGAGAACCCTCACTGGTCTCGCCTCCACAGTCATGTTAGGCTGAAGATCCTTAGGAATCTTAGCCAACACCTGCTCACCTTCACGGAGACACTTCCGCAACATAGACACATGGAAAACCTTATGGAATGCACGCATAACCTTAGGTAACTCCAATCTATATGCCACTGGTCCAACCCGCTCAATCACTCTGAATGGACCCATATACCTCGGACTCAACTTAGTCTCTGACAATGACCTGTTCGGACCCCGCAACATGGCCATCTTGAGGTACACTCTGTCTCCTACCTGAAACTCAAGATCTCTTCTCCTCTTATCAGCGTAACTCCTCTGCCTAACCTGAGCCTCCTTCATGTTCAGCTTGAGAACCCGAATCTTCTCTGAGGTCGCCTGAACAAAACTGGCACCAAACATGCTTCTCTCCCCCACCTGAGTCCAGCATAAAGGTGTACGACATGGTCTCCCATACAAAGCCTCATAAGGAGCCATCTTAATACTCGCCTGATAATTGTTGTTGTAAGCAAACTCTACCAGGTTCAGGTGATCTGCCCAATGGCCACCCCAGTCCAACACACACATCCTCAGCAAATCCTCCAGCGTCTGGATCGTCCTCTCTGACTGTCCATCAGTCTGGGGATGATAAGCTGTACTCATATGCACCTTAGTGCCCATCTCTGCCTGAAATGCCTTCCAGAACACCGAAGTGAACTTAGAATCCCTATCAGACACAATGCTCGCTGGCACCCCATGCAATCTGACTATCTCTCTCACATAATTCTTTGCCAAGACCGCTGCTCCATCAATCTTCTTAAAGGCCAGAAAATGCGCTGACTTAGTCAACCGGTCCACAATGAACCAAATAGCATCAAAAGTCCGTGACACTGGCAATCCTACCACAAAATCCATAGTGATCATATCCCACTTCCACTCAGGAATGGGTAGACTCTTCAAGAAATCGCCAGGAACCTGATGCTCAGCCTTCACTAGCTGACACTCATCGCACCTTGAAACCCAACTCGCTACATCCTTCTTCATCCCGACCCAATGATAATACCTCTTGAGGTCACGGTACATCTTAGTCGCTCCTGGATGAATGGATAACTTGCTCGCATGAGCCTCTCGCAGGATCTCCTGCCTCAACTCCTCATCCTTGGGCACACAAACCTGACCATGCACGAAGATAATACCATTAACTGCGACCTGATATTCTGAATCCACATCCTTTGAGGCATTCACCAGCCCCAAATCTTTCTCCTGAGCCAACCGCACTCTGCTCAGAAGATCTGCTCTATCAACTGCTTCCAAACCCCAACGGTTCCTATGAAACAGCACACAACCCCAACGCACTGATCTCTCCTGCCAGAGACTCCATATCCTACTCCGGCAAAGCCAACACTGGCGTAGTAGTCAACATCTCCTTCAGGCTTGCAAAACCCTCCACTCACTCCTGTGACCAAACAAAAGGAACATCTTTCCCTATCAACTTAGTCATCGGACGTGCCTTGCTTACAAAACCCTGCACAACTCTCCTGTAGTAACCTGCCAGCCCAAGGAAAACTCCTGATCTCAGTGGCATTCTGCAGTCTAGGCCAATCCCTGATAGTCTGAATCTTCTCCGGATCTACAGAAACCCCGTCTGTAGACACAATATGACCCAGAAAGCCCATCTCAGGCTGCCAAAAACTGTACTTGCTCCACTTAGCAAACAACTTCTGCTCCCGTAGCTTCTCCATAACTGCCCTCAAATGCACTGCACGCTCCTCAGGACTCTTAGAATAAACCAGGATATTGTCGATGAAAATGATGACAGATACATCCAGAAACTCCTGAAACACATTGTTCATCAATCTCATAAACGCTGCTGGCGAGTTAGTCAACCCGAAAGGCATCACCACAAACTCACAATGCCCATACTTCGTCCTGAAAGCAGTCTTCCTCACATATGCCTCATCTATCAGTATCTGATGATAACCCGACGCCAGATATACCTTATAGAACCAAGTAGCACCCCTCAACTGATCCAACAACTCATCAATCCTGGGAAGGGGGTACTTGTTCTTCACAATAACGGTTCAAACCCCATTAATCTATACACAAGCGGAGACTTCCGTCCCTCTTTTTAACAAACAACACCGGTGCTCTTCACGGTGATACACTAGAGCGTATGAATCCCTTGGTCCATAAATCCTCTAGTTACTTACTCAGCTCAACTAAACAAATACTCAAGTATGGAGACATCAACTCGCCGCCACCTGAATATCAACCCTCTTGTTCCTCCAAGAACCTCTAGTAACTTGCCAGTTAGGGAAACTTCCACAAGTTAGCTTATTCCAAAGATAGCATTTCGATTGGCAATTCTCCACAGCAAATCATCAATACGAATGTAATAAAACAAACAAGTACCATACATTCGCATATTCTGATTCACCGCTTCAAATGCTTTGCAGGCCGCTTACTCAAACCACTTGACTTATTCCCTCCAACAAGCTTACCAAAACCTTGAATCTAGCAACCCTGTCCATCTCCAATGAACTTCATCCAACATCGTCGCAACGATTAGTTTATCCTGCCATGAAGGCTTCTCGTGAACTTATGTATCTGGCAAACATGTCTTTCCCGGCTCAAACCTGCTGTAACTCCTCTTCCCGGGACTCCAGCACCACCGGCCTCACATTCCTGGCGAAACAGCCACACATTCATAACCGCTCTGGTTCATAAAACCCTGACCCATTGGTCAACACATCTAAAACCCGAGATTAAACCACCGTCAATCTCTTGAGGTCTACATTCAATCGTTATGTTTATACTCACGTCCTAGGAATTGCTTGCTCCCAAATCCTCCACTCTTAGGTCGCAACCTTCGAGACATACCGATCTCACTCTCAGACCAGCGTCTTCGAGTTATACCGTCTCACTCTTGGATCACAATCCTCAAGATCTCGGTATCAGGGGAACTACTCATCCCCTCAGGAGAACATCATCCCCTCTGCCACTCTCGGAGCCCTCAGCCCCTCAAGCTATCGGTATTCAGGGGAATCACCATCCCCTCAAGAGCAACAATCCTTAACGAATATAAACATCTCTCGACACAAGTACCTCCTGTGGTCCAAGTATAACATTGCAATGTTACACCTGCCCACTCAACTTATAATATCCAACTGGATTAACCACCAAGCAGAGAAATATCTGCTCCAACTGCATATGTCCACCTATCCGTCTCTCTAGGCCCGATACCCCTTGAGAATAATCTCATACCGGTCATCTACAACCGCTCCATCCTCTTAATATAAGGTGGAAAGTCCTCAACATCTGCAGCCCTCGGCTGCACCCCGCCACATGCGGCACAACTGGAGCTTACACTGGTACCCCTCTCGGTAACTGCTCCAACAGCACACCAACAGATCCGCCAAGCGATCATCTCAACCCTGGGCTCCACCCGCTGCAACCCCAAAACTGGGTTCCCAGCCCCTCGACACACTCACCGGCTAACACTCTGGTCCTTCCTGATACGCTTGCGACCCTCTGATGTACCTCCCCGTGGAACTCTGGACCACACACTCACTGGTCTCAGGACTCACCCAACCATGACCACGACCACGTCCCCGTCCACGACCAACAACTCAAACACATTAACCACTGATCTTCCAAGAACAGAGGCTAACAAGCATAAAACAAAACAATACCACACAAAGAAACATAACAATAACTCACCGTGGAATCTCATTAAAGGCTCGAAGAGGATGTTCGAGGACTCCATGCCACACACAATTGACTAACTCACATAATCAATCAAGACATACAATCCCAAACATCACAACAGAAACCTAGCGAACCCAAACCTAGAGCCGTAAGGGCTCTGATACCAAAATGAAACGACCGACCTTTTTTTTTAATAATAAATAATAAATAATATATATATATATAAATAAACTACAACTAGTGGTCCCATACCCACTAGCCACCTAACCACAATCACAATCAACAGCGGAATAACAATACCAATAACCATAACCAATAATATCCAATAACATACCAATATCATAGCATAAGCAATATCCAAATACCAAACAACAAGAAACATGAAACCGGCAACCTAACAATGTTTCTAATGACTCAACTCTAGCAACCTAGCAATGCCAGACAACATCCAATCGAGTCCCTAGAACATCATCCTCTTCATTGCCTTGATTCCACGATCACACTTTGTCTTTACCTGCACACCACAAACAACAATTGAGATGCGTAAGTATTATCACAAATACTTAGTGAGGCAATCCTCCCATCTACTAGGCTATACACACAAGCAACATTGGTTCCAGAGTTCCAAAACAAGCTACAAACAAACACACAAACCAGGAAATCAAACATCGTCTCGCTGGAAGGGAGGTGTCGACCGACACCAGCCTAGTGTCGATCGACACTAGCTCAATGGTGTCGATCGACACTCCCTCTGCAACTGCGATTCGCGCGAAGTCGAGAGTCGAATCTCGCTCCCAATCACCTCCAAATCGTCCAATACTCAAAACCCAAGCCTTATACCTCCGTAGGAACCTGTATCAACCAATCCCAGCAAGAAAAACACACAAACAAGCAACAACAAGCAAGAACAAGGGAATCAAAGGCTTTGATTAGCCATGGTCATGCACTCACCTCTCTGCAAGAAGATTCTGACCAACAAGAACAAATTCCCTCACTCCTAGCAAGCTTCTAGCTCCTTCCCAGCCTTAGATCTCCCTAGAACAGCAAGGAATCTCACCAATCTCTCTCAAGAACTCAAGAACAAAGCTTTTCTCTCCTTTCCTCTCAAAAACAACAACGGCGACAAACAAAACTTCCCCATAACCCTTCTGGTCGACAATTCCTTAAATATCTCGGTTCTTAAACCAAACCGATCAAAATCGACAATTGAAGCAATCTGGTCGAACCAGAAAATTATGGTGTCGACCGACACCCCCTTGGTGTCGATCGACACCCATCCCCAAAAATCAATTTTTTGTTCACGGATGTTACAAGAAAAGATAGAAGAAGGGGTCATCTTACCGTGCGACACTCGGAGTCAAGACCAACTGGCGGATATATTCACTAAAGCTGCATGTCCCAAGGTTTGTGAACACATTCATAGCAAACTTGGGCTTGTAGACATCACTCGCCCTTGATCACCTTACCTAATCCATGGACATCACACTCTTTTTCCCTCGACATAGTTTTATCCCATGAGGTTTTCTATGTCAAGGTTTTTAATGAGGTGATGCTTCATGGGTTCCAAGCTTAGTCATTTCATTCGACTAAGCTTGAGGGGGAGTATTTTTCAAGATAACATCGAGTGTGATCGGTCGTGTCCGTACGGTTATATGATTGGATCGTCCATACGGTTTGATGAGGCCGAGCACCAAAGATGTAAATAAGGGGCTGGTCTCTTCCTTATAAAGCCCCGTGAGAAGAAAAGGATCGAGAAGGCATCTTGTAGCCGTTAGGATCACATGTTTCCTTAAGAGAAACCATGAGATGTCACTATCACCATAGGGAATCAACCTCTCTCTCTCTCTCTCTCTCTTTGTGTCATTATCAAGTTTGTAAAGGGAGTAGCCCTAGTTTTACTTTCTATTTAAGGCCTCAGCCGACATTGTATGAGAACTATTCTAAAAAAATATCTTTTCTCCATTATTCTCTTTGTTCAACCTTATCTCTTCTCTTCTCTACCTTCTTATCGATTCAACCTTACCATCCCAAACTCATTCTCCACTCTTGTTTCGCTTAAACTAACACTATTGGCCCGAGAGTTCGTGATTCACACCGATCAAGAGACGTTGAAACATTTTTGCAGCCAGGCCAACCTCAAGAGACATCACGCCAAGTGGCTCGAGTTCATCGAGTCATTCCCTTATGTGATCAAATACAAGAAGGGAAAGGAGAACGTTGTTGCCGACGCATTTTCAAGGAGGCACGCTTTGATCACTACAATGGACGCTCGAGTTTTGGGGTTCGAGAGCATTAAGGACGCGTACGCTAACGATGTGGAGTTTGGTGAATGCTTGAAAAACCATGGGAAAAGAATCTACACCGAGTGCTACCTACATGAAGGTTTCTTGTTTCGAGGCCGGCGTCTTTGCATCCCCACCGGATCCATACGCGAGCTGTTAGTCCGAGAAGCTCATAGTGGAGGCTTGTCTGGTCATTTCGGCATCACTAAGACGCTAGCCGTGCTTCAAGAGCATTTATACTGGCCAAAGATGCGCAGCATGGTCGAGAAACACTGCGGAGGATGCGTAGTGTGTCGAGCCTCGAAATCGACAACTCACTCTCACGACCTCTACATGCCTCTACTAGTGTCAACATCGCCTTGGATCAATTTGTCAATGGATTTCATCCTCGGCCTACCTCTTTTAGCGCATAAGGATAGCATTACGGTTGTGGTGGAAAGGTTTTCGAAGATGGCGCACTTCATACCTTGCAACAAGAACAACGACGCTGTACAATTGGTGAATCTTTTCTTCAGTCAAGTGATCAGGCTTCACGACCTACCGCGCACTATCATCTCTGATCGTGATCTGAAGTTTCTTGGTCACTTCTGGTGAACACTATGAAAGAAACTAGGCACCAAACTCCTATATTCCACCGCCGCTCATCTGCAAACTGACGGCCAGACAAAGGTCGCGAACCGGTCAATAGAAGCCTTGCTTCGCACGGCGATCGCGAGCAACAAGGGTTTGTGGCTCGAGTGCATTCCCCTTACCGAGTTCGCTTACAACCAAGCCGTTCACTCTTCAACAAAGAAGTCTCCGTTCGAAGTTGCCTATGGGTTCAAGCCGCTTACACCTATGGATCTCTTGCCTCTACCACCGGACGAAACCAAAAAACAAGACGGAGCCGCGAGAGCAGAACTAGTCAAGAAGCTACACGAGGAGGTTTGAGCCAACATCGAGAGAAGGACAGAGCAGTATGCGCGCTTCTTAAACCGCGGACGCAAACCGATGTTGTTCAAGGCAGGCGACTGGGTCTGGTTGCACTTGAGGCCGGAGCGGTTCCAGCAGAAGAGAAAGGATAAGCTTAGCCCACGCGGAGAAGGACCATTCAGAGTCATTGAGAAGATCAACGACAATGCCTACCGACTCGAACTACCAGGTGAGTATACTACATCTACTTCCTTCAACGTCACTGACCTTGTTCCATTTGATGTAGGTGAGGACGAAGATGTTTTGGGGACAAAACCTTTTCAAGGAGGAGGGGATGACGTGATCATAGGATCGAAATCCGACCGAGACGGCCGAGACGCATCGGAAGCGATCGAGACGCCTGACCAAGATGCACCAGACGCGACCAAAACGTCTACTGCAAACGCGGCCAAAGCACCAGTAGTTCTTCTAGGATTCACGACGAGGTCAAGAAGCTCCACCAAGGCGGCCAAACAAAGGATCAACCTCTTCGTTCAATCATTCGTCCAACTTCACCCGACCAACGAAAACCTTGAAGGATCATTGCGCATGACCTTCACTCTTACCAAGAGTGAAGATAACCAAAGTCACTATAGCGAGGAATTGTACTCTTTTTCCCCACTCCGGCTTTTTCCCATTGGATTTACCGGAGGATGTTTTAACGAGGCAAGGAGCTTAGTGCAAAACGTTCAAGGCTAACTCGTTTCCCGCGTCAAAGCCAAAGACGGTTCTTTTCTGTTCTCTTATGCGTTGCGTTTTAATTTGAACTTTGGAATATTCTCTTTTGAACATTAGAGTGTTTGTGGCTAAGTTTGTTGGTCAAAGGAGGCGACATGTTCTATTTGCAAAGAGAACACGTCAATGGACGATTGTGCGGACCAATATGAGTCCGCGTGTCCCTAAGCTCCTCCCTTAACCTAGTTATTTAAACCTCTCTTAGCTCTTTGTAGTTCTTTAGACTTGAATGAAAATAAAACTTTTCTCTAAGAGAGAATCCTAGCGACTCCAAACCGGGTTTGTCGTCGCTAGCTTGGCCGTATCGAGAGGAGAGCCAACCCTCTCGTGTCTTCACTCCTTCCACCACCGTTTCCATCAACTCATTTCATATCGCAACCACTATCGCTTCTTACCGCAACCAATCGCTAGCCAATCCGCATCCGCTCGACCGTATCGCATCCGTTCGACCTGATCGTGGCCTCAAAACCGTTCACTCAATCGGCTCGTTTGAATCTCGTCATATTCTGTTTCCCTCGTTTGATTCGTCTCTAGTTTCGATTCCTCAAGCCTTGTCCGAGGAAAGTTTTGCCTATCTCGCTTTGTCTGATGATGCTCCTTCCGACCGTTCCCCAGCCGCGACCTTCGGTCTCATCAGTTATAGTTGCCAAGAGGAATGGGAGATAGAGGTGAGGAACCAAATAGCAGTGAAGTTTGATCATCATCAACAAACGGGAAAGTGGTTTCACAAAACACAACATCACGAGAAACAAAGACAACGCCTGATGCGATAAAAGGACGCGGTTGCGGTACGGACAGAAGGAGCGCTCTTGGGCCGAACGAGCTAGGAGAGACTTTCCTCGGACAAGTCTTGGTTAATCAAGTCTAGAGAGGAAACAAACAGGGGAAATGAGAAATGAGAGGAAACAAACGAGCGGATTGGAAGATCTGACTTTTGGTCTCGCTTGCGGACGAACGGATGCGATACGGACGGCTAGGTTGCAGAACGGCTAGCGAATCGATGAACAGTTCTGCTAAAGGAGATGGAAGCGATGATGGAACGAGTGACGACACGAGAGGAATGGCTCTCCTCACGATACGGGCAAGCTAACGATGACGAACCCGGTTCGAGTCGCTAGGGTTCTCTCGTTAGAGCAATCCCGGATTGTTCTAAGGAAAGGAGTGAGACAAGGTCAAAGAATCTCTCTTTGAGAAATTTTTTTATTTCATTCAAGTCTGAAGGATACAAGAGCCTAAGAGAGAGTTTAAATAGCTAGGTCAAGAGAAGGCTAAAGGACACCTGGACTCATATTGGTCCGCACATTTGTCCTTTGACGTGTTGTCTTTGCAAATAGAACACGTCGCCCCTTAAGAGATTCAAACTTAACCAGAAAACGCTCAACTCAACGTTATAAAGAGAAGAGTCTAGACTTTAATCAAAATGCATAACTTTAAAGAAAAGATAGAAAACCGTCTTCGGCCTTGGCGCGGGAAACGACTTGGCTTCGGACGTTGTGCACTAAGCTCCTTGCCTCGTTAAAACCTCCTCCGGTAAACCCTGTGGGAAAAACCCGGAGTGAGGAAAAAGAGTACAGTTCCTCGCTATAGTGACTTCGTTGCCTTTACCCTTGGGTAAGGGTGAAGGCCGTGCGAACTGTTTCTTCACGGTCTTCTTCGAGCAGGGCTTAGTCTCAGACAAACGCTTGGACAAAGAGGTTGATCTTCTGCTTGGTGGACTTGGTGGCGCTTCTAGACCTTGTCGTGGCTCCTGGGAGGACTACTGGAGCCTTGGCCGCGTTCGAAGCAAACGTCTTGGTCGCGTCCGGTGCGTCTTGGTGAGGCGTCTCGGTCGCGTCTGGTGCGTCTTGGTCGGCCTCCTGTCCTGCGCTCACATCATTCCCTCCCCCTTGAAAAGGTTTTCTCCCGAAAACATCTTCATCGTCACCTGCGTCAAACGGAAGGAGATCAGTGACATTGAGAGAGGTTGATGTATTATACTCACATGGTAGTTCATGACGGTAGGCGTTGTCGTTGATCTTCTCGATGACTCTGAATGGTCTATCTCCGCGTGGGCTAAGCTTGTTCTTTCTCTTCTGTTGGAACCGCTCCGGCCTTAAGTGCAACCAAACCCAATCGCCTGGCTTGAACAACATCGGCTTGCGTCCTCGGTTCAAGAAGCGCGCATACTGTTCGGTCCTCCTCTTGATGTTTGCTCGAACCTCCTCGTGCAGCTTCTTGACTAACTCTGCTCTTGCGGCTCCATCTTGGTTCTCGGTCTCGTCCGGTGGTAGAGGTAGAAGGTCCATAGGCGTGAGCGGCTTGAACCCATATGCAACTTCGAACGGAGACTTCTTTGTTGAAGAATGGATGGCTTGGTTGTAAGCGAACTCAATGAGGGGAATGCACTTGAGCCATGAACCCTTGTTGTTTGCGATGGCCGTCCGAAGCAAGGCTCCTACCGACTGGTTCACGACCTCGGTCTGGCCATCAGTTTGCGGATGAGCGGCGGTGGAATTTAGAAGCTTGGTGCCGAGTTTCTTCCATAGTGTTCGCTAGAAGTGACCAAAGAACTTCGGGTCTCGGTCGGAGATGATGGTGCACAGCGTCGTTGTTCTTGTTGCAATTTATAAAGTGCGCAATCTTTGAAAACCTGTCCACCACAAGCATTATATTGTCCTTATGTGCTAAGAGAGGTAGGCCGAGAACGAAATCCATCGATAAGTCGATCCAAGGCGCTGTTGACACTGGTACAGGCATGTAGAGGCCGTGATGGTGAGTTGTTGCCTTTGAGGCTTGACACACTACGCAGCGTCCGGAGTGTTTCTCGACCATGCTGCGCATCTTCGGCCAATAGAAATGCTCTTGAAGCACGGCTAGCGTCTTGGTGATACCAAAGTGACCGGGCAAACCTCCACTGTGAGCTTCCCGAACTAGTAATTCACGAATGGATACGGTGGGAATGCAAAGTCGTCGGCCTCGGAACAAGAACCCTTCATGCAAGTAGAACTCGGTATAGATGCCTTTTCCATGGTTTTTGAAGAAATTACCAAACTCGACATCTTCAATGTACGCGTCCTTAGTACTTTCAAATCCCAATACTCGTGCGTCCATTGTGGTGATCAAAGCATGCCTCCATGATAAAGCATCTGCTACAACGTTCTGCTTGCCTTTCTTGTATTTGATCACGTATGGAAATGATTCAATAAACTCTAACCATTTTGCGTGTCTCCTCTTGAGGTTGGTATGGCCGCGCAAGTGCTTCAACGTCTCGTGATCAGTATGAATCACGAACTCTTGCGGCAATAGGTAGTGCTGCCAAACCTCCATAGCACGGACTAGGGCGTAGAGCTCCTTGTCATAGGTGGGATAGTTGAGAGTGGCGCCGCTAAGCTTCTCGCTGAAGTAAGCCACCGGTTTGCCTCCTTGAGTGAGAACCGCACCGATGCCTACACCTGATGCATCGCACTCCACTTTAAACGTCTTGTTGAAATCGGGTAAGGTAAGTAGAGGGGCTTGAGTGAGGCGTCGCTTGAGTTCTTTGAACGCTCGGTCTTGTTCTTCTCCCCATTGGAACTCCCGGTTCTTCTTGATTACTGCGGTGAAGGGCGCCGCGACCGTGCTGAAATCCTTCACGAACCTCCGGTAGAAGCTTGCGATGCCATGGAACGATCGAACGTGCGAGATACTTGTAGGCGTGGGCCACTCCTCTATAGCTCGTATCTTCTCTCCATCTACCTTGAGGCCCTGTGAACTTACAACAAAACCTAAAAACACTAATTCATCAGCAGCAAAGACGCACTTTTTCAAGAGATGTACAGTTGCTCTTTGCCGAGGGTTTGTAAAACAGACTCAAGGTGCTTAACATGATCCGATAAACTAGAACTATATACGAGGATATCATCAAAGTTAACTACCACAAACTTATTAATGAAAGCTCTTAAGACATGATTCATAAGGCGCATAAATGTAGAAGGAGCGCTAGAGAGACCGAATGGCATTACCAACCATTCGTATAAACCTTGCTTTGTTTTAAGCGCGGTCTTCCACTCATCACCCTCCTTCATGCGAACTTGGTGATAACCGCTCTTAAGATTGATCTTTGAGAAGACGCTTGATCCGCTTAGCTCGTCCAACATATCGTCTAGCCTCGGGATTGGATGTCGATACTTGATGGTGATGTTGTTGACGGCTCGACAGTCAACGCACATACGCCAAGAACCATCCTTCTTAGGCAAGAGCAAGACAGGGACTTCACACGGGCTCAAACTATCTCGGACGTAACCCTGGGACATAAGCTCGGTCACTTGGCGATCGAGCTCTTTCGCTTCCTCCGGGTTGACTCGATACGTGGGCTGGTTCGGGAGTTGGACTCCGGGCACGAGGTCGATCTGGTGTTCAATGCCTCTGATCGGTGGTAAACCTTCGGGCAGCTCGTGCGGGAACACGTCAGCGAAGCGCCGGAGAACGTCTCGTATCGCATCCTTTAAGGCGTCTATTGAACCTTCGAGCCCTGCGACCAATAATTCTCGAAAAGCCATCAATAACACTTGGTTAGAGTCCTTAAGGGACTTCCTAACATCACCATATTGAATCAAAAAGTTCTTTTTATCGTCCAAATCCTTAGACAATTTTGATTGCATTTAATGAACTTATGTGGGGCTTAAGGGTTTCAAGCAAATACGTTTATTGTCATGGACGAAGTAATATTGGTTGGTGTGGCCACAATGAGTGGTTCTCTTATCAAACTGCCATGGTCTCCCCAATAGGAGGTGGCTAGCTTCACATAAGACTTGGTCTTTATACGGACCAACACTAAAAGGAATCGTGACTTGTTCCTTTACATGAATCACGGTTTTGTCATTCAACCATTTTAAACGATAGGGTCGAGGGTGGTTTGTGGTAGTGAGGGAAAATTTCTTGACTAGACTTGAACTTACAACATTAGTGCAATATCCACCGTCTATAATCAAGCCACAAACCTTCCCACTTACAGAGCAACGGTGTGGAAGATGTTGTCGCGCTGGCTTGCGTCGTAGGCGGTCGTTACACTGGTGTTGAGGATGCGCCGGATCATCAGGAGCTCCCCAATGTCAGGTTCATCTACGGCCTCTTCAAGCTCTTCCTCGACTTGATCTTTAACCTCAGCCTCTTCTTCGTCAGACTCGAGCTCTCCAGACTCGGTAATGATCATCGTGCGCGCGTTTGGACACTCACGAGCGTAGTGGCCTCTCCCTTGACATTTGAAGCAAACAATGTCGCGGCTCCGGACGTCAGTGATGTTACGTCATGGATCTTGACGCTCGTTGGTGGCCGGCTCTCTCGCTTTGAACCATGTGTCGATGTTGGCCGCTTTCGGCTTCTCTTGTGGCTGGTTCGATGTTGACGCATTAGGAGACCAGTTTGGAACTCTTTGAGTTATGGTGCGACTTGAGGTGGCGTTCGTCTTCTTGATTTGTCCCTCAATTTGCACCGATAGATGCAACAAGTCCTCGAAGCCTTAATAAGGCTGGCGTTCGACCTTGTGCGCGATTTGATCTTGTAAACCGTCTAAGAACTGCGCCATAAGGGACTCTTCCGAATCTTTGACTTGAAGTCTATTGCGCAAGTGTTCGAACTTCTCAAAATATTCTTCAACAGATCGCGTGCCTTGAGTGAGCCTTCGGAACTATTTTTGGAGCTCGCGGTGGTAAAACGGTGGAACATAGCGCCTTCGTATCTCGGCCTTCAAGACTTCCCAAATGGTGATTGGTCGGTCACGATTACGGTGTTGCTCGGCCTCAAGGCAGCCCCACCAGGTGAGAGCGTAATCGGTGAACTGAGCTACGGCGTAGTGGACTTTGCGGAGCTCCGGGTAGTTGTGAGAAGTGTATAGGTGGTCCATTCGGCCCTCCCATTCAAGATAGGCCTCCGGATCAGATTTACCGGCGAACGTTGGCGGTATCATCTTGTGAACAGACTCGTGATGTCTTGGAGCTTCGTCATATGGGTCGTCACGTCGGTGACGTCGTCTAGGCCTTGGCTCATAATCCTCTTTGGACTGGTTGCTTTGCTCTGGCTCTTGGCGTTGACGCCGCAAAGGTAAGGGATCTTCCCTCAGTGGGTTTAATAGCTCAATACGGTTTATACGCTCGGCTAATTGCTCAATGCTGTTGGGTAAAGCTGCGAGAGTGACTTCTATTTCGGGTGGAGGTAGAGGATTCGCTAGTGGTTGTTGATCGGCCATCGTACGGACGGTCAATGGTGACGTTGAGCTTCACGACGCGGCTTTAATGAATTTAAATATCGTCAAAAACAAAAGCGAATATGCGTAAGTATCTTATCATTTAACAAGACCACACAAAGATATTTCTCTAGCCTCACAAATGATTGATGACAGCACACAAAAGCAAACCTATGACCAAACAAAAGCAAAAGCAAAAGTGCAAAACGACAAGAAATGCCTTATGACCAAAACAAGACTATGCAAGCAAAACACTAACTATATTGATCTAGCAATGTCTACGCAAGAACAAGGATGAACAAAATAAAGAACAAGATGAACAATAAGAACGCTAAACAACCTAAACAAACGTCTAACTACACAACACATGCACCAAATTAAACCAAATGACTAACGAAACATGCGGAAACATTATAAAGCAAACTAGACTAACAAACAAGCTCAAGATCTAAACTTTAAACAAAGGAGATGAGTTTCTGGGTTAGAAAGACACAACCTTTGGCTTATGAACGTTGAGCTCTGATACCAGCTGATGCGATCGAAGGACGCGGTTGCGGTATGGACGGAATGAGCGCTCTCGGGCCGAACGAGCTAGGAGAGACTTTCCTCGGACAAGGCTTGGTGAATCGAGTCTAGAGAGGAAACAAACGGGGGGAAATGAGAGATGAGAGGAAACAAACGAGCGGATTGGAAGATCTGACTTTGGTCTCGCTTGCGTAGGAACGCTTGCGATACGAATGGCTAGTTGCGGAACGGCTAGCGAATCGATGAACGGTTCGGCTAGAGGAGATGGAAGCGATGATCGAATGAGTGACGATACGAGAGGAATGGCTCTCCTCAAGATACGGCCAACCTAACGACGACAAACCCGGTTCGAGTCGCTAGGGTTCTCTCGTTCGAGCCATCCTGGATTGTTCTAAGGAAAAGAGTGAGACAAGGTCAAAGAATCTCTCTTTGAGAAATGTTTTTATTTCATTCAAGTCTGAAGGATACAAGAGGCTAAAAGAGAGTTTAAATAGCTAGGTCAAGAGAAGGCTTAAGGACACGCCGACTCATATTGGTCCGCACATTTGTCCTTTGACGTGTTCTCTTTGCAAATAGAACACGTCGCCCCTTAAGAGATTCAAACTTAACCACAAAACGCTCAACTTAACGTTATAAAGAGAAGAGTCTAGACTTTAATCAAAACGCATAGCTTTAAAGAAAAGGTAGAAAATCGTCTTCGGCCTTGGCGCGGGAAACGATTTGGCTTTGGAAGTTGTGCACTAAGCTCCTTGCCTCGTTAAAACCTCGTCCGGTAAACCCTGTGGGAAAACCCCGGAGTGAGGAAAAAGAGTACAATTCCTCGCTATAGTGACTTGGTTGCCTTCACCCTTGGGTAAGGGTGAAGGCCGTGCGAACTGTTTCTTCACGATCTTCTTCGATCAAGGCTTGGTCTCGGACAAACGCTTGGACAAAGAGGTTGATCTTCTGCTTGGTGGACTTGGTGGCGCTCCTAGACCTTGTCGTGGCTCCTGGGAGGACTATTGGTGCCTTGGTCGCGTTCGAAGCAAACGTCTTGGTCGCGTCTGGTGCGTCTTGGTCAGGCGTCTCGGTCGCGTCCGGTGCTTCTTGGTCGGCTTCCTGTCCTGTGCTCACTTCAACGCCAGTCTAAAGATTGTAAACACGCCAGCCCTTCTTGCCAAACGGGTATCCAATGAAAATTGATTTTGTACCCTGAGTTGCAAACTTGTCACCGTCGTGTTTTTGGTTGTGAACATAGCGTAGACACCCAAACACACGCATATGGTTCATCAGTGGAGGCCGGTTGTAGATAAGTTCAAAAGGTGTTTTGCCAGCAAGAATCTGTGTGGGTGTGCGATTGATAAGATATCCAGCAGTTAATGCACAATAACCCCAAAACTCAATGGGAAGATTAGCTTGAAAACGGAGAGCGCGGGCCACATTCAAGATATGGCGATGCTTACGTTCGACTCGGCCATTTTGTTGTGGTGGGCCGACACAGGAGGTTTTGTGGATAATGCCTTGTTGTGCAAAAAAACTTTTAAGGCAAATGAATTCGGAGCCGTTATCACTGCGGATAGTTTTCACTTGAGCACAAAATTGTCGTTCAATGAGAGCCAATAAATTTTTAAGATGAGTTGGTGCGTCTTTCTTGGTAGGTAAGAGATAAATCCAAACTGCGTGAGAATAGTCATCAAGTATAGTGAGGAAGTATCGAGAACCACAGATAGAGGAAGTATGATATGGTCTCCAAAGATCACAATGAATTAATTCAAAAGCAACACTCGTCTTATTATAACTCAAAGGAAAAGACTCTCTTGTCTGTTTTGCTCGAATACAAACATCACAGGACGTTGAATCAAATGTATTTCTAGGATCTAAAAACTGCAACATATCTAAAACTGTAGAAAAGGGATGTCCCAAACGAGAGTGCCAAACTTCTGTAGATGATGAGTCTACATGATGAACAGCAGCTGCAACCTCCACTCTTTTAAAAAAATAAAGACCTTGTTGTTCCTCATCCGCACCAATCAGCATTTTCGTGATGCGATCCTGAATAATTCACAGCCGGTCAGTAATCTGAAATACACAGCCACGCTCTCTAGTCAACTGAGAAACGGATATAAGATGACACTTCCACTCATCAACAAAAAAAACGTTGTGGAGGCCTAATGAAGAACCGAGCACCACACGGCCAATCTTAGTAGAGGATGTGAAACGGCCATCAGGGAGTTTGATAACAACATGTGACATATCACAAACATCAACCAAAAATTCAAGAGAACCTGTCATGTGATTAGAGGCACCAGTATCAATGATCCAGGATTCTAAAAAATACATACCCGTAGGAGGGTTTGGGGAGCGAGATTTCTTGTCAGCGAGAATATTCTGCAGAAGCTTCCTGTCATCATCACTTAAACCGCTAAGGCCGATACGATCAGCGGTCGTTAAAGGTAAGGTGTTGGGTACCGTAGTGGTATGAAATATAGGACGCCCGGTCGCTTGCGACGTGGAGATAGTGTTCACGTGAGCAGGGGCGGACCCTTTGCCAAACATGGAGCCCACGGATATAGTCGCAGCACCACGACCTGAAGCGCTGGATGAAGAGCCATTGCTACCACCGGGTTTAGGACGGAGAGACTTGTCGGTCCACGACTACGGATAGCCGATTTTCTTGAAGCAGTTTTCACCAAGATGACCCGTCCGACCACAAACGTTGCAGAGCAAGGAATTTTTGTTCACAAACGGCTTCCTTGTAATATTGGTCTGAACCGCAAAACTGACACCGTCCGACCGTTTGTCATGTACACGACCTAACAGTTTCGATTCCTCATCTTGAATCAGAGTGTTGTAAGCTTCTTCGAGGCTTGGTAACGGGACTCGAGAAAGCAGAGATGATTTTACAGCGCCATACAAGGTGTCGTCGAGACCCAACTAGTGTAGTTTGTCTTCCTCACGTTTTCGACGCACTTCATCCATGGTTTTAGCTTTTTGATAATCTGCAAGACTGCCCCATAACTTGGTTAGTTTACCATAGTAAGATTCAATAGCAAGACCTTTTTGTCGACAGTTAGCCAGCTCGGTCTTGAGGCGTTGAACCCGTTGTCCGTTCTTCACACCAAATCGTTTCTGAACGTGAGTCCAGAGTTCATGAGAGTTATTGATGTGAGACATCGAGGTGGAGAGACTCTCCTCAATGGTAAGTTTGATCCATGACACCACAAGCGCATTATTGGCAATCCAGCCTTCGAAATCAACGTCGTCTTCCACTGGTTGAGGTATGGTCCATCAACGAAGTCAAATTTTTTCCATGCATGTAGGGCTAATCGAAGATTGTTTGCCCATTCATCATAATTTGAACCACGCAACAGAGGTTTGGACATCAAGGTGTCGGGATTATCGCCAGAGGTGAGGTCATAAGGTGATATGGTTCGACGAGATTTAGTACAAGAGGGGGTTGTTGTCATCGCCAAAGCCGACGATGCAGAGGGTGAAGTCGACATCGTCAAAAAAAGAGAGAAAAAATTTGAGAGAGAAACAGAGTGTTTATGCGGAATTCTTAGATCACAAGATCAAACACAAAATACCTTTTTGTAGTTTTAGGTCTTATGGCTCTGATACCATGTCAAGAAACTTTTTTATTGTATTGATCTGATTTCTTAAGTTATATAAGTTACATTGTGCAGAGTATATATCTATATATATGTTATGGTCGCGAGTACATAGGGTGACCTAATCGTATATGAAACCGACATTAACTTAGATGGACTATACAGTCCAATAATTTCTGGTGGATTTAGGGCTCACAATCATACACCATGATCTGCAAGAACATTCTTTCCTTTTTGATATCATCAACCCAAAGGTCCCAAACTTTACAAATATTTTCTGATAGTGTACGAGCGAATATTTTCTGATGCCAAGTGTTTTCTCGTAATTGTCCTTTTTAAATAACTAAATTTGATTCCAAAATGAAGTTAATTTATTTTCCGACTTTGTAGAAGTTTAATTAACGTTCATTAATAAAAATTTGACAATGACAACAACAGAGGAAAAGTAATAATAAAAAAAAAAAAAAAAAAAAAAACAGAGGCGTTTACTTTGACTTTAAATAGTCTTTCACAAATCATCATCTTATAGATGGGAGCTAGCTCCATTAACTGAAACACAAATGCTCTTTGATTCATCTACAGCAGTCGAACGATGCAGTCTTACGCCTCCGGCTCCTGTATCTGCCTTTTCCTTTTCTCTTTCCTTACTAGCTTCGGAGCTTCTGCTCAAAATCATAATTTCCTATACCATTTTTGTCCGAATACGACAACGTATTCAAGAAACAGCACTTACTTCACCAATCTCATCACCCTTCTATCCTCTCTGTCTTCCAGCAACGCTTCATACACCACCGGATTCCAAAACGCCACGGTGGGAAAATCTCCCGACAAGGTCACCGGACTTTTCCTTTGCCGTGGAGATCTCTCGCCAGAAGTTTGCCGTAGCTGCGTCACTTTTTCCGTCAACCAAACCTTAACAATGTGTCCGAATGAGAGAGAAGCCGTCCTCTTTTATGACGAGTGCATGCTCAGATACTCTGGCCAGAATATTTTATCGACCGTTACATTTCGTGGAGGATACATCTTGTTGAACGCCAATAATATTTCATCTAACCTAGAAGACCGGTTCGGAGATTTGGTATCGTTCACGATGAACCAAGCTGCCGTCGACGCAGCCAGCAGTTCTAGAAAGTTCAATACGACAAAGGTCAATTGGACCACACTCCAGAGTTTGTACATATTGGTTCAATGCACTCCTGATCTTAGGAGACAAGACTGCTTGAGTTGTCTGCAATATAGCATCAATGGAATGCCTCTTAACTCAATGGGAGGAAGACTTCTTTACCCTAGTTGTAGTTCAAGGTACGAGCTCTCCCCTTACTACAACGAAACCGCCGTTAGCCAACAAGCACCACCACCGCTGTTGCCTCCGCCCGCCTCTACTTCTCCGGTGACATCTCCTCCACAACCTGGTGAACTCTTTCTTCTTCTTCCTCTGTTCTTTTACCCTGGTTTCTCGAATTTATCAAATGCGATTAGTAGTTGGTTCAAGAAAAAAGAAAAAAAAAAAACAAATACGATAATAATAATACTTGTAATTGATTTTAGAGATTTGTTCATCTGCCACTATCCGATCTATTCTCAAGCAAATGATCTTTAATACGCAGGGAAAGGTGGGAATTCAAATGTGTTAGTGGTAGCCATTGTTGTGCCTATTATAGTGGCTGTTCTGCTTTTCATAACTGGTTATTGTTTCCTTGCAAAGAGGGGACATAAGAATTCTGATACTGAACCAGCCTTTGAGGGTAAAGATTTGAATGATTGTCAATCTTTATTGGGTTTGATGAATGTCATTGATGAGAGACTCTTTTTCTTTCCTTCCTGATTACTAAGAATTTTACTATGCAATAGGGGATGATATAACAACGGTAGAGTCGCTGCAACTTGACTATAGAACAATTCAAGCTGCAACAAATAATTATTCAGAAAATAATAAGATTGGACGAGGTGGATTTGGGGAGGTTTACAAGGTACTAAATATGACTATTAATTCTTCAACTTCACCTGAGGTTGCTCACTTTTTACTAAAAATTTTATGTCAACACAATTGGATAACGAGATGATGCTGGTGAAAAACGGATATAGGGTACATTTTCAAATGGGAGTGAAGTTGCGGTGAAGAGACTGTCAAAATCATCAGGGCAAGGTGATACAGAGTTCAAGAACGAGGTTGTTGTTGTTGCAAAGCTTCAGCACAGAAATCTGGTTAGGCTTCTTGGATTTTCTCTAGAACGAGAAGAAAGGATATTGGTTTACGAGTATGTGCCCAACAAAAGCCTTGATTACTTCCTCTTTGGTCAGTTGCATTTTATTGCTTTGTTTCATTAATTCTTTAGCCATTCTTGAAACTTGAGCGGAACTGCTTAAGAATATCTAACTATAATTCATGGATGCGCGCACACAGACCCTACAAAGCAAGGTGAGCTGGACTGGAGTCGACGATACAAGATCATTGGAGGGATTGCTCGGGGGATTTTATATCTTCATCAAGATTCACGGCTCACAATTATACACCGTGACCTCAAAGCAAGTAACATTCTCTTGGATGGGGATATGAATCCCAAAATTGCTGATTTTGGAATGGCTAGGATTTTTGGATTGGACCAAACCCAGGAGAACACAAGCAGAATAGTTGGTACCTAGTAAGTCTTTCTCGTAACTTCTCATAAGTTGAAGTTTTTTTAGAACATTTTTTTTTTTAAACTTAGTTTCTGTTGTGGGTTACAGTGGTTACATGTCTCCCGAATATGCGATGCATGGCCAATTCTCAATGAAATCTGATGTCTATAGCTTCGGAGTGTTAGTTCTTGAGATTATAAGCGGTAAGAAGAATAGCAGCTTCTACGATACAAACGGCACACATGACCTGGTTACATATGTAAGTTTGAAGGCAATCAAGTTTTATATTCACCTCTCTAGCAATATTGCAATGGTTGCAAAGAACTTATTTATTGATTGTTTGATATTTTAGGCTTGGAGGCTTTGGAGTAGCGGAAAAGCGTTGGACCTCGTGGATCCAATTATTGTAGACAATTGCCAAAAAAGTGAAGTGGTTCGATGTATCCATATTGGTATTTTATGTGTTCAGGAAGACCCTGTAGAGCGTCCGACCATGCCAGCCATTTTCATGATGCTTACTAGTAATACTGTGACTTTACCGGTGCCTCGACAACCAGGGTTTTTCGTTCAGAGCAGACCCGAGAAAGACCCACTTGATTCAGATCAATCAACGACGAGCAATTATGTTTCCGGATCTGTTGACGATTCCTCCATCACTGATTTATATCCTCGTTGAATATGATGTTTACATCCACGCTTCAACCAATTAACAACCAAACAAACATTTACATGCTATTGTGTCACGCCATGTGTATGATTTAATAATTGTGGTTGAAGATTGCTAGTTTTCGATTTGGTTTGTTATATTATCTTTTACTTATCGCCAATAATTTATGTTTTCGAATTTCGATCCAAATTCAAATTCAGATTCCTGTTCCGAAAAAAAAAAAAAAAAAAAAAACAGAATTGCTTACACCTATATTTTACTAAGAGGTATGCCCGTACATCATCTTAGGTTGGAGACCAAATCATTTTATATGGTTTCCTTCACCTCTCAAACCAACGATCTCTAGAAGTAAACATTTAAAAAGAAGTTTTCAAGGTGTCAGTATAGTCAGTGGTGTATAATAATCCTAAGTGGTTTATTGACAACCGGTTATATTATTCTAAATGAGTCCAGGTTCACTTCACTATCCTTGTAGTTCTTACATTTCTGTGCGCACAAGAACATATAGAAACTGGATTTCCGATGGAGATGGCTTCTAGAGTGACATGATGGAGATTTGCACGAGATTGACCTCATGCATGTTCCTAGTCAATGATGGTATATATAAACCAAAAAAAGTCTTGTTAGTGAACCCAATGACACGACACATTAGCTTTATGTCATTTTCTGGTCCCTCTCTATCTGCCACTACTTGGCTGGGTTCTATGGATTGCCTTTATGTCATATCCCGAGTCACATTTGAAAATTCACCATTACTTATGACCTTATATGACTTTTTGGCATTGATATTGACACTCGTTCTATAGCACGTTTATCATCAGTTTGACAAATTCAACATTAGAAATTTCTGAGAAACTTCAAATTTGCTGTTTGAACTGGTAAGAAAATGACAGATGGGTAAACCACTGAAACATAAAAATTTGCATTCGAAACAGAAATCCCAAAACTGTCTTTTACTTTTCCTGTGGAAAAAGATGAAGCAGAGGAATTCCTACTCAGTCCTCTGTTTTATCCTCATAAGCTCTGGTGTCGCTTCAGTTTCAGCACAACTACAATGCATGAACAATGGGAATTACGGATCTAACAGTACTTTCCACGCGAATCTCCGACTAATACTCTCTTCTCTTCCTTCCGATGTTACGGCCCAAGGCGACTTCTTCTACAACGGTTCCATAGGACAAGAACCGAACCGTGTCTACGCAATTGGGATGTGCATCCCAGGATCAACTTCAGAAGACTGTTCTGATTGTATCAAGACAGCTTCTGATGGTTTGATACAGAGTTGTCCTAACCAAATACAAGCGTATTCATGGCTAGGGGATCCCACGCTTTGCCATGTTCACTACTCCGAAACTTCTTTCTTCGGACATGCAGATTTTGATCCGCGTAATTTTGTCTACAACACTAGAGATGTCAGGTCAAATCTAACAGCGTTCACGGCAGCATTGGAAAACTTAGTAGTTCATATGATTGCTGCAACCTCCAAAGCTAAAAGCACACCATCGTCCAGCAATAACTATTACACGGTTGATGGTGCAGCCTTGACAGCTTTCCAGAATATATACGCACTGATGCAATGCACCCCGGATCTTTCCTCTGCTGATTGTGCTAAATGTCTGCGACACCCGTCATGTTGTGGTCAGACGCAAGGAGGCGTTGTTATGCGGCCAAACTGCTATTTCCGGTGGGATTTAAATAAGTTTTCTAAGGCTTTTGATAAGATTACGCTAGTACTACCTCCTTCTACAGGCAACCGAGTCAACAAGACAGAAAATGGTAAGTCCCTTGCAAAGCTGTTGAGAATTTTGACAAGAACCTGTTCAATGGTTATATATTTCACTTCCCACAGGTAGCGGAAAAATCTCAACAAGAGCTATTGTGGCAATTGTTGTTCCCATTTTAGCTGTCGTCGTCGTCATCATTATCATCTTGATACTACTAGCTCGTCGTTCTGCTGTACTTTGTTGGAGGAGAAAACCATATCAAGAATTTGATCTTTATCACTGTGAGTATGCTTTTCTTTGGCCTCTTTGGTTTTAGCAAATATGTAGTCTATCGAACTAATTAAGACCATTTTGTATTACATATGAAGCTGGTATTACAACTGCACGCTCCCTGCAATTCAAATTTAAGACAATCGAAGCTGCAACCAATAAATTTTCAGAGAGCAACAAAATTGGTCAAGGTGGATTTGGAGAAGTTTTCAAGGTATCATTTCGTTAGCTAATTGGTTCATTATTGAAAAAATCTTGTAACTCCAGAGTCAAAGTAAGCTGATCATTGTTTAGTTATTTATTTGTAGGGTATATTGTCTAATGGAACAGAGGTTGCAGTGAAGAGGCTATCAAAAACATCACCACAAGGTGCACAAGAGTTCAAGAACGAGGTTGTTGTTGTCGCAAAACTTCAGCATAGGAATCTTGTTAGGCTTTACGGGTTTTGCCTTGAAGGAGAAGAAAAGATACTTGTTTACGAGTTTGTCCCCAACAAGAGCCTCGATTACTTCCTCTTTGGTATGTGGAAAATCGACATGCAGTTGATTGACTTATATGATTTAAATGTATTTAAGTGGCTAATAACTGTACTTGTGTATGTGCAGACCCTACAAAGCAAGTGCTGTTAAACTGGAAAATACGATACAACATTATTTGGGGAATTACTCGAGGAATTCTATATCTTCATGAAGATTCACGGCTCACAATTATACATCGTGATCTCAAAGCGAGCAATATTCTTCTAGATGCCCATATGAACCCGAAAATTGCTGACTTTGGAATGGCGAGAATTTTTGGGATGGATCAAACTGGAGCTTATACAAATAGAGTAGTTGGGACACGGTATATAAGTACTAGATATCTTATATTTTCTAAAGCTTCAAAAACATTATCTTCACCAGTATATACTTGCTATTTTTTTTTTTTTTTTTTTTGTGTTTACTCTTCTATTAGCGGTTACATGTCCCCGGAATATGTGATGCAAGGCCAATTCTCGATGAAGTCAGATGTCTATAGTTTTGGAGTCTTAGTTCTTGAGATTATATGTGGCCAAAAGAACATATTCGTCCACCAGTCAGACACTACAATTGAGAATTTGGTCACATACGTGAGTAGCAAAGAAGAACTAAACTTTTGATGGATGATCAAGTGATTACTAAACAATAATATGATCTTATGTAATTGTGGGTCCTTAGTTGATGTGGTTAAACTATTTTACAGGCTTGGAGGTTGTGGACAGACGGGACACCATTAGAGCTCGTGGATCCAACCATTTCAGAGAAATGTCAAACCGAAGAAGTAACAAGATGCATCCACATTGCCCTGCTATGTGTTCAACAAGATCCTACAGATCGTCCAAACTTGTCGACAATCAACATGATGCTCACTAGAAACTCCCTAAATTTACCTGTTCCTCATCCACCTGGATTCTTCTTTCCAAATAGACACAACCAGGAAGGAGCTATGGAGGGCTTTGAGTCGAGCCAGTCTACAATCATGTGGAATTCCCAAACTATCAATAATGTAAGCATCACAGATCTTGATCCTCGTTGAAGATCATTGACACTATATGTCAAAAATAGCTGAATCTGTAATGTCTATATTCAAAAGTTTAATGTAAAAAACTGTGTTGAGAAATTCTCATTGAAGTTATGTTACAATACATTAATTAATGTAAAAACTTCATTCTATCATGTCTTAACTGTATTGATATGAAATATTTTCATCCTATTTTTTATTTAATTTTATACTCTAACTTTACTTCTATATACAATGGTTCATTTTTGGCTATACTGATCTGGAAACATTTTTGTCCTTAATAGTAGCCAACGTTACACTTTTTGATATTTAAACTTCGAAAATATACACTTTTATATTTGTCTTATATTATGTATTATAGATGGAACATAACATTTCAGCAAGATAAACTTTACTATTCACGGGCTTCAGCTTCCGTGGAGAGAAGACCGAAGAAGGGATTGGTAATTGCAGCGTTCAGCTGAAATGCTGCGTCTCGAAGCCGGTTGATGTCTACATCACGATACGGTAGAGGAAAAAACTCAGATCCATCCTGTCTCTTGAATCCACAAAGCTCCAAGAACTCAATACCTTCGCTATATCTCCCAACTCTCTCATGGAACAAGTTGTTCGTGAGACGGATTCTTCTATATTTTTCTTCACCTGGCTTATTAGCTGCGTTCCTCACAATTGTCAGAAGAGTTTCAAATGCCTTCCTCGTGATTCTTGGATCTTCATCCTATAACAACAAACAAACAAGATTTCATTAGCTTTCTTCCTTTTTTTTTTTTTTTTTTTTTTTTGGAATCAATATAAGGCGTTTCTTACTTTGTGGTTTCTTCTTAATGACCTTAAGCATTCCCTCATCTCCTCTGCTTTCGAGGCAGGGCTTGGCGGCGACATAACTACCCTCTGTAGTTGTAATGTTGTGGTAAAAGTTACAGTCACATTCTTCGTAATTTTAAAGGGTATAGTAGATGATGAAGCTTTGTACCTTATTATTAAGTGGAGAAACATGAGTTGATGTCGAAGCAGATTCTGTTTCAGTTGGTAATCCAAGCCTCCGCTTTCTCTTCAGCTATACACAAACATTTAGTCCCAAAAATTTTTGGTGGAGATCATCAGCTTTGAATTTGAGTGTACAATAAGATATCAAGATTCATCACCTTGTCTTCATTAACTTTAAGCATAATTTTCTCTCTTGCTTCTTTCTCCTCATCTTTCTCAGCTTTCCTCAAAGCTATGTTCCTGTTTTTATAGTATCCAACATTGTTTTATTTAATTCAAAGGGACAATGTGAGAAACAAACTCTCTTCCTCATACCGTCTTCTTTCGTTTTCTTCAGCAATTCTCTTTGTCTCCATCATCTCTTTCCCTGCTCGTATCCTTTCCTGCAAGAGAGTTAGAGCTGTAAGTCTTCTTCGTGAAGATATTGTATGGTGCAAGCTAATTCCTTCGTACCTTTTCTCTTTCTCTTTCACGTTTAGTTTCTTCTTCTTCTCTTAGTTTACGAGCTTGTTCCCTAAGAATATATGAACAATGAAGTATTGAAGTCATTTGTTCTTATAAAGAATAAAGTTTAGATAATTTGCATATATGTTCAAATGGGAGACTTACTTACACTAGTTCTTTAGCTCTTGCCTGAGAAGTTTCTGCAGTATCATCATATGCATTTGGAGACTCAATCTCAATGTTAAATTCCATCTACAAGAACACCTTATTCAAAAGTTTGTATGGAATCTATGAAAAAGAAAAGAAGATGAATATAATTATACATACCAAAGGCATTTTTTCAAACTGTGAATCGTTCTCATGGTCTATGATCCAGTTCACAGCTTCTTCAAGACTAGAGTTACCTAAAGATGAAAAGAGAGACAAAATATGGGTGATCCATGACATGATTCTAGGAATTTTTTGAAGTATATACCAGAGTGATGCAGAGCCCATGCTGCTCGAGCCATCGAGAATCCCATATCTTCGAGCTCCTTCAGCAATCCACGATTAACCTCAACTGCATCATTTTCTGTTTAATTACCAACAAGAACATCAAGAACAGCTTACAAACACAAAGATGGGCTAACAAAAAAAACAGAGCAATTATCGATCTTATTATATGATTGAAACAAAGAAGAAGCTATATTGCCACCAATATGTGCTGCCATATTTCAAAGATATCAAGTATCTCTTGATGTGAGCAGACGATGCAAGAATGGTTTTAATGGTATGTTGCAATATTGATAATTGGTTAGATTCTTTAACTAATTATGTGACTCTTTTGTTACTTCCGTTTCTCAAAGTTTGCACCTCTTTTATTCTATTCAAAACTTGTAAAATAAGCAACAAAGCTTTTGTTCCTTTCTTGCATGTAACATTGAACCATATACTGTGTATATGTGAATTTAAAAATCTAAATATGTGTACTATTACATTCACACCATAAACACTCAACCTCTAAACAAACCACAATGAAAACAATAAAAGTTAATTTTTGAGTGATTTATCTTAACATTTTGTAAGGATTTTGAAGTTTTAATGATAAAATATAGAACTCATCAGGTGTATGATACTCTCGAATGTAGAACTGCAGTTGACCGCTTCTTTGATCTAAAAATCATTTTCCACGTGAATTCTAATTCTCTTATTAGTTACTAGGTTAGACCCATAAAAATCATTTTCCACGAATTCTAATTCTCTTATTAGTTACTAGGTTAGACCCATGTTAAGCCACAAGATACTTTTTGTAACTATTTTAAGATATATTTAATTATTGAAAATATGATTTTTTTTTTTTTGGAATTGGATTAATTGTAAAAACTATAATTTATACAATGAGAAAATAGAAAAATGCACTAATAAATATAAATAGAGAAATCTCAAAGTCAAATCTAAGATGGCTTATATATGTTTACATTTAAATTGGGTAAAATTAATTATATAAACAGTCTAACTAACCCTAATTTAAATATATTAGTGTAGTTTGAATTTGTAGTGTAATTTTTGTAGTTTTTACAAATTTAATCACATAATTGTTATATAATTTTTTTATATCAATCTTATTTTCGGGTAACTTCAAATGACTTTGTTGGGAAAGATCAGTACCTGTTAATTTTTTAGTACCATCATAGAATTTTTTAATGGCTTCAATCATCTAGGGTGTATACATATTTGATCATATCATCACCTGCGGGTTTGGTTTTCATTATTATTTTTATATTATATTTCTTATATAATTTTTATTTCATAAATTAATACATGCTGTTAAGAATCAAGTAATATAATTAATTAAATTTTTGATATATTTTTTCTATTATTATTTGCATCATCATATGATACTTGAGGTTTTGATTTCATAAATTAAGTTTTTAAATATATTTTATTTCATATGATACAATTCCCATGATTTGAATGACCAACTAAATCCACAGTAGTCCTCTAATTCAATATTATGCAAGTTAAGCAATAATTAGAAACAAAACTGATACCAAACTTTACTCTAAGCACACTACGATTATCTCCACCAAAAAAAAAGTACACTAAGATTATGAAATTAGCTCTAATAGGCTGTCTAAACATCATCAAGAGATAAAGACTATTATTTGGCATGCCTTTATTCTTATATCTCAATGACAAAGCCAAATCATTTCCATCACCAATTGAAATACTCTTTTAAAAGCCATGTGACCTAAAAATAAATAATTTCCTAATTATCATCAGATGTAAGAAAACCAATCAACAATACATAAGAAACAAACTATAACGCCTCGACCGCCACTTCTTAGTGGGCCCCACGTCCAATCTCAGTCTATGGGCCCACCTTTCTTAATGGGCCTCACGTCCTTTCACTAGGCCGGTAAGCACACAAATATCCGACGGCCGGTTTGCTACGTACGGAAGGCTTTAAAGACTTGTTACCGTCCCTACAAATCACCACATGATCTTTCCCTGTGTTTTGTCCTCACTCACACAGTTCCGACAGCCACTTCCTGGAAGGTCACCCATCCTAAGACTACTCCAGCTCAAGCACGCTTAACTCTGGAGTTCTCTCAGTACCCTTGACCGAAAAGATAAGTGCACTTTGGTGACATAGGTGGCCAAATCAATTCTTTTAAACCTCTCCGCAAGTCTCTGAAACAGGGGTGTCACAATTCACCCCTATTATCAGATCATAACGTCCTCGTTGCGCACCAAGACTGTCACCCCGATGGTGAGAGCCCACTTGACTCCACACTCGTCTGGGTTTGGCTCTGATACCACATGTAATGCCCCCACCGCCACCTCTTAGTGGGCTCCATGTTCAATTCCAGTCCATGGCCCACCTTTCTTAATGGGCCTCACATCCTCTCACTAGGCCTGTGAGCCCATCCATATCTGACGGTCGGTTTGCTACGTCTGGAAGGCTTTAAAGACTTGTTACCGTCCCTAACTCGCACAGTTCCGACAATCACTTCCCGGAAGATCACCCATCCTAAGACTACTCCAGCATAAGCACGCTTAACTGTGAAGTTCTCTAAGGACCCTTGACCGAAAAGATAAGTGTACTTTGATGAAATAGGTGGCCAAATCAATTATTTTAAACCTCTCCGCAAACTGGGGTGTCACAATTCACCCCCACTAACAGATCTCAACGTCCTTGTTGCGCACCAAGACCATCACCCCCGACGGTGTGAGTCCACTCGACTCCACACTCGTCTGGGTTCGGCTCTGATACCACACTCCACAAATCATCAGGTTATTATTCTTTAAGGAACAAATGAACATCATGAGAGCAACATATGAAAAACAATGATCGAAGATATTAGGAACCAGCCGAGATTACAACATCCTCTCCACTGGTAACTGCACAATAATGACATTGACTCAATGTCAAAGAATAAAATTAGCCAGATTTATAAACCGGAACAAACTCCAAAAAAGTCTCTCTATTCTTTTCTTTTTTAACAACAGAAACATAACATAAAAAAATCGCAGAGAATTCTCTTAGAATCATGTATGATGTAGCAGTTACCTTTGAAGTATTTCACCCAAGAGTTCACCGCCTTGGCATAGCCTAACCCGAGGAGATAAAGAAAGTAGATTAACTATACTTTCATCTCAATCGTTCAGTGGAAAATGATAAGGAGCCATATAAAACAAAAGTCAAATCTGAATAGGGGTATGTGATAAGGAGATTCTCAAACAGCCTCCAAACCAAACTAAAGCAATAGGTTATGGTGCTTTCACACGGAAATTAATGTACCGAGCAACAACCTATCTCCAACCTACAAAAAATCAGCTAAACACCAAAGATAGCTTCGTAGAATTAAAACCCACAATTTCAATCTCACAATTAAAAGATATAAAATTAATAACATAATTAAAATTAATAAAATTAATTAATTAAAACCCACAATTTCAATCTGTTGCAGTCGATGAACCAAAAGTTTGTTGAAAATGAGGCGTTCCAGCAAACTGATCAAAGGTCAATTAAAATCTAATGTGGTTTTTACGATAATCGAATGATATATCGTTGTAACACTTTAGGATCGTACCCTCAAATACCAAGCAACCCATTATGAGATAATGAAGAATAAGTAAAGCTAAGCTAAGACGAAGAGAAGTTATAAATTATTGTGACTAACAAAAACCGTAATAGATGCAAGTAATTGTATTTAGTAAGTAAAAGGCATTAGGAACCATGAATTGTTATTGAATTATGATAACAAATACGTACATTAGCAGGGAATGCGTTAAACATCGTTCTCGAACTCAAATCACGATTGTAAAGCTAACTTAGTCTCGCACGGTTACCAATCTATGCAATGGATTTTTCTAGACCCTAAACTGATCTTGTTTGAATTCAGCAAATCAATTAAGCATTAACAAGTTCAAGTTTGATTTGTTCAAAAAGAGTCTTAGCTTAAAGTTTCGGTTGTTAAGGATCATGTTACTCACCTATGTTCATTTCAAGAAACTCAACAACACTGTTGATGTCTAGATGAATCAATTTAAGTTTTTTTTGGTTTTTCAAAGTGACATTTCGGGTTTGAAACACCAAAAGAAAATACAAAACCGACAATTTCATTTTCTCACTAGTTACGAGTTAACTGGCTAGTTTCCTTTCATATCACATGTAAAAGATATAAAATTAATTAATTTAAATTTCACAAATTATACCTTAAAGTACAAGAATCTTGCATCCACCCAAAGGCAGATCTAGAAACTAACTTTAGCTGGAGCAAAAATATTGAACTATAGCAAAATATTACATAGTTATAAAATAAAAATTCTCCGACCAAAAATGTTAGAAAACATATCCATTAGAAACATGAAATATGAACTTCCACTGAAACCAAAAGAATAGAAGTCAAAAGAAAAGTTTTCCATATTTTTATCAATTTATATAGCTCATCAGAATGATAAAAGAAAACAAAATCCAAAAATATGAAACATCTTACTTACATAAAAAGAAAAAAGAGAAATTTAAAAAATGTACTTTCAATTTTTTCATTATATTTTTAAAATTAGAATTGGTGAACTAAAGTTTATATTCAAATTATATCTTTAATTTTGTGAATGTGGATATTTTTCTAAAATAGAAGTCATATTTTGGATTAAAAACGATGGGTTTGAAGTCAAACCCTCTAGTCTTAAAAGAGAGTTTCTTTAGGTTTATTCTCGAATCATATAAATAAACTCATTCTTCCTCGTATTCTCCGTCATGATAAAATCTTCCTCCTTTATATCTATAAGCGAAAGTATTTTTCTACCTCGTTTCCTCCGACGGAATAGTTCTTATTAGTCGTTAATTTCCTTCATCACCACCTAAACAATTGATTCTTCTTTCTTTTTCTTTTTCACTTTGTTATTATCCTCATCTTCTCACTGTAAAGGTACTAGCTCACTCTCTCTAATTCCCTATTATGGATACATATATTTACATTAATAATGATGCTATAAGTGATTATTCATTGCAGATTTCTAATGTGATTCGCAATTCATTTTTTTAGTTAGTTTTTCGGAAATTTCTTTTGTAAACTCTTTTTCTCTGGTTTGAGCTACGGTCGACAAAAAAAAATTAACTAAGAAGATCTTCTTAGTTAATTTATTTCGACGAAAAGTGAGTTAGATTTCTTCTTTAATATACTCGTTTGCGTTGTGCACTTATATTAGTTTGGGTTATAAACTCTCTATTTCATTGATTTAATTTTGATGATTTGGATTTTGAGTTGTATTACTTTTAAAATGATTAATTTTGTATGTAAGATGCAATATTGGCCCTGCTCGTTGACCAGTCGTTAGCGACTGCGATCAACCAACGCGACTTGTTATGTTGCGCTTGTTTGACATCTTTTTTTTTTTTAGAATTTGTTAATTTATCAAATTAACTTATATGGATCTACACTATCATTTTTAAGAAACGAATTAACCGACTTGTAAAAATATATAAACTACTTAATAATTTATTTATTTTCTATCAGAATGAATAGTTTAGATACATTTAGAAAAAAGTAAACTCGTTATGAACAGAGAACCATAAATTGGTTTAAGTATTTAATCTTAAAATTACCTAATCTTTAAAATACAGGGTAACATAACTCTAATGAAGAATAACATGTAAAACCTCACATTAATTCCTTTCATAAGGCAGAGGATAATTTGGAGAAAGTGACCTATGTCGCCGCCAAGATCGGATAGAACCGACGACGGCAACTGCAGCAACAACAATGAAGGAGGGGTACCCGATCACGAAGAGAACAAAATCGTACTCAAAGTAAGATTTCATTGTCAGGTTAGCAAAATTAGAAACTGCTTTAGTGTTGTTTATTTTCAAGGGTACCATAATTTTTGATATTATGAGACTGAAAGTAGTAAAATCTCAGGATGATAGTGTGAGACACTTCAAGATGAAAAGAACCATGAGGTTTAAAAAACTCATGAAAAGCTACTGTGAGCTTCAAAATCTTGATTTCTACAACACCGTCTTCTTCTGCTATGCTCGTCGTCTCAATCCTGAAGAAACACCTGATGAGGTAATTTGATGTGTGTTGTTTTCATGTTTCTTGGTCTAAAGATAAAATCATGATTCATGGCCTATAATGTGATCTAATCGTTTGATGTACTGATGCAGCTTGATATGGAAGATGGAGATGAAATCGAAGCATTAATTGGTTGGCCGATGTAGAGGATTTGATTCGTAACATTATTGTTACCATCATATGTGAATGTGTTTTGTTTCTATTACTAGTTTTGTATGGATCTTTGGTGGTTGAACTCATAACTGGTCATGTGCTTTGTATCAATTCAGATGAGATGAGAATGATGATAACAAAGACTAGTCTAGATTTGTTATCATTGACATAGTGGTATGTGTGGAGTTTTGGGAAGAGAATTCAGACGAACATTATTGTCTTTCCAAGAGATGTTTATGATGATCATAAGGTTGTTATGTAGTATGTTATGCATGATCTTAGCGCACTTATATTAGTAAGGCTGAATATTATATGTGATACTAATTCAGTTTGAACATACACTTGGCATATTGTTATTTTCAAAGAATCTATGTGTTAGAAATTTTGAAGCCCTTAAATTGCAAGAATCTTGCCTCCACTAAAAGCCTCTACCTATATATTATTGTTTTCCATTTTAATTCTATGAGGCTATTTACAACGTTCTACTGCATTCATTGTCTTTCTTTAATTGATGATCGTTTTATGAAAGTAAAAGTCTAAACTAAATGGTCTGACTCGTCCACTTCGCCGGAGTGAGCATATGGCTTCAAACTTGACGCTTTACGGATCAATTCACACTTCAAACCGACGAGGGTTTGTTTAGACTGGATCGGCGTGAGAGAAGAGGACGAAGAAGAAAGAAAGAAACCGGTATTAATTTCTGGTTTGATATGGTTAACAGAAAACCGAGAATTTTTATATTAAAAGTTAATAATTAATTTGAAAACCGGAGTAAAATTGGAATTTTGATTTTGTTGAAAAATCATGGGTATGAAAATAACAACATAATTATTTCGGGTTTTAAATGACACATTTTTATTATTTGGTGTATTTTTATTTCAATCCAAAACAATTGGGTATTAAACTTCCAAATAAAAATAACTTTGGACTTTTTTCCCGATAAAAACTCTATGTTTGTCATCAATTTAAAATTTTAGGCCCATGTATTAAGACATTCACTAAAAATTTTGGGATCATACAGTAGAACCTCTATAAATTAATACTCTTTAAATTAATACTCGCTATAAATTAATAAATTCTTCCGGTTCCGAGTTGGGCCGGTGTAAAAAATGACACATTTCAATAAAATAATAAGATAATAATTTTTTTTGGAAATCCTATGTAAAAATATAGTCCCATCAATATCATAAATTTATAATCAAATAAACTAAATATATATATATATATATATGTACATATATATCTAAGAAAATCTAGTAAGATATGATTATATTGTTGTTTCCCTATCTAAGAAAAACTAGTGAAAATATGACTCTATTGTTGTTTGTATACTCTTGAATTTGCATTCTTGTAAGAGCTCATCTCTAATCTTTTTGACTGTTATCTTTTCAAATCGCATCCGAAAATTGTGAATATTCATAGATGCAATAAATTTTTCTTTAGTAACTGGTTTTAAAGATAAAGTAATATCTTCTTCGACTTCATCATTACCATGAAGGATAGTAGTAGCAATTTCTTCTAAACTCTAAACTTCTAACATTTATCATTTTTAATTACTTAGATAATCTAGTAAACAGTTGACATTCATCCTATTACGATAAATACGATTATAAATTTAAAAAATCTTTAAAAATGTGAATGATAACAAAAATATCTTATTTTGTAAAATTAAATTTTCAAAATTATGAAAATAAAAAATCTCTTCATAAATTAATATTTTATTAATTTATCGATAAATTAAAACCTCTATAAATTAATAAAAATTCATGGTCCTGACCTTATTAATTTATAGAGGTTTTACTTTATTTAACAAAACCATACATAAATATATATGGGCCACATCTATCATAATTGTTTGACTATTCATGAGTTTGATATATATATTTTTTATGTCCAGATTTATTATTTATTAAAAATTATAACAAGTGTTACATAGACAATTCTACCATGAGCAATTCCTTCTGACCCTATTAGATTCACGACAAACAATAATTTCTTTTCTATATTCCTTTTGGACACTTTGGATTTTGATTCTAATTGTGCATCACTAGAGATCTCATGTAAACTTGTCTTCATTAATCTGCATAATTGTTAATATATTGCATTATCTGGGACTTGAATCCGTAGAACGGTAGAAGCATCAATTAACCCTTGGTTTAACCATTGGGCTAAGGGGTTCCACAAGTTTGGTATTTGTTTATACAAGATTCGTTACATAAGTTACAAATCAAATCAAAATTACTATTTTTGTTTGTTTGTTTATAACACATTTGATACTATTTGAAAAATTAAGGTTTTCAGAGTTTAGTTAAATAAATTGATATAATGAGAAATAATCCAAACATAAGGAACTTATTAAAACACATAATATTTTTTTAAAAAAGAGAGAAGAAAAGTTATATTTCTATCAACTATATAATAAATTGAGAATCAAGAAGAATCACTATGTTTAGTATTAACATAATTAAAAACAAATTCAATTGAGGATAGTAGACTTATTACGTTTTAAAAAAATATATTTTTAATATAAAAAATATTTACATTGAAAAATCTGCAAATGAACTTAAAACTTGAGTCTATTGATTTTTTTTATTTGAAAAATAAAATAGACGTTATATTTTATTTTTCTCTCATTATGAATTTTAACATTTTTAGTTATTGTTCATCATACGTAGATAGATGTTATATTTTTTTAACTATATTTTTATGTTTGTTATATTGTTGTAAGTGAAAATTTTCTAAGTAATGGTGGTTAGATGGAAATTTTCAACAAAGTATTGGTGGTTAGATGTCATTTGGGTTTTTGATTCCGGAATTGATTCGTGCGGTGATCTATGTTTCTTAAGACCACAATCCAATAATGGTGATGATCTCGTTGCCCCTCCATTAGAATTTCAAGTCTTATGGCAAAGGAATCTATGGTCACTAACCTACGATGTGTATGGCGTTTCAAAAGGCATGTTTCAAAACCATCTCAAACAACATATCAGAAGTTTTGTTTAATTAAAGTGATGCAAAAAGCATTTAGGAGTCTCATCTATAAGATGTTAGCCTTTTACGAGTGTATGAAGAGGGGACTTAACAGATTTATTCTGTTGCCTGTAATGCTTCCGTTTGGAAAGCAAGGTCACTTCCACTTCTTCATCAAAATTGTGTTCAATTTCCTTTATTTGTTTCAATGGTTGTATTTGAATGGTTGTATGAATCATGTACCATTTTATGATATAATATAATTGATTTGCCGTTAAAAAAAAAAGAAGGGATTTTAGCTTCCTGCTGGTGATTTTTTTGTTAGCGTTTTAGTGCTATGATATAGTAACCAAAATAAAATATTATCTTCCATAGCATTTACGGAGACTGCGCTATGCTTTTCTGTTATCGATTTCCATATTTTTTAAGTGATAATTGTTAATAAATCAAATTATTTGGCATTTGAAACCAAGACCTATGGTGTAGAAGCATTACTTAACCCTTGGTTAACCATTGAGCTAAAACAGGGGACTTCCACAAGTTTAGTATTTGTTTTTTTTTTTTTGGCCCAACACAACTTTCCATTAACCAAAGTATTACAACCAAATCAAAGGTACATTACATTCACCTCTAAAGACTTGTACCAAAACAAATGCAATGGTTAATCAAGTACAACCCTGGAACAATAGGCGGATCCAACGCTGCCTAATCGAGAACCATTGCATTTTTTAACCACAGTGAAATAGATAACAAACCACGAATTGGTGTGAAATCATCTCTTAAACCACCTAAATTAACCTAATGACAAGAAAAAAATACTAACATAGAGAAAGCCAAAAAACTACTACTGAAAACGATCAAATCCCAGCTATGAGAACCTCTGGATCGACATGTAGAACTTGTCCCAATAGCATCAACACCCAAAGGCGCATCATCAGAAGAGCTTGGTCTCTCCGGCTTTCATTGTTCTGGTCCTAAACCTAAAAACGGACAATACATCCAACAGACCCGACCAAGAGTCGTGAGGCAAAATGATACGATCTCCCTAGGATAGGAACTCTGATGAAGGCTGTAGACTGATGAATGATGATGAGATTCGATGGTGATGGTGCGGAAGTGGAAGGTGATGATTCGTAGGAGACAAATACGATGGAAATGATGAAGATCGAGTGATAACAATGGCTCGATGGAGATAGATGTTTAGGTGGTTGTGTGGAACGAAACAAAGTGAAGAGTTTCTGAATCACAAAGTGTATAGAAACCCAAAAATCAAGAACGCATTCAAGAAATCAAATTGAGGAAGAAAGATCAACAATTCATGTTACAACATCATTCTTCGCTAAAGAACAAGGAGGCGTGGCTATGGGGCTTTATAATTAACCCTAGGCTCGACACTCCAAACAACAGGAAGTTCAAAATAAAACAACAAGACGTTTTAAGGAAAACAAGAAAAATAGCAAAACAACAGGTACTGCAGTCTGGCGACTTAATACTGAAGTCTGGTGACTTAATTCTGAAGTCTGGTGACTTGTACATTATTTCCCATTGGCAATGACTTCTAGATAACTCGACGTAGTGATCCATTTGCCTCATTAAAAACCATGCCAAGAATACCCAGTGGGAAAAAACTCAGCTATGGGAAAAAGAGTACAAACTTCACACCTAAGTTATCTAGTTATCATTACCGGGTGAAGTCTTCAAGGTGGAGATGTTAAAGACCTGGATCCTCGGTAGGTTGAATGATCCGTCAACTATGAGTGAATGAGCTTCCTTAGCCATCTCCTTAGCTCTTGAGCGAGTGATCCTTCCCACAATCTCCGGTTCCTCTGCAGCTTCTGACTCCTTGCTAGTCACGATCATATCATCCTCCCCCTCTTCAAAAGGATTTGTCCTCAAATCGGGATCTGCATAATAAGGAAACAAGTCAGAAACATTGAATGTTGAAGATATCTTATACTTACCCTGAAGATCAATCTCGTAGGCAGTGTTGTTGATCTTCTTGATGACTTCAAATGGGCCATCAGCTCGCGGTAGAAGCTTGCTTTTCCTCTCTTCTGGGAACATATCCTTGCGTAGATGAATCCACACCAAGTCTCCTTCTTCGAAAATGAGCTCCTTTTTGCCCTTGTTCGCATGCTTCTCGTACTGCTTGGTTCTTTTCTCTATGTTCTCCTTAGCTTTAGCATGTATCCTCCTCACCTGTTCAGCCTTTTCTTTGCCATCAAAGCTACACTTCACACTCAAAGGTAAAGGAATCAAGTCTAGAGGTGATTGTGGATTGAAACCATAGACAATTTCAAAAGGAGAAAATAGGGTAGCAGAATGCTTAGCGTGATTGTATGCGAAATCAACATGTGGTAGACACTCTTCCCATGATTTGAGATTGCTTCTTACTAAGGTCCTGAGGAGTGTAGATAGCGTCCTATTCACCACTTCGGTTTGTCCATCTGTTTGCGGGTGACATGTGGTTGAGAATGAAAGCTTGGTTCCTAGTTTAGCCCATAACGTCCTCCAGAAGTGTCATAGAAACTTGGTATCTCGGTCTGAGACAATTACTTGAGGCATTCCATGTAGGCGTACCACTTCCCTGAAAAACAAGTTAGCTACAATAACAGCATCATCCGTCTTGTGACTTGCAATGAAGTGAGCCATCTTGCTAAACATGTCAACCACAACAAAAATAGAATCTCTACCATTTCTGGTTCGAGGTAAGCCAAGAACAAAATCCATAGAAATATGAGTCCAAGGTTGAGAAGGGATAGGAAGAGGAGTGTACAAGCCGTGGGGCTGTACCTTACCCTTCGCCATTTTGCAGATATGGCACCTAGAACAAACCTTCTCAATGTCTTTCTTCATTTGAGGCCAATAGAAGTGTTCTTGCAGTCCAAGTAGAGTCTTTGACACTCCGAAATGTCCAGCTAGTCCACCTCCGTGAGCTTCTCTAATCAGCATGGATCCTCTTGGTATACACAATCGGTCCTTATAAAACAAATATCCATCCTGCCTATAATAGTTTTCAAAAGCAAACTTGTGGCATTTGCCATAGCTCTCAGCAAAATCGATGTCAGTCTCATAAAGCTCTACTATCTCATCAAAACCTACTAACTTAGAAGACAAAGTAGAAATGAGAGTGTACCTACTTGATAATGCATCTGCGACTACATTATCTTTACCTTTCTTGTACTTAACCGTGTAGGGAAAAGTCTCTATGAACTCCATCCATCCGGCATGTCTCTTGTTGAGCTTTTGTTGTCCTTTGAGATGCTTTAGGGACTCATGATCAGAATGAATAACGAACTCCTTGGGCCACAGGTAATGCTGCCACGTTTGAAGAGCCCGAACTAAGGCGTACAGCTCCTTGTCATATGTAGGATAGTTCAATGTCGATCCTCCTAGCTTCTCACTGAAGTAGGCTACTGGCTTCCTATCCTGCATCAAAACAGCACCTATACCCACTCCGGAGGCATCACATTCAATCTCAAAAGTTTTCATAAAATCAGGAAGTAAGAGAATAGGAGCAGAGATAAGCTTCTCTTTTAAGGTTGAAAACGCCTTCTCTTGTGCTTCCTCCCATCTGAATCCTACATCCTTCTTGACAACTTCTGTAAGTGGCGCTGCAATAGTACTGAAGTCTTGCACAAATCGCCTGTAGAACCCTGCTAGTCCATGAAAGCTCTTGACTTCTGCCACGTTTTTGGGTGTTGGCCACTCCTTGATAGCCTTGACCTTCTCATCGTCCACTCTAACTCCTTCTGCACTAACAACAAAGCCTAGAAAAACAACCTCAGTAGTACAGAATGAACATTTAGAAAAGTTAGCAAAGAGGGATTGAGAGCGAAGAACATTTAGAACTTGGCGGATGTGTTCTAAGTGTTCTCCTAAACCTTTGTTGTAGATGAGGATGTCGTTGAAGTACACAACCACGAAGATGCCAATGAAAGGTCTGAGAGCATGATTCATTAATCGCATAAAGGTACTAGGAGCATTGGTGAGACCAAACGGCATGACTACCATTCGTAGAGCCCTTGCTTGGTCTTGAAAGTTGTTTTCCATTCATCTCCTTCCTTCATTCTGATCTGATGATACCCACTCTTTAAATCGATCTTGGAAAAGATTGTTGAACCACATAACTCGTCCAGCATGTCATCTAGTCTCAGAATTGGATGTCTATACTTCACTGTAATGTTGTTAATAGCTCTGCAGTCAACACACATCCTCCATGAACCATCTTTCTAGGGTACAAGCAAAACTGGTACTGCACATGGACTGAGACTCTCTCTGATGTGGCCCTTACTCATCAACTCCTCTACTTGCTTCCGAAGCTCTTTAGTTTCTACTGGATTAGTTCTGTAAGCTGGTCTGTTCGGTAGAGCTGAACCTGGTACCAAATCAATCTGATGCTCTATCCCACGTATTGGAGGCAAGCCTGGAGGTATCTCTTCTGGAAACACATCCTTGTACTCCTCTATAATCTCTATCATCTCGCGTGGAAGCTCTTCTGCTGCCTTAGTAATGGTGAGTGTCTCCTTATACAAAAACATGAATGTGGTCATCTTTGGATCAAATAGCTTGTTGAACTCGCTGTGATTGATGTACAGGCTGTGTGACACTTTCTCTGTATCCTTGCGGTTCATGTGAAGCTGGTCCTTGTAGATTTCGCTAGGTGTAAGTGGTAAAAGAGTGACCTTGCATCCCTTAAGCTCAAACGTTTGCTTGTTGGTGTAACCATCATGAAACACTCTTCTGTCGAACTGCCATGGTCTCCCTAAAAGGATATGACTTGACTTCATTGGAATAACATCACAAAGTAGCTCATCCTCATACTTCCCAATCGCTAGTTTCACCATCACTTGCTGCGAAACTGTCAAAGCACCCTTGTTGTTCAACCACTGTAGCTGATAAGGTCTTGGATGTGAAGTAGTCTTGAGATTAAGCTTCTGTACCATCTCTTCACTAGCTGCATTAGTACAGCTTCCACCATCAACGATCACGGTGCAGACCTTGTCTTGAACCATACACCGTGTGTGAAATAGGTTCTCACGCTGTCCTCTATCATCTGGGTGAACCTGAACACTTAAAGCTCTGCGTGCTACCAACATCTCTCCCATGACTGCTGGTTCACCTTCTTCACCGAAATCTGACTCTGGTTCACTCTGTGAACTGTCTACTCGCACAATCTCTCCTCCTTCTTGAAGAAGAAACATCTTCTTGTTAGGACAGTCTCTGGAATAATGCCCCATTCCTTGGCATTTGAAACACCTGATATGACTTGTAGAAGTGCTACTCTTGGGCTTGAAATCAATCTTAACCTCCTCTTTGACTGTAGCTGTCGCAGGTTTGCTGTCCTTGGTGAAGGCGGGTTTACTGAACTCTCTTGGCTTGGAGATGTTAGGCGTAAAAGCTGACCTCACTCCCCTTCTCTTGATCTGTGATTCAATTAACTCTGCCTTATGTACCATTTCTTGCACATCTTCATAATTCTGCAGCTCTATCTTGTCTTGAATCTCTCTATTTAAACCCCCAAGAAATCTAGACATAACCATGTCTTCACTTTCTCTTAGATCAGCCCTGATCATAAGTGTTTCCAGCTCTTGATAGTAGTCTCTAACAGACTTGGTACCTTGAATGAGACGCCTAAGCTTGTTAAGGATCTCTCGCTGGTAGTGTGTAGGAACAAACTTCTTTCTCATCTGCGTGACTAACTGTTCCCATGTAGTGATAGCAGGCTCTCTCTATCGATGTCTAGTGAGCCCCAACTGCTCCCACCACAACAAAGCATAACCATTGAATTCGGATATGACTATCTTCACCTTGTTCAACTCATAGGTTCCTTGAACCTGAAAATTCGACTCCATCTTCCTTTCCCAGTCTAGATAGGTCTCTGGGTCATTGGTACCATGGAAAGAAGGATACTGAATCTTGAGATGACTCAACTGCTGCCTCAAAGGATCATAATCCCTGCCATGATCTCTATTTATGTTTCTCCGCATTGTCTCATGGCTATGATCTGAAGCTTCATCTTCTTCTGAATACTCTCTCTCTCTGAATCAAAGTATATTCGATGCCCAGCTACTTGTTCAGTTCGACGTGGGCGTATATGATCTCTGCCGGTTCTGCGTTGCTCTCTTTCTGTACCCTGAGTGCTTCTCCTCTGATTGAAACAAGTCTCTCTTCCCCCAGTAGGTGACTTAGCTGTTCTGAACAGTGTATGCTTGGAAGAGGTTCCCGCGTGAGCCTTTCCTTTAGCTAAACGAAGGGCCTCATTAGGACTAGGCGGTTCTGTAGAACTATGTTCTGAAGCACTAGATGCTTGAGCTATGTCTTTGAACTTTTTCTCAAACTTGTTACTGAGCTGCTCCATCTGTTGCTGAAACTGAGTAGACATTAACTTGTTTGCTTCTGCTATTTGCTTGGACATGGCTTGGTTCAAAGCTTCCATAGCCTCTGGAGAAAGCTCCATTGTACCTGCAAATTAAAGAAGAAACTCGCAGTAACTTGTTCTTTGAATGAGAAACGAAAATAAACTCTAAGACTCTGAATCTTAAACAAGAAAACACGACTTGCAGACCTAATGTCGAGCAAGACTATAAGAAAATCGAACAATACCAAACCCTATAGCTAACAAACTCGAAATAATCAAACCCTAAGTGCAATCTAATTTTGAACGACACCAAACTAAATCCTAAACTCACAAAACTCGACCTAGACTCAAACGAACCACAAAAACTAAACCCTATTCGACCTAGACACAAACGAATCAACAAAACAAACCCTAAAACTAAACAAACAAAATTTTAAGCAACAAAAACGAAATTAGGGTTTTAGAATCGCTTAGCCTTGGCACAGAGTTGGCTCTGATACCACATGATACGATCTCCCTAGGATAGGAACTCTGATGAAGGCTGTAGACTGATGAATGATGATGAGATTCGATGGTGATGGTGTGGAAGTGGAAGGTGATGATTCGTAGGAGACAAATACGATGGAAATGATGAAGATCGAGTGATAACAATGGCTCGATGGAGATAGATGTTTAGGTGGTTGTGTGGAACGAAACAAAGTGAAGAGTTTCTGAATCACAAAGTGTATAGAAACCCAAAAATCAAGAACGCATTCAAGAAATCAAATTGTGGAAGAAAGATCAACAATTCATGTTACAACATCATTCTTCGCTAAAGAACAAGGAGGCGTGGCTATGGGGCTTTATAATTAACCCTAGGCTCGACACTCCAAACAACAGGAAGTTCAAAATAAAACAACAAGACGTTTTAAGGAAAACAAGAAAAACAGCAAAACAACAGGTACTGAAGTCTGGCGACTTAATACTGAAGTCTGGTGACTTAATTCTGAAGTCTGGTGACTTGTACATTATTTCCCATTGGCAATGACTTCTAGATAACTCGACATAGTGATCCATTTGCCTCATTAAAAACCATGCCAAGAAAACCCAGTGGGACAAAACTCAGCTATGGAAAAAAGAGTACAAACTTCACACCTAAGTTATCTAGTTATCATTACCGGGTGAAGTCTTCAAGGTGGAGATGTTAAAGACCTGGATCCTCGGTAGGTTGAATGATCCGTCAACTATGAGTGAATGAGCTTCCTTAGCCATCTCCTTAGCTCTTGAGTGAGTGATCCTTCCCACAATCTCCGGTTCCTCTGCAGCTTCTGACTCCTTGCTAGTCACGATCATATCACAAAACCTCGACCTAGAGTCGTGAGGCAAAACCGAAGAAAATAGCTGCTTCTCCAAACTAACCAAATAACAACCAGAATGCTAATCTTCAAAAGATTAAAAATTGAGAACACACAATAGCATATCATCACCTCACAGTGCAAGAACGAGGAGCTACATCACTTCCGTCGTTTTACAAGGCACACTCCTTGGCCGGACTGAAACCAAAACAAACCGCTCCTTGCTGCAAGACACCGCTGTGGCTGGAAAGAGAGGTAGGATCTGAATAAGAATCCAAACCCAACCGCAAAGCTCGTCGAAGAGAAGCTTCATCTCTCATTGCTCACCGAAGCCAACAAACCGCCGGAGACAAAACCGCCGGAACCAGCAAGCGAAGTCGCCAACCCAGATTCGCCAGATCTGGCCATAGATTCGATGCTGTCTTCCAACATTGCACCAGAGCCTTCACCAGTAACCACCTCCACGGAAACTTCGCTTCACTCGCCGGGATATCACCAGAACCACCACCATCAAGAGGCACCCAAACCGCCGGCGAAAGGAAGACAAGGAGCGGGAGAAGATAACAAAGGAACTACAAAAAATCTAAAGGACGGAGCCCTCTCCGGCGCCGGAAGGGCTACCGGAGAGGCGGAACAAAGCCGGCGACTTTCCCTCTCTCTCTCTCTCTCTCTCTCTCTCTTTCTCTCTCTAGCGGTTAGGATTTTTGAGTATTATCTAACTCAATTTAGGAATACAAGTTTGGTATTTGTTTATAAAAGAGATTTGTCAAATAAGCAATAAATTAAATCAAAATTACCTTTTTCTTTTTCTTAACTTAGTTTATAACACATTTGATACTATTCAAACAATTAAGGTTTTCAGATTTTAGTTAAATAAATTGATATAATGGGAAATAAGTCAAGGACATGGAACTGATTAAAAACACATATAATTTTAAAAAGAGAGAAGGAGAGTTATATTTTTACCAACTATATAATAAATGGGGAATGAAGAAGAATCACTATGTTCAGTGTTAACATAATATTTAAAAAAAAATCAATTGAGGATAGTAGACTTTTTACGTTTAAAAAATATATTTATGATATAAAACATATTTACATCAAAAAATGGAAAAATGATTGTCAGCTACGACCGACCCGTTTTTTTATATATAATAATAATAATAATAATAATAATAATAATAATAATAATAATAATAATAATTATAATAATAATAATAATAATAATAATAATAATAATAATAATAATAATAATAATAATAATAATAATAATAATAATGATAATAATAATCTAAAGTTCTAAACTAGTGGTCCCATACTCACTAACCACCTAACCACAACCACACAACAGCGGATAACATAAAACGATACCAATATCCAATAAATATCAAATACATAATAAGCCAATAATTCAATAGTAGTATTAAACCAACCAAACAGAAACATAAAACATCCAAACAGCAACCTAGCAAGGTTCTACTGACTCAATGATAGACAGGTTTTCACCCAGGGTATCAACTCCCTATGCAGTTGTAGTACAAAGGGTTATCAATCCAAATGGTGGTTGTTATGCTAGCAGATAGGATACAATCAGAATCAAGCAAGTCAAGCCAAGTAGTAATGGGGTTTTGGTTCTAATAGTCCTAATATAAACAAAGTAAAAGAATATAAACAAGTAAACCACACGACTTAAGCACTCGATGCAAGCAATCGAGTACAGGATCAAGTGGGGTGATCGAGTATGCAAGTGAACTATGAACAGCTCGAGGTATTAATCGATGCAGGTTATCGTGTACCTGATCGGGTAAGTGGTCGAGTAAGTAAAGAAAATGCAAGAAATGAAATAAGAAAGTTCTTAAGGATGGGGGTAACTGAACCCTAAGTGTTCTAGACTAGTACGGATGCTTTACATGCCTCAAGCAATTATTTCCTAGACAATGAACCTCTAAAACCTTGTCACCACACTTTTGCACTAGCAACAATCAACCTTGAAAATACTACCACACTGTCGCACTAGCAATATGAGCAAGCAGGCATTAAGAAAAATTCATTTTTGTCAGTATACTTAGACTTATCTGATTTTGTCACTCAAAGTTAAGTATACCTCTAGCATTGACCTAATCAAGCATTTTATCTACTCCTTTCGGCCTGTAGCATTATAAACGCCCTAGATCTAATCTCAACCTTTCGGTCTGTTGGCCGCATTATAAACATCAACCTAGAAGGAGATTTATCAATCATAACGATCAACTAAAGCATCCTAACCGATCAAGAACACCTAATCATCTATCCCATCCCTAGAAACTTTACTACACTACTCGGACATAGAAACGAATGACAAAGCCATAGAAATAAACGAAAATGACATTATTAAAAAGATAGAGTAGAGTAGAAAAGAGTATGGGATAAAGATCTATGAAAAACTAGTAAAAGTACAAAAACAAGAAAATATGTTGAGTCGCTCAGTTCTCTCACAGAAGCTCTTGCTCTCTGGTTTGAGGGTCTGCGGCGTGCTCGTTTGCGAGCTAGGGAAAGAGGGGGTTTATATATGGAAACCCATTTGACCTAGCTTCCCAGACCTGCCCGATGGTCTACTCGATGGGGTACATGAGGCTTGAGTCGGGTAACTCCTCGGGTGGATCTTCGGGTTGCTCTTCGCGCTCTTGGATCCTCTTCGATCGTGTTGGGGTTCAGACTTGTTCTTGTAGCTCGATGGCCCCTTCGGGTACATGCTCAAATTGTCCTTGTTTTTTCCCCATTTTTGGCTCCTTAGCACCTGTTTTCATCCAATATATGCAAATGCAGAAATGCAACACCCCTAAATGCTCTAAAACTTGATTCCTGCAGTAAATGGTCTAAAAATGCTAAGTTAGAGGTATGAACAATGCAAAATATGGACAAAAAATGATGCTAAAAACATGTAAATTAGAGTGTTATCAGACCCCCAAACTTAAATCTTGCTAGTCCTCTAGCAAGGAAGTAAGAAGGTACGGTTTGAAAGTGGGGACTCATAACCTTAAGATGCTAACCGAAGGATTCAAGCTATAGTCCTTAAAGATAGTTTAATGGTGCTAAGATCAATCAACATAATTACAAATATTTTTCTATGCCTATTACCATGCATCGATCTAGCTCAAACTCCAACTAAAGATAAGGAACATCTCTTTCACATTCAATTAAGTGTTTGGCGAATTCTTGCAAATGGAAGGTGAGTCAAGCTCAAAGGGTAAGGCTTTTTGATAAGGTGGTTTCAAGAAAATTCTTTAGGTGGTTTTCTCTCAAAAAGTGGAATGCTTGACAGTTGTGAAAACTATCTAAGACTGAGAACAATTTGGGCGTACAAAGTTTAACTCTTGATGATCTACCTTTTTCTCATACATTCATCATATTTTTTATTTAAACCTCCTAGAATTTAACTAGCCACACCCTTGATTTTAACTCCTTTTTTTTTTTTTTTACTCCCTAAAGTTTAGACTTTTAGACTTTAAACTTCTAGCTCTTAATCTCTTTTTTTTTTCCTTTTTTTTTTCTTTGCTAAACTCCTAATATAGATATATTCTTTTTCTTTCTAGGAGACTATAGCAAGAATTGTTGTTTTCTTTCTCATTTTTTTTTACTTAGAGACTTAGAGCTAATTAATTCTAACCTTAGGGACTTTCTTTTCTTTTCTTCTCTTGTTTTTTTTATTCCACAACCCAATCCCCAAATAAACATTCTAACCACCTATCTTTCAAAACCGAATCTATTAGCTAGTTCAAATCTAACTTAGCTAAATCAAGAGGCAGTTATTTGTCGTTCTCAATACTCTCAAGGTTTCACAACCTATAGCACAGTGAAAAAGGCCTCACTCAACAATTCACAACAAGGTTTGAAAGAAAGGTTTGGGTACAAGGGTAGGACAAATGAATCGGGTTAAACGAAAAGATTGGTAAAAATGGAGTGCTAACCCGAGTTTTAGAGTTACCATGAGCAAGTATTCAAGTTCCATAAGCAAGACAATTAAAGTTCAAATTAAATCCAATAATATAGAGATGTTCTAATGTTCAAGCAAGTGGAGGAAGCATTCAATCGACACAAAGGGTCTAAGCAAAGATTTTTCATTTTTTTTCAAAGACTGATCTAGCAACAATGAACTGTGACTAAGAGCTATAGCTTTAATCCTAAGGTTTGATTTTTTTTTAAAAAGGTGGTTTTAATCATTGTCCCTTAAGATGCATATGCTACAATCCTGTATGAAACAAACCAGACTCAATCCTAATATGTAAATGAAACTACATGAACACTCTTTTTTTTTCATTTTTTTTTTTCAAAATTTTTCAAAATTTTTTTGGGGTTTTTAATGCACATATATGCAGACTCAAATGAATAAAACTAGCATGCAAAAATTTGAAATAATAAAAATAAGAAAATAAAACACAATGTTAAATACATTCTAGGACCGTCCCCCAAACTTAAATTACACAGTCTCTGTGTAAATAAAAGTCTGAAAAAGAATCCAAGAATCACAAAAAAAAAACAAAATAAAACTAAATGCAATGTTATTTACAAAGGTTGGATGAATGTGGTACCTCATGGGTTGGTGAAGAAGGAGGTTGCAGCAGCCTCCATACTTGCCAACGTATAGCCAGGGTCATCTCCGGCTTCAGTAGGTGCCGGTGTTTGCTCGTCAGGGAGCTCAGATAGGCGTACAAACGACTTACTCGGACCAGCATCCGAGGTGTTGATTGAGGGTGGGATCGCGTAGCTCATCGGGTAGGGCATCGGGTAGTAGGATGGAAATGGCGGAAGAGGCCCATAATGATCACCGGTGTATCCACTCGCAGGGTGCATCGTTTATGGCATCGTGAATGGCATCTGGTATGGTGGAGGAAAAAATCCAGCATAATCACCCGATTGGGTGCTCGATGGGTGCATCGGATAGTGCATCGTGTACCCCATCGGTTTGGGTGTCGGGTAAGCGTCAGAGTGGCTTCTCCTCGATGCTTCTGGTTGGGTGATGTCCTCCTCAGCTCGGGGCTCGTATGAAGATGCTCTATGAGGTTCCGGAGGTGGCAGTCCTCGAGTTCCTCCTAGTGGTCTACTTCTCCCCATCCAAGTAGGTGCTTGTGCCGAGTAGGAGCTGAGGCACAGCTTGCCTTGTCTTGCAACTCCTTGATCTGACCTCCCATTACCTTCACTGAACCGGCAAGATCCTTCACCTTTTTCACCAAGAACTTGTTCATCTTCTTCAGCCAGCCAATTCTCTTGTGAGCTTCCCTCACTCCTACTTGTTGCTTTTGTGAGCATGCATACTCCTCAAAATCAAACTCCTCCGAGCTATCTCCTTGTCTCTGCTCGGTCTCATCTCTATTCTCAGCTTCGGACTCCTCCTCCGGGTTGTACAGCTCTTCCAGCGGTGGTGCAAAGTCAATGTTGTCTCCTAGCCGAACCTTGGTGCATGTGACGTTGGGTAGAATCATTTGAGCAGTTCCGACGGTTGGATGGACAAACTTGAACAATGTCATATCATTAGGCCTCTCATAGGCCAAAAATCTCGCCAGCACGAGGTAGTCCGTATCCAGCCACCTTGGTTCGTGAACAACTCCCTTCAAGGGCATATCGCATGCCACTAAGATTGGTGTGACTAGTCCCCCAATAGAGATCTCTCCGCCTCCTTCTCTCCTTTTCACAGCCCATGATTTCAAGTACAGTAATTGATCGAGTAGCACAAACAACATACTAGTGTCAGCAACATCTCCTACTAGTGGTGTTCCATCCCTAGCATTATCCAAAACTCCACACAGTGCAACATCTAACAACTGAAGCTCATGGTCGTTCACATTCCTACTCTCTTTTCTAGCAAAAAGAGTGCATGCTAGGGACTTGTGAAAATGCCTCAAAACGGGGCTCCTTATTTGAGCAGATTTGGAGCTTGTGGACTTGTAGGGGTGCTTGTCTCCTATTGTCAGCCATAGGGACCTCCTCTCTTCCTTGCTAACCTCCATCCCTTCTCCACTACCAACTTTGAAGCCATATAGCTTCTCCATCTCTTTGAAAGTGAACCAGTATTCCGTGTTCTGAACGGAGAAGGTGATGAACCCGATCCCCCATCGGGTAGTAGGGTCGGGTGATCCTCGAAATAGTGCAGCTTCAGGATTGAAAGGAAGTGGACCGTCTCCTCCTCATATGCTTCTAGATGGAATCGCATCATCTGGCCCAGGTGGCACATATCAAACAGAAATTCTACATCTCTAGCGATTCCCAACTGCTTCATAGTCTCACGGTGAGGGTATCGAGTCCCAACAAAGCTCATCTTCCGGAAGACCTTGAACAGTCTTGCCGGAGTGTCTACTTCCTTTTACTTCAGCCTCCGCGAGGCTTGGCGGGTTCTCTCTCTGTGCTCCTCTTCTCTTTCTCTTCTCTCCTCCTCGGCGTGTTGATCTTCTTCCACAACTGCTCTCTCAACCACCTTCTCAGCCTTCTCCGAAGCCGGTCTTTTCCCCCTTGCAATTGCGGCTCTACTCCTCGATCGAGAGGTTTGGATCTCACCTTGTTCTTCCTCTCCAGCATCAGAATCGACCTCCATAGGATCGGTAAGCGTCTTTTCGGACGTAGACAGGTCCCTACGTCGAGGAGAACAGCGGACAGCACTCGCCAGGACTCGGTGAGCAAACTCGGTGGCCTACTCGATCGGTTACTCAAGCATCAGGTCGGGTGGTATATCGAGTTGTGCATCGGGTTGGGGAAGCTAAACGTCCACCCAACGGTTGGGAATGTGGAACGTTTCCTCTCCCTTGAGATTGTCGAACTTCGGCGGTGTCTCCTACGGTTGTAGCAGCGGCGGAGGTGGATCTCCTTCCTTTCCTTTGGTAGGTTCTAGCGGTTGGCTCCATGTTGATTCCTTGAGAAGAAAAAGAAAAGCTGGGTCTTGACGTTAATAGGGTTAGTCTCAAGGAAAATCGAGTAAGACTTGAGGTTGAGAGATAATAGAAACTATGGAACACAAAAACTCTAGGGTTGAGAGAAACTTATCGGTGATGCTTGGGGAGAGAAAGTCGAAACCCCTTAAATAGGCTAGGGTTTGATTGGTGGGCTTCACCGAGAGTGGGCTTAGCTTGTGGAATTCGGACTCCACTCGCTACCCGAGCAGAGACACGATCAGGCGCGTCGAGTACGGTGTCGGGTTGACCCTTGGGTTTACCAGTTCCCTCTTCCCAATTTTTTTTTTTTTTTTTTTTTTGAAATTGCAAAAAGAGAAAAATTAAATAAAAGTAAAGAAAGCAAATAAACTAAAATTAAAAGATACCTTTGGGACTTCCTCCCAAGTGAGCTTGTTTAGAGTCACTAAGTTTGACTCTTCATGCTCTTTAAGCATGGGATCCATGTGGAAGAGGTTCTGGAATCCTCTCCACTTCAGTAGGTTGGTTCAAAAGATCTGCCAGATTTTGTCCAGGTTCCATGGCAAATGTGGTTTTTACCTCTTCAAGATGTAGCATTTTTATTTGTTTGGTCCTGGTAATAAAAGCTTGACCATCTATGGTTGGCCTCTTAACCCCTTTCTTCACATCAAACTCCATCTTGAAGTGCTCACCATGCTCTATCTTAATCTTGCCTTGTTTTACTTCGATCACCGCACCAACTGTTGCCAAAAATGGTCTTCCTAGAATCATTGGATCATCTGGTTCCTTATCCATATCCAGGATCATGAAGACGGTAGGCACTTCCAGTCTCCCAATCCTTAGAGGCAGATTCTCTAGAATGCCAATCGGATATCTCACCGTTCTATCAGCTAGAACCAAATACAGCTTACTTGGCTTGAAGTCGGTGAATTCCAGCTTGTTAGCAACTGAAAGCGGCATAATGCTGACCGAAGCTCCAAGATCACACAAACAGCTCTTGAAAATCCGAAGTCCTATTGAACACGGCAATGTGAAAGAGCCAGGATCTTCAAGTTTTTCCTCAATTCTCACCTCAGGATCCAAGCAAACTCCACTTCTTAGAATTTCAAATCTGATCTCCTTGACAGCTTCCTTAACCTCATCCTCCAATCTAGCTGCTTCCTTTGCAGCTTCCTGCTGAAGCTCATGCGGAGGCAAAAGCTTAGGTAGTGGAGCTTTGTGCTTAGCCATTCGCTCTGCAAGCACCTCCAAATGGATGTCAAGTACAGCATTGAACCTTTCCTCCAACTCCCCTCCTACCAGTGCAGGTGGTTGAGGCTGATCTCCCTTCTCAACATCTACTCGATGCATCATCCGATCAACACCATCGTGTAGGTCATCGGGTTCCACTTTGGGTTGTTCTTCAGTTTGTGATTCTCGAACTAGTGCTTGATCATCAACTCGATCAGTCTTTTCGGGTGAAGGCTCGGGTTCATACTCGGATATATAGTATTTGGCCTCATTTTTCATTGAGTTATCCACATCCTCCCCATCCTGATTATCACTGTCCCCAGTGAGGTAATCCTCACAGTCATCATCTAAGAAAATGGCCTCAGCAGTTGCATAATCCTTGGGGTTTTGAACAGCTTTACCCGGCAGTTGATTGATCTTTGGTGCGGGTTGGTTGTTGTGGTGGCCTTTCAGGTATCGAACCTTTGTGTTGAGTGATTCGTACTTGGCATTGAGGTCATTGTATCCTGAGTCGATCTTGTTGCTCATTTCCCCGAACCATTTCGCGATGTCCATAGAAGCTGTAGCCTGTTGCTGAATCATTTGTTGAATAAGACCGCGTAACTCGGCTTCTTTTGGTTGGCTTGGTGGACCTTGGTGTTGTTAGAATCCAGGTGGTTGGTTGTAGGTCCCTTGGTATTGTTGCTTAGGTGCATAGCCTTGGTTGTATTGGACAAAAGGTTTCTGTTGGGTCTGGTTCCCTTGAACTCCAGATGGGTAGTTTTGGTCTTGAGGATTCGCAACATTTGAGTTCCGATAAGACAGATTCAGATTTGGCTTGAAGTTGTTGTACCCTCTGTTGTAACCTCCTTGGTTGTTGATGTAGTTAACATCCTCTAGCTGCATAGTCTCCCCATCTTGTTGTTGAAACTGTTCTTCCTCTGATATAGCATGTACATGCTTTTGCTGGTTTAGGAGCTGATCGAGCTTGTCATTGAGGGCTTTCATGTCCCTCTTATACTTGGCATCTTCCTCTCCTGTAGATCGCACAGAGCGATCATAATCCTCATTGTAGTTGCCATCAGATTGAGCCAAGTTCTCAACTAGGTCCCAACCTTCATCAACATCCTTGTTGAGGAAGTTACAATTTCTTGTGGTGTCCAGCAACATCCATATCTTGGGGACCACTCCTTGGTATAGTGTGCTCAGCAATGAAGCATTACTGAATCCGTGATGTGGACATCGAGTAGTGTACCCCTTGAAACGTTCCCAAACTTCATTGAACGTTTTGTTGTTCTTATGTACAAAGCTGGAAATTTCATTTCGCAGCCTTGCTGTTCTGGAGTTGGAAAAGAATTTGGCTAGGAATGCCTTCTTGCACGCTTCCCAAGTGGTGATTGACTCCTTAGGGAGCGATTTCTCCCAGATGTGTGCTTTATCTCCCAAAGAGAATGGGAAAAGCCTGAGCTTGAATCCATCTTCACTGACTCCACTTATCTTAGTTAGGCTACAGAGCCTATCAAATTCATCCAGATGATCCAATGGGTCCTCCATTGGCAGTCCATGAAACTTGTTGCTCTGTATCATCTGGATGAGACTACTCTTGATCTCAAAATTGTTGTTCTGCACAGCTGGTGGCACAAAGCCATTCCTCTGAGTGTGAGTAGTCGGAGCATCTCCTGCTCCTATGTTGGTCCTTGCTTGAGGAGCTGGTGGACCGTTCTGATTATTCATCGTCTCCTCAATGGTTGCTAGTTCCGGTTGAACTTGTTGTTGTCTGAGTAGCCGAGGTCTGTCGATGTTGTCGAAGAAAGGACTCAAGTTCTGGCTACCTCTGGATCGTGTTTGCATGCACAGGCAAGTATCCAAGTGTGTACACGAGGATCAACTTGATCCAGGTGATCGAGTGACGGGTCGGGTGGATGCTCGGGTTTGTACCTGAGATTCAAAACAAACAAAAGCGAAAGCAAACAAGTCAGTATCCGAAACAAATATAAACAAACAAACTTGATCTAGCAAGTCCTGAAATCCTAAACGTAGCAAAATTAAACAACCAAATGGCAACGGTGCCAAATTGATAGACATGTTTTCACCCAGGGTATCAATTCCCTATCCAGTTGTAGTACAAAGGGTTATCAATCCAAATGGTTGTTATGCTAGCAGATAGGATGCAATCAGAATCAAGCAAGTCAAGCCAAGTAGTAGTGGGGTTTTGGTTCTAACAGTCCTAATATAAACAAAGTAAAAGAATATAAACAAGTAAACCACACGACCTAAGCACTCGATGCAAGCAATCGAGTACAGGATCGAGTGGGGTGATCGAGTATATCGAGTACAGGATCGAGTGGGGTGATCGAGTATGCAAGTAAACTATGAACAGCTCGAGGTATTACTCGATGCAGGTTATCGTGTACCTGATCGGGTAAGTGATCGAGTAAGTAAAGAAAATGCAAGAAATGAAATACGAATGTTCCTAAGGATGGGGGTAATCGAATCCTAAGTGTTCTAGACCAGTACGGATGTTTTACATGCCTCAAGCAATTATTTCCTAGACAATGAACCTCTAAAACCTTGTCACCACACTTTCGCACTAGCAACAATCAACCTTGAACATACTACCACACTGTCGCACTAGCAATATGAGCAAGCAGGCAATAAGAACAATTCATTTTTGTCAGTATGATATGCTCAAATTGTAATACCCTAATGGTACTAACAGCCTTGCAGTTGTAATACTCTAGGGGTCGAATCCACAGAGACTCTAGTTCACACAATAGGCTTATTATCTTTTAATTATGCTAAATCAAAATATTAAATTAAAGACAATGCAAAACAGAATTTAAAAGTGTTGTAAATTCAAAGGATCAAAGAGCTAGGCCTAGGGAATTTCTCAGAAATTTATGAGTTATTAAATCAAACAAATAATTAGGATTCAAGCAGTTAAATATCAGATCTAGAACTCTAAACACACTCGTAAAATAAATCAGTTCTCACTGCAAATATTATCTAAATTTAAAACCAGAAAATCCAAATCTCTTTGCAAAATTCAAGGTTAAAAATCATCTTTAAGAACAAGTTTAGATAAGTTCACAAAATTATTAATTCATATCTCTTTGCAATAAATAATTTTGCTCATCAATGGTTTAATCAGGAAAACAATTATATTCTCATATCAATTAATTTTCCTAAGATAACAATTCTAGGTGATCAATCAAGAATTATTGTGAAGAACAACCAAGGGTGAAAATCATAAAAGATTAAGAACCCTAAAAATCTCAGATCTAATAAATCATAAAAACCCTATGAAAAACCCTAAACCTAACAAGCAAATTACTCAGACATGATTAATAAAGCACAAAACATCTTTCTGAATAATAAGCAATTGATATTAAGAAGTAAGGAAGGGAGTTCAAGAATCTTCTCTCTACAGATGAAATCAGATATATCTTTCCTCAGCGCTCAATATCTTTTCTGGTTGCAGAATAAAAACTTAGGTCTAAAACAATGACCATAAAAATCCTATATATACTCTAAAACACGTCTTGGGCCTTAACTGCAAATAAGGAAAACTTGGACTTATTTTGTAATTCTTCAAAAGCTTGTGAGACAACTTCCGTTTGTCTTTGTGGCACCTGCATCCATCGATGCTGATACTGCATCGGTCGACGCAACGTCTTGATCACGTCTCCAAGCTTCGTTGATCGCCTTCATGCTTTGATTATGCTCCAAATCATCCTCTTTTAGCTCCTTTGTGTTCCATCCGTGCCAATGAGTTTCTAGACCTATAAAGACTCAAAAACCACCTAGAAAACAAATCAAAAGACTCGAAAAGCACACTTATACCATGGTTAAATACCACAAAAACCATGATAAATCAACTCCCCCAGACTTAGCCTTTGCTTGCCCTCAAGCAAAACAGAAACTTAGATCTGTGAAAGAGGTTTGAAAACGCAGGAACTCATTTTCTTTTGAAAGTAATGCCATGATCATCCAAACCTTAGTCCACATGCTTAGCAGATATATCCAAATCGAACCACCATGTACTTCTCCGTTGACTTTCATAGCATCCCAAATTCAAACCAAATTCCACTACTTCCTCCATTAAGCTTTCATCGGTGGGTCTCATCAACTTGATCAATATCAAGAACCTTCTAGACTCATTCCCGTACAATACCATAACAAGCAAGACTTATCTTTTACCACATGTGGTACTCTTTCTCTCCCCAAGACTTATTCTATTTAATCTTCCTTAGAGCTTTGCTTTGTTTTTTTTTTTCTTTTTTTTTTTCAAAGTTGTAGGCGAATAATGGGGTAATCGGTAATTTACCTACCCCTCGCTTCCAAGCTTTGTGTGATCATTTGACTTAAGAGTAGAATAATGAGGTCACGGATAATTTACCTACCTCTCTAAACTGATCAAAATCATCTCATCTTTTATTCTCTCTTTTTTTTTTTTAAACAAAGCTTTCAGGAAAAATATTTTAAACTTAAATAAGGGAGAGGAGTACCAAAAATTTTTCTTTTCTGAAGTCTTACTTGTCAGGTATGAACAAGGAGTCAAGCTCTATGGATATGAATCTCCTTGATGAGGTAAAAAGATAAGAACAGAAATTACCTCAAGCTTTTATGGATTCTGTTGGAAATTCAGATGTCTCTGGTTCACTGGTCAGCCATTGGATTTTTCATTAGTCGGATTTGTGGATTCAATCTGCAGCATTAATCAACCATGGCAGTACACTAAAAAGAAAAGTCATAGTTCCCAACAAAAATTTTGACTCAATAAAACCAGTTTTTTTTTTTTTTTTTTTTAAGGGAAAAAAAACAAAAACGTAGTTAGTAACTGTCTCCCCCAGACTTAAACAGCACTGTCCTCAGTGTTATCAAGCCTAAGATTGACTAAGAAAGAAAAATCAAATTGAAAAAGTAGGAAACAAATGAACCAGTTTCGTGTTACCAACTGTGAGCCTCTGTGTCGACCGATGCATAGTTTGCATCGATCGATGCAGAACCAAATCGTGCGAGAGTCCGGCGTATCCTGTTAGTTGCATGTTAGTTGTGTTTCTCTCATGGTTGTCAGCACTGTTAAGAATCACTCAAACACAACATTAAATGCAACATGATAGATAATGGTTCATAATGCAATACAAGTTCAATCTGAAACAAATGACAAACTGACTCAAGTAAAAATAAAAATGACTCAAAGTGAAAGAGAAAAAGGATAAAAGAAACCGTAAACAGAAGTAGGATCAACCCTCAGAACTAGCATCACCATCAGCATCATCAGCATCACTACCACTAGCTCCAGCAAGGGGAGGGGAACGAGAACGGGATATGTGCCTAGTGGGACGGAAACAAGCCAATCGAGAAATCGCGTTCCAGAAGGTACGCATGGTGGATGTCTGGTACTCCTGGTAGTCTCCCTGGCTCATAGTACGAGAAGGCTGCGGTGGCTCAGGAAAAGCAGGAAACTCAAATGCTGCAGTGCTAGATGAAGAACCAATCTCAAAACCCCCAGCAGGGTGATCATCAACAGTAGCAGCACTCTCATGACGGGAAGGTGATGGTATAACAAAATCAGTGGCAGGAGGAAGAAAACGCAACAGCTCTGCATCCTCTCCAAAAGTGGTGAGGTCTGGTCGCGGCAATCTGATCAGATGAGTACCAGTAGAATCACAAAAACGCCAACAAACTCTTTCTCTTCATCCAAGTAGAGTTCCTCAAATGTTTCTCATCAATAACACTCCTCTCAGTACTAATAGAGACAGAATCAGTAGCAATACGCAGTCTCTGAAATATAGGAGTAAGCAAACTCCCAACAAACTCTTTCTTCCCACGCCCAAAAGCCTTGACCTTCAGAGAGATCAAGTGATCAGCAAACACTGCACCATAGTTAACCCTCTCAAGATCAACCCATCTATCATCCTCAGCCATCAAATCATAAATCCCATATGCTAACAAGTGCAACTCCCTCACTCTCATCTCCCCAGCCTCCATCTTACACAAAATAGTGTTGGCTATGGCTCTAAGAACGTACCTGATCACTGGATGCCTCACATCAGTCATAGTAGAACGTCGGGAATCATAATCACCAGTACCAAAGTAAGACCAGAGATGCGAGACATCTACAAACTCTGCGGGAAGTGAAACTTCCTCTGGCTCTCTGCTAAAACCGTAAATGTCACAAAGATCAGGTAAAGAAATCTCATACCGCACTCCTCTAATGAAGAAAGACAGCCTTCCTTCACTAGCTTTCGGGACCTGCTCGTTTTGGTACAGAAGGCGGACTGAAGCCATGAACTGCCGGACCAGCTCCGGATACAAGTCATAATGGTGAGTGCACATGGTCCCAAGTCCAATCTTCTCCAGAATCCTCAATACCTCATCATGAATCCCAAGCCGCTGCATAGTTACAAAATCAACAAACCAAGTCGGCAAAATCTCAACCTTAAGCCAAGCATTGTAGAACATTGTCTCATATTCTCCCCAAGCATCAAGTAGTGGTCTGTTGATGTACTCAGGCTTCCTAACCTCTTCAAGTGGACGTCCTGGCCAAACCTGCTGTGGTGGAATCCTTTGTTTTTCTCTTTTTGGCCATGGTTCTTGACAATTAGCTTGAAATGGTGCATCAAGAGCTGGAAGTGGTTGGATTGCTCTCAGTGGAACCGGAGGAGGACACGCCGGCGGTGGGAAGTCGGTCTAGCGCGGCGGAGCGACGCCGGAATTGCTGCGGCGAGCTCTCTTCGATCGTGGGCCGGACGACATTGCTCTGAATCGCCAATCTGATGAGGGAATCGAATAGAGGAGTAAATACCCAGCAGATAAAGCCTTGAATCGTCGAATTTGGTGCAGAAACGAGGGAGATATGATCGATTGAAGTTTGTGTTTCTCTCTGGTTCGAGTTCGGGAAAAACGGCGAAGAAGACGAAGTCGAGAGATTTTAATCGCGACTTTAGGTTTAGTTGCATCGATCGATGCAGAGGTTGCATCGATCGATGCAGAGGTTGCATCGGTCGATGCAACTGGGCTTCGGTCCGTTCCACTACCAATTCGATTATTTCAAACCCATCAGCCCGTTTAAACCTCTGATCCATTAACTTATCGAGCTTTGCATCGACCGATGCACCAGATGTGTCGATCGATGCAGAGCCACTTCCGTTGTGTTTTAACGATTTCTGCACCACTTAAACTCAAAACTAAAAATTAATAGGTTAGTAAATCCTTAAAAAAAAAAAAAAAAAAAAAAAAAAAAAAAACAATTAAATCCTACCAGTGGGTTGCCTCCCACTCAGCGCTTATTTTAAGTCATTAGCTTGACTTGGCAGCGGATTAGGCAGAAGGTGCATCATCCAAACGCACAATGTGGCCGTCTGGTATCCTGGCTTCAGCCTAATAGTGTTTCACCCTCTGTCCATTGACAGTAAACTTCTCTCCCTTGGAATTAAGCAGCACAATAGCTCCATAGGGGCGGACTTCTTGGATAGTGAATGGTCCGGACCAGCGAGAACGAAGCTTTCCAGGAAACAATTTCAAGCGAGAGTTGTACAGAAGCACCTAATCATTAGGCTCAAAATTTCTGGAGATGATCTTTTTATCATGATAAGCCTTGGTTCTCTCCTTGTATAGCTTAGAGTTCTCAAATGCATGATGTCTAAACTCATCCAACTCATTCAGCTGAACCAACCTTCTCTCTGAAGCTGTCTTGACATCAAAATTTAGCAGTTTAACAGCCCATGCTGCCTTGTGCTCTAACTCCACTGGAAGATGACATGCTTTCCCATAAAGCAGATGAAAAGGAGTAGTGCCAAGTGGTGTCTTATATGCAGTTCTGTAGGCCCAAAGTGCATCATCAAGCTTCATAGCCCAATCCTTCCTTGTAACACCCACAGTTTTCTCCAGAATCTCCTTAATCTGCCTGTTGGAAACCTCAACTTGTCCACTAGTCTGAGGATGATATGGACTAGCCACTCTATGTTGAACTCCATATTTCTTCAACAACTTATCAAACACTTTGTTGATAAAGTGCTTACCTCCATCACTGATGACAATCCGAGGCACTCCAAACCGTGGAAAGATAATGGTCTTAAACAGCTTAAGAACCACAGCAGAATCATTCTTGGGACTTGCAATAGCTTCCACCCACTTGGAGACATAGTCAACATCTACAAGGATATAGTTGTTCTTGTAAGAAGAAGGGAATGGTCCCATAAAATCAATGCCCCAACAATCAAAAACTTCAACCTCAAGGATGAAATTTTGTGGCATCTCATGTCTCCTACTAATCTGTCCTCTTCTTTGACAAGCATCACAGCGAGACACAAACTCATTAGCATCCTTAAACATTATTGGCCACCAAAACCCTGCTTGAAGAACTTTGGACACTGTCTTGAAAGTAGCAAAGTGTCCAGCATAGTCTGATCCATGGCAATGAAACAACACATCAGGAACCTCAGTCTCAGCTAGACATCTCCTGTAAACTCCATCTGAACAATGCTTATACAAGTATGGTTCATCCCAATAGTATCTTCTAAGCTCTCTTAAGAACTTCTTCTTAGCATATCCTATAAACTTGTCTGGTTCCACCTCTGCAGCAAGGTAATTCGCGATATCAGCATACCACGGTTGATCAGTAGAAGTTACAGCAGCCACATTGTCATCAAACTCGTAACTCGATGATTCCTGAACCAAGTGTCGATCGATGCATAATACAGCATCGGTCGATGCATTCGCCAAATTCTGTTCGTATCGAGATGCAGCATCGATCGATGCACCAGCTGTGTCGATCGATGCACTGCCAAGAGTCTGTAAATCTTCACGAGACAAAGTAGCTTGAGAACCAATATCAACAAAGTAGACATTCTCTTCTGGCAGTGAATCATGAATTGGAACATCATCTTCTATCTTGATCCTGGATAAATGATCAGCTACTCCATTCTCAATTCCTTTCTTGTCCTTAACCTCAATGTCAAACTCTTGAAGAAGAAGAATCCATCTTAGTAACCTTGGCTTGGCATCCTTTTTCTGCATCAAATATTTGAGTGCAGCATGGTCTGTATGAACTAATTACCTTTGATCCAACCAAGTAAGAACGAAACCTCTCAAAAGCAAACACTACTGCTAGCAGCTCCTTCTCTGTTGTTGCATAATTCCTTTGAGCATCATCAAGTGTTCTACTAGCATAGTATATAACATGAAGTTTCTTATCCTTCCTCTGTCCTAGCACTGCTCCCACTGCAAAATCACTGGCATCACACATTACCTCAAAAGGTAAATCCCAGTCTGGTGGTTGAACAATAGGAGCACTCACAAGCTCTTGCTTAATCCGTTCAAAAGCTAAACGACATTCATCAGTGAACTCAAACTTGACATCCTTGCATAATAGAGCTGAAAGTGGTCTGGCTATCTTACTGAAATCCTTGATGAAGCGTCTGTAGAAACCAGCATGTCCAAGAAAACTCCTTACCAACTTCACACTATCTGGGGGTTGAAGACTTGTCATCACTTCTATCTTAGCACGATCCACTTCAATACCAGCCTATGAAACTCTGTGACCAAGCACTATACCATCTCTAACCATAAAATGGCATTTCTCCCAATTAAGAACTAAGTTTTTCTCCTCACATCTAGCTAGCACTTTGCAGAGATTATCCAAACAGCTTTTGAATGAAGACCCATAAACAGAAAAATCATCCATGAAAACCTCCATGTAATCTTCAATCATGTCTGTGAAAATGGACATCATACACCTCTGAAATGTTGCAGGAGCATTACAGAGACCAAAAGGCATTCTGCGATATGCAAAAGTGCCATATGGACAAGTGAAGGTTGTCTTCTCCTGGTCATCGGGATGAATAGGAATCTGGAAAAACCCGGAGTAACCATCCAAAAAGCAGTAGTATGGATGGTTAGCTAACCTCTCAAGCATCTGATCAATGAAGGGTAGCGGGAAGTGATCTTTCCTTGTTGCGGCATTCAGCTTTCTGTAATTAATGCACATCCGGTGTCCAGTGATAGTTCGTGTTGGATTAGCTCATTCTTGTCATTCTTCACCACTGTAACTCCACCCTTCTTAGGAACAACATGAACTGGACTAACCCATTTGCTGTCAGAAATTGGGTAGATAATCCCAGCATTCAGCAATTTCATGATCTCCTTCTTGACAACATCTTGCAGGTTTGGATTTAGCCTCCTCTGATGCTCAATAGATGTCTTAGCTCCTTCCTCAAGATGAATCCTATGCATGCACAAGTCTGGAGAAATTCCTGCAATATCATCAAGAGAATAGCCAAGAGCTTTGCGAAACTTGCGCAGCTTACTTAGCAATAAAGTGAGCTATGCATTGTTTAAGGAAGCATTAACAATAACAGGATAGGAAAAATTTGTCACCTAGAAATGCATACCTTAACCCTGCATGAAGTGGCTTGAGATCCAGCTTAGGAGCTTTCGCAAGGCTCCAATCTGACAGTTTCTCAGCTTGTGAAGAAGTACCAACCAAGTCCTCTTGTGCAACCAACTTCTTCACTTGCTCATTAGCATCTAGTAGCTTGACATACCCAGCAGCAATGTCATCCAAATGCTCAGCTTCTTCAGTGGAAGCAACCAATGCTCTCTCAAGAGGATCTTCAGGATGCAGCTCTCTGAAAATCTCTTCAGCAAGATTAGACAGTGTATCCACATAGAAAGTTTGACCATCTATTGTTGGCCTCTTAACCAGCTTATCCATGTCAAAACGCATTTGCAAATCTCCAACATTAAGGCCAATCTGTCCTCTCTTGACATCAATAATAGCACCAGCAGTGGCTAAGAATGATCTTCCCAAGATTAGAGGATCTTTAGGCTCTTCTTCATACTTCAAGACCACAAAATCAGTAGGTATCAAACAATCACCAATCTTAATTGGAACATCTTTAAGGATACCATCAGGAATACGGAATGATCGGTCAGCAAGTATCAGAGTAATCTTTGTGGGTTGGAAATCTGTCATACCAAGACTGAGTGCTACTGATCTAGGCATTAAGTTGACACTGGAACCAAGATCACACAAAGATCTAGCAAACCTCTCATTGAAGATTGTGCAATCAAGAACAAAACTACCTGGATCAGGAAGCTTTTCTGGATCTTGTTCTGAATGATGGCACTGATTTGAGCTGAAATCATCATCACTCCTTGCTCAGCATTCAAATCCTTGGTTACCATTCTCTTTACATATCTCCTAAGCATTGGAGAAGTCTTAACTGCATCAACCAATGGTAACTCAATAACAAGCTTATCCATCATAGCCTTGCACTTAGCATCATCAAGCTCCTGCTTAGACTTCCTTGGGTTCTTGGGAAAAGGAACTCTAGGCTTGTACACTCTCTCAGCAACTGGAACAGGAGCTTTTGTAACTTCCTTCTCGATCTCGACATTGCATCGGTCGATGCTTGACTTGCATCGGTCGATGCTGTCTCGCAAAGTCAAGTCTTCTACGACTACTGAAGGTTGCGTCGATCGATGCTTTGCAGCTGCATCGATCGATGCAGGTTCCGGATCATTAAACTAATCATCCTCATCGATCAGTTCCTGCAATTCCTTGGCGTTCTGCTTCTTCTCAGCTTCTGACTGTAACTGCTTACCACTCCTTAAGGTCACATCATTACAGGAATGCTTAGGGTTGGATTCAGTTCTTGATGGCAAGTATCCTTCTTGTCTCTTCACAGCTCCAGCAGTTTGTGCAACTTGGCTCTCCAATTTCTTAACTTGAACATTCAATGAATCAAACTTGCCAGTAAGCTCAGTATAGACATTTTCAATCTTTCCATTGAATGTTACTGTGAACTGCTCTTGTCCCTGAAGAATTTGCTCAAGCATTGCTTCCATCCTACTCTCAGTTGTCTTAGGAGGAGGAGATTGGTAAGAGGAGTTGCCATAAGTCCTGGTGTAACCACTGTTCTGCTGCTGCTTCTGGTAATCTTGCTTAGGAATGTAGCCTGTAGAATTAGACTGATAGTTGTTGCGCTGGTTGTTTCCACTGAAAGGCCTGTTGCCTTGCTGATTTCCAAACTTTTGGCTTTGATTACCATACACAAAGTTGACATCTTCTTCTACATTCTGCGGCTCTGGCTCAAAAACCTCAACATCTTCAGCAAAGTGTACAGACTTCTTTCCAACAAGAAGGTTATGCACTGTATCCAGCTTGGCATTCACTGTAGCAAACTGATTTGAATCATACCCTTCATATGCTCTTTTCCGCTCTAAGTCTGCATTCTTAGTATTGTTACTTGATGCTAGCCTTTCAATCAACTTTTCAGCGTCATCTGGGTAACTTGTCTTGAAGTTCCCATCACTAGCAGCATCCAAAGCATTCTGATACCTCCAGTCAATCCCGCTAAAGAAGATACTGATCAATTGCACCTCTGAAAACCCATGATGCGGACAGTCCCTCTGGTATGCTTTGAATCTTACCCAAGCAGCTTTGTAAGATTCAGTTGGTCCTTGTCTAAAGGTGGAGAGCTTGATTCTCAGCTCATCAGACATGGCATCATCATAAAAGTAATTCAAGAATGCTACCTTGATGTCATGCCAGGTTGTCAGAGATCCTGGCTTCAGCTGCCTTAGCTAATGAGAAGCTTCCCCAGCTAGAGAGTAAGGGAAAAGCTTGCAGTAGAGGTAGTCTTCAGTGACTCCATTAGCCTTGATGCTAGTGACAATGTCCTCAAAGTGCTCTATGTGATCTAGAGGCTTCTCATTTGGCAGGTTCTGGAATGGCCTTTGTCCAACAAGAGCGAAGTAGGCAGGCTTCAGCTCAAAGTCATTCCTTGGGAATGGAGGAGGGACAATTGCGGAACGGTTCTCATAGAATATGTCTGGTCTGTTGAATTCTGCAAGAGTCTTGACAAGCTCTCCATTGTTGTCCCGTCTAGGCTGAACAATCTGCTTGTCATTGCCTCCCAAATCTGCACCATTCGCACCGGCTCCGGCATTGCGTCGACCGATGCCAGCATTGCATCGATCGATGCCATCCTGGTTGCGTCGATCGATGCCGACGTTGCGTCGATCGACGCCATCTGCATTCTTACCAACCGCGACGAGTTCTTCCTCAATAACTCGCCCATCAGCATCAAGTTTTTGGCCTTGCTCGTTGCGCACATGACCCTCTTGATGTCTCAAAACCCCAGCCGCATCAGGTCTCAATATGATTGTATTGGCCATCTTCACTGACTTGGCTGCTTTTGTGTTTTCACGCTCTAGTTGTCCTAACTCTTGGTTTGTAAGCTTCACAACTGGACCAATAGGATTTTTCCTGGTGCTAGGCTTAGGCATGTACCTGAAACACACAAGAGAAAAGAAACCAAAGCGTATGAGTAAAACAGAAAAATAAAAATCTAGACAAAATCAAAGACTTTAATCTAATGGTGAATCAAAAGAGTCCCCGGCAACGGCGCCAAAATTTGATATGCTCAAATTGTAATACCCTAATGGTACTAACAGCCTTGCAGTTGTAATACTCTAGGGGTCGAATCCACAGAGACTCTAGTTCACACAATAGACTTATTATCTTTTAATTATGTCAAATCAAAATATTAAATTAAAGACGATGCAAAACAGAATTTAAAAGTGTTGTAAATTCAAAGGATCAAAGAGCTAGACCTAGGGAATTTCTCAGGAATTTATGAGTTATTAAATCAAACAAATAATTTGGATTCAAGCAGTTAAATATCAGATCTAGAACTCTAAACACACTCGTAAAATAAATCAGTTCTCACTGCAAATATTATCTAAATTTAAAACCAGAAAATCCAAATCTCTTTGCAAAATTCAAGGTTAAAAATCAGCTTTAAGAACAAGTTTAGATAAGTTCACAAAATTATTAATTCAAATCTCTTTGCAATATATAATTTTGCTCATCAATGGTTTAATCAGGAAAACAATTATATTCTCATATCAATTAATTTTCCTAAGATAACAATTCTAGGTGATCAATCAAGAATTATTGTGAAGAACAACCAAGGGTGAAGATCATAAAAGATTAAGAACCCTAAAAATCTCTGATCTAATAAATCATAAAAACCCTATGAAAAACCCTAAACCTAACAAGCAAATTACTCAGACATGATTAATAAAGCACAAAACATCTTTCTGAATAATAAGCAATTGATATTAAGAAGTAAGGAAGGGAGTTCAAGAATCTTCTCTCTACAGATGAAATCAGATCTATCTTTTCTCAGCTCTCAATATCTTTTCTGGTTGCAGAATAAAAACTTAGGTCTAAAACAATGACCATAAAATCCTATATATACTCTAAAACACGTCTTGGGCCTTAATTGCAAATAAGGAAAACTTGGGCTTATTTTGTAATTTTTCAAAAGCTTGTGAGACAACTTCCGTTTGTCTTTGTGGCACCTGCATCGATCGATGCTGATACTGCATCGGTCGACGCAACGTCTTGATCACGTCTCCAAGCTTCGTTGATCGCCTTCATGCTTTGATTATGCTCCAAATCATCCTCTTTTAGCTCCTTTATGTTCCATCCGTGCCAATGAGTTCCTAGACCTATAAAGACTCAAAAACCACCTAGAAAACAAATCAAAAGACTCAAAAAGCACACTTATACCATGGTTAAAAACCACAAAAACCATGATATATCACAGTATACTCCTATCTGATTTTGTCACTCAAAGTTAAGTATACCTCTAGCATTGACCTAAACAAGCATTTTATCTACTCCTTTCGGCCTGTAGCATTATAAACGCCCTAGATCTAATCTCAACCTTTCGGTCTGTTGACCGCATTAAGAACATCAACCTAGAAGGAAATTTATCAATCATAACAATCAACTAAAGCATCCTAACCGATCAAGAACACCTAATCATCTATCCCATCCCTAGAAACTTTACTACACTACTCGGACATAGAAACGAATGACAAAGCCATAGAAATAAACGAAAATGACATTATTAAAAAGATAGAGTAGAGTAGAAAAGAGTATGGGATAAAGATCTATGAAAAAACTAGTAAAAGTACAAAAACAAGAAAATATGTTGAGTTGCTCAGTTCTCTCACAGAAGCTCTCGCTCTCTGGTTTGAGGGTCTACGGCGTGCTCGTTTGCGAGCTAGGGAAAGAGGGGGTTTATATATGGAAACTCATTTGACCTAGCTTCCCAAACCTGCCCGATGGTCTACTCGATGGGGTACACGAGGCTTGAGTCGGGTAACTCCTCGGGTGGATCTTCGGGTTGTTCTTCGTGCTCTTGGATCCTCTTCGATCGTGTTGGGGTTCAGACTTGTTCTTGTAGCTCGATGGCCCCTTCGGGTACATGCTCGAATTGTCCTTGTTTTTCCCCCATTTTTGGCTCCTTAGCACCTGTTTTCATCCAATATATGCAAATGCAGAAATGCAACACCCTAAATGCTCTAAAACTTGATTCTTACAGTAAAATGGTCTAAAAATGCTAAGTTAGAGGTATGAACAATGCAAAATATGGACAAAAAAGGATGCTAAAAACATGTAAAGTAGAGTGTTATCACTCAACTCTAGCAATCTAACAGAAGTTAGACAACAACCAATCGAGCCACTAGAACATCATCCTCTTAATTGTCTTGATTCCACGATTACACTTTGCATTTACATGCACCACAAACACAAAATTGAGATGCATGAGTATTTTTTAAACACTCAGTGAGGCAATCCTCTCCCATCTACTGGGCTATTCACACAAGCAACTGAGATACCAATGTCAAAACAATCAACAAACAAGACATGCAACACAGGAAACAAGTCGATCGACACTACCCCACAGTGTCGATCGATGCTGCTCCATGGTGTCGACCGACACCCACCTGGTGTCGATCGACACTGTCTCCGCAGACGCGACCTGCTCGAAGTCGAGAGTCGAATCTTGCTTTTTATCACCTCCAATCCATCCAAAACTCGATCCCAAAGCCATATGAATTCGTAGGAACCCTATAACAACCATAACAAGCAAGAAAACACCACAAACAACACCAAACAAGCAAGACAAAGGAAATCTCAGGCTTAGATCAGCCATGGTCATGCACTCACCTCTTTGCAGGAAATTTCTTGAACCGATAACCATCTTTCGGCTAACCTAGCCTCCTCCGTCCCTCGGGACCAACAAGGGGTAGTACAGGAATATTCACCTGTTGTCCATCGACTACGCCTGACCAACAAACGACCAATCCAATCCTTATGAAGATTCCTCTTTCGTTCCTAGTACAAGATCTCCACTCCACAGGAACAGATCTCTCAAAACAAATCCAGAAATCTCACAATCTCTCTAAAACTCTCAAGAACACTTGTCTCCTCTTTTTCTCTCTCTCAAGCGGTGAAACACAACTCTACCCACGACTTAGGTCGACTTTTAGTTTAAATAGCCCGGTTAAATGGTTTCCTTAAACCTAACCGACCCCAAATCGACAATTCAAATCTATCTGGTCGACCCAGAAAATGTTGGTGTCGACCGACACTACCATTAGTGTCGATCGACACCCCTCCCTAAAACCCACAATTTGGTTTGCGGATGTTACACATATCGCCACACATGTAAACAATATAAATGTTTTGCTAACTACATGAACTATTGTCATTACATAAAGATATCCATAAACAAACATGAGTTATGTGTACTAACACCATAACCATATAATTCTGATGTTTTGTTTGCCAGAATCCGGTGTTGACAAGTATTAACCGGCGTTGACCGATGTTTACCAGCGTTGACTAAAAAAATAATTTTTTGACAAATAACAAAAATTAAATTAAAATAATTACATAAATTTTCTAAAAATTTATATAATAAAGTTTTACTACAAAATAATATAACAAATATACATTTTCTTTTTGTAAATTCAAAATTTAATTTTTAATTTTATATCATATCATTTGTATACCATATTATATTTTATTCTGTAGCATGCTATTAAATATTTTTATATAACAAATAATGGTAAATCAAAGTTTAAATATATAGGAAGGTGCAATATACTTTGACAAAAAAAATATACCAAATTAGACTTAATTGTAAAAAGATCTATGAACATTAAGCCAAAATATTTTAAGAAAATATTATATCTCTCAACATTTGTTATATACCATATTATATTTGTTATATACAAAAGGAAAATTTTGTATATTATAACAATTAACTACAAAATATTATAACAAATATACATAATCTTTTTGTATATAACAAATATAATATGATATAACAAATATACATTTTTGTGTATAGAAAATATAATTTGGTATACAAATGATATGGTATAAAATTATAAACCATGTTTTGAATTTACAAAAGGAAAATGTATATTTGTTATACTATTTGTAGTAAAATTTATTTATATAATCTTTTAGTAAAGTTATATAATTATTTTTAAATTATTTGTTGTTTAAAAAAAAAATTTTGTCAACGCCGGTCAACATCGGTCAACACCAGATTCCTACAAACAAAACATCAGAATTAGATGATTATGGTGTTGTACACATAACTCATATTTGTTTATGGATGTACTTATGTAATGACAATAGTTCGTGTAGTTAATAAAATATTTAAATTGTTTGTATGTGTGACGATATATTGACATATACTTGGCGTAGCTTGGAATCATTTTTTCTTGAAAAATCCGCAAATGAACTTAAAACATGAGTCTTTTGACTTTTTTATTTGAAAGATAAAAAAAAATAGACGTTAGATTTTGTTTTTTTCTAATTAAACATTATGAAATTTTAACGTTTTTAGTTATTGTTCATCAAAATATATATTTTATTTACTGTGCGTTTAATATTTTTGTTAACGTATAAATCATATAAGAACTAATTTTGTCACTATTATATCAAGAACAAAAGAAATTATTTATAAAAAAAGAAAAAGAAACAACCTTTTACCAGTTTATTCCACTATCTGTTTTTAAAAAAAGGTTTAATATGAAAATTTTAGCAAACTTCTTTTTTTATTACTAATATACACATTTGAAGAATAACATAAAGTTGGAAATGAATCATAACACATTTTCTGCCATTTTATACATGCCTTAAGTATAAAAAAAAAAATATACATGCCTTAAGTGACTAACAACTGACTCAGAAAAATCAGAATTGATCTAATCTAACTCTATACATATATTTATGATGTGTGTATTCAACTCTATACAAAATTAAAAAAACACTAATTAAGTGAATTTAAGATCTAAAAAGTGAATATTGAAATATCCAAAAAAAAAAGAGATTTACAACAATGAAGAAAAATAAAGTTGATGATGATGATTAGTAGTAAGTAAATTAAGTAGTTAATAATAATAATTGCGAAAAAACCAAATTAAGTAAAGAAAAATCGCGAGAAAAGAGGAAAGCACGACGACGACATTGAAACTAGAAACCAGAAAGCGTGCTTCGCAATGGTCTTTTCTTTTTCTTCTCAAAGAGAGATTAAACAAAATAAAAAAATAAATAAAAAAGCTTCCCTTGCAATTTTCTCTCTTTGTCTCTCCTCATAAATAAAGAGACGCAGAGAGAGAGACTAGTAGTACTATAAATATTGACCAGCGTGTCCTAGTGAGAGAAACTCGCCGCTATTAACAATACTTTTTTTTTTTTTTTTTTTTTGTTGGTTCTGGGTTTTAAGCAGTAAGCACTAAGCACATATCTCGAGCACACAAACAAGGTCAGTGATTAAAAAAAAAAAACTGCTTCTTTTTTATTATATATTAAATGGTTCTGGGTCTTTGGAGCGTGCATGTTTTTTTCTTTTGTTCGTAGTGTTGATTTTTTTTTTTTTTTTTTGTGTGCTTTCATTTTTCTGGGCAACGGCTAGTTACCCCTTCGGAGAAGTTGGAAGGAGTTGAAGAAGAAGATCGATGGATTACGGAGACGACGATCGGTAGATTTCTCCTTTTTTTTTGCTGTTTATTTCATCTCGATTTGGTTTTTTTTTTTTGTAGTTTTTTTTTTTTGTCTCGTTTAGTTTTGTGTTTGTGTGATTTGGTCGATTAGTTGGTTTCGCATTCTTCGATTTTTGTGGGATTTTGTGTTTGGTTAGTCTGATTCGAGTGTTCGCTTGTCTGGGTTTTGACTGCAATCGCTTAGATTTGGTTCTGATTTGATTTCTGGGTTTAATGCGAATGATGAAATGTTGGATTTTTTTTTTTATCTTAATTGTGAGTTAAGAAATGTTTTGTGGAGTTTTCTTAATGAAAATGTTTGGGTCATTTATTAATGTTTCATCAATCATTTCGGATTTGTCAAATGTTTAACATGATTTGGCCCCTTTTTATTGGGGTCAGAAATGGTGTTTTAAGTTTGGTTCTCGAGTCTTAACTTTAGATAGTGCTCAGGATTCTGGTTGGGATGTTGTGATTCAGCTTGATGTTCACAATGTACTACTCTATTTGCATAGTATGAGTTGTTTGAAAGATATATGTTTGCTCATTTGTTAAGGCTTTTCCAAGTAGACTACATTGATTAGTAAACACTTGTCTCTACACATGTAATTTGCAGTAGCACCTCATGGAATTGGCAAGAGAACTATAATCACCAACCACAGTCTCATTTCTGTAAGTTTTTCTCTTACATCAAGTAACTCTTTACAGCAATGTGACAAGCATGATTGAATTGTTCTCTTTTTTTTTTTTTTTTTTTTTTTTTTTTTTTTTAACTCCAGCAGATGTGCCTGATTGCACGATGACTGAAGTCACATTAAACCAAGAAGATCACTCGTACATGTTTGATGATGAGACCACTCCTGTGAAGGCGTGTAGTGACTTGGGTTATCATGCCACAACAGGTTGTGCTTACTTTTTTCATGTCATCAATTTAATTCCTGATGTCTATTTAATGATGGTTTCTAATGTAAAGACTATGGCTTCAGATGACACCAACAGGAAACTGGAAGTGCATAGTGAGACACGTTCTGCTTTGAAGAGGCGTCGGATGTTACAATTTGAAGACCAACCTGAGACATCCCTTTTCAGCTGTGAGAGTTTCTCTGCAATCTTGAAATCAAGTGTGAGTACACAAACACCAAATCTCTTCTTTAGCTATGCACCAAATGCCCACAGATGCATTGCAGATATGTTCTTGATATCCAAGCTCATTGCTCACTTGTTAGGATGCAGACCTAGGATTGTAAGATCATTATTTTTCACACTGCATACATGCTGCAATGTGGATGCATGTTCATTTCATACGTTTGCAAATGTTATCTCTTTTGTTTCATAGACTTTTTTCTTCTGCTCCTAGAACTAATTCAAGCTTCTTGGTATCTGACTGCCTAATTCAATTGTTATGGACCTATTGTGGCAAGTTATCTTAGTAAAATGGGTAGCTTAGGAGGTTGTATGAGGTTCTGATACTTTCTTTAATGTTCTGATTGATGTCTCTCCTATGCATGTACAGGCTAGAGATGATACATTTGATGAGCTTTTACCCGAAGGGTCTCAGCTTATAGAAGGGTTTTCAGGTTGGGATCTCTTATAATTTTTTCCAAGTTAATCTGGCCAATGCATTTATCATTCAAACAATAATACATTGTCTCTTTTTCAGAAGACGCCTCTGCCTCTAGCTTCGAGGGCCTTGATCTGTATGCTGAAGAGTGGTACGCTGAATGCTTAAATGATGCTGAGACTCCAACCCTACCTGATGGCTTGTATGTTCCGACCTTTGTTATGTTTAGTAGCACCATTTGCTTAATTAATTGATAACAATTTTTGTTCTATCTCAGAAACTTTGGTTCACCTGATGTCCAACTAGATATTTCAGGTCAGATTTCTTTGCTTTGGTCTTTCCCTTAGCTGGCTTTAGCTCTGGCTTTTCTTGCTAACATCCCTGTGTTTGTTGCAGAGTATCTAAATGTGCCACCAGAAACAGAAACCCGGGAAGTTCAGCGGCCTGTTACTCGTTCTTCTCCAAATGTTATCTTTAAAGGTAAAATATACAAATATATTGGTCTCATAGTTACACACTTATTTTCGCGACAAAATGAGAAAGCAAAATATTATTAAAATGTTAATTGGTAATAGCAGGTAGGAAATCTTTTTCAAGGCCGGTTTCAAAGCTACCATCTTCTATCATCTATCCATTTGCATTCATCAAACCATGTGGGGTTCATGGTGGTATGACTCTCAAGGACATAAACCAGAAAATTCGAAATCCACCACCAAAACCAAAGGAAGACAAAGAAGAGCCTGTAGTGATCCAGACTTCTGCATTCTCTGGGAAACCTGTTGTAGGGAAGACTAAAATCCGCACCGAAGGAGGAAAAGGAAGCATCACGATAATGAGGACGAGAGGCTAAGCTAAGCTGAGCTAAGTAATTAGTAATAAGCTGATAGGAAGTATTTTGAGGTTTGAAATTCACTGCTGAAAACTTTTGAACTTTTTGCCTTATTCTCAGAGGCCCTTAAATCCTTTTTGTTGGATATAGTTCCAGTCAAGGGCCTTCATCGGTACAGCGGCTAAATACTCTTCAAGATCTTATTATGAATCATGTTCTTGTTTCTTTTGTTATCTGTGTAGTAAGAAAGAGAACCTAAAATCTGTTAGCCATGTGGTAGGATAATTTTTGTTTGTACAAAAGTCTCTGGTTCTTATTGTTACCTGAAACTGAAAGCCAAAAACCTCTGTTATGTCTCTGGTTGTACTGCTAGTAAACAAGTAAAAGAAACAAATCTTTTTATCCATTAATTTGTCCTGATTTGACGTGAGGTCGATCTCATAGAAGGGAAGTTGTTTTCATTCGTCTGGCTTTGGTTGACTATGGAACTTCTCTCCTAGATCTCAGGTCGCTTCTAACTAAGACCCTATCCCATTAGCATTAGTGTTAGAAAAGTATTCAATATTCGGATGCAACCTCCAAGTAATACAATATTAATATCAGATGCGAAAAATACTGGAATTTGGAAGATAATATGGAAGCACAACAAGACTGCATAAATAAAGAAATACAAATTATTAAACATATATTAACCAAATAATAAAGCAAAATATCCTATATTCTAGAACCAAAAAATTAAAGCAAAACATCTTACATTTTGAAAAGGATGGAATATTATTAATGCAAATTATAAATTATTATTATTAACCGTTAATGTATGTCCTATGCATAATAAGGATCATCATAAGGTATAAACTTAAAACTATAAGTTGATCTGGTGATGATTACAGTTTTTCTTTTTCTTTAAGGTTCAATTTTATGGTGCTAATGGTTGCATGGTTGAAGAGATTGAACAGGTTGAAAAAAATTATTCAATCAATTTTCACAATTTGCATTGAAAAGGTTGAAGGGGTTGGAAAAAACTATTCAGCAAAGGTGAAAAAATAAACTAATCCTACAATAAAAATGTTCAACTTGTTCAACCACTATTTTGGAGATGAATGAGTTGAATATTATTCAACCTAAGTTTGTTCAACCAATATTATAAATTTTAGGGTGCAAATGGTTACACAATTGAAAGGGTTGAAAGAGTTGAAAAAATGTATTCAACCAATTTTCACCATTTGATTGGAAAAGGTTGAAAAAAAATTATTCAACCCATTCAACTTAAAATATTGAAAAAATAAACTAATACCACAGCAAAAATGTTCAACTTGTTCAACCACTATTTTATAGATGAATGGCTTGAAGATTATTCAACCCAATTTGGTTCAACTTACTTTTTCAATTTTAAGCAACCATTTGCAGCCTAAAATTGAAAGAGTTAGAAATATTAAGGTGAACAAAATTGGGTTGAACAATGTTCAACACATTCGTCTTCAAAATAGCGGTTAGACAAGTTGAACAGATTTGCTGTAGGATTAGTTTATTTTTTCAACTTTTTAGGTTGAACGGGTTGAATAGTTTTTTCCAACTTCTTTAACCTCTTCCATTCAAATGGTGAAAATTGGTTGAATAATTTTTTACAACTCCTTCAACATTTAAAATTGTGCAACCATTTGCAGCCTTAGTATTCTCCTTTTTTTTTAACGGTTGTAAAAAATACAATTAACAATAAAACAGTTAGATATAGTAAAAAGAATATCTTTTTTATAAACAACACATGATTTTAATATTCTTTGTAATTCAAGATTGAATAAGTTTTCAAAACTTATAACTCTTTGAAAACCACAAAACTAATAACACCCTCTTAATTTTTCTTGTATATCGAAAAGGATCTCCTTTTAGTTACTTGGGGCCTGGCCCAAACAAATTCAATAAACCTTTCCATTTTCCATTTCCTCTCAGTAATGATGTCTGATCCTTAAAAATTTCTTGAGGATAGTTCAAAATCAAATGGTTTCGCTCTCCACCTCCACTCCCCACGCGCCTCCACTCCCGACGGCGTTTAACCGCCGGCCGACAGAAAGAATTATCACAGTACGATGCATCTCCATCTCCCCACGCGGGCCGAATCATACAATTGCTTCCGATAATAGCAACAATACTTCCTCATTGTCGCGTAGAGATACGAGGCAAAGCAAATGGGTGATGAATACTGAGGACGCGAATGAGAGAGATTCAAAGCAGAGTAAAGAGGATACGAACACGAAGATCGCTTCGAGGAAGGCCATATCGATAATACTACGAAGAGAAGCTACAAAGGCTGTAATCGAGAAGAAGAAAGGCTCGAAGAAGCTTCTTCCAAGGACTGTGCTTGAGTCTCTTCATGAAAGAATCACTGCTCTCCGATGGGAATCTGCTCTTCAGGTTTAATTTCGTCTTCTCCGAAACTATCTCGTCCTTTAATTTGGGCATTGTCAGTGAATATGATGGACTAATTTGGCTATGTTTGGTTATAGATTTTGTTGATAAGCTGAAAATATTCAGATTATGGTTATAGTAGCTTCAGATTAATTAATGGTTTTAAACTGAGTGTTGAGTTTGTGTGCGTTAACCATAAGATAATGTTGGTGAATCTGTAGGTGTTTGAACTGTTGCGTGAACAGCTATGGTATAAACCAAACGTTGGCATATATGTAAAGCTGATTGTGATGCTTGGTAAATGCAAACAGCCGGAGAAGGCTCATGAACTCTTTCAGGCAATGATCAATGAAGGTTGTGTGGTGAATCATGAAGTGTATACTGCACTTTTATCTGCGTATAGTAGGAGTGGACGATTTGATGCTGCGTTTACTCTTCTGGAACGTATGAAAAGTAGTCATAGCTGTCAGCCGGATGTGCACACGTATTCCATCCTTATTAAGTCGTTTCTTCAGGTTTTTGCGTTTGATAAGGTTCAGGATTTGCTTTCTGATATGATATGCCAGGGTATTAGACCCAATACAATCACATATAATACCCTCATCGATGCATATGGGAAAGCAAAAATGTACTTTCCACCCGCACCCTGTTCTGTCCTTTTGAATTTTCATTAGTTTATATCATCAATTCCTACTCACTCCATCTCATGTGATGTTTCATGGTTACAAACGTTTTGACTTATGCGAAAAAAGGAGTGTTTAAACATTGCTGGGATGGAGTGAATTCTTGAATTTAACCATTATATGGTTTCACTTATCATGTTTTAGTTCAAAGCATCCATGAACTGAGACATTTTCTTTTGTTTTCGGAAGGTTTGTGGAGATGGAATCAACACTTATCCAAATGCTTGGGGAGGACGATTGCAAGCCTGATTCTTGGACCATGAACTCAACTCTTAGAGCCTTTGGGGGAAATGGACAAATCGAAATGATGGAGAATTGTTATGAGAAGTTTCAGAGCTCTGGGATTGAACCCAACATCAGAACCTTCAATATCCTCCTTGATTCATATGGAAAATCAGGAAATTATAAGAAGATGAGTGCTGTGATGGAATACATGCAGAAGTATCAGTATTCATGGACCATAGTCACCTACAATGTGGTCATTGATGCGTTTGGGAGGGCAGGAGATTTAAAACAAATGGAATACTTGTTTAGACTAATGCAATCAGAGAAAATTAAACCAAGCTGTGTTACACTATGTTCTCTTGTTCGTGCCTATGGACGAGCTGGTAAAGCTGATAAAATTGGGGGAGTCTTGCGTTTCATTGAGAACTCAGACATAAGGTTAGACCTCGTGTTCTTTAACTGCCTGGTAGATGCCTATGGGAGGCTGGAAAAGTTAGCAGAGATGAAAGGAGTTCTCGAACTCATGGAGAAGAGGGGATTTAAACCTGATAAAGTTACATACAGGACAATGGTTAAGGCGTATAGAATTAGTGGCATGACTACCCATGTAAAAGAGCTTCATGGTGTTGTTGACTCTGTTGGTGAAGCCCAAGTTGCGTTGAAGAAGCCGGATTTTTAGCGAGGAATAGAGCTCAATTTTCTGGTATATATATGTCTAGTATCCATATCCTTGTTCTAGTGATAGAAGGTAGTTAGTATGAGAGTAAATACATTTTGAGTTGGCTTACAAAACTTTGTAACACAAACACAAACAAAAATTTGTAACAAGTATATTTTTTTTTACTCTTGTTTGTGGTGCGTTATCAGTTTGTATGTGCTGAAGCAGCTAGATATGAGAGTTGAAGACTGTACGCTTCTTTTAGTTTAGTCAAAACTTCTGCAATAGACGGTCTGCCAGATGCATCTCTCTCCACACATCTTATAGCAATCGAAGCAGCTTTTCTCATGCTCGCTGGATCAAATGTATCCTTCAAGATATCATCCACAATCTCAAATGCTCCTGCTTGTAAGTTTGGCCTTGCCTGCATTTTTCAGTATTTTGATCTTATAACTACACTGTTATCTTAAAAACTGGGAGATGAGAAAACAAAGACAATCATGTTTCTCTCACCCATAAGACCAAGTTAAAAGAATCTGGTGATCCTGAGTGACTTAAAGGTTCTCTTCCACAGATGAGCTCCAACAGGACCACACCAAAGCTATAGACATCACTTTTCTCTGTCAGCTGCAGGGTGGAGTAATATCTGGAATGAAAAAAGTGTGATTAATGATAAACTAATCAAGCTGTGAATACATCATAAATGCGGAGAGAAGTTGCAGAAGAGTTTACTCAGGATCAAGGTAGCCTGCAGTGCCTTTAACAACAGTAGTAATATGAGATGCATCTGCTTTTGTAAATTGTTTTGACAGGCCAAAGTCAGAAACTTTTGCGTTCATATCTTTGTCCAGAAGTATGTTACTGCTCTTTACATCCCGATGTATAATTCTCGGCTCACTTCCATTGTGCAGGTAGTCCAATCCTTCATGAAGAAGAGAAAAATGTTACTATCCGTCAGGAGGAATTGTTTTCTAGTATGATGATACCAATTACAAATGTTGAAGATGTACCTTTTGCAGCGTCAACCGCAACTTTTAGTCTTGAAACCCAGTTCATTGACAGCCTTTTGCTACGTGGACCTGCTGAACCAAGATAGCACAAAAAGCTTTATGTTTGTGAGGAAGATGACGCTGATAAACGAAAATGAGCTATTGGTAGATACTTGAGGATGTGCATACCGTAAAGGTGATCAGCTAATGATCCACCAGAAAGATACTCATACACCAGTATCTGCCGTTTTGGTTCGTAGCAGAAGCCCTCAAAGGATACTAGATTTTGGTGGCGGATCTGTGACAAAAGGTGCACCTAGACGGTTGACAATAGAAAGGGAGACTTTTAGATCTCAGCACTCTTATCACTAGATGAATGCATCATTCAGATATGGCCAGTAATTTATGAGGACATTGTGGGCGCTTAACCTCATTGATGAAAGAATCAGCTCCAAGTTGAGTTCTATCAAATCGCACTTTGACCGCTACTTGTTTTCCATCTGGTAGTTTTCCACGGTATACAGCTCCAAAACTTCCACGACCAATTACTTCCTTGAAATTCCTAGTAGCTGACTTGATCTCTTTGTGAGAAAAGATTCTTGAAGTGTTCCAGTTCTGCATCTTCAGTTGTGCTCCTGATACAGATTTTGGTATACTGTAAGAATCATAAAGCGACAACTTTGTGGGGGCAAAGAGAAAGCATTGTTCCCATACTGGTTATCTCTCTCTCTTTGTTTCTCTGTCTCCTCGTGCAGATCGACATGAAAACAAAGACGAGGAAGGTGGCAAACAAGGCTCCACCAGAAACTCCAAGCAAAATCGCTATACGGTTCTGCTTCCTGTGTTTCTTATTGATAGGGATAGTGACTTGTGGTGTGTCAATTGTTGAAGACACATTGTTGCATGATAGTGAAGAGAACGAAAGGCATGGATTTCCCGTTGTCCTGATAAAACAGCAATTCAGTAATGCCAGGAACAAATGAGCAGAATATTGTTAGAAAATGCCGAGACAGAGATTGTATACCTGACTTCCAGACCCGTTCGGTTAAGAGACTGTGGCAAGGGGCCTACTAAGTTATTGTTATCTAGATTCCTGAGAAGAAGTAACAAAAAAATTATTCTTTGTGTGAATATGGTAATGTACAAGCTACTTCTTGATCTTAATGTTTACTTACAAGAGACGAAGTTTCTCCATCTTTCCTAATGATTCAGGAACTGATCCCTGTAAGTTGTTGTTTTGCAGGTCCCTTCAAGAAATGGAGATATAATTTAAATTTTCAAAAAGAAAGAACGTATATGCAGAAACTCTCAGTAAGATCACTTACAGAACTTCAAGGTTGGCCAGATCTTCCACTTCAGAGCCAAAAGATTTCAACTGATTGAAGCTCAAATTCCTGGATATACCATCATAAGCTTTTTAATACTACAGGAAACCTAAAAAAGTACGTTAATGTTCTATGGATGAGTATTACAGTTTCTGGAGATGCTGGAGGCTGCCTACATTCTGTATTGCTCCAGTAAGTGATGTATTATGCAAGTCGCTGCAGGAGAGAAGTGGAGAACACTCAAGATAACACACATGTATACATGAGATGCTAGAAGAATGGTTGAAGAATTGCTAACTTACAGTGTCTTGAGATCGAGCAAGTCTCCAAATGTTGGACTAATGGACCTCAGGTTGATTTGTGAAAGAAACCTGGACAGTCAGAAAAAGAAAACTATGAGCTTCGATCAAGAAATGGTGAAAGCAATGGGGTATGACAAGGATCGATTTTTTTACAATGATGTAACGAGGTTTCCTTCACATTCGATGTGGTTCCAAGGAAGCGGAGTACATGGGTCGTCTTGCCATCCAAGGTCTTGCCCGGTAAATTGCTCTATGACTTTAAGTGCTGAAACTGTAGAGATAACTTAAAACATGAACTTGGCTCTTGTGAAGTTTGCTCTATCCAGGAAAAATCAACAGAGAGTTACCTGTGGTAGAAGAAGCTTCAGGAGGGATTTGGAGTATTTGATACACCTCAAGAGCGTTCACCTGAGGATTGAACTTGATTTTTTCTAACGTGATGTTCAAAGAACTGATTCTGTTTTGCGTAAAGTACAAAGTTTTAGCTTCCGAACTGGTCACTGTGTACTCAGATTGTTTGACTTCACCGTTGATCATCACACTAAAAGAAGGGGAGAGTGAGAGTATCCCAGAAAAGTAGAGGATAATGTAGTAGTCCCCTAGTGTATGTAGAGGAAGCTTATACGAGAGGCTGTCTTTACGAGCAAGAATTCTTGCAGTCTGAAGAACAGAAGCTGGCGGATTCTCAGTAATGTTGAAGGAAGTCAGTTTTGTGAGTCTACTGAAACTCGAAGAGGCGTGAAACGGTGCAAAACTTTGATCCGGATCCCATATTCGATCAAACGGATCTAAAGGGTACCTGCCATTCAACAAAATCCACTCTTGAAAATTCAACAAACCACACCAAAGAAGGAAAGTGATCAAGTTCAGAGCCTCATAATTCATACCGGATAGTCCCATTTGTGTATCCGCTATTGATTCGGTAACTTCTCCTGAGAATTACATTGGGTGAACCTTCCAGGCTGTTTCTGTAAGCACCTAAAGGAAGTGGCCGTACTTCAAGAGAAGAGATAACCGGAACACCTCTCCCTTTAATCGCAAGCAAACAAAGCAAAAGAGAATCATTGTTGACCGGCCAAACCAACTCTTCATTCCAAGGATCATTGGTTCTAAGATCAACAGTACTAGTGATACTCCTTCCAAGAGAGATATGAAATGCTGGAGGACTGTTCTGGCTATCATAGTTTCTATAAACGAATGTAGCACGAATCAGAACCGAGGACAAGTCCTTCGCTGTCACAGGTACCTTATAACATTCGCGATCATGAGTATCCGGGAAGAATCTAATGGGAACACTGAAAGTAGAATTCTTGTCGATGTACGTAACCATGCTAGTGTTACCCGTTTGAATATAATCGTTGTCTGAAACCCAGGAGATGTTATAAGCCGCAGTGTAACTTGATCCGCCACAGGACAAACTCAAGAAACCTGTTCCATTACAAAGATCCAATCAAACAGTTGAAAGCAAAGGAATAGAAAAATATAATGCGAGACAAAGTCTAGACTATGCATACCATCTGGATTGGAGAAACCAAACACCCAAAAGCCACTGAACAAAACCAAATCGACCCAAAAGAGCAGCATCTAGTTCCCTGATTGAAATCTGAAGAACATATATTTATTAAGTTTTCGTTCGTTTCATTGTAATGTACTAATGTGTATGAATTAACTCTTTATATATATGAAGATGTCAATGATGATGACTCGTAGGTACTTTACTCAGTGGTCATAATTTCACTAACAGTCTGTGTCGACTTAATAATCTAATTAACTATTTAACTACAGTGAATGTTTTTTTAGACTTTTTAGTCTTCCTTGCATACAATATAATGAGATTAAAAAAATCTAGGAAAAAGAACAAATTTTGGTTGCTCAATTATAAAGAATGATTATGAGAATTATGCTTGAGAGAGAATCTTCAAATGCAATGATATTACGTTTTGCGTGGCTTCAACACTAATCCTCAATGCATCCTCCTTAAGCTTTCTCATAAAGCAAAACCCTTTTGGACAAATCCTTTATATACTAAAAGTCTCCTACAATTTGGAGAGCAAAAGATATAAATACTAGCGAACTAATGCCTTAGAAAGCATAAAAAGTTCATTACGTCAAACTCATTTGAAAATTATCTCTAATTGATTTCTGTTGGAGTTTATCGTCTTAAGGTTTGAACCCTCCTACGAGGCTACGACATAACTAATACTACATTTTATGTACACAGTTTGGCCTATTTAAAAACTTCGAATCCTTCTATATATCGAAAGCTTTTAGTTTATTTTCTTTAGAACAAAAACACAGAATTACGTCTTTTACAACTAAACGCAAAGAATGACACAAAAGTCTAAGCATTTAGCAATGTAAAATCGCATTAACAATATTATTTTTAAAAAATCATGTTTGAATTTGATTATTCAACAAAAAAACTGTCATTCTGAAATAAATCTTCTACAAGTAAGAATGGAAAATATTCATAACAATGTAAAGACAGAGCATACGAATGCTTGAAAACCTTAAAAACTAGACATCAATGGAAGCACTTTGATCAGCTTCTAGGTCTTCGGATTTCTTGCACGACAAATCACCCCATCTAGTTTTAAATTGCAGAATCTCCATCACGACCGCAAACAATCCAATGACACCAATGATGGTACTGTAGGCAATCTTCCATGAGCTTCCAGGTTGCAAGATGGCTAATCCCTTGTAGATGTTGTACATGCTTAAAATAATCACTATATAACCCATAGTGTGATGATACCAATTCCAGTATTTCCTATATTTATGATCCTTGTCCGGTCTTGCTTTGAGCGCAAGTATCTGAAGAAATCCTAGAGCAAACAGAAGTATCCCTATCACTGTATGTGGCGTAGATCTCATTCCAGTGTGCTTGGCCATATAGATTGCAGTTCCTAATCCTCCCAATAAACCGACGACATAACCGGTAGTTTGGAAAAATATGTGAACGTAAAACCACATGGGATCGAGTCCTTTGTAGGTCCTCATATACCTTGCAGCCATGGCTCCAATGGGCATAAAAATCCCCCAACAGACCGCGTTCACCAGTCCATGGATTCTTTTGACAAGAATCATGTTTCCATTCACTGTTTTTGTGGCTGTGACTCGTCCGGACAGCAAATCCAAAGTAGCCATGGATTTGAGATGATTTCCACTCATGGCGTGCATCCCAAGTCTATCACCTTCCTTCAGCGGACCGTCTTGCCATAGATGGTTAACAACGGTTGTGTTAGGAGGCAACACCATAGTGGCGAATATAGTCATCTCTCCATTGAGAAATTCAGCGGCTAGTTGTGTTACGCGGAAGCTGAGAGGACCTTCTTGAAGCATAGTTGAATAGTCCTTGATTGAGGAAGTATTAGCACGCATAAAACCAGACGTGGAGTTACGGTAAGCCAAGAGAGTTTGAGCACCTAACATGCCTTTTCTCGTAGGGTTTATCCCCCAGGCAATCCAACTGGAACTCTCGATGTTGGTGTGACGATATGCAACTTCAAGCACTCCGGTTTCTCGTACGTAACTGAAGTGTAAAAACGAGTCTAACACAGGAAGGTCAATGCAAGAGCGGAAGTGTTTTCCGTTTTCAAAGATGTGAGATTCACATCTACCCTGAACTCCATCGGTTGTTGCTCTAGTGAAGTATGGAGCGAGCACGAACAGAAAACACAAAACCACAAATATGGTTCTTGAAGACAAAGACATGATGATTATTGCGTTTTTACTCGGAGACGTAGATTGAATCTTCCTGAGTCAAGAGTCGAGTTTTGCTTTCGAAGAAAGAGATTATGAATTCCCCGAGTTACATGAGTCGTCTATTTATATATAGACTTAACTCCTGTAAATTTGCCTCCATTAATCTGCACAATTAATAAATCGCATTACCCGAGGCTCGAACCCCAGACCTCCTGGTGTAGAAGCATTAATGAACCCTAGACCAACCACTGGGACAAGGGGGCTTCCACCTCCAACTGTAATTAGGAATTGTTTTTTTTCTTCAGCAACAAATTTCCATTATATATTTTTAATTACCTTTCCATATTTGTGGCCGACATATTATCTAATCATTCTGCGAAGTTTAGAAATAATCTCTTTCATAACAAAACGGAAGTACCCAACAAGTTTTTGTAGACTATAAAATTTTGATAAGTTAGTTACAAATAGGTTATAGATTAATTAGTTACAAGTTAAATAGTAAATGTAACTTTAATTTATTTCCGAAAATTTTAAAGAGAATATTCTATAGAATCGTTTGATATCATCTAACTTACCATATTAATTTATTTTATTAAATTATTCATTCATATTAAAATCTTTTGATATCTAACTTAACATATTAATTTCTTAATTATCATTATATTTCACCTCTCATTTTTATATATGAGTCTATTTTGTGAAACAAATAAATTCTCATCTTATTTATTATAGTTAAAAATAGTTTAATTTACGTATATAACATAAGTTGAATTTTTAAAAACAAATATAAATTATTCAATCTATAAAATATTCAAGCTTTAGTAATATTATTCCCTAAAAATAATATCTATTGAATTAAAAATTTACCTGAGTAATGGGTCAAAAATTGAATATTTAAATTCAGTTTCATATTTTTTGTTGAATTTTATAATTTTATATAATATAAGAAACTTTAAATAATTTATTTTGAAATATTTTTAAAATATTGAAACTTGATATAAAAGTTAGATACTATAATCACTCTAAATTGATTTGTTATAGCAATATCAATAATATGTCACTATAATATGAAAGAATTTCAAAAAACCAAGTATATTAAAACAAAAAGAATAACAATATATTAAATTACTTTTAATATAATAGATCGCTTTTTAAAAACCAAATTTACAAAATTATGTCTTATAATGAAATTCAAGTCATGATATAGAATATACATTGTTGAAATAACTTCACATACATAAACTAATACAATATATTAAAATTTTATTTTAAAATATTAAATATACAAAATTTTGTATAAAATAAAAATTTAATCAGTGTTATAGCACGGTTACTTATCTAGAATCATTCACAATATAGAACTTACAAATATGTGTCTTTTTCAAGCCATCATATTTAGCATATGATTTGATTGCATGATATTTTATCTAAAAAAACTTTTAGAAACAATCAAATCAATTATATTTTATATAAAAATTACAATATAAATAAAATGAATTTCAACTCGTGCTCTAGCAAGGGTATTAGTCTAGTCTATCTTAACATTTTTGGAGTATATTTTTATATCATCTTCTCTTACCTTTTTATCCAAACAAGTCCCAACTAAATTATCTACAATCCTTACAACCAAACATAATCATTTCCTTATTTGATAATATTAATTTCCTAAAATCAATCTATCTAATTTAAATCAATATGTTACATAATATAATTCTCCTTTCACTTTTATTTAATCTTATATTTTTAATTATTTTAATTACTATTTAATACATAAAGTTAATAAATTTTTAGATTTTTTCAGCATACGAAGTGATTTGAATTATTATAAACGGATATATATTTTAAAAATTGTCTTAGGATATTTGTAACCAAACAAGTATATCCACATATAGAGCTCGGAATACATTTTTGGAGTACAATAGGGTGCCATCACTTTTTGCCAACTTCAGGTCGGGTTTGTTTATTAAAATTGTAACCGATTCAATTATCCGGATCCTCCTTAAGATTGCCGAATATTTGAGCCGGTTTTTAATCCACAGCGCACTTATTTACATCCAATTAATGTCAATTAATGTTCATTGTATCTTAGGAAAGATCTAATTTGCATGCCGAATTTTTAGGGCCGAGTTTGACAAAAAGAATTGATAACACAAATTATGTAATCACATCCCTATAATATAGCAACTAATTCAAGATGAATACATCTTAGTAAATATCTAATTTGCGTTTAATGAACGATTACATATTTGGTAAGATCTTATTAACTTTAAATGTACACTATTAATCCAATAATATCAATTGAGAATCATAATAAGAATATGTCATATCATTCATTTCTAAATCATAACTAACCAAATCGTAAAATGTATATTATCAACTTGCGAATCAAGAGTTTCTACAAAACTCTACCTACAACCATATATGCAATTCACCATTGACTACATGCACCTCTAAACCATTACATTATCATATCAACAAAATAATAGACCTGTGGTGTACCACGGGGTAAAACCTAGTTTAATTTACTATGAGAGCGACGTCAAATATATATAAACTGATTGAGGTATATGTTTACAAAGTTGAGTATGATTTACTTGTTTGTTTAAAGTATGTTTACTTTGCTACCTTCTTATGATCTTTATAATTGTATAACAGTGTAATCAAGTGTTCACGTTGAAAGACCCAAAGTACTACGTCTTCATACGTTGCACTTCCGTTATGTAAAAGGGTTAAAAAAAATAAGAGGGTATTCTTTTGGGTATAATATGGCAATTTAAAGTCGATCGCAAGTATGAACATTAATACTCTCATATAGATGGAAATACATGGTCAACAAGATCCATTAGATGTTTGCTTTACATAATAAGAAAATATATATCAATTAACGAAAACAAGAAGAAAAAAGATCTATCATGTCGTCAAGATGTAGCCACGGATCCATGACCACTGACCTAATATGTTGGATCAAACGCTTACCATGGCAGACTCTAGAGGAGTTGGTAATGGTCTCTCATCATCGTTCTTCTTCTCTGTCTTTCTCATGCAGATCAGCAGACAAAAACAACCAATCTACTTTGTATGGAGTATTATTGTTAGTGTAAAATATCCCACATCAGAAAAATGTTAAGGGATTTAAGTAATATATAAAGGGTTATGGTCAATCCACTCATTGCCAATTGTTTTTTGAGTTGGAAACCCACAGTAAAGCCCGAATTTAATATGGTATCAGAGCAGGCCGATTATTGGGCGACCCCGTGGATGTTGTTCTCACATATGTCCATGCTTCAGATGGTCATGCCTGAGGGTGAAAGGGGGTGCTAGTGTAAAATATCCCACATCGGAAATATGTTAAGGGATTTAAGTAATATATAAAGGGTTAGGGCCAATCCACTCATTGCCAATTAGTTTTTGAGTTGGAAACCCACAGTAAAGCTTGAATTTAATAATTATCATCATCATCCTTCGACTTCAGTAACCCCTTGACCACGCTACTTAGTTCATTGTCACAAGGTGTAGTACTGTAGTATATATAGACTAGAGCGACAAGGGGTTTTACTTTTACTTTTCATATATATATATATATATGTGGAAAAGGAAAAAGGAAATTGTTTTCTCATATAAGAAAAAAAAGGACATTACGTATAGAAATGGTAAATATACATATATTCTTACGAAAAACAATTATTGAGACTACTGTATCTTATTATATAAAGTTTGGTTCTCAAAGTTAGTAACTCACCAGATCGTGACATGTGTCAATTATATTGATGAGATGTTGACACATGTCAAAAATTCTTATAATCAAAACATAAATAGATTGGAAAAACATAAATTGTTGTTGATAGATCCATAGGAGCTTAGAGACAGGCTACATCATGGTGTGTCAATGAAACTTTCATGAAATACATTGGAAAATTTAACATTAGTTGCTATCAAAAGATTTTGTGACGTTGGAAAAGAGTTTTTAGTTTCATTTGTTGTTGGAACAAGCCACTTTGAGATAGCTGAAAGACGTAAATATATTCTCTCCAGGCAGAGCCGAGGTTCTCTTTAGGGTGGAGGAGGTTGGACACAAGGTTATCTCCCTAATGTTGGAAAGTGGGGGAGGTTGGACGCAACGTTATCACTCCAAGGGAGGAAGGCGGAGAGAAGGTTCTCTTCATGGTAGAGGATGTTTGACGCAAGGTATCTATCCATAAGGGATGAGAGCAGAACCGAGGTTCCCTCCATAGTTAGTCATACACTATTGTGATGTAATTTATTTTTTATTCAAAATGTTTTTTGAGCCAACAATTTATAGTGATTAAAGAAACTATACAAAAGTGAAAGTAAAGAGACATATAATAGTTGGCTTAATTTGTTCATATAGATATTTTCTAGGTGGTGGTAAATAGTATATTTGTAACATACAATATACCTAAGTGTAAAAAAATACACTTTTAATAGTAACATATATAAAAGATTTGTATATGGATATAAATCATTGTATTACAGCAAAAATATATATATATATAAATAATGTACAATAAAATTTAATATATTTTACTAAATTTAATTTTATTTACAAAACTTTAAACCCGCATACCAGGCGGGTCCTTATCTAGTATATTAATGATAGTCCCTTCAAATTTTTGATGTGAGACTTAAATTGTATCTCAACTAGGGGTGGAGCCAGTAAAGTGGAAGGGGGTCAGCTGACCCCACTAATTTTGTTTTCTTATATATTTTTAGTTATAAATAACAAAATGACCCCCTTAAATTTTGTATTTTGACCCCATTTAATTTAAAACTTTCATCTTAACCCCTAAAAATTTAGCATTTTGACCTTATTAAAACAAAATTTTCACTTTGATCTTCCAAAAAATTTGCATTTTTACCCCATGAAAAATAAAATTTCACATTGACCCCTTAAACATACATTTTTATCTTATGAGAAAGAAAAAAAATTCTTCTTACCCCTCCAAACTTTTGGTCTGGCTCCGCCACTGATCCCAACAACTTAATCAAGTGGATATAATTGAAGTGCTTCATTTCAATGGTTTATTGTTATGCGTCACTAAAAATTCCTCGACGCCAAAAAAATCTTTAGACAGGTTTGGAACCCGTCCGGAACAATCAGGTGGATCCAACCCAAAAAAAAAAAAAAAATCCATACATAAGACAAGTTTGATATCGGATACGACAACAAGAACCACAAAGTCAAAGTCTTGAGGTTTTACTATTGGAATGCCCACATTGACTATGAATTATCTTTCACATTGAGTCTGGAGGAAGGTTTTTGATGTCACTACCGACTGGAAAATACATCGTTGGAGTGTGTCTTTGAAGGGAAATACTTACTTTATTGCTCATGGAAGACTGCAAGTAGAACATAAGGCATTTTTACGTTGTTTTGATTTTACAAGTGAGAGATTTGGACCACGTTTCCCTCTCATCTTGACAATTCGGTAATTAAATCTACTGTTCGAGAAGAGAAGCTTGCTGTGTTATAAAAGAGGTCTGATGAATGTGGCCAGCTTTCTCACCTTACCAAGAGGAGATCCAAACTGATATAGAGGGGTTCAATTCTTTTTCCTTAGTCTCCATTCCTCGTTTTTGTAATGGTCAGGCGGATAATTTAGCGAGATGTGTTTGCTATGTATCGGTTTAGTTACCTACGTAAACAACGTTCTTTCGCATTGGCTCGCTGTATTTTATTACCAAAAAAAAAATAGAAATCTAGTTTTTTTTAAGACATATCACCTATTGGGCAAAAGGAAACCGGGAGATCATCATCAATAAAGCATCTCGTGCAATGGTTGAGAATGCCTTATTTGTGTGTTCCTTAAGTATACAGATTTGGTAAATATGTAATCGATGACAGAGGTGTGGAGCCCTACAGGTTCAGCGGGGTGAGATTAATAGCTCGTAGAATGTATTATATATGTAATCATATACTTCTTCTCTACTATTATGTGATTTTTGAGCCTTTGAGGTTTGATGTTTTCTGTATACATTTAAATGTTCAGAGATTCTAGCCTCCTAGCCGGCTAGAGTGTTAGAGGTTTTATACTAGAGTAAGTGTTATAACTTAGAACTAGATAAGGACCTGTGCTAGAGCACGAATTAATTCATTTTATTAATATTATAATTTTAGAATAAAATATGATTCCGAAGTTCAAGATTAATGTTAGGACCTTAAAAAAAATTAAAATCAATCATATAAATTATATTTTATTCTAAAATTATAATATAAATAAAAGGAATTTCAATCCGTGCTCTAGCACATGTTCTAATCTAGCATTAAGGTTTAATTTTTAATTTCTGAATACGATCTCGAAGATCACGATTAATTAGCGTAATAATAATTTACTATTCAAAAATATTTGAGACGAGGTCATAGGTTTAAGGTTTTGGTACAATGTGATACTTCTGAGGAGTAAATAGGTCATCGAATCTTAACGTGATTATGACATATGTCATGTTTTGGATTGTTTATAAAGTTTCTATTTTTTATATTTGAATTATCTAAGACTTATATATACCATCGTAATTATAATTTTCAAAATTTTATTTTTATTATGTTATATTAACTTTTTCTCAATTTCTCAACTTTTATTAGGTTAGTCATAAAATCATTGTAATAGAGTAGATAATTTTCACCAGTTATTCATCCAAAATATCTTTGGAGTTAAAAAAAAATCATGGTTACATAAATTATTTCACAAAACATTTTTAGTAATATATAAATGCCAAACTGAAAGTAAAGCAACACAAAATTTGTTTAATTTGTTCATAAGATATTTTATAGGTGGTAATAAAGAGCATTCTTTAACAATAAAATAATTTTGGGTGTAAGAACATATTTTTAATGGTAAAACATAGAGTAAAATTGTACATGCTTACTAACTAGATGTTGCTTTGATGAACTCTTTGCATATAAAATATTTCGTGAATAAGTTGTGTAACGTTTTTAAAATTTGACAATACTAATATACGTAATGATGAGTATTTGGCAAAAAACTTTGGTGGATATAATTTAGCTTTTTATTATTGTAATATTTGTTATAATTATTTAAATTATATAAATATAAATAAGTGTATTAAGGTAAATAAAAATATGTTTTTTCTCTAACTAAAATTATTTATATATTTTAGTTCAAGAAATAAAAATTTCTTTTTATATTTTTAAAATTTTGTGTAAGATTTAGGATTTATTTTCTTCAACAATTTTTAAACCAGCATATTGTGCGGGCCCTTATCTAGTGACTTATAAAATAAATCTAGTATAACTAATTTACGAGCAGTTTATTCTTATTTAACACTAATAAATTTTTTTTAAATACTGATAAAGTTAATACTAAAAGGAATAGGGAAAACTAAATTTTGAGTTAAGTTTTTTTTGTATCATAAAGTATGATATAAGACTTCTGAACTCTGGAAAATTCATCATCAAGCCTTCGTCTTCAAGAACTGTGTAAAAACAAAGATGCAGCCAATAATGAAAAGAACCTCTTTTCTTATTAAGAATCACTTAAACAATCTTAGAAAGAGTGTTTAATCAGTTTTACACATAGCTAAATTAGCTTGTCACTGACCAATTCTTAATCTACCCAAAAACCCTAAGATCTCCCAAAGCTTTTTCTCTCTAGAATTTTATAAATCTTTCAAAACGGGCCAAACAACATGTTTGCCCTATCATCACAATATATAGGAACTACTAGGCCTGGGCCTTACGATTACCCGATCCGACTCCGATCCGGAAAACTCGGATACGGATATAAACCGAATCAGAGATAATAACCGAATGGTTATTACTTTCTCCATATACTTATACATTAATTCAATTATATATTTGCGATGCGTTCAATAACGAAATTGAGATTACATATAAATAAAGGTTAAATAAGCTGGAATCATTCTGTGGATCAAGATCTTAGTCATGATTCAGTTATCATTTCAGTTATTCTAATTTTTAAACCGGGCTAACCCAAATACAATTATCTTATACAATATAAACCATAAATCTCTAACTTTACGTTGTTGATAGCTTGATATCTTAACCATAAGTATTTATACACTAATTTAGCTTATTAAATTATTAATGGATAGATTTAAATAATTAGGGAAAACTAAATTTTGAGTTAAGTTAAACAATTGTCTTTCAAAGTTGAAGATATGTAAACATTTTCAAGACTCTCTTCTAAGAAAATCAGCTTTTCACTTCTTCGTCTGTGAGTTGTTAAGCCAATAATGAAAAGAACCTGCTTCATTCTTATTGAGGAATAATCACATTACAGACAAATCTTAGAAAGAGAAGATTTTAACGTTTTCAGTAAAACCACATTCAGCTATTAAATGCCACTGACCAATTCAGTTCAGTATCTACCCAAAACCCTACATCAAACTCCTCATCTGTTGACTATCCTATGATTAATGCTTAGACTAATCATCTTTCTAAAAAACTGTTCTGCCTTAGATGATGCTATCCATATATTGTTCCCAAAAAAATTACCCCAACTAAGGTTTTGATACGACTCTTCGTCTTACATATATCCTGATCACATCCATTTAGTAATATTCACTTGTTTAACATTCATCTACGCTTAGTTGATATCTAGAAAACGACAAACCTCTTGATCATGACATTACATCTCAGCTTGTTCAGTCAAACCGCAATGCTGAGCTCATTTTAGATAAATCACCGACAGCAACCTAATCTCTAGAGCATGCTTATAGGAACTACCCATAACCTACTTTCCTTAATCGGGATAAGTCTAAATCTTCTCCTTGATACGACAATATCTTGATCTTCAATTAACGAATCTCCAAGAGTAATGCCACGTCATTCATCCGTTGACTGTTGTAACTTGGCAAGGCGCGAACCAGAGTTCTACAATGCAGTCATGTAGCATCAGAAATCTTCATGCTTACATTCTCTCCTTTTTTATCTGAATGTGACATCTCAAGCAAGTGACAAACAACATGCTAGTTGATAGTTCAAGAAATCACCCAATTCAAGAATCTCACTTGAGCATGTTAGAGTTAGTGGTTAGCTTTATAAAAGATAAGAGAACAATAACATAAGCAGAGTCATTAGGATAGAGTGCAAGGACTGTAATCCAAAGATAAAAGAAACACCGAACAAAAACAACAAAGCACACTTCAAGGATCCTAATCGAAACATTAATGCATTCTCAGTGCACTCTCGGCTATCACTAACTCTCCCCCTCACTTGCTTCACCATCTCCATCAGATGTGACTGCATCATCATCACCATCACCATCGGACTCATCATCCTCACCATCGGATGCAGCATCATTATCATCCTCACCATCGGATGCAGCATCATCCTCACCATCACCATCGGCAGCATCATCCTCACCATCGGATGCAACAGCATCATCACCATCATTATCAGCTTCAGAGTCAACCGGATCATCATATTCTCCCATTGCTTGAGTGCACATTCATATAAAAACCACAATGAAGATAGACACCGCAGGAACAAGGAAAGACAACACTTACCTGCAAGGCGTGCCTTCATCTTGAGGAGGAGTTCAATGACATCAGACAAATCATCTGCAAGCTCCATGCGAGGTGTGATATTGAGTGGAGAATCCAACTGAGAGCAGTTGAGAGCAATTTTTAGGATCGAGAGCAAAGTGTTTAGGATCAACAGAGAACTTATCAGTGGGATACACAGGAACCTCGCGTTGAAAGCATAAGAGTTGATAGATCAGGTTAGGAAACGGAAGACGTGCGCTGCTGGGTCCGGTGTTACCACCAATCAAGCGGATGTGATCATAGACAAACTGACCAAAGTTGAAGGGTTGACCCGTGGCAATCATGTAAAGAAGCTTAGACCGCTCATGCTGCAGAGAGTTCTTGTTGGTGGTAGGAGACCAATTAAAGCAACTAATCTTCTGCAACATGATCATTGGCTTGTCAAACTGAGAGGTGGTCAGATATTTCCATCGTTTAACAGCCCCAGCAGACAACAGATCAGCAACCTCACTCATAGAGACATCGACACAAACAAGAGGCTTCTTGGGATCCACAACAGTGATATCAATATCAAACATGCGATTGATAAGTGAAGGTGAAAATTCAAACATCATACCACGAAGATACACTTGTGTGAACCCATTGGTGCGTATATCCAAATCAGCAAGGTTGGCATAGAACTCATACACCACTTGGATATTAAACGGTTCCACATCTCGCACAGTGCAAAGCAATCCAGCCTTGTCAATCAACTGTTGAGCCTCATACATGGAAGAAACACCCAAGGGAAGTATTTTTTGAGCAATAATCTTTCTCCCATCAAAATTCCGAAACGACGAACAGCTTGAGGCGAGGCAAACCGAAGATTGTGGGAGCGCTTCGTCGGCTTTGTCAAGATGGGGTGACGGCAGTCGCGATCAGCAACAAGCAAGCAATTGGAAGCACAAAGAGCTTGAAAGGAGAGAAAGGAAACACCAGCAAAGGGACATGCAGCAGCAATATCGAATGTAGGAGGACATGCAGCATCAACAGATTCAGCCGCGGAAGCTGTAGCGTCACTATCACCCAGATCCATGGGTTCAGACGGCGGCGGAACAACTGGAGGCGGGGAAGAAGAACCTGGAGCAGGCGAATCATCACGAAGGGGCAATTTTGGAACGGAGGTGCGACAACGAGAGGAGGAACGACGAGGAGCGGCGGCGCGAGACGGCAAAACACAGCAAAACAAGGACGAGGACGCCATTTGGGTGAATCGACAGCGGAAACAACAGTGTGGAACACGAGCGTCGGCGGCGGCGGCGAGAGAGAAACACAAGCGTTGGCGGCGAGAGAACAAAGTGGAGAGCAAAAAACAATGTGCTACAACGAGGGTTTGTAGAGAGGAATCGAGAGAGCTCGGCGCAATGATTCAAAAGAGACCAAGACTTAATGGGCTGAAAATAAACAATGAGCCCATCAGTAGTAACATGGCCGAATGGCCTTAAGAAACCCATCACTCTAACAACCACCTTACACAAAATTGAATCAAATTAAAAACATTACGAATTCTGCAACCACACAACCACACGGAATCAGTCAAAGTAAAACCATCAAAGAAATCACCTCAAGAACCCCGAGAACCAGCTATCATGACAATGAGGATCAAATTAGGAACAAATTGGAACAAAAAGAGACTATTTCCATCAAGACTTGACAAGATCACATTGTCGCAGTTGTTCAGCACACAACTACCTTAAAGCTCAACTTTAAGGATCTCTAAACAAGAAAATGAGGAGGACACCACTCTCCCAGATCAGTTATGGACTTTTAAACTCACCAATGGACATCACTTCTTTTGTACCGAACTTATCCCCCTTTTTGTAAAGTTTGGATACTTATCACACTGTGGACCAGATAAGCTCACCCGTTCATCATGAATAAGACACGAGAGGATCATTGGATAATCTGTGCACATGTAAGAAAAAGGAACAAATGAGGTAGATGAGCTCACCCGTTCATCATTATCAAGACACATGAGGATCATTGATCAATCTATGACACTGTTTTTTTTTTTTGTTGAAGCTTTCAAACAAGTCCAGGAGACAGAGGTGATAGGTCCATGAGTTACCAATGAGAACAGAGAGAGAGGGTCATCACCACATCCATCTACAAGACAACCTTGAAAACAACTCACAAAGCTAGGAGAAGGTGATACTGAACTCCTTTGTACAACGATCTCTTGAAGAGCATAATAGCTAGCATTCACCAATACTTAGAGAATTCTTTAAACTTGTAAAAGTAGCAACGTCAAGCGGTTTTGAAAATATATCAGCCAGCTGTTTCTCAGAGTCAACATGAAGCAATTCCATAAGTTTTCTTTCAACTAATTCACGTGTGAAGTGGGGCCGAATATCGATATGTTTTGTGCGAGTGTGCTGAACTGGGTTTTTTGCAATATTAATAGCACTGGTATTGTCATAATGAATTAAAAGGGTTTGTGTAGTGATACCATAGTCCGCCAGCATTTGTTTCATCCAAAGAAGTTGTGTGCAGCAGCTTCCCATTGCAATGTATTCAGACTCAGCCGTGGACATGGAAACACAATTCTGCTTCTTGCTATGCCAAGCGATGAGATTATTGTCTAAGAAAAAATAACCACCAGTTGTACTCCTGCGGTCGTTTATAGAACCTGCCCAATTTGCATCACAAAAACCGACTAGACTCGAGTTAGTATGTTTTGTATAGTACAATCCATGGTCCAGAGTACCTTTAACGAATTTGATAATTTGTTTGACGGCTGCCAGATGTGACACACGTGGACTTGATTGATAACGAGCACATATTCCCACACTATAGCACAAATCAAGTCTGCTTGCAGTAAGATAGAGCAAACTTCCTATCATCCCACGGTAGAGCCTCTCATCCACTTTCAGACCATCTTCATCTCTGGTGAGAATGCACGAAGTACTCATCGGAGTGGTTTTAGGCTTACTAGTTTGCATTTCAAACCTTTTCACAAGCTGTTTAGCATATGTACTTTGAGAGATAAAGATGCCATCATCTGATTGGGTGATTTGCAACCCCAGAAAATAACTCAGCTCACCACACATACTCATTTCAAACTCCTTTGTCATGGTCCTCACAAACATATCAACGAGTTCCTTTCTTGTGCTTCCAAAGACTATATCATCAACATAGATTTGAACAATAAGAAACCCAGAGGAAGTTTGATGTATGAAAAGTTTCTTATCAACACTCCCTCTTACAAAGCCCTTCTGCAGCAGGAAATGTGTTAACCTTTCATACCAAGCATGTGGAGCTTGCTTAAGACCATAGAGTACCTTCTTTAGTTTGTAGACATAATCAGGATGTTTGGGATCCTCAAACCCCTTTGGTTGTGACACATAGACCTCTTTTTGCAGCAACCCATTCAAAAATGCACTCTTGACATCCATTTGATAGAGCCGAATGTTGAATAAACATGCTATACCGAGTAACAATCGAATGGATTCTAGTCGTGCCACTGGTGCAAATGTCTCATCAAAGTCGACACCTTCCACTTGTGAGTATCCCTGAGCCACCAGTCTAGCCTTGTTACGCACAGTGTTTCCCTCATTGTCAATTTTATTCTTAAGGATCCATTTTGTGCCAACTACATTAACATGAGCAGGCTTTAGAACAAGATCCCACACATCAAGTCTTGTGAACTGCTCTAATTCTTCATGACAGGCATTGTAACAGAACTCATCATTAAGAGCTGCCTGAATATTCTTTGGTTCTAACTGAGACATAAAACAGAAGTGTTGAATCAGTTCGACCTGTGCTACAAAGCAGGATTGTTGTAGCATTTTCGGAAAATTCAACTTGACATTTCGAGTTGTCCGCTCATCCATGTTTCCAATGATATCTGCTGCTGAGTGATTTTTATGCACTTGAGGCTGATTTAACACATCCAAAAATTTTTATGATTTCTCCGTCTCAATTTTTTCACACGATCCCGACTCCTCTGTTTTCTTTTGAGTTTGTGGTTCTGCAGCAGGTAACTGTTGAACCTCTTGGTCATCATCTTCAAGTTGAACCAACATAGGTCTACTCCTGCCATCAAATACAACATTGACTGAATCAACAACCATCCTTGTTCTCTTGTTAAAAACTCTGTAAGCAGTATTGTTAGTTGCATAGCCCAAAAACAGTCCTTCATCACTTCTAGAATCAAATTTACCAAGATGATCTTTATCATTTAGTATGTAGCACACACATCCAAAAATATGAAAATAGGCTAAACTAGGTGATTTGCCTTTCCAAATTTCATATGGAGTGGTCTTGGTTCCAGGTTTAACATAGACTCTATTGATGACATAACATGCCGTGCTTACAGCCTCTGCCCAGAACTTTTGAGGAACATTGTTACCATGGAGCATAGCTCGAGCCATTTCTTGTAGAGTTCAATTTTTATGTTCTACAACCCCATTTTGTTGTGGTGTTCTAGGTGCTGCATACTGATGACGAATATCTTGTCTGTGACAGAATTTCTCAAATTCCTCATTTTGAAATTCACCTCCATGATCGCTTTTGATCTGAATAATACTTCCTTTCTCAGTTTGAAGCTGTAATGCAAGGATCTTGAAACTCTCAACTGCTTCTGATTTTTCCCTTAAGAAGCGAACACATGTATACCTTGAGAAATCATCTACCAAAACAAAAATGTACTTCTTCCCATTTATGCTTTCTATCTGAACATGACCCATGAGATCCATATGAATTAACTCAAGTACCTTCTGTGAAGCAGAGCCGGACCAACAAAATCCGGGGCCCCAAACGGATTAAAATTTTTTTGTTGTTAAAGAACTAAAAAAATAAGTTGCATCACAATTTTTCAAAAATTTATAGAATAAAGTCATAATACTTTCAGAATTTCTTTGAAAAGAACTGTTTAAATAATTAATACAAATGTCTTTAGAATTTTTTTTTTCTCTCATCTTCTTATTCTCTTAAATTTTGTTTTTTTTTTTTCTTATTTTCTTCTTTGAAGTCCAAAAAAAAAAACTAAAATTTGAACTAAAATTTTTTTTTGCGGGGCCCATCTAAAGGTGGGGCCCCATTGCAATGTTTCAAAAAAATGCCCTCAAGTCCGGCACTGCTGTGAAGCAATGTCTGGAATTCTTTTGTGATTCACCTTGATTTGTTTCCCTTTATTACATGCTTCACACAGAGAGTCAAGTTTGTCACCGAGTTTTGGTACTCCTCAAACCAAACCTCCATTGACTATTTTGACAAGACTTTGCACATTCATATGTCCCAATCTCTTTTGCCAAAGCTCAACTTCAGACACAGTTGCAGCTAAACATATTGAAGAAGGTTTCCACATGTAACAATTATTGCCAGATCTAACCCCAAACAAAACGGTATTGTTGTTCTCATCTACTGCTTGACAATCAACTTTAGTGAAGATCACTCTCAACCCTTCATCACACAGTTGGCTAATACTGATCAGGTTAACTTTTAGTCCTTCAACATAATACACATTGATTAATGACGGCTGACCAACATCTTCAAGTTGTCCTTTACCTCTAATTGACCCTTTTCCACCATCACCAAAAGTTACCTTTCCTCCTGGTATTTCCTCATAGGCTGTCAAGATATTTGGATTTCCAGTCATGTGTCGTGAACATCCACTGTCAAAGTACCAAGGATTACCACTTTCACTGCTTGTAGAAGTAAAGGCTACTTGTGCTCTAAATGGTTTTTCTTCACTAATTATAATAGAGAGATTACAGCAAAGATTGATCTCCTCAGATTCTCGAATGACCTGATCATACTTTCGTTCATTGTTCTCTGTCACCTTTCTGTACAGATCCTTTTTAGCTACCCAGACTTGAGAAAAGTGAAATGGATCGATAAAGCATTTTCTAGCCATCCAAAGCTCCTTGATTTTATTCTTGAACTTGTAACAGAATCTACGAACATGACCTGCATTGCCACAGTGAAAACAGATGAAATCAATCCTTCTTTGCTTGGAATCAGTCCAGTTTGGTCGAGGATTTGCAGACTTGACTCGAGGTTCTCTGGTTTTTGCAAGTACTACAACTCTCCTCTGTAGTTCAACATTGTTTAGAACAGTTGCTTCCACAGCATGAGTTACATTGCTTTTTACAAAGTTCATAGACTTATCCCTTGATAGAAGTTCAACATCTTGTTGTTTGCTATACCTCAGTCCTCGATGTTGAGATCCAACAATTCCCATTGACAAAATCTCATCTAGCTTGTTTCCACCATTGTTCAACATTCTGATTTTTTTATGATGCTCGTTCAGCTCTCTTTCAAGTCTCGTTGATTTTTCTTTTTTTAAACCATAGAGTTCTTGAAGATTTCTCAGTTTTCTCTCAACTAAATCCTTTTCAGCAGGAAGAGGTTCCTTACAGATTGAAACGTCAGACTTGCATTCTCCTTCCAACATATTGACCTTGGCTTCCAACTGCAATTTTTCCTTGACAAGTAGCAATTTTTCATTGCACAGCTGAACCCAATTGTCGTAAAGTGCACAATAGATCTCTTTTGTAATTGATTCTTCCTCATCATCATCTGAGCTCTCAGCAGGTACATCATCACTCTTAACACTAAAGGCAAATAAATTCAACATCCCTTCTTCTTCATCGCTATCAGATTCTAAATCGCTGAAGCTAATAAACGACTTATTCTTAGCTTTTTGTAAATTTGGACATTCTGTCTTCACATGTCCAAAACCTTTACATTCAAAACACTTCATCTCCTTCCTTTTTGTCAGAGGACATTCAGGTTTGTAGTGACCAAAACCACTACACTCATGACATTGAACTTCTTTTCTGTGATCAGCCTTCTCTTTTTCTGTTCTATTGAAACGATTTCCAAATCTTTCACCGTCGTTCCTGTTCCAGCGAGAAGTCTCTCTTCCTTGACCTTTCTCAACTCTCTTCAGAGCTTTCCCAAAGTTTCTAGCCATCAAAGACATGTTATCTTTGATTTCTTTCAATTGGTCATTTGTATCATCTGCCTTGAATGCAATTCCTTTTCCATGAATTCTCTGTTCTTCAGCAACCTCCATCTCTTCTGATTTCAACATACCAACCAGATCTTCAAATTTCAAGGTATCAGTGTTTCCAGAGACTCTCATGACAGCTTTGTGTGCTGTGTACTTAGATGGCAGGCATCTAATTAGTTTCTTAACCAACTTAGTGTTCTTATAGACTTTAGCCAGATTTTTAGCTTCATTGGCGATTGAACTCATTTTAGCACTGAACTGAGAGATTGTCTCCTCTGGATCCATCCTTAAAACTTCAAACTGAGAAGCAAGCTGATCCAATCTTGTTCTTTTAACATTTGAATTTCCTTCATGAGACTTTTGCAGAATGTCCCATGCTTCTTTAGCAGACTCACACCCCTGAAGAAGCTTAAACTCATCATCATCAACAGCCCCAAATATTGCATTAAGTGCCCTTGCATTGTATTTGGACAAGCTCATTTCTTCCACATTCCAACGTGCCTTCGGTTTAATGATCTTGTCACCAGCTTCAGTCTTCTCATAGGGAGGTTCCCATCCTTCTTCAACAGCCGTCCAAGCATCTTCACCCAGATTCCGGATCAGCTGAACCATACGTACTTTCCATTGACCATAGCCTCTATCATCCAGCATGACAGGCTTTTGTTGTATCACCAGTTCATTAGCAGACTCCATCTTTTTCTCAGGATCTCAACCTGTGTTGAGTATAAAGCTCTCGTCGGTTGGAGGCTCTGATACCAAAAGTAAAAACAAAGATGCAGCCAATAATGAAAAGAACCTCTTTTCTTATTAAGAATCACTTAAACAATCTTACAAAGAGTGTTTAATCAGTTTTACACACAGCTAAATTAGTTTGTCACTGACCAATTCTTAATCTACCCAAAAACCCTAAGATCTCCCAAAGCTTTTTCTCTCTAGAATCTTATAAATCTTTCAAAACGGTCAAACAACATGTTTGTCCTATCATCACAATATATAGGAACTACCCATAACCTACTTTCCTTAATCAGGATAAGTATAAATCTTCTCCTTGATACGATAATATCTTGATCTTCAATTAAAGAATCTCCAAGAGTAATGCCACATCATTCATCCGTTGTAACTTGGCAAGGCGCGAACAAGAGTTCTACAATGCATGCAGTCATGTAGCATCAGAAATCTTCATGCTTACAAACTGTTTTTGTGATTTTGTGTTTACTCTCTGTGCTGGCTTCCTGGCTCCATGCTTTACTAGATCAACAAGCGACGGAGTTCACCTAGATGCGACTCTCACAACTTTTTAACAACGACAAAAACTTCCGTTCTTACATTGACCTTTCAGTGTTAGACTCGTTTCTACACTTCAGTTATGGATAGCTTGGGGGATAAATCCAACAAGCAAAGGCATGTTAGGTGCTCGGTCACGGGCTACTCAAGAGCATCAGAATTATAATCAAACCTGCAGAATTTTTCACGTGGGCCAACCTTTGCTGGACCAGATTGGTGAAAGCTAGACTGGAAGCTCTTGCTGAGCAAGTATAGTGTCTTTAATGTTCCTTTTAATCTGACTGAAGGCGTTTAGAAACCATGGATGAGACATTGTTGCAGATAGAAGTATGAGTAAATATCAAATAAGGTTTTTGCAATCTTTTAAATTTGCAGAGACCATAATGGCTGACGTTGATGAAATCTTTTCAATTTGCAATATTCAAGAAAGTAACAGAAATGTCAACATATGAAACCAACTCATGTAAATCAGTTGTGCAAAGATTTAAAGACAGATGTATGGATAATAATTAGTAAGTTGCGAGCAGATCAGTTAAATGAAAACTAGGTGCTCAATTAGATTTTCACAGATTTAAAAGTTCAGCTAAAGTGAAATAAAAACACAGAAAAACTCATCAGATAGTAATCAAACCAAAGTGGCTATAGCTGAAGTACTTTTTAGCATACAAAAAAACCAACAGTACGTTAAAGAGTGAATAGACTGAATCTACAAAGGCGTTTGTTCTTGCTAACTCAGTAGTCAGGCATATCAAGATTCAAACAAGGAAACAAATAATGTGTAGTAATGGAATAGTACAAGTGACTCTTAATACATCTATTTACGTAATAAAGAACAACGTAAAGCCGACTCTCAAACAAAAATGTACCTTTGAAGAGATACTTGGGAGATCTTGGACAATGTTTCTATGAAATAATCTGCAAGCACGAGGACATACCGAATGATATTTTTTTGTTCTCTATTTCTAATTAATTGGGAAAAAAAAATGTCCAATGAGACGGAGGAAGAAATCAACCATAATATCAAAGAGATGGTGCTTCCTTGCTCCTGGCATCTATTCTACTACCTTCCTGAAACTAATCTTCTGATGGTTCTCACAATACTAGAAAGATCGCAGCAGAGCATGAGTAAACTCCAACAATTTATGTACTTTCTGCGTCTAATATTCATAGGCTTCGAGTCACACACATATCTACGACTACGAGGAGCAGGGACATGGACATCACTCTCATCTTCAGAGGAATCGCTAGATTCAATCTCATTGATCTCATGAGTGACACTATGAAGACGATATCCAACCACTTGGTTATTTAATCTTGATTTATTGCTCCCTTCAGTGCTTTGCTTGGTCCAAATCTGAGCACTACATTCAATAACGTCAAAGTCATGGAATATGCTGCTAAATTCGAACACTATCTCTCTGCAGAATCCAGGATACTTAATATGATCTTCAAGGAAGTCAGAGTAAAATATAAACAGGTGTTCCGTTCGAAATCCAGGAAAAGTGTAAACGTAGACCTCATGAATGGGGAGAAATACGTCCCCTTTGCCTGTGGTACGACACAATAGTTTGGAATGCTACCTTCTTTTATCTGATGGTTGGGTGAAACAACGAGGCAAACCTTAAATTTTGAGAAAGCAGAAAGAAGATTGATAACATCAGGGAGAATGGTCAAAGAACTTCCTTTACCTCGGTAATGGAACGCTGCAGGTACTTCACTCCCAGGTAAGAGAGCCGACCCATGAAGAGATGATTGTTGGATATTTTCTTTTTTCGATTGTTGACCCAATTTGAAGCAGTTGTCGAAACTGAGCAGCGCATTTGGAGTGTTCAAAGAGCAAAATACGGACTCCAGTGATTCACAATCCTCTGCACGTAGGAATGTGTGTGAACCAGGGAGCTTTGGCATTGATTCAAGTGATCTACAGCTTTGACGAATAAGGTGTTGTAACCCATGAAGAGCTTTGATGGAATCTGGAATCCTTGCAATGTCAGTATATTTCAGGGCTAGTTCGGTTACACTCGTGTGGTGATGTATAATTTCCTTGAGCATTCCACTTTTCTTAGTAGAAGAAGACCTTAGACCAGACCACAGCGTAACTGATGCAGGTACATCTTCTAACTCTGTGTTTGATACATCTACTTTTTTTATGTGCGTTGAGATAACTAGAATGATTCTGAATTTTGAGAATCCTCTCATGAAGACGTATTCAAGGGATGCCAAGCTCAAGTGAGCTGGAATGACTTCTTGGTTACAGGTACTCAACCAGAACTTCTGTAGTTTATGAAGTTGCGAACATGAGGATGGAATCTCTACCAAACTCACGCAAATACCCAGTTTCAATGTCTCAAGATTTATAGCTTTTGAAAGATCTGGGAGAACCTTCAGGTGATAGGACGCTGAAAAATCCAGCTTCTTGAGACTTGTAAGAGGCTAATATATAGAACAACAAAGCAGACAAGACAATATCATATAACATGCAGAGAAAAATACTTGGTCATAGATTCAATGTAGAGAAATAAAGAAACCAACCTGAATGCCATCCTAGAGCTTCTCGACCTGGCTATACTTCATATCCAGTTCAACAAGATATTCTGGATGAAATGTTGGAGGAAGACACTTGCTTGGGTATGCCTCCCAGTGTAGTAACCTTAAGCGATGGGGAAACTCCATCTCCACTGGTATATGCATTCTATCACTCCCATCATATCTTCTTTTGTAAACTTTGAGGAAACGAAGATTAGGCATTCTTTTAAGCGCTCTCTTTCTTATAAACACTTCTTTGGTATCTGACGTATCAAACGATATGCCAGACACAACTCCTGTACCCTAAACAAAATTCCAAATAAGAGGATTTATTTCTCTTTGCCTAGTAACTTTATCAATGTGTTATATCTAACGAATATAACATGCACATAAAAAGAAAGAAAAATAAAACTTACTGTATCATTTTCAAGGACATGACAAATCTCATGAGCATCAATTAAGATTTGTCTTTCCCAAGGCTTTTGTCTCTGAATGGCTTTACGACCCACTTGTTGTAGTAGTCTGTGCATCACTATTTCCCCATTTCCAGTGGTACTTATTAAGGATCTATTGACTAGGATCTTCAAACCGGTTTTTACATCCACATTACTGTCAGCGAACATGTCTTTCACCAACTCACTATCGTTATAGTTGAAGAAGACTACAATATGGAGAAATAATATTTGCTCATTCTCATCTAAGCTATCATATCCGATTCTAAGTACTCTCTCGATATCTCGATCAAGGCTAATTTCTAGCCTATGTAGTATAACTTCCCACTCATCTTCATCCTTTCCGCGTAAAGATGAACCCATGACACGGAGACCTAACGGAAGGTTGCTGCAGAGCTCTGTTACTCTTTTGGCAAGCTTTTCAAAACCATCAGATGGAGTGCTCTGTCTAAAAGTATATCTACTAAATATATTAAGAGCTTCTTCTCTAAATGGAAAACCCACATGGTATGTAATATCGATACCATGCTGCACCAAAATTTCTTGATCTTCCGTGGTTACAACAACCCTGCTTCCAGGACCAAATAGTTAAAATCAACTCAATTTTTATATGGATTTAACCCTTATTAGCACAAATTTAATGATATTTTTTATGTACTTCAAAAATGTATATATAGATATTTGGGTTGTATAAAATAATGTTGTAATAATTGGCTGTTTTAAAAACTAAACTTACGGAAAAATATGAAGACAAATCCGTGCGTAGCACGGAGCAACTCCTAGTAATTAAAGGACGTTAAGATCATGTGGTTCATTTACTCTCGCAAACAAAATGGATTTGTGTGTCATTTTACTACTACAAAACTTAAATAGTTAGGTTTTGTCATACATAATTTAAAATTTGTGTGTGTTTAAAGCTGTCAAATGTGACGTAATACTAAAATGGATTAGTAGTGAACGTCTTTTTAAATTAATAAACAAAATATATAACTAAACTACTTGCTTGAATTGAAGGTCAAAAACTCAAAATGAATTTTTAGGTAAAAAAATATTTATAATAAATAAATAAAATATGAGAAACAAATTATTTATTAGTTTACCAAAAAGGTGAACCATTTAACAGAATAATGAACAGTTTGGACTGTTCAGTCCATTGAATTCGGAGAAACCAAAAACTGTATTTCTGTCTCTAAGCTCATTCTACTCTATCATAAACTTTGCTAATATTATAAAGTCTTTGGTTTCAAACACGTTTATGGAGTTTTAAAGAATGCATGACCTCATGAACAATTATTAATCTTGTTGGAATGAAGGCATCTTAAGAATCAGATACGATGCTATTTAGATGACCTTTTACCCGATTTATCAAACATTTGGATATATTTTTGTGCAAGAGGTGGCAAACACATATTGATCGATAATTGGAAAGTGTTACTCTCGGAATCAAAATGTGTGTATGGTTAATTTCAGGTCGCCTATAAGACATTTGGAAGAAAAACTTTAACGTCTTGAATGAGTGAATCACATCTTCTCCAACAATGTCCCAATATTATCTATAGATTCTTGCAGTTAGTCAGTCCTGTCCAGGAGTTTTATCAATTTCTATCGAGTAAACTGCTTCATAAATTTCCACCCAAGTGAAATCTCTCGTTAAGTCCTCATTTACTTATGAAGAAACTAACGGTATAAAATCTGCAAAGTCAGTAGTAGTTTAGACTGGATATGACGAGTAAAGGTGTAGTAGACTTCCGTAAAATAGCGTTCAGCATGCATGAGTACCAACTTCATGCGTCACCACAGAAAATTGTTCCATTACCATCTTTGATGGAGGTAATACAATTATGTGCAAATATATTCGTCGCACTAGTTTGGAAAAATTATGTTCCTATCTCCTTCTTTTAACTCTTGGTTTCGACTATTTAGTTTCCAATAAATTACCTGTTCATCCCAATAAAAAAATCCTACAATGCAGCCATGTTTCCTCTTATATCCCCCAATATTTCAAATGGGTTAGAAACCTTTTTTGTTTATTGAACACAATTGCAAATTATTTTTAGAACTAATGTTATTCATAAAAAAGTTGAAATACCATGGACCATAACTAAGATGTTATGAACACAAAATTTAGATTACAAACTTGAATATATATATATATATATATATATTTCTATATTTAAAATTGAAACTTTAATCTTTTACCTTAAACATAAATTAATTAGGATTGCAATTACAAATTTTGTTTGTGTCTCGTGCTATACTATCTTTGACTAAGTAATTAACTACAACTAGGATATATATCGTGCTTAAAGCACGGGTCAACATTTTAAAAAAAATATAATATAATAATAAAAATGTTATATATTTTAAAAAATATTATTTTGTTTGAATATATTTTTAAGTGTTCTATAAATCTATATATGTCTTTTTTAATACTAACTATTTTAGAATATTACAGTATTTTTTTTTATGTATATTACAGTTTTATATTGTTTGTTTGTTGTATTTACATCAATATTTTATGAAATATGAAGTAGTAATTTTAATATTATAATTGTGAGCAAATAAAATTTATTAATTTATCAACTATATAAATTTAGTTTACCAACCCGCTAATATGGAAATTAAAAAAACATTTTCCCATAGATTCAGTAATATATATTTTACATTAAAAAAAGTAATATATCTTCGTTTTTAAAATTCAAATTACAACATATGCAGAAAGTTTTTTGCATATTTATTAATCATAAGTATTATATGAAAATTCCAAACAATTTGTAATTAAAATAAAAGAAAGATGATAGGAGAATCATAATTTGAAATCTTAATAAAATCTTGAAATCTAGTTATTAAAAATAATTTTATTGTCTACTTGGATATAGTTTTTGAAATTCTGATTGGTTGATATTTTAAAAAATATATATATTTAGTAATTTTCGTTCATAATTTATTAGAGAGAGAAAATATATTTTTTACACTAATAATTATCTGTATTTTTAAAAAATCTTAGCTGTTAATTTTTATTTTTTACATTTTTTCAAGTACAAATTAGTTTTGATTAGAATTTTTTTTTTTTTTACTTTTCTAGATTTTTTTTTTGATTTGTCATTTAATTAATGAATCTTAATTAAACTTTTCTAATGGCAATTGAATGTAATTTCTTACACATTTTAATGTTAGTTTCATATTTGTACTTCTCAATCAATATAGTAGGATAACAAAAGTTAACTATAAAGTGTAAGAATACATAGAGAATCGAGAATTCGAGAACCGAGAATCGAGAATGAGCTAGCTCAAGTCTCATCCTTATTTAGGCATGTCAATTAGGGTCAAATTATGTGGTTTGGTTCGAACTGACTCTGAAAAACATCAAGTTCGGACTTACATATAGATGTCTGAAAAAAAAAATTGGACTTTTCGAGCTCAGACCGTTCCGACTATAGAATTTTATGGGCTTAACCCGATTAGGTTCAGGTCGACCTAAAAACTCTTAAACAAATATATTTATACCTTTTTGTTAATATTTTTGTTTTATTCCACTATTTAATTAATAATTTATTATAAATAAAGTTTAAAAGTCTAATCCTAAGTTTCATATTTACTTAATTCTAGTTTATCTTTGCATATTTCCAGCCGACTAGATACTTTTTTTTGTATTTTTCTTTTTACTCTGGTAAAAAAAATTAAACCCACAAAGATTAGGAATTAGATATATTGGATATAATATTAAAATATGGAAATTTTGTTGGGAAAGTAAAAAAAAACGATTCACAACTACAGTTGGAATTGTATATCTCTCTATAAATAGACAACCGAACTAAAAAAAATCACAAATCTCATTCTTCCAAAGCACGACTCTCTCTGACTTTTGGGAAAATTAACCTTCGTGTGTCTCCAATTAACAACGCTATCATGTCTTTGTCTTCAAGAACCATATTTGTGGTTTTGTGTTTTCTGTTCGTCCTCGCTCCATACTTCACCAGAGCAACAACCGATGGAGTTCAGGGTAGATGTGACTCTCACATCTTTAAGAACGGAAAACGCTTCCAATCTTGCATTGACCTTCCTGTGTTAGACTCGTTTTTACACTTCAGTTACGTTCGAGAAACCGGAGTGCTTGAAGTTGCATATCGTCACACCAACATCGAGGGTTCCAGTTGGATTGCTTGGGGGATAAACCCTACGAGAAAAGGCATGTTAGGTGCTCAAACTCTCTTGGCTTACCGTAACTCCACGTCTGGTTTTATGCGTGCTAATACTTCCTCAATCAAGGACTATTCAACTATGCTTCAAGAAGGTCCTCTCAGCTTCCGCGTAACACAACTAGCCGCTGAATTTCTCAATGGAGAGATGACTATATTCGCCACTATGGTGTTGCCTCCTAACACAACCGTCGTTAACCATCTATGGCAAGACGGTCCGCTGAAGGAAGGTGATAGACTTGGGATGCACGCCATGAGTGGAAATCATCTCAAATCCATGGCTATTTTGGATTTGCTGTCCGGACGAGTCACAGCCACAAAAACAGTGAATGGAAACATGATTCTTGTCAAAAGAATCCATGGACTGGTGAACGCGGTCTGTTGGGGGATTTTTATGCCCATTGGAGCCATGGCTGCAAGGTATATGAGGACCTACAAAGGACTCGATCCCATGTGGTTTTACGTTCACATATTTTTCCAAACTACCGGTTATGTCGTCGGTTTATTGGGAGGATTAGGAACTGCAATCTATATGGCCAAGCACACTGGAATGAGATCTACGCCACATACAGTGATAGGGATACTTCTGTTTGCTCTAGGATTTCTTCAGATACTTGCGCTCAAAGCAAGACCGGACAAGGATCATAAATATAGGAAATACTGGAATTGGTATCATCACACTATGGGTTATATAGTGATTATTTTAAGCATGTACAACATCTACAAGGGATTAGCCATCTTGCAACCTGGAAGCTCATGGAAGATTGCCTACAGTACCATCATTGGTGTCATTGGATTGTTTGCGGTCGTGATGGAGATTCTGCAATTTAAAACTAGATGGGGTGATTTGTGGTGCAAGAAATCCGAAGACCTAGAAGCTGATCAAAGTGCTTCAATTGATGTCTAGTCATGTAGGTTGTCCTAGTTATAAGCATTAGTGTACTTTGTCCTTACATTGCTAAAACTAGCTAGTTTGTCATTCTTTATTTTTACGTGTACGAACTATCAAACAGTAGTTTTTTAACTGAATAATCCAATTAGAATTGTTCGATAACCGGATGATTTTACATTGCTAAGAAAAATTTTGTCATTGTCTTCGAATTACGTCTGAATAAAAAGTTTTCAACATAATTTATAGTAAAGAAAATCATAGTATCTTCCATAGACCAAACTGAGCTAGCATATAAAAATGGTTTTATGCCAAGCCCAATAAAACTAGTTTAACGACTTTGGTCGAAGAGAAAAAAAAGATTAAAGACTTGAGAATTACGTACGTACGTACGTAGATCAGTTTTACGTCGGAGGCATTACCAAGAATTTTTATTTTTTTAATTCTGAGAGACTTTGTTAGAAATCATGTGTAGGAGAGACACTAATCAGAATTCAGAAGAATAGGTCTTGATTTTGTAGTTTTTAAAAGAAAGACACCAGGTTGTGTTTATAGTTTTGTTTGTTTGTGATATTCGCAGTGTATTATGGCTAGCTAGTTTTCATTCTTTTTTTTTGTTTTTATGGGAATGTGAATATTCATATAAAAGAAAGGTTTGAGGTTAGCTTGTTGTCTCTTGTGTTGTAGTTTGATTTCTTTCTCCTATGTAAGTTAGTTGGTTGTATCATGCATGCTCCCCCTAAAAGTGAATACCAAAACCTTGGAACTAAATTTAATGGAGTGTTTGTAGACAAAAAAAAAAAAAGGTTTGAGGTTATACAAAAAAGCTTCACCTAATAGATTGTAATTAACCAGCCAAAAAAAAAGGATTAAAAACAAGGGAAAAGATGTTGAATGTCAGTCATAAAACTGAACTAGGTACGTACGTACGTAATTCTCAAGTCTAATATTTTTTTGAAGTTGTAATTAGTAATGCTTTGGTAAAATAGTTCTCTGGATAAGGTTAACAAATATCTTTAGCTATAATATTTTTCCCTTCTTTCTAATTCTTTTTTTTTTGGCAAGGTTAACTAATATCTTCTGTTAACTAATTTCCACAAATATAATTCTACCAAAATTCATATTCGGAAACCGTTTTGTTTTCGGGGATTAAGCTTTCTAACTTAGGGATTTTGCCACGCGATATTTAGACTAAATAGAACTCAAGAAAGAAAATGTTAGGAGTACAAATTCCGATACAAGAGACCTAAGTAAAATAGTAAAATAGTAAAAAAGTAATTGGGTCGGCTCAAAACATGCAAACACAAACTACTACTGAAAAAGCTCAGTACTTAACTGGTGCAAGAACATCGAGCTGAACTCCAAGCTTCTCTTCGGCAACCTTCTCAGCCTTGACTCTAAGTTTGTTAAGTTGCTTCTTTCGCTCGTAAACAGCTTGAGATCTCTCCTTCCTCTTTGTCTCCAGCTCCTGTTTATCAGATATCAAACACCATTAATTACACACAAAACCTCAAAGCCTGAAAGAGACTAGACAATCCTTCTTTCTACTTGAACAAAACTAGACACATTCTAGTAGCTAAAATATCTTTCTTTCCATCATTACAAAACCTCAAATCAACCAGTACAAGCGATCAAAGTGGTCAAGGAGCAATCGAGACAACAAGGCTAAAGAACTTCTATCTACCAACAAAACTAAACGCATTTTTCTTTCTTTCTCTCTTATTACGAAAGCTCACACCAACTAGAACAAGCGATTAAAGTGAGTGGTTCAAGAGCAATGGAGACTTCTAGTAGTTAAATATCTTGCTTCTCATCATTACGAATGCTCAAATAAAGTAGTGGCAATGGAGACAAGAAGACAACAACAGAGCAACACATACCTTGATGGTGTCGTAATGGTTCCACCCAACTTCAGAAGAAAGACGACCCAAAAGACAGTACTTGTGACCAGCTTGAAGCCTCAATACCCTGAAGACAAAAACAGAACAATGATTATAAATGAGACAAGTAATTTAACTTTAAGAAACTGAAAGAGGAAAACAAAAAGGGAAAGGTAAAAGGAACAAACTTGAGAGCATCAGGGATGACCATCCTCTTGACCTTGTCATATGGAGTAGGAACACCTTCAAATACCTTCAAACGTGCAAGTGCAGCAGCTCCACGCTTAGTTTTGTGTGGAATCATACTACAAAATCACATAACACACAACACCTATAAATCATCACTTCAAATGTACTGATATAGAATTACAAAAAGAAAAATCATTTGATTCCAAAGAGGTACCGAATCAACACCAGAAAATTTAAATTAAGAGGCAAAAAGAGAGTGAGTGAGATTAACGAACCCGCGAACTGTACGCCAGAAGATTTTGGAAGGAGCACGGAAGTGAATAGGACCATGGGAAGGTTTAGTGTTCATACGTTTGCGAAGAAACCTCATGTACTTCATTTTCTGGCGAACGAGTCCACCGGAGAGGCAAATCTCTTCGCACCGGACAATGACCACCTTCTGGCCATTCAGAAGCTCTTTTGCGGTGATCGACGCCAAACGGCCGAGCATGTGGTGGCGCGCGTCGACGACAACGCGCTTCGCACATATCCCTGATCCTGACACCATTTTCGCCTGTGTTGTTGAGCTTGAGCGGCTGGGTGAATACACTCAGGAAATTATTATATTCCAAGAGAGCTTTTTTTCTAACTAGGGTTCTTGGGGGTACTTTCGTCATTTTGTTAAGTTGTTCATTTTTTATAATGGGCCTTATCAAATAGATGCTGTTTAGCCCAGTGTATAAAAGGCCCATATTCATTATTGATCGTTTAGGGAAATTTTTGTTTAAAAAATTTAAGTTATATGTTACCACAAATGGTTGGTTGGTCATCTGATTTTTTATTTTTAGCTTCAGAGAATAGATAGGCAATAATTGCTTATAATTTCTTTTTCTTTTTTTCTTCTTGTTCATAAATTTTTTTACATGTAGTTACAAGTGAATATATGATGAAGTTCCATTACAAGAATCTCAAGCGGAGGCAAGGATGTCGAGAGCAACTTCCTTGAGAGAAGGCATGGATTCTTGCTGATGAACACATATGTATTTGTTCCTTGTTCTCCTCAGTACTTGCCATGGACCTGGATAACATCTAATCGATTCAAAACACAAAACGGTTCAGCTAAAAGATCAAGAAACATGAGAAGATTTATTTGCAGGGTTTTCTTTTAGCAGACACCTGAAAAGAACACCTCCTTTCTGTCCCTTGAAGTTGTGGATGTAGTACACTGTCTCCATCTTTGGAAGAAGTGTTTGCGTAAGTGCAGCCAGTTTCGGATAAAAGAACTTTGGATAGTCTTTTGTTTTGTCATTTTTTCTTAAGGCAAACAAGAGTCTATCTCTTGATTCAAAGTTGTGAAGAAAATGGAAAAAAGGGTCTCTCTACTTTGTTTCATTGATGAGAGGCGAAAAAAGGATACAGCCTGATCGTATGCGGTCGAGTTCTCCATTGAAGATGATTAGTTTGCGGTCAGTGTTCACTACAGCTTCCTTGTAGAGCTCTTCCACTACAAGCATCTCTGATTGGCAAACAAAGGAATGAGTCAGAATGTGGATATTGTATGAATGATGGTAAGGGGTTTTCAGGGAGTTACCGTTGACATTAAAATATGGGTATCCAACAAGGAACAGTTGGTCTTCTGACTTCACTCGATCCACCATTTTTACTCTCTCAAAGAAACCAAAGTCCTCAAAAAGAGAGGGTTTTGTTAGATAGTCCAGCTTAAAGTAAGTTCCCCCAAAGACAGTTTTTTGAGCAAATTTGACTTCGTTTGCTTCCGGGAAGAACTGAAATCAAATCATGTCACACAAGCTATTTTAACAAAAGACTTTGATAGACGTTAAAACAAGTAGATTACATACAATTCTAGTGGTTCGAGCCTTCTCAGGAGGTAATAGGCGGTCACAAAACTCGCGTATCATATTTATACTTTCTGTCATTTCTGTAGCTCCTTCACCATCACCTAACACAAGTTAAACAGAACAGAAAAAAATGTTGCTAAGATAACAAAAGCCAAAAAAAAAAAAAAAAAAAAGCCTTCACTGAAAAAGGATTATAACCTGGCACAGATGCTAGACCAGATGTTGGGAACTCAATTTCCTGTAAAAGGGTTCCCTTGGATCACGAAAAATAACCTAGATCCATTTTTTCAAAAAACCATTGCAAAACTCACCATTAACTGTTTCTCATCCTTCATAGCCAATTCAACTGCTTCTTTGGCCTATATTTTTACAAGCAAAATACATCACCCAATCATAGTTTAGCTTTACTAACAATGTTGCATAAAAAAACCTGAAATCTATAATCTTTCTACAACAACATTCATGACTTCAGAAGGGAAACTATACAATGAAGTTGAACATCAGTCTATACTGTTACATAACTCAATATTGCTAACTTGGTTAAAGACCCTTAAAGAGATTTAAAAAAAAAATCCACAAACAAGACAATAGAAGCTTACTTGGTTAATGAGCTCGACGTAATCACGAGGAAAAGGTACATTCTCCACAGATGTGTTATACCCTCCAGAAACAGAACAAACACTAAACTTGAGATTTCTATTCATCTTGGTGACATCATTGTTCTTCCAATATATACCACACAAAACATTCTACAAAACCAACACAGTCAATTGATTTAAAAAGAACACATTATAGTGAATGGATCAATTCTGTTGCTGTAAACAACAAAGGGCATGATTATTGCATCAAACAACAGATATACAACACTAATCAAAAGACATAAAACTTCACTGGTTTAGATGATTATTACAAGTCCAAACAATCTAGAGACCGAAACAAAGCAAACGCAGAATTCTAATCAAAGCTAATTAGGTCTTTATGGGACTAACATAGCCTAATTTGAGAATCGGAGAGAGGTCAAAAAAATGAAGACTGTCTAGGCAAATCAATACCGATTAGTGGTTAATGGAGCTAAGAAGTTAAGAGGCAAGTTAACTGATGATGTACCTTTGAGTTAGAGACCAGAGTTCCGGTGAGACAAGCCGGTGAGAGTGAGACTGTGGTGGCGATGGAGAAGGACGGTGACATTAGGACCATGGAAATGAAATTGTGTGTGTGTGTGTGTTTTTTTTTTTTTTAATGGTTCAGAACTTTGTGGCCTTGGGAGTTGGGAGTATTATTTTTAGCCAAAATATTTGTGGAAGAAAAATCCTTGTAATGTATATTATTTGAGAATATTCAGAAAATAACTAAAGAAAATTGTTAAATTATGAGACACATAATCAATGTTAATCAGAGTTATTCTTCTATGTATTTTAAATTTACATATAAACCAAATTAATAAAACCCAAAAATAAAATAAAATTACAAATCTATTTAATATAAGATGCATGCCTTGAGATTAAAATAATTGCTTTTAGATAATGAATCAATTGAAAATATTTTATTTTATGGTTGGATAAATGGCAATGCCTTCTATCCAGTCCGCATTTCGGTTAGATTAAAGACTTGATACTTTTGGGTTTTATAATTTTCCTGATACAAAAAATGAGAGAAATTTTCATAATCTTTAACTTAGTCTGAAAGACAATTCATAATTTCATTAATGTATTATCTTTAACTATTTTCTAATGATATCTAAGTAATCTTATTATATAAAGTTTGATGTCAAAATTAACATGATCGTGACACATGTCAAATATATTGATTAGATATTGACACGTGCCAACAATTTTTTTTTAGTAAATGTAGTAGGACAGCTAATTATATTTACATGATTTTACATGTTTATATTTTAAAAATTTTATTTCTCTAAATCAAAAAGAAAAACTAACAAAATCAATATATTTTCTATTGTATGCTAGTTATATTATATGTGAGTTCTCAATAAAATTTGACATGTGTAAGCAAAAACTTAATTTATAAAGCATGTATATTAATCAATAAATAATGAATAACAAAGTTAAAAAAGAATAACATAAGCTATTTAACATAATTTTAGTCGGATATAAATTTTATTTATCGTTGTAATAAGTAAGTACACAAAACCTTGAAAGAAAATGAACTTAAAAAGAAAAAAAAAATTCAATACATGATATGTATTAGTATAGGTTTACATGTTTTATTTTAAAGATCTTAATGCATGTACTAATATGAGACACCTGAAAAAAAAAATTAAAAAAATGAGTTTGTAGGAATGAATTTTTGGTTAATTGATGAAAATTGACAAAAGTATTACATATAAAATTATGACATATAGAAGCATAATATTTTTGGATTTCTTAAAATTTTGTGGATGTTAACTAATTTTTTTACTGATTATTTTTATTGTTAAATTTAAAATACTAACCAATATACATATTATCTCATATGATGCTCATATTATTTTTTTTATTAAAATTTTAACTCTAATCCATGAAGAAGTGAATTATGGTTTAGGTCTGGGCATTCGCGTATCCATTCGGGTTCGGGTCAGATATTTCAGATTTTCGGGTATTTTGGTAAAGCGGTTCTAGACCCATTCGGGTATTTCTAGTATACTCCCTCTATTTCATATTAAGTGTCATTTTAGGCTGGAAATTTTGTTTCAAAATAAGTGTCACTTTATATTTCCAATGTAGATGTTTGGTAAATTTTCCAATTTTATCCCTACTAATTTAATGCATTGACCAATAGAAAAATTGTATAATATATTAATAAGGGATAAAATAGAAAATTTAATAATTTTCTTGAGAATTCCTAAAATGACACTTAATATGAAACAGAGGGAGTATGATAAAGGTTTTATTAAAAAAAAATTATCCGTTTTAATAGTGTAATAGATTTCTAGAAGCCAAACCTAAAATACTAGCTCATAAATTTTCAACACTTTTTTTGCACTATATATATATATATATATACTAGATTAGGACCCGCGGTACACCGCGGAGAAAGATTATTTATAACTAAAATATTTAAATTATAAGTTGTATTTGTTGTTTAAATATGTTATAATTATATAATAATTGTTAACTAAATCATATAATACCGCAATTTAATCATATAATTTAATCAATTTAATTAGATATGTCTATTCTCTGATACCGACAGTGTTAACAAAATAAAGAAATGATGTTTTACCCGTGTAACACCGAATTAATGATATTCTTTAATTCATATAAATATCAATAAAACTTGTCCCGCTATATAACCCCATCCCGAGATATTTACCTCATACTATATCATCTTAATTTTTAATATTTATTGTGTATCTACTGTATAATATTTATCATATTTAACTTTTTAAAAGTTTTAAATACTTTTCATATTTAACCTTTTAAAAATCTTTAAAATAAAGAAACAGAATAAACCAAATAAAAGTTTTTAAAGTTTGAATGTCTGATAAATGAAGCTTTCTACTTATTTGTATTCAGAATCATTTTGGTCTCTTTATATAGTATGACTCTAAACCCCTACCCCTAAACCATTGCGCAATTTTTTTAGACGATATGGGATGTTTTACCCGTATTTTTTATTCATCTATTGAGTAATATATGTCCGTTTTTAAAATTTTGAATTACATCATATGCAGGAAAAAATCACAATTTTTATTATCTAAATATATTATAGAATAATTCAAGATAATTTAAATATAAATTCAAATAAAATTGAAATTGAATCATATATTTATATGTTTAAATGAGGTAGAAAGATTTCCTTATTTTTTGAATCTTACTTATAATTAATTTTGAAGTTTTGGTAACTACTATTAAATTCAATACATTAAATGTAAAAACTTTCCAAAAAGTATTTTTGAGCAAAAACTGCTGCAAAAATACTAGTATAGATATTTCCAATTTTCAAAACTCTGTTATGCTTTAATTGGACTAGACCAGGTTAGGTCGAAGAAAGTGATATTGGGTTGGGCTAGATTTAGAGCTTGGGAGAATGAGACCCGTCCACCTGAGAGCTTCATAGGATAAAAACTTCAATATTCATTCATGTGTTTGCATTGCCACATTGGATGCTTGTTTGGTATGTATGTTCAACACACACACACACGAAGAAAAGGATAAAAACTTCAATATTCATTCATGTGTTTGCATTGCCACATTGGATGCTTGTTTGGTATGTATGTTCAACACACACACACACGAAGAAAAGGACCTTTTATATGAAAAGGAGACCAAAGCAATTAATAATGACAATCAAAGCGTTAAATGCACGAAGCAATCACATCGCGTGCAACCATACATATTATGAATGCCTTCATAAAGGATCTCCTTTCGTTTCATGTTTATTGTCCATCTTTTTTTTTTTTTTTTTTTCATGTATGTTATTGTTAAGGTTTGGTATTGACAAGATATTTGAATATCCGAATCTTTCTAATCGTATAATAACCATCCGGATCCATTGAACACATGAAGATTTCTAGATAGATAATTGATCTGGAAAAAAGACAAAATAATGTAATTCAAAAAACAAAAACAAAAATTAAGTGTTTTATAAAGTTTTAACAACTATTTACTTTTTGTTGTTTAAAAAAGTTTTTCTATACGAACATATTTATCAAATATCATACTATATCGACTGGAGCTTTGGGTTAAGAATAAATTAAAATTTTTAATTTATTGCACATTGAAAATGTAGAATGATATTTTTTGTTAAACAAATAAAAATCTCTAAAATACCATTCTTTATAAAACAAAAAGAGTATTTTTTTCAAAAATACCAAAACATATTTGGGAAAATATATATATTTATATCTATGTTCTAACAAACATATACGTCAAATTGGATTCGCGTCGATTTTAGATATCAAACTTATTAATTTCAAGTTTTACCATCATTGAAACACTGAATATCCAATATTCCAAATCAAACCAGATCTAAATGCAGATGTTGGATGTCCTTTGCTTATATGGTTAGATAACTATCTTTCATAAGTTGACCTTGCATTTCCCCTTTTGTTTTCTTTGCAAAACATTCTTTGTTTTTGGCTTTGAATGATTGTATGAATGGTGTAGACCAGATTATGCATACCAGTATGGAGCAGATCAGTGCCGGCCCAGCATAATATGAGGCCCAATACAAAACAATTTTTTTTAATGGGTTTTACTTATAATATTTAAAACTTAAAACCAAATTTTAAAAATGCATAAAATAGGAACCTATTTTTGCAATAATAAATAGATGAAATTACAAAGTTGAGGGCAAATCTTATATTTTTAGGAAAACGAGGCCTATATTTGCAATAATTTTCTTTTTTTAGGCCTAATTGTAATACCAAAAATGCAAAAAAAAACTGAGGCCCAATACAAATGTGTCTTAGGAATGTGTCGTGGGCCGGGCCTGGAGCAGATTAGTATGAAGTTTATAATGGTATGGAGCTTTTGAGGAGTGGAATGAAAAATGCAGACCAACAATGAATTTACAATGGTATGGAGTTGTATATGATCAAATGTATATTAATTTGGAGATGTTTAGTAATCAACAATGAATACTAGTACTCGGGTTAGAGCATACTATGCAACCATTCAAAGAATTTATATTTTGGTTAAAAAAACCATTATTTATCTTTTTTTGTTTCTTTTTTTTTTTAAGCAAAATGTCTTTGGTAAACTTGGACTTACATTACATCATGATTCTGATATTTCAAGGTAAATCTATGAAGAAAAAGTTACACCATTCCTTTGCAATATCTAAACCAAAGAACATCACACATTCACATACCTACCTACCAGTGGTCTACTCATGTTGCTTATGGCCTTATGATTATCATTTTCTTTCACATTCCCATCATCTCCGGGAGGAAACAAGAATTCCCACAATTTCGGTCGCTGGTATATCTTAAACAGAATTTATACTTTTACAGTTTTAGCTTATATGAAAACGTTGAAACGTGACTTTCAACTTTATAATTTAGAACTAAAAAATCATGAAAATGTAACTTAATTTCATAACATATTTAAATTCATGAGAATGGTGGTAACAAAGGTAAAAAACACGGGACTGTATTTTGCTGAAGTAAAACCCACACGGACTGTTACCAACTTGCCATTAAGTTAATTTTTCTTTATGATCTAACAAACTGTTAAAAACAATATTTTTTTAGAACAAAGCTTCGATTGCTTGTTTACATTTACAATGTGTTTTTGTACGGGTGGAGAAAGAGTTTTGGACCCGGTCAATATAAGTTATTTATGCTCAATTTTGATGTTTAGTTAATAAGAAGCAATCATAGAAGGGTGTTCAAAAATAACACACAGAGAACAAAACACAACATTGAATACTGATAGTGCCGACTTGCCAAAATAAAAAAATAAACGAGTGAGTGGACTGAAGAAAGATTTGACTTGGTCGACTAAAAAACACATTTTATTGTGTTAAAGATTGATACTAAAAAGACAATGCTTTTGTTTGTACCTAAAAGCCCTAATCAAAATTGAAAGGTAATAATGGAGGTGGAGAAGACATGATTTCACATAATCATCTCCGCATCCTCAGCTTTTGATATTATTAATTACATTTTTTTGTAATTAATCTTCTTTAGACCCCACCCATCATCCAGTATATTTTATTTTTAAAATTCATTAATTTTTTTGCTTTTGTTTTTTGTATTTTTCTGAGATGTGAATTCTCTATTTCCTTGTTTCTATTGTAACTTTCAATATTACGTTAAGAAAACTTGTGGTTTATTCAAAGATTTTTAAACTACGAGTATCTCCAACACATTTCTTTAATTTTCATTCTATTTTAGAGTTTGACTTTTTCCCCCTATTTCTCTATTTTTACACTAAAACAAATATTTCAAATATTTTGTTTAATTTATAAGTTTTCATAGTGACCCTCTATTTATTAAAATTACAAATTTAATCCAAATATAATGTTTAAGACATAAACAATAATTTACCATATTATTTTATTTCAATTTTCTTATACAACAAAATTACAAACACAACATTCATTAGTTATTATAAAACATAGGACATAGATATCTGTTTATCCATAGTAATATAAATATATAAATTTAGGAGATTGATTTGCAAATAACAAGGTTCAATTCTAAAATGGAGAAATAAATTGAAAATCTCCAAATATATAGGAAAAAATAGAAATCTCTATTTTGGACAAGTTTGTATTTCTTTATATGGAATTTGGAGATGAAAATGGAGCGGAGTTTGATATGATCTAATCGAATAATTTTATTAATAAAATTTGTTATTATTATTATTTTTTTTGAAAAGTGAATTCTCTATTCCTTGTTTTGGTTGTAAGTTGTAACCCTTATTTTTTTTAGCTTATTTAATGATGGTTAAAACTAAACGAATTACTACACTATTTATAGACATTTTTCAATGGAAAAGTCTATCTTTAGAAGTATCCGTTACGTCGGTGACATACATCGATTTATTAAGTACGCGAACGTGAATGAAGTAACGTTGAACGTGATTCGGGCCCTACTTGGTTCAAGCAAATAACGCTAATCGACATCACACGCAAAACGCAACGCAACGCAACCCCCAGCTAAGAGCATCATTAGTGGAGCAACCCTCCTAAGTTACTCACATATAAATTAATTTTATAATTAATATTAAATTAATCAAAGTAACTCTAAGAGAACCTTAACAAAATTATCCCTCCACTAGAGAACCCAAAGAAGATTGCTCAATCATTTAAATAATTTGTTTTTAATTTGTATTTATTAATTATCAAACTTTATTAATCTAATATGACAAAACAATTATTAAAAATTTTATATTACATAAAACTTTAGAATATTAAACATATTTTACAAACATATTTTACAAGCTTGAATCTCAAGGAGAAGAAGCTTTAATTTAAATGACCAATTAAAGCTTTTTGTTTGTTGCAAGAAAAAAACAGAGCATAGATGGGAGCAAAAAAATTTCAAAGTACCAGAGAATTTCTTAATAACAAGGCATAGGAATAAAAAGGCTTTTATAATTTAGTGTTATTGTAATATGAAAGAGGTCTTGCAACTAGAAAAGAAACATCTTCAGCAAACCATACAAACGAAAACAAAACCTGGAAATCAAATATGTTTTGGTAAGGAGAGGGTTTAAAGTCTATAGGTCTTGTTGAATGCGACGATGTCACAACTCTGGATATACTCGTTGTTAGGCTCGGAGACGTAGAAGGTTTAGGAGGACAGAGCTTGGTGTTGATAATGATGATGAGGTCAGTGGTGCTGCTGCTGATGATGTTGGTGGAAATGACAAGCCATAGCTGTTCTGCTTATTAGCTCTGAAAAGATGCAGGAAACAAGAATCAAAACAAGTAACAATTATATAATTACCAATTTAACAGCAACCCATCAAACGTCAACAATGTGAAACATAAACTTGATTCTTCAGCTCAAGTAAACACCAACAATGTGAAACAGAAAATTGGTTCTTCATAACCCTTTAAACAATCGGTTAGAGAGAAGTTAGTAAGGGATTTGATCTTCTGATATACCTGTAAATACTGATGATATATTGCAAAGGGGGCAGAATATGAGAGCAGTGGCAATACATCTTTAACTAAGCTCCAGGGGTCTTGGTCTAAAGATTGAGTCGTAAAAGGTGAAACTTTCGTCTAAAGATTCATGTTGAACACTCACTTCAGCTGTATAATCCTCAAGTTCCTGCTAAGAGGTGTCACATGTAGTTAACACCAGAAATCACATACAACTAACTGCCAGATAGAATGTGGTCAAGAGAAGCCATGACATAACATGGGGAGAAATAGATGATATACCTTCTTCACAGAAAGAGTTTTAATTATGCACAAAACTCCTCTGAAACATCAAATCCCCTCTAACATCTTAAACCACGAGAAACAGAAAGTGAAAGATTATAAATTTGTGAATGATTACCTCTTAAACACAAAGCATACTGGTCAGCTGGAATCTCTTCCTTGGACACGAACGATGCAGAGTATCTACTCAAATACAGTAAAATTCAAAGAAATCAAATCAAACTACAGCAGCTACATCGATTTAAATCAGGTATAAAAACTATCAATACGACCACACATACACACAATTCAAGCTCAAACTAAAAAGCAACCCAGAAACTCAAATTTAGGGGAAAAGAGAAAGGAACAAATTACCAAGAAACGAAAACACCAGTGCTGAATCGGATAATCGAACCAATGGAAGCTCCCATAATATCGAGTTTAAGCCGTAAAAATCAAAGGATTCAAGAGAGAAAAGAGAGAGGATCGGGAAGAAGAAAGAGAGAGAGGATCGCGAAGACAAAAGAAGAAATTGGCAAAAAAAAAAAAATTATATTTCTCCAACGAACCAAAACATGCCACGTCGCGTTACTCTGAGGGTTCCTCAATTGCTTCCCAAAGCAGCGATACTCTCACTTTTTACTCGAAAATGAGTTTTTAATTGAGATTTTGGGGCCCAATAATGAGAGTACTCCAAAGAGTATTCCCCACTAAAGATGGTCTAACAAACTCTAAAATTTGTCTGATCTCAAATAAATACTTGTTACTACTTTAGATGGGTGAGTGTGACTTTAATAGTAAGACATTTTTTCATAAAATTAAATTAACGAATCTGCCCAACTTATTTGTACGTAGCCTAATGGTAGTTGGAGCCTAAGGGACTATTCGAATTTTATATAGAAATTAAAATCATATGTATTTTGAAAAGTATAAGCTGAGTGTGACTGTATGTATTGTCGGGTGGTTGTATTGTAATTTGTAAAGTCCTTGCAAAGTAAGTCGAATAAGATCTCTCTATTCGGATAACTTTAAAATACTATAGAATAAGTTTTCTCTGTCATTTCTCGAATTAGTAGCAACTCGGACGGCTTAAGTTGGTCGACGTACGTTGAGCCAAATTCTAATTATGTATCTTTTTTTTCAATGTTGATGTAATGCCTCGAATCGTTCTATGGCTGGACAGGCCATGGAACGATCCAGTGCGTTATTTGGAAACGTTCACCAACGATCCGACCGAGATTTAAGAACGGATCAGGACCTTTAGCTAGTCCGTCGGTGGCGTTTCTTTACCGCATGAAACATCTTTTAGGCTTTGCAACCCTTGAGACATTCTAGGCGTTGAACCGACCCGGACAAAGTCTATATCAGTTAAGTCTCATGCGAATAAAAATCTGAATATATTAAATACCAAAAGAAAAATTATTACAAAACAGAACCATAAGGTTCAAAGTTCAAGTTTGAGGCATAGAGCCCAAAAGTCAATTACAAATACATACTTTATTTTACAATAGGCACACAAACTACTTCGGCGTATTACTCGTTCACCACACCCTCTAGTTCCTTCTAGGGTTTCCTGCACGGCAAACACAGTTCCGAAAATAATCATAAAGATTACTTAGTGAGTTCAGGATTCCTGCAAAATCATAATAAATCCCAACTCCCAAACCCCAAACAACAATTCACAAGCATGCATGCCTCAAGCAATAAGGCAGTCACACATGCAAGCAACAATCAACAACCATCTATCAGAGATAGCATGCGGAAGCTAATGAGCTTAACAAGTTAGTCAACTACTAACAACAACAATCAACATGCACATGCAACACTCAAATGCAACATGCAACAACCATGAGAAATGAGGTTAGCGAACCCAGTAACCTCCGAGCTCACTCTTTCTCTCTTCCTCAAATGCATTAACAGGTTAGCGAACCCAGTAACCTCCGAGCTCTTCGTCACAGACCCTACAGCCCACGACCATGGGTCACATGTCGCGTCTGTATGTTGTACGGAAAATAGTCTGAGGATAGTCATAACCAAGTCTTACTGCATTAGCCGGACTTTCTCACGGACTACATGCATTAAGACTTCAACAATTAGGTACTTGTATTTTATGGTTTAAAAGCTCATAGTTTCTTTACAAGTCTCTCAACTAGCTTCCATCTCCAATACTAGATCCTTCCGATCTAGTACTGAGAGAAGCGCTCCACCATGTTACCAACTCCATCACTAGAACATTTCGAACTAGCAATGAGTGTAACCTCACACCACATGCATTTAACAAGAAAAATCACAAAGATAAATAAAGTAAAAATGCATCTAAAACACCAAATCAAACCGTCTACTAGATAGAGGTCATCGGGATCCATCTAAATCGGTGATATTGCATCTGAACTCACAGATAACCGGCGATCTCTTGCGGGTTCTCTTGATCTCGTTCTTCTCACGGCAGCAACTCGGATGCTCCCTCTTGTTGCGATCGAGCTCCTTCTCGATCCAACACTCTGCGATGGTCGATAGTCTTGTCTTGCAACTCATCCTCTTCCTCTCTTCTTTCCCTTCTCTCTTCCTCTCTTCCTCACTCTTTCTCTCTTTCTTTTCTCTTCTTCTTCTTCTTTTGATTGTGTGAAATGAGAAATGGGAAGAGAGGTCTCCTTATATAGAGAGTTTGGACGGCATGATCAACCAATGCATGTTATGCACTTGGTTCGATCTCCTTTCTCACTCCTTGAGAAAACTTGGAGACAAAGCTACTTCTCACACAAGTATCTTCTTTGTCCCCCTCCATCTCCTTGCATGAATCACCATTGGCCATCTCCAAATGATGATGCTTCCTCCTTTTCCTTGCATGAGATGGGATTGGTCCAACACACAAATGCTAGAGATTCTTTGTCTCTTATTTCTTTGCATGAATTTTGATTGGGCCAAGTGGAAAAGACAAACTCCTTAAAAACCGGAATCTTGTCGGCTCGGACGGCGTCACCGTGGTTCGTCGACGGTACGCGTCGCAGCTCGGTCTCCATCGGATTTCCTCGGCACGCCTTGGACCACTCTACGGTAGGTCTCGGCAATCCTCGACACGTCTCGGAAAACTCCGATACGTCTCGGCAATTCTCGACATTTCTCGGCAATCCTCGATACGTTTCGGCACTCTCGGACATCTCTCAGTACGTCTCGGCGTTGCGTCTCGGCACGTCTCGGCACCATCTCTCGGTACCATCTCTCGGTACGTCTCAGCCATCTCTGGGCCATCGGGAATTCCTCGGACACCTCTTCAGCAATTGTCGGTCTTTCGTCCTTGTCTTCTTTCCAAAATACTTTTCAGCCCTTTTATCATAGGTTTTTGTTTTGAATTTTACCCCATGGTGAGGGTGATTACAGCTGATCCAGATCATTCAAGGTCAAAAGACATACTTCTTTACGATTTAGGATCATTTAAGAAGAGTTTTATGACTTTAACTTTATGTTGAAAATAAATTAACAAGGGATGATTCATTATTTGTATATATATCCACCATCTTGATCATTTCTATCTTTTTGAAAGGTGGCACCACGACATAACCCAAGGAAAAAAGTCATATCGACTCGACTAACCAAGAATTTCTTTTTGGTTCGCTCTCCAATGCCCGAATGCCGAATCCATCCCTCACAAGTTCCCTGAGTTCACAACCGTCGAAAAAATTCCAACCGTATAATAGAATTCTAAAACCCATCCCCAACATATATACCACAAACAATGTAAAATGAAAAAGTAGAACTAGTGTGTGTTTGGAAAGAGGATTTCTATGCTTTCTACCCCTAAGAGCTAAGACAAAAATACAAAGATTATAAAAAATGATGACAAAAAGACAAAAGCAAACCAAAAAAGAGGATTTAGGATTGTAAATAAAAATTTCCAAAATCAACGCTCCTTTTTGTTCCCGCTTTAACTTTTCCCACTCTCAAATCATTTTACCTTTGGATTCAAGCCTCTTCACCTTTTTACTTTTTTTTTTTTTTTTTTTTTTGTCATCTCTTATTAAACTTGTCCACTTACCTTCACTTGCTAGTAGCTACCATTGTTAACTTATTAAATCTTTGATTCATTATTTTCTCCTCCCAACTTTGTAGAGAATCTTTTGTTAATCCAAAGGAGGAAACGGTGGCTAAATTCACGTTTGACAATGTTGATTGAAAAAGGTTTGATCTTGAAATTTCAAAAGAGGGAAAAAAGTAAAGGAGAAATATTTGGAGAGACACAAGAAGTGAGTCAAGGGACCCAACAACACAAAGACAAAGACAAAAACTTTGGATTTTGCCAAATACTATGATTAATGCTCATTCAACACTCCCATTACCATTTCCATCATCATCACCATCTCCCTCTCTCTCTCTCTCTCTTTGGTTTTGGAAATTGCCTGAGAAAGAAAAGAACTTAACTACCATCACCAAACTAATCCACCTTCATCTTCTTCTTTCTCTGGTTTCTTGAACATAATTCTGCTTCATGGACAAGCATCATCATCAGCATCTTCTGTTACAGCATAATCAACATCTCCATCATCACCAGAAACTCTCTCTTGCTAAATCTTCCCGACAAAGCTGTAGTGAATGGTATGTTCTGTCCTCTTTGTTCTCTTGATGAGTTCTGTAACTAACGAAACAATTTTTATGTTTCTCTGATCAAGACAACTAGTGTCTTTTCTATGGCTCTGTCTCAACATTGCTAATGATGTTCTTTCCTGTAACTCCTCAGGATCTTTCGAGACGTTCCAAGTGATATAACTATAGAAATTAATGGAGGAAACTTTCCTCTGCATAAGGTATATTCATACTTAGAAGAACACAACCTTTGTTTCTTTCTTAAGTAAACCGTTATTAAATTAATTTTTAACTCTCCATTTCTCCAGTTCCCATTAGTCTCTAGAAGTGGAAGGATCCGGAGAATAGTTGCAGAACATAGAGATTCAGATATCTCCAAAGTGGAGCTTCTTAATCTCCCAGGAGGAGCAGAGACGTTCGAACTAGCAGCCAAATTCTGTTATGGGATCAACTTCGAGATCACTTCGTCCAACGTTGCTCAGCTCTTTTGCGTCTCTGATTACCTCGAGATGACGGAAGAGTATTCCAAAGACAACTTGGCTTCAAGAACAGAGGAGTATCTTGATAGCATTGTATGCAAGAACCTTGAGATGTGTGTTCAAGTTCTGAAACTATCCGAGAATCTTCTCCCTCTTGCAGACGAACTCAATATCATAGGTAGATGCATTGACGCCATTGCCTCGAAGGCCTGCGCTGAGCAGATTGCTTCGAGCTTTTCACGGTTGGAGTATAGTAGCTCAGGGAGGCTTCATATGAGCAGGCAAGTAAAGAACACTAGTGGCGACGGAGGAGATTGGTGGATTGAAGATCTTTCGGTTCTTAGGATTGATTTGTACCAGAGAGTGTTGAATGCGATGAAGTGTCGCGGCGTGCGTCCAGAGAGTATAGGAGCTTCTTTGGTGAGTTACGCTGAGAGAGAACTGACAAAGAGATCTGAACATGAACAAACCATTGTTGAGACAATTGTGACGCTTTTGCCTGTGGAAAACCTTGTGGTTCCAATCAGTTTCCTCTTTGGGTTACTGAGAAGAGCAGTGATTCTTGATACTTCAGTTTCCTGCAGGCTTGACCTAGAGAGAAGGATCGGTTCTCAGCTCGATATGGCAACTTTAGACGATCTCTTGATCCCGTCTTTTCGTCACGCAGGAGACACTTTGTTCGACATAGACACGGTTCACAGAATCTTGGTAAATTTCTCGCAGCAAGGAGGGGATGATAGTGAGGATGAAGAGTCTGTGTTTGAATGCGATAGTCCACATTCGCCTTCACAAACTGCTATGTTTAAAGTTGCAAAGCTTGTAGACAGTTATCTTGCTGAGATTGCTCCCGATGCTAACCTTGACCTTTCTAAGTTCTTGCTCATCGCAGAAGCCTTACAGCCTCATGCTCGCACTCTTCATGATGGCTTATACCGCGCCATTGATCTCTATCTTAAGGTAACGTGCTTCAAGAAAAATTCACTTTTCTTGTTTGTATATACTTATGTTAAGGTTTATTCTCTCAGGCACATCAAGGGTTATCAGATTCAGACAAGAAGAAGCTCTCAAAACTTATCGACTTCCAGAAACTCTCACAAGAGGCTGGAGCACATGCAGCACAAAACGAGCGGCTTCCCCTACAGTCCATAGTTCAAGTACTCTATTTTGAGCAACTGAAGCTTCGAGGCTCCTTGTGCTCGTCTTACTCAGACGAAGAGCCAAAGCCAAAACAGCAGCAACAACAGTCATGGAGAATCAATAGTGGAGCTCTCAGTGCAGCAATGTCGCCCAAAGATAACTATGCCTCTCTGAGGAGAGAAAATCGGGAACTGAAGCTCGAGTTAACAAGGTTGAGAATGAGACTCAACGACCTAGAGAAAGAACATATCTGCATGAAGAGAGATATGCAGAGGTCTCATTCACGCAAATTCATGAGCAGTTTCTCAAAGAAAATGGGAAAGCTTAGCTTCTTTGGGCATAGTTCTTCAAGAGGATCAAGCTCTCCATCAAAGCAGTCTTTCAGAACAGATTCAAAGGTGATGGAGAGAACTTGCGCAAGTACAGATTAGCTCAGTTTTTATCAATTTCTCTTTACCTGTTGCTGCTTTTTTAAGTGAGTGCAAAGACAAGACTTGTTGAGATTAGTGTGTGAGTGAGTGATATTTTCAATTATTGAGTTCAAGACCTTGTAAATGGATTTGATGATATAAGACAACAAAGGTAGATGACTTAAAATCAAAGGTCTCTCAGTTGATTGCGAAAGAGAATATAATGATGTCTTACAAGACAGACAGACAGACAGAGAGATAGAGAGACAAAGAGAGTTTAACCACGTCGTAGAGAAGGAAGCAATCACTTGGGCCTCAATACAAATGTTCAAGAAGAAGGAGTCTTGGTCTTGGTGTAATACCGGATGCCAAAAGCCAAGCCTAAGATAAGAAGAGGAACAAGGAACTGAAGGAGCTTAATGAAAAAATCGGAGCTCTTATCCTGAGTAGCCTCAGCATTCTTGGAAGTAGGAGCAACAAACTTAGCTTTAACAGGGACAGTAGCTGTGTCAATATCACCCACATAGTACTCATCTAGCATAGCTTTTGCAGTAGAACTGTGCCCAACATCCTCAAAATCATCGGTTGCGTCTTTCCCTGGGAATACCAACAACAAGACATATCTTGTAAAACATAAAAACTTATCTATCAGGGGTATGAGCAAAACATGCAAGATCTGTTACCTGTAGAAGTCAAGATAACCTCATCACCACCAGGATGATCATCCAAGAACTTTGTCACATCATAAACCTATACAACCATCAAAAAAACGAAACACACAAACAAACAAAAAAAAATGTAAACTTTGTGATCGTAGTCCCTAATTCAACACAATCAGAGACATACATAAATCAAATGGGGTTTTTCTTATCAACAGATCAAACAAAGACATGAGGCGACCTACTTAAGCAGCACAAACTAGTAACTATCACAAATTCAAATACGAATCTCGCAAAATTAAATCAGATCTAGTGATCTAAACCCATAATTGTTTTAACATATAGTACTAAAATCCAAGTTTACATTTTTTTCAGAAACTCGGATCCAACGAACAAAAAGATGCAAAATCATCGGATCAGAATTATGATAAAGAGTAGAAGAAGGAAGAGACCTTGCCATCGATGACGATCCAACAGTCTTTGGAGCTACTGTGCTCAGAAACCTCCGACAAAGTGAAAATTTTGCCGTCTCCGCCCATTCTCCGATGATATGAAGAAGGTTTACAGAGAGGTGAGAGGGTTGAGAATGATTTAATAATTTGGAATCTGATTTTGGGATCTTTCTTTCACCAAACCGTCTTCTAAGTTAAAAAAGTGTTGTGATCTCATCTCATCTCATCTTAGATGGGGTCGCCAATAAATCAAATCAATGGACAATTATTAGCATTTAATTAAATAATCCGTTTTTTGCGTGTATATATTATATATTAATTGTTACTTTGTTACTGGTAGCCCTGAGATTATTATCCGCTATCCGCGGATATCCGTATTTGTATCCGAATCCGTTCCAAAAAAAACGGATATCCGGACAAACGGATACGGATACGGATAGTGAAATATCGGATAAAACGGATACGGATACGAATACGGATAGTGCTAAATTTTAAAAGGAATAACGGATATCCGTTTTTTCTCGGATACCATGTATTATATTCGGATACGGATACGGATAATACTAAATTTTAAAACGGATATTCGGTTTTTCACGGATATCCGGTATTTGTATACGGATATCTGGTATTTTTGTCCAAAATACATGGTATTTTATACAAATACGATGTATTTTAGTCCAAAATACGTATATTTAGAAAGAAAAAAACTTACGGATATTCGTGGATAATCGAATTTTTAACGGATATCCGGATAACGGATATCCGAAATTTTTGGATACGAATACGGATAACAAATTACGGATAAAACGGATACGGATACGGATACGGATACGGATATCTCAAAAAAACCGGATATCCGCTCCGTTTACAGGCCTAGTTACTGGTTAGTTGTTAGTAGTATTTAACTAATATCCATATCCACTTTATAATAAAACGGAAGTACACAACGTTGTTTTGATAGAGTTTATAATTTTAATAAATAGTTACAAATAGGTTTTACATAGATTATAAATTAATCAATATATTAATTGTAACAAATAAAATCTTAATTGTAACAGAAAATTTTAAACGGGTTATTCCAAATTGATATTTCATGGATATTCCAAACTTTATTTTCTGAAGATCACATATATGGTTCTAGCATTAATCGTGATCTTCAGAATCGTATTTTATTCTAAAATTATAATATAAATAAAATGAATTTCAATATGTGTTCTAGCACGGGTACTAATCTAGTTAAAACTATATATAATGCTAAAAAAATTAGTATGTTCCTAACAAACAACAAAAAAAAAATTAGTACGTATGTTATACGTTAGTTTCATTTCTAGAATTTTTTTAAAAGGAAAATTATATTAAAAAGTAAAGAATGAATCATAAATACATGAAGCAGTCACCTTAAAAGTGAAAATTAATCAATAAGCAGTCACCTTATAGATTCATTCTACAATTTTGCTGATGTTGGAACCCTCAAAGAGTTAGATACAACGTGAGAGAACTATCAGTATATCAATACAATAAAAGTAGAAGTGTTTCTCTCCAGAGCATGACAACTCAGCCTCAACTTTAAAGCATATGTTGACACCTCAGTAAAAATCTCTACCCTATCAAATTATAACATTAATACACATCGGCTTAGTATTTGCCAATGTGTTAAAATTTCAATTATATGAAATATTCCAAAAAAAAGCAAATAGCAATGTTTTTTTATTTGGACCTTTCTTCTTTCCTCCGTCTCCATCACACTCGGCTTATCAAAATTTTGTGATTAAACATATTCTATATGAATGCATCTATTGCATTAGTTTCTTTCTTTTTTTGAATACAAGTTCTCTATTTGAGTTTGGTTTTTCAGCTAGGCTAAAGAAATCAAACTGATGAATATCATGGTTTTGAAAAATATATGTGTGGACGTTGCACGGAATCGCCGGTGAAACTCCGATTTCCGCTCCGGAGTCCGAATCGAAAACGGAAGCGGTCGAAAACGCTTGGAATAGCAACGGAAGCGTGATTCCCAGAAAAGGCGTTTGGAAACGTTTTCGAATCGTACGATTCTGTGTTCGAAGCGTGATTAATTTATAGAAAATATGAATTCTCCTCCACGTGTTATAGATTTTTTAAATGTTTTTAATTTGTTTCCACTTTAGCCCAATTAGTTAAATCATTAACACATGCGTCGATCTTTTCATATCCCATATGAAAGCTCTTTAAAAATTTCTTGACATCATACAATGATGTGTGAAGGACATTACCATCTGGCAACATGCTTGGCAATGTCTGAAGCAGTTCATTGAAGCTCTTATTCGACCAGCCATTATGTGTCTTAATCCTAAACAAAGTCACAATAGCCGATAACTTGCTGTGGTTTGAACAGCTAGGGTATAGTGGAGTTTCAGCATCCCGGATCTTTGCAAGGAACTCATCTTCTCGTTGGTCCTCACCCTCTGCAATCTCACTTAAGTCGCCCACAGGTTGGTCAGCTAAGTCACCTCTACAAGCCAACTCGATCAAAAATTCAGCAGCTTTATATAACTCAAAAACTTCCTCATTCCACTGAGTTGGTTTACTTTGAACTTCATCTACTGACTTCACATCTCCATGATGATACCAATCACTATGCACCTTGTATGCCTCATCCATCCCTTTACAAGATGCTCAACCACAACACTGTTTAACTGTCGTACTACATTACGACAGTCTTTACAAGGACATATTATCATTTCTATGTCACCTAAAGCCGCAGACACATCCCTTACAAATTTCCAAGCTCCACTTTTATAACCAGGATCAGCTCTTCAATGGATAATTAAAGAAAAAAATAATAACTAAAAGAACATCTTAAAGTATCCAAACCCAAAATGAAACCTAATTATGAAATATAATTCCTTACCTGCATAGATGCACCCATGCCTTGTCAAACATTATATGTTATAATATAAATTTTAACCTTTATAGATAAAATAGAGATACATATTATACATAGCTCACATTAAGCAACAATTCAGACAATACTGCACTACTTCAGACACATACAGATGCTCTTAAACCAATACCTAACTGTGTAAAATCTCACTAATCTAATCACTATTTATACGAATCAGACTCAAAGGACAAAACATAGCAATCACCAATATTCGTGTGTAATAATAATGTTTAACTATTGGTTGAGTGATACTAACCTGTTGTGTGAGTACAGAGAAATGAGAAGCTTCAGTTCCCCAACATTTCAATCACCAACACTTGGGAAAGAAAAAAAATAATCGTTCAGTTTATGAAGGCGCAAATACTCAAATCCAAAAGCTAAGTTTGAGTCAAATCTGTAAATAATCGAACCCTAACAAAACAGATGGATTCGAAACTCTCAATTGCGAATCTGTAAATAATCGAACCCTAAAATCTGTAAATACTCGAACCCTAACAAAACAGATAACTAAATAAATATAGATAAATCGAACCCTAACAAAACAGATAACTAAATCTGACCCTTATCGAAATCAAAAGCTGTTTGAAATCACAAATAATCGAAACAAATAACGAAATTAGGAGGAAGAAGAAAGACATGCCTCAAAAACGGATTCGAGCTCTCAATTGCGATGGATATGGAGATTTAGGGCTTCTCAAAAACGGCGAAATTGGGGCTCTTCACAAACGGCGATAAAATTGAAGAATTGATAGAGATTTAAAATAAGAAATTGAGCACACACAGAGAATTTAGAAGAAGAAATCGAGCTTAGGTTGTAACGAGAGAGAGAGAGAGTGTGTCGAGTTTTTGGGTTTTTTTTTATTTGGCGATTAAGTGAATAATTTCACTAAGTATTGGCAGACAAAAGTCACTTTTGTTTCCCGCTACATAATTTTCCTATCATAGCGTTAATAAGATGCTATTAAAAAGTAACCGAAAAAAAAATCTCATCTTTCATAGCAGTGACGGAAAATGAGCTATATCCGTCTGCTATCAATGTGCATATTTGTTGTAGTGTATGTTTTGTACTTTTTTCATCAAAGATACAATTCTCTTCTTTTAACACCTAATTTTCACACTACTTGAATATAAATTAATATTTTTTAACTTATTCTTTTTAAGTTACAATTTTTTAATTATAATTGTGATTCTAATGTTGTACGTAGTAATTTAAATACTTAATTATTATATGTGACTTAATTTTGTCTTTTGTGAACTTATTTTGTGACTTACTTTTTTAATAACATATTTTTGTGTTTTGTGAATTTATTTGGTTGTTCATATAATTATGTTTCCTAAAATTTTCTAATTATTTAGTTATTAGTATGATTTTTACAAAAGAAAAAGAAAAAAACCCCCAATTTATGATTTCTATACAAAACAAATAACTCAAATCAACATAAAATATTTATTTTCATAAGGGAAAATTATGCTAATTTTTTTAAAAAATCTTTATTATATATATATATATCCAATTATTTACAGTATTAACTAAAATAAAAATAAAAATAAGTAATTCGTGATGGACTCAGTCGACCGTGTGATATTTTGGTTTTCTTTGTGGATCGGATTTAAAAACATTAGAATAATAAGATAATACTTTTCCAGTTTTCTAAAGTAAAATAATTTTGCAGTAAAAGAAGACCCAAGAAGGAAAATTCATCTTATTTTCTATTTTTTGCTTAGAGGAAGATTTATCTTTAGATGTTATTCAATTGGTTATCTTATTAATATTAAAATGCAAGTATACAATAAATTTTGAACAAAGGAAAAAAATACTATAATCTAATTCAATTTGCCTTATAAACTCTCAATCCTATTTAACTTAAAATAAAATTAATTATTAAAAATAGCCTATAGCGTAGCAAGAGTCTTACCTAGATAATGAATACTGAAAAGATAGTGAATGGTGAAACTTCTTTTCCAACGGTGAATTCTTGATTTATTCGTATGTTTCAGAAACAGATTTGACATAGAGTAAATTGTCACAAATTGCAATGTTTGGTTTGGCGAACGAGGTTGGATTGAGCTGAAGCTCAGCCGGAGTATTGTGATGCATGAATATATGTTTTTTTTTATGGAGAATCATCAAGCTGTAAGTCTCCAATAAATTAAGGCTAAGGTGAAGGTGGTTTTTACGGATATGCAATAATCTCTTTCTGTATTTACTCTTCAATAGTAGCTAAGTATATGCTCCACAATTGTCAATGTTGTAGAACTTTTTGCAGAACTTATTTTGGATTTTTTGATGGAATTTTCAGAGTTTTATTATATGAGATAATGCTTTTGAACTCTCTTTATTGAAAGTGCTTTAGTATGTTGAGTAATTATTTGAATTAGTATAGTGATGGATAGTGATTTAATTTTCCACTCAAGAGTGAACTATGAGTTTGAATGTATTGTGAGTATAGTCTTATAAAGGCATTAGCAAGTGTGGGTTACTTATGATAGTGATTTGTACTCCTTAGCTTTATGAGAAGGGTATGAGCTAGGTGAGAAAGCTAACATAACTAAAATTACAAACAACATACAAAAAATAAACATAAAAATATATATAATAAAAAAATATAAAAAACAACCCCGCAGCGTAGCGCGGGTACTATTCTAGTTTTGTTAAAGGATGATCAATGGAAGGGAAATCCTCAATAAAAATCCCGAATTAGTGTGAGTTTATTATTATCAATGCGGTAAATAAAAATGAGATCAACAGAGTTCTTTTTGTTGTTGTATGTAGTCTACTATCTGACTTTCTGTTGATGTATCTTTGGTAATAAGAGTGTGCTTTGCTTGATGGAGGTATAGACTATGGAAGGTTATCCCAAACTTAAGCTCCTATGATCCATTTCGTGCAAGTTGTCAAAACGGTGTCCACGTGATATGGTTGGAATTACATGTAATGGCAGCAGAAAATTACTATACTGTATATATACGCCCCAGCAACAACTTGTAACATGTGATGTTAATGCTTTATATCCAATAAAGCTACGGGAGTGGACATTTGAACATAACATAGTCTTTACACATTTGTAAAACCATATTTTCAAGGGTCGAAATTCGTGATGCTTTGTCAAATAAAACCTGTTATTCCGCGGGTTAAAATTCATACTTTCAATGCATGCTTTGGTGGCTCACATTGCGAGGCCTATGGGTAGTCTTCAACGAGAGAAGAAGAAAACTAAACATAACAAACTAAAGACATTGGTTTTGAAGGATGAAGCCACAAGTTAGAGAAGAAGAAACGAAAAGACAAAAAGGCTTTCGTAATCAGTGCTCCTCCTTTTTGGCTTTTATCAACCAAATAGTTAAAAGAGTCAAACAAAACATTGAACAAGCTGAATTCAGATACCCCAAGTGGTGCCATTGGTCAAAGAGGTGATGATGTAAGCGAATCTATGTGTCCCAAAACATTATTTGTATAGTCAGCGAGCCCGTGATCAAACAAGAACCCGTGTACATATATGTATGTATGTATAAATAATGTATGTATTGTAACGTTTCATGCATTCACTTTTTCACTTCAAGAGATTAAAGAAAACAAAGAACAATGATTGGTTTCTAGATAAGATGTCACAGTTTTCAAATTTTCATCTCATTGGTTTTGCCAATTTCCAAGAGACGTTAAAAAGTTAAAACAACAGAGATATTCTCAATGAACACTGTAACATATACATTTTTTGGGGTCAGTTTCTGTTTAAAACTCTCTTGTACTATAATTTGGACTTTGATCTTACATTACATTACACAATATTCAATGTGTACCTCAAATATTTACACACACATTCACGTGCGTCATAATTATGGTAAAGAGAAGAAAAGGGACCAGTTTTGAGTAGTTGAACGAAAAGGATATGATTCAGATTTTGCACCTACCAAAATACACACGTGAACCTCCCAATTGGGTCTTACTTCTTCTGCATCTGAATCATTTTTTCTTCACTATATGCCAAGCTTTAACATTTTCACACACATCCCCATCAATCATCATTACATATAGTTTTGAATAAACATGAGAGAGACAGAGAAAGAAAAAAAGAAACATTTGAAATAAAACAGGAGAAAAATTCACTAGGCATCTGAGATTAGTAGTACAAATGGTGTGAGGTTTCAGGTCGGTCCCTAAGCTACTTTCAAACTTGTTCTCTAACCACATTATTACTTAAGATTACATGATTTTTCGATGTTCGGTTAGTCTGTTAATTCCATCACATTCTTACTTCACACCATATCTTTTGGAGCTGCTTCCTCTTCAACTTCATGGAGTGACTTGTACCCATTCGTAGCGTCCGCTGAGGGGGACATCATTCACAATGTCGAAGTTGTACCTGAACATTTGTCGAAAAACACATGAGTGTTCATTCTATTCGTAATGACGACACACAACAAAATAAAGAAGAAGCTTACTTCTCAATGAATAGCCTCTGTTGCTGCTGCTCTGCAAAGGCAAAGAACTCCTCCAGTTCACTAGTGGTTGGTATCGTGCTATCCCGGTCCCTTGTGTACTCTTTAGTTGGTGTGCGCATCGACCTTGTGCTAGACCCTGGTGTAACCATGATCTCATGACCCTCAACAAAGTTGCAAGGCGTGCTCTCCCTTGTGCTGCAGAAAAAAAGAATCAAATAAGTAACTTCAATAACATTATCATTACAAAAGACACACAATCGAATCAAGAGTTGAACCAACGCTAAACATTCAGAAGATAAAAAGAGGCTTGATTTAAGAAAACAACAAAAAAAGGTAGAGACTTTCTGAGTAATATGGTCCCATCAGATATTGCTATTGCAATAAATAACAAGGAGAAGGCAAAAAAAAAAAAAATCCCATTGTCAACTAGCGAGGGACAATAGCCCCAAAAAAACAGAGCATCCTACAAAAGTATTCCCCAAGTATGCAAAAACCACTAGGTCCCATGAACATGACACCACAGTACTTGAATTACACTTATGAGGGAAGTCTCAATTCTCATATGATCTTACATATTAAAAGCTTCTGACCCTTTATACAACAACCCACTTTTTATGAAAAAACGAAAACCATGTTTTAAACAAAGAAGTAAATCTCAGAATCATATCACTTCCAATGCCATTAGCCCATTAACAAAAGGTCTATTAGCCTAACGAAATGCACAAAACAGGGTACAAAAATGTTATAAAGACGATAAATTGATAACCTCTGCAATGAGGTACAACATGGGACAGACAACAATAACTCTAAAATATCTAATCAACCACCAAAAGAGACTCATACGGGTGAAGCAGTAATAGCAAATTTCTAGTACATCACAAGATAGTAAGTAGTAACCAAAACCAAACCAATTAGGGTAACATAAAAGACCTATTTTTTCCGTTGTACTAAGCAAAACCATTGAATTGAAGCAAACAACAAAAGCTTCAGAGAAACCTTCCACATTTGAGCAAAACTCCTATGTAAGACTTAAACTAAAATTAAGACAGAACACACAAAATCGAATTGGTAAGAAGATAAAATTAGGGCACCAAAAAAAAAAAAAAAAAGAACGAACCTGTGTGTAGATTCAAAATCGAGGCTGTTCTCTCCACAAGAGACTTGGGCACTCACAGAATTATCAAAACATTGATCTCCATTACAGCTCTGAGCTACAGGAACCGAGTCAACCGAGTTAACCGAGTCAACGCGAGACTCTTTAATTCCCGATTTATGAACTCTCGGTCTCGGAGGCTGTAGTTTCGGTTCAATCAGCGAAGAGGGTTTCTCGAGACGGCGGCTACGGAGCTGAAGGTAACAAGAAGAGTCGTCGGGTAGAGCTGAATCGGAGGCGGAGGAGTTGAGCCGCTTCAAAGCTAGGGTTTTGGCGGCCCTGGTGCGAACACCCATAGAAGTAGGCTCGGAGACCTCCATGACGCCAATTTTGCCGGTAGTTTTGGATTTTTTCATGTATTTCCCCATTTTTGGAGTGGGAAAGCTTGAAAGCGGAAAGAGAAAATTAGGAGGGAAAAGCTTTGAGGAAGGAGAAGAAGAGGGAAAGTGAGAAAAAATGGGGAAAAAGCTTTTCGAGTTTTTTTTTTTTTTTTTTTTTTGTGTTGTGTGTCGTGTGGGGTTAAAAAATAAATAAAAAGCAAAGGAGAAAAGAAAAATATATAATTGTCAAAAAAATATAAAATAATTATTTTTAAATAAACCCTCAAATTCATCATTATTACTCTAATAGCGCCTCATTGTCCCGGACAAAGATATACAGTACACGATACTAAATTCTCTTGTGTAATTTGCATTTCTTGTTAAGTAATTTGCTAGATAGCAATTTTATGGTGTTGACTTTTTCTCCTTTTTGGTTTCTGAAATAACAAACATTCATATTATTCTTTTAAACTAAACGTTAGGGTTTTAGCCTTTTAGGTAGTTCTATTTTTGAGTTGACACAAATGTTATCACAGTTTGTATGAACTGAGGTAAAAATTTTTTTTTTTGTGTGAACCAAACTTTAAAATTTTCAATAAACACATTGATCGAATGTTCAGTTCTGAGTAAAAACTTTTCAAAATAAGAAATCACAAATTAGTTTTGAATTGACTTCAAAAATCTAACCAACGAAAAATGTAAAATAAACAAAAATATATAAATCTAAAAAAATTGGAAAACCATGTTAATCTTCAGGGTATATGATTTTTGATTATTTCACAATAATTCATCCTAAATTCCATGTTCAAATGGTTATAGCGATTGGAGCCGACAAATTCGTTTGTGTAAAAACTGATTTTTATCTACAATTCATAAATTATAGTTTGTAAGTAGAGCACACTAAAAAAATAGAAAAAATCTGTTGCAGACAAGCAACTTTTACTTCAAAATAAACTTGAATCATTGTCTGTCCCAAAATATAGTGGTTCAATACGCTAATGTTTTAGTCTGCTTTACTCCCAACATATATTCAAATCCTACTTTACTAATTTTATTAGATAAATAGATCATAAAACATATTGAAAGAAACATATGAAGTTAATCCCACGTATGTTTAAATCTATATCAATACTTAAATACATTGAAACAACCCGAAATGTTTTTTTTAGTCCATTAATTAACAACACCATAATTACTAGTCAATTCTCCGAATTAAACTACATCAACAAGACAACAACCATCAATTAAACCAGCGAAAACAAACCAACAAATCATAAACCAGCAACCTTATACCCCAAAGAAAAGGAATTCCTATTTCAAAATATACCAATTCAAAATAATCAAAAGTGATATGTTGTCTATAAGTGATGCAGCATTCTAGAAGCTTCTTAGCTTCTTCTTCTTCTTCACGTTTCTTTTTATGTTGGTGTTATTCAATTTCCTTTTGCTATGTTATTTCCTTTTCTTTAAGATTTTCTTTAGTTAGCATTATTGAATCTAGGGCTAGAGGCTTTCTCCTCTCTTCTATTTAAGCATTGAGCTTTATCGGCAGCTTTTGATTTCTAATAATATTGTGGAGAACTCTTCTCTTCAACAAGTCTTTGAACTCTTGCTTTTCTCTTTAGAGAAACCTAGAATTCTAAACATATAAGTCTTGCTCATCAATCTCCTAGATTAGTTGAGATTTCTTGTATTTGTTTCTATACATATAAGGAGGTGGTATTGGTTTGAGATTTATGAAGATCTTTGAAGAGTTCAACAAAATCATAGAAAATGAATAAGTGAAAGATTGTTAAAGATAGCTAGAGAGTTTTGTTGATTAGTTTTCTAAAATCTTGTAAAGTCCTCCAAACAATCCTGTATTTTTATGATACTTTCCATGACTTTATTTTGTAAAAAATGTGTCTAAAATCATGAACCAATAATATAATAATTGAACTCATTAACAATCCTAAATTTTTTTGTTTTAATTGAATAACACAAAACTTTTAATGACTTTATGAAAGTCTGAATCCAATAACCTAGATTTGTTAAGATTTTAAATGATTTTTTATAAATCACAAACTAATAACACTAAACTTTAACAGAGTTTAACAAAATATTCTAATAACAACAGATTCTACATAACATTAAAAATCTTTAAAACTCTATTCAAATCTTAAACCAACCCCCACTAAGTCTTGCTTAACAATCTCTTGATTAGTTAAGACTGCTTGTATCTCTCTTTTACATCAATAAAGTCTATTACATATGTTGTCTTATTTCAAAATATATCAATTCCTATGCTTAGTTTTTCAGTACATAATCGAAAGTAATACAAGACAACAAGACGAGTATTTTTCAAAACCTAGCAATGGACACAAAACCATGATATACATAATTAACTTAGAGAAGATGAATAATTCATCTGTAATTATCCAAAACCAATTCGTGAAATTATCACTTGTACCTTAGATGTCAAAGCATGTACATTAATAAGTTTATAGAACAATTATTGTTTCTGAGGTGGATCCGTTTTTTTGTGTGTGTTCTGATCAATAAGTAGCAGTGTTTGTTCAATTATTGCATAGCATCTTCCAAGTCAACTCACTAGAGCCAATGACGAAAAATAAGATATTAGGACTTTACTAATTAAAAAGCGATTAAGAAGTGAGTCGGTAAGTACTAATATTTTTGGCCACTCGACTTCACTACTTACAATTTCTTGAACCTTGGATACTGATATTGGTGAAAACATTCTACGATTAGCTAGAGATTTTTTTTCCACGACATTTCTAATCTTATTCTAAGTAAATGTCCATAGTTATAAACTATAAGATACCAGTATACCACTGATGACAATGATCTTGTATCTCTGATTATAGAGTTTAACATTACCGAACAACATTTTCTAATTTGCAAAAGACATGAAAGTACTCTTTTCCAGAGAAAAAGAAACTAAAAAACAGAAGCACCAAGAACATTGGCAATGTTGTTGAAGCAATAAAATCAATGCAAAAACTACAAGTTAAAAATCATATTTCACCAATTTACCACTTACAAAACCAGAATATTCAATAGGACACCAAAAATGTGGTCGACTCAAAAAAATTACCATCACAGTTATATGAGATTTTACTTCCAACGAAGAGACTGTCTAATGCCGGTGAAGATGAGTCCGACTGATCTACCGATCAAGGTGACGAGAAAGAAGGATATGATGCTACTCACTTTATCCAACACCACTCTGATAATTGGCATCCCGATGTCTGATAACTCCAGAAACAGACTGAAGTAGTACCTCCTGTAACACATCAAACACTTTCTTATGTGAAATTCTCATGGAAATCTTGGTTTTGTGATCAAGGTAAAAGAAGAGACGTTTACCATCCCGATAGAGCTTTAAGCTCCTTGGTTCGTTTAACAGGCAATGAAAAATCGCTGATTATGGAGTATCGCAAGGGTGATGATGAGGCAGCTCTAGTTTTTCCCAGTGTGAACTTTCTCCACCAACTACGGCTTTCTGTATCATCACTACCATCAAGGTTGTTGACAACCTGAGTTTTAAGAACGTAGAGGTCAAAGCGATCTTCATACATCGATACAACTGCTTCCATATTCTGATGCAACCACTGGTATAGAGCTACCTATCAACAAAAAGAAATGGAACTTTTGTCCATGAGATTGAAATGGAAGATGGAACTAAACAAAAGTGAAGTTGTTTTTACCTCGTTACGTAGTTTTTGGAGTGATCGACTAGAAAGGCTACAGATACCTAATCCTCCACTATTCAATTCATTTGAAAATTTGCTGTCTACAGAAATGAGCTCTAGATAGATGCTAGCAACCCCATCCGCCAATGTTATCATCAAGTCTTCCAAAATGGCAACTCCGTGAGTGCGAAAGAAGCTTAAGTCGTAGCAGAAAGCTTTCACGGGAGATCCAAATCTTTGGAAATACAAAAACTCTGCAAACAGATCCTCCTTGCCTGATTTTCTTATTTTGTCAAAAATAGCATCCTTTTCATTTAGCACTCTGATCAGCAAAGCCTGCACATCACGGGCTAGATTCTGGAGTTCATATCTAAATCTGCTATTCAAATAATGACTACGTGTTGTATGATATCGACTTACATTGTCCGAGTTAGTGGTTTCCACAGACAGTTCCTTTTTTAGCCAAGCCGTGCATGCTGCTTGATATGCTTGCCGAACAATTTGAGTAAAACTAACCATCCACTCCTCTGAATTGATTGTGTCAGATATCTTATTTGTCTGAAAAGCAAGTACAATAGCTGATCAGAATCACATCAAACTAATGTCTTAAATATTAATAAGGGTAGAGAATAACAAATCTTAATACTAGAGAGGAAATAAACAATTCAATGGTATAGCCACAGGTAATTTGATTAAAATCTTCTCATCTCAAAGATTCTTTTATTACAGGTTTGTGCATTTCAATATTGTGACATAAATTGGTATCTGCTAGGACAGAACGGACTCAAAGTGCGCATGTTGACCCTCTATTTTTGTTAATAACAAATGCTCCCAAACTGAACCTCTTAAGAAAAATATATATATATGTGCAAGTGAAATACTGAAGAAAGCAGGTACAAGCTGACCTCTTCCTCAAGTTTCTGGAAACATGACCAGAGCAAGTACAACTGGGGCCCCTCAGATATCGCATACAAACTCAGTGGGGGCTTCCCTTGGGGTGGTTTAGCTTTGAGATCTCTGCTTTCAAGTGTACTCTCATGCTTGATGGCGTCTAAAGAATCAAGCAGCTTTACTTTCACCACATCCCATACAGACTTTAAATCACCCTCAAAATCTGTCTCCCTGCAATCAATGCATAGAAGAAAGGAGATGCGTAAATACACAACACTTACGCTGTATTGATACCTTACAGCTAGAATGCAACAGAGATATATTATCATTCACAGATGACTACTCTTACCTACCAGAAGATTCTGAAGTTCCAACACGTGAACTCTCCTCCTCCTCAACGGTGCTCTCTCTAGAAGAGTAACTCGAGTTTTTTTTAACAGGAATGACTCCAGCCATATAAGTAAGAAATATACTGGCGGTCAGGAGAACTTGGTCACCAATAGGAACCCAACCTGAACCAGCAACAGCATCAAAATCCGCTAGAGATGCCAAGCAAGTACACTTACAAGAAGACACTCGGCGAGAATAATACGATCCAAGATTCAAGGAAGTAGGAACGTTATGTTTGTCAGCTTCCCATGATGTGATCTTGCAAACCCCAAAAGTCTTCCTACTTATTATAGAAACACAGCATTCCAACATTGTTACTTCTATAAGCCATTTTCAATGGTCAAGAAACAACAACAAAAAAAAAAAAAAAAAAAAGAGAGAAATGAGATCAAAACCTTTGGGGAATCTTTACACGAGGGTTCGTGGAGAAGCAGTTACTTTGATTAAAGTGAACCTTGTGCATCCGTAGCTGAACGCATAATGATGGAGACACAACAACATGTCCAACCATTGGTAACAAAAATGCCTTTAACAACTCACGACTAAAAAAACATTGCCTGATCTCACAAAGAGACCCCCAAGCCCAATCTCTACATCACAAAAAAAAAAAAAAAAAATCAAACTGCAGAACCTAATTGAAACCAAATGGCTTGGCTACTGAATTTGAGGCTTGAATCCAGTGTCAGAACATAAACTAAAATTGAGATTTAAGAGTCAAAGGGCGGATTCAAGTACGAGAAACAAAACATTGAAGTAGAGTGAGACAAGTAGCAAACAAACAGACCTCGAATTAGATGGAAGCAAGAGACAGAGAAGGACGAATTGATGAAGAGCAGAGAAGAAGAAGAAGAACGAAGAAGCGGATTGGGGTTGTGCGTACTACATGAAAAGTTTCTCTCTCTCTCTCTCTCCCGTCGTCGTAACCCCAAAAGACAGAGACAAAACGGGAATGATAAAGTTTCAATTTTCTATTAGTACATTATTCTGTTTGGGAAGATAACTAACAATTGGGGGTGGTGGCGCAGTTGGCTAGCGCGTAGGTCTCATAGCTATCTGAGTAATCCTGAGGTCGAGAGTTCGAGCCTCTCTCACCCCAGGTCATTTTTTGGCATTTCGTCTCTGGACTCTTTGTACACTGGTCTTTGAAACTTTAATGTCTTTGGGTGTGTTTTGAGAAGCACCATTTTAGAAGAGTATTTCCCATCTTTCTTAGTGGAAAAGGGGTCATTTGCTTAATCAACAATGCTAAAATGAGTTAAGTGTGTGCTATATTGGTTTGGATATGTCCATTGCGTTAAAGCTAGCAGATAGCTTTTGTACAAGGAGCTTGTCAAAGTGACTGGAATTATCTGATATCATTCTTGGCTTATTTGATGCGATCCCATTTCAGACGGGTCTCTCAATTATTATTAGGGTACAACAAAGCTCTGTGTACAATCAAAATTCAAACACTCGGGTTTGCGATGAAAAAAAAGGAGACATTGAGAATTTGCAAACGTCGTTTCTTACTTCCCACCTGTCTCTTGCACACAAGCATGGTGAAGCTGATACTTAACGTTGATTCTCATCATTCCACATGGAGTTTTTCTTTTGCCATTCATTCCAGTTAGTTCAAAACTCATTACCTTGGAAGATTCCAAGTTTTGTGTCATAAAATTTGATGCAGACAGTGAGATCTAGAGAGAGATATCGATCTCAATGTTGTCTATAAGCCTGACCGTTCCAAACCAAGCAGCAACACAAATCACTACTCCACTCTTTATCTCTTCAACTCCTTCAAGAGTTTCTTGGTCAACAATCTGTATCATATACACAATCACATTCCTCACATCAAAACTGAATGGTATGTCTACAGACTTATCCAAACAACAACTCAAATCCAATTACCAACACTGCTTACCTCGACATAATCTACCCGTCCATCAGATCCGACAAGTTGTTGAATAATCATATCCTTAAGCTCTGCACAACTGGTTTGCCCTTTTGCTACACAAGCTTTAGCCATGGCCAGTGACCTACTTATCGACAAAGCCTACCACATAATGAACCAAGCAACATAAGCAAAGCAAGCCACTTTCTTGATCCTTGTTTCAAATGCTAGAATCTTTTACTTTACCCTTTGCCTTTCTTCATCTGAAAGACGCACATTTCTAGAACTCATAGCAAGTCCATCTTTCTCTCTAGCTATATCTGATCCTACAATCTCTATCCCAAAATCAAGATCTCGAACCTACATAAACAAGGACAAACCCAAATCAATCAAATTTGTGAGGAGATTGTACTCAAAACCATTCCTAAAACCAAAACAGAAACGTTCCAATACTCACCATCCTCTGTATAATCCGCCATTGTTGATAATCCTTCTTACCAAACACAGCAACATCAGGCTCAACGATATTAAAAAGCTTGGTTACAATAGTGGCAACACCTCTAAAGAACACAGGTCTACTCTTCCCACACAAACCTTTCTCCAGTCTCTCAACCCTAATCCAAGTCTCATGCCCTAAACCACCACCTTCCTCCACACAACTCACAACCCTCCCACCACCGTCGTTTACCTTCTTAGTCTCACCACCGCCGTAGTCATAGAGGTTTCTCGGGTTAAAGACGACGACTTTACCACCGGAGAGAGCAGCGAGTTTAACGAGATCGCCGGAGAAATCAGATGGGTATGTGGAGAGGTCTTCCGTAGGTGAGAATTGGCCTGGATTGACGTAGATTGAGACGACGGTGACATCGGCGAGGGTTAGGGATTGACGAACGAGAGATAAGTGACCTTCGTGGAGGTAACCCATCGTGGGTACTAAACCAATGGTCTTGCCTTGTGATCTCTTGGCTCGAGACCATCTTCTCATTGCTTCTTTGTCTCTGATTATTTCTGGTTCCATTGTCGCAGAATTGAGATCGCCTGCCTTCTCACGAATGTCTTCTGTCTGGTGAAGATGAAAATGAATTTAAATTAAATTTTCCAACCGAAATAAAAGCAAACCAGAGTTAACCGATCATAGAGTAATCGGTGTTCCGGTTTAATAGATTTCTTGAACCGAGTTTTGTTGCTAGTTTAGACAAGTAAGAAGATAGATATACACAAATCACAAACCAAACCTTAAAAAGATACAATGTACGATAAGGAGATGGAATAAATCTAAATTTCTTAAATTAACATAAGCATAAATGTATATATATTTAAATATAAATATAAATATTCGTTAACTTTTAGATCTTTCTTGATTTTCCTAATCTTTGTTAATTTTCTCAATGTTCGATCTCTCAATAATTGTTTTTCTTGGAACATCTTTTTAGTGCCTCATCTTAACATCACATATGCGCAACAAATGAACAGGCCTGCAAATGAATGACATGAGTTATAATCTTGACAATTATTGAGCAGTCATTTCACATGCTTTAGATGTTTTTAAAAGCTTTTTGAATTCGGGATCTGTATTTGCTAACCAAAGTTTGTAGATCTTCTTTACGTTGATAGAGAGTTTCTTTATGGAGAAATGAAAGTTGTATAGCAAGTTGCTGTGGTCCTCATCACTGGTGGGCAGCCTATAACGGAAAGTTTTTGGTCCATACGATAAACATAAAAAAGGTCACATTGTAGTTTGTACTAACGGACACATTATATAAAAATGCCCTCAAATTAATAGTTATATTCTATGGCCGCTTCTGCTTGTCGGCTCACCCCAAATCGAGCACTGTAAATAGCAATGAGAACTTGTGTGGTCCTTTGTAGAGGAGATATCGAGTGAACCATAAAATTTTCATGGTTTTAATTCTCTCAACCTTTAAATCGGAATATTAAGAGATTTCACAAAACTTAGAGATTTAAATGACTTCGTTCCCCATTATTGTTGTTGTATATACATAGTTACATTAGGGAACATAACACACATTTATTTACCAACCCATCAAACCTATGAAACAGAAAAGCTATATAATATGATACATACGTAACACAAAATGAATTTACTAGCAAACTAATTGATTTCTGAAAGACGAGATCTGTTCGAAGATTGGGAGTCTCTTAGATTTAAAACTAGTGGATGTCATCTGTTCAAGCCCAAGAACAAAGTCATCGTCTAAGATATTTCCCAAGACATCCTCCATCTCAGCATCTCGCCTACGTGGTAGTGAAGCCTCTAGTTCACTCAAAAGCTCATCCGCTCGTTGCCTTGTCCTACAATCATCTGCACCCAAAACCCTAGACTCGAGAACCTCGTCAAGAACGGATCTTCCCTCGTCAAACCTGCCTTGTTTGATAAGGCACATCGCTAGATTGCACGATTTGTTAGCGTCTGGCTCCACCATCTTAGCTTTTCTGTATACGGCTTCTGCTGACAAGTACTTTGCTTGTTGCATATATGCCCACCCCAAGTTCCCCTGTTTATAAATGCCAATTGAATACATCAGTTCATCGCGGAAAAGGAAACACAAGTGAAACTAGACGAAGAGTTCGAGTTGGTAAAATTTAGTTACCAGTAATCTTGAGATTTCTTGTTGAACGGTCACTTGAAACTTTTTGCCGTGAGAGCGAGCGGTCTTGGTGGGTTTACCATTAAAAGCCTCCCCTTGATAGATCTGCCTCAGTTTCCTCTTCAATAACTCAACTTGCTCCTCCATTCTTCCACATTTCTGTTCATTGTAAGATACTAATCTTAGAATACTTGAAAGTGTCTTTGAATATTCGTCTAGCGAAAAAAAATCAATCTATGCATCAATGCATGGTCTACACCTCATGACCTCAATGACTACAAGACTATATATATACAACTTTATGATAGAGTGCAAGTAGATAAATGTATGGTTATAGTAAGACCTTGTATAAGTCGATGAGGACGTTGTCGAGGGAATCTTGGGAGTTTTTGGAACAACGAGGACGGAAAGATTTGATGGCTTCGATGGCTTCTTCAGAGCGGTCAAGTTGTTTCATTACTACAGCCATGTCCTTGAGAGCACTGTCTACTCTGTCTCCTGTGTTAATGGCTTTCCAAAACCACACTATGGCCATCTCCGGGTTCTTCTCTATCAACTGTAACCAACATTATTAAGCGACACTGTTAATTATTTGAAACCTTACTTAAGGCCATACTCATATGAAAATATACTAAATTATTAATGTATTTGAGCAATTATGAGATAATGTGATGGCCAATATAAAATGTAAAGAAGAATATTCTTTGAGAAGTGAGAACTTATTTGCACCATTCTGAGGAAAAGTAAACGCAAATATTAATGCGAGAATCTGGTTCGTTCGGTCGGTGTAACTAGTGACTCTCATACGCACACCGCACCATCTTGGCTATAAATTTGAACTTTTTGTGTTCTTTTTTTTTTCTTGTGGTGCCTAATCAGCTAAAAAGAAGTTTTTTTTTTTTTTTTTTTCTGTCGATTTAATTAAATTTCACTTTTTAACCCAAAAAAATAAGAAAAGGAAAAAAGAAAACAGAAAAGGACGATAACGAAAATTGTCTTTTCATACCTAACTTCCTTTAGATTTTTTCCTTTTTGCAAGCTCTTAATCTCGTTTTTTTTTGTCAACATTTCAAGCAAAATATACAATGACATTTCAATCCAAAATATATACAAACTAAACATAGCTACTTTGGTATCCAAGCCCGTAAGACTTTGATGATAATATTATTTCTCAAAGATAGCAGTAAACAAATTTACAAAAATATGGTGGTAATATAATTTTTGCATTTATCACGCGTGTTTTATATGAAAAGCGTGATACTATTATCGAAAACAGCGCATCATATTTACAAAAAAAACAGCGCATCATATTTACAAAAAAATACACGCAAAAATTATGCTTTTTAGTTACCAAAAAAAATTATACTACTCTTTTCAACACGAGATTAATTAACAAATACTAACAAAAAAACAAATAACCGATTAACATAATCATTTATTGCAATTACTCTAAAAATAAGTGAAAATTAAGGAAACTAGCATATAAGAATGAGTAATATAGCACACACACAAAAAAAAGAGTAAGAATGAGTGATTAATTAATCTTTTGAGATTCGATTCATGAACCCCAAAAAAAAAAAAAAAGCCTTCAAAGAAGAAGAAGAAGAATCTAGACCTGAGCATGTTTGGCTTTGACATAGGGAGTATCGCCACTAGGAACTTTATGAATCACATGAAACATTTCATCATCTTTCATCGTATTACTCTTTGTTGAGTTGTTATTATTGCTCTTCGTCTTCTTCAAGCTTCTCTCCATCCTTTGCTTCTCTCTCAATTTTCTCTTTCTGAACAATTAAGTTTACAGATGTCTGTTGAGAGGCTGTGAGAGACAACAACTTGTGAAATAAACAATATATATGTGTACGTTTCTTACTGTAAGAAATGAACTAGGTCGATATCTCGTCTCTGTTCAGTGCAACTGCCACGTCACCTGAAGACTTCTTACCACGTAGGTGAACGAGCAAAACGTGTTCTTTTACTATTGCCACTGTCTCTTTCTACAGTTTTGGTGTTTTCTTTAACACCCAAAAAATATATGTACATGTATACATTTCTGGGTGTGTTTTATATTAAGTTTTAAACCACCAAAAGATTTTTTTTTTTCTCTCTTTGCATATATTACAAATTTGTAAACTGGTTGATTCTAACTTTGATATTGGAATTAATTCCAACACGAAGTAGTATAAGAGAATAGCACGTAATCGTTTTGTTTAAAATTTGGAACAAAAGTACATCGTCGTGCTTTGACGATGTCTGAAATCGTTCATGTATAAATTTGTTACTTCATTTACATTCTAATTTCTAAATTGTCAACATTGGGACGGTGTTGCAGCTGCCTTAATACTCTTGCATTTCCTTTCAACAACTTGAATATATTACTACAATCTACAAAAATGGTTGTTTCCAATTTTATCGAGGAATATTCAGTGACAAAAAAAAATAGCGACAAATCCCTAAATATATTGTAACGGATTGTGTGTGAAACAAAATTTCTATATCTCATTTGACCGCCCAAAACAAGCACCCTCTCTCTTTCTACCTCCAACATCTTTGGGACTCCTCTATATACATTTATTCATTTAAAGTAAGATTGGAATTAATAATCAATTCGGATTTGGTAAAAATATATTCTAGATCAACCATGAAATATAATTGAAATGGATTCTAAGCTATGTGTATGATTTAATTCTAGGTAAATCTACTTATTGTAAATAAAAAATTGGTTTTAAAAATTATAAATGACCACTTTAATATTGGGTTTGTAAACAATCATTAAACTAGGACGCAAGTTCAAAATTTTTATGGAAAAATTGTATATAATTTTCTTTATCATAGAAATTTTAAAATGTCTTTTTTTTTTTTTTTTTTTTTTAAATTTTCTAATAATAAAGAAGACATAATTTCTATACTCGCTTCCTACTAGACATTCATAGAAGTCTCCAAGAGGCGGGACACAACAATTTATTTTTTTAATTTATTCCTCAACCTTATCACCGACTGTTTTCATCGAATATGTAATGTTTACACAAAGAATTTGTTATCATGTATGTTGTTTCAATGTTCTCCGTTTGCAGTCTAGTATATGATTGTGTTATTACACTATTATTTGAAGTATGTACATTACTTTTACTTACCTCAAATCACTCGTCTTTCCCTAAAAATATTAAGTCAAAACCATAGCGGACTCAACGGAAAAGTAACTGAAATACGTTACGGATTATACAGACCACTTATATATATACTATATGAATAGAGTTGATTCATTTAGATATGTTGTCTGTCCCAAATAGAGTAAACTAACGATTTTTTTCCACCACAATCATAGTACTTAAAGTAAATTTGGATGCTATTACTCTAAAGAGTAAAATTGTAACTCAATTATTCAGCTCAAATTTTCTCTTTTGTTTTTGCTGACTTGTAAAAAAAAACTGATATGAGAATAGTTTTTTAATTGTCTGTTCATTATTTTACTCTAAGTATCCAGTTACACCCAAAGTAATAGATTCGATCCAAGTTAAAGTAGTGCAAGGCATTTCAATCTCATTACCACAAAAAAAAAGTACTCAAAAACTTCATTATCTGATTTCAATTATCCAATCGTCATTGGAATCATTGGAATCATTTAAAAGGATTATGTGAATTTTAAAATAATTTTAAAATAAGTAACGAATCATCGTCACTCTCACTCGTTATGTGGCGAATACAATAATGAGCCAAAACGTAATGAATCTGGACAGCATAATAAGCATCATTCACTAGGTTACAAGACTTGCCGCTTAACTCATACACATGGGGACCATCGGCAATAAGGCAGGCAACACTGATAACTTTTGCGGACTCGTCATTTAGTTATAAGTCAATATTGAATATTTTTTATAAATCCGAAACTAGCGGAGAGATTACATGAATCAAGACGGTTAAATAGCTATATTCAAGATTGATTTGGTTTGCTCTAGTCTATTCAAGTTTCTTTTGGCATAACTTAGTCTTATAGTATGGATGCTTACATATTATAATACTAAATTATTAATAACTTGTTCGATTACTTTTCTTTATTTAAGGTTTTTTTTGTTGTTAATACTTTGATTTATTTTAGCTAGTTGAATACATTCGAATTAACTGAACAAGTCATCTTAACTTATCTTTCTTAACTTTATTCTCTTTTTGTCGTCCATTGTCCTTCATTTGCTTTTGGGTTGAATTCATGAACACAAGCAACATTATACGAACCATTTCAATTGAAACAGCGTGTGTGTGTCTGTGGCGCAGTAAAACATATGTGTAAGTCATGCATAATTTATTTGCCCTACCTCTCAGAGCTGCCCTCACTGGATCTTCTTGCTTCTTCTGTGCCTTGACGATTAATATAGAACCAGAAATGTGTTGCCGACAAACTAGAGAAATCACAAAAGAGAGACTTGATCAATGTATTATTAATGCCAACTCTGAAGTCTGATCCTCAGTTAAAAGTTGATTGGGAACTCATCATTTATTTTGAATATTGTTATACTCTTCATTTTTGTTAAAATATTTTTACACTCTTCTTTTTTTTGTTAATTAAAATACTTATCATATATACATAATTTATTTTTAAAAAGTACAAGTTTAACATTCTAAGCTTAAAAATATATATTTTAAAAAGTCTTGTAGATGATAAAGAGTGAGTACTTCTCTTTTCTATTTTTTTTTTCACGATTCACTTTTAAAGCGAAGTTCAGTTCTTACTTTCCTACCAACTTTAAAAATCCATCTTATATTTTCATAGTTGCACTTAAATAATGTGTTACATATAACATATTGTTCGCATCTACTTATTGATACTTATATTTTGTTCTTCATTAATTATTTAATCAGAAAGACAATTTCATCCTTTTGTTGCTAACTCTTAAACCAAAGTAGACACTGTGCTTCGAATTTTGAAATTCACACTTTTTATAGTCCCATACATATATATTTTTCTTATATTTTATTTATATGGAATTTTGTTTTTATCTATGGTAAAATTTTTTGCGGATCTACCAAACAGTACGTGAGTAGTGGCAACAATGCTGGCCAGAGATCAAGATCAAGGGAGCAGTGGAAGGGAGAAGCATCTTAAGGTTTGATAATTTTTGAGAAAAAAAAAGGTCGAGAGAAGTCGCGTGAGTCTCACTCGCGGCGATTTCTCTCTCAAAGTCGAGAGTCTTCTGAGCACAACCTCGTGCGCCGCCGGTGGGTCCTCAGTCAATTCCGGTGACGATGAGGACCCTACGGCCCATGGTTCTTCATCCGCGGCTCTGCATCTTTCTCGGCGACACCATTGGATCAAGATCAAGGGAGCAGTGGAAGGGAGAAGCATCTGCGAGACTCCTCAGGTAAGAGCTCTACCGGAGGCGTAGCGACGCAGAGTGGAAGAAGGAGTTTCACGGCGAGGGACGAGCGATGAAGATAGTTAGATCTGGGGACCGGAGATCTTGGAGGTTTCGCGGGTTTGGTCTCGATAGGGGAGGTAGGTTCCGATCCGGCGGAGCTAAGCCACCGTCGAAGGTCTCCTCATCTACTCCCTACTATCTTTCTCTTTCACGACCGAGCAAGAAGTCTCCTCGACGACGGCGAGCTCGGTTTTCTTCCTCCTCTTCAACACAGCTCTACGGTGGCGGGATGGAAACGGATCTTGGATCACCATCTCCGTTCGGCTAACGACGTCTAGGCTTACCGGAGGTCCTGTTCCGGTAAGTATCCGCAGATGTTGGGCGGCGGCTACAGCGAGTTCTTCGTTCTGTAGATTAGGATTTTCAGCGACCGGTTTGGTCCTCCGGTTCGATTTGTAAATCCAGTCGGTTTTGTATCTTAATGGTTTAGTCTGGTTTGATGTAAACGGGTCGGGCCCTTAGGGGATTTTGTATGGACCTAATTCCGGAAATAGCCCATTGGGCATATATTATTAATTGAATATCCTTTAAAAAGAAAAAAAAAAAAAAAAAACAATGCTGGCCGGAGAACATAGTTATTAGATCTTGGTGAACCAAAATGGGAGCAATTCGACCACTAGGGGGAAAATAAAACATTATCCTCCAAATCTTGGAGTTGATACATTAGAACAAAATGTTTTCAGATAGATGCGTCTGGGAAATGCCTATTTCAGTAGACAAATTAAAGTAATTAATGAAAGGCAAACATGTAAGTGAAGTCCTTAAACAATAGCAAGGGCAAGATGGTTTAGGAGAGTTTCTTTTTACTTCTCGACTACTATAAGCGGACTTGTTAACATGTGTGCAAATTAAGATTATATTAATAGTCCAGTATCGAATGTGTTATCTCAATGCAAGAAATCAACTAATCAAGGTTTTAATCTTCTCACATTTAAATTTGAGACTTGATATATAGCCCACATGGACGTGGTCTAGTGATAGTGAAGAATGTGCTGCATGGAGAGGTTGTAATCTAGTGATAGTGAAAAAAGTGGAGAGGTTGTAATGAGCTATCTTATGAACATTTTTCACAATAATTATGTGGGAAGTCTGGATCTGGACTTCGGCACGTATAGTTTACATGATAATATCGTAACAGGCGATCCATATATTCCCCTATATATTAATTGAAAAATATTCCAAACTCGGACTCAGACAATGTAGTGAGTTAGTGACCCAGTAAGGAGAAGTCCACTATGTAGCACTATAGTGCGGTTTTACCAGAGCAGCCGAGAGGATTTACAAAAAAAAAATTGAGACTCGATTGGATACATTTATTTAGGGAGTTAAAAGGTTTATATATATAACATTCTATAATAAAAAGTCAAATTTAAAAGAAATATAAAGTTTGAGGGGTTTCTTGGAAATTACTTTAAAGTGAAACACTGTACGATTTGTTAGCTAAAATTACCCTAAAAATCGAAAAGCCTTTGAAGCAAAGAAGAAGAGCAGAGGAAAAAAAAAATCAAAAACCCTTTCACTTGTTGGCACTGTTTCTTTTAGGCTGCTTACTCATGGCGAACAATCCATCGCAGCTTCTTCCATCAGGTATGGATTTTTCTCTACTTACATCTCTAACTTGGTGCCTTTTCAATAGGCTGGATCTGCGATTTTGGTACCACCAATTTTGTTGAGCGATTTGGGTTGTGTGTGTTTGTGCAGAGCTAATCGATAGGTGCATAGGATCGAAGATATGGGTTATAATGAAAGGAGATAAGGAGCTCGTTGGTACTCTCAAAGGATTTGATGTTTATGTCAACATGGTCCTTGAAGATGTCACCGAGTAGTAAGTCTCTTCTTTTAGGGTTTTTTTCTTCTTCTTCTTCTTCGGAATTCGATTTTTTTTTGTTTGTTTGTTGTTTAGTTGGAACTTGTATTTTCTTGATCTATTATTACGCTTTAGGTGGTGATACCATAGATTTGATAATGCAGGACACCCGGAACTCAGCCTTTTGGTTTTTGTTTCTCAGTGCCTTAGTTTTTTTTGTTGGTAATTGGATTGCTTTATGCTAATTTCAAGTTTCAAGACTGACCCAGAGAATGGAGTTGAACCGCTTTATGAACACTGAACCGTAGTTGTGATATGCAGAACCTAGATTTTGGATTTTGTTTCTCAGTACTAATGATTTCGTTATGCTCATTTCAAGTTTCAATACTGACCCCAAAGAGTGGCGTAGTAGCGTTGGACCGCTTTATGAACATTGAGCCATAGACTTTGGATATTGTTTCTCGCTCGGTACTAAGTTTTTTCAGTGATTGATTGCGATATTGCTTATTTCAGAATACTGATCTGAAGAATGACGTTGAACCGCATTTGTAATGTGTAAATTTCCATCAGTTGGTTGCTTTGCTGATGAATGACGTTCATCGTGTGTATATATATAGTCTTATTTAGATTGGTTTGAATGCGGTTTTGGTGAGTGTTTTTGTGGTATGTGGATTAGTGATTTTAATGATTTAAACTCCTGTTGCTTTGGAGATTCATAGATTCAGGTTTTTTGCTGTATCAGATTCTTTATTGAGATGTTACTAGAGTGTGTTACTAATTTAAGCATCGTTGTGCAGTGAAATTACAGCTGAAGGAAGACGGGTTACAAAGCTTGATCAGATTCTGCTCAATGGAAATAACATAGCCATTGTAAGTCAATACACCATTTTATCTATATTTTCCGAAATTTAAATTGGTTACTTATTCTAACACTAGCCAAACTAGCCATACGCTGTATAAACTTCCTTGTGATATCTTTAGATAAACCGTTGACCACTTTAATCTTCCAAATGCTAAGAACCCGGTTTTTAAAATTTGTTTGTCATGTAGCTGGTGCCAGGGGGGTCTCCTGACGATGCAGAATGAGATTTGCTGCTTTGTGTGTTCAGAATTGTGTGAGGAAGGATGTAACTTTTGGTTTTAGATTAACACTTTGTTGACAGAAAAGTAGTAGTTGATTTCTAAACTCAGAATGACAAAGTTTTCATTGTTCAACAATGTGAAAGAGAGCTACAAGCATCATCCCTATTTATTAAACACGTTGCTTCTACTTATTCAAGCTCTTTACATTGCTCTAATGACCTTCCCCATTAGCCACTCTAGCGTTGGACAAGTTATCAACTGAGTCTCCCCTCTCAAAAACAGCTGCAGCTCCCATACCAGTCCCTGTTACATATACATTTTATGCATACAATCAACATAGAACATAAAATCAGTATAATTATGGAGCCTATTCATACTGTGAATAAAGTTACCTATGCACATTGAGACTACTCCAAAGCGGCAATCTTTCCCTCTCCGCTTCATCTCGTGCAACAATGTTGCAACACATCGAGCTCCTGTACATGGAGACTAACTCTATTAGCCTATACACATCTTGCATATTATTATCTGTTTAAGGCAAAGCTTGTATAAAGTAGTAACCTGTAGCACCAAGAGGATGGCCAATAGCAATGGCTCCTCCATTAACATTGACCTTTTTCATATCTAGATCTAGCTTTTTGCAGCTGTACACATACTGAGATGCAAATGCCTGTTTTGAACAGTTCATCAATGGAGAGATTCATAAGTAAGGATAATTCCGAAACAGACAACAACTAATGTGAAACATTTCACTACCTCATTGATCTCAAACAGATCAATATCGCTGACGTTGAGCCCTGCGAGGTTAGTTGCAGCGGGGATGGCGACAGCTGGACCGATGCCCATTACAGATGGATCCACACCAGTTACAGCAAAACTCCTACATTGTTCGGGAATCAGATTTGCTCGGTTTCTTAAACCATCAAAATTTACATAAAGTCTCTCCATATTCCTTTATACCTGAAAACTCCAAGAATGGGAAGTCCCTTCTTCATTGCAAGACTTCTCTTCATTAGCAGTACAGCTCCAGCACCATCACTAATCTGACTAGCATTGCCTACACAATTCACATATATAAACAAAATGCTCTAAACGGCCATGATCTCGCTTTTGTCAATGAAATGTGGAAATATATATTTCTCACCAGCTGTGGTGGAACCATCCTTTTTAAAGACAGTCTTCAGCTTTGCCAAATCTGCCATGTTTGAGTTTGGACGCACACCATCATCAACAGATACAACGATTGCCTTCTCTGCTTTAGTCTCAGGGTCCACAATCTGTAAAGGGAACAATATCGTTCATTGAGAAATCAATCTCTAGCAAAAGGGTTTTACAAAGAAGTTGAGGAGCTTTCTTGTTTTTATACCTTGGTAGCAACAGGAGTGATTTCATCCTTGAGTTTACCAGAAGCGATCGCAGCTGCAGCGCGCTTGTGAGACTCAACCTGTTGATTACTGATCAATCAGTACTTGTATGAATTTGAAAGAAACAAAAAAAAAAAAAAAAAAAAGTGAAAGATGATAGCTAACTAACAGCAGCTCTATCTTGCTCTTCTCTTGTAACACCGTATCTTTCTGCAACGTTTTCAGAAGTAACTCCCATTGGAAGCAAACAGTCACGGGCTTTCGGAAAATCTAGTGCCTGTTCCCATTTAGGAGTTTACAAAAGTCATTACAAAACAACTGTTCTTGTTGAGTAGTAGAACTTAAAAAAAAAACCATTGAGATAACGTACTCTCGGATTAGAGGTTTGAAAGCCGCCTCCAGGCATACTATCAGTTGACATTGACTCCACTCCAGCACCAATACCTGTTGCAGTTCACAACAGAGAGAATTGATCTCGCGGCCTAGACACAAAGCCAGCTAGAGACTAGAAAAATATGATGAAGCTGCTTATTACCGATGTCGTAATATCCGGCTCTAATGGAAGCAGCAACATCAGCAACTGCTTGTAGTCCAGATGAGCATTGTCGGTTAACAGTTCTAATTGGCACGGTGTCTAGCTCGTCGTAAAAGAAGGGTAAAGAAGCAACACATCAACAAATTTGTTTGTCTATGATCCTTCCAATGTAATTAATTGATTTTTGAAGTACCAGGGAAACCAGCAAAATAAGCTGCAACTCTACATTCCATTGCTCTCTGAGAACCGGGAGCTAAAACAGTACCAACAACGATATCACCAACTTCACTTGGATCCAAAGATGTTCTTTCCACTACAGCCTAAATTAAACAAAACATTGGAACATGAGAGAACTCACAGATACTACTAATTCCATGTCTGAGCAAAGGTTTTTAATTGATGTACCTTGAGAACAGAAGCTAGAAGATCATCTGGAAGAGTATCTTTGAAACCTCCACGTTTCGCTTTGCAAATGGCGGTACGATATGCCCTGAAGAAGAAGAAGAGGTAGTAGTCTCAGAAGAATCAAGAAAACAAAGAAACCTTCAAAAGAAAGTGAATGTGAAGCAACTGAGTTTGGAGGCACTTACGCTACAATCACAATGTCGTCTCCAAAAGCAGCCATTGGAGAAACCTCAGAAGCACAATTCACAGGCTAACATAAAGAAAGATTCAAGTCAGAAGAACACACAAAACAAACTTGTGATCATCTTTCACAAACAATTTCAAGGTCTACTAAAACTCTATGACTCAACGATCAAGACAAGCTAAACTTACAGACAGAACAGACGATTCATGATTAAGAGATATAGAAGAAGAAGAAGAAGGAATTGGATTGAGATGACGAAGCAAAATCTTCTGTCTTTCAGCAGCTTTATCCATGATTCTCTCTGTTTTTGTGTTGCAAAGCTCAACTTTCAATATTTGTGATTGAAAGACTAAAACTCAATTGGGTTTCATTGATTTTTCAGGAAAGGGATAGACTTCTTTAAGTATAAGAAGAAGAAGCTTCAGTGTTCTCATTTTTTCTCGTGGGTATCGTTCTCACCAGTCTTGTCGTGATTGGGGATCCTTGCCCACCTTTGTCTTTGTTGTCGTATCGTAAACATAATTAAACGGCGTTACGAAAATATATCGCATGTTTTTCATGTTTTACGCCACAACAGAAACTCACACCGTTAAAGACTGTCACCGAATTATTAATGGGCATCACAAACAAAACCAAAGCCGGGCCACGTGAGAAGAGTTGTAACAAGTAGACATCATCATTTCGGGTTAGGATAAGAATGTTTAGGCTTTTAGAGCGAGAGTATTAAATATCGTACGCAGTTAGATAATAGTCTTTTAATACTCGTAATTATAATTAGCGGATAATTTATTAAGACTCGTAAAATATTATAGATGAAGAGAGTTCAAGAAAGTTACCGGACGATGGATGAGCTTGGTGAGAGTTCCAATACGATATGAAAAACTTGAATGTAGACAATACGCAAATGTTGAGAAAAACTGATTGTTCAAAGATGTATATTTAGAGTGTTGATGTGATCAGAGAAAGAAGTGACGTTATATTTGGTAATTTAACTCTTTTGACATACTCTTTTGCTCGTCCACCACTCGTCTTACCAACCTCCATTCTTATGTTTTCATCGCTCTATATGCTACCTAACCTTCCCTTCTTGTTACATAATTTCTTGCATGCAAAACTATTTAATTCTATTTTTTTTATTGCTTATCTATCTAATATCTATTACAAAGAAAAGTTTAATTAATCTAGAAGCTTTTTTACAAGAATAACTAGGTTCGGACCCGCACATACGTGCAGGGTTAATTTGTTATAAAGTTTATCATATATTACGTATGTGTGAGATTGTGGTTGTAAAAATATTTTTTAGGAGTATTAACAGTCATAATCCAAACTCATACCAGTTTAGTATTCGATTTTTTTTCAACCAAACATTAAATTAAAAGATGACTCCTGATTAGTAGCCCAAACCAGAGTGAAATAATTTACAAAAGAAATTTCATAAATTAAAGATCTTGAAGTACGGGCACGATAATCTGCCCCCACATTTGACAGATGCGAGATCTGGGTAAGAGTGAAGGATGGAATTAAAATTGTCCAACAAATTCTAGAAGGTGGGCCAATCGTTAGCGGACTACACCATCGCGACTAACTCTGAACAATCTGTCTCAAAATTTTAATAGTCAACACCAACCGCCAGGAAGGACTCCATAGCCCAAACATAGTATAATTATTACAGGAATTCTACTATTCAATTGTTTGATTTGGATTTATATTTATGAAGTTATAGACTTACAAATATTAATGGGTCATTTGGTAAAGAATGCCAACATAGTGTCTATGAGCCGTTTGGTTTTGATTTAACTGGGTCGTAGTCTACATGATATGTCTGTGAAAAACAAAAAAAAAAAAGAAATGGAACGACAAAAATTTTTTGGTTTTCTTCTACGGTACACACCAAGCCAAATTTTTATATATTATAATTTAATTTGTACTATCTATTGCATAAGTATATTTTCTCTAAATTTTATCAAAACTAATTTTTTAGTAATAAGTAAATTATTTTTTAAGCGGGTACAGTTTTTACTATACAGTTTAAATTTTCACAAATCTGTAAACTAAACAATGATAATGAACTTAATATATAGTAGTTGATATTATAGTTAATTATGAAGTAGAAGAAATTGAAGAAAAGAAAATAGAATGAAAAATTAACCTATTTCTTGTTTTCCAAAAAACGTGGAGTCCATTTGAAAAATTATTTCCCCTATTACGGAGACTAAAAATCTGTACTTCGATAACACTAAAAACAGTTTGTCCAAAAAAGAAAAAAAAAGGATAACACTAAAAACAAATAAATGCCCAATATACCAAAACCCAGAACAATTAAAATTATTTTAAGAAAGTATGTCTGACTTTTGTTCTTCCTCTGTAGAAGTCGATCAAAGTATGTTACTTACCAAAAAAAAAAAGAAAAAAACAGCTTTTCTTCATCGATTTGTCAGATCCTTTAGTGTTTGATCTCTTCAAAACACTTAATACCACCACAGATTCCTTCGTCTTTTTGATTCCCTATTCGATTGGAATCCCCGGCGGATTCAAATATGATTTTTGTCCAAATTAGTACTACTCTCGTCCTCAAACTGTCTGGCCATAATCGCAAGGATGTTTCTGTGGGACCTAAGCATCCTCGACGATTACAGGTTAGGATCTACTGGATTATTAATTTTATTTCTAATTTTTATATTTTTCATATTCCGTTCACTAATTTAATTTGTAATATCAATATTCTTTTTTAAACTGGTTAGGTTAGGTTTCTCCAGGAGTGATCTTGTTTTCAAACTGGTTCATCAAATACTTTTCCACGGAAATGTGAATCTTTGTACCCTGAAATGACATAAGATTAGGTTAGGTTTATGAAAATTAATATTGAATTTGTATGTATAAAACAATCTAAGGTCTTTATACTCACTTGGATATCAGCGATTACCATGTCAAAGGTTCACCGAATTGTATATGTCTTCTAGGAATCCTGACTTGCACTTTCCATAAAGCCTTGTAAGGCTTCACATCTCGGAGAAAGGCGTAGGATGCAACCATTGCAAGGTATGTGTTTGTTGTTTGAGAAATGGTGAGTGTTTGAGAAATCGCTCAATACCTGAAGGTGTAATAATTACACTGTATATATGGTGTCTGTTTTGCAGAAGATAAGTACTCCATGTTTGCTGGTGTTAGGTAGCTTCCATCATTCCTAGCAGGAAAGTTGGTCTCTATGAAACATTGAAGTAAGTGGAACAAATCCATTAGACTGATTAATATGACTATGAGGAGTGGAACTTGTAAGTATTTGTGTCCTCTTTTCTTGAAGTAGATTGCAAATTTGTATGAGAAGAGGTTTTTTTTTTTTTTTTTTTTTTTTTTGTAATTAAGCTTTTAATATTGTGTTTATTGGTGTTGGTGTTATGAGTTACGGTGATGACCTATTTATATTTTATAGAGTTTTAGAGGAGACGATAGGGTTGAATGTGAGATTAGAGATAATGTTGTTGACCAAACTAAATTACAGATATGATGGAGGAGTTTCGGGTAGTTTCTATTGCATGTGTGATTTTGAAAATATATGGAGTTTAATTTTAGAAACTAATATTGCGGTTTTAATTATTTAGATATGACTGTTAAGATAGTTTTCTTTATTTTAGGCAGGTGAATTTTAATATTGATTAAATAAGTTGTTAGGTATGGTGAAGTTTGAGATTTGGGATGTTATATGGAGGAAATTTCGGAATTATATGATTTATGGAGATTGCAATTATTTTGGCTTACCTTATAAACTCTCGTATAATATATGATTGAGGTAGTTTCAGAGAGTTTATTTTTAGATACATTGGAAGATAAATTGGAATTAGATTTTGGAACTAATATTGTGATTTTAATTATTTAGATATTAGTGAAGATAATCAATTTTATTTTAAGAAGGTGAATCTTTGTATGGCTTAAGTATGTGGTTAGATATGATTATTATTGAGATTTGTTCTGTTATATGAAAATAATTTTGGGATTATAGCCTTTAAGATTTGTAATTTGCATTTAATGAGATTTCGGGATTATATGGAGATTTTTATTCTGTTATTAATTAGAATCCAGCTTTTTAGGATTTTTTGTTTGGGTTACCTTACATGGTTTAATCTCTATTTTTTAAATTTAATTTAGCAGGCAACTGACTTTGTTTGGCTAGAGGAATAAATGATTGGCGAGATACACTTTGCTAAACTGGATCCGAACATTAGTATCCTGGGTTGCCCGGGTCCGCGTCTTTTTGAATTTATAATTACCTGGTTGCCCTTAAATGTTTTTTTTTTCTCTTCTTCCTTTCTTTTTTGCGTAGGGGTAATATATGGAATTTTTGACAAAGTTTTTTTTTTCTTCTTCTTTTGTACTCCCGATTTAATAGTATAGATGTCAAGGTCCATTGTCATGCATATATATTTTATATATCTCTAGATATGGAAATGGAATAGAGAGCTGATTCAAGAAGTTGAGGACTTCGGTCCGAAATAATAAAATAGATGTGGGTAGGCCATGAGCCCATGATTAAAATATATTTTTCGGAAAACTTTAGTTTCATATGTACGATATTAGTAGTGTGTTTGCAAGACAAGAACATTTCATAAAAAATTAAAAAAAAATGGTCCTCGATCATAAAAATTGAATCGTAATCTCGTTGAGTACATGTCAGTTTTAAATGATAATTAAATATATGCTATTGGTCCCTATGGTTGAGTAGGAATTGGTAATAGGAGATAAATGCATGCATGTGACACGACCAACAAATCAATTTATGCATTTCCGATTACTTCTGATCTCTTCCATTGACGTCGCTGTTGAGTTTCGATCTCTTTGATTACATTCGCTTTCATGATTCAAGCTTAGAGGCGGAGAAGCAAATCTAAAATCAATGTTCTCTGTAACTGATCGAGACGAACGAACATCCTAGCTCATGGAATCCACCAACTCAGCTATTGATTCTAACTTGAAACATGAGAGGAGATATTAGCTGTTAGGTTATCCGAAATTCTGATGGAAAATCGTTATAGTTTGATGCGGGAAATCTAAATCTTAGTGTTTGAAAGCATCGATCCTTTTGAGTAGATAGATTTTTTTTCCAAAATTGATCAATATGTAGAATAGGAAAAATTACGATTGGTTACATTGAGCTTCGAAGTAGAAGAAATGGTATAGAGTAAGAGCCTGTTCGTTTCACCATTATTGTGATTCATTCAAATGATCCATTCAAAAGCTTCATCCAAATGATCCATTTGAATGTCAAATGACTCAACAAACAAAAAAAAAATTGGTTCATTTGGATGATGCATCTGAATGGAAATGTGTTTGTTTGGTTATTTTACATTCTCATTTAAATGGATTTGATTAGAATAATGACTAAAATACCCATGTTTTGATCTAAAATTTTTTTACTCTTAATCTTAACCATATTAATTTTAAATATTGATCTAAAAAATATATATATATATATATAAATTTTCATTCAAAATCAAACAAAAACTCTAGAATCCCCAATATAAATTATTTATAACATACCAAGTTATTTATGACATTTATATATTTTCATTTTCATGAAACACAATTTTTTTTATAAAATTTAAAACAATAGAAAAACCTATAAACTTGTATTTGGTATTGATATATTTTCATCCAACTCCCAAATGTTTCCTGCAAATCCAATGAACAAATTCAGAGTTAAAGAAACTGCAAAAATCTTTGATGAGAGCATGACAACAATCTGCAGAGTAAACATCAACACCACAACACCACAACACCACAACACAAAACCATCTTGAGTAGCTTATACTAAACCATTGGTAACACCACTAGATCTGATGATTCAAATTGTAGTTAACACCACCACGATGTTAACACCACTAGAACAGTCAGCATAAATATAAATTGTAGTTAAAAACCTGAGATTATTGTAGTTAACACCACCACGATGATTATTATCAACACCACAACACCACAACACAAAACCACAACACAAAACCATAACACAAGTCCACAACACCACAACACAAAACCACAACACCACTCTCAAATATAAAAACCACAACACCACAACACAACACCACTCTCAAATATAAAAACACCCAACACCACTCTATATAAAAACCACGACACCACTCTCACAACACCATAACACAACACCACATTACAAAACCAAAGAATTCCAACTTATCAAGCAATAACCAAAGAACATCATTCCTAAGACCCAAACGTTTTACCAATAAAGCCGTATCATCTTTTCAATGACTAACCTTCAGAATCAACCTTAGCTTCTCTCCTGGATTAATCAACCTTAGGCTTCTCTCCTGGATTAAAATCAGAACCAAAACAAAAAATGAGACTGCAAAAACCAGAACCAAAATCAAAAACCGAGCACAAACCTTCTAATGGAAGTCTAGTTCCTTCTGCCATCTCCATAGTGATAGAATCACGCACATCTTCCATCATTCTATCACCAGCAGGTACGTATGGAACATGTCCATCGTTTTCATCACCATGATGTTCATATGATTCCACCACTTCCCAATGTAAAAAATCAATATCATCCTCTTGTGAATCTCTGATAAAATTATGGAGAGCCATTGTTGCTGTCACAATCTTAATCCATTTATTCAGCTCATACTTAGGGTGCTTCCTGTCAAGAATTCTCCATTTGGCCTTCCAAACACCAAAGGTTCGCTCAATTATCGATCTCAGACCAGAGTGTTTACGGTTAAACAGCTCCCTACTGTTGGTCGGTGGTCCTCCTCTGCTGAACTGGTCTAGGTGATATCTAACTCTGCGATGAGGGCCTAGGTAACCACTTCTAGTTGGATATCCTGAATCGACTAAATTGTATTTTCCAGGCGGAGGATGAGGGAAAGAAGCTTCTTGTGTAGCACAATATGTTAGCACTTTTGTGTCATGTGCTCTCCCGGGAACTCCAACATAAGCATAAGTAAATCTCATACTGAAATTTGCATATGGCAAGCTATCATCTACTAGAGAAGGCATATACTGGCTATCATCTACTAGAGAAGGACTAACATTTGTCAAATCATCCCTTGTAGGTTTCACTATATCTGCTGCGAGTTTTAATAGAGCACTTAAAACCTCATCCAACTTCCTCTTCACTGTATCAAGTGAATGTTGATATCGCTCAGCTATGACGCGTACAGTTAGATCTTGTGCAACCATCTCTAAGAACATCGCAACACTCTCTTCAAGAAAAATATGGCAAGATCCCTCTAACTTATACTGTTCTGATAGCCTCTTACATAAACTCCTAAATGTTGACTGGTTCATGTGTAGAATATCAAAACATTGTACCTTAGACTCGAACATAAACCGCTGCACACGGCACCATCCTTCACCTCTGTTTGTCCTCACTAGCTGTCTGTCAATATTAACTTCCTTCACTCCATACATTTCTTCTATAAGAGCATACATGTAGTTTTCCTCCTCTAATACCAAATCCATGTCATCATCCTCAATCAAACATCTGGCGATTAGAAATATCTTGCTTCAGATGCTGAATTGATGCTCTGTATAAGGGAGACCACATTCTTATAGCAGACAGAGAGTGTAGAACCTTCAAAGCTCGAAGCTGGCAACAACTAAACTCAGGGTGGCTCTCTATTAGTCGGTTCTTGTGGGAAAGAATATTGTCCCGTGATTGAACACTGTTCTTAATCACTTCTGCTATACCTTCTCCAGCTTGTGCAGACCTTGATCTTTTTCTATTAGCCCTTGACTTACTTGAAGATGAGGGACCAATGTTAGCAGTGGAAACTGAGGAACCACTACCATCAGGAAGGATTTGCCTTGATCCACCATCATCATCAGGATCAACATCTTGAGTAGGAAGGAGTTGTCTTTCAGTATCATCATCAGGATCATCATCTTGATTCAGATGCATTGCGTCTAACTGCTCTTCTCCTTGTTGTGCAGACCAACCCTCAGCTCCACTGATATGAACTGTCCCAAAGACTTTTTCCATCAAATCCACGTTTGCAACTGGTTTATCTTTTATTTTCCTAGCTCCTGGAAATTCCTGAACAAAACAATGAGAACAAAAAAAAATCAACATATGCTTCATGTTCATAACAGAAACACAGCTAGCTCATTTCAAATATGGAGTACGCTATTTCTCTTCTCAGCGATCACATGGTATAGTAACTATCTTCATTAAATCAACATATGGACATTGCTAACCTAGAAACTGCATATTCGCTTATGACACACACACACACAAACACAAACATAGAGAAAGATAAGAGTAGCAACACTCAATCTTTTATGCTATCATCACTCACAAAACAAATAAGGAGAAGCTTAAGAATAAGTTTTACAAACCAAATAAGAAATCTACATACCTTACATCGGTCATTCCACCAGTCATCAGTCATGTTTATGCTCCCATTTGAATGATAACCAAGTCCAGTTCTGTTGTGAGTAAGTTTCTTGAAAGCTTCGTACTGCTTCTTGCAAGTAGTATATTTGATCCCAAATTTTTTCCAAGGATGTCTTTCCCCATATACCTCATAAAACTTATCTATGATCGATTGTCTTGCAGCATCATTCACATTCTGTTTTCTTATATTTCCTTTAAGCTTCTCATCAATTCTTAGTTGGAGATAGAAACGGGTTTGCTCATCACTCCATGCAAGATTCTTAAGTGATAAACATACATTTTGTAAAAAATCAACCTACACTAGAAAACTGCATTAACTAATATGAGTTTAGAGGGAAGATACTCACATCAGTGCCAGGGATAGTTGTCATTGTTTTTCTGAAGAAGTTTTATGTCCTACACACAAAAAAATGATCGTAACCAGTGAATGAGCGAGACTGCAAAACCACAACACCACAACACCACTCTCACAACACCGCAACACCACTCTCACAACACCACAACACCACAACACTACACCACAACACTACACCACAATAGCTAGAAGAAACAGATCAAACATCAAACAAATGGCATATTTGGATGCTAAAACAGATCAAACATCAAACAATGGCATCTTTGGATGCTAAAACAGATCAAACATCAAACAATGGCAGCTTTGGATGCTAAAACAGATCAAACATCAATCAATGGCAACGACTAATCCGATGTATTCACAACATAAGCTAAGAAATCAAACCAAGCCATCACACACATCTCCATTGATACACATAAAAATCATGAATCAGAGATATATCTTACCTCTCATACGGTAGCTGCAGCTATTTCAATCCGTAACACCTGAAACCCACTTTGAGATTTCAATGATTAAAGTAAAAATCAAATCACAAGTAACGAGAGATAAGTAGAGATCGCGAGAGAGGAGCTAAACCTGAACTCCGGCGAGAGATCCGTGAAGAAGAAGATCAAAGAGGAGCGGGTAGACTGGAGTGAGAAAAACCCATGAGACAAGGACACAAATAGATACAGAGAGAGAGAGAGAGCGCATGAGAGACAAATAGATAAGGAGAGATCGCGAGAGAGAGAGGAGCTAAACCTGAACTCCGGCGAGAGATCCCCGATGAAGAAGATAAAAGAGGAGCGGCTAGACTCGAGTGAAAAAAACCCATGAGACAAAACACAAATAGATACGGAGAGAGAGAGAGAGAGAGAGAGAGAGAGAGAGAGAGAGCGCAAGAGAGAGAGAACAAACCTGAACTTCGGCGATTCACCGGCGGCGATTCACCGGCTATGAGAGAGGAGTGAACAAGTGTCGAGGAATGAGAGAGAGGTGATTATCTAAAGTAGAAGGGTGTGTAATTATCTAAAGTAAGCAAGGGTATATTAGACAATTTATTTTTTTAGCTGAATCATGTGCAGTCGAATGATCCGATTAGACCCAGCCAGAAAATTTTAAATTTTTTGGATGAGTTTAATGAAAACCATCTAACTAATTCATTCAAATGCTCTGTTAATTTGGCATAAACAAACATCATTTTTCATCTTCACTTAGATGATTCATCTCAGTGAAGAAACGAACATGACCTAACTAGCAGAGATGAATTCATGGATTTACTTGAGTTTAAGAGCAGACATTGTCAATTCATAGAAAAGATGGAAACATCTTGCTCTTGCTTCCTTGTATATTTTCTTAAAAGAAGCACAACATTTTTTTTTCTTTTTTTTTCATGGAATTAATGAGGAATTTTAGATCATTAGTTTACTGATGGGTTTGAATGTTGGCATGTTGCAAGGTAAATATATGCTTAATGTGTACTATCGTTTTAAGCATGTATTATAGGATACACGAAGACTAACTACAAAATCTAAGACTACTGTATTTAGGGTCTTTAGGCACACTTTTCTCATCATCATTGCCGAAAGGATGTATAGTCCTATAATCTACCGGAAGAGAGCCCCTTTTAGAGTTATGAAGATACAGAACAAACTTTTATTGGCTAATGAAGAAGGGGTGGATGAGAGAGGTTCAAGAATTGTCCAACATTATGGATAATACGTACTATATGTCTACAACAATATTATATGTTTACAGGAAACATTTATACGTTTATGTGTAAAACTATACTGTTGATTAATAGAAATTTAATATGGTCCACTATGGTTTCAAGATTTTTGTTGATAGTTCTTGTTTTATTTAATAAAATAGTTATCAAGAAATATAGCAAAAAATAACTGAAATCAGCACGGATTGTGTCGGTTTATATAAATGACGTAAACATTATTCACCGCCGTTAATAAAAACCGGCACTGAATTTCAAACGTTAAACATATCATCACTTGCTAACCCGAAGCAAAAAAAAATTAACGTCGAAGCTTGTTACGTTAGTTTGAAAACCGACATTATGTTATTCAAGTCAATCATTCATTACCGACGCTAGACTTCATAAAAAACAAAAATCACTTTTTTTTTTTTTTTTGTGTGTATTTAGTGATCACTCACACCACTTCTTGAAGACTTGTCAATTGCTTATAAACCCCATCAGATTTGGAAACAAGCTCTCTATGAATTCCATTCTCCACAACTTCTCCCTTATGTAACACAGCAATCATGTCTGCATTCCTTATGGTTGAGAGCCTGTGAGCCACTAACACTGTGGTTCGTCCCTTCATCAGCCTGTCTAGTGCTTCTTGGACCAGTTTCTCCGAGCTCGTGTCCAAAGCACTTGTTGCTTCATCAAGAAGAAGCACTGAAGGATCCTTTAAAACTGCCCTCGCGATAGCCACTCTTTGTTTCTGACCACCTGATAACTGCACTCCCCTATCACCCACGTGCGTCTTGTACCCTTCTTCCATCATGATTATGAACTCGTGGGCATTCGCAGCTTTTGCGGCTTCCATGATTTCTGCCTCCGACGCGTTCTCGTTCCCATACTTGATGTTTTCGTATATGGTTGTTGAAAACAGAGCTGGTTCTTGCTGGACTAATGCTAGCTTGTTGCGCAAGCTACGTAGGTTTATAGTTTTTATATCTTGCCCATCGATACAGAGTTTTCCGTTGGTCGTATCGTAGAATCTCATGATCAGTCCGATCACTGTACTTTTTCCTGAACCGCTAGTTCCCACGACCGCAAGACTTTTTCCCGCCGAAATCCGGAGATTAAGATTTTGGAAAATGGCGATTTCGGGTCTCGTGGGATAGGCAAAGCTCACGGCTCTGAACTCTATATCTCCTTTGACATGAGTGACCAATCTTGAGTTAGGCTGGTCCAGAGGTATTTCACTCTCTCTATGTAGTACCCTAAAGACAGAACCTAGTGCTTGAGTGCCCTTCACGATATCTGGGGTTAACGCAAGCGTTTCTCCTACCGAGTAAGCTGTAACGAGCAATACCATGAAAGATTTGATACTATCCTCAAAGTTTGTCTCCTTCCGCTGAATCAAAACTGAAATGTACCAGAGACCAAGTGCGTAGGAACAGTAGGCGAGACATTGAGATAAACCATACCCAAATCCAGAGATATGACCTTTGAGTAAGGCATTCTTGGTGGGTTTGGTTAGCTCGCAAGTAAACTGTTCTGAGATTTGCTTTTCAGCACCAAACGCAGCTACAGTTCTTATGTTCACAATGGCTTCACGCGCCAATGAAGTTGCCCTAGAGTAAGCCCTTGTGTAATCTCCTCCAAAGCCTTTTAGAAACAATTGCTGTGAAATATTATAGAGCATTCATGCTTATTCGGTTTCAAAAGTAAAAATATAGCTGAGAGAGGATCTTTGGTTTTGGAGTTACCTCGGTAAGAGAAGCGGTAATGATAAGAGGGAAACAAGCAGTTACTACGGCTGCAACACGCCAACAGTAGAAAAAGGCAAGTCCTAAGGATGTGACTGTAAGAGATATGTTCTGAACTATTGTTGAGAGGCGATCCGCTATAGCACTCCTCACCAAGGTTGCATCAGCAGATAAGATTGAAGTGAGTGATCCAGTGTTGTTTTCATCGAGATCAAACCACCCGATTTCATTTGAAAGGATAGCTGAAATTGATGTAAAGATATATAAATATTAAAGCATTAAATCAAACTCAAGATGTTGAAAATGTTTATGTTTACCTGAAAACAAGGATAAGTGTTGGGCTATCTATATGTGGGTTTGTGTATGTTGGGCTTTGGTCGTTTCTTGTGTATGACGGTTAACGTCAACCCTAGTCTTGTGTATTGTTACCCTAATGTCATATGTATATAAACGATGCTATGAACATAATAAAGAGGCAAGTTAGTTCGGTATCCAATTCTACATGGTATCAGAGCCTAAAATCTAAAATTTTCTTTCTTGTTTCGAGTTGTTCTCTTTGATCAATAGTTTTGATCTTTCTTTTTTCTCTAGTCGAGACCTCTTTGGTGTTATAAGATGTCTATTGAAGAACCGAAGACGACTGCTTCGGCTCTTGTGTCGAAACCAACGGTGGCGGTGTCACCATATTTGTTGTCTAGCTCAGACAATCCGGGCACAACTATCTCCTCTGTTATCTTGAATGGAGTTAACTACAACGAATGGTCCGAAGAGATGCTTAACGCCCTTCAGGCGAAACGAAAAACTGGCTTCATCAACGGAACGATTCCACAGCCTTCGCTTGATGATCCAGACTACGACAATTGGAAAACAGTTAACTCGATGATTGTTGGCTGGATCCGTTCGTCGATTGAGGCCAAAGTTAAGTCCACCGTCACTTTTGTTTCTAATGCACATCAGTTATGGGAAGACTTGAAGCAACGATTCTCTGTTGGCAACGGTTCGTGTCCATCAGATTAGGCTCAGCTTGCCTCATGTCGGCAAGATGGGCAGAGCGTTTTGGAATATTACGGTAAGCTGTGTAAGTTGTGGGATGAGCTGCGCAATTACTGTCCTCTCCCGGTGTGTTCCTGCGGCAGGTGTTCCTGTGGTGTTACCGCCAAATTTGCTACAGAGATCGATAAAGAGAAACTTCATCAGTTCTTGTTAGGACTCGATGATGCTCGGTTTGGTGGACTCTGTACTAATCTGGTTGGTACAACGCCCTTGCCGTCTCTTGGTGAAGCTTATTCCAAAGTTATCTGCGAGGAACAGAGGCTATCCTCTGCTCGTGGTCGCGAACAGCTGCGTGATGCTGTCGGGTTCGTCGCTCGGCGTGAAGCAAGTGAGTCCTTCCAGGACGCAACAAGTGACTCGGTTGCGTATTTGGGTCGATCTGATCCCTCCGGAAGCAACAAGTTCGGTTCCTCGTCTCTTCTAAAGTCGGGCAGTCGGAAACTCTGTTCTCATTGTGGACGAACAGGGCATGACAAGCGCGACTGCTGGCAGCTTGTTGGATTTCCGGATTGGTGGGAAGAACGTCCCCAAGGTCGTGGTACTGGAAGGGGACTGCGCGGAAGAGGAGCAGGAGCAGGTCGTGGTCGAGGAGTGGTCACGGCACACGCTACAACTTCCAACCAGTCGATATTTCCAGAGTTTTCGCAAGATCAGATGAAGCTTTGCAACAGTTGCTTGATGAGCAAGCAAGCAAAAAAAACAGACCACCGGTGGTGGTGATCGATTGTCTGGTAAGGAAGCTCTTGGTGAGGTCATTCTTGATACAGGGCTTCTCATCATATGACTGGAAATCTTTCTTCTCTTCAAAATATTGCAAAGATTTCTCCTTGTTCTGTTGGTTTTGCGGATGGAAGCAAAACTTTTGCGTTATGTGTCGGAAAATTGCCTTTATCAAGCACAGTCTTTTTGGAGAATGTTCTTTATGTGCCAAGTTTGAATTGCACATTAATTTCAGTTTCCAAAATATTGAAGCAAACAAAATGTGTTGCATGGTTTACTGATACATTTTGTGGTTTGCAGGACCGTTTCTCGAAGACTTTGATTGGAAGCGGTGAAGAGCGTGATGGGGTTTACTACTTGAAAGAGGTTGTTTCGGCCAAGATACATAGTGTGAAGGCAGCTGTTGACGACACATTGTGGCATCGGAGACTTGGACACCCTTCTTTCTCTTCTTTCTGATTTACCTATGTTTTCTAGTTCATCTAAATTAGCTGGCTCTAGTCCTTGTGACGTGTGTTTTAGAGCAAAGCAGACAAGAGAAGTTTTTATGACAGTTATAATAAAGCAACAGAGTGTTTTGGTTTGATTCATTGTGATGTTTGGGGGCCTTATCGTGTTCTGCTTCTTGTGGTGGAGTTTATTTTTTGACTGTCGTTGATGATTTTTCTAGAGCTGTTTGGACATTTTTGATGCTAGAAAAATCGGAGGTCCGGGGAATTTTAACAAATTTCCTAGCTTATGCAGAAAAACAGTTTGGGAAAACAGTGAAGGTAGTGCGCAGTGATAATGGTACAGAATTCATGTGTCTCTCCTCTTACTTTCGGGAACACGGCATTCTGCATCAAACCTCTTGTGTTGGTACTCCGCAGCAGAATGGAAGAGTAGAACGAAAGCATCGGCACATTCTTAATGTCGCTAGAGCTTTGTTATTTCAGGCTACTTTGCCGATCAAGTTTTGGGGAGAGGCGGTTCTTACTGCGGCTTACTTAATCAATCGCACACCTTCATCGATACACAAAGGTCTTTCTCCCTACGAGATTCTACATGGTTGTAAACCTGCCTATGATCAGTTGCGTGTATTTGGCTCTGCTTGTTATGTGCATCGTGTTTCTCGTGATAAAGACAAATTTGGGGAACGTAGTCGCCGTTGTATCTTTGTTGGTTATGCTTTTGGCAAGAAAGGGTGGAAGGTTTATGATATTGAACAAAACGTTTTTTTTGTCTCTCGGGATGTTGTTTTCCAAGAGACTGTTTTCCCATATGCTGAAACTAGTGACTCTTTGTCGTATGTTCCTCTGAACACCGGTGATCTTGATGGAGAATGGCTGATTTCACCGGATACTCAAGTGAGGGGGAGTCCTCCTGCTGACCAAGCTGCCCCGTTATCTCCGGCTGAAACATCGTCTCCTCCGCCTCCTATTGATACAATCGTACCGTCGGTCGTTGCTCCGGTTGTTCCGTCTCCTGCGCCTGTTCCATTACGTCGCAGTGAACGTGTACGTAAGGAAAATGTTCGTCTTAGTGATTATATTGTCACCAATCATGTGTTGTCAACTCCTTTGGATACCCATCACGCTCCCACTGATCAGTCATCAAAGTCTTCTCATACGGTCCAAGGTATGCCATTTCTCTCCTTGACGGATTATGTTTTTGATGAACAATTTTCTCCAGGGCATCGGGCTTTCCTAGCTACCATTACCAAGTCTAAGGATCCAAAATTTTAAAGAGGCCATACGGCTCCAAGTGTGGAATAACGCAATGACCACGGAGGTTGTGGCTCTTGAAGACAAAGACACATGGGATGTGACTGACCTTCCCGAAGGTAAAGTGGCGCTTGGGAGCCAGTGGGTGTACAAGACGAAATATAATGCGGACGGCAGCCTCGAACGGCACAAGGCTCGTCTCGTTGTTCTGGGTAATCATCAGGTTGAAGGAGAAGATTATAACGAGACTTTTGCTCCTGTGATCAAGATGACCACGATTCGCTCTGTTCTCCGGTTAGTTGCCGCTAAACAATGGGAAGTGTATCAAATGGATGTCAATAACGCGTTTCTTCATGGTGATTTGGAAGAGGAGGTTTATATGCAACTCCCTCCTGGCTTTCGTCATGCTCACCCTGGTAAAGTCTGTCGTCTTAAAAAGTCTCTCTATGGCCTTAAACAAGCTCCTCGGTGTTGGTTCAAGAAGTTGTCTGATGCTTTGCTTCGGTTTGGTTTTGTCCAGTCTTATGAGGATTACTCTCTGTTCTCTTACACTCGTGCGAACATTGAACTTCGTGTTTTAGTTTATGTCGATGATCTTCTCATCTGTGGTAATGACGCATACATGCTTCAAAAATTTAAGGATTACTTGTCGCGTTGTTTCGCTATGAAGGACTTGGGTAAGCTCAAATACTTTCTTGGTATTGAGGTTAGTCGTGGTCCTGAAGGTATCTTCCTGTCTCAACGCAAGTATGCTTTGGATGTTATTTCTGATTGTGGTGCTCTTGATGCCACACCAGTCGCGACAACACCGTTACCACAGAATCATCGTCTTGCCACTAATGATGGTCCGCGTCTTGCTGATCCGAAGCCCTATCGTCGTCTGATTGGACGTCTTATTTACCTCACGCATACGCGCCCTGAACTCAGTTATTCTGTCCATGTTTTGGCTCAATTTATGCAGTCCCCTCGTGCAGCTCACTGGGAAGCTGCACTCCGTGTCGTCAGTTTCTTGAAAGGTTGTCCGGGACAAGGTATTCTTCTTAAAGCGGATTCTGATCTCACTCTCACTATTTACTGTGACTCGGATTGGTCCTCATGTCCGTTAACCCGTCGCTCGATCAGTGCTTTTGTTGTCATGCTTGGTGGTTCTCCTATTTCTTGGAAGACAAAGAAACAGAAAACTGTTTCCCATTCTTCTGCTGGGGCTGAGTATCGTGCCATGGCCGCCGGACTTCGTGAGATCAAATGGCTACGTCGATTGTTGAAAGAATTGGGCATCGAACAAACGTCTCCCACACGGTTCTTCTGCGACAGTAAAGCAGCTATTCATATTGCTGCAAATCCAGTCTTCCATGAACGCACTAAGCACATCGAGAATGATTGTCACGCTGTAAGGGATGCCGTCTCCGATGGAACCATTGTCACTCATCATATTGGTACCATGGATCAACTGGCTGATATTTTGACTGAAGCGTTGGGTCGTGTTCAGTTTGAGACAATAATGTCCACGTTGAGCATTTCGAATCCGCATGCTCCAACGTGAGGGGAGTGTTGGGCTATCTATATGTGGGTTTGTGTATGTTGGGCTTTGGTCGTTTCTTGTGTATGACGGTTAACGTCAACCCTAGTCTTGTGTATTGTTACCCTAATGTCATATGTATATAAACGATGCTATGAACATAATAAAGAGGCAAGTTAGTTCGGTATCCAATTCTACAATAAGCGAACCCGTGAAGTAAGACGCTCTCCCATAAGTGTATAGAAGTAATGTTGGAGGAGATATATAGGAGTTGTTATTACTCCAGCTCCAACAAAGATAACAATTACCTTTTCGACTTGTCGCTTGATCAGACTAGGAGAAGGCGAATAAAACGTGATTAACACATAAGCAACCCCCATCGAGAATAGTGCCGGTTGTGATCCAGCAAGAACTGCACCGACTGAGCCAAGTAATGCATAAAGCCATTCTGGAGCATTCAACTTTATAAGTTCCCATATCACTGAAGACGAGCTTAAATCTCCGCCATTTGATTTACTTTCATTCTTCTCTTGGTCTTCCCTGAAGCTTGAGGTCCTCCTTGAGCTAGAAAATCTTCTTGAACTAGAAGATCCAGCTTGTGATCTAGAAGTTTCAGACATAATTGATCTCGAGTTTTCTTGAGGTTCTGTCTCTTGGCAATTCACAAGAGTTGCGTAATCTCCTCCTCTTGATATAAGTTCTGAGTGGCTACCGGTTTCCATAATCTGACCATTTCTCAATACAACAATCTTGTCAACATTTCTAATGGTGGATAATCTATGTGCAATGACGATTGTTGTTCTTTTTTCCATGACTATGTCAAGTGCTTGCTGAACAATCTTCTCTGATTCGGCATCAAGAGCGCTTGTTGCTTCATCTAAAAGTAATATCTTTGGATTTCTTACAACTGCTCGAGCAATTGCAATCCTCTGTTTCTGTCCTCCTGAGAGCTGAGTTCCTCCTTCTCCAACCTATATGTAATGGTTTGACCAATAATTATATAAACAAGAAATATGAGAAGATTTTTCTTTTCTTTTTTTTTGGACAAACAAGAAATATGAGAAGATGTATAATTACCTGAGTATTGTAACCATTGGGTAATGATTTAATGAAAGAATCTGCGTTGGCTGCTTTAGCAGCTTCTATGATCTGAACCATACTTGCGTTCTCTTTACCAAGAAGAATGTTGGAAGCTATGGTTGTGGCGAATAATGCTGGTTCTTGACTCACTAATCCGATCTGTTCTCTCAACCATTTAAGCTTCAGGCTCTTAATGTCATTTCCATCCAAGATAATCTCCCCAGAGTTAGGTTCATAGAACCGTTGCACCAATGATATGATTGTGCTTTTCCCTGAACCACTTGGACCGACAAATGCAAAAATCTTGCCTGAATGTATTGTGACACTAAGATTCTCAAAAACCATGCTTGGTCTAGTAGGATATGCGAAAGACACTTGATGAAACTCAATCCTCCCAGCTACAGTTTCCAATGATGTTCCATTGTCGTTTAGTCTCTCAAAATTTTCAAGATTGTTGTTTCCAATCATTTTAAAAATATTTGCAGCAGCAACTCTGCCTTTGGAAATTGCGGATAAGCTAGGCACGGCTTGACCCAAGGCGCTGAAAATGTAAGATAATGATTTTGTATGATGCAATTTGATGATATATCAAGAGAAATATTTGGATATTTACTTACAATCCACTGTAAATGACATTGAGGATTGTTGTGAACGCTTTTGCACCGTTGGTTTTGCCGTGGCGTACAAGAATACTTGCATACCAAAAAAGCAATGCCCAAGCACAGAACAAGAGGCTAAATGTTAATCCAATCCCTAAACCTTTAGCAATACCGCTCCTTTTACTGAGTTTTAAAGCTTCCTTGAGAGACTTTGAGTAAGATTTTACAGCTTTCTCTTCACCTACAAATGCATACACTGTTCTCACCTGTGACATAACCTGATAATTAATAGAGAATTGTGTTAAGAACTAAAGAAGAATAGATGTTTTTGCTTTGATTTCCCATTTTGTAGCATATCATACAAATTATGTTGTTAGTTTGGCGTATGCCTTTAAAATGTTTATGTCTTTTCTGTGAAACACTTTTTCACATGTAAACACATATATTAATTTTTAAAACAAACCTCCTCTGCGACTTTTCCTGCATCAGCATAAGCAGCTTCACTCTTCTCTGAGATTGTAGACATGACTATAGCATAGCCTCCTACTGCAACTGCTATCAATGGAACCACTCCTAATGTGAGCAACGTTAGTTGCCATACCGACAAAAAACCGATGACAAATCCCGCAAGGAACTGACATAAGTACCGCAAAACATGGCCGGTCTGAAAAAAAAATTACATAACATTTCATCAAGTTACAATTTTTTTGTTTCGTCTTTATTAATTAATTAGAAAGGGTTACTTTATCGCCGATTGCATCTTGAACCAAGATTGCGTCGCTTGAGATGTGGAAAATGAAGTTTGAATCTCTAGTTTCTGTATCGAAGAAAGTAATATCTTTTGCTAGGATTGATTTGAGATAACTTATACGCAATCGCCGTGTTTGTCTTTCCCCTGTTTGCATCCAACAAGCAACACCTGCCAAATTGCCAATAAACCATTTCAACTTTAAAACATGAAAAGCGTTCTTAGTACCATTAAAAAAAGAGATCAATGTTGCTAGACACGTACTGATCCAGGCTGATACCAAATTGACCAATCCTAGGTAGACCAAGTAGAGAGCATTCTTGAAACAAATAACAAAATTAGTGTTATAAACTTATTACCAAAAATCAAGTGGGAGATCGTGAATGAGAGAATATTATTTAGCGGAGAAACCTGTGAAACGTGGGAAGATATGGCTTTAGGATCTTTATAAAGATTTCCAAGAGAATCTAGCATTCCACCGAAGAACACGAAGAATAAAGGAAGCGTACCGCCATGAATACAATTGCCTAAACCGCCTATGAACATCAGAAAGCAATCAACATGATCTGCTGCACCAAACAAACCCATCAATGAAACTGATTCCTTCTTTATCTTTTTCTTCTTGTCCATCTTTGTTTCTGGCTCAGCCTGGATATTTCCATTAGAGGGTGGTTGTGGTTCTACGTTATCCATTTTTACTGGAACACAGTGACTAGAAACAGAGAGGTACTTGAGAGCGTACGTAGATGAGTAGAGTGGGGATTTAGGGTGTTTGGCATGTGGGGAAAAAGGGTAACATGCATGGGGTAGATAAGCAAAGTTCACTTCCCTCTCGCAGTCTCGCTCATTTAATTTCACCATCTTTCTAACTAATTATTTGACAACTGTATACATTTATTATGCAGTTACAAGAAACTCATACTACATAGTACATATACTTTTATTTGTAAAATAGTAGGGGACGTTTGTCTCCTACGGTCTACCAAAAAACAAAAAAAACATATACTTTTATTTGTAAATTGTTAGTTATGACTAAACTACCATTATTAATATATAAATTCAAGTTTTAAGCATTTTAAGAAGATTAAAACTAGAAAATCATCATATTAATAAACAATTATGAAGAAGATTTGAAGAAGAGGTTTGTGATTTTATTGATTTTTTTTTTGTTTTTGTTTTATATATATATATATATATATCAGTTTTATATTGAAAAGTTTAGAGTATGGTTTCTAGTTTTTTTATAAGTTCTATAAAAAGTAGATTATGTATTCTACCATTTGTGTATGTTTATAAAATTTAGATTACTAATTTCCAGTTTTCAATTTTCAGAATACGTTTCCATTTATGGTTCAGCTCCATGTGATCACCTCTAACATCGATGTTTGGTAATTGCAGATAATTGGTGTTTTTTTTTTTTTTGGTTAAAAGACTAAACTTTCGCATATCTACCTTACAAAATACTATAAATTAAACTTCTTCACAATTTTTGTCAGTTTTAGACATTAAATCGAAAATCAAACTTTGATTGATTGGCTTTTTCAATCATTTAAGGAATAGGGTACGTTTACAGTTAGATAATTAAATTTCAGAAAATGTGTATACGGTTCTTGCTTCTGATTTAACTTATTTAGTTATTAGTCATTCAAAAATGTCTATACACGTTGTCAATCAAACGTTGGAGACATAAAATTGGATTGCAATCTGAAAAGGACAGAACTTATAGCTTGTACATGTCATCAAATTGATTAACTTTTGGCTTCAACTGTATAATGTATCAACTATCCCCTGGTCTATTTGAGTAGGTCATTCATAAATTCAGCAAATCTGTATAATGCACTGATCTTATTTGAGTTGGTCATTTATAAATTCAGCAAATCTGTATATAACTCACCCCAAATCTATATGTAGAATTAGATATCAAACTGACTTGTTTTATTAATTTTGGGTAACAACACTATATATACAAGTTTATCTAGGGTTTACATAAACCGTCATTAACATAACCATTACACTAAAAGCCTAATATACAAAAGCCTATAAGCTATCGCTAAGGAGATGTCATTATCCGTAATACTCCCCCTCAGGTTGGAGCGGGAAGAACACGAACACTCAACCTGGACATGATATAGAGAAACTGTGGACGACCAAGAGCCTTCGTTAAAATGTCGGCCAGTTGCTCACTAGACGCCACATGTTGCATAACAATAATACCATCACGCACCGCATCACGAACCGCATGACAATCATTTTCAATATGCTTGGTGCGTTCATGAAATACATGATTAGAAGCGATATGAAGAGCAGCCTTATTGTCACAAAACAACCGAGCAGGCTGAGATTGTTTGATACCTTACTCTGTTAACAACTTACGAAGCCACTTGATCTCGCGAAGAGCAACGGACATTGCACGATATTCGGCTTCAGCGGAAGAGTGAGAAACAGTCTTCTGTTTCTTGGTTTTCCACGCAATGGGAGAACCACCAAGAAGCACAACAAACGAACTAATAGAGCGCCGAGTAATGGGGCAAGAAGACCAATCTGAGTCGCAATAAACTGTGAGAGAGAGATCAGAGTTAGCCTTAAGCAAGATTCCTTGGTCCGGTGAACCCTTTAAAAATTGAACGACACGCAAAGCTGCAACCCAATGAGCCTCACGTGGGTGTTGCAGGAACTGAGACAGCACATGGATAGAGTAACTTAACTCAGGACGAGTATGAAGCAGATACAGCAGACGACCAACCAAACGACGATACGAAGTCGGGTTAGTCAACAATGGTCCATCATCAACGGCCAAATGATGATTCTGTTCGAGTGGAGTGACAGCAGAACGAGAAACAAGATCACCAGTATCAGCAACAAGATCTAACACATACTTGCGTTGGGACAAGAAAATCCCTTCCGATCCGCGAGACACCTCTATGCCAAGAAAATATTTCAACTTGCCCAAGTCCTTCATAGAAAAACATTTCCCTAAGTAGTCTTTAAACTTTTGCACCATATAGCTATCATTGCCACAAATCACAAGATCATCAACGTAGATCAACACTCGTAAGTCAATATTCGCACAAGTATATATAGGAGAAGAGAGAATAGTCATCATATGCTTGTGTGAAACCAAAACGAAACAATGCATCCAAAAGCTTTTTGAACCAACACCGAGGAGCTTGTTTCAAGCCATATAAAGACTTCTTGAGACGACAAACTTTGCCAGGATGAGAATGTCGAAAACCAGGTGGCAGTTACATATAAACCTCCTCTTCAAGATCACCATGAAGAAAAGCGTTATTAACATCCATCTGAAACACTTCCCAATTATTTGCAACAACAAGCCGGAGTAGGGTTCGCACAGTGGTCATCTTGACAACAGGAGCAAAAGTTTCATGATAGTCTTCTCCTTGTTTATTACCACATAAAACGAGACGGGCTTTGTAACGTTCGAGAGAACCATTAGCCCGATACTTAGTCTTATACACCCATTGAGAATCTATCGCAACCTTACCAGGTGGAAGGTCCGTAACGTCCCACATTTCCTTGAACTCAAGAGCATCCACTTCGGTAGTCATGACATCATTCCATACCTTAATACGTACCACCTCTTTGAAATTTTTGGGTTCAGTACTATTGATTATCGCAGCCAGATAGGCACGGTGTTCTGCAGAAAAGGAAGCATCGGAGATGTTTTCCGTTAAGAGATACAAAGGATTACCTTGGACCGAAGACGAGGACGGAGAAACAGAGGATGAGAGAGCGTGATGGGTCTCCAGATCAGTAGTGGTGTTATACAACACATAATCCTTGAGTCGAACAGACTGGCAAACTTAACGTTTACCGGGTCGAGGAGGTTGTTGAACTTCAATAGACAATGGTGCAGTAACGGAAACCAACGACGGAGGAACAACAGAAGATCCCGGAGGGGACGACTCCGGAACCTGAGGAGACTCAACCAAAATCGCTGGGGTCAAAGAAGGGATGACAGGTGGTACAAACGGATCATGTGATGGAGGAGCAACCGGCTCACTAGGCAAAACAGCGGGATCAGGAGGTGCAACGACAGCCGGTACCGTAGACAGAGGACTCCCCCTGTCAGGGACAGGCATAGGACTACACCAATCGGAATCTGTCATGAGAGGAATACACGGTTCCGGAGAAGAGGGCACCTCTGCCGCGAAAGGAAAAACATCCTTGCGAAAGATCACATCACGGGAGATGAGAAACTTGTTTTGCTCCATATCAAAGACTTTCCAACCTTTCTGGGTGAAAGGATAACCAACAAATACGCAAAGACGACTTCGAGCCCCAAATTTTTCTTTGTCACGAGACAACCGATGTGTATAGCAAGCCGAACCAAAAACACGCAGCTGATCATAAGCGGGTTTAGCGCCATGAAGAACTTCGTATGGGGAACGATTGTTATAAAGAGACGTCGGAGTACGATTTATTAAGTACGCAGCGGTTAAGACAGCCTCTCCCAAAAATTTAATTGGTAGACTTGCTTGAAATAACAATGCACGGGCAACATTAAGGATGTGTCTATGTTTCCTTTCGACGCGTCCATTCTGCTGCAGAGTACCAACACAAGAGGTTTGGTGAACAATGCCTTGTTGCCAAAAATAGGAGGAAAGACACATAAACCCTGTCCCATTATCACTACGAACTGTTTTGACGGTCTTGCCAAAATGTTTTTCAGCGTACGCAAGAAAATTTATTTGAATAGTACGCACTTCTGATTTCTCAAGTAGGAGATACGTCGAGACTGATCTTGACAAATCATCGACAATAGTTAAGAAATAAATTGCACCGCAAGAAGAAGGAACGTGATACGGTCCCCACACATCACAATGGATTAAAGAAAAACAATCGGAAGCTTTATTGATACTATCAGGAAACACTTCTCTAGTTTGCTTAGCTCTAAAACACACGTCACACGACGAAGAGCTATTTGAAGAAACAAAAACCATAGGTAAAGCCGAAAGCACCGAGTAACTAGGATGACCCAACCGTTGATGCCACAAAGCTTGATCAGAAGAGACACTAACTGTGTGAATCTTGGCGGTTGCAACATCCATCAGATAGTAAACCCCATCACGCTCTTCACCTCTTCCAATATAGTCCTCGTAAAACGGTCCTGTAAAACACAAATTGTATCAGTAAAAGTGGCCATACACTTAGTTTGCTTCACAATTTTAGAGACAGATATCAAGGTGCAGTTCAAAGTTTGGACATAGAGAACGTTGGTTAAGGAGATTTTCTCCGAAAGAGGAAAATCGCCCATACTCAAAGCCATGGTCTTACTACCATCCGCAAAACCCACCGAACAAGGTGAAATTGAAACAACTTTAGTCAAGATTGCAAGATTCCCAGTCATATGATGGGAAGCTCCTGTATCAAGGATAACATCGCCAAACTTTGGCTTACCAGATAACTTGTCAGAGGGTTTAGTTTTCTCTTGAAGTAGTTGTGATATGATCCTCCCAAGGAATCGACACCTTTGAGTTGGTAGATAGATACACCTTGATTCTAAAGACAAGGAAGCCTCAAGAATAAGGATGGTGGAATGAATGGTTGCACAAGAGTTGCGGAAAGACTCTTGATATACCGGTTTGATCTTTCAGCCTCACACCAAAAGGATCGGATCTCTCAGCCTCGCACCAAGGAGATCAGGGTTTTGACTATTGGAATCACACCAAGTAGTCGGTTTTGATTGTTGGAATCACACCAAAGCAATCAGTTTTGTTCACAAAGAACAGAAGAGAATCACTCTCAAAAAGAAAAGGTTTTGATAAAAAGTTGGATATATTATTTCAATGATCTTACATGAGTTTATATAGGATAAGAAAACTTGGTAACAAAGCCAAGTATTAATTATTCTTGAAACTAAAAGACAATAAAGATAGATAGTTGAATGAAGATTCAACTCTTGGTGTTTTCCTTCCCAAGGTGACTCTAGATGCATGTATCTCCAATTTTCGTCACTCTTCTTTGACCACAAAATAAAGAGATTATTTTGGGCTTTCTTGGACTTGAATTAGGCTCAAAGTGGGCTGGACTTGATAGACATCATCCCCAATAGAATTTCCCATGCTCTCTTTGGCCATAAGCTCTTGAATAAGCCCATTAAGTGCATCCCTTAGCTTCTTAGCTTTTGCTCTAGTCATCGGTCCTTCAGGTACAAGCAATGGCTCCTCAGCTAAAAGCTCCTCAGGTTCAAGCTCAGCTACATATTCCTCAGGTTCAAGCTCAGCTACAAGCTCATCCTCCTTAGCTCCATCCATGATCACATCATCCCCTCCTCTTGAAAAGGATTTGACCTCAAATCTGGATCATCTGCCACAAAAGGAACTAAATCAGAAACATTGAAGCTTGAACTCACATTGTACTTACCTTGAAGGTCAAGTTGATAAGCATTGTCATTAATCTTTCTTGTGATCTCAAAGGGTCCATCGATTCTAGGCATGAGTTTTGACTTCCTTTCAGCTGGAAACCGTTCTTTCCTCAAGTGAACCCACACTTGGTCTCCAGGTTTGAATTCCATTTTGCGCCTTCCTTTGTTAGCTTGTTTCGCATACTGCTTTGTCTTCTCCTCAATGTTGATTCTAGCTTTCTCATGGATCTGTTTGACAAGGTCAGCTTTCTTTTTCCCATCCAAGCTAGCTCTTTCACTCAAAGGTAGAGGGGTTAGATCCAAAGGAGATAAAGGATTAAAGCCATAAACAATTTGGAATGGAGAAAACTTAGTTGAAGAATGAACTGATTGATTGTATGCAAACTCAACATGTGGTAAACATTCTTCCCAAGTTTTAATGTTCTTTTTGATCAAAGCTCGCAAGAGAGTAGACAAAGTTCTATTAACTACTTCAGTTTGACCATCAGTTTGTGGATGACAAGTAGTGGAGAATAGCAACTTAGTACCTAGTTTAGACCAAAGTGTTTTCCAGAAGTAACTCAAAAACTTTGTATCCCTATCAGAAACAATTGACTTAGGCACTCCATGCAAACGAACAATTTCTTTGAAGAACAATTCAGCAACATGCAAAGCATTATCAGTTTTGTGACAAGGTATGAAATGCGCCATTTTAGAAAATCGATCAATGACCACAAAAACTGAATCTTTACCAGTCTTAGTTCTAGGCAAGCCAAGCACAAAATCCATAGAAATATCATGCCAAGGATGAGTAGGAATAGGCAAGGGAGTGTACAAACCGTTGGGCTGTACCTTTGACTTAGATTGTTTGCAAGTGACACACCTTCCACATATCCTTTCGACGTCTCTCTTCATGTTTGGCCAATGAAAATGATCTTGCATCACCTTAAGAGTTTTTGCTATTCCAAAATGACCCATCAATCCTCCTCCATGCGCTTCCCTAACAAGCAATTCTCGAAGAGAACAATTAGGCACACAAAACGATTGTCATAGAAAAGGAAACCTTCATGCCTATAGTATTTGCCTGCAGCAAACTTTTCACAAGCTTTGTACACATCTTTGAAGTCAAGATCCTTCTCATACATCTCTTTAACTTGTTCGAATCCCATCAGTTTAACATCAAGAGTAGAGATTAGGGCATACCTTCGGGACAAGGCATCAGCAACAACATTTTCCTTACCTTGTTTATACTTGATGACGTAGGGAAACGTTTCAATGAACTCCACCCACCTGGCATGCCGCTTGTTGAGCTTTTGTTGACCCTTCAAATGTTTAAGGGACTCATGATCAGTGTGAATCACAAACTCCTTGGGCCATAGGTAGTGTTGCCATGTTTGCAGTGCTCGGACCAATGCGTACAGCTCCTTGTCATATGTGGGATAGTTCAAGGTCGCTCCTCCAAGCTTCTCACTGAAATATGCAATGGGTTTCTTGTCTTGCATCAAAACAGCTCCAATACCTACACCAGAAGCATCACACTCAATTTCAAAGGTTTTAAGGAAATTAGGCAAAGTTAAGAGTGGGGCTTTTGTAAGCTTCTCTTTCAAGGACTGGAATGCTTCTTCTTGTGCTTTCTCCCATTTGAATCCAACATCCTTCTTGATGACTTCTGTAAGTGGTGCAGCTATAGTGCTAAAGTCCTTCACAAAGCGCCTATAGAATCCAGCTAGTCCATGAAAGCTCCTCACTTCTCCAACAGTCTTTGGACTTGGCCAGTCTCTTATAGCTTTAACTTTCTCCTCATCAACCTTAATGCCATCTGCACTCACAACAAAACCTAGAAACACAAGGTTATCCGTACAAAAAGTGCATTTCTTAAGATTGGCAAACAACTTTTCCTCTCTAAGAATTGTAAGAACCTCTTCTAAATGCAGAACGTGTTCTTCCAGATTTTTGCTATAGACTAAGATATCATCAAAGTAAACTACAACAAAGATTCCAATGAATTTTCTCAAAACATGGTTCATTAGCCTCATAAAAGTGCTGGGTGCATTTGTTAGCCCAAAAGGCATAACCAACCATTCATACAACCCATGCTTAGTTTTGAAAGCAGTTTTCCATTCATCACCCTCTTTCATGCGTATTTGGTGATATCCACTTTTGAGATCTATCTTAGAAAAGACACTAGAACCATGCAGTTCGTCAAGCATATCATCAAGCCTAGGAATAGGATGTCGATACTTTACCGTGATGTTGTTGATAGCTCTGCAATCAACACACATGCGCCAACTTCCATCCTTTTTGGGCACAAGTAGGACTGGGACCGCACATGGGCTCATGCTCTCTCTGATATGTCCCTTCTCCATGAGCTCATTAACTTGTCTTTGCAACTCCAAGGTCTCCACGGGATTAGTCCTATAAGCTGGTCGGTTTGGAAGTGATGCACCAGGAACAAAGTCTATTTGGTGTTCGATACCACGGATAGGTGGTAAACCTTTCGGATTGTCCTCCGGAATACATCCTCAAAATCCTGCAAAAGAAAGGTTATCTCACTCGGTAACACCGGTGCAAGGTCAGAAAAACTCATGAGAGTTTCTTTGTAAACAAACATAATCAAAGGTTGTTTTGAAAATAAAGCTCTCTTAACCTCTCCGTTTCTCACAAAGAAATTTGAATGCCTCACGGGTTTACTCTCACAGGCCTTTGACTTGGTTTTTCTCAAACTCTCGCTCTCTTTTTGGTGAATTGTGTTTGTGGGGTCGCTCTTGGTGTTTGTTTCTCTCCTTTGCTTGAGAATCAACTGATCTTGATAGACTTCATGAGGTGTCAACGGTACCAAGATGATCTTCTTGCCTTTGAACTCAAAAGAATAACGGTTGGTGAATCCATCATGGCTTGTTCTCCGGTCAGATTGCCATGGTCTTCCCAAAAGAATATGACTTGCCTCCATAGGTAAAACATCACACAAAACCTCATCCTCATACTTCCCAATGACAATAGGAACCTTTACCTGGATACTAACCTCCATCTCACCATCATCATTAAGCCACTGCAGCTTATATGGTCTAGGATGTTTCTCCGTAGTTAGCCCAAGCTTCTTAACCATTGTTTCACTCGCCACATTAGTACAACTCCCTCCATCAATTATGAGACAACACACCTTATCTCGGACATGGCATCTTGTATGAAATAGATTCGCCCTTTGCTCATGTTCCACAATCGCAGTTTGAACACTAAGTGATCTCCTTGCCACCAATATCTCGCCTTTTGCTGGAATTTCTTCAAGTTCTTCTAGTGAATCAGAAACCACCTCTTCATTTTCTGATTCCATCTCTCCACTCTCCAAGAGAATCATGGCTCTTCTATTGGAACATTCATGCGCATAGTGTCCTCTCCCATGACACTTATAACACGTCACATCTCGAGCTCGGGTTCTGGTAGCCTCAGCTTTGTCCTTGGTAACTTGATTGGAAACAACTGGCTTTGCTTCATTCTTTGGAAGAGCAACTGACTTTTCTCCCTTCTGGTAACTTGGTTTTGGGTTAGATGAACTAGCACCATAAGTTATCCGCGTAGAACTTTTTCTCTTCAGTTACTTTTCCACCAAGATTGCTTTGTGTAACATTTCTTCAATCTCCACATAATGCTCCATCTCAAGCCTGTCCTGGACATCTCGGTTCAATCCACTCATGAATCTAGCCATAGTAGCTTCTCGGTCCTCAACCACATCAGCTCTTATCAAAAGAATCTCCATCTCCTGATAGTAGTCCTCCACACTTCGACTTCCCTGAGTCAGTCTCCTTAGCTTTTGATGCAGATCGCGGTGGTAATGACCAGGAACAAATCTTCTCCTCATGATAGCCTTCATCTCAGCCCAAGTCTCAATCGGAAATTCGCCATTACGTCTTCGTGAAGTCACCAACTGATCCCACCAGCTAAGCGCATACTCACTAAACTCAACAGCCGCCATTCGCACCTTATTGATCTCAGAATAGTGTTGATAATTGAAAACTTGCTCAACCTTCTTCTCCCACTCCAAGTAGACATCTGGATCATTCTTCCCAATGAATGGTGGAATTTTAAACTTCAGCCCTCCAATGTTATCACCGTTTCTTTCTCTACCTTCTCTCACACGTCTAGGTCTCCTTCGACTTCCTTGAGATGAGTTTCCACTACGACTGTAGTAATCTTCAGCAGCTACATCTCTTAACTCCTCTCCTACTCTCCTCTGTTGATTAGGCAAGTTCTGTGGTTGCCTTTGTTGTGCTTCTGCTTGAACTTCGTCCAACCTCTCATAGACTGCATTCATCTCAACCCTCATCATTCGTCGCATCTCTCCCAACAAAGCTTCCATCTGGACATTTCGAAGTCTCCCGGGTTCATCCTCCTCATGGTTGTTACTTTCTCCGTCAGCCATATTAAAAGAACCTGCAAAATGAACAAACTCGTTAAAAGTAAAAGTTCCTCACAGTGTTTACTCTCAAGTGTTTTGCTCACAAGTGTTTACTCTCAACTCTCAAAGTGTGTTCAAGTGACTCTCAAAGGTTCTAATAGAACAGAAACCAATCAAACCCAGTGTGTTTTCCAAAGCACCCAAAACAGATTCAACTCAATGAGATCCCAAAATGGACAAGAAAAGAATTGGAAACAAATAATTTGAAAAGTTAGAACAAAACAGAATAAAATAGAACGGCTTTTTTTTTTTTTTTTTTTTGATTAGAACGGGTTCTTTTTTTTTTTTTTTTTTGATCAGAACGGATTCTTTCTTTTTTTTTTTTTTTTTTTTTTTTTTTTTTTTTTTTTTTTTTTTTTTTTTTTTTTTTTTTTTTGCTTTTTTTTTTTTTTTTTTTTTTCGGACTGGATACAAAATTAAATAAAAATGAAGAAGAAAAGAAAGAAGATGAAAAGATAGAATATGAAGAGATAGAAAATGAAAAGAGAAAATATGAAAAGAGAGAAGATGAAAAGATAGAAAGAAAGAAAATGAAAAGATTAGAAGATGATAAAATGATAGATTACCAAACTTAAAGGTGTGCTCGATACCACTTGATATGATCCTCCCAAGGAATCGGCACCTTTGAGTTGGTAGATAGATACACCTTGATTCTAAAGACAAGGAAGCCTCAAGAATAAGGATGGTGGAATGAATGGTTGCACAAGAGTTGCGGAAAGACTCTTGATATACCGGTTTGATCTTTCAGCCTCACACCAAAAGGATCGGATCTCTCAGCCTCGCACCAAGGAGATCAGGGTTTTGACTATTGGAATCACACCAAGTAGTCGGTTTTGATTGTTGGAATCACACCAAAGCAATCAGTTTTGTTCACAAAGAACAGAAGAGAATCACTCTCAAAAAGAAAAGGTTTTGATAAAAAGTTGGATATATTATTTCAATGATCTTACATGAGTTTATATAGGATAAGAAAACTTGGTAACAAAGCCAAGTATTAATTATTCTTGAAACTAAAAGACAATAAAGATAGATAGTTGAATGAAGATTCAACTCTTGGTGTTTTCCCTTCCCAAGGTGACTCTAGATGCATGTATCTCCAATTTTCGTCACTCTTCTTTGACCACAAAATAAAGAGATTATTTTGGGCTTTCTTGGACTTGAATTAGGCTCAAAGTGGGCTGGACTTGATAGACATCATCCCCAATAGAATTTCCCATGCTCTCTTTGGCCATAAGCTCTTGAATAAGCCCATTAAGTGCATCCCTTAGCTTCTTAGCTTTTGCTCTAGTCATCGGTCCTTCAGGTACAAGCAATGGCTCCTCAGCTAAAAGCTCCTCAGGTTCAAGCTCAGCTACATATTCCTCAGGTTCAAGCTCAGCGACAAGCTCATCCTCCTTAGCTCCATCCATGATCACATCAAGTTGAGAAAGAGCTTGAAGCTGTTGCGGTGTGAATTTAGGAAAAACGGAAGGATTGGAAGACGGATTAGAACTTGTCGCATGTGCCGTTGTTACTTGTCCCCTGCCACGTCCGTTACCACGACCACCGGAACCACGACCAGCACCATTGTGATCAGTCCACCAGTCAGGGAAACCAACAAGAGACCAACAATCCTTCTTTTCATGACCTGACCGACCACAGTGGGAACACAACACGGGACAAGATTTGATAATGGAGGATTCCATACGATTCACAGAGTAATTTTCAGTGGGTACAGACGGAGAAACCAACTCACGACGTGTGACAAAACCTACAGCCTCCTGCCTCTGTTCTTGATGTCGGGAAGAAGCAAGTCTCTGTTCTTCGCGATGACTTTGGAGTAGGCGACACCAAGGGATGGAAGAGGATCCATATTAACCAAACTCGCACAAATCCCACCAAAACGTGAATCATCGAGGCCCATGACGAATGATGAAACTTCTCTTCATCTCGTTCTTTGACTAGTGCAGTCATAATTGAACCGTGAGGACAAACTGCACTGGTTTGATAATTCTTCAGCTCGTCCCAGAGATTACACAGTTTGCCGTAGTAGTCAATCACCGCTTGTCCTTCTTGTCGACATGAGGCAAGCTGAGCTTTGATCTGATGAACCCGGACGTTGTTACTTACTGAAAACCGCTGTCGCAGTTCATCCCACAATAGATGAGCATCGGAGATAAAAGTAACAGTCGATTTCACCTTGGGCTGAATCGAGGCTCGAATCCAACCTACAATCATCGAGTTCACAGTCTTCCAGTTCTCAAATCAGGATCAGCACTGTCAGGTTTCTTGATGGACCCATCGATGAAACCAGTTTTTCTTTTTGCTTGAAGAGCATTCAACATCTCTTCAGACCATTCATTATAATTTTCTCCATTCAACAGAACAGAGGAAATCACGGTGCCTGAGTTATCGGAGCTGGACAGGATGTATGGTGACACCGCCGTGGAAGACGGCGCTGAGACAAGAGCTCCGGACGAACCAGACAACTGTTCTCCGGTGGTAGACATTGTTTCTTGACACACAAGAAAATCGAAACTATTGACACAAAAAAAATCGAAACTATCAACACAAACAAAAGATTTCGTTTTTAAGAGAAATTTTGCTCTGATACCATGTAGAATTAGATATCAAACTGACTTGTTTTATTGATTTTGGGTAACAACCCTATATATACAAGTTTATCTAGGGTTTACATAAACCGTCATTAACATAAATATTACACTAAAAGCCTAATATATAAAAGCCCATAAGCTATCGCTAAGGAGATGTCATTATCCGTAATACTATACCCTCCTTATCAAGATTTCTCTGACAGACTCGAGATCAAGAAGATGAGGAATTAGAGAGAGAAACCGAGCTGAAGAGAGAGATAGTGAAACTAAGCTTCTGATAATTATCATTAACGAGTAAGTGTTTACAAAGTCGTTTAACATGTGTAATCTCATGTCTTATAATAAGCTAAAGTATATTACATGTGTAATCTCTTATACTAAGCTAAAGTATATTACATGTGTCATGTGTGTAATCTCTAATACAGTAATACTAAGCTAAAGTATATATAATACAAAGTATAAATACAGATGAGTAAACTATACTCATTATACATCCTCACAAACCTTTTAATCCGGAGATAGAGAAGTATTGTAGAGGTTTGACAGTGACATACGAGTAATGAGTGAATGAAATGGCTTCTGCTGTAGTGGTTTAGTGAGTTTATCAGCCTTACTAGTGATATGAAGAGCTTTGAGATTCCTAAGCTTTGATTTGATCACGAATATTGTGGCAATCAATCTCAATGGGCTTTATCCTCTGAGCTAGAGCTTCAGTTAGATTTCTCATTACTCCAATAATCCAATTGTTGGTTACAGGCTTACAGTTTATGCAAAATTAGAAAAATAAAACTAAACCCACCAAAATCTTTTTGAGTACCTCTATGTTGTTTTTCTTAGTATATTAAATTAATCATCTTGATGAAACTTGCTTAGCATCTTTCTCTGTTTTCTGTTTGCTTGACAGAGATCTAGTACATCTAGTCAGCTAGAGAGTAAAAGAAAAACTCATACTTTCATAATTTTGCTGCAGTACACACAGGCTCACATAGAGATTTTAGCAACAACTTCTACTAGCTACTACCACTCCGACTTAATTCTGAAACTTAACCTAGTCTTAAAAGAGTTGAACACACAACACAATCCAAATTGTATCTGCAGTTAGGATTAAGAAAACAGCAAGTGCAGAGGGACCTGCATCGTTACTTACATCGAAATAGCAAATCATGTAAACGAATCCAAATCAAAACCACATATTACAGAGAAACTTTACAAGTCTTTCTATCAAACTTGGCACGTAAACGTATCAAAATCAGAAGTTTGTATTGTCCCTGTTTGACGCAAATCAAATTTTGCCTTGGTCCTCTAATCTTCAGAAGATTATCTTTAATACTCGGCCTAATTTCACTACGGCAAGGTTTAGTAGAAAGAGATTGGTACATGATGGTTTTTAGATGTAAGGCCGGCTAGTGGGTTGTATCCGGCCTCGTAATAACATAAAATACAAACGAAAGTTAAACGGGCCGCAACAATCCATAAACGTAAAGCAAAATAAAAGCTAAATTGGCTTATTATTAGAGAAAGTAGTAGGCAGCCAACTAGGAGGAGACAAGTTGCAAGGGGAATGTGGGCGGTGCGGTGCGATCAGTCAGGACCCATCACAGTCTTTATGACTACCCATTTGCTTCTCAAGTTGTGGAGCCCATCCACTATCGTTGCTAGCTAGTTTGTATATTCTTTTCGTGTCACAATATATATTAATTTAAATTGATCTTTTTTGTTTTAAAGAAAACATTTTTATTTAACTTCATTGTAACCAAATTAAAATAAAGTAGAATAACAAAGCTGAGTCAACTTATTATTATATACTGTAAGTAACTATACTGGAATGTTTCTTCAATTTTTTAGCGTACATGAAAAGTATTAAAACGACACATATCATTTGCCATTTTGCCTAATTATCCTTGTTCACGTAAAGATATGTTATGTAGGAGATCATTGGTGTATTTTGATGCGTTAATTAAAATAGGTCTCAAAGAAGCTAACAATACAAGTTCATTAAAGGCATGGTCAATTTACAACGGAGGAAGTTGAATGGAACTATATGATTCTACCAATAGGAAATAGAGTTACATTTAGAGAAGAAGCAAAACCCAAAAATGCTAATCTCAAGATAGAAAATAAAAAGAAGTTGCATTTTCCAATTCAAACGTCTCTTTCTTTCTCACCAATCAATCTCCTTTTCATCAACATGCACCACCTTCTACTCATTCTCTTCTCTCTCTTTATCTCTGACTCTCTCTTATCTCCTCTGTTCCCAAGCCCATACGGGCAAAAGAACCTGCTCCCAAAGTTGGCTCTGCAACAGAACAGAACACTTAATAATAACACTAATGAATCCACTCACAGATTCTTCTTCACAGTTTCCAACTCTCCTCAAACACCATCTTAAACTTGACTTCTCTTCTACTTCTCATCTTCACACTTGCCCTTTTAACTCATCCTCTGAAGCCCATATCAGACACATTCTCTCTATCTTGGTCTTCAGCTCAAGGTATAGGCATATTCATACCCTTTTCATTTTTGGGTTGGCTCTCTAAGTTGCTTTGTGCATTATTGTAAGTTAATCTAATGCTTAGTCACTTTTTGTGTGTATATAGTAACATAGAATGGAAGATCATCACCATCAAGTAGAAGTGCAGGAAGAAGAAGAGATCAAGCCAACCCAAGAAGTCAACAAGACAGACGAAGACACAGCTTCATCAAGAGTATTCCCATGCCTCTTTTGTTCAAGAAAATTCCATAGCTCCCAAGCCCTAGGGGGTCACCAGAACGCTCACAAGAAGGAGAGAACCGCTGCTAGAAGAGCCAAAAGGGCTTACGATTTTGTCAACAATAATGACTTGCTTCACACGTTACCTGTTTTATTATCCTCTCCCTCTCAACATCATTTGACCATCTTAGGCTACCCTGCTTCTGCCTCCGTTGCTTGTTTTCCAGCGGTTCATCCTGACTATCCGATCTTCAGATCTAGTGGTTCTCATGTCCTGTTGGCCACATCCCACCAAGGTAGAGAATGCAAAGGAGAGTATTTTAGTCAACGAGGTGTTGACATTTCAGATCATCACTATAACGTGGTGAATAGTGAGAAGGGTAACGAGCAGTGTCTTGATCTCTCCCTCCATTTGTGATCTTAGCGTTAATCACTTGTTAGTTATGACCTTGCAACATTTTTACTACAAAATATTGCATGACCATCCGTATCCTGATTGTAATTGGTATTCTGAGAAACAATAATGGATGATATATATTAATTGATTAAACTATTAGTAATTCTTTTTTTTTTTTTTTTTTTTTTATCATTCTTGGAATTTAGAAATATTTTGGACTTTGTACATTTTCTACTTCCTAATTACTTTGCCAAAAAAAAAAAAAAAAAAACCAATTAAGTACACCTTGTTTGTATAATACTGTATCGATGAAGAGAAACGACGCTGTTGTGATAAATCATAATTTTTCCAAAACGATACCTTAATTAACTACTCTGTTATGGGTGGATCTCACTCTTACAAAAGGCCCAGTCCAGAAAAGGCCCAAAAGAATCAACAGGCCATAGAAGGTTATTTTGGTCCTTTCAGAGGATGAACTGACAAAGAAATCTATAAATAGTGACTGTACGGCGTACGGGAAAAGGACGGAAAAAGAGAGAGAGAATTCGTACAAGAGAATAGAATCTCGAAGGATCAAATTAGCGAACTCACAGCTCGTTATTTGTCTTTCCTTTCGTCATTTTTGTCTCGTAAAATACAAATTGTAGCTCGAATTTTCATATAAATAAAGAGAACTTCGACCCATTAAACACCGAACTAAAATTTCTGAATTGGACCGATCTGGACATCAACAATTTGGCGCGCCAGGAAGGGGGAATCAAGTTGAAGTTTTCTTAAGAGCAGACCCAGTGGAAATCGACGAGATGACTGGACTCATGAGTGATGGAAACAAGGACGCCAGCACGTCAAGCGGGACGGTCACTCCAGGAGCCGAGCAGGCCGAGCCCACTGTCCTTCCCACTCCAAACGCCCCAAGAAAGGCCGTCGAAGTGGAAAGCCCAGAGACGTTTGTTATCGCGACAGATCTGACGACCCCGACAAGCGCCGAGACAACGCAAAACCCCGTGCAGCTCACCACAGTTAACGCTCAACCTATTTCCAGTATTGACGAGCTCTTTCGCGGGATATTCATGCGTCTCGATCAACAAGAACAACAAACCAACACTCGTCTGGACGCATTACCCAAGGCACAAGCCAATGCCCAGGAAGAAATCGATCACCTCCAGGTCGGAAAGATGGCAAGGCCACAGACACAAGCCTGCGAGATAGAGCAACACCCGGTCATACATATTGACGAGACAAGCGATGAAGCAAAAGCAGCAGAATTAAAGCAAATGAAGGAGAAGATGCAAGAGATGGAGGCAATGTTCCACAAGGTGACGAGCAAAGCCCCAGACATGGACCTCGTACTCGAGGCAACCCAACGAACCCCATTCTCCAGGCGGCTCACAAGCACACAAGTGCGACGAACAATCAAACCCAGATTGGGTTATTACGATGGCACGGTCGACCCAAGGGATTTTTTGCTCACATTTGGAGTAGCACTTGGTCCTTTGCAATTCAGTCCGACAGAGTACGATGCTGGAGCATGTCAAGTTTTCGCCGAGCACTTGACAGGAATGGCCCTAAGTCGGTTCTCGCGGCTTCCGTCCGGGTCAATTGACAGCATTAAGGATCTAATGACTGAATTCATGAAGCAATTTGCCGTCAATGGAGAATAAGAATTCACACGCCGACCTATACTCTCTGACTCAAACTCGTGAAGAGTCGCTTCGATCATTCATTACATGATTCAAGGAGGTCGTCGTTAAATGTATCAATCCCGGATGCGGCAGCAATCATCACACTAAAAAACGCATTATGGTATGAATCACGATTCAAAGAAGAGTTATCCCTTACACATGTCGAGACAATCGCCGATGCGTTACTCCTAGCTGCAAAACACATTGAGTTAGAAGAGGAGAAAGCTGTTAACGCTAAGAAACACGCACCGGAAAAGAGTACCGTGGTGAAGGAGCCAGCAGTTGCTGCCACGAAGGTCGCTCATGTCGAGCCCCGACAGCACTTCAATCGTAACCAGGATCGGAATCGTCCCCCTTCGCAATCAGTGACGAGACGCAACAAAACTTACCATTGAATAAGTATGTTTGAAAGGAAGGGGGGGGGGAGAGCAGCGCGGGGCAGTTTTGCGATTATCATCAGAGCAACACTCACTCGACCGAAGAGTGTCGTTACCTCCAGACCATCCTGATGGAGCGATACAAGAAGGGTGCAATAATCGTTGAATCCGACAGAACCAAGACGCCAAGACCTGGCAAGCAGAACAACAAGCGAGCCGAGAACGCTGCTCGGAAATTCATTAAGGAGCAACAGTAGCTTGGCGAACAAAGTGGAGACGAGGCCGAAATGGCGGAAGATATTACCCATGAAAAAAGAGCACGCGCAGAACGATAGCCTGAACAGTCCCCCCCCCCAGCGCCGAGACGCCAGATCAACATGATCATGGGCGGGCTGGGAGAGTGCAATGATTCGGTGCGATCGATAAGGGATTATACCCAAAAAGCAGAGATGAAGAAGTCATGGCCGTCAAAGTTCGAATCTCAAAATATGCCGAGCTCATTCGATAATAGTGACCTCGAAGGGCTGGACCTCCCGCTTAACAACCCCTTGGTTATCGAGCTTCTGATCAGTGAAAGTCAAGTCATGCGAATCTTGATCAACACTGGAAGTTCGGTTAATGTTATCTTTCGAGATGTCTTGGCTCAAATGGAGGTTAGTGAACGCGACATAAAGCCGGACTGCAATCCTCTAACTGGTTTCGACGGGGATCATATCATGTCAATTGGCACTATCGACCTACCAATCTTCGTTGGAGGCACGACACGATACTTCCGGTTCACCATTATTGATAAGCTGACAATCTACAATGTCATCCTTGGAACGCCCTGGCTTCACAAGATGAGCGCAGTTCCATCAACATACCATCAGTGCGTAAAATTCCCGTCCTCAAAGGGAGTATACACGTTGCGTGGGAACCAGCAAACTGCGCGACAATGCTTTCTGATCGAACACAAGATTCGTGCGGTGAAAAGTTATAGCAATCAAAGAATCATGCTGGCGACAGCAGCCCATCGCAAACCTACGGACGGCCGACCCCAATACAGCAAGGTGTGGCCGCCACAGAAGAAGTAAATATCGACGAGACCGATACAAAGCGGTGCGTGAATATTGGAACGGAGATAACCCCCGAGATGCAGCAAGCTGATTAATTTTATTAAGGTCAACGTCTCGACTTTCGCTTGGACAGTCACAGACATGAAAGGAATTGAGCCAACAATAACTACTCACGAGCTTAACGCCGACCCCACACACAAGCCAGTAAAATAGAAACGGCGCAAATTGGGACCCGAACGGTTGCAGGCGGTTAACAATGAAGTCGAAAAACTCCTGGGAGCAGGATCAATCGTCGAGGTAAAATATCCACAGTGGCTCGCCAATCCAGTTGTCGTCAAAACGAAAAACGGAAAGTGGCGCGTTTGTGTGAATTTTACCGACCTGAATAAAGCATGCCCAAAGGATAGCTTTTCACTACCACGAATGGACCAGCTCGTCGAAGTAACCGCGGGAAACGAACTTCTGACCTTTATGGATGCCTTCTAAGGGTACAATAAGATCCGTATGCACACGGATGACCAAGAAAAAATGTCGTTCATTACGGACAGAGGAATTTATTGTTATAAAGTCATGCCTTTTGGGTTAAAAAACGCTGACCTACCAGCAGTTAGTCAACAAGATGTTTGCCGGGCAGCTCGGCAAAACCATGGAAGTCTATATAGACGATATGCTCGTTAAATTGCAGCACGCCAACTAACATATTAGTCACCTCCGCCAATGCTTCGACATTTTAAACAAGTATGGGATGAAGTTAAACCTGGCGAAGCGCACCTTTGCAGTCAAGTCAGGAGAATTCCTCTGGTACATGGTCACTCGACGAGGTATTGAAGCTAATCCGAAGCAAATAAAGGCGATCATTGACTTACCATTACTAAGGAACGCAAGACGAGTCGCAGCCCTAAATCGCTTTATTTCCAGATCGACTGACAAATGCCTCCCCTTTTACCAACTTCTCAAAACTAAAGGGAAGTTCGAGTGGAATGAAGCTTGTCATGACGCGTTCAAAAAGCTAAAGGATTACCTCTCAACACCACCGATTCTAGCCAAGCCGGAGCACGGCGAAGTGTTATTCTTCTATATCGCAGTTTCGACGTCGGCTGTCAGTGGAGTCTTGGTGAAAGACGATCGTGGAGAACAGCGAGCTATCTTCTACATAAGTAAATCACTTGACGATGCCGAGAATCGCTATCCTACAATCGAAAAGGTTGCCCTGGCAGTTGTCACTTCGGCAAGGAAGCTTAGACCATACTTCCAATCACACACCATTGCCGTCTTGTCAAATCAACCTCTGCGATCTATACTGCATAGCCCAAGTCAATCTGGACGATTAACGAAGTGGGCAATCGAGCTCAGCGAATATGACATCAAATATCTCACCCGCCCAGCAGCCAAATCCCAAGTATTAGCAGACTTCTTGATTGAACTCTGCACGTGGATAGCGCATCGTCACACCTAGGGTCCGGCATAGGAATCCGGTTAACATACCAGACAACAAATAATGTCGCTGAGTACGAAGTACGAAGTGTTAGCGGGATGCAAATCAAACGAATCCGAGCATACTGCGATTCTCAGCTCATTGCTAACTAGTTTAGCGGCTAATATGATACTAAGAGTGAGCCAATGACTGCTTACCTTGACGTGGTTAGAGTCCTCTCAAAGCGATTCACCGAGTTCGAACTGATAGAAATTCCCAGAGGCGATAACGCTCCAGCCGACGCCTTGGCAGCGCTTTCGTCAACCTCTGACCCAGACCTCAAGCGGATTATCCCGATCAAAAGCATAGACACTCCAAGGATCAAAGAGGCGCAAGCAGAAACTTGCCTTGCACTCCATCAGCAGGACAAAATTCGAGATAATTGGCAAAGCGCGACTTCAACACAACAGTTCGAACCTCCTTCAAAGGAAAATAAGACGGACTGGCGAGTCGAAATACGCGCGTACTTGGCAGACGGCGACGTACCAACGGATAAGTGGGCAAAACAGCGACTGAAGATGAAGGCCGCCCATTATACCCTGATGAAAGAGCATTTGCTCCAATGGACCGCATCAGGCGCCCTCCTACTATGCCTGCACAGCGACGATACGGAACGAGTCATGATGGAATCTATGAAGGCGCCGGCAGGAATCATTCAGGAGGACGAGCCTTGGATCTTCGAATCAAGAAGCACAGCCACTATTGGCCAACAATGATATCCGACTGCGAGAAGTTTGTTGCCAAATGCGAGAAATGCCACCGTCACCAGCCAACCGAGCTACTACGAGACGAAATAGCTCCGTACCCCTTCATGCGTTGGGCGATGGATATTATCGGTCCGCTACCCGCTTAACGACAGAAGAAATACATCCTAGTCCTCACAGATTATTTCACAAAATGGGTCGAAGCCGAATCATATGTTGCGATCAAGGCCAAGTATGTACAGTTATTCATCTGGAAGTTTATTATATGCCGACATGGACTGCCTTACGAGATAGTAACCGATAACGGTTCACAGTTAATTTCTCTCCAGTTCGAAGACTTCTGCGCAAAGTAGAAAATCAAACTAAGAAAGTCAACACCGCGATACCCTCAGGGCAATGGAGAAGCAGAGGCAACGAATAAAACCCCTTTTTCTTTGGCTTATGGTATGGAAGCAGTGGCTCCCGCTGAGGTCGGTAGTACGAGTCTCCGACGAACGATGCTAATCGCCGACACAAACCTCAACAATCAGATGATCATGGATCATCTCGACGAACTGGAAGAAGAACGTGACAAAGCTCTCCTGTGAATTCAAAATTATCAGCTTGCCACGACCAAATATTACAACAAAAAAGTACATAACCGGCACTTCGATGAAGGAGACCTCGTTCTTCGGAAAGTCTTCAAAAATACTGCCATGCCAAACGCTGGAAAGATGGGGGCCAACTAGGAAGGACCTTACCAAGTATCCAAAATAGTTCATCCTGGACTTTACGAGATATTGACAATGAGTGGCGAACCAGTTCCCCGATCCTGGAACTCGATGCATTTGAAGCGCTACTACTACTAAAGAAAAGGACAAGAGCACCGACCCTATCCCGGCTATGCATAGCTCATCGTCAAATCATTTATTTTTAATTTTCAGTATCGATATAATGTGAACTACGAGCGGCTTGATCCATACTGATCGGGGGGTACATAGGCAGTCCTATTCACGGGACACAACTGCCGATAATATAAAATTCTTCTTCTAAAGGAAAGAAACTCTTTTACTAAAAAAGCAACGCGATGACAATTTGCATGCTCGTTACCCTGGCCCGGTAACAGCTAAACGCCGCGGTGTAATAAGATAAGACGAGTCGCTATTCGCATATTTGGGAGTAAGCCGATCGCCACGAGTCGCAACCAACATAATCAAACCGAATCACTATTCGTAATAAGAAAGTAAGCCGATTATATGTCGCACATGAACAAACAAACGTCGAGTCGTAACTCGCAATTCAAGGATAAGCCGACCACCATGTGTCGCGCCTGAATATTCGTTTTAAAACAAAAAAGAAACAACGAACGCAAAATAAAAACATTCAACCATTGACAAAAAAACAAGGGGGGAAAGGGCTGATCCTAGAAAAGCAATAGTCGAAAGTCTAAGCTTCAACCCCCAGATCGGCGTCAGACGGTTCGTCGAATTCGAGCTCGCGGATCTTCTCCTGCCACAACTGGCACTCCTCCTGTAGGAGCGATAATGTCGCCTCCGGAATCTCCGCACCTTTGTCGACCATCTTTCAAAGGAACACATAGATCCCTTCAGCACGATTGCTCTAACAAAATATATGGTCCGTGCTCTCTAGTTGAATAACATAGCGACGCAACCTCTCAACTCGAGCCCGACATTCTGCGATCTCCGTGTGGTCATAAAATCCTTCGCGCGATAGGCTCAAGGTCGCCCTCATTACACTTAGGGTTATCCGCCTCAGCCAACAGCGACTCGCAGCGTGAGCGCTCTTCTAAGAGCCGGTCCCGCTTCCACTTCGACATAAAAAAACCATTGTAAACCATGTGTTCGAGGTATTCCATGGTCCCATCTACACGATGGAAATGAAAATGGAGCTCGAACTTACGACGGGTCGCCACGATATAAGCCCTCAGCCTCTGCACCCATGCACGATAAAAGACGAGCTCACTACGAATTATATCATCCTCCGAAGGTACGACTTCTCCGTCTCGAAATTCGGGAGGCACAACATATCTCGCATCGAGATGCTCACGAGCTCGCTTCAACCACGCCGACCTCGTCGTTACAGGCATCGTGGATGACCTCACCTGTTTGCAGGGGAAAATATATATTGGAAAAGAAGGGGAACGACATGCAATTTATAGAGAAAAGAGTGTAATTCCCAAGGCAAAGTAACCAATACTATGCACCTCGGAGATCACACCCATAGACTGATCGACACGAGTCAAGACAAATAGAAAGTTTAAAGCAAAAATCCATGAAATAAATAATAGTCTCCAACAAAAAAAGATACAATGCCTTAACGGCCCAACAATCGCTACATCACGGCAATAAGTTCGAGTTTCAAAAACAAAAGTAAAGAAAACAAGGGGATGATAGAGAGCTAGGGAGCAACAAGGCCGCCCACTGGAGAGTTATTGCCGACCTCCGGGGTGCCAGACTCGGGAAGAGCAGTGGCGGTCGTATCGCCAGGTGTAGAAGGGGTAATTGCTACAGTTGAGTCATTACCCGGCGTAGGAGGAACGACATTCTCTTCCTCGAGCCCTTTGCTAGATGCATGCTCCGACATGGTACTTTCACCTTCTTTGCCAGAGTCCGAGTCCGAATCATCCATGACACCTGGCGAGGGAGCCAATTCGAGAGACTCTAGAAGAGGATCGGCAAAAACAGAAGCGATATCGAAATCTCTAGGGTCCGGGATGTCAACCTTCAGAATCTCCTCTTTCAGCCCAGCTACCACAGAAGCGACCCTCTCTTTCATCCCATCGGACAAAAGGGATATTTGGCCATCGTCAACAAGAGCCTCGAGCATGTGGAGATTCCCCAAGGCTTGGTTATACTCGAGGAGTTTTGGACGAAACTCATCAATCGCCATCGATCGCGCCTTGTGACGATCCAGGATCCTTTGAGCACGAGAGGCGACCCTGCGGTAGGCAGTTATCTTCTGATACTGGCCGAACTCACGACGACGAGCCCTCAGCCTCGTGGTCTCAGAATCCAGGGCGAGCTGAAGCTTGGCACAAGATTCCTCCGATGCTTTGAGTTTTGAAAGAAGAGCAGTCTTCTCCGAGTTTAACACCTCTCTTTGCCACTCCAAATCAGAGATTTTCCCACTCATTTTCTTGTTGGCGCGGACCGCCGCTTCAAGCTGATTCTCGAGCTTCTTGACCTGCTCGGTCAGAGGAACGGAAGGTGCAGCAGCAGCAGAATCCATATTGTATATACGCCTTTCGTAGCCGGAAGCGAGACGATTTATTCGACCAACAAGCTGCAACAACGGTTCATACAATTCAAAAATGAGAACTTCACCAAGAAAGTAAGAGGGAATAGGAAAATTAATTTCGAAGGCAGAGTTTGCCACATCAATGATTTTTTCGCCCTCTTTCATCTTCTCGATCGGCATAAGACGACCTTGCCTGAAGTGGATCTTGCGAAACAAGTCAGTGCACGCCCCCAAATCATTTGGGAAAGCTCGAGTAGCCGAAGTGTGAGAAAAGTCCCACCGATAGTCCACAGTCCTCTACTTTTTTGGCGGGTTGGGGCGATCTACAGTTTGATCCGCTCTCTTTTGCGAAGAGTTTGAAGACTGCTTGTTCGGACGGTTGGAGTCGCCCGTAGTTTTCCTCCCTTGGGAAGTAGTACCAGCAGGAGGAGCTGAGAGGTTAGACCGAGTAGGAGATGACCCCGAGACGGGCTTCTTCCCAGCACGAACCTTAGCCGAACGGGAATCAAGAGCTGAAGGAGATTTCTGAGATGAGCCAGCCCCAGCTGGGCGAGTCTCGGACTTGGATCCCAAACGAGGAACCGCAGGGGGATCAGATGTCTGACGGTAGCGAGAAGAAACATTGGGGATGTCCAAGTTAAGCCTTCCCATCGTATTAACTGAACGAAAGAGTGATGATTAGTCGGATGATCGTGACTTTCTAACAAAGGACGCCTCACACCAGACTTAAAAGAAATTACTTGTTGAAGGATCCTTCTGTTTCGCCGAAGGAGCTCGTAGTTTCCGTGGACGACCTGCTTTCTTCTGACCAGTTCCAGGCCAAATATAAGGACCTTCTGCTCTTATTGCGTTGATCTCAGCTCAAAAAATAGCGGGGTAAGCAAGAAGACACCTTGGTATCACAACTACAAGGAATAAACAGAATGAGATCAACGAAAATATACAAAAGCAATAATAAATCATGAAGAAAGATGAGCTACCAGGTGAAAGATTCCACCCAGAAAACAAAGGGATTGCAAGATCCTCGATGACCCCCGGACCCACTTTCAGAAAAAAATAAGACCCCTCCCAATTGTGGGTCTTCCCCTTCGCTCCTTCAACAAGAAGAGGGGGGCGCGAAGTGACATAATAAATGTCGGGCTTCTTCTTTCTATCAGACGCTGTTAGGCGGGTAAGCTCCTCGAAATGTTCAACCGAAAGACGAACTCCCGCTCTCTTCACCAGAATTGAAAAACCCACCGCATTCCAAAATGTGGCCGGAGCAAATTGAGATATCGCCATCTCACGTTTGGCAAAGTATGATATAAGGAAAGAAGGGTGGGGAAAAGTAATCCCGCACTCAGTGAAGAGTTTTTAAGAAAGGCAAATAAATCCACTGGGAACATCCCAAGGATGCTGGCTTTCTCCAAGGATAATAATAACCGGTTCGGTCAATAATTCGCCGATCTGAACTGCTTCAAGAGCCGACTCAATTTTGGAGGAAGTTGGGGGGCGAAGTAAAAAATATGTTCCCCAGCTCTCGGATCAGTAGATATTAGGAAAGGACGAGGCCCAATGATGTGATCTGCCAGAACGACCGTATCATCTAAATCTTTGTCAATAAGGGAAGAAATTTTGCACGGAAGAGAGGACGAGCTCGGAGCAGCTATGCCAAGGGAGAGCCGACGGTGGAGTTTGTCCAAGTTGGTATCGTCGGAGCTAGTTGATGATCCCGAGGGAACATGGCTGCCGGCAGGGGATCTCGCCCTACGACGATCCGACCTGGACAAGCCGCTGGAATCAGACAAAGTGTTTTGGCAAAAATGACTTTCCGCAGAGTCAGACGAAGTGGATCCGAGGGAAGCCATAGGAAACCTCAAAGGAAATAAAATATATAGACGAGCTAGAAGGCAGGGGAAGAGAATACCTGAAACGACGAGCTGAAGGGAACAGTCGATGAAGAGAAATGAAGCAGAAATAAGGGGGAGAGGGATATTTATAGGAAGGGAAGGAAGGTTCCCGAAGAAATCATCATTACTAATCAGGAATCGAGGCGACGGTACAACTTTCAGACGTCACGCGCACCAGAGTAAACGTGTGACGATGTGACAACACCCCCTCGAAGAAAGGGAGATCTCACGCGCGACCTTTTGGTTTCCAGATCTTTGTCTGTTAAAACCTTTCAGTTACCCATCTGTCCGTCTCAGGGCCAGCTCGTCATTTAAAGTTCAAGAAATCAAGGGTCGTAAAATTCGTCACGATAGAGGAACAATCAGACGGCATAGAGTTCTCCACATAACTACAAACTGGAGATGGGGGGTGGGAATACTGTTAGGGGAGGATCTCACTCCTACAAAAGGCCCGGCCCAGAAAAGGCCCAAAAGAATCGACAGGCCATGGAGGGTTATTTTGGTCCTTTCAGAGGACGAACCGACACAGAAATCTATAAATAGTGACTGTACGGCGTACGGGAAAAGGACGGAAAAAGAGAGATAGAATTCGTACAAGAGAATAGAATCTCGAAGGATCGAATTAGCGAACTCGCAGCTCGTTATTTGTCTTTCCTTTCGTCATTTTTGTCTCGTAAAATACGAATTGTAGCTCGACTTTTCATATAAATAAAGAGAACTTCGACCCCGTTAAACACCGAACTAAAACATTTTAATTGGACCGATCTTGATATCAACATACTTGGCCCAAATCATTCGACCTGGCTTAGGGGATTGGACAAATTGTTAGTCCATATGTCAACAAACACTGCTTCATATTTATTCATATGATAATTTGTTGGATAGTTAGGACTTAGGTGTTTTCCAGGCTTCGGTCATATTTGATATAGGTTCGATCGATGATCAGCAAATCCCCACCGACATGAAACGAGACAAATCCGGTTCCATAATGAACATTAGCCGCAATGCCGGCCTGTTCCATTTCCCTCAAAAGACTGAAACCAAGGTAAGTTTTGAGGCGTGAACTAAAACCTTCATGACACGAACAATATATATATATAAGCGGTAGTGGTTTCCTCTACAAAAAGCTCGTGTTACTTAGAGTCGGATTAAAAATCGGTTGCAAAATCCAAGAAGGCCAACACCAATAAAATCATGAAGGGTTGTCGATCCTAAGTAGCCAAGACTTCACTCAAATTCACCATTACGAGTCGTTAAGGTTATGTCGTCGACTCCATAAGCTTCGTGTAGGAACTAGGAAGTATCTCGCGATTTCACCAAGAGAAATGTTGGAATGAGATTTCGTAAAAGTCACCAAGTCAGTCAAATAAAAGTCTTCGATACGGCCCATTACGGTCAAAGTTGTACAAAATCATTACCCAAATGAAGATATTCTTCATAGATTAGGAAGCTGCGAAGAGACTCATATGCTTCTAATGAGAATGGTGAACAAAATTTGTTGAGATGCACTTAAGATTTAGGAAAGAGAAACTATTAAGTGCCTTGGCATGGTGACTCTAAAATACATGGCAAACTCTTTTTCCAGATTGGCACTTACTAGGATATAAGATATAGAAGCATATGCCAATTGGTAATTACTTATTCGGGCATAAGAAATTTGATGCATGATAATCAAAGGAATCACTCATTCAACAACTTGTCATATGCTATGCGAAAACAAAACTATTCTGACAGAATATTACGTCACAATAGACTTATTTTCTTGTAGTGTCAAGATTTAAATGAAAACATTTTGGTTTACGTATTTAGAAGAAAAAAAATTAGACATTTTTCATTTAAAAAATAAAAAATTTATATTTCTAATCAAGTACAATTTATCTATACTTTTGTAATTTTTTTTAATTGATAATATCATATATAAATAGCATTGCTCGTGAATATTTTCTCTCAAATTCGATATAACTTTACCTTATTTTCTTTTTCTTCAATTTTTAATTTGATTTTTATTGTATAATATTTTCAATCAATACACATATATAAATAGGTATTTTACTAATTTGAAATCAGAGTCTTTTTAAAGAAACGATTCATTTTATTCGCAACACTTCCTATTTTTTTTGTTTTTCTTATTTAATTTTCCACATGTATGTTTCTTACTAATTCAAACAACAAAAAGTCTTCAAAAGCACTATTTTAGCATTACACAAGCTTTCACGTGTATGTTTCTTGCTCGTAATAATTAAGAACATTATCCTATACAGGGAATGGGAAAAAAGCTTAAAAATATCTCATTTATTTTTTATTTGAAAGTTTAATACCTCGTCTTTTTTGGTTGGAAAAAAATACCTCTTTTAATTAAAATGTGTGATTTAATACTCAAACTAATAAATATTGTTAGTTTCATACTTACGATTTTTTGACAAAAATAAAATTCCGTTTTTACCTTTACTATATCAATTAATAATTAATTTTAAAAGACATGATATTAATTTATAATTTTATTTGAATTAAAATTAATAAAAAGAAATATTAAATAAATTTAATTTTAATTCAAATAAACCTATAAATTAAGAAAAATTATTGGGTTTACAAAAGAGTGATTAGGGTTTAGATTTTACAGTTAAACGAAATTATATGTCGGTTTGGATTTACAAAATAGTGATTTGAGTTTAAATTTTATAATTAAACAAAATTATATGTCGGTTTGGGTTTACAAATGAGTGGTTAGGGTTTATATTTTACAATCAAACAAATTTATGTCGGTTTGGGTTTATAAAAGAGTGGTTAGAGTTTAAATTTTAAAATTAAAGAAAATTATATGTCGGTTTGGGTTTATAAAAGAGTAGTTAGGATTTAGATTTTACAATTAAACAGAATTATATTTCAATTTGGGTTTATAAAAAAATGATTAGGGTTTAAATTACACAACTAAACAAAACTATATGTCAGTTTGGGTTTATAAAAAAGTAATTTTGATTTACATATTAGAATTAAAAACTATAATATAATTAATGTTTAGAATTAATAACTTTAAAATTGAATGATATACATATTTTGTTTCTTTAATTAATAATTTGTTTTCTTAATTAAGTGGAGGTGAACCCAAGAATTGTTCATAAATTAATACCATGTCTTTTAAAATTAATCACTAATTGATATAATAAGGGTAAAAACAGGATTTTATTTTTGTCAAAAAATTGTAAGTATGAAATTAACAATATTTATTAGTTTGAGTATTAAATCACACGTTTTAATTAAATGAGGTATTTTTTTCCAATAAAAAAAGACGAGGTATAAAACTTCTAAATAAAAAATAGATGGAGTATTTTTAAGTTTTTTTCCAAACAGGGAATGGACTCGCTCTATCGGATTCGCACATTCCTCACTCTCCTCTGAAATATACCGATATACGTATCCTCTATATATTAATAGAAAAACACACTTTTAAAAATGCTGATATGTCGCCGCCAGAGAGCTCGAAACACATTTAGCTATTTACCCTCATTTAGATTTATTATTTACAACTACATGTCATGGTATTTTTGGACAAAAAATTGTGTTATTTTTAAAAACTTTATCACATAACTTTATTAATATTAATTAATTTAAGCTTTAAATATATTTTATATATTTGAAAAAAATGATTTATCCCCAATATATTAATAGAGAAACACACTTTTGAAAATGTTGATGTGTTGCCGCCAGAGAGCTCGAAACACATTTAGCTATTTAGCCTCATTTAGATTTATTATTTACAACTATATGCCATTGTATTTTTGAAAAAAAATCCTCTATATATTAATAGAGAAACACACTTTTAAAAATGCTGATGTGTCGCCGCCAGAGAGCTCGAAACACATTTAGCTATTTAGCCTCATTTAGATTTATTATTTACAACTATATGCCATTGTATTTTTGAACAAAAAAAACTGTGTTATTTTTAAAAACTTTATCACATAACTTTATTAATATTAATTAAGTTTAAGCTTTAAATATATTTTATATATTAGAAAAAATGATTTATTGAAATGCATTTGTAACCCACCGGATCTCACAAATTCAAGTGGGATGGATGCAAAGATATTTTTTGTGGCTCAAAATATTTAAACCTGTTGTGGGATAGCTTAGCGGACGGGTTTGACCCGGTTAACAATTTTATTTAAATTATCCGGTTCATGTAGTTTTAGTTTTTTGCGATTTTAATCTGATTTGATAGTTCAAGATTTTGATAAAAATCTAACGATCACTAATTCGGTTCACATTCTATCCAGACCCGCCATCATGTCAATCTAAAATTTATGGTAAATCGTTTACTATTCTAAATTTCTAATCTTCCATAAACTTGATGAATTCAAACCAATATATGTATAAATGTTATACTAAATAAATATTTACAAATATAATAACTCAAACAAAAGTTTGACTCCATGCAACAGCATGGGTTATTACCTAGTATTGATTATAAACCATATGGGAGAAGAAGCTAAGATGCGGTGAACAATGAAAATATATACTCATGTGGACATTATAAGACCTACAACTTAATTACATTAGCTGTTAAATGTTTTATTATTTCTTTAGTTTGTGTCTTGTTTTTTTCCTCTCAAATATATCATCCAGTAAGTTGCGACCGAATGAAGAATGGATCGAAGGACACACACACATGACATGATCCGTTGTTGGCCGGACTTATTATTGTTGTCATTGAATATCTCTGCATATTTGTATAATATTGTTTCTCTTAATTAATGTTGATCACTCTCGAAGCCTAATCACTGTCCAACATGTGAAAATTGATGATACAGCTGAATTGTGTGTTTCTGTGTACTTTTGGAAACTAGAGATTATTGAGATTTTGTACGTAAAATTAATTAGTTATATAAAATTTAATCAAATCAAAAATAAAATACAAAATCAGTATTAGAAAAACAAAAACTTCTTGACTTGGTTCAAGAAAACTACGCTGATAAAATGTGCAATGTTCTGTTAAATTTATGTAGGATTGTGATTAGTCTATTATCTATAATATGCATTTCCTTGATTTCTGCTAATTAATATCCAATCATATACGGAGACTTTAATGAAATTACGGGAAACCACGAGAAAAAGGGGGTAGACGGCGACCAGAAAACTCTTTCATTTCCTTTTGTACCATGCTAGCGGATTGTGGAATGCTAGAATTTCCCTTTAGAGGCAACCATTTCTCCTGGGTGGGAAGAAGAAGCAACAGAAAGGTTCAATGCTGTTTGGACCGAGCAGTTGGTAACGAAGAGTGGCACAACATCTTTTCCCACACGAATGTGGAGTACTTAAAGCTGTGGGGGGTCAGACCATCGGTCGGTCCTGGCTAGATTCAGATCACGTGATAAGCGAATCCAGCGTAGTTTTAAATTTGATAAGCGGTGCCTTGGGAAGGCGGGTTTCAAAGAAGCAGTTGCAGAAGGCTGGGGTGGTATCGAAAGTTCGGATAACGGTAATGTGGTTGCAAAAATTATTGCGTGTCGTAAAGCAATTTCGACCTGGAAGAAAGACAACATATCAAACTCAGAGAAGGAGATCGAAACTCTTAAATCCAAACTTGATGAAGCGCAGTGTGATAATAGTGTGACTTTTGATGAGGAATTAGCCTTGAAATGGAGGTTATGTAGTGCTCTAAGGGACGAGGAGATTTTCTGGAAACAAAAAAGTAGAGCTACATGGATGAGAGAGGGAGATCGTAATACCAAATACTTCCATGCAACCACGAAGCAAAGAAGAGCTAGAAACCGGATTATTAGCATAAAGGACGAGAATGGAGTTTTGGTGGAGAACGAGGAGGGCATCGAGGAAGTAGCATCACGGTATTTCCAGAATCTCTTCACAGCTTCCAACTCTAGTGGTTCCGAAGATGTTCTCCGATTTGTGCAGAGTCGAATCTCATCAGAAACAAACGACTCTCTTTGTCGAGATTTCTCTGATGCGGAAATCAAAAAGGCGGTGTTCAGTATCCACCCTGATAAAGCACCGGGGCCAGATGGGATGACTAGTCTGTTCTTCCAGAAGTTTTGGAAGGTTATAGGCAAGGATATAATTAAGATGGTTCGCACTTTTGGAGAATCCGGGGTTCTAGATCCGCTACTTAACCAGACGAATATCTGCCTGATCCCGAAGAATGAGAGACCTAGAGCGATGTCGGAGTTTCGCCCAATCAGCTTATGTAATGTAAGCTACAAAATCATCTCTAAGGTCCTCTGCAATCGTCTAAAACGAGTCCTCCCCAATCTAATCTCTGAGACACAATCAGCCTTTGTGGCTAGACATCTAATTACGGATAACATTCTGCTAGCGCAAGAGAATTTTTACGCCCTGAGAACAAATCCAATTTGTAAGGCAAAGTTTGTGGCAATCAAAACTGATATGAGCAAGGCCTATGATAGGGTTGAGTGGTCTTTTCTCAAGACTTTGATGGAAAAGTTGGGCTTCTGTGAGAAATGGACAGGATGGATTATGAGTTGTATTTCGACAGTCTCTTACCAGGTCTTGCTAAATGGTGAAGCTAAGGGTAACATCACCCCCTCGAGGGGTCTCCGTCAGGGAGACCCTCTGTCCCCGTTTCTGTTTATCATACTTACTGAGGCCTTAATTTCACAACTCAAGGGAGCTGAGGAGGAGGGTAGAATCACAGGGCTAAAGATTGCTCAAGGTAGCCCACCCATATCCCACCTGCTGTTCGCAGATGACAGCTTATTTTTCTGCAAAGCTGATATCCCGCAATGTGCGGAGCTGCTGAGGATCATACATTCTTATGGACTGGCTTCTGGTCAACAACTAAATACTGACAAGTCAGCAATTTTATTTGGAAGCAAAGTGGAGAACCAAGTAAAGGATGACATCAAGAAAGCAATTGGAATCACAAAGGAGGGCGGAATGGGTATGTATTTAGGCCTTCCGGAAAAGATTTGTGGGTCTAAACAGCAAGTTTTCTCTTATGTCCATGAGCGACTTAACAATCGGGTAAATGCCTGGTCAGCCAAACTTTTATCCAAAGGCGGGCGAGAAGTTCTCATTAAATCAGTGGCGCAAGCTCTTCCAACTTATGTCATGTCCTGTTTCCTTCTCCCACAAAAGATTATTGACAAACTGAGAGGAGCGATTGCAAAGTTCTGGTGGAGTACAAAAGGCAATAACCGCGGGATCCACTGGATAGCCTGGGATAAGATCTGTGTCCCACTCTCGCAAGGAGGTTTGGGCTTTCGGGACCTCAAAGATTTCAATATTGCTTTGCTAGCTAAACAGCTCTGGAGAACCCTGCGTTTCCCTGACTCTCTCCTGGCCCGGGTACTAAAAGGTCGATATTTCAGGTACTCCAACCCCTTGGAGGTAAAGACCGCAAATTCCCCATCCTTCGGGTGGAGAAGTATGATGACCGCAAAGCCTCTGCTCAGTTAGGGGCTGCGAAAAAATGTTAAATCAGGTTTCAACATAAAAGTTTGGAGCGACAACTGGATCCCAACTACCCCTGCACGTCCGGCGAAGAGCAAGGTCTTTGAACAGGATCCCCATTTGTACGTAAACCACTTGATCGATTTTGATACGAAATGCTGGAAAGTTGAAAAGCTAGAGGAGTTGATCGATCAATCGGATATCCCCCTCATTCTAGGCCTAAAACCTAGTCGTAACTTTCAAGTGGATGATTACATTTGGACTCATACAAAATCTGGTCAGTATACGGTGAAATCAGGGTATCTTATGGCCACATTGCAGAAGAAGGATGTAGCTGAGGTGCTTGAGCCTAGCACCACCAAACTCAAAAGCTATGCTTGGAAGCTGAAAACCTCACGGAAGATCCAACATTTTATTTGGCGAGCAATCTCGGGATGTGTCTCCACTAGTAGTCGTCTGGTGGACCGCCACTGTGGTACAGACCGAACCTGCTTACGGTGTGGGGCGGAAGTTGAATCTGTCAACCACGTTCTGTTTGAGTGTCCTCCTGCCCTCCAAGCGTGGGCGCTATCGGGTGTGCCAACAATTCCGGGCGTCTTCCCGAGTGGATCGATATTTGCAAATTTTGATTTTCTTTTCTGGCAGATACAAGAGTTGGGGATAGATACAGCTCACATACACATGATTCCATGGCTCATGTGGTACATATGGAAGGCAAGAAATGAGAAGGTTTTCAACAATAGGGACACGGGGCCGCACGAAACTCTGAGTATTGCTACATCGGAAGCCCAAAGCTGGAGTCTTGCTCAGGTGGTAGATCAGCAAGAGGACTCAGAAAGCACTCCTCCTACGCAACCGGTACTTGTACTGTCGGAGAGCAATGCAGTTTGCTGTCAGGTAGATGGGTCTTGGGCGCAGGGAGATCTGCTATCAGGTGTAGGCTTTGTTCTTACTGGTACCGCGTCCTCCCTCCTCGGCCTCCGTAGCACACCTTGTCTTTTATCCCCTTTACATGCTGAATTGGAAGCCCTCATCTGGGCGATGGAACAGATCCTTGCAAATGGTTTTGATGCAATGCACTTTGAGACTGACTGTCGTGAGCTTATGACCATAATGGATAATATGGATGATTGGCCAGCTCTAGCCACAGAATTGGATTTATTTAAAGTCTATCGTGAGAGTTTTGTTTCTTTTTCTCTTAGCTTTATTCCTCGTCTAAATAATACCCGTGCTGACCATCTTGCAAAAGCGGCTAGAGCTCGCGGTGATTCTTTTTCCCATGTAAGCTCCCAGGTCCCGGGATGGCTAGCTCATGAGGCTAGCCTGTTTGGACCAGCTTAATAAAATATGGTGCTTTTTGATGTCAAAAAAAAAAATCCAATCATATACATATTAGCAAATATATACAAAATATAATCGTGAACTAGATAATATACAGTAGTGACTAAATATAATGTCATACAGTAAGTTAGTAACAAATCTTGTTTTCGGTAATCTTCTGTTGAGGTGTATAAGCACATGAAAACTGGTGTATCATACCATGCATTTTAACTAGATCAGTGAAAGCAAGTTCCGGGGCATTATAAGTCCTAATTTTCTTAATTTTCGTTCCGTATTGGGTAAAAACATGCTGTATAAAAGATGGAAAAATAGTAATGACATCCTTTTTATTTCTCAAAAGGTATACCCAAGTTGCTCTAGTACAGTCATCAACAATAGTAAAAAAATATCTAAAACCTTCTATAGACTCAACAGAGAAAGAACCCCAAACATCTAGATGGACCAAATCAAAAGGAGTAGACGACAAATGATTATTTGAAATGAAAGACAACCTTTTTTTCTTAGCTAGAGGACAGACATCACATGGAGTATTACATTTTAGACTAGTAGTAGGTAATGTACCAGAAAGAAGCTTTAACTTGTCCGGGGATGGATGTCCAAGGCGTTGATGCCAAACATTCTCATCGACTTCCAAGGATCCAGAGAAATGCGTAGATGCGGATGATGATGCAGTAGACGATGGCGAAGATATAAGTGCAGACGATGATTCAAGATGAAGAATGTAATGATTATGTAAAAGGAACCCTTTACCAATCATCAAGCCCTGAATAGACTCCTGAAGATAACATAAATCAGGGTAAAAATGAGCTGAGCCTTGGTTATGTTGTAAAAGACTACTAATAGAAATGAGATTGAATTTAAAAGATGGAACATGAAGAGCATTATGCAAGATAAGTGTTTTTGTCAACTGAACTGTTCCACAATGTGTGATAGCTACCTTAGCCTCATTTGGTAATGAGACTGTAACTCCAGAAACTGTAACTGTTTCACTAAAAAATGTCAAGTCAGAGCAAACATGACTAGTTGCTCTAGTGTCTATAATCCAACTACCATGAGGAATGTGTTTGGACAGAGAAGATAAACATTGATGCTGAAAAGTAAGGCGGTTGTTCTCAAAGCGAAGAGAAGAAGATGGAAAAGTAGAAGGAAAGGCGAAAGAATTACCAGAAGAAGATTGTATAGCCATAGCACCTTGATCGGTTATAGATGAGACTTGAGAAGATAAAGTTGGACTCTCTGAAGTTTTAACCTGAGCATTCAGTTGTTGAAGAAGAGCCTGTATCTGATCACCAGTGAGAGTGGTAACATCAAGATTGACATTCGATAAAACTGGTTGTGATGGAACTTGTTGTGGATAAGATGAAGGCTGCTCAGTGATGATGTTAGCAATAGCATGTGTCTGAGGACGAAGATGATTATAAGATTGTCCTCGAGATTGAGTCACTGGAGCAGCAGGACGCTGAGAAGCTGGATAGCTAGCAAATGTACTCTTAAAGCCTGGTATATAACCCGGTGGATAACCATGCAACTTAAAGCATTTCTGCACCACATGTCCAGTTTGACCACAGTGAGTACATACAGGGCGAGAACCCTTAGGTCGATAGTTATTTTGAACCGTAGCATAGGCAACATTGTCATACGGTCCTTGAGAAGAAGCATTCTCCTGAGTGGGAGCTGAGGGAGCCAAGGTCTGAAAGATCATGTTAGCAGGCTTTGGTTTAACAGTCTTTGTCGTTCGTCAGAGGTGACCATATTAAATGCTTCCTTAATACTTGGAATTGGCTTCAACATCAGAACATGTTGGCGAGTAGAATCATACGATTCATTAAGCCCCATCAAGAACTTAGTCACTCTACTTCGTTCTTGGAGTTTCTCCCACAGAGCAGTTGCATTGCACTCACACTTCCCACAAGTACACACTGGCAGTTCTACATAGTTCTTATACTCTTCCCATAAAGTCACCAAGAGAGTATAGTAAGAAGTAACATCTAGCGATCCTTGCTGAATCGAATTCAACTTCTGCTCTATTTCAAATACCCTTGGAGCATCATCTTGCTTAAAATGAGACATTAGATTTTTCCAAATACCTTCTGCGATAGAGATAAACAATAAGCTCGCTCCAATTTTTTTATCAACCGAGTTAATGATCCAAGTTGAACAGCGCGACCAAGAACCAAAATCACGATGATCATCAGGAGGTTTCTTGATCGTTCCATCTATAAAACCTAGCTTGTTCCTAACATTAAGAGCAACACGAACTGACCTTCGCCAAGAGTAGAAATCAGTTCCAGACGTGAGACGATCGGATACGATACTCATCCCCGCATGATCTGAGCTGTGTAGAGAGAAAGGATTCTCATAATGATCTGTTATAGTCGCCGGAATTGGATTCGCAACCGGAGGAGGCATGACTCGAATCAGAGATTAGATCGTGCGATAGGAAGCAACAACCCAAAACTAATCAAGCGAGAGAAAGCCAATCAAACCAACTAACACTCGGGTAAGCAAAGATGAACAGAGAACGAGAACGATTCCAACAAGATTCACAACAAAAGAAGAGAGGATGTGAAGATTTGAAGCGCTCATCGAAAAAGAACAAGAAATCTTCAACAAATCGAGACGATTCAATGGGAGAATGAAAGATCGGAGTTCAATCGAAGAAGAGATAGACCAGATTGAAGAGAAGATCGAAAGCGAAGCTCAAAAAATGCCATCAATGGAGTTCAAAAAAGTTTGTTACGCGGAAGAGAGAATGAGAAAATTTTTTTTGCTCTGATACCATATTAACTTTGATAAAAGGATATTTCTCATTAATGAATCAGAAAGTATACAAAGAGTATTTATACTCAATACAACAAGTGTAATTAGATAGGAAGCTAAAGGAGACCTCTCTATACTAATACACTATAATAAACCTTATATAATAACTCAATAGAACATGTTAAACCATTTATGTTCCACATGCTTCACGAGCGGACGAAGCATGTGAAAATAGATTGTCATACGACATGAGATTAGGTCAAGAATGATTTTCTTAAGCTTTTTTCATCTGAGCTCAGAAAATCAGTTGGATGATATACTTATGAAGCCACTGCACTCTGGTCTTTTTCATCATTTGCTTCAACGGTTATATGTTTCAAGCCTCTATTCTACACAGAAAATATTAGCTTGAGGAGGTATAATGAATTATTATATAAGGTTTATTATAGTGTATTAGTATAGACAAATCTCTTTTAGCTTCCTATCTAATTACACTTGTTGTATTGAATATAAATATTTTTTGTATATTTTCTGATTAAATATCCTTTTATCAAAATTAATACTTTTTCTTTAAATTATCGTTTAACTTTTTCTTTCTTGGCATCAAACATAACTGTATATTATATGTACAGTAGTACAAAAACAGTATAAGCAAAAAAAACCTTAACGTTTTCGTTAAAACATATAGTAGTAGAAAACTGTTAATATATAAATAAACGATGGTGATTGGGTCTTCAAGGCTAGAACTAGAACTGATAGACGTAACTTTTGATTGGTTAGTTTATATGATCTGCCACGTTGATCTAATCACCGGCGTGTTTTCCGGACATTCGACGCCGACGAGCAGATAATATTACATTTATTATCAAACAAATGACGTGGCCACTTTTATGAGAAGAACGTGTCGGAATGAACCAGCCGTCCGGGCACGTGACCCACCTGACCCACCACACGTGATAGAGAGAGATGAGATGGGAGAGTGTCAAGTGCGGTAAGAATTTAAAGTAGAAAAAGTGTGGTTTGTTTTGTTCTTTGGGTATTAACAAAATTTGGATAATGATGTTTTTTTTTTTTTTTTTTTTTCATTTTGATAATAAAAGTGTCGTAAATCTTATGTTGATTATGTCTATCAGATCCAAACAATTTTGATTTCATAGCAAGTTTAAAATAGAATAAAATAATTAATTGTTTCTAATTTATAACAACTAGTGGCCAAAAATAATCAATAAGCATATTGAAATCGTAATCATAAAAACATTAGAATTAAATCATTTTGAAAACAATTTTTAAACGGATTTGTGCACAATTTTTAGTTATTCTCATATTTATATACGAACAAAAATTTCCATCAATTACATATACCTCAACTGGATAAAAGTAAATGAAATTATAATTTTTTTCAATTTTTAAACGAATTCATGCATGATTTTTAGTTTGTTATTTTCAGGTTTAAATATAAACAAACTTTTATTTTTATTTTTAAGAATCTTTTTTTTTAACCGTACAGTGTCTCATATCTGTAGCTAGTGATGTTAATTGAGTAATATAAAGACTAGTTAAAATTCATTCTAAAATTTCTCTATAAACATTAACATAGAGCAATGATAAATAACTGATGGAAATTAGTTTTTGAGGCTTGTCAATTGCAAGAACAGTATTTATATAATCCTTATTTAATATACATATATGTCCTTATTTAATAAGTTTTTAATAGGTTAATTTAGTTATAAATTAAGGGTAAAATTAGGAAATCTAATGTTAAAGATGTATTGAAAATATAAAATAATGCATTGGAATTGTAGAGTGACACTCTTTGTGAAACAAAGAAAAATCTCCAGAATGACACTCTTTGTGAAACGGAGGGAATACTAATTAAGAGTCATAATGAACGGTGATAAGTAACTGAAAAACATACCTTTGTTATGTTTTTGGTAAACATTATATGCATTTGGTAAACATACCTTTGTTATCATATCATCAAACAGCCTCCAAGTATTTCGAATGTAATTATGTGTGGTATCCTTTGTAGTTTTTATTGGTAAACTCATCAACTGAATTCTTGAATGGAACTGAATTAAGGATTCCATATTTTAGAGACTATCAACAAAAAAATATGTATCTATATGGTGGACCCTGATGAGTTACGAGAAGCTTAATGCAATAAAGAAAAGTAATTCATCCATGGGTTAATCATACTAACCAATCTTTATCAAAGAACAAAATTGCAACGTAAAACGGTTGATACTTACGGTTTCCTGTAACCGATTAAGGAAACTGGGTGGATTTTGTTTTTGTGGTTTTGTTTGGTTTGTTGTATTCGTTTTAGACTCTAATGGGATTGTAATGAGTCTAAATTCGGAAATAGCCTATTGGACAATTATTTATACAAATTGAATACCCTTTAACAAAAAGAAAAAAAAAACAATTGATACTTTTCATGAAAGCAATTGAAGTTCCAAAAGATTCATATTTCATAGACAAAAATACTGAATTTTGTTTACTCAGTTAGTGATAAAAAATAGATATTTTATTCGTGAAAAGTTAAAAACGGTTTAAAATGGGATATCTATAATAGTTAATGAGTTTAACTGGGAATTGCCCTCCCCCCCCCCTAAATTGATGATATTTATTGGGGGCCTAGATCATCAGCTTTGGCAGCTTTTATTCTAAGTTGGATCTCTATATATGTATGATGTTAGATGGGAAAATGTATTTCAAAAAAGATAGTTTGATTAAGTCACTAGATAAAACTCAAGTTCATAGCACACTGAAATTATAAATTTAATTAAATTGACTAAACTATGGAAAAATAACGTTAATTATATCGCGAGCAACAATAATTCTTTTTTAATTATTTTTAAAAATTAGATAATTCTCACATAGTATCGTGCCGGTAAATTGAAAATTTTCATCTACTCCAAATATTATGTGTCTTGTTTAATGAAGGGTTTGAAAATCTACTTGAAATGACAAAACATTCAACTTGATTGAAATTATATATGCGACTTATGATTCATCTTCATCAAATTAGATACTTTTAGTGAAGTTAAGATTTATGAATGATTCTAAAAATTTTAATTTAAAAACAGAAAAGACATATTTTTGTATACATTGATTTTTTTTTTTCTTTTCTCAAATGATATATCCAGTGAAAATTCTATAATGAAGTTAGAGATTTATTTCGTGAATTATACAAAAAATGATTTATTTTATGGTTTACAATAAGTATTTTGCGAACATATAAACTCGATTGTTGAGATTTTATCCAATCAATTTAAAGGTGAGGAATGAAAGTGTAAAAAACGCCACTAAACTATTTCTCTGTTATCCCATAACAGTCCAACGCCTAAAGGAAATCAGGAAGAAGATTTACCCTGATGTCTTGTTCCTGATGGAAACCAAAAACCCCTCCAAGTCCGTACATAAAACTCTGCAATGGTTGTACTATCCAAATCACCACTTAGTTCCTCCCCACTCCCCTGCTACATGTGGCCTCGCTTTATTCTGGAAGTCAAACATCAAACTTGAAATCATTACCTCAAATTAACACAGTATTGACATGAAAATAAAGGCGAAAGGGAGATCTTTCTTTGTCACTTTCCTTTATGCTGAACCGGATAGAAGCAAAAGACTTCAGGTATGGTCTCTCTTTCAAGGGTATGCTCAAAAAAAATATGGTCCCTGGTTCATTACTGGGGATTTTAATGATATCATATGTAATAAGGAGAAAGTTGGAGGCCCTGTGAGATCTGCGCACATTCATGTCCACTTGGGACCTGTATGATCTTAAACATTCTGGCAACTTTCTCTCCTGGAGAGGTAAACGTTATTCTCACCTGGTTAGATGTCGTCTTGACAGAGCAATTGCAAACAGCAAATGGGTTATGGCATACCCTTCGGGCCACATCGAAAATCTGCATTTTGAAGGCTCTGATCACCGCCCCCTGGTAACATCTTTTGACCCTGTCATGCGAAAACATAAGAGTTTATTCAGGTACGATCGAAGATTCAAAGATAACCCGGAAGTTACCGATATTGTGTCTCAAGCCTGGAACTCTAACCCCACATCAACCATAGACTAACGCTTACACCTTTGCCGTCTAGCCATTATTCACTGGAAGAAGGAACAATGCCTAAATAGCCAACATGAGATCTCCACTATCAGGGACCAACTTGAAGAAGCCATGTCTGATGACTCAGCTCTCCAACCTACCATTGATGAGCTAAATCAGAAACTATCAGATGCCTATAAGAAAGAGGAAGAATTCTGGAAGCAACGCAGTCGACAAATTTGGGTTACCCTTGGTGATAAGAACACGGGTTTTTTTCATGCAGCCACAAAGGCTAGAAGAGCCCAAAATAATATCTCTGTTATTGAGGATACCACTGGAGAAAACGTGTATGAAGAAAAAGATATTGTTAAGGTAATCTCTGGATACTTTGAAGAGATCTTTACCTCACAAGAAGGAGCAAGGACCAGTGTTGTAAACGAGGCTCTCCCCCCCTGTATTACTCAAGAGATGAATGAAAAATTGATCAGTATCCCATCCGCTCTGGAGATCAAACAAGCCTATTTCTCAATTCACGCTGATAAGGTCCCGGGACCCGATAGTTTTTCTGTCATCTTCTTCCAAACAAACTGGCCTGCTGTGGGGGATGCAATCACTGCGAAAGTCCAATCTTTCTTCGTCACCGGAGACCTACCACAAAAAGGCAAATCACACTCATGTCAGACTCATACCAAAGATAACTACTGCCCAAAAGGTTTCAGATTATAGACCAATTGCCCTCTGCTCAGTTTACTATAAAATCATAGCAAAACTATTCTCAAAGTGTCTCCAACCTATCCTAGACTCCTGTATTTCAAAAAACCAATCTGCTTTTGTACCTCAGCGAGCTATCTCGAATAATGTTATGATAACACACAAAGCTCTTCACTAATTGAAGACATCGGGGGCAAAGAAAAGATGCTTTATGGCTGTCAAAACCAACATGAGCAAGGCATATGACAGATTAGAGTGAGATTTCATAACATCTGCTTTTGAGAGGATGGGATTTCACCAAACATGGATCCATTGGATCATGCAAGGCGTGTCTACGGTATCCTACTCTTTCCTCCTAAACGGCCAAGCTAAAGGGTTAATTATACCTCAACATGGTATCAGACAAGGCGACCCCTTGTCCCCATATATTTTCATTATCTATAGCGAAGTGCTTTTCAGACTATGTCTAAAAGCTCAAGCTCAAGGCAGTTTACCTAGTCTAAGGGTGGCCAAAGGGAGCCCAAGAGTAAACAGCATCCTCTTTGCTGATGACACAATGTTTTTCATCCGATTGGATAAACATAGTTGCTCAAAGCTCCGCAGCATCCTTCAAAAATACAAAAATGCATCGGGTCAGAAAATCAATCAAGCTAAATCTTCGATTACTTTCTCTACCAAAACGCCTCCAGAGATAAAAATAAAAACAAGCTAAAAGGCTACTTGGAATTCATAAAGATGGTGGACAAGGCAAATACCTTGGTTTACCAGAACTGTTTGGTAGGAAGAAGAAAGATTTCTTCGCTTCAATAGTGGATCGTATAAAGCAAAAAGCTCTCAGCTGGTCCTCGAGGTTTTCATCCACTGCAGGGAAGCTTACCATGCTCAAATCGGTGCTCACGGCTATGCCAACTTACACCATGTCTTGCTTCCATCTTCCAGTCTCCCTATGCAAACATATCAAATTCGCTCTTACCCGCTTTTGGTGGGATTCAAATACTGAAAAGAAAAGATGTCATGGATAGCGTGGAAAAGAATTACCAAACCTCTTAAGGTTGGCGGACTAGGTCTGAGAGATCTACAACTCTTTAATAAAGCCCTACTAGCAAAAATTTGCTGGAGACTACTCACAAAACCTACCTGCCTTCTTGTGAAAGTCCTCCTGGGTAAGTATTGTAGATCGTCTTCTTTCCTGGATTGCACTGTACCAACCTCATCATCCCACGGGTGGCGAAGTATTTGTATGGGTAGAGACCTCCTGAAGTCGAACCTGGGAATGCTTGTATGCTCAGGTTCATCAATCCCCATTTGGCGAACTCCATGGCTTTCTACCTCTTTCCCACTTGCACCAATGGGACCACCAACGGAGGACACTCAACATCTCAGAGTAGCTGATCTCCTTCTCCCAAATTCTCGAAACTGGAACCTTGCCCTTATCAGACTTAGCCTTCCCAATTATGAAAAGGAGATCGTGAAGCTCAAACTCAGTGCCACATGAGCTCCTGATATTTGGGCATGGTTACAAACAAGTGATGGTGCCTACTCAGCTAAATCAGGGTATATTTAAGCTTCAAAACTCGCTGAACCCTCGATCAGTGATATCCTCCCTAACCCCCTACCCATGAACCTTTCAACTGGCAATCCAATATCTGGTCCCTCAAAACATCCCAGAAAACCAAGCTACTATTGTGGAAAGCTGCCCAGAATGCTCTTCCTGTGGGAGAAAACCTCAAGTACCGACACATCACTGACTTTGCGTTATGCCCTCACTGCGGTGAGGAGGAATTCACTCTGCCCTTGTTCTTCCACTTCTCTTATGCTCAGAAACTTTGGATTTTGGTTCCGTTCAAAGATCCTCTTTGCCCTAGTAACCTAACCTCAGTTATGGAGGGTATCATCAAATCATCTAATCTTATCTGCCTACCTCTATCAGGTATAGGGCTGGGACCGTTTGCCCCTTGGATCTTTTGGACTCTCTGGACTACTCATTAATTGATTGATTTTCAACAAGTCGAGAGTACCGGTGGAGGATGCCTTTCTTCTCGCTGTTTCCAGAGCCAAAGAATGGCAAACGGCTCAATCCTTTCTACCCAGAATCAACAAACCACCGCGACCCATCTCTCGATCCCATCGACCATCCACCTCCCTGATCTGCTACACTGATGCTTCCTGGAAGGATAACGAAAAGGCGGGACTTGGGTGGGTTATAAAGGATCGATTCGGACTCACCGTCCTACAAGGCTCCACATCCATGACCGATGTAGGATTGTCGTTGATGGCCGAAGCGCTGGCAACTCTTACTGTGGTGGGAGTTGAAATTGAATCGAACATTACCAACATTACTTTCGCTTCTGACTCGCAACTGCTTGTCCAAGCTCTTTGTAAGAAGATTCATCAGAAGGATTTTCATGGGACTCTCCATGATGTCCTTGTTCTATCTGCTACCTTTAATTCTTGTTCCTTTTCCTTTATCCGTCGCAATCAAAATTGTCAGGTTGGTGCTTTGACAAAGAAGGCTCTCCTCCATAGTTTTTATTGAACCTTGATTTTAATTAATTTACCCCTTTGCACAAAAATAGAAACAAAAAAAAGCTATTTATCTGTTATGGCTATACTTGGATATAGGATTGTGACTATATTTACAATTTTTTAGTTATTGTTAATTCATATTTTATGTGACAAATCTTATTATATAAAGTTGGGTTTTGAAAGTTAGTCATTAACAAGATTTTGACATGTGTCAAGTTATTAATCTCAGATTTTAATATGTATAAAAGTTAATATTTAATAGGAGGAATTTGATTATAACAAAAATAATATATTTTGCTTTAAAAAGTATTAATAATATAAAAAGATAATTATTAAAATTTACAAAATTTATAAAAAAATATACAGTTTTTTTTAATAACTATAAGGAGATTATATATATATATATATCATAAAATTCGAAATTATAGTATTATTTACATATTTTTAATTTTACAAAAAATATAGAAAAAAAGATTAAGGAAAATATACAGTTAATTATTAATTCTAAATTTTGTAAATATTCACTTCTATATAAAAATAGATCGTCTCATATTTTATAATTTATTCAAAACACTGTTTTCAACTTTGTTTAGTTGGAAATTTTTTTTAATGGGAAGGTAAATTTTTCTTATTTTTTAAAACCAAAATTTTCTCCTACTTTCTCTTTTTCAGTTGGGAATAGGTAAGTTTAATATGTTGACCTAAAAAAAAGATAATATATGCGTCATTTTTTCATAATACTGTATTTTAAAATTTATTGTAGTATTTTTAGATTGTTTTATTTAATTTATATTTTCATCTTTGAATTATTTGGGATTCATATATTACCATGCTTATAATTCTCTATTGTTTCTTTAATTATGCCAAATTATTTTTTTTTCTAATTTTTCAACCTTGATTGGTTGGTCATAAACTTTTTTTTTTTTGGAAACATAATTGCTACCATTATTCATTCAATCCCAAACGGAGATTATGAATAAAAGCTCATCAACCTAATGGATGGATAATATAGGCTAATTAAACACAAACTTACAAGGAACATAGATAGATAGATTTAAAAAACATAAATCGTTGTTGATAGATCCATATAAGTTCAAAGACTATGAACCCCTGGTTTGCGGAAATGTTTAAAATAATTGATTTGCCCACATATGTCACCAAAATGCATTGATTTTTTGGGTCAAGGATCCTGAGAGAACTTCATGATGGGTGATGTTCCTGGAAGTGATTGTCCGAACTGTGCGAGTGAGGACAAAACACAGGAAAAAATCATTTGTTGATTTGTAGGATCGGTAAACAAGTTTTTAAAGCATCCTACACGTAATAAACTGGTCATCAAATATGGGTGGGTCCACGGGCCGGGAATAGATGTAGGACCCAGTTAGGAAGGTGGGCCCATGGACTGAGAGTGGACATGGGTTCACTAAGCAAGGTGGCGGTTGAGGCATTACAGAGACAAGACTACATCATAGTATGTTAAAGACACTTCCACGAATACATTGAGAAATTTCACATTACTTACTATCAAAATATTTTGTGACGTTAGAAAAAGGTTTTTACTTTCATTGGTTGTCGGAGTAAACCATTTTGAGATAGCAAAAAGACGTGAACATTTTCTCTCTACACAGAAGGAGGGCAAAGCCGAGGTTCTCTTTATGGTGGAGAAGGTTGGACACAAGGTTATCTCCCCAAGAGAGGAAGGCGGAGCTAAGGTTCTCTCCATGGTGGAGGAGGTTGGACGCAAGGTTCTCTCCATAAGGGATATGGGCGGAGCCGAGGTTTTCTCCATGGTGATCATACATTATTGTGATGATACATCATTGATTAGTATATTATGTAATATATAAACACATTAAGCCAACTATTTTACCGTCACTTCTGCATAGTTACTAACACGAATACATTCGGAATTTAACATTAGTTACTATCAAAAGACTTTGTGACATTATAATTTTTTTTTACTTTCATTGGTTGTCGGAGCAAGCCATTTCGAGAGAGCAAAAAGACGTGAACATGTTGTCGCCACACCAGAGAAGGACAGAGCCGAGATTTCTCTCTATGGTGGAGAAGGTTGGACACAAGGTTATCTCACCAAAGGAGGAGGGTGGAGGAGGTTGGACGCAAGGTTATCTCTCTAAGGGAGGAAGGCGAAGTCAAGGTTCACTCCATGGTGAAGGAGGTTGGACGCAAGGTTATCTCTCTAAGGGAGGAAGGCGAAGTCAAGGTTCACTCCATGGTGAAGGAGGTTGGACGCAAGGTTCTCTCCATAAAGGATGAGGGCAGAGCCGAGGTTTTCTCCATGGTGGTCATACATTATTGTGATTATACATCATTGATTAGTATATTATGTAATATAATTTTTTATTTAAAATATTTTTTGAACCAACAATTTTAGTAATTAAAAAACTATGTAGAAGTGAAAGTAAAATAGTTGGCTTAATGTGTTCATATATAAACATTTCCTAGATGGTGATAAAGAATATATTTGTAACATAGAGTATATTTAGGTGTAAAAGAATACACTTTTAATAGCAACATAAATTAAAGATTTGTAAATGGATATAAATTAGTGTATTATATAACAAAAATAAAATTTATAAATATCATACAACAACTTTTCATATATTTTTTTGTTAAATTTAATTTAATTTATAAAACTTTAAACCCGCACATCGGGCGAGTCCTCATCTAGTATATTTATGTTTTACCATTACAAAACATGAAAAATGTTAGCGGTATGCAATTATATCATCAATTCTCATTAGTATATCCACTTTTATTGGAAAAAACTGAGTTAGTACAATTTCTCTTCTATTTGCCTCCTGTTTGTATAATTTGTCTCTTGTCGTATCACCTACATTTTCAGCATTGGATGTTATAAATACCCAAAATAATAATAATGGTAAATAAACATACATATCAGCATTGGCCCATTTCGATGTAACAATGTTCATGACAGGGTTTTAACAAAAGAAATAATAATGCAGAAATTGTATAATCTATTCTAAATAGTTTAATTAGGCAAAACATTATTCTAGTGAAAAATGTCACAACCCAATTTTTTTTTCTCTTATATAGTGAGTCATTCCCTGAAGCCTTTCTTTAACTCTCTTCTTCTTCTTCTTTCTTCTTACACAATAGACCGACACAAGCCTCTGTCTCAGACAGACAGAGACAAAGAAACAGAACAGCAGCAATAACAATGGCTTCCACGCAAGTACTTGTCTTCCTCGCTTCTGCATTACTCCTATCAATGTTCTTCTCTGGTGTTGATTCCACAAGGTATCATCAATTATAATCGAAGTGCTTTTGAGTCAAATCTTTTACGTGATCTGGTTCATGGAAGCATTGAAGTTCCAACTACTCAATCTATGGTGGACAAGAAAACCCTTTTTGTCTTATTGATCATCATAATTTGGATTTTTGTATTACAGATCTAAACATTGAAAGGAACTTCTATATTTTATTTTTTTCTAAAATTGATCATGTACAGATCCATTTGCTAATAACACTGTGTTATTAGAGTTTTATTGTTTATATGAGGTTTAGTATATTGCTATTATATAATTGAGTTGTTTCATTTCGGGTTTAGAGATAGTAATTCCAGTTTTGTTTGGTCAATGAATTAATTAAATTGTTATTTTCAGGTCTAATGAAACATGGCATGAACATGCAGTTGAGAATCCAGATGAAGTAGCTGCAATGGTGGACATGTGAGTTTCTATGTTGCTTAAATTTTGTGTGTTTAGCTTTATTACAACAATAATGATCATGGTTATTGTTTGTACTCTAATCAAGTAGTGTAAGTATTCTATTTCGTTTAATGCGATTGGTTAGTTATTAGTAAAAAACAATTAAAATACACTAAAACTCTAACGCCTAGTTTCTCTTTAAGTTTTTTTTTTTGGTTGGATAAATTCATGTGATCTTCTTTTATAAATTACTTTAAGAAAATTAAAAATCAGAAAAACTGGTGAAAGTTGTATTTATGTGGAGCAGGGCTCACATGGTGCTTCTGTAAGAATTTTTTATACATTCTGGTCAAAGGGTCAAAATCCATAGGGCTAAACACTACACCTCGATTCTGTTTTTTTCGTACTTTAGTTTTTTTTTTCTTTGTCGTATTTATTTTCTATTTTTTTTTCCTATATATAATACTTTACAGTTTATATGATGTTAAATATTTTATCTTATACTAGTAACAAAGTTAACCGTTTTTAACTAAAGTATTCTTGGTTCCCGCGCACTGACCTTTTTCAACGAGAAAATCTTTTACTGACTCTAAAATAAATAGATCTATATTATGATTTCACATTTATCAGTGATAAATACATGTAATATAAAAGATATATCAATTTTAAAAAGTCGAACATGGAATATTTTTTCTTGAGAAAAAGTGGAAAATTTGGTTTTCATATTTAAAATGAAAAATCAAATGGGTGTGAGTAAATAATAATTAGTTAATATGTTATCTTATTCTGATAAAGTAGTAAAGAATGAGTTGTTTATGCTTATTCTTTACTGAGCGATTCAGAGTTATGGGTGGAGGAGCAGACATGAAACATCATGCATAACATGGTTTCATTTAGTTGAGTTGGATTTGGATGGGATTCTTCATTTAATGCAATGCCACCAGTTCTTATATAGATGAAATAAATTACTTTCGTTTAAAAAAAATCTTGTGGAATTATTGTAGACATTGGTCCAAAAACACGTGTAATGTTCTTCTTTTTGTTTTTAAAGAGAAAACATGTGTAAATGTTCCAACACCTAATCTTTAGAACAGTGGTTTGCCCACCAGCCCCCATGCATCTGCCTCGTGCTGTGTTCTCCCCAATTCTTTCTTTGGCAACTGTAGTTTCGGTCTTATCTCGTTTTTACTAATTGCAATAGTTTTTGAGGATATGCACATTTGTTGATTTTTTTTTGTCTTTCAAAATAATTTTTAAAAGAAATTTCTTATGCTGTCCTAAAATAAAATAAAATCTTATAGATGAAGGTGCTAATAGTTGAAAATGCTTTTGAGTAATAATATCCGACATACTATTCATGTACCATGTGTAAGTGAAACAGTCTAAATATGCCCCCGATTAAATTTTGTTCTTTATGCATATAATAAATTAGAGCCTAATTATCTTACATCAAATAAATGTTGTCAGGAAAATAATTTTATTACATTAAATAAATTCTATAATTGTTCTTATGAAAAAACCGAAAAATAGTTTGGAATTTTGGATAAACGCATAATATGTCGGATTGTTACTTAAAAGACAACTTCTAACATTTCACGTCATTTCTAAGATTTTTAGCAATTTGTTTCTTTTTTTAGAAACGTATATATGGGGATTTTTCTTTTTCTTTTTGTCAACAGAAATTGAACATTCCTGATTGTGCAATAAAATGTTCCCACCGACGCAAATATTGTTCCAAATGACCCTTAAGCTTTTACAATTTACATTAAGTGGCCGACCCAATTAGTTCAATTTAAATTTTATTTGGTTCGATAAATCCGGTTTTGATGATCATTGCATTGAATAACCGGTTTTAACGGTTCACAGGAGCATTAAGAACAGCACAGCGAGAAGAAGACTAGGATACTTCTCATGCTCTACCGGAAACCCAATAGACGATTGTTGGCGTTGTGACCGGAAATGGCAATTCAGGCGAAAACGTCTAGCCAATTGCGCAATCGGGTTCGGTCGCAACGCAATCGGAGGCCGAGACGGTCGTTACTACGTAGTAAGTGACCCAAACGACGATAACCCGGTTAACCCTAGACCGGGAACGTTACGTCACGCAGTGATTCAAGAAGAGCCGCTTTGGATCGTCTTTAAACGTGACATGGTCATCACATTAAAACAAGAGCTGATCATGAACAGTTTCAAAACAATCGATGGTCGTGGCGTAAATGTTCACATAGCTAATGGTGCATGTCTCACGATTCAGTTCGTGACTAACATTATCATTCATGGGATTCATATACATGATTGTAGACCTACTGGTAACGCTATGGTAAGAAGCTCTCCTTCGCATTATGGTTGGAGAACTATGGCTGATGGTGATGGGATCTCGATTTTTGGGTCTAGTCATATTTGGATTGATCATAATTCGCTTTCGAATTGTGCTGATGGGCTTATTGATGCTGTAATGGCTTCCACTGCCATTACCATCTCCAACAATTACTTCACACACCACAATGAGGTAATTGGTTCAAATTTTTATAGTTTTTGGTTGCTTGAATCGAAAGTTAGGTTTTTGTTTTTTGGTTGTGAGGATTAATCATTAATATATTGCGTGTGACAGGTTATGTTATTGGGGCATAGTGATACTTATACAAGGGACAGGGTTATGCAAGTTACAATCGCTTATAACCACTTTGGTGAAGGTCTTATTCAGAGAATGCCAAGGTACATATTTTGGCCTAACTTATGAGCTTTATCTTCAGAAAACTTCGGAAACTCTGACAAAATAAACGTTTTTCATAAATTGTAGGTGTAGGCATGGATATTTTCACGTAGTTAACAATGACTACACACATTGGGAAATGTATGCGATCGGTGGCAGTGCAAGTCCTACCATTAACAGCCAGGGTAACAGATATCTCGCCCCGAGAAACCGGTTTGCGAAAGAGGTAGGTCGACTAGCTCAAAGGACAGACCTTTATGGTATCATCTAAATTAATACAACAAAAAAACTGATGAGATGCATGTTTCAGGTGACAAAGAGAGACTATGCAGGGAAATGGCAATGGAGGCACTGGAATTGGAGATCAGAAGGAGATCTTTTTTTAAACGGAGCTTTCTTCACACGTTCTGGATCAGGACTTGGAGCTAGCTACGCTAGAGCTTCAAGTTTAGCAGCCAAATCGTCATCCCTTGTTGGCGTCATCACCTACAATGCCGGTGCTCTTAATTGTAGAGGTGGTCGCCGGTGTTAATAGTTTACTAAGAATTTAATCTTGTTTTGGGTTCTTGCATTATACATGGCAATAGCACTATTCAAAATGTCAGAGGCTTGATTTAAAAACTGTCTCAACTGTATTATAAAGCTGTATGATTTGTTTCACCGCCAATTATTGATGTATTTATAAAAAGCAAACAAAGTTGGAACTCTTCCTTTACTCTCTCATCTTAATTTCTTCTTATAGCAAGGATACAAAACGTAGCACTTCTTTGGGGATGCTTTGAAAAAAATACATATTGTTAGTAAATTTGAGTAGCCCATTTCGTGTTTTAGGCTAAGCATGCTGTTACATGTTGGTCGAGCAAGGCTATACACCCGACCAACCTATGACCGAATTTAATATGGGGTGAGAGCCAGACTAAGCCTGCTTCGTCGATGATATATATAACTTGCTTATTAATGATGGAGAAGTGTGGGGTATGGTGTCAATGGGAATAAGACGGGATGGGAAGGTGGTGGTGGTGGAACCACGTGAGAGGAGACAAGAACCACATGAGAGCATATGAGGAAGTAAAAGAAAGGGCCTTAATATCATTGTCATGTTATGTTGTTGATACTGATAAGATAGGTTTGGCCAATGGCTTGCTTCTCCTTCATTAAATATTTGTTTCACCAAACACTCTGTTATGCTAATCTCTCCTCCTATTCTTTTAAATTGTCACATGTATTATCTTAATTAATTTTATTTGTTTTTAAAAGGAGTATTTTTCTTGGAGGAAATGCGAAAAATGCTTCTTTTTATAAATGTCCATTCTCTAATTTTTCTTTTTTGAAAAGTTTACTTTAAAATCTGAAACATGCATCCCATCAGTTTTTTTTTTTTTTTTTTTATAAAATATATTTATCTCAAATCAGTTTTTAAAACTACTTAAATAGGTGATGTTTAGAACCATGCATAGGATTATATGGACCGGAAACGGTGTTTTTTAGAAAAGATCTCAAATTTTTTTTTCTAAATAATAACCAACATAATCGAAAAAAACAAAGCGTAGAACCCATATCTTAATTCTAAAACATTACTTTTCTTCCTTTTTGTGCTACAAAATCGTTAACCAAACTCCCGAAGTCAACACTCTTTACCAGCTCCCTTTCGATAGACAAGATAGCCAAGTCGCTTAGTCTTTCTTGTGACATACTCGAACGAAGATAAGATTTTATTAACTTCAGCTTTGAAAAGCTTATCACAGCAGATGCAACTGAAACTGGAATCGTCATCAATATTCGATAAGCGATCCATGCATTAGGATAACAATAACCTGTTTCAAGAAGTCTAACACTTGAATGGCCTCTTAGTTCCTGCTGGTAAAGCTTCTATTAGAGTCTTTAGTTCACAAAAAAAAATTATTACCAACAATATCCGAAAGTTTCCCATGAGTTAGAGAATTCTTCAGATTGGTACAAGATGCCATCAAACTTTCATCGCTCGTTGACTGCAATTTCTTCAAATCAAATAAAAAGCCAAACATTTGTTCATACCTCTCAAATTCTTCAAATCGTGTCTTAAGCGAACATAAAGCTTGGTCCATAATATGGATGAAGTAATCAACTCTAAAGCTCTCCTCTGGTGATAAAACCACACTTCCTGCAACTCTCTCTGATTCTTCACCATAATTTCTTTTTCTTTTAATGACTCGTTTTGCTTTTTTGCGAAATACTGCCTCAATCTCCATCGAATCTGGAATTTTGTTAGCTTCCAACTTTGCTTTCTCAAAACCTGAATCTCTGTACTTTTGAAAATAAGAAACCAACCTTTCAATTCAGAGATGCGACATCTATGTTCATATCCACAGATTGCAAACTCTTACTAACAATGTTCACAGTAGAAAGAAGATTATATGTACCAAATAACCATGGAAACCAAGAACTCAAAGCTTCCAATTCCATGTGTTTCACTTGTTGCAAGACATTCAGCTTCACTTTGTTCTATCGGATCATCACTATTCTCAGCAATGTAAACTAAAGCATCCATGAATTTGGGAGCTTGAAAGCGTATTGCCTTAACACTTTCAACATGACTCTCCCATCGAGTATGTGACAAAGACTTAAGTGTTAGACCTCCCACCCTATCCTCAAATATTTTCAATCGCTTATTTAAGATGTAAAGAAACAATAAATTTGCTGAATGATTCCAAAAAATGATACTACCTTTGAAGAAGTGGTTGCCATATCACAAAGTGCAAGATTAATACTGTGGCAACCACAAGGTGTGTAAAACGCCCTTTGATTGATGTCAAGTAATCTTTTATGCACTCCTTTATGTTTTCTCTTCATGTTCGAGCCATTATCATTACCTTGACCCCTAGCATCATCAATTTTTAACCCAAAAGCAGCCAAGACATCTTGAAGCTCACAGAAACGTCATGCTTATTGGATCTAACTATTGGGCTTATTTGGGAAAATTAAAGCCTTTAATTTTTTTTTCCAAAAAAATGGGCCAGAAGCGAATGCTTCTTTTGTTAACACATAGCCACAACTCTGCTGATATTGTTATAAAAGATACAAATTACCTATATATGTATGTTAAACTTTATAAATACCTTATAAGATATTATAAATACCTTACAAATTGTTGTAAGATATAAAACATAACACTCTAAGTCCACTATATATTGTTGCTGTAAAAAATTGAAAGTGAGCATCTGTCTTTAGCAGATGTAGTAGTGAATGAAGCAACATTTCTCTCCACACCACTTGATAGAGTCCCTTTGAACAATTTCCCAACGGGGTAAGATAAAATGAGATTACTAAAATCTTCACAGGCAGCTTCAATCTTAGATCTTTTGAGTACATGGATGTCTAAGGATCAAAATAACACATCGATTTAAAGCAAATGATACAAGTTTGGCTATTAATACTCCAAGTAAAATTGGTCGTTAAATGTATGAGAAAAATGTCAAAAAAATCATGAACTTTCAAATTTGGGACGTTTAAATCATAAACTTTCAGAATGTCATTTAAATACTGAAGTTTTTGTTGACTTTAGAATTAAATAGATAACTTTCGTTGACCAGGCCATTTTAGACATGCCCTTAAGTCAACTAACAGAAAATGGGTGATACGTACAAGAGTTGCTGTGTGGTAGTTAAGCATATCCAGAGATGTGTGTTTATGCTATTCCAAATGAATCCATTATTTTCTTCCCATGAACTAATGACCCTCGAGCAAGAGGTGAAGGAGTGTCGACTTTCTCCCGGATCCTTTCGAGGGCAGTTACATGTGAGTCTGATTTACTAATGTTACATATTGCTTAGAGTAAGCAATATCATTTTCCTCTGTTATTTATTGTTTTTTGGCCGTGTCTTCTCAGGAAATGGCATCAAAACTGAAGAAAGAAATTTCTTAGTAACTGTTACAACACAATGTTTCAAATTATAGCATGTCACTTGTCAACAAGCCTGATGTGCCTGCTGGCCAACAATATGTAATGAAGATAAGTTAACCATTTAAGGTACATTTCAGCTTCAAAAGTTGTCTGTTTTTTTTTTTTTTTTTTTTTTTTTTTTTTTTATAGTTTCCGTACTCACAACACAAGAACACTTTTGTCTTTGTCGTCATAGGATCCTCCACTTCGAGAAGACCTTAAAGGAGAGTCTTTTTTCGCTGTTCTCGGCTCTCATACCAGGTTTTGGCGTCTTACTGATGAGTTTATTTACCTTTCCTTGTTTTTGACAGTCGATTAATTTAAGTTTGCATTTACTGGTCCTTTGTAAGCTTCTATAGTTAACTATGTGTGCCCGCTATGTCAATTTAGTCGGTTAGTTAAGTTTCCAATTCCATATATAATGATTGAAAATAATGTGAACTTTTTCTTTTTGTCTTCTTATTCTATAGTGTCGAAGCAGATCAAACGTTACTACGGGCAGTGATCCTTCCACATCCCTCTTCTTTGCTACAAGCATTGAAGAAAGGTAATAATATCTTATCTCATTTGTAGTTTGCTTTCATGCTTTCTTCCTATAATATATTGTCATCAGGATTTGCGTTATTCTTAGAATTCAATATCTGCAACAACGTAATTTACGTATTAAAAACGCAGATATAAAAGCTGTGAGCCGTTAGCATTAGCATGCCTTAGCTGCTCAGCTGCTTTCAACTGTCCATCAATTACTAGCTCAGTGTTTGTGCGTCGATCGATAACAAATCTAAAACAGCGGATGTTAACTTAAGTTTGAAGTTAACTTGAGGGATAAGCTACACTAATCCTATTAGAATTATGATTCTAGAGAGATAAGGATCAAATAAGTTAGGAGTTATCTAACTTATGTGGTTTCCTAGTAGGATTAGGTTTGGTATTTTACTATATATATGTGTCGAGGCATGACACAATGATGCAGTGGTTTTAGAGAGAAAGAGAGATTGAGAGTTTAAGTTTTGAGAGAATTTTCTTAATCTAATAAAAGTGAGTTTATACTTTTGCAATCTTGAGTTCGTTAAAACCATATTCAATTTCTAGATTTGGTATCAGAGCTATGGGAGATATCGTGGAAGCAGCAAAGATGGTGGAAGGAGGAGGATCCTCTTCTCTTAAGTGTCCCATGTTGAATTCCTCAAACTATACAGCTTGAGTGATGAAGATGAGGATCCTTCTAAGAATACACAAGGTGTGGCCAATCATTGAAGAACCAAAGGATGATAATGACATGAATGATATGGCGCTAGGTCTGTTGTTTCAATCTAGTCCAGAAGCTCTTATTCTGCAGGTCGGAGAGCTTGATACTGCAAAGAAAGTGTGGGATGCGATTCAGTCGAGACATATAGGAGCAGAAAGGGTTAAAGAAGCAAGAATGTAGACGCTAATGGCCGAGTTTGATCGGCTCAAGATGAAGGATACAGAGAGAATCAATGACTTTGTTGGGAAACTGTCCGAGATCTCCTCAAAATCTGCAGCTCTTGGAGAAATAATTGATCAAACGAAGCTTGTGAAGAAATTTCTCAAGTGTCTGCCTCGGACAAAATATATACACATCGTAGCTTCATTAGAGCAAATCTTGGACCTTAACAAGACCAGTTTTGAAGAAATTATTGGTCGTTTAAAAGTATATGAAGAACGTGTTGCAGAAGAAGAAGAAGAATCAACAACAATAGATCAAGGTCAAAACAAGTTGCTATATGCAAACAATGATACACAATCCAGCTATTCACCAGTTCCGGTTGCTGTTCCACCAACTCGTGATTACAATAATAACTATAGAGGTAGAGGTCGAGGAGGACGCTAATACAAGGGAAGAGGTCGAGGAAGATCTTATGAGGCTAGAGATCTGTCCGAGGTGACATGTTTTTGATGTGATAAGCAGGGACACTTTGCCTCAAGATGTCCTGATCGCCTTCTCAAACTTCAAGAAACACAAGAAAGGGAGAACAATGAGACAAAGAATGCAGATGAGCTGATGATGCATGAGATAGTGTTTCTGAATGAAAAGAAGGTTGTACAAGGCAAATATAAGATGCATAGAGGAGAAGATGATTTGTGGTATCTTGACAATGGAGCGAGTAATCACATGAGTGGTGATCTAAGATATTTCTCAAAAGTTGACTATTCGATTACTGGAAAAGTAAAATTTGGTGATGATTCGAGAATAGATATCAAGGGGAAAGACACTGTGAAGTTTACTGATGAGAATGGTGAACTACAAACATTAACCAATGTTTACTATATACCTGGTCTTAAGAGTAATATCATTAGCCTTGGCCAAGCTACAGAATCAGGGTGTGATGTGAGGATGAAGGGAGAGTACTTGACATTACACGATCAAGAAGGAAAGCTGCTTGTGAAAACGCCAAAGTCTAGAAATTAACTTCACAAAGGTCGTATGGGGATTAAGAATGATGTGTGTCTACAGTCTGCAGTATCAAGTGATTCATATACATGGCGTGCGAGAATGGGGCATGTCAACTTCGAGTTAATAAAATCAATGATTCAGAAAGAGTTAGTCACTGGAGTTCCACACATACAACTTGAAAGAAGAATCTGCAGTTCATGTCTATTTGGAAAACAGACAAGACACATGTTTCCTCAAGGAACTACCTTTTGAGCAACCACAGCGTTGGAGCTTGTTCATGGCGATTTGTGTGGTCCAATAACACCAAGTACTGCGGCTGGGAACATATATGTTTTTGTTCTTATTGATGATCGTTCCAGATATATGTGGAGAATTCTCTTGAAAGAGAAAAATGAGGCTTTCAACAAGTTCAAGAAGTTTAAGGCAGTGGTGGAGAAAGAAACAGGGAAGCACATACAAACTTTCAGAACAAATAGAGGAGGAGAGTTTGTGTCACATGAGTTTGACTCTTTCTGCAGTGACAATGGTATTAAGAGGCAGCTCACAGCTCCATACACCCCTCAGCAAAACGGTGTCGTTGAAAGATGCATTCGGACTTTGATGGAGATGACTAGGAGCATCTTAAAGCATATGTCTGTTCCAAATTACTTATGGGGTGAAGCAGTACGCCATGCTACGTATCTGCTCAACAGGTTAGCTACAAGGTCGCTAAATGAGAAGACTCCGTATGAGGCGTTTCGTGGAAGAAAACCTAATCTCATCCATATTTGAGTGTTTGGTTGCATAGGATTTGCTAAGATAGAGCAACCTCACTTGAAGAAACTCGAAGACAAATCACGAATGCTGATACACTTGGGTACAGAACCAGGATCAAAAGCATATCGCTTGTTTGATCCTAAAACTCGAAAGGTTGTAGTTAGTCGTGATGTTATTTTTGATGAAACAAGAAGCTGAGACTGGGATAAGAGACACTTAGAATAGGGTGAAGTCAGAGGTTTCAGGATCAATGTAGGAGGTTTTGGTAACCATGGCATTCAAGGAGCAGAGTTCGAAACAGAGCAAGGTGAAGTCAGGTAAGAATCTGATAATCACGATGATGGTGGAAATAGTGATAATGATGACACCGACGAAGATGTGTCAGAACAACCAGTGATACTAAGAAGAACTACAAGACATAGGATGAAACCGGCACACCTTGAGGACTATGTCTTACATGATCATCTGGATAAGTATGCTCTGTTTGCTGAGGAAGAAGGAGAGTGATTGTTGATGTGCCTAAACAATGAGCCAAGAGATTATTATGAAGCACAAGAATCAGAAAAATGGATGAAGTCATGTGAGGAGGAGATACATTTTATTGTTAAGAATCATAATTGGAATCTCTTCCACTTGGGGCAAAGCCAATAGGTCTCAAGTGGGTCATTAAGCTCAAAGGGAACTCTGATGGCAGAATAAACAAGTACAAAGCTAGGTTTGTAGCAAAGGGATATGTGCAGCGGTATGGTATTGATTTTGAAGAGGTGTTTGCTCCGGTTGCGCGAATCGAAACAATTCGTCTTCTGATTAGTCTTGCAGCAACAAATGGATGGGAGATAAACCATCTTGACGTGAAGACAACGTTTCTTCATGGAGAACTGAAGGAAACTACTTTCGCTACTCAGCCAAAGGGTTTTGAAGTAAGAGGCTTAGAGGACAAGGTTTACAAGTTGAATAAAGCCTTGTATGGCTTAAAACAAGCACCAAAGGCTTGGAATGATAAGCTAAATCAAATTCTCAAGGATCTGCAGTTTAAAAGGTGTACTAAAGAGCCGTTGGCTTATCGGAAAAGGGTGGATCAAGGTTTTATTGTTGTCGCAGTATATGTTGATGATCTGTTTGTATCAGGAACATATATAAAAGTCATAGAGGAATTTAAAAAGGAGATGGCAGCTAAATTTGAGATGAGTGATCTCGGAAGATTAACCTACTATCTTGGGATCGAGGTATGTCAGCATCAAGGAGGAATTACTCTAAGCCAAAGTCGTTATGCGTTGAAAATATTGGAAGAAGCAGGGATGAAAGACTGTAATATGGTTCACACTCCCATGGATGAGGGATTGAAATTGTCAAAGTCTCCAAAAGAAAAGGATATAGATGCGACTAGGTATAGGAAAACTGTTGGATGTTTTCGTTATTTGCTTCACACAAGGCCGGATTTGTCATATTGTATTGGTGTGCTAAGTCGTTATATGCAGAATCCAAAGGAGTCACATGGTGCAGCAATGAAGCAGTGCTTGAGGTACTTGCGAGGAACAACAACATTTGGATTGACGTTTGCAAGATCAATTTCACCAAGAGTTTCAACCGAGCTAGTTGGTTACAGTGACAGCAGTCACAATGTGGATCTAGACGATGGCAAGAGCACGACTGGTCATGTTTTCTATCTAGGAGGCAGCTTGATCACTTGGTGCTCACAGAAGCAAGATACGGTGGTGTTATCCTCTTGTGAAGCTGAGTTCATGGCCGGCACTGAAGCTGCGAGACAGGCAATTTGGCTTCAAGACCTGCCTGGAGAGATCACCGAGTTACCTTGTGGAAAAGTGGTTATTCGAATAGATAACCAATCTGCCATTGCATTGACCAAGAACCCAGTTTTCCATGGGAGGAGCAAGCATATACACACAAGGTACCATTTTATTAGAGAATGTGTTGAGAGAGGGATTGTGGAAGTTGAGCATGTACCAGGAGAAGAACAGAAAGCAGATATATTAACTAAAGCTCCTGGAAGGATCAAGTTTAAGGAGATGAGGGAGCTCATTGGAGTGAGAGACTTGGCTGGAGTTAACTTCAAGCTTAGGAGGGAGAATGTTGACTTAAGTTTGAAGTTAACTTGAGGGATAAGCTACACTAATTCTATTAGAATTATGATTCTAGAGAGATAATGATCAAGTAAGTTAGGAGTTATCTAACTTATGTGGTTTCCTAGTAGGATTAGGTTTGGTGTTTTACTATATATACGTGTCGAGGCATGACACAATGATGTAGTGGTTTTAGAGAGAAAGAGAGATTGAAAGTTTAAGATTTGAGAGAATTTTCTTAAACTAATAAAAGTGAGTTTATACTTTTGCAATCTTGAGTTCGTTACACTACAAGAAAATGTAGTAAAGATAGCATATGAAGATAGTGTTTATTTCATTTCTGCTATAGTTAACATAACGGCATATATTCGATAGCGTTTGGTTAATTTTTAAACGCTATATTATGTTTTTAGAAGTTACAGTTTTTAGAAGCGTATGTTTAGATAGCAATACGAGGTTTAAAATGCTGTATATTAGTTTAGGCGGACTAAAAAAATTTTGTTTCCCGGCTAAGTAAAAACAAGCGCCCAATATTTTCATTTTCCCTCTTATGCTTTGTCGTTTTACCTTAGTGGACATATCAGTTTGTTTCTTTTGCTTCTCTCTCACAAGTTCACGAACTAGGGTTCTTCAATTTCTTCCGTTGACTATCTCTCAAATTCTTCGATTCTTGTCAATCTCACATTCTTAGACTCTCTATCTCTCTGACACCATTTATCTCTCCATGAAATCTCTTATCTCTCTCAGAAAATCGAAGGTACAGATTTCGATTGAATGATATATATGTTGGGTAATCGATTTTGGGTTTCGAGTTGTTCTAAATTGGCTTTCTTTTCGACAAATTTGTCAATTATTTAGGGTTTCTGTTTCGATTTTGGGTGTAGAGATGTTCTAATTCGGTTTTCTTTTCGACAAATTTGTCAATTATTTAGGGTTTCTGTTTCGATTTTGGGTTTCGAGATGTTTCTGTTTCGATTTCGATTTTTTCTGACTATAATCAATTGTGACTATAATCGACTATTCTTTACAAGAATTTTATGGTTTCAATTGGTTTAAGTTTTAAAGGTTTCAGTTCTTAAGGTTACAAGATTCTGTCTATAATCGATTCTCATTTTGCAGCTTCTTCTTTACAAAATCCTAGTTATCTATAGGTAATTGCAGTTTTATATGTATCTCTTTTGTTTCACTGAGTTTGTCATATTCACTGTTGTTTGACTATAATCGATGTCGCTGAGTATGTATCTCTGCTGGTTTAATTGAGTTTGAATCTGTCTGATATAAGAATCTCTTGTCACAAATGTATGTAATCGTTTGACCATGGAGCTGTGTAACATGGACAAGTCTTGGGTTTGGCTTCCAAGGTATGGTTTTATCTTGTTATTACTAATAATTTCTTAAGTTACAACTGAGTTTTTTATGACTGTTATTGAACTTGAAAGTATTTTTTACCTTATAGGAATAGTCTCGAGTATGAGAAAGGAGCAATTGATTTTGTTTATGGGTCAGCAAGGAGAATGGGAGATCCTCCAAATATGTTTTGTCCATGTATTGACTGCCGGAATCTGTGCCATCAACCATTAGCCACGATAGTAGATCATCTGATTATTAGGGGTATGGACTTGATATACAAGAAGAGTAGATGTTGGAGTTATCACGGGGAGATAAGGGATTTAACAAGAGGTGATGATCCAATTTCAGAATTTGGAGCTTATGAGTTGTTTAGAGCTGCTTTCTTTGATGGTGATGACAATACACAAGCCCAGAATGACAATGCAGATCAGAGTGACAATGAAGATCATCATGAAGAAGATTTAGAATTTATGAAAAAGTTGAAAGATGCTGAGACTCTACTCTACTCCAGCTGTTCTAAGTACACTAAAGTGTCTGCTATCATGGGGTTGTACCAGATTAAAGTTAAGAGTGGGATGTCAGAAAACTACTTCGATCAGTTTCTAAAGATAGTTCAAGACATGCTACCTAGAGATAATGTCCTTCCAACATCAACAGATGCGATGAAGAAGTTCTTGAAGGTATTTGGTTTTGGATATGAGAACATTCACGCATGCAAGAACGATTACATTCTTTACCGGAAGTAGTACAAGGATATGACAAGCTGCCCTAGATGTAGTGCTTCAAGATAGGAGATGGATAAGCACACAAAAGAGGAAAAGAAAGGGATTCCAGCTAAAGTTCTTAAATATTTCCCAATAAAGGACAGATTCAGAAGGATGTATAGATCGAAAAGGATGGCACAGGATCTACGTTGGCATTTCAGTAATGCTTCAGAAGATGGAATGATGCGGCACCTTGTGGATTCGTTAACTTGGGCTCAGGTTAATGCTAAATGGCCACAGTTTGCGTCTGACCCGAGAAATCTTCGACTTGGGTTGTGTACTGATGGGATGAATCCTTTTTCGATTCAAAACACCAAGTATAGTACATGGCCAGTGTTTATTGTGAACTATAACATGGCACCTACATTGTGTATGAAGGCTGACAATATAATGTTGACTCTGTTGATTCCTAGACCAACTGCATTGAGCAACAACATCGACGTGTATCTTCAACCGTTGATAGAAGATTTACAGGATTTGTGGAATGAAGGTGTGGATGTTTATGATGCCTTCTCAAAAGAAACTTTTAATCTGAGAGCTACTTTACTGTGGACAATCAGTGACTATCCTGCTTTGGGGACTTTGGCAAGATGTAAAGTTAGAGGTAAACAAGCGTGTAATGTTTGTGGTAAGGATACTCCTTTTAGGTGGCTTAAGTTTAGTAGAAAACATGTCTACTTGGGCAATAGGATAAGACTCAGAACTGGGCATCCTTACAGACGCAGACGGAGTTGGTTTGACAACACGGTAGAACAAAGGACTACATGTAGAATTCAAACAACGGCTGAGATATTTGAGCATTTGAAAGACTTTAAGAATGATTTTGGTCGAGTTTTAGATAAAAAAAGTAAAAGAAAGAGGTCTGATTTGTGTGAAGATGATGAAATTTCAGAAGAAGAATATGATGAAGGCAGTTATCAATGGAGGTGGAAGAAGCGGTTTATTTTATTCGATCTTGAGTACTGGAAGGTTAGCATATTTTATATATAAAATTTAAATAAAACTGTAGATAAATTTAGTTCTTTGCCATTGTCTAACTTATATATTCGTTTCCATGTATTAGGATATGCATGTTCGCCACAACATCGATGTAATGCACAAGATTTAGAAGATATGGGTATTTGGGAAGCATTACATCCACAAGTACGTGGGAAGAGACAGTACTTACCACCTGCTGTTTATTGGTTTTCCAAGACGGAAAAGAAGAAGTTCTACAAGAGATTGTCTGAGTTCAGAGGACCAGATGGGTATTGTGCGAATATAGCAAATTGTGTTTCAGTTGATCCTCCTACAATTGGTGGCTTGAAGTCTCATGATCACCATGTGTTACTACAAAACTTGTTACCTGTAGCTTTGAGAGGACTGCTGCCAACTGGACCTAGGATTGCAGTGACTAGAATATGCAACTTCTTCAATCGATTGTGTCAGCGTGTGATTGATCCAGAGAAGTTTATAACATTTGGAGGCTGAGTTTATTGAGTCATTGTGCCAACTGGAGAGGTTCTTTCCTCCTTCCATGTTTGATATCATGTTCCACCTTCCTGTTCATCTAGCAAGGGAGACACGGTTGGGTGGACCGGTCCATTTTAGATGGATGTATCCATTTGAGAGGTAGTGATTTATGTTTTTAAAATCTCTTTTAATTACTTAATGTGATGAAAACTGATACTTCTTTGTTTGATATGTAGGTACATGAAAACCCTTAAATCATATGTTAAGAACTATGCAAGGCCGGAAGCTTGTATGGCTGAGGAATACATGGCAGGAGAATGTGTTGCTTTCTGTTTGGAGTTTCTAAAATCTTCTGTACCAGTTGTGGAAGCTGCAGTCTATAATGAAGATCTTGAACCAGATGAGCACATCCTCGAAGGTCGTCCAATTAACAAGGCTAAACCAGATGTCCCTACAGAGAAAGAGCGGGAGATAGCGCATAGATATATTCTGATGAACACAACAATGTTTACTCCATATGTTGAGTAAGTTGGACAACATTTCCTAGCTATTATTGTTATTCACGTTTCACTTTTACAAATATTTGTCTAATACTTTTATAAACAATTGCGACATTTCTATATAGTATGCACTTGGAAGAATTACAAGCTACGGATGTGCATTGCAGAAGAAATGAAACTCTTTTATGGAAATTGCATGGGGAAAAGTTTACACAATGGATTAAAGAGAAGGTATGCAGTTAGATAAAGATACATATCTTTTTAATTCTTACCATCTAAAACTATATATAAATACTTGCTTTCCTTTTGAGTTTTTCATTAGATCCCAAGTAACTCAAAGGACCATTCTAAGCAGCTAAGGTGGTTAGCATTTGGACCACGACAAGAAGCTCAGACATTTAAGGGATACATAGTGAATGGACATCGATTTCACACCAATGATGTAAAGCGGAAGACTCAGAATAGTGGAGTATCCTATGAAGCTTTCACCATGTGTCGATCTAGTGCAAGAGATACAAATCAAAATGCTAACATTGTTTCCTACTACGGAGTTATAGAAGAGATCATCTTGCTGGACTACCACATGTTCTATATCCCACTGTTTAAGTGTAGATGGGCAAACAAAGGGAATGGTGTGAAAGAAGAGGACGGCTTTACGCTTGTCAACTTGCATATTAACCAATCTGCATTTCGACAAGATCCATATATTATGCCGACTCAAGCAAAACAAGTTTTTTATTCCCGAGAAGATGACTCACCCCCTTGGTATGTAGTTATGAAAGCGCCACCAAGGGGTTATCATGAGTTGGAGACAGAAGCAGAGAATTTGGCACCACCGTCATCCAGTCAACAGTTTGAAGATTTGTTGGATCAGTCTTTTGATGATGATGAGAGTTACTGTGTTAGGGTTTATTGCGTAGCAAGCGTCAGCAAGGCATTGATGTTACTCCTCTTGAGTTGAAAACAACCAAAAGAAACAAAAGACTTGCTAAATCAGTCGAAGCTGAACCAGTAGTAGAAGAAGAAGCTGAACCAGTAGTAGAAGTGGAAGCTGAACCAGCAGTAGAAAAAGAAGCTGAACCAGCAGTAGAACTAAACCCTGAACCAGCAGTACAACAAAAAGCTGTACCATCATCTGAAGAACATGAAGTAGAAGGAGAAGAGAAAGAGACTGAGAAAGAGCCTGAACTAAATGGAGAGGACCGAGAAGCTGAACAACATGAAACTGTTGGTAATTCACCTGAAGAATGTTTAACTGACCAGTCAAAGACGAAGAAGAGGAGAACTAGAGGACCCACAGGATGAGTAAATTGGCTAAAAGCAATGAGGACAAAGTAAATGTGGAATTTAACATCATCGGTGACCATGTTGGGAAGGGATCAGTTACACTGTCATCTTTTATGGGAGTTCTTGTAAGGGAGCATGTGTCAGTACTTTTAGATGATTAGAGGTACTTGGATTCAAAGATAAAGGATACAATGTGGAAACAGCTTCAGGTACAAGTGTTATTTTCGTTTTTTTAATTTGTATTTTACTTTATGCTTTTAACAATTTTTTATAATAACATTGTATAAATTTGTTGTAGGGGACGTTCAATTTGACAGAAGATTGGCAAAAACATTCACTGTTAATGCAAATGGGGTGCGCATGGAGGGCTCATAAGTCTAGGCTACTTCAAAAAATTCGTCTTGCTAAGACCAAGGTTGAAATACGAGATCTGAAACCAAGCAACATTCACAGTGAATCATCATGGTTCAAGTGGGTGAAGATTAGGACTGGCAAAGCTTTCAAGGTTTGCATTCAAATACAAAATTGATTTATGTAATTTTACTTAGATTTAATATATTAATTGGAATGACTTTTATAGGAACGATGTGAGAAGTACATGGCTATGAGGAAAGCACATATTCCACACACAACCAGTCGTAAAGGAATGAATCGCATTGCTGATGAAATGGTATGTCTATGTAGTGATAAATTGTATTCATTAATTATATACTATAAATAGTGACTGTGACTACTTCTTTTTACTTGTAGAAGAAAAATGCACCTGACCCGAGTAAGATTACTAGAAGCAAGGTCTGGATAGCTGGACATACCCATACAGATGGAAGACCTGTTAAACCGAAGTTTCAACAAACAATTGTAAGAAGTTATCAAACTCATCTGTTGGTTTTACTTGGTGATGTATAATGTTTGTTTTAGTTGGTAATGTATATTGATGCATTAACAAAATTTTAAACCAGGAACAAATTAAATCGCTTGATTGTGAGATAGGCTCAAACTCCAATGTTAGTCTTAAGGAAGATGCGGTTAGTCAAATTCTAGGGAAAGATAGGAGTGGAAGAATCAGAGGAATGGGCCGAGGGGTTACTACTACCAAGCTAGCATTCTTACAGGCCAGAGATGCACATGTGCAGAAGATTGAAGCTCAACATGCAGAATTGGTGAGCGAGGTTGCTGATTTAAGACACATGGTTTGTGACTTAACTAAAGGGAAAAAGGTAAGGTTAATATGAAAATGTGGTTTTCAATTCCTGGTAAGATGTATTATTGAAACTCTTAATTGTGTGTATAGGATGATGGTGCAAATTCAGACACCACTGATGAACCAAGGTGTCAGTGACTTGATTGGTCTGTAGATGAAGATGTTGTTGTTGCTGAGGGAAAACTATGCTCTGTTGAACCAAGTTACAAAATTGGCCGTATGCCAATTGGTCCTAATGGGTCAGCTGTACTTGTGACCTTTATATCAGATAAAAATGCATCTCTATGGAGGCCTACAGCAACTGTCGACAAGCTTGGCCAGACTGTGGGAACCAAGATAGCATGGCCATTTGATAAGCTAATTGTGGACAGTATGAACTCCTCAACTGGAAACAAGGGAGCTGATGCCTCAGTAAAGTTCTTATGATATAGTTTACATTGTTATGGTAATATATAAATGCTTATTGGTTAGGTGACACATGAATTATGTTTTTGCATGAATTTTTTTAGGAAAATAGAGTCCAACTTGTTGATTGGATTTTGGGTGGTGAAGTAATTGCTGAGGCACATATGATTTCAAAAGACCCTAAACAGTTGGTGAATAAAATTCCTTTGGGTCCGAATGCTGCAATGGTGAATATTGTAATAGTCATTAACAAAGAGGCTTCATTATGGAGACCACCAAGTGAAGACATTTATGTGATGGGTGATGCACTGAGCGTGAACATAGCATGGCCACTTACTAAGCTGTCTAAGTGTAACAGACAGATAATGGAGGATGCAGAATCTGAGAGTGAATCGGATTTTCGTAAAGAATATTCTAACAGAGGTGGAGCATCTTTCAATGATGGAGGAGGAACAACAGGTTCTAAAGGAGCAAGAACATCAGGTTCTAAAGAAGTAGAACCAACTCAAGAATCATCACCTAAGGTAAAACTCTTTACATTAATCTGTCTTTTACATGATGTGTTGTATAGTTGTGTGATTGTGATTAATTTCTGCAATTTAATTTGTAGAGTGGTGCAAGTAACAGCTACAACAATAGCAACTTAGCTAAGAAGAAATGCTTCCTCATGGATTGCTTTGGATTGGGAGAAAGAGTTGCAAAAGGCCGAGTTATTTCAACCAATCCAAACGACACTGTCCACTGCCATCCATTGGGTCCAAATGTCAGCAAGGTTTGGGTTGACATCTGCTTGATTGGCGACGCACGAGTATGGAGACGAACATCAGAATTTGAGATTGTTGCTGATGCATTAGGTACTACTACTGCTTGACCTAATAAGTACATTTTTTATATGTGAAGCTTTCTCTTATGTTGGATTGTCTTGGATTGTGTTGGGTTGTAGAACTTGTTTGGCATGGTGAACTTGTTGTATTTGTACTTGATGTAGCAATATATATGAACTTTTTCAATTAGATAATGTTTTGGTTTGATAAATGACAGGATGTTTAATTATAAGCTAATATGGGAAACAAAAATCCAATTATTTTAAAAATCTGGGGAACAATAACAATGATAGAAAACAAACGCTATATTAAAACTAATGGTGGCGTTTGTGAATTATATGAAACCATAAATAATAATGAAAACTATCTGCTATTATAAAGTTTACAATTGCAATAAAAGAAACGCTATCTAAAAGGAAAATATAATAGCATAAGGAGAAAACGCTATGTAAAGTGTCATATCTATTATAACGGGCGCATATATAGTGTTCACAATACCGCTATGATAACCTGTGATAGCGTTTTCCGGACGCTGTATATGTAACATTTTCTTGTAGTGTTAAAACCATATTCAATTTCTAGAGCGAAATCTGATTCTGTATTCTGGCTTAAACTGCATTGCCCGAAATGCAAAGCAAAAGGCAGCACGAGAAGAATATCCCCTGCAATGATAGCTAACAAAGGCATAGTGATGGTGCACATATAACCTTCTCACTTGCCTCGTTTATTCTGAACACATGTTGTTATTAAGTCATGATTTCTTGTACATTTTGCTTTCAACAGTGTGACGATGAGTCTTGAAAATACATGACACGCAGTGATACAAGTCTCGGAATTCACCAAGACAAGACTCACAAACTCAAAGACTTAGAAGCTTGGCGGAAGCGATCTGATGGAGAGTAACTGGTTTGATGCTGAATCCACAACACCGAGGGCTAGAGAATATGATCCAAGGGCTATTCCTCGCAAGGATCAGAGACTCTACACGAAACCTAAGTTGTTTGATTCCACAAACTACCTAGAACTCGCAAGAACAATTATTTGATTCAAAACACAAAGTGTTGAAGCAAACTGAAATATCTTATTAAACAAAAACGTGTATTGAAAAGTAAAAAGTAATAGAGCTTACATAGAGGCTCAAGTACAACATCTATATGCTGAAATAAAGAACAAAATCTCAACAATTAATGATAATTATGGTCTTTGGGAATTGAATGAGAATATCAGTCAAATTGGACAAGTTGTGATGCACCTTGAGTCTTGATAACTTGGGGCCGAAGTTGTGGTTTCTTGGGACGTCTAGATACATTCTAGGAAGCGTCTAGATGGTCTTGAGAGTCTCACATAGGCGCATCATTGAATAAGGAAAAAGCCGTTGTGTTATAAAGACAAACAGATCCAAATAAGAAAAGTTGCACTTTAACTTGATCCGCCTAATCAAGTGAGCTGGGGTGCATCCTAAGATGTGGGGTGAAGTCTCCAGTGATATAGAAGCTCTCCATGACGCCAAAGGATGCTTTGGTTTGAGCCATTTATGGAAAGATCCATTTTGAGTGATAATTAACTTGCAGAAAGGCTCCCTGAACCATGTCTTGAACTAGCTCGAAAAAAGAGTGGCTTTCTTTGATCATCTTCCATAGAATATGTGTAGGAAGGTATGTGGAAGGATGTTGCCTCATTAAAAACCTTTTTAGGTAAACTCATTGGGAAAAACCCTAGATAAGGGAAAAAGAGTGCAACGGTCCCATTCCAACGATATGATCTTTCAGCCCGTTGAAGTTTTGCATCACTTCTAGTTTCAGTGGTCAGCTCCAAAGTATGTTTGTTTCTGATTCTTGCACATATTGGAAGGATATCATAGTTCTCCTCAACTGGTACAAGCTGGTTCTCTCCAAAAATTACTTCAGGCAGTCTAGCTAGAAGTTCTTGAGGTTGTACATCAAGAAGTCTGTCACGTAGTACTTCAGCCACTGCTACAGCCGGTAATTCAGCTCCCATTCTTACATCATGTAGCTCCAACTTTCGTCTACTCGGTGACCGTGAACGGGGAACAGTTTGCGCAAACTATATATCCTAACTGTAATGGAACCCTCCTGAGAAAGGTATAAGCCCTCATCCTCCTTGTAAAGAACTCCTATCTTTCTGTTGCTTTATAGGACAACTTTTGACTCCCAGCCTTGTCTTATTACAGTACACTGAAGCAGACTTGTACAGGCAGGCAGGCAGCTATCATACTTTGCCACATCTTAGACACACAATGCTCCCTAGAAAAGGTTTATACTTTCAACCTCATGCATTGCTTCTAATAAGTGTTATCACACTCAATTTAGGCCTAAACCATCCATAATTAACGGCTACAGTTTGCAATTATGCAGTCATTGAGTTAATCAAATGATGGATTTTACAAATTTTTAATATAAAAATTTGTAAAAAACAATCCTTTAAAATCAAATCTCCCTAATTTTACTTTATTTACTTGCCATACTAAGTTTGTTCTTCTGGCGGTAAACTGTGTTATAATCATCTTTTCTCCCTTATATGATTCTATACATCTCTCTGCGTATAACATAATCTTCTCTAGTTAATTAATATTGAATGATGATTGCGTCTTCTAAGCTAGAGTGCTGTATATAATTGTTGGCCATGAGCTCATGATTCTCATAAAAAAATTCACAGTCCACTCGATCTCTTTCTCTGACATTTTTCAAATATTAATAAGTCTCGCACCATGAACAAACAATTACTTTCTTATTTCATAGTTTCTGTGGTTCTCTTCTCAGGTAATTAATTTTATTCTTATAAGTTATAAATTTCATATTATTGTATATACTCAACGATCTAATATGTCAAATAGAATGAGTTTGGAAATATTAAGCTAATAAAGCATACTAATGTTATAACTTATATACAGTTTTAATCTATTCATACATATCTATGAACTTATATACTCACTATTGGTTGCAGTATTGTCGATCGTTCCTAAAACTGAGGCACTAAAGAGATGCAGACAAGAACTAGAGCCGGGGAAACAATGTTTGTTGGCAAAGTGTAGAGAACTGTGTTTCAAGAATTTAAATGGATTCGGAAGTTGTATTGAGAAGCCACCAGGCTCTGATCGGTACATATGTAACTGTTTCTACAATTGTGGTGCACAATGATCTCCTGGAGTGTTCGATAGGGTAAACTTAGTTAAACATTATCATAATATTTATGGGTTACGAAATTCAATCTTCAAATTACTTATAATGAACTCCTCATCTTGAAATGAAATGATCATGTCATCAAGATTTTTGTTTTATCAGATTCTAAACTATTCAGACTACAATAATTCAATTCTTATAAATGTTGAACCAGCAAAGTAACAACAGACCTTGTGTGTATCCATCCACAGAGAAAAAAAGTATTTCTGTTTTAGTTTCACCAATAATCCATGCACGAGCATGAACCGTCTTGGAAATGGTGAAAACGTTTCCGGTCTCGGACTGTTATCTTTCTCTTGTAAGCTTTTGAGATGAGTTTAAGGGATGAGTGACAATCCTCACAGATGCGTAGGTTCTTAACAATGCGTATTGGTTTGCCAGGGCTCGTACTTATCAACCCAAACGCTGTAGCGATCTTCTCGCTGTGGTAATGAAGTGCGTTTTCTTTATCCTCTTCCTCCAAGTTTAACAAAACCTGTGTGGTGATTGGTCTATACCCAGCTAGTCTCAGTTTTTCTGAGATTTCTACGAGCATTGAGTTGATTTCTTTGGCTCTCGGGTGAGAATCGTCTTCCACAAGAAACTCATGAAGCAAGCCATCAATGTCGATCCAACTACACCCGGGATCTTTTCTTATATCCATCTCTTTCATTCTCAGCCTCATCTCCGAAACCTCTGACCAGTTTCCTTGAGAAGCATACATGTTTGAGAGGGCCACATAAGCACCACTGTCATGAGGAACCATATCCATCAGAATGTCCGCAACACGCTTGCCCATCTCGACATTTCCGTGCATTCTGCAAGCACCCAAAAGTGCTTTCCATATCACATCATCTGGTTTTATAGGCATATTAAGTATAAACTCCTCAGCCTCATCAAGAAGACCAGAACGACCCAATAGATCAACCATACACCCGTAGTGTTCAATCCTAGGCTCTAACCCATCCACACTCACCATTTCACTAAAATACTTCCTTCCTTGTTCTATTAACCCAGCATGGCTACAAGCAGTCAAGAGATTGATGTAAGCAACATCACTAGGCTGCACTCCAGCCCGCCTCATTTTACAAAAACAGTCAATAGCATCACCTGCCAGTCCATGTATAGCAAACCCGTTTATCATCGCACTCCACGTAATCACATTCTCTCGAGGTAATCTCTCAAACACCTGAACCGCTTTCTCAATGATCCCACATTTTGAGTACATATCAATCAAAGCAGAGCCAAGCACATCATCAGTCCTGATTCCATTACTCTTTGCATAACAATGCAACCATTCTCCTAACTCTAACGACCCGAGCCGTGAAATCGCAGGAAGAACACTAACCAAAGTAACATAATTCGGACGGATATCAAAATCATCTCCTCCTTTCTTCATCTCACAGAAAACCTCAACAGCATCTTTAAAAAACCCGTTCTGCGAATAACCTGATATCATCGTGTTCCAAGAAACAACGCTTCTCTGACGCATTTTGTCGAACAACATCCGTGCAGCTTTACAATCACCAAGTCTCATGTAACCATCAATCATAACATTCCATAACACAACCTCGCCATCTCTCTTTCTTCTATCAACCATCACCACCATATCTTTTTCTATAATGTTCTTGTAAAACAACACACAAGCATCTTTCATCAACCCACAGATCACATACATCCTAACGAGATTACTCATCACAAACTCATCACAGCTCAACCCAAGCTTCAAAGCCAACCCATGAATCTGCTTACCTTGTTGAATCTTCCCTGTTTTTGCACAAGCCTTAAGCACAGAAGGAAACGTGAACCGGTTCGGTTCAACGAACTCATCGCTCATCATCTCAGAGAACAATGCGATTGCGATTACAGCTTTGTCTTCTTCATCGCTCTCACTGAAACCTCTGATTATCGTATTCCAAGAGAAGCAATTTCGTTGAGGCATCTGATTAAAGATCTTATGTGCGTAATCGAGGTCACGGTGATGGAGATCGGAGGTAGCACAGAATCGGAGTATCTCTGCGGCGGCGAGAGTGTCTCGCATTTGACCCGATTTGATGAATACGGCATGGATTTGAGAGAGGTCTCTTATAGTTCGGCATCTGTTAATTTGAGGGAAGAGTGAAGATGGGTGTGTCGCTGGAGAGCTCCCGCCGGGAGAGTAAAGGGTCTGTGTTGGGTTCATTGAGAATCAAGAACAGCAGAGTCAGAGATCGTGTGGCTCTCTGTAAGACTCATAACAAGATATGATGAGGATAGTGGCAACAGTAATGCTTCCGGTAATTTTTTTTTTTTTTTTTTTTTCTTTCTTTCTTTCTATTCTGGAATGCTTTTATTACAAAATATAAAAACAAGATCTTATGTAATCGCTTTCATTCATTTGGAAATCATTTTAGAAGGCAGAGAGTTGCTACGATAAGGAATGCGATTTTTAATTGGTGATGGAATCAGTCCTAACATTTAGGTGGATCTTTGATTGCCTACACATCCACCGAGACAACCTCGAGGTATAGACGGTGTTGATACAAGTATTTCTTTAAAGATCTCATCTTGAAAGGTCAAAGAACATGGAATTTGACTCAGCTACATAATCTCATTGTGGAAGAAGATGTGGAGATCATTAGAATAATACATTTGAGTTCAACGTACTCCTACGTCGGATTTACTTGGTTGGCATTACACTGATGAAGGTTTCTACACTGTTAAATCTGGATATTGGTTAGCCACTCATCTCCCAAGTAATGATCTCATACAACCGTCCTCGAGGTCACAAGAGTTCAAAAAGCTATATGGAAATTGGATATAGCCCCTAAGCTGAAACACTTTCTTTGGCGGATGCTTTCAAAAGCATTACCAATGGGAACATAATTGACACGCCGACAAATTACTACAGACAGCCAATGCAAACGAAGTTGTCAAGCTGATGAAACATTGAGCATCTATTTTTTACTTGTCCTTATGCACAAGCAATCTGGCGGGAAGTCAAAATCTTCATCAAAAACATCACTTGCTTAACAAGCTCTTTCGAAGCTAAGTTTCAAGGTATTGTGGATTGTTATAATTATCAAAACCTTACAACTCTGGAGCGTCAACTTCCTATTTGGACATTGTGGATAATCTGGAAGAGTAGGATTCTCCTAGTTTATCAACGGAAGGGTAGTACATGGCAACAAGATCTTGTCAAAGCTGTTAATGAAGCAAAGAAAAGGGTTGATTGTTTTTCAGATACACCACATGTAGGTCGGACTCGTCACCAACATCAGTCAAGGGATTCAAATTAGACACGACCACAAGATGGATTTATCAAGTGCAATAATGATTGACAATTTTCACACGATGGTATGAGCCTCAAGCGGGATGGATCATCAGAGATCATGGAGGCTTCTATGTCAATGCAGGGCATAACGAAGAGATCATGGAGGCTTCTATAACTATTCTTGTTGCCCGTTTTTTGAAAGCTACGTATTTTCAAGATGCTAATATTTTTACTGCTGGTTCTTGGGAATAAACCTTCTTTCATTTACAAATCTTTTTTAGAAGGCAGAGAGTTGCTACGACAAGGAATGCGATCTTTAATTGGTGATAGAATCAGAGTACTAACATCTGGGTGGATCCTTGGTTGCCTACACCTCCAACGAGACCACCTCGAGGTATAGACAGACCAAGCTCATTAATTTAATAGGCTATGTGCAATTTTGAAAATAATCTTTGCAATGATCTTAATATATGACAATATTTTTGAAAAAGGCTTAAAATATAACTTTTTTTTTTAAAAGGGTTTAAATATAACAAGATTTTGCCAAAAAAATGTAGTTCCAGTGCAAATGCACATGTTGCACTTGTCTTACGCCAACCCTGGATATAGACGGTGTTGATATAAGTATTTCTTTAAAGATCTCATCTTGGAAGGTCAAAGAAGATGGAACTTAACTCTGCTATGTAATCTGATTGTTTGTGTTAACGACAACCCAAAAGACCAAGCCTGTTTCACATGTTACATTGTCATTCCGATTGCATACTTTGTGTAGATTTCTTAATTTCTTTGGTAAAGGGCGCCATATGAGAAAGAACCCACCTGTATTGCTATGGCTTGTGATATCTCTTTGGCTTTTGTTGGTCTTTGCTTCCCTTGTCTGACGAGTTTAAGCTAACCACTTTCAGCATCATCACCACCATCCAGACTGCAGCCCACCGAATCCCTGCCAATGCATTGCTTCTACTATTGCTCTTTGCTCCGGTGAGATCCTTGACCCTGATTGATCTATCAATGTCACAGTGTCCTATGAACGTAACTACTTTGTCATATGTCGAGTTCTTCGATAATGATCAGCCTTGCAACCCTAACCTCACATGTCTCAAGTTGTTTTTTAGCGATTGTTTCACAGCTCTCATAGACCCTTACTTAATGGTTTTTATCTCTTTGTTTGTAGCTTTGGAGAAAGTCTATCCTTGTAACCTTCTTAACCTTTTGAATTTTGGGATTTTATCTTCCTCTACTTGTAATGTTTCTATTTGGATAAATAGAGTCAACAGTTTGTCCAATATATATATATATATATATATATATTGATTCGAGTAAACTAACATCATTCCCATCATTTCAAAAATAGTGGTTCCAGTGCAAATGCACATGTTGCACTTGTCTTACGCCAACCCTGGATATAGACGGTGTTGATATAAGTATTTCTTTAAAGATCTCATCTTGGAAGGTCAAAGAAGATGGAACTTAACTCTGCTATGTAATCTCATTATTTGTGTTAACGACAACCCAAAAGACCAAGCCTGTTTCACATGTTACATTGTCATTCCGACTGCATATTTTGTGTAGATTTTTTAATTTCTTTGGTAAAGGGCGCCATATGAGAAAGAACCCACCTGTATTGTTATGGCTTGTGATATCTCTTTGGCTTTTGTTGGTCTTTGCTTCCCTTGTCTGACGAGTTTAAGCTAACCACTTTCAGCATCATCACCACCATCCAGACTGCAGCCCACCGAATCCCTGCCAATGCATTGCTTCTACTATTGCTCTTCGCTCCGGTGAGATCCTTGGCCCTGATTGATCTATCAATGTCACAGTGTCCTACGAACGTAACTACTTTGTCATATGTCGAGTTCTTCGATAATGATCAGCCTTGCAACCCTGACCTCACATGTCTCAAGTTGTTTTTTAGCGATTGTTTCACAGCTCTCATAGACCCTTACTTGATGGTTTTTATCTATTTGTTTGTAGCTTTGGAGAAAGTCTATCCTTGTAACCTTCTTAACCTTTTGAATTTTGGGATTTTATCTTCCTCTACTTGTAATGTTTCTATTTGGATAAATGGAGTCAACAGTTTGTCCAATATATATATATATATATAATAAACTAACATCATTCCCATCATTTCAAAAACTAGTGAATTATCTCGGGCTATGTCCGGGTAGCAGGTATATTAGATTTATTTATTATTTTTATATGAAGAAGATACCATCACAAAACTGTTTCTTATTCTGTAGATCTAAAAGCAACTACAAATATATTAATTAAATTTAAAATAGGTAAATGATATATTCATCTATTTAACTTAATATCTGACTTTTTTAAAAAAAAATGTAAATGATATATTCATCTCTTTAACTTAATATTTGACTTTTTTTTTAATATCTCTTTAACTTAATAGTTTTGTTTGTTTTAATTTTAGAAATTTTTTATTTATGTGACTACATATTTAACATAAATATACAATTTAATTTTTAACAGCATATATTTTAAGTTATCATGTAGCTAATGTATCACCATGTATGTTAAAACTAGAATATGACCCGTGCTAGAGCACGTGTTGAAATTGCATAATACTCCCTCCGTTTCAAAATATAAGATGCTTTAGAGAAGTTTTTGTTTTATAATATAGGATGTTTTTAAGTTTCTATGCAACTTTAAGATTACTTTAGTATTTTATATTATGCAGTATTGTTTATGATTGGTTGAACTTTTTAAAAGTAAATACTTTTTAATCTGCGTGCTCTAGTTAAAACATCATATATTTTGAAACAGAGAGAGTATATTTTATATTATAATTTTAGAATAAAATATAATTTATATGATTGTTTTTAAAAGTGTTTTTGGATAAAACATTATGCAATAAAATCATATGTTAAATATAATACCTTGAAAAAAACATCTATTTTGTAAGTTTATATTGTTAATTTTGTAATTTTATGTATGAGATATGGTTATGTTTGTTGTTTGTTTTTATTTTAATATTTGAACATGTTTGGTGAAAGTGTTTTAATATGACCCGTGCTTAGGTAAGATTTTATTTTTAACTGCACAATAAGATCTTAGAGATCACGATTAAGTGTGATAAATTACCAAGATTTTATTCCTTTTTATGCCTAACAATATATATTTTGTAATAATACATGGAATACTAAAGATTATATTTTGGAAATTGTATAAATCATCGGAATATTCTTTCTTTGGGATATTCCTAAGTGTATATTGACCAATTTATCTATAACCTTTTTTGTAACCAAAATCTATATTTAATCTATAACCTATTTTGTAACCAACTTATAAAAATTATGTAGTCTACAAAAAAGGTTGTGTACTTACGTTTTATTATATATGACCGTTTTAAATATAATGAATTCACAGTATATTTTTATCCCGTTTAATAAGTTGTTTAATGTTGTGGTTTATCAATAAAATATGTGGAAATTAAATTTGTAATATTGTGTTTAAAAATCTTTGGAAATAATATGATATAGGACTAAAACATTCCGAAAATATAGTTGGAAATATCGACGATTTTAGTTGTTACCAAATATCAATATATCAATTATCAATTTGGAATATATAGGTGTAATCGTTTGCTCCACGATTTTATTTGTTGCCAAAGATATATCAATTATCAAATTGGAATATTTAGGTGTAACCGTTTGCTATATGGATTAATGTATATCCTATGTATAACCTATTTGTAACCATTTATTAAAAATATAATGTCTACAAAAACTAAGTTGTGTACTTCTCTTTTATTAAAAGGGGATTATTGAATATAATTGTTTGCATATTAGTTTACCGTGAAAAACTCTTTGATTCATCAAAATATATTATTTTGATAAATTTCTTAAATTCAATGTTTATGGACTAAGTTGTGTCTTTGTGGTTCTGTGTAATTTTTGGTAAACTCCTTTTGAAATCAATATATTGAGTTAGAGGTTTATAAGGAATCACTTTGATTTATTGACAAGTTATATGGTACAAATGATTAAAGCAAAAATACGATGGTTCTTAGATATCTATATATTTTTGTTAAAAAAAAATTTAACTTAGTTTTAAATTCTTTTTAGTTACTTTAGTATGAAAGTAGAAAAACTACCATGATGTTGTATTTAACATTGTATTTTTTTATTTTTTAAAACCTATATAGTACTATTAATTTTTAGTTGTTTATTGTTTTTTTATATAGAAAGTTTTCCACAGTAATCTATACTCCCTCTGTCCCACAAAGATTGATGTTTTGGGATATTACACATTTTAAGAAAACAATGATTACTGAGTTTAAATATATTTTTTTCTTTGACTAAAAAATTTTAAACCAATAACAATTCAAAATTTTAAATATTTTCAATGATTAGTTCTTGAAGTTTACAAAACATCAATCTTTGTGGGACAAAAAAATATCTCAAAACATCAATCTTTGTGGGACAGAGGGAGTATTTAAAAATCAAAATTCATAGTTTTCCACAGTAAATTATATTTAAAAATCAAAATTCATTTTTTTCTTGTTATTAGCCTTTATAGTATTTCTCATTCATCTTGTCATTTATCTTCTAACTGTCTCTATTATTTTTTAATCTATGTAGTGCAGTGCATATGGAAGATTTTTTTGCTCTGTTAGCTAGTGAAGAGAGTAATATACCTGAGAAATTGAATGAAATGAAGTCCTCATTAAGAATCAAAGACGAAAGCGAAAGCGAAGTACTTTAAATCATCTTCACCACTTATTTGTTTGAACTACCATTTTCTATGTGAACCAAAACACTGGTGGTGCTTATTGATCAAATTCACTGCTCTCTTTTGTTTAGTTCATTTATTTATTTATTTATCAATCTTTCTCCTGAGATATCTCATACCAATCTTCTTTGTCCAACATCCAATATTTTTCTGTGAACGACATTATAAAACTAAACCAAAACCAAGCATTAACTCTCTTTGTTTGGCCATATATTTTCTTTACTCATGTACTTGTATATTATTCATTGATGAACCAAACAAAATGACTAATCGAAAAGGTTATGAAGCATAGTTGACATGATTATTTTTTACTGGAGAATAAAACTGTGAAAGTTACCTCAACTCCTCAAGTATAAATTTTTTTGTCTTGGTAAAACATATTCACTGGAAGAATGTTATCTATTGACATCACACAAAACTTAGATAAAATATCTCGTGTTCCTTGCACTACAAGAAAACATGGATTTTACGACTACAATTGGCGACTATATATGTAGTCGTCATTTTTGGCGACTAAATAGCAACTATCTAGCAACTATTTTACGACTACATATATTTGGTCGTATATCAGTCGTTTTTTTACGACTACATATCGTAGTTGCTAGTTTAGTCGTAATTTAGTGACTATTTTATGACTATATTGCACACCAAAATATGTAGTTGCTAAATAGTCACCAATTTAGTGACTAATATGTGACTCATAGTAAATATCTCAAAGAAGTCACATATTAGTCGCTGTTTAAGAAAATCAAAATTTTCAAAATTTAACTCCAAACCCTTAACTAAACTCTAAAACCTAAATCATAAACTCTAAATCATAAAAATAAATCATAAATTCAAAGCTTAACCCCAAATCATAAACCTATACTCCAAACCCTGTAATTTAAACCCTATAACATAAATTTTAAACTTTTATAATGCATAGTATATAGAAATTAAATTGTAAACCATTTAACCAAAATATAACCACTACGTGTATAAAATAAAATCTATATCTAAAACTATTTAGTGTATACATATACATAATATTTTCAAAAACTATTTACTTATAAAATTGATTAAATTAGTCATTTTAAAATCTAAATCTAAATGTTGACAAAAAAAAACCTAAAAGTAATCATTTAGTTTGGGCCTTAAAGGCTTTTGTATCACTTTGAGTTTTGATATAATTCAAAATTTGGCCAACAAAAAAAAAGAAAAAGGAAAAAATCAACAAACCCTTTACGCGTTGACAAAAAAAAAAGAAGAGAAAAATCTACCCTAGATCTTCCTCCATTCCTCGACACTACACTTAGAAAAAAAAATCATTATCACTCTTGAAACTCTTTCCGAAAAACTCTCACTCTCATTTCTTCGAATCGCGATGACTCTGTCCGGCCAAACCTCCGACCGTCGTCTTCCACGTCTCGTCAAGTTGAATCTGCCGGGTAAGTCTTCTTTCTCTACTCACCTCCCCCTTATCTCTATGACTTCTCGAAAAAACAATTAGACCTAAACATTTCAGATCTGTTTCTTTATCTACTCACCTCCCCCTGTTCTCTGTCGAAGATTTTTATTGACTCTTCCTTATTTAATTTCTCGTCTCTGCTCTCAAATACCAAGCTTTCCCTGTAATTTGAACCGCTGATTTTACGTTTCAACCTCGAAAAATCCAAGCTTTTCTGTCAATTTCAGACTTTGTGATTCTTGAAATTCGTCTTTGTTTAATGGGCACAATTAGGGTTTTCAAGGAGGTTCCCGGATCTTTGAAATCGACTTAGTTCATAGTCACCTCAGTTTTGGTGATTTTATTTGATAAAATCTGGTATGTGTATGTGTTTGTGTCTGTGTCTTAGAAGCTTATATATGGTTTGAACATGTGAGTTTTGTTTACTATATTATTTTGTTGTTTGTGATCAATAGACTGGATTTGGAGAAGTTGAAGAACATGTCAAGAAGCTTGAAGAAGCAGTTGGCTGGGAGAAGATAGGTATTTCAGATTAATTCGGATCGAGCATAGATTTTAGTTACTTAACACTTTTTCTGCGAGTCCATGTTAGTCAAAATTGCTAGGTTTGGTTTTCGAATTGAGAGTCTCGTCTCTTTCCAACCCAATTTCAAAGGAATTAATTAAACTTTGCCTTACAAGTTTGTGTTTTTATTTTGATTTTGAATAGATTAGATTTCAATTAGAGAGGCAAGCCATACTAGTTTTGTGTCTACAGTTTTTTTCTTTTATTTTGATAGTGAACAAACTAAATCAGTGTTCAGTTGTTTGAGCCTCTCGTCTTGTGATGGTTTCAGGACCCTTTGATTGGTTTCAATTTTTATAGCCCCTCATGGAAAGGAAACTGGTCCCAGCTCTGCCTTACCTGCAAGGTTTTTCCGCAGAAATCCATTTTTTTAATGTGAAACCCAACATTTTTTCTTTTTCTGACTAGGATTGTCATACTTTACTCAGATAATTAGACCGGTGCGATCTAAACACTCTCCCACATGTAAGCGCTGCGTTGAGCAGTTTGACCATCACTGCCTCTGGATTTCCAACTGTGTTGGTAAGGTAAGAGACTAAGAGTTCTTTGCACGGCGAATCTCTCTCACTTTTTGTTATGGAAATTATTTGGCAATCTTTCACTTGTGACATGAAAACACCCTGTTATGCATATTTTTCGGTTAACAGTGTCTTAATACGATTATTCATCTCGCAGAAGAATAAACGACTTCTTAGTCTTTGTGATCATGGGAGCTTTAACATCATTCGTTGGCGGCACAACTGCTGTTCAAAGTATGTGACTGAAACAACTCTCCCTAGCAATCCTACCATTGGACATTCCGATGCTGCCATGTTTCTATTTTTCGACTTGATCTTGGAACATTAGTGGGAACTACTTAGGCTTCAATGATGGAATACAAAGCAATTGAGAATGTGCTACAAACCATTTATTATGTAGTTGTTCATCTATTCTTTTTCTAATTATGTTTTTTTGAGGAGGATGAAGTATTCTTTTTTTAGTTCTGATTTTTTATTTTATTTTGTAATCATGGCTTATAATAATAAATATAGTATTCAAAATATGTTTTAAATTATTATTCATTATTTAAATATATTTAAATCAATTAATAAAATATATATATATATAATTTGTATAAACACTGTATAAATACAATAATGTATAAATACTTAAAATACAGCTATAGTTGGTAATTAGTGGTTAATTAGTCCCTAGATTTGGTGACTATGTTACGACTAATGTTCGTAATCGTAAAATTAGTCATTATGTAGTCGTTAAATTTAGCGACTACATTACGACTACGTTTACGACTGCGACCTTTAGTCGTACCGTAGTCGCTATTTAGCGACTAATTTACGACTAATATTTCTTACCGACTAACGATTTACGACAACATGTTTTAGTCGCTATATAGTCGTAAAACACTATTTAGCGACTAAATAGCGACTAACAGTGCAGTCGTTATTTTCATGTTTTCTTGTAGTGTTGAGACAACATGTTCACGTCTTAATTACATGTGTATAAACCTAAAGCTGTTCAATTAAACTTGCAAAGTTTTCACCTGATGCAGGGAGAGTATGTGATCGATGATTTGGAGTTTTCACCGTTGACGGCTCGGTCTCGGACCTCCTGCGAAAGGCCTCTAGAGCTAATTTGTCGCAAAGAAGTGTTTTACAATCTGCAAATCCCCTTCTCCTTCTGCAACTCATCCAGGAAAGACAACAAAAACGTAAGCGCTTCATCTTGTTCCCGAAGCTTCATTGCTTGGTTGAATAGATGGACCGAAAACTTGGTTTAATTACCATCTTATGCTTCCATGTTTTATTTTTTTTGCCATGGAACCATATTTATAGGTTTCTAACCTTTGATTGTAACCTAAATTCTTTTCATATCAATGAAATATTTACAATTTAGCAAAAAAAAACTTGCAAAGTTTTAAGCTTGTGATATCAAATTAAATTACAAGAGTCAAAGTCATTATAAACTGGTTCCATATCAATCAACAGAATATAAGAATTGCAACACTACAATATGCATCTAAAACATGACAGATGGTGATACCTTGTCATGTTGCTGAGACTTCAACCAGCTACTGTTAAAAGCATCGGTTTTTCCTTGGGTCTCCTTCTTCATCGGTATAGGGTACTGAAATGAATTAAAAATTACCATAAGAGATTTACACGTCTAAAGCAAGTCCCAGAAAGCTAAACACAAGTGTTAAAATATTATCAACTAAATAATGCTGTTTAGAACAAAAACATATCACCGTTCCAAGTTCCAAACAGTTGAAAGTCAAATACATAATTTAGGATTCTTACAACAATATTCAAGTTCCTTCATCAAAAAGCCTGCATTATAAACCAAAATTCACCAACCATGGAGACATGGCTTTAACGACCTTTTCCATAAACATTATCTCAATACATGTGTTATATAGGCCACGTCAGAGAAGAAATAGGTCTATATGAGATTCACAAAAATAGGCACCAAAAAAATTAAAATATGAGACGAATATCATGGTTTACATGTTGCTGAGGTGATGATGCCAGACGATTACTATCCCAAAAACAAAGAATGCGACCAATAACTTGTTGAGAAGAACGACCAAGAGGTAAGCCATTGAAGCCTACATAGTTTGCTTCAGCAGGAATCGCAACCACATCAAGTTCATACATTTTCTCAAAATGAAAATTCAGTGTGTTTACTCAAGGTGGAAGGATGAATTCGTGTTCGTGGGTGGTGTTAGGTGATTTATAGTAGTTCATAGAAAGGCTAATCCACATATATTGGACTGAGAATGATTAATTCCAATTTCCGTTTCAGTAGAGGAGAAGCTAAATTACAAATACGATATGAGAGTCAAGTAGTGGAGTTTAAATAAGGACTGAATACATGAGTTTAAGAATCTTACTTGTGAATAACTGTTGATTGATTGTTGATGATTCATCTTCTTTGTTGAGAATCTCAAACAATGCTGATGAACAGAAAAACATAGGTTAGTGGAAGAGATGATCTTTTGTTTTTTTCCTACATGGACCCAAAAAAAACAAACTATGTAGACTTTTATTTAAGCAGTCATAACAATGATTGTGGGCTTAGCCTAATAATCAATGATGACAGTACATTCTCAAATGAGAGAAAACTAAGCTATTATATATAGGATTTTAAAGTAGATTTTCAGAAATCATTTCAATAAACCGGCTTTCACTGGACATATTTATTGTAGTGACATCGACTTACATCACTTTCAAAATATTAATGAAATACTAATAAATTTATGTAATTACTTAATGATAGATGATATAAAACATGTTAATTAACATCAATTATTCAATTAAAATAGATGATATCATTTTTGATATTAATTTTTGTTTGAGACAAATTAATATTTTTATTGATATTGCTTATTACAAGAAATGCATCATTTTTTTTTTCTGCGCTAAGGGCATCTCCAACCCATGTCTCCATTTTTTTCTTTAAAATGGAGTAACTCTATTTTGGAGTTGGGTTTTACTCCAACCCCACTCCATTTTGGAGAAAAAAATAGAGATCTCCAAATTGTAGTGTAAAGAAAAAAAAGAGGTCTCCAAATATAGAGAAAAAAATGGAGATCTCTATTTTGGAGATGAAAATGGAGATGGGTTGGAGTAAAATTGACTCTAAACTCCATTATGGAGATGAAAATGGAGATGGGTTGGAGTTGGTCTAAGGTAAGGTATGGACAATAAGTGTATTACGATACACTAATACACGGAGATTACTTCAAACGAGGAAGAATCTTAAACGCTCGGCTCAGGTCTCGAAAACAAACCAACTCACAATCCTGACTTAATTGAGGAAAACAATGCAAAACCACATGCTCTCATTTCCTATCGTAATCTTGTAGTAATTATATTTCAAGTTTCGATTTTTGTATATTTATTCTAAAATATTTGCTCATACATCAAAGCACATAATGGTAAATACTTTAGTTATTCATTCCCTTGTGTTATTTTTATCTCACTCTAACATTTTTTCTTTTGGGTCAAAAAAACGCTTTCACATTGTATTATAGCATCAAATATCAACGGTAAGTTTCACTCAACTAAGTAGTATATGAAGTTATGAACCAACTCATGGATGGTTCATGAACTGATAAATTCATTCTAAAATTGGAGAACTATACAGGGTCAAATTTTTTCATTATAATTTCAACTATTGTTGGCCAATATTAACGTTTTAAGTACTTAGAATATTAGATTGGTTTAAGTCCTTGATTCACCACTATGTATATATTTGAAAATTTCATTTTTTTTCCTTCTTTTGAGATATTTTATGTATTGACTTTTGTCATTTATGGATAGTCTCTGTGCAAACAGATTACGAAGAAAAAGCTAATGACTGTAATTAATTAATCTAAAAAACAAAGAACAGAACCCCGAGGTAAAAGAAAAAGACAGAGCATATGAAGTTTAGTACTTTCATAATTATATACTTTTCATTTATAATCTTTCTTTCTCCTTCTTGCTTATTTCTAAAGCAAAACTTCCCTAAACCCTACGCCAAAGAGAGAGAGAAAGAGATAGAGACTCAAATCGATGCAGAACCAAGAAGGCTGGTTTTGGATATGAGAGCCAAATGCAAAAAAAAATAAAAATCTCTTTGTCTTTGCAAATGCCGATTCCAAGAAAAGCCTTAACTGTTGTTTCTCATTTTCCCATTACCTTCTCTCTGTTTTTAGCTTTCTTCATCTCCTCGACCTCCGCATCGACCAATGAAGTTGCAGCTTTGATTTCTTGGCTTCATTGCTCGACGACCTCGCCGCCTCCGTCTGTATTCTCCGGTTGGAATCCTTCTGATTCGGACCCATGTCAATGGCCTTACATTACTTGCTCCATCTCTGACAAACTCGTTACAGAGATTAATGTTGTCTCTGTTCAGTTAGCTTTACCTTTCCCTCCTAACATCTCTTCGTTTACCTCACTTCAGAAACTCGTTATCTCCAACACTAATCTCACTGGAAGTATATCTTCTGAGATAGGAGATTGTTCTGAGCTTAGAGTTATTGATTTGAGCTCAAACAGTCTTGTCGGTGAAATACCTTCAAGCCTAGGAAAGCTCAAGAATCTTCAAGAACTCAGTTTAAACTCCAATGGCCTCACTGGAAAGATCCCACTGGAACTTGGCGACTGCATTGCTCTCAAGAATCTTGAGATATTCGACAATTACTTATCGGGGAATCTTCCGTTGGAGCTTGGAAAGATCTCGACTCTGGAGAGCATAAGAGCCGGAGGAAACTCAGAGCTTTCAGGGAAGATCCCAGAGGAGATTGGAAACTGTCTGAATCTGACGGTTTTAGGGCTCGCCGCTACGAAAATATCCGGTTCTTTACCTGTTTCATTGGGTAAACTAAGTAAGCTTCAGTCTTTATCGGTGTATTCCACAATGCTCTCAGGTGAGATCCCTAAAGAGCTTGGAAACTGCTCTGAACTTATCAATCTGTTTCTATATGACAATGACTTGTCCGGCACGCTACCAAAAGAGCTGGGAAAGCTTCAAAACCTAGAGAAGATGCTTCTATGGCAGAATAATCTTCACGGACCCATCCCTGTGGAGATTGGATTTATTAAAAGCTTAAATGCCATTGATCTCTCTATGAACTATTTCTCAGGAACCATCCCTGAATCGTTTGGTAATTTGTCAAATCTCCAAGAGCTTATGCTTAGTAGCAACAACATCACCGGGTCAATACCTTCGGTTCTAAGTAACTGCACACAGCTTGTTCAGTTGCAGATTGACGCCAATCAGATTTCAGGTTTGATTCCGCCGGAGATTGGATTGCTTAAAGAACTTAACATCTTCTTGGGATGGCAGAATAAGCTAGAAGGGAATATTCCGGCTGAGCTAGCCGGTTGTCAGAATCTTCAAGCTCTTGACTTGTCTCAGAATTTTCTCACAGGAGCTATACCTGCTGGATTGTTTCAGCTTCGTAATCTGACTAAGCTCTTGCTTATATCTAATGCTATCTCCGGTGTTATCCCACTAGAGATAGGAAACTGCACTTCACTTGTTAGATTAAGGCTCGTCAATAACAGAATCACCGGAGAAATCCCTAAAGGAATAGGGTTTCTTCAGAACCTTAGCTTCCTCGACTTGTCTGAGAACAATCTCTCAGGTCAAGTTCCTTCGGAGATAAGCAACTGCAGACAACTCCAGATGCTGAACTTGAGCAACAACACTCTTCGAGGTTATCTTCCTATCTCTTTGTCTTCTTTAACAAAGCTTCAGGTACTAGATGTTTCTTCAAATGACTTGACTGGTAAGATACCTGATAGTCTAGGTCATCTCGTTTCGCTCAATCGGCTCATTCTTAGTAAGAATTCCTTCAATGGTGTCATCCCTTCGTCTCTAGGTCACTGCACGAATCTTCAGCTTCTTGATCTCAGCAGTAATAACATTTCTGGAACCATACCAGAGGAACTCTTTGACATTGAAGATCTAGATATTGCCTTAAACTTGAGCTGGAACTCATTAGATGGCTTTATCCCAGCAAGGATTTCAGCACTTAACCGCTTATCCGTGCTGGATTTTTCGCATAACATGCTTTCGGGTGACCTCTTCGCGCTATCCGGTTTAGAAAACTTGGTCTCTCTGAACATCTCTTACAACAGATTCTCAGGTTATCTCCCAGACAGTAAAGTGTTTAGACAGCTGATAGGAGCAGAGATGGAAGGAAATCATGGACTCTGTTCCAAAGGTTTAAGGTCTTGTTTCGTCAGTAACAGTACACAGTTAAGTACACAGCGTGGTCTCCACTCACAGAGACTAAAGATAGCCATTGGATTGCTAATCAGTGTGACAGCGGTTCTAGCGGTATTAGGCGTGTTAGCTGTTTTACGGGCAAGACAAATGATTCGGGACGGTAACGATTCAGAGACTGGAGAAAATCTGTGGACATGGCAATTCACACCTTTTCAGAAACTCAACTTCACAGTCGAACACGTACTCAAATGCTTGGTAGAAGGTAATGTTATAGGAAAAGGTTGCTCCGGAATAGTGTACAAAGCTGAAATGCCTAACAGAGAAGTCATCGCAGTGAAAAAACTCTGGCCAGTGACAGTGACATTGCCTAATATGAACGAGAAGATTAAAACATCTGGAGTTCGAGATTCATTTTCAGCTGAAGTCAAAACACTTGGATCGATCAGACACAAGAACATTGTAAGGTTCTTGGGATGTTGTTGGAACAAGAACACTAGACTTCTTATGTATGATTATATGTCAAATGGGAGTTTGGGAAGTTTGCTTCACGAGAGAAATGGAGTATGCAGCCTAGGATGGGAGGTTAGGTATAGGATTATACTGGGTGCAGCTCAGGGTTTGGCGTACTTGCACCATGACTGTGCTCCTCCCATTGTTCATAGAGACATCAAGGCTAATAATATTCTGATTGGTCCGGATTTTGAACCTTACATTGGAGATTTCGGGCTTGCTAAGCTTGTTGACGATGGGGACTTCGCTCGTTCTTCCAACACCATTGCTGGTTCATATGGTTACATAGCTCCAGGTACTTTCCTCATTTTCTATTTTCCTACTAATGGATTGACTTTAGACATCATAGTTACTAGGAATTCTAATAAATTTTGTAGAAATTTGTTGTTTATTGATTTGTAAATCCATATAAAATTTGAGATTTTTTAAATAATTTTGAAGTCAAGCCATATGGATTTTGAAATAACATGATTTACTTTGGATTTACAAATCAATCAATATCAATAAAACAATTAATCCCCGATAGCTTAGTAATGAACTAATGATTGACTAATGAAGTAAACAAACAAGTTTCTTGTTTGGTTTTAGTTTGGTTTTTTGTTTATCCGCATCTCTGTTGATTTTTAAATTTATATTAACATGTTTAAAGTATACAATTTTGGTTTATGTTTTTCAAGTTTTATTATTTAATTTTTTTTTACAACATTAATCCCTGAAACAATTCCACAAAAAATATTGCAGAGAAACTCAAATACTAAATTTTCTTAAATTGACTAACATTTGTTACATTTATTGCTATAAAATCTTAACAACATCTATACATTTCGATTTTTCCAAAAACAACTCTACCCATTAATTTTTTAACCCATTAAATCTCCAAAACTATTTTTATGAATGCTAGAATCTCTCAAATTTAAATGATATACAAAAGATTTTCCATAACAAAGTTTTACAATCTCCATAATTATATTAACATTAATCAATTTCCTAAACATTTTTTGAGGAATTACCAAAAAATTAAAATTCTATTAATTATCATAAACTATATATATTAACATGGAAAAATTATAAACTATAAAAATATGCTAATTTGGTTAAACAATTAACATAATTAAACTTGATAAAAACTTATTTTGATTTTTTTTACGCAAAAACTTATTTTGATTTTGGTGAGACGGGTTGACAATAATCCCATATATGGAGTTAAGTGGAATTGTTTTTTTTAAACACTTTTAGATGTGTACCTGAAGATAAATGTATTACTAGACTATACATATACTACACGGGTTAAAACCTTGAAAACACTACAAAAATCCTATACTTTGAATAATTATATCAAATAACTGTAAAATTTTCTATTTTTAAAATTAATAAAACAATAATAAAATAACAAATAAATACAATATAAATTTTAAAATTAAAAATATTGTCCCGCGGTGTACCGCGGGTTAAATCCTAGTTTGGTTTAAAATGAAAAGAAACTAAAAGTAGAAAAAATGTTGTTTGATTAAATATACAATCAACATCTATTATATCCAATAAAAAAATTTGGTTTATTCGATTTGGTTTAATTCGCTAAATCGACTTTGGCTAAGTTTTTATTCATATGATTTGACTCATTCTAAACAATTTTTTTTTCCCGTTTTGGTTTTAGGTTTAAAATACTAATTGAAATGAACTTTTGATGTAATTTTGGTTTCACCATTTTGTTGTATGTCCATCCCTAGTAACTAGCAACTAGGAGATATCCCGTGCTTAAAGCACGGTTCAACATTTTTAAAAAAATTATTTTATTATTATATTTTTCAAAAAATATTATTTTGTTTGATTAATATTTATTTTTAATTGTTTGGTAAATCTATTAGTCTATTTGAATACTAATTATTTTAGAATATTATAGTATTTTATTTTTACGTATTATTTCGGTTTTCTATTGTTTGTTTGTTGTATTTGCAGCATTATTTTGTGAAATATAAAATAGTAATTTTATTATTATAATTGTGAGCAAATAAAAATTATAATTTATCATCTATATAAATTTAGTTTTACCAACCCGCCAATGTGGAAATTAAAACACACTTTTTCATAGATTGAGTGATATATCTTCGTTTTTTAAAATTCAAATCACAACATATGCAGAATAAAATCTGCATTTTATTAATGATAAGTATTATATGAAAATTTCAAACAATTTGTAAATAAAATAAAATAAAGGTGATAGGAGAATCATAATTTGAAATCTTCAAATTTAGTTATTAAATATAATTATATTTTATACTTGGATAGAAAATCTTAGTTTTTAAAACTGATTGGTTTATATTTTTTTTAAAAAAATATTTACTAATTTCGTCCATAATTTATTAGAGAGAGAAAAAATATATATATATATTTTTTATTTTTTTAGATTTTTTAATATTTGATCTGTGAGTTTTATTTTTTATTTTTTAGTTAATTATATTTATTTAAATTGATTAATTAAGCTTAATTAAAATTTACTAATGGCAACTGAATGTAATTTTTTACACATTTAAGGTTAGTTTCATATTTGTACTTCCCAATTAATATAGTAGGATAAATATCAATTGGGCATAATCTTATATATATTCCCATATGCAGAATACGGATACTCAATGAAGATAACAGAGAAAAGCGACGTGTATAGCTACGGAGTCGTGGTCCTAGAGGTTCTAACGGGTAAGCAACCGATCGATCCAACTATACAAGACGGACTCCACATAGTGGACTGGGTCAAGAAAATCAGAGATATAAAAGTAATCGACCAAACATTACAAGCGAGACCAGAGTCAGAGGTCGAAGAGATGATGCAAACGCTAGGAGTTGCGCTTCTATGTGTTAATCCAATACCCGAAGACAGGCCTACAATGAAAGATGTCGCTGCTATGCTTAGTGAGATACGTCAAGAAAGAGAGGAATCGATGAAAGTTGATGGTTCCTCGGGAAGTTGTAACAATGGAGGAGAACGTCGCAGAGATGATTCTACTTCATTGGTAATGCAACAAACGGCTAAGTATTTGAGAAGTAGTAGCACGAGTTTCTCTGCGTCTTCTTTGCTTTACTCTTCTTCTTCTTCTGCGACTTCCAATGCTAGACCAAATCTTAAATAGATGGGTAATTATGTTTCTAAGTGAACAAGCTTCTACGTCTAATGTTTTGTTTTTTTTTTATCTATATATAACGTTGAGATGAACTCTTTGTTTTCAACCAAGAAGTATTTACGGAGACTAAAAATCTCGTCTTAATTAACTTTTGCATTTTTTTCGGTCACGTTGATTTTTTATTTGTTCCATCAAATAAAGAACAGTACGAATTTTCTATTTTTGTTTTTGAATAGAAAATTAATGGAGATTGCTTAGATTAGATGTGCTTAACTGTTGTATAAGAAAATGTTTAGTTTTGTAATCTTTAAGACACCAAGAATTAATCTTTGTTATCCAGGATGAGGAAATTCTTGCAAGTCTCGCTAACCATTCTAATTATACCTTTCATCCTTCTTGTGCTAGGTTTGTATTAACATGTAGAATCGTATAAATAAATTATATACTGTCCTAAAAGAATCATTTATAAATACCAATCGTATAAATAAATTATACTTCTCAGGCTGTCTATGTTTGATTAATTTATTAGTTTTCTATTTCGCCTTGCTTTGTTTCCTATATACTCGAACTTCTCTTTCTTAATGATTTGCAGACGATAAAAAAAAAATACCAAGGTATTTTAAAAATATCAATTGATCAGCTCTTATGTAAAATAATGTGTCAAAATTATTTTGACCATACAAAAATATAGTTATCTCTGTTATATATTTCTTTGAAGAACAATCAATGAATGAAAAAGAGTTTTTTTTTTTGAATATTATGTTCTAAACTTAAAACTACTAAAATTTTGATGTATATAGGAGAGTCAACGTCTGATGTATCCATTACAGGAGTGTCTGCGCCAATAAGATAATTATCGTACTAATTGGTTGAAACGACCGACTTTTTTTTTTTTTTTAAATAATAAATGATAAATATAATATAATAAAATAAACTACAACTAGTGGTCCCATACCCACTAGTCACCTAACCACAAACACAACCAACAGCGGAATTCAATAGCAATATCCAATAATAAAATATAACCGTACTCCAATATCAATTCCAATCTTAACTAAAGATCCAACATCATAAAACAAATAACCAGCAACCTAAACAATGCTCTAAGACTCAACTCTAGCAACCTAACAATGCCAGATCAGCAACCAACCGAGTCCCTAGAACATCCTCCTCTTCATTGCCTGGATCCCACGGTCACACTTTGCCTTTACCTGCACCACAAACACATATTGCAATGCATGAGTATTTTATAAATACTCAGTAAGGCAATCCTCCCATCTACTGGGCTATACACACAAGCATTAGAGTATCGTAATCAACACACAACAATCAACAGACAATAACCAAAACAGGACATAGCATCGACCGATGCCACACATGCATCGATCGATGCCCAACAGGAAGCATCGATCGATACAGAAGCTGCATCGATCGATGCAAGCATAACTTGCATCGACCGATACCCAATCTGCATCGATCGACGCATGCTCGACGCACACGAAAACCCTAAAGTTCATTGCGCCGTCCTCGCACTTGCATCGACCGATGCAAGCTATGCATCGATCGACGCAACGTCGAGCACCGTGATTTCTCCGAAGTTTCTCGCCGGATCTCGTTCCTACAACCACAGAAACTCAATCCCAAGCCACAAGAAAACTTCCTAACGTCCATAACATCAACCTAATACGTCTAACAACAAGAAACAAGCAAATCACTGAATTCTCTAGCTTAGATAAGCCATGGTCCTGCACTTACCTGTGCCAAGACGAAGCTAAACAATAAAACAGCAAGAACACGCTTCCAGGAAGCTCCTACAGCAATCCCAGCTACAGATCTCACCAAAGAACGCCCCAAATCTCCAGAAAACTCAAGAACAGTCAAGAACAGTTTATTTCTCTTTCGCTTCTCTCAAATGCGGCCAAAAACACGAATGAGACAAAACTCTCGAATTAAGGGTTTTCCTTCCCCAAAACGCAGCGTTTGACTTAAGTCAAAACGCACAGAATTGAGTCAGCATCGATCGATGCTCCTACTGCATCGATCGATGCACATCCTAAACCGGAATTCCGGTTCACGGATGTTACAATTCTCCCCCACCAAACTGGATTCGTCCTCGAATCCCAAACAACCATCAGCCAAGGACTCCCGTGCAACCGTCTCCACGGCCCGCACTCCTCCGACCGATCTACAGAAGGTCACCTCTAGGCGATAGACTCACGCTCCAGGCGTCATTTGCTCTCGACTTTTGGACTTCCTTTTTCTCATAGGCCTAAACCTTGAGTTTCATTGGCTCCTCATCAGACCTAAGTCTGCATGCCAATGTTGGCTCCTCATCGGGCCTAAGCCCGCATGCCATAATATATAAGGAAAAATCCAAACTCGTCTCTCGGGTCGTCACCCTACAGCGCGCCTCCGGACCGTCGTCCGAAGTCGATATACCAACCATACTCCAGAGTCACAAAGTCTCCGGATATAGCAGTACTAGGAGAACCAAAGTCCTCCAAGAGCCGCGAGCAAACGATTTTGAACACGTCTGAGTCCTATCCCTATCCAGGTTTCCTTCCCGTGACTCGCGTATAAACATCTCAATGTTCTACCAGCCACATATTCCCTCACTGGAATACCATATGACCACACAAGGATCATATACACGCCACAAGGACCGCCACAAAGGCCAAACAACATGTCCTAAAAAGGACCGCCACCTAGGCCACTCGTCCCGAAGGACCGTCACGAAGACCATCTGTCCCGAAGGACCGTCACGAAGACCATCTGTCCCGAAGGACCGTCACAAAGACCATCTGTCCCGAAGGACCGTCACAAAGACCATCTGTCCCGAAGGACCGTCACAAAGACCACCTGTCCCGAAGGACCGTCACAAAGACACTCTGGCTAAACAGCCCGCCACAAAGGCCAACAAATGGCTAAAAGCCCGCCACAAAGGCCACACAATTGGCTAAAAGCCCGCCACAAAGGCCACACAATGTTTAACAAGACCGCCACACACAGACACTCTGACTCGAAAGTCCGCCACAAAGGCCACACACTGTCTAACAAGACCGCCACACACAGGTACTCTGACTTGAAAGTCCGCCACAAAGGCCACAAAAGCCCCTCCAAGGCTTCCCACCGCTAAAATGGACAAATTCTAACTCCCATAAAACTTTCCATATTTAGCACTTTCCATTTCTGGAAACTTTCCACTTAAGGAAACTTCTATTCCGGAAACTTTTCCCCGAACCCCGCCTCACGGAAACTTTGTACCCCGAGCACCACCTCATCTTGTTACTGAGTCGCACAACCAACCACCCCAAGCGACCGAGTAACAAGAGAGATGGGCTGGAATACTCCATTCCCGCTCCAGCCACGGATTACAGACGGAACCAGACTAGGCAAGCTCAGGTCGTGGTTGCTTCTCATACCACTTCTTGAACCTTGCCTTCATCCTTGCCTCAGGTTCCCAAGTCTGCTCCTCCACACCATCACAGTCCCAAAGGACTCTCATCAAAGGAACCTTCTTCTTCCGAAGTTCCTTGATCCTCCTCTCGAGAACCCTCACTGGTCTCGCCTCCAAAGTCATGTTAGGCTGAAGATCCTCAGGAATCTTAGCCAACACCTCCTCTCCCTCACGGAGACACTTCCGCAACATAGACACATGGAAAACCTTATGGAATGCACGCATCACCTCAGGTAACTCCAATCTATATGCCACTGGTCCAACCCGCTCAATCACTCTGAATGGACCCATATACCTCGGACTCAACTTAGTCTCTGACAATGACCTGTTCGGACCCCGCAACATGGCCATCTTGAGGTACACTCTGTCTCCTACCTGAAACTCAAGATCTCTCCTCTTCTTATCAGCATAACTCCTCTGCCTATCCTGAGCCTCCTTCATGTTCAGCTTGAGAACCCGAATCTTCTCTGAGGTCTCCTGAACAAAACTAGCACCAAACATGCTCCTCTCCCCCACCTGAGTCCAGCATAATGGTGTACGACATGGCCTCCCATACAAAGCCTCATAAGGAGCCATCTTAATACTCCCCTGATAACTGTTGTTGTAAGCAACTCTACCAGGTTCAGGTGATCTGCCCAATGGCCACCCCAATCCAACACACACATCCTCAGCAAATCCTCCAGCGTCTGGATCGTCCTCTCAGACTGTCCATCTGTCTGGGGATGATAAGCTGTACTCATATGCACCTAAGTGCCCACCTCCGCCTGAAATGCCTTCCAGAACACCGAAGTGAACTTAGAATCTCTATCAGACACAATGCTCGCTGGCACCCCATGCAATCTGACTATCTCTCTCACATACTTCTTAGCCAAGACCGCTGCTCCATCAGTCTTCTTAATGGCCAGAAAATGTGCTGACTTAGTCAACCGGTCCACAATGACCCATATAGCATCAAAAGTCCGTGACACTGGCAATCCTACCACAAAATCCATGGTAATCATATCCCACTTCCACTCAGGAATGGGTAAGCTCTTCAGTAACCCGCCAGGAACCTGATGCTCAGCCTTCACTAGCTGACACACATCACACCTCGAAACCCAACTAGCCACATCCTTCTTCATCCCGACCCAATGATAGTACCTCTTGAGGTCACGGTACATCTTAGTCGCTCCTGGATGAATAGATAGCTTGCTCGAATGAGCCTCTCTCAGAATCTCCTGCCTCAACTCCTCATCCTTGGGCACACAAATCCGACCATGCACCAAGATAGTACCATTATCTGAGACCTGATACTCTGAATCAACATCCTTTGAGGCATTCACCAGCCCCAAATCCTTCTCCTGTGCCAACCGCACCCTACTCAGAAGATCTGCTCTGTCCACTGCTTCCAAACCCAACGGTTCCAGTGAAACAGCACACAAGCTCAACGCACTGATCTCTCCTACCAGAGACTCCATCTCCTGCTCCTGAGCCGAAGCTACCCTCTTCCGACTCAGAGCATCTGCAACCGTGTTAGCCTTACCAGGATGATAGGCTATCTCCAAATCATAATCCGCCACAAGCTCCATCCACCGCCTCTGTCTCAAATTCAACTCAGGCTGAGTGAATATATACTTCAGGCTCTTATGATCTGTGAACACCTGTACCTTTGCACCATAAAGATAAGATCTCCAAATCTTCAGGGCAAAAACTACAGCACCCATCTCCAAATCATGAGTAGGATAGTTGCCTTCATGCACCCGCAACTGCCGCGATGCATAGGCAATCACCTTCCCATGCTGCATCAGAACACACCCCAAACCAACTCTCGATGCATCTGTATAAACCACATAGGGTTCTCCCTGCTCTGGCAAAGCCAATACTGGCGCAGTAGTCAACATCTCCTTCAGGCTTGCAAAGCCTTCCTCACACTCTTCTGACCAGACAAAAGGAACATCCTTCCCTGTCAACTTAGTCATAGGACGTGCTCTGCTTGCAAACCCCTGCACAAATCTCCTGTAATAACCTGCCAATCCAAGGAAACTCCTGATCTCTGTGGCATTCTGCGGCCTAGGCCAATCCCTGATAGCCTGAATCTTCTCTGGATCTACAGAAACCCCCTCTGCAGAAACAATGTGACCTAGAAAGCCCATCTCACGCTGCCAAAAACTGCACTTGCTCAACTTAGCAAATAGCTTCTGCTCCCGCAGCTTCTCCATGACAGCTCTCAAATGCACTGCATGCTCCTCAGGACTCTTAGAATAAACCAGGATGTCGTCGATGAAAATGATGACAGATACATCCAGAAACTCCTGAAACACACTGTTCATCAATCTCATAAACGCTGCTGGTGCGTTAGTCAAACCGAAGGGCATCACCACAAACTCATAGTGCCCATATCTCGTCCTGAAAGCAGTCTTCCTCACATCTGCCTCATCTATCGGTATCTGATGATAACCCGACGCCAGATCTACCTTGGAGAACCAAGTAGCACCCCTCAACTGATCCAACAACTCATCGATCCTAGGAAGAGGATACTTGTTCTTCACAGTGACCCGGTTCAAACCCCGATAATCAATACACAACCTGAAACTCCCATCCTTCTTCTTCACAAACAACACCGGCGCTCCCCACGGTGATACACTAGGACGGATGAATCCCTTACTCAACAAATCTTCTAGCTGCTTCTTCAGCTCTGCCATCTCTGCTGGAGCCATTCTGTAAGGAGCCTTGGATAACGGTGTCGTCCCCGGTTCCAGTTCAATGGTAAAAGGATCCGACCGTGATGGTGGTAATCCCTGCAGAGACTGAAACACATCCTCAAATTCCTCCACTACTGGAATACCGCTAACCGTAGATTTCCCCACTGACTCTGGCATAGATATAGTAACCAGATAAGCCTCACGGCCCTTCTCGATCATCTTCCCAGCCTGAATGGCTGAGATCACGAGACTCCCCGAAGTCGGTCTAATACCCTGAAAAACCAACTTCCCTCCTGAACGCTCAAACTCCACTCTACCCCGATGGCAATCCAAATGCACCCTATGCCGATGCAACCAATCCATCCCGAGAATAACATCATACAGCTCCACTGGACTGATAAGCAAATCTGCTGGCCACGACTCTCCTGCGATCTGAATATCAATTCCTCTAGCTCGTCCAATCACTCTCAGGAACTCGCCTCCCGCAACTCTGACAACTCCTGCACGCTCTCCAGGATCCCCGCTGATCCCCGCACACTCTGCACACTCTGGAGTAATGAAGCTATGCGAAGCTCCAGAATCAAACATAACATGGGACTTAAACCCGCCCACCAACAAGGTCCCTACACAAACCTCATGTGTTGAGAACCTAACACTTTATCACAGGAAACATATACAATCTGAACCTACTAAAAAATTCACAAAGTTAAGTACCAGAAAATATACCTGTGATCGCCCCGGCACTGGTTCCACCAGCCTCAGCTGTCGTGTAAACCCGAGGCCCCTGCTCAATCCGTGCCACCTGCTGACCACCAGGCTGCACCTGCTGCAACGCTGCCACTGCTGCCGGCTGCAACTTGGGACAAAAAGGCCTGATGTGCCCCGTCTCTCTGCAATGGTAACATACCCGAGGCCCCGCCGTCGGAACACTCCTCTTGGGACAACTAGCAACCTTGTGATCCTTGCTTCCACAACTGAAGCAACCTGCACCACTCGGCTTCTGCGTAGCCTCCCACTTCCTCTTGGTTCCCTGAGCATGCCTACCGCCCCTGCTGGAACCACCCTGCTGCTGAGCCTTACTAGGCTGAGCTACTGGAGTAACCGACACTGACTGTGCCCGGATATCCTCCTCGATCTCTGCTGCAGTCTCAACCAGCTCTGCACGCGTAGCATAATACCGTCCTCTACAGTGAACTCTCAAATCATCCCGTAGAGCTCTCATAAACCTCCTCACCTGAGCCTCCTCGGACTCCATAGCCCGACCCCCATAACATAAGAGTCGACTGAACTCTAAATCCAGCTCCCGCACTGACCGCGTCCCCTGAGATATCTGAAGGAACTGCACCTCCAACCGGTCCAATGCCTCTCTAGGAAAATACTTGCGGTTGAACTCCGAGACGAAGTCAGCCCAAGTCATCTCCCTCTGCGCCCTCCTAGCAACCACTGATCTCCACCACAACTCAGCATCACCACCCAAAAAGTAGACCCCTATGTCCACCCAAAACTCCACAGGACATCGCAGAGTATGGAAGTTACGTTCCACACTCGTCCTCCAAGCATCCGCAGCAGTAGGATCTGTACCACCCACAAACCTCTCAGTGAACAGACCCTTCATCTCCTTGAGCATAGCCAAATAACGCCCATGCTCCCCCACATCCGCAACCACTGGCTGCCGCTCCTCCGCCACCGCTGGTGGCACTACCCGAGCCTGAGCCGGTACCACAGGTGGTAACCGCTCCAACACCTGTGCCAGCAAAGCCGCAATGTCAACACCAGGGACTCCACCCGCTGGGACCCCCACACCCGGGACCCTAGCATCACCGGCTACTGGAGCATCAACACCGCCCCCTCCTGCCACACTCACGGAATCCCTCGGAACACCCTGCGACTCGCCAACACTCTCAGCTGTCACACTCTGGTCCTCGGCCTCACTAACCACTGGGACTCTGCCCCTACCACGACCACGTCCGCGACCACGACCACGTCCGCGTCCACGACCACGACCAGCAACAGCACCACCCCTAACCATCTGCACTACCATGAACAGAAGGCTAAGCAAACAATTACTATTTAACACAAAAATAGAAACTCACCGTGGAATCACCAATAGGCTCGAAGAGGATGTTCTAGGACTCCATGCCACACACAATTGACTAACTCACATAATCAATCAAGACATGCAATCCCAAACATCTACAGCACAAAGCCTAGTGAACCCAAACCTAGAACCGTAAGGGCTCTGATACCAAAATGAAACGACCGACTTTTTTTTTTTTTTTTTAAATAATAAATGATAAATATAATATAATAAAATAAACTACAACTAGTGGTCCCATACCCACTAGTCACCTAACCACAAACACAACCAACAGCGGAATTCAATAGCAATATCCAATAATAAAATATAACCATACTCCAATATCAATTCCAATCTTAACTAAAGATCCAACATCATAAAACAAATAACCAGCAACCTAAACAATGCTCTAAGACTCAACTCTAGCAACCTAACAATGCCAGATCAGCAACCAACCGAGTCCCTAGAACATCCTCCTCTTCATTGCCTGGATCCCACGGTCACACTTTGCCTTTACCTGCACCACAAACACATATTGCAATGCATGAGTATTTTATAAATACTCAGTAAGGCAATCCTCCCATCTACTGGGCTATACACACAAGCATTAGAGTATCAGTAATCAACACACAACAATCAACAGACAATAACCAAAACAGGACATAGCATCGACCGATGCCACACATGCATCGATCGATGCCCAACAGGAGAAGCATCGATCGATACAGAAGCTGCATCGATCGATGCAAGCATAACTTGCATCGACCGATACCCAATCTGCATCGATCGACGCATGCTCGACGCACACGAAAACCCTAAAGTTCATCGCGCCGTCCTCGCACTTGCATCGACCGATGCAAGCTATGCATCGATCGACGCAACGTCGAGCACCGTGATTTCTCCGAAGTTTCTCGCCGGATCTCGTTCCTACAACCACGAAACTCAATCCCAAGCCACAAGAAAACTTCCTAACGTCCATAACATCAACCTAATACGTCTAACAACAAGAAACAAGCAAATCACTGAATTCTCTAGCTTAGATAAGCCATGGTCCTGCACTTACCTGTGCCAAGACGAAGCTAAACAATAAAACAGCAAGAACACGCTTCCAGGAAGCTCCTACAGCAATCCCAGCTACAGATCTCACCAAAGAACGCCCCAAATCTCCAGAAAACTCAAGAACAGTCAAGAACAGTTTCTTTCTCTTTCGCTTCTCTCAAATGCGGCCAAAAACACGAATGAGACAAAACTCTCGAATTAAGGGTTTTCCTTCCCCAAAACGCAGCGTTTGACTTAAGTCAAAACGCACAGAATTGAGTCAGCATCGATCGATGCTCCTACTGCATCGATCGATGCACATCCTAAACCGGAATTCCGGTTCACGGATGTTACATTGGTCAAATGGTAAAGGGACATTGTGATTTAGAAGAATGTCGATCCATTTGTATGGAGAAGTGTATGGGACACGGTTTTTGTCAGAAACTGCAAAAGACCAAGAACGGAACTATTCCTACTACAATGACTTGCTATTGCGTTTATTCTAAGAAAGGGACGATGATATCTTCCATGACCCTAAAATTTACAAAACAACAGAGGGGGTGAGACCAATGCTTAACAATGTGTTAGATAGGATTTACAAATATGAAAAAAAAAAAAAGAAGAGAGGGGTAACTTACTTATTTAGATGATATGACAAGTTACTTTCGTTACATGAAACAGTACTAATATGATTTGAAACTTGAAAGACATGAATGCTTTACGTAACTGACCGAGATTTACGTGAGCATCGTCATCGTACACTTTGATGTAGAAGCCTGCATGGCTGCATCCCATTTTGCAATAGCAGATGAGACGTATAAAGCAAGATGACAATGTGGTGAGAAAATCTACCAGGCGAAATCTAAATATTGGTACATTAATGGTGTGGTCCAAGACTCCTCCATGAACATTAAATGTTTGAAGCCAAAGACAATATCAAATTTTACCTGTGACCTATGGATAAATCGCATAATGATTCCCATTTCTGTCTCTAATCTTTTCAATTCGTCCCCTGGAAAGTAAATAAACAAACTCGTTCTTCGTTTTTTGCTACCGAAAGCAATCATGATTCCGATCAAAAAGAACATCTAAGGCCATTCATTCGATTCGATTGGTTTGCTACTGGCTATGCAACAGCTGGACAACTTGATGAAATTGTCTGGTCTAAGAGCATTTGCATCAGCGTATATATGCTCCGTCCTTCAGAATTATTTGATCTTATTTAAATCAAAATGAAACAATTATGTAAGGAACGTTCCTTCATAGGGGACGTTTATTTCTCCGTCCTTCGTTACACGTGGCAACTTCATCGTCGAAGAAAGGAGCAGATGAAGACGATGCAGAGTTGAAACAGAGGAAGAGATTAAAAATCCTAGCTCTCGATAACCAACTGCTCTCTGATTCTCCGGCGAAATCTAATTCCTCTCTCAAACCTTCAAAGCAAGTTCTGAAACACCATGGCACCGACATCATCCGCAAGTCTCAGCGCAAAAATCGTTTCCTCTTCTCCTTCCCTGGTCTTCTCGCTCCTATCTCCGGCGCTACCATCGACGATCTCGATCGATTGTCTACTAAAAACCCTGTCCTTTACCTCAATTTCCCCCAGGTTAGGTTAGATCCCTAAATTGGGTCACTTGTGTTACTCAATGTTGAGGCGTTACTGCTGCTTTATGTGTTCTAAATCATTGAAAAGTGTTGGTTCTTTTAGGGTCGGATGAAGCTTTTTGGAACGATTTTGTATCCTAAGAACAGATACTTGACTCTTCAGTTCTCTAGAGGAGGCAAAAATGTCTTATGTGATGATTATTTTGATAATATGGTTAGTCTCTTTTTTTAGAGACTGATGAATGATGTTGCACAAAGCAAGAATTGGAAAATGGATTCATCATGATTTTTGGAATCATGTTGATGTTAGCTAAGGTTACTGCAAATTTGTTAGGTAATGCTATGGATTTTGAATGAATCTCTAGTTTCGAACAGATTAAGTGTTTAGCTAATAGAAGATACGAGAATCTTGTTTGTGGAGAAAGAGGAAGACTTGTTATTGCTAATGTAGTTTGATCTTTTAAGTTTTGGTTTGACATTGGTTATGTTCATGTTAAGTTGTGATTGAGAGATGCATTGTTTTTGCAGAATCAAATCTACAAATGGAAGAAACAAGAATGGAACTATGATATCAATCTGGTGACTTGGTCTGCAGGAGTGTTCTACGGATATGTCACAATTGTTCCTCTAGCATTATACGTCGTTCTCAAATACTTCTCTGCAACATCAGGCTTAGTCCAACTCTTCTGTCTCTATGAGGTGTTCTTGTTCCTCTAGCATTATACGTTTGAACTTTGAGGTGTTCCTTTGAAGTCATCTCAAGTGTTTGTTTTGTTTGACCTTCCCTGTAAAAGCTATTTTTTTCCCTGTCTTGAGAGCTGAGTTCTCTTTTGCTTCGGCACTGGAGTGCTTTTCATTCAATGTTTTTTACAGTTTCTTATAACCGGCTGTTCTGTTGTTGTAGACATGGAGAAGACTATCACAAGCTTGTCTAGAAGATGGTCTCTCTTGATATCTGATTTTGAAGCTCAATATCGAAAGAGAGGCTTGTGTGTAGCTTGTGAAGAAGAGTTAAAGGGACCAAAATCTGAGGGACACCAATGTTAGTAACAAACTTAAGAAACTCTGAAAATATGAATAAAATAATTGAAGGACCAAAAATTGTCCTTGACTGATGCAGATGCTCTAAAGGTCTGGGAAATCAAAATTAATAATGTACTGTACAAAAGCATCTCTACAAAACATGTTTCAGTGGGACAAAAAAGACACTTAACTTGATAACATCATGAGAATATGAAACTTGAGATAAAATGTCTCCTTATATCGAAAAAAAAAACTGAAACAAATCGGGTGACGGTCGATTGCAATTTCATAAAACAATATAGACATAATATCAAACATGTGGACTGATTCACTTGAGAGTGATACGTGAGAGATTATTTTTATAAAATTTATTTTCCTTTTATAAATTTTGAATTCTATTCTCTAGAATTTTCAAATCCACTTTTTTTGACTTTCAAATCCACATTATTTGATTTTCAAATCCACATTATTTGATTTTCAAATCCATATTATTTGATTTTAAAATCCATGGATTCCATGAGAATTTCTAAATCTTATAAGGATTTCTAAATCCATTAAAATCAAGGATCCAATAACCCCCTATAAATCTCCTTTTATTGGAAAATAGGTTAAGACATAAATAATGGAAAAAAGGAAATAATTATTAAATAATAAAAAGAAATTTCCTTTGGATCGTGGGTGGGTTTTGATAGAAAACCAAACCTAAGGCCACATAGACGGCCAGACCTAATCGTGTGAGCCTAACCGTGAGAGAGAGATTAAAGAAGCTTTAACAAGGTGCTTTTTGATTAATCCACAAGAGAATTCCTAAAGCTTCTTCTGCGTTCCGACTATATGACAACTCTTGAAGATTCTTTTTACACAGATCTGGACGACTTATCTGCTAACGAAACCGAACTAGAAGATGGAAGAGAAAAGGAAGAAAATATTGATATGGACATGGCAGAGTTAGAAGAAACCCTTAACTTTGATGATCTCGAGAGCGTTTCTAAGCTACAGAAAACTCAGAGATACGCTGATACAATGAAGAAAGTGGAACAGGCGGCTCTCGGAAACGATTTAGAGATATTTCAAGATGATCTTGAATACAACAAGCTAATTGTGGATTGCAATAGCTCTTGGTTGATATAGAGAATGAGATTGTCATCATCCACAACTTTATCCGTGACAAGTACAAAGTTAAGTTCCAAGAGCTTGAGACGCTGGTACATGACTCAATCGATTATGCCCGTGTTGTGAAAAAAATTGGGAATGAGACAGATTTAACAACCCTTGTTGATCTGGAAGACCTTGATCTTCGACCAGCGACTATTATTGCTCTTTCACTTGCTTCTTTAACCACAAAAGGGAACCCACTGCCAGATGATGTCCTACGTAAGACGTTAGACGCTTGTGATCGGGTTCTTGATCTTGACTCCGCAAGAAAGATGGCTCTTGACTTTGTCGAAAGCAAGATGAGATACATCGCACCAAATCTCTCCGCCATTGTCGGGAGTGCTGTTGCTGCCAAGCTCATGGGAACTGCTGGAGGTTTATCAGCACTTGCAAAAATGCCTGCCTGTAATGTTCTACTTCTTGGCCACAAGAGGAAGAACCTAGTCGGATTCTCTACTGCAACGTCACAGTCTCGTGTGGGTTATCTAGAGCAGACAGAAATTTTCCAAAGCACGCCTCCTGGACTTCGAAGTCGCGCTAGCAGGCTCTTGGCTTCAAAATCGACTTTGGCGGCTAGAGTTGACTCTACTAGAGGAGATCCATCTGGAACAAAAGGGAAAGCGTTGAAGAAAGCAATCTGCCAGACTATTGGTAAGTGGCAAGAACCTTCTCCTGCAAGGCAACCTAAGCCACTTCTTGTTCCTTATTCTGAGCCTAAAAAGAGAAGGGGTGGTATCCGTCTAAGAAAAAGGAAAGAAAGGTATCAAGTGACAGACATGAGGAAGTTGACCAACAGGGTGGCCTTTGGTACACCCGAAGAGAGCTCTCTTGGTGATGGATACGGTGATGGATATGGAATGCTTGGTCAGGCTGGGAGCAATAGGCTGCGTGTTTCAATGAAGCTGAAACTTAATGCTAAAAAGCGACTGAACACAGGTGGTGCTACTACCTCTGGTTTGAGGACATCAAGTTTGGCTTTCAGTCTTGTGCAAGGACTAGAGTTGTGCAATCCTCAAGCAATCGGATTAGGCAGTGGGATTCAAAGCAGTTACTTTTCAGAGTCAGGAAAACTCAAGAAGATTTAAACTTCCCGCACAGAAAGAGACAACTTGAATAGGACATCTCAAACGAACCTCTATTTCTTACAAATTGTTGAGACTATATTTCTAATTTATTTCAAGAATGTATATTTTTTTTTTGTTTTTTTTTGAAACTAATGTTAAATTATATTCAAAAAGAAAATAAACTTTTTACATTGCTAATGTAAACTGTTTATTGAACATTTTTAAAAAGGCAATATCTAGTAAAATCTTGCTGCAAACCAATCTTGAATACTAGGTCCTCCTCCATCCGGAATGGTGCTCAATTTGTTGTGAACGTTCTTGTCTATGTGCTTCACCAGCCTCTTCATTGTTGAAGGATGTTCCACATGGCGTCTATCATTTCTCTCCCTCCAAAGCGAGTGTATTGTGTTCTGAAAAGTGTAAACCAGCAAAAATCTCGTTGTTTTATCCAGATTATTTCCAGCAATCAGAGTACATGACCTCTTCCCAATGTATGGTGAACTTGTTAGAGAGAAGCATGTGCACCAGCGCCTTCCATACCTGCTGTGAAAAAGGGCATAGAAGAAATAAATTCTCTTGTCTCCATCAAATATTTGCAAAACACACAGCTTGTGTTAACCTGAGCGTTCCAGTTTTTCATTTTTTCTCCTGTTGAAAGTCAGTTTTTGACCACCAGTCATGTGACAAAGGCATACTTAAGAGTTGCATGAGGGAACCATATCGATCTATAGCCCGCCATTGTTGGCTGGGGCGGCACAACTGTTAAAAGATATTTCAAGGATGTTTCATTAACTAGTTTTTACTAATCACATTTTAATTGCAATCATTTTTTTTTGTTTTCTGGCGACCAGAAAATGCTAAAAACAGTGTTGTTTTGTGATCTCTTTAGCTATCATCCTTAATAGCTAGAACCAGTTTTGAAAATGGATTCTCGATCCAAGGATCATTGCCTACTTTCACTTGCACTGAGTCCAATTATCTAACTCATGAGTATTTATTTATTTATTTTTTAACTCATGAGTCTTGGATGATAGGTTATAAACATAAAGAGGAAAATTTAGGGAAGAATCACTCGTGATGTTTAAGAAGTTTAAGGTAATTGTGTAGAAATAGGAGGAGAGTTTACATCCACTGATCAGTTCAAACAATTTTGTGAAATAGATAGGATTCATTAGAACGTACTAGAACTTATACATTGCATCATCTTCTGATATATTGTAGGAATCTTAGCCTCTCATCTTAACTCCGCCTTGGATATTTTGGCATCTCTAAAATTTATAAATGTGGTTATCTTTAAGGGAACAATATGTGATGGTTAATCCATTTTAAAATTACAATAGTTATCTTTCTTTTCTTTGCCAAAAAATAAAACCCCAAAATTTTTAACTTATTGATAAATCATGGAAGTTCCGCACCATTTCCCATAACTTCCCGTCAATCGAGATTAGTAGTTGATAATACCAGGCTTAAGGCTTAAAATTTAATGATTTTAGTCAAGAATGCCACTTTTGAAACAAAACTTATAGAAAATGCCATTTTTTTCTTTTCTTTTCTATTCAGCCACTTTCATTATCATATCACATAACAAAAAGACGGAAATAATCCTTCAGTAAATAACTTTCCAATTGACCAAATCTGTTTAGTCAGGTTTAGTCCATCCCTAATTTGTCCATCGACCTCTCAAATTGATCAGATCTGTTTGGTTGGACTTTACATGTCCATTATTGTCGAAAAGTTATCAAAATAACGTGTCTACCCTACAAGTCTGCTAAGACATGTACTAAATTTGTTGTAATTTGGGTGAACCAGATTCAAAGATTCAAACATAGTTTTTTTTATGTGCACTCACAATTCTGTCCACACAACAGGTCTGAGATACAGTGGATCAGATCCAGCATCAAAATTCTTTGTGTACCCCAATTTTGTCCATCGGCGCTTTTTGTCTGTCGGCGCTTTTGTCCATTGCAGTTCTTTGACCATACATGCATTGGAAATGATGTGCCTCTGGTGGTCCAGATCCGACAACCAAGGTATTTATAGTCCCTAAAACTTTTTTTTTCTCTAGTGGACCATATCAGCTTCATTAAATCTTAAGGATGGACAAGATTTGTTAGTAAAATAGAAAAGTTTGGTTTACCTGTTCTCTAGCCCACCGGATCTGGTCCATCGAGAAACAAAAGAAGTCTTGTCCACCGGACTGTGGATCTGGTCCACCAAATATGCATCAAATGTGTATTTTGAATTGCAAATTATGAGCAGGTGAATCATATAGAGGTTTGAAATGAGAGAGATGGAAATTTGGAGAGAGAGAGAGAGAGAGAGAGAGAGAGAGAGAGAGAGAGAGAGAGAGAGAGAGAGAGAGAGAGAGAGAGAGAGAGAGAGAGAGAGAGAGAGAGAGAGAGAGAGAGAGAGAGAGAGAGAGAGAGAGAGAGAGAGAGAGATTTATAAATCTTCTAAAATTTAACTCTCCCAAAGCCATTAGAACGCCACCCACTTGGTGACATTTGTTATTTTAAAATAACTTTTTTTGTTGATTGGAAATGCAAAAGTATTTCGTATAATATTACAGAAAAATCTAGTTGTATATAATGTTTCTGTTATATTTTGTGTATATATATACATATATATATTGTGCAAAATATATAAACTCACAACAAAAAAATGTTATATTTTTAAAGCAGTTACACATGCTTCCCATGTGAATGCAAAAGTTGTAAATAATAATAATAAAATTTTGGGGAAAGTCTACCCAATCCTATTGATGTCGCAATTTTCTATTGAATATTAGTTGTTTTATACCGAAGCTTAAAGTTTTATTAGAATTTATTCAAAGATATAATAGAGTAATTGAGATTACAAAATATAAAAATTAAGGAGTAAGTATATTTGAGGGTTTAGAGGATTTAGGTTTGCAGCAACACGTTAGTCCTTTACAGTAGCCTCCAGGAAACCCCATGCCAGTGCAAAGTGTGTTGCAGTCTGGTTCAACTCCAGGTGAACATATACCCGGACACTTTGGATCATATATTTCTGATCTTGAGTCTAATCCTGTAAATATTATATCCATAACACAAAAATCAACCATTATATATCATCAATATGCCGCAAAACATATTTTGATTACTATTATAAACCTACGAAATTTATATTAAAGGAAAAAACAAGCATGCACAAAAATGTAATTAACTTGTGTGTGTGGGGGAAGAGAAATAATATTTCCTAAATTTGATATTCTACTTGTAAATAATTTTAGATTATATCTTGAAAATAAGAAGCACTAATATTATTTTGTATAGTTAACTCACCTTTGATGAAAAATAATACAATGATAAAAACTGCAGTGAAATTGTATGGAGATCTCCGAATATCCATTTAAAAGAAATAATAATCTTGGTGAAATGAGAGTGAATGCTATTTATCAGTTTTTTGAAGTAATAGTTCTAGAGATTTGAAGCTCTTGATATAGGCAAGTTCAAATCTAAGTCAAGCATGTTTAGGTGGAAAATTAATTAGTATATAATTTGTTTTAGCAATGTAAGAAATAGTAAGATAACTTTGCCTTTTTGTACTATAAATTTTTCTGCCTTATAATAAATAAAATGTTATAAGAAAGAGTCTTTATTAACCCTTTAGTCAAGTTCAAATCTAAGTCATTCATGTTTAGGTGAAAAAAATAATTAGTATATAATTTGTTTTGGCAATGTAAGAACAGTAAGATAACTTTAACTTTTGTACAATGAATTTTTCTACCTTAATATAATAAACAAAATAATAAGACATAGTCTTTATTAACCCTTAAAAAAAGAGTCTTTATACAATGATTTTTTTTCTCATTAATTTAAAGTGATTCTAATAGAGTAATAGCAATAATTAAATAACTATATTTTCTTTTCTATTTGCAAAATGGATGGATGACATTTTCATAATTATGGTGATTCATCTAATGGTTATGTTTATATATAAGTAGTATAAATTATGCATGTGTTTTTTAAAGGAATCTTTGATGATACTTTAGTTTTAATAACATCACTATGTGTTTTTCTTTGGGACGGTTGCAAAATTGGACCCCTAACTTGAGACAATTGCAAGACTAGAGCCCTTTTTTTCTCTCTCCAACATTTGCCACTTTCTCCCTTCTAAATCCTCGGTCATTCATCATATTCACACAAATGCCATTATTTCTGATTTATTTGAATTTATTGCGAAAATAATTATTACATCCATAATTATTGCAAAACTAACCACGACGAAGTCTACCTTTTTTAGTTGACGGATCGGAGAAGTCTACTCTCCAACTAGAAGTCTACTATGAAGTCAACGGTCTTGTCAATTGCAAAAATAGCCACAGTAGATTGAAATAGAAGTTTACCAGGTGAATTTTCTTTTGAAGTCAACTTTATGTTATGAATTGAATTGCAAAACTGACCAAAAAATTAACAAAGGAAGACAACAAAAGAAGTCAACTAAATTACGCAGACTTCGTTTGCTGTCTGCTTTGTTAAATTATAATTGCAAAAATAGACCACAAGATATAGACTTCGTTATTTGTCTACCGTCAAAGGCGGGGTTTATGTCCGAGTGGTAGACATCATCATGAAGTCGGCACATTTGGAAAACCAATTTATTGCAAATTGGTGAATAATTTTTAAGATTTTCTTGTTTTATTCCTTCATATATGTTATGTACTTGAGTTTGCATGTTTTTGACATGATTATATATTATACATATGGATAAATCAAGTTTTTAGTTTTCATAGGCAGTTAGATCAACAAAATAGACTTTGTGTTTAAGTCTACTTGTTTGAGTTATGCGTGAAGTCTGTATAATTGTTGATGTCTTTAATTGAAATATATAAAGTTTTTTATTATTATTTGTTAGTTCATTTGTTTTATATTGGTTATGTACATGTCTCTGGATATTTTTTTCATGATAATATATTATATTTTTAGATCAATAGTGTTTTTGGTTTTCTAAGGCAATTAGGTTATTGATTTAAGACTTCTACGGATAGTCAACCATATAATGAGTATTTAACTTGCTGCCTTACTCTTTCAGGTAAATTGGTCTTGGCATTTTGACATGGATGGACGCAAAGGTGGGCGATTTTTTTTTCTTGCGACATGGTTGTACATACGCTGAGCTTTTTGAAATGGCTGTAGAAGATTATCTGATTGACAAAGAAACGGAGATGGTTCAGCTATCATATCCATTAACAGAGATGATGCTTCAGCAAATGCCCCAGGATACTCCTCCGGTCTATGTCACAAACGATAGATCAGTTCAGAACTTAATAGAGTTTAATAGTAGGAATGTTGTTTGCCTTTGTGTCTCTATGCGATGCATGTATGGACAGCCGGTTAACGAATGTGATAATGATATAAACAACTCTCGTTCTGTTGACAATGAGGAGCCAACGAATGAATTTGGTAATGATGTAGATCCAGTTGCCGAAGAATGTGAAGAAGCTGTCCATGATACTGATCATGCAGATGAGAAGCCGAATGTCATTGATGACATGAATTTTGATTACAGTGAGTACGGGAAATTTGAAGATGAAGACGACGATGGAGATGACCTGCATGTAGATGCCGAAGAAGGGAAACCGTTTTTTGGTTGTATTCAAGGACAGTTAAATAATCCTTGGATAGACCAGTTAAAAGTAGGTCAATGCTTTCCATGCAAAGATGATGTCATATCTAAAGTGTGTTTGACCGCTGTGAGGTTAAAATTCTCATTCAAAATTAAGAAGTCCACAAAGTCCCGGTTGGTGGCAATATGTTCTGTGCCAGGATGCACATGGAGGGTCGTGGCCACTGTGAAGAATGATCCAATAACTTTTTGGGTCACCAAATATTTGAACGTGCATACATGTTCTATCGTGGACCGCGTATCTTACCGTAAGCATTGCACTTCAAAATATATTGGGAGGCTTTTTATAGATCGGGTTGGAATAGTTGATGGTGTTGTCCCACAACACATCGAATATTCAATGAGGACAATGTCCGGTATGACTATGGATTATACGACTTCGTATAGGGCTTTACAACATGCCCAAGAATATGTGAGAGGAAACGCCGAATCTGGATATGTGAAGTTGCCTTACTGTCTAAGGAAAATAGAGCAGTCAAACCCAGGAAGTGTCGTTGACCTTGTTGTTGACAACGAGCACAGGTCTAAGTACCTTTTCTTCTCTTTCGATGCTTCAATCCGTGGTTTCAATTACGTGAGGCAAGTTATTGTGGTTGATGGGACCCATCTTACTGGCAAATATGAAGGTGTATTGTTGGTTGCCGCCACAAAGGATGGTAACTTTCAGATCTTTCTGTTGGCTTTTGGAATTGTCGACTCGGAGTGTGATGCTTCATGGGAATGGTTTTTCACCAAATTAAGCTCGTGTATCTCGGATGAATATCCATTGGTAGTTGTTTCGGATAGGCACAGCTCAATAGCTAAAGCATGTCGCAATGTTATCCCATGGGCAACACGAGGGATATGTTACTACCATCTCCAACAAAACATTATTACAAACTTCAATGGGAAGCAACTGATGTACTTGGTGAAAGGAGCAGAATATGCGCATACTCATGACGATTAAAACCGCTACATGGCCTCACTTACTAACGTAAATCCGGCTCTTCCAGCATACTTGATTGAGGCAGATCCAACTTTATGGTCTCGAGTTTATTGCCCAGGAGATAGATACAACATCAAAACTAGTAACAATTCGGAATCTGTAAACTCCATGTTAAAGAAAGCCAAATGTTATCCCATCGCATATCTCATTGAGTTTATTGTGAAGAAGTTAGGTAGGTGGTATTAAAAAAGGCGAGAGGATGCACTGAATCTCACAACCACTTTTAGCCGGAGTGTTGAGTACTTATTGACCGTAAGGGAGCATTACACAGATATGATGATGGTTGAACGCATCGATGGCTGGCGTTTCCACGTTAGAGGAGGGCAGCGTGACTATATGGTTGACTTGGAAACAAAATCTTATTCATGCGGGGTGTTTGATGTTGAAAAAATACCTTGTGCACATGCAATTAAGGTTGCCAAGACCGCTGGTTGGCATATGTCTACCGTGGTCTTGGATTCCTATAGGAAAGATTTCGTGTATGCGTCGTACGCGGCTAACATTATGCCTAGTGTCGAACACGATCCAATTGGGCCAGATATCCTATGTTTACCTCCCGTACCAAAGCGTTGGCTTGGTAGGCAAAAGAAGTCTCATTGGCTTACATGGCTAGAACTGTCACGTAAAAAAGGTACCAAACCGAGAAAGGCTCAGAAGCCATATGCTTGTTCAAAATGCAGGCAACATGGACATACTCGACCTCATTGTATGAGTAACATTCACTTGATTATTCCATAATGTAAACATTAAGTTATCTCGGTTCTAATTTTTATTACTTATTGATCCAGGTTGCTGAAGACGCCGAGTAGAAGTCTACATTGTTACTTCAAATTAATGTCTACTTATGTAATATTCACTTGTCTTTGTAATATGGGATTTTGGGATAATTCCTCGCTGAACGTACTTTAAGTAGACAGTAGACAATATAATGTTACCTGTTATTTTCTTATATTATCTTCTTCGTCAACTATCATCAGAAAGAGAGAACGATGAGTCAAATTTCAGGTTCAGACTCTGATACAAATTCCTGGTCCACTCTGCAACTACTGTCGTAGATCTATGATGCTTGTGAAATCATGGACAGATGCGAATCTGGGGAGATATTTCTACAGATGCACTGTTCACGGGTTTTACAAATGGTCAGATGAAGAACCATCACATGGTTGGCAAAAACGTAGCTTATTGGTTGAAAGGGATGAGATTCGTCAGCAGAAAGAAGAAATCAAGGTACTTGAAGAAACTTTAAGAGAATTGAAAAAACAAGTTGCTAATGGATTGGTAAACTCTGAGTTGGTTAACAAACATGAGATTGAAAAGAAGAAGTTTGAAGGTGATGTCATGGCCGCTAACGAGAGGGAGAAAATGCTTCGACAATTCATACTTCTGTCTTGGATAGGTTTCATCGTTGTTATCACCATGATTATTGGGATCCGTGTTAATTAGATGTAAATCTATGGAAACTTCTAACAGAAGTCTACTTAGCTTTCGATGTACGCTAATTGAACTTTTATTTTTTATTATTATTATATATTTTTTTGTTTAATTATTACTGCTACGTTATCGGGTCTTGTACCCTGCTGTCTAGGGTTAATCTTATATATTTTTAAGTAAACTCGTGATGAGTCAACATACAAATATTCGACATAAAACTAAAAGAAAACAATAACATAACATCATCCTAATACATTATATTTCAATACAGAGGGTCCCACAAAAAAACATCAAGATCTCCCTCATCATCATAGTTCAATAAGAAAGACCCCATCACAAAATATCAAGATCCCCCAACAAAAAACAAAACATCATCCTAATAAGTCATAAATAAGTCATATATAATAATAAGAGTTTAAGTTCATGGTTAGTCCCGCATTGGGGGAGGATCGTAGAGCCCAGTGTCTTCCGTGTAATTCTCCTCGTTTGGTCCACGGCATTCAATGTCGTAAAACAAGTCACAAGCCAGCTTCTCCCTTATCCATGTGATGTTTGCGTCGCACAAAGTAGAAGGAAACGCAATTCCGTGGGCATGACATTCTATGTATTTCAAAATAAAAACGCCACAATCACCTGGTTTCTTGTTTGTAGGCACTCCCGTCGTAATCCGCTCATGGGTGAATCTTTCGTATGAGTACATATCTTTTTGGTCATGACTAGCTAACTCCCGGAGCACATACGGCACCATCACGGCAATCGGCTCAATTGCTTTCTCAAGTTCTTCATCGCTTGAGCAAATTGGAATGCTGTCCCAAATGACGATGTGCCTCATTGGAAAAGAAATCCACAGAGCAACCCAATGAGTCGATTTGACGTTCAATGGGGCATATAAGTCATCCACTTCAAGACCCCACTATTTATTGGTCGGAGCAAACGGTGGATACTCTCTAGAGTGGCAACTGAAAGCACCGCCAGGTAGAAGTCTCCCAGATCCATCTACGTTTGGCTCAGATTTGACGAAATCACCGCATTTGGTACTCCACAGGTGAGTAAACATATCATCAAGGAAGGCAACTCTACTCGATTTAAACCACTCAGGATGTTGTGGGTATCGCTGTCTTAATAGATTCAGACCAGCATCCATATGCTGGATAATCATATCGTTTTAAAAAGGTAGTTAGAATAATATTGAAGTCTGCCAAAGTAAATCTTAAGAGAAGTTGTGTAGTAGACATACCGAATCTCGCAGCCACTGGGATCTTGTTTGCAAATCGTACCACCATCGAGCAATAGGGGATTTTTCTAGAAGCTTCTTCTTGTAAGTCATGCGGATGAATAATGGTTTTAAACATATAATTAGAGGTTTGGAAACACATCATAGTTTGGAAACATAGAATGGTTGTATAACTTACACATCCGTTTTGAAGAAATCAATAAAAATCTTCTTCTTGTCCTTATCTGCTTTGTCGAATGGATTGAACAACGTATCTGCCACAGGCTTAGGAATGATATTTGCCGCTGTTTTAGAACCCACGTATGGAGAACGTTGACTTGATGCCAACTTCCTAACCCGATCAACCTTGCCCTGAGCCGCAAGCCTAGCAGCTTCTTTCCTCGGTTCTTGTTTCTTAGCTTTAGCAGATAAGTCAACTACCGATGGGATTTGTGTGCGAAGGAACACAGGTGGATCTGAATCAATGTCAGATGAGTCAGAGCTGAGTACCGGAGGTACCTTCGTTTCCGTAGGAGCAAATGGAGGTTCTTTATCTGTCGGACTCTTACCATGACCTGGCTTGTTATGCAAATTCCGATTTGAAAATTACATTATAATTGACAGACAACAAATAATATTAAAGTCGCAGCATATGTTTAAAATTTTTAAATAAAACAAATACAACAAGATTATCGAAGTAGACTTCACATCAGGAAATCTACTTCAAATTGGGAAGTCAACTAAATACAACAGAGAAGTCTTCGACGTTGACAACTTCGATATGTCAGCGAAGTTGACTACATCGGGAATTCTATTTTTTTCCCTTGTACCTGGTATTGTGTTTGTGAGAGATTGTAGTAGGAATTTTTGAGTTGATAGTACTAACCATATCCGTTTTCTTGATGATCGGCTCTTCGGTTTTCCCAGCAGCTTCATTGGAGGCAGTCTTCCCCACTGGTTTAGGATCTCCGGCTTCATGAGATGCACTCGCTTTGGTGAGGCTGTTAAGATCCTTTGCCACCTTGTCAATCTTGACATTCATCTGCTTAAACCTCGAGTCCAAACTGCATAAACCGTTGGTGATCACTTGAAGCAGTGCAGATCCCCACGTAGCAATCTCATCTTTAACGGTTTCAATTGAAACCCAAAGGATCAAACGAAGGACCTAGACAGTGCCTCTTCCCACTTGGTTCACCAAACGTATCAACCCTTTTCTTCTCTCCCTTTTCCTCCCGCTTCAAGTTTACATTGTTGGATTGGTAGATCCCTTCCATCTCCCACAAACCCCTCCCCCACTTCCATGGACCAAAATCCCCATTGATAGCTTTCAAAATATTTTCAATTTTTTCATCCGCAGCATCATCTTCCCAAACAGGACTCATCATGCCATCAATGATTTTCAAGTTATTGAAACGGGTCTGCATTTTATATAATACAATGTAGTTGTTCAAATCTAACACGATGAAATAAAACAGTGCAGACATAACCAAGATAGTAGTTAAACTTTATGCGTACCTGTTTTAGAATGCACTCTTTGACATTTCTTCTAACGCGAGAACCACGGTAAGCAAGCAATGGAGGAGTTGGGTTATTAGGGAAAAGTTCGCCAAGTTCCTTGGCAAAATCCGGCATAGATTCGTAGACCCAGATCAGCAGAGGTTCGACAAATCCGTCGATGGTGTAACTCTTGTTTAAATCCTTCCCCTTAACAGACATAATGAGGTTCTTGAAAGCAACTCTTCCCCAGGGATAATCAAGAAATGCATCTAAATCCATGACCAGCCTAGCCATGTTTAGACGAGTGGGCGTTGATGGTTTCTTAGCTTCTATAAACCCAGCATAGATGGCTAAATAACCCAACCTAATACGATCAGCTCTATCCCAAGAGGAAGAGGAAGCGTTCTTACATGCTGCGGTGAGTTGCTCAATACTCGGACCAGTGTCAGAACTGACTCCAAGCTTCTCCCAGAAGTCTTCCATCTCACGGTAACTTCTACATATGGCTGCTCCAAGTCTTCGACATCTTCACAGTTAAGTCCAGTGATGGCCTCAAACTCGTTCAAAGAAAATCGTAAAGGGTTAGATCCAACCAGATTCCATATCTCGTACTTTTTGTTGCAGTTTATCTAAAAGCTGAGCATATGGTGAACCAATCTGGAAGCCCATTCGAATTGGAGCCGGTTGAACTGTAAGAAGACATCGAGTCGAGAGCTAGAAATCTCTTCCCATTCATCTGGTTCGAGAGCTTTGTACAGTTCATCAAACAGCTTCGTGTCGTTGCTATAGTAGCTGATGCTTTTACACGGTGCCGGCTCATCACCCTTGGTGTACAACCTCCGAGAGAATTCTGGTTTGTTCGCCTCGTCCATTATGTGGTTGAGACAGTTGATAGGAAGAAGACAACTATAATAAGTCTACAATCGAATTGACAAATAAGTCTACAATTGAATTAGAAAGATTTATGCAAAGAAGTCTACAATCGAATTGACAAAGAAGTCTAAAATTGAATTACAAAGAAATCTAAAATGGTAGAAGTCAACCTTTAGTTGAAGGAAACGGCGGCGAAGATTTGGCGGCAAAGATGAAGCGGCGGGGAAAAAAATACATAGTTCGGCGAGATCTGGTACAAAAAAAGTTAATCGAAGTAAGAAAAAGACAATTGAAAGATGGAGTTGTTAGTTTAATACGAAAAGGAAAGATGACAAGATGAGAATATCAACCGTTAGTGATAAGAGGAAGAGTAATAGATACGCGGAAGAGATAAGCGGAAGAGAGATGACAAGAGATGCATAAATGACCAAGAATTAGAGAGATAACTATATTTGTTATTCTGCATTTTTGAGGTTTTAAGTTGATTAAAATTAAAATAATTATAATATTCCCGGTTATCGACACCAATTTTGGTTTATTATCGGAAAAGTCTAAAGAACCCGATTAAAACCGTTCCTATTAATGATAGACTTTCCCGCTTATCCGTAAATTAAACAAATATATATATTACCGCCAACTAACGTCACATCAATTAATACTATGTAATGATTATGTTGACGACTTCTCTAGAAGACATCTATACGGGAAAATGAGCCGTCTGCATATCTATCAAATCAAATTAATTTTTGTACTAAGATGCAGAAGACTTCCCGAGAAGACTTCTTCCTGGGAATACTAACCCGTACTTTATACTGCAAATCTATCAAATCAAATTAATATTTGTACTAACATGCAGAAGACTTCTCGGGAAGACTTCTTCCTCGGAAAACTAAAACGTACTTTATACTGTAAATTTATCTAATCAAATTAATTTTGTACTGAGATGCAGAAGACTTCCCGGGAAGACTTCTTCCTGGGAACCCTAAACCGTACTTTATACTGCAAATCTATCAAATCAAATTAATTTTTTGTACTAAGATGCAGAAGACTTCCCGTGAAGACTTCTTCCTGGGAATACTAAAATGTACTTTATACTGCGAATCTATCTAATGAACTGTTAATGACGATGGACAAAAGTTGCGGGTTAGTATAGAACTCTACACTTAAATGTATGAAACGAAGTGAAGTGATATAGAAATGGTATGATAGTTACCCAACCGTGAAAGATTTCAGACTCCAATTCTTCGTAGATGTGATGATTTAGATTGACCGATACAAGTACTGAAAGATTTCTAATTCTCCGTCGTGCAATCTGGACTTAAATCATGAGGTGTAGACTTTTTGCAGACTTTTTTTTTTCTTTTTTTTGACTGAATGAAATGATTTGATTACTTTTTTTGTGTTTATATAGACGAACCTAAGCGGTTATAATGAACAGTTACATATAAGTCATCTAACCGTCGCGTCGCTACTCATTAACGAGTAGACTTCACAAGTAAACATAACACGTAGACTTCTTCACTCAAATTTGTTGACTTTATAAAAAGTTTAACGGGTGAAGTCTAGTCCAAATATTACAAAAACTGATGCAAGTTCACATATTACAGACATAAATATGCCATTCAAACAAACGGAAGCGATAAAGAAAGGTCTACAAAATCAAAGAGATGAATACAACAATGAGGATTATACCGACGATTAACACATTCTCGACCACCCCGCGTACAAGACGAACTGACAAACGTAATTCCTTCATCTAATCTTTCATCTTCTCTAGCTCCTGCTGAACACATATCAATTCTTCGTTTTCCTGGATGGCTGTAATAGAATCCCTTTGGTCATCAAGGTTACCTCTCATTACTTCAAGTGCTTGCATAATTGCCTCATCCCACCACTTCATAATATGGTCCTCTCCATCCTATACAAAGAAACAAATATACCCATACAAATATTATTTATACTCAAATAATAATTATACCAAAACGAGTAAAAACACCTCATGGTTATTGCATTTAAAGAAAATCCTTCCAGGATTGTCGGCCGTAGTGGAACATTTCATAACGGTTTTCCTTCCACATAAACATTTGTCAGGAATTCCAATTGTTAAGCCAAGAAAGTTCACTTCAGGTTGACCTACACTCCATACTTGCAAAGAACTAGAAGATGGCTGAGTGTAGCTATGTAACCTCATATCTGTGCGCAAAATGAAAAAAAAAATGGTGAGAACATATATATTTCCGGACAAAATTAGCTACATCGTTACAAAAGCAAAATGCGGACGATTAATGATGTGAATACTTATCTGAGATGTACCTGAGTAAGACGATAAATGATGAAAATAGAATCTTACTTCTCGAGAGCTACAAGGAATTTTTGAGAGAGAAATTGTAGAGAGAGAAATTTTGGAGAAAGAAATGCTGGAGAAAGAGAGATCACAATGATACTAGGGTTATAGAGACAAGTATATATATGGTTAAAATTATCCGGTTAGGTTAAAATTAAGGAATCGGTATGCATTCGGTTAGGTTCAGCTACCGGTTTGTTTAAATTGTCGGTGCAATTAAGATAATATATTATTAATGGTTGATTGTAAAACAAAGTCAACCACTTATTGTATACAGAGAAGTCTACTTATACTATTCTTAAATCAAATAATTTTAGTCTAATCAACATTTCCTTGTTTAATTTTATTGGTTTATATGTAAATTTATTTTATTTTAATGCAGGAAGTCTATGTGATCATTATTTAATCAATATGTTTATCAAATTATTTTTTTATAATTTTAAAATTAAAATTTAAACTTTAATTAATTAGTAGACGTCAAACTGTAATCTACCTAAGAGAAACTTGCTGCAGACTTCCTCCGTGTTACATCTGTCATTTCGACTTCTGTTTTTTATTTGGTCGTAAGGGAGGCAACTGTAATTTCAGTACCCTTAGTGGTTATATTTCTCAAATTTCGAATATGAAGTCTACGTTTTTATTTAAAACCAAATAAAAGTATACAAAATGTAATTGTCCCTTTTTCTTTTAAACACTTTACTCTATTTCCAATTATGTTGGTGAAGTAATATTAATCTCTATAAAATGCACCACTTGTTTACAAAACTAAAGTATGAATCCAAAACAACCTCGACAATAGGGGATTGGTGTCGATTAATTAATTAAACCAACCTTTGGTGTTGGTCAACACCGTACCAAGTGACCAAAACAACCTCGACAACAGGGAATCCATACAGTCAATCTCAATCTTAGATCGCAACTTTTGAACCATACGGCCTTACTTTCATACATACCACTCTCAATCTATCAGTACTAAGAAATTCATATCATTTAGTAAAGTAAGTTTATCGTTTATATAAATTTATATTCAAAAATTTAAATAATTATATTTGAGCTCAAATTATAGAAAATATTTTAAATTAAAATCTTGCCATGCGCGGATACAAATTCTAGTATATATATCGATCATTTACAAGTATCTTATCATTTATATTGGAAAAAAGGTTTAGAAAAGGTCATAAATCTATATATGTTAATATGTTGAATGTTGAAAATTTTCTTTTGAAAGTTTCAACAAAACTTTAAAAGCTTAAAATCCTGAAGGAATCCCTCAATTAATTCTTACCATAAAATAAGATTTACAAATTATATCATACCTAATAGTTTTTATCTATATATTCTAACTTGTATTCATTTTTGTATGATTAGATAATCTCTTCTACCGTTTATTTTGAAGCTTGTTCCTCTTTAGTTTTTTCTTTTTCTTTTCAAGTGAGAGGAAAGCTTATTCCAGAGCCTCTCCCAACACAAACAATGGCAACAAATAAATTTTCATCTCTTTTATTACTTTTGTTGATTGTGTTTACTCCCTCTTTGTTGCCAATAATTCCAGGTAACACATTTATTTACTAAAAGTTTGTTTGTGCATCATGCACATGCATTGCTAAGTGTAAAAAATAAAAAAGTCATTTCAACAGTTAATAGTTTTACACTTAAAATCTTATCAATGTGTATATTTATGCACCAAACAGGACAACTGATACCATGTATATCGGGGTTATGTACGGACTCAACACCATGCAATGTAGCTTGCATATCAAAAGGATACAAAGGAGGGGTTTGTGTACGCATGGACTTTAGCTCAACGACTGGTGCTTGCTGCTGCAATCCTAATTTTAGATCTCAAGATTCTTTCAAATCTGATAATGTCCTCATTACTAATTAACTTATCAGTCCTTTTTATTATATGAATAAAAACCTATATTCATATATGTTTGATGTGGAAATCAAAATATCTTTTACATCAATAAAGCATGTGCATGATATTCATGTTAAGTACATATATAAATTTATTTACTTCTCATTTTTTCAATTAGAGGTGGGCATTTAAACCAAACTGAACCAAACCAAACTGAACCAACAATATTCAAACGATCCAATCTTACACTCTAACCATTCAGTTATGTTTCTTCTCAATCCAAACAGTTCAGTCCGGTAACCTAATGTGTTTAGTAAATTATTTAATTAATAATATAATAAAACTGTATATATGTGATATTATCTAGTGTCAGTTTCATTTGGTTTCTGTTTTACTTTATTTTAATTTTCTAATAAAATTAACTAAATATAAATATAGATTTAATTTTATTTAATATTAGGTATTAAAATTAACTAATTCTAGCTTTTTTATTTATTTGATTAATTAGGAAAATTAAATAAACCAGTTCAACTTGGGATAAACCGGGTCAACCCAAGAAAATTGGAACAAACCAAGTCAAACCTGGAATCTAAAGGAGAATGACTTTTATGATCGACCAGATGATCGACCCAGTCGATCGATTAGCTTCTGCAGGTGGGATCAATCGATCGAGTGGTCGATTTTGGCAGAGTTCAAGATCATGTTCAGCTCGTCACTGGTATTAGTCGATTGGAACGTTATGAAGCTGGATTTATCAATCAATTGACTGTGGAGTCGATTGATTCCTTATATATGCTCTTTCTCTGTTTGATCACCTCTGACTGAAGACATTTATTAATCCACCGAGTAATACTAGTAATTATATTGTAAGAGGTCGTTAAAATGAATCTAAGTATATTAGTGGCTGTTAAGATTAAAAATAATGATCGCCAAATATATATATATATATATATATATATTTTGACAAAGATATCGGATATATAAATTGGAAGAGTATCATTACAATCAGTCATACATAGCCTCAGAACTCAGAAGTGAGCGATGGGTGAGAAAAGGAGGAAAAAGGAGGAAATAAAATGAAAATCCCGATTGAAAGTTTGCAAACTAATGGTAGAGAAAAGTATCTTGAATCGATCTTGAGTGATTTGATGAGAGGATGTTCGTGTTATTGAGTCCAATGAGTCGCCTTCTTAGAATGAGCTGGATCTCCTTTCTCAGCCTTTCCGATGAACGAAAGAGGGTGGTGTGTATCCTTGTGTTTCTCTCTGTCCAGATTGTATAGAGTAGTGCATGGAACAACAGCCTGCAAAAGTACATTAAGTTTCCTATTTGTGGTAGGATTCGTAATCCAATTGAGATAACCTATGAAAGTTGTTGATGGAGGTGGCGCCAGGTGAGCAAACAAGTCAAGCCATAGAGCTTTGGAGTAAGAGCATTGGAAGAATAGGTGGTCTCTTGACTCATTCCCTGTAAGACATAGTAGGCATGAAGCCGGAACATGCAAATTCCTACGCCTCATGCGATCTCTTATAGTGATCCTGTCTAGAACTGTTAACCAGGCCAAGAATGCCATTTTTGGTATTCTTTCTTTGAACCAAATATGATGATGCCACGACACAAACTGACCAGCAGGATGAAGGTGGTCCCATGTTCTCATCGAGGAGAAGGTACCTTGCGTCTGATCTGGGGCAAGTTTCCAACTGTAATAGTCGTTACCTTCTGAAGAAGATGGTGGAGTTATGTCCTGCAAACAGCTTCGAAGAAGTTAAACACGTGAATTCCTCCCTCTTGGAAGTATCCACTAGCCATTCGATGCAGCTTCAGAGACTCTGGATGAGATTCCAATGCCATTAATTCTCGGGCCACTATCACCAATAATCTCAAGTAATGGACCTAAACCTGTCCAGTTGTCATGCTAGAACAGAGTATCCACCCCAAAAACGATATGAGAATAGACGAATGGTCGAGCCAATGCTCGCAACTTAACCAGACGCCTCCACATCCAGCTTCCAATTGCTTTGAAGTCAGCAGTCCAGAAGCAACGACCTCGGATTAAATGATTCTTAGCCCAAGATACCCAAAGGGAACCAGCTTGAGAGAATAAAAGCCAGATTAGCTTAAGTCCAAAGATTTTGTTCCAATGAACTAATCTTTTCAAACCAAGTCCCCCTGCTGACTTAGGCTGGCATACAATCTCCCAAGAAACCTTAGCTCCCCTAGCAGTATCTGCGACCCCCTTCCACAAAAAGGCACTGCAAATTCTCTTTAGTTGGTCAAGACACTTGTTCGGCAATAAGAATACTGATGTCCACACTACAACAAATATGGGTATTGATAGCAGATAATAATAGCACAATTTCTGTAACTGCTATTAAAAATGAAATGAGAGTTTGTCAAATAGACTTATATCATTGCACTAATGCTATGCCTAAAAATCAATAAGTGGGAACTAAAAACACCTGATTCCGCCAACACTTATGAAAAAAATAACATTTTGGCGGTCTCAATAATAAAATCTTTACATTTCATAGCACAAAAAAAAGACAAAATAAAGAAGGCAAAAAAAAAAAAGACAAAACCTTCGAGTTCTCCGTAGACTCGTTTGCTCGATCATCATCTTCGTCGAGTTCATCTTCTTCAAAGACGGCCATCTCCGTCGATTTTTCTTCTCCATCTCTCGCCATCTCCCTCGATTTCATCCTCTAGATCTCTCGCCATCTCAGTCGATTTCGTTCTTTAGATCTCTCGCCATCTCAGTCGATTTCGTTCTTTAGATCTCTCGCCATCTCTGCCGAATCTTATTCTCAGATCTGATTTTCAGGTGAGTTGAAAGTGAGTTTATAGTAGCTATACACAGCAGTGTGTTTCGTTGGTTGTTGTAATTACATGTTTGTGTTTTCTTAATAGGTGTGGGTTCTCAGATATCGGTGAAGAATACAATCACTATAGAGGTTAGACACATCTACCGATTTCTTGGCCTTTTGTATCGATTTACGTCATAGGTGTGTCTCTGTGATTGATTGTCGAAAATATGTTTAACTTGTGGTCATTGTTGCTTGTATCCTCTACCGTTTGAACTGTGTCAAGGGAAACTAGGATTTTTAAGAAAAATGTTGGACAAGGCATGGGTGCATTTATGCAGGTAATTATAATTGTTAAAAGTGTTTTGTTTATGCATTTCGACTAGTGTTGTGATACTTATGTCTTTTTCTTATACTTTTCTCTTACATGAACTCTAGGGTTGATTATGCATATGAGAGTGGTGCTCGATGTTTTGTTGAAGCTGTTAGTGCCAAATTAGCAGTTAATGGAAAGATAATTTGTCCGTGCACCGGATGCCGCAATTTAGAGCGCCATACATGCAACGAGGTTGTGTCTCATTTAGTTATAAATGGAATGGATGAGGCTTACAAGAGACGTACTGATTGGTTTCACCATGGAGATTCTGTTGGTTTAGTAGAAGGTCATGATAAAGTGTGGAATGCTAAGATTCTTGGTTTATACGATGCTGCTAAATGGTCTGATGAAGATTTAGCTTGTAAGGGTTCAGATTTATGTGAGGTTGCTGAGGGAGAGGATAGGCAATGGTCTGAAATGCCATTGTATCCCACATGTGTGAATCATAGCAAGGAATCAGCTACAGTTACACTGTTTCGGATTAAAACTCAGAATGGCTGGCCAGACAAGAGCTTCGATGATTTACTGGAAACTTTACCAAAATTGTTACCTGAAGACAATGTACTGCACAAATCAACCTATGACGTAAAAAAGTTTCTGAAATCTTTTGATATGGGATATCAAAAGATTCATGCTTGTGTGAACGACTGCTGCCTGTTCAGAAAGAAGCTGAAGAAGGTTGATACTTGTCCAAAATGCAAGTATTCGAGATGGAAGACCAACATGCACACTGGGGAAGTCAAGAAGGGTGTTCCACAGAAGGTTTTGAGGTACTTTCCAATAATCCCTCGTCTGAAAAGGATGTTCAGATCGGAGAAAGTGGCTGCGGATTTGAGATGGCATTTCAATAACAAGAGCAGTGACGGTAAATTACGCCATCCAGTAGACTCAGTGACATGGAAGTCAATGAATGACAAGTATCCTTCTTTCGCAGCTGAGCAGAGGAACTTGCGACTTGGGCTCTCTACTGATGGGTTTAACCTCTTCAAAATGAAGAACAGCCGATACAGTAGTTGGCCTGTCTTGCTCGTTAATTATAACATGGCTCCTGACTTATGTATGAAGGAGGAAAACATCATGCTTAGTTTTTTGATTCCTGGACCGCACCAACCTGGTAATAGTAAAGATGTTTACTTAGAACCTCTTATAGAAGATTTAAATCGTTTGTGGTCTAAAGGCGAGGTGACTTACGATGCATTTAGTAAAACAACTTTTCCGTTGAGGGCGATGCTGCTTTGGACCATAAGTGATTTCCCCGCATATGGAAATCTTGCTGGTTGTAAAGTAAAAGGTAAGATGGGTTGTCCTATATGTGGGAAGCACACATATAGTTTGTGGCTGAGTTGATATGTCTATATTTTGTCTCTCCTTAGCCTATTTTTATCATGCATTTAGCTAGGATAACTCATTGGTTTGCATCTTTTTCTAGTTCTTTCTATACACTTTGCACGTCTAGGTAGTTCTTGCATCATCCTTGCATACATTGTGCATTTTGGAGTATTTCAGATATTTAGGAGACATTGGAAGCCATTCTCGTCCGAGCCATTGTCACCATCTTCGTTTCGTCCGAGCCATTGTCACCATCTCCGTCTCGTCCGAGCCATTGTCACCATCTCCGTCTCGTCCGAGCCATTGTCACCATCTCCGTTTCGTCCGAGCCATTGTCACCATCTCCGTCTCGTCCGAGCCATTGTCACCATCTCCGTTTCGTCCAAGCCATTGTCACCATCTCTGTCTCGTCCGAGCCATTGTCACCATCTCCGTTTCGTCCGAGCCATTGTCACCATCTTCGTTCCGTCCGAGCCATCCGTTCCAGCCATCCCACTCGAGTGGGATTTAGCTTTCGACGTATTCATTAATGTTATAGGGAATTGAGTTATCTTTCCAACGCCGTTTATTTCAAGTCAATCGGAGGTGTGGTTCAAGAGTTATCATCGTTTTAGAGGATGCGTATACACCACGCTCGAGCCATGCTCCCCAGCATCCGTCCGAGCCATGCTTCCCATCATCCGTCCGAGCCATGCTCCCCAGCATCCGTCCGAGCCAGGCTCTCTAGCATTCGTCCGAGCCAAGCTCCTCAGCCTTCTGTCCGAGACATGATGACATTGCATTCCATTCGACGCACACAGACTCGATCACACATGTCGGAAAGAAAGACGTTTGGTTTCACACGCTTCAGGAGATTACCGAACCGACGCTTTACCTTGTCGTTTTAAGTTTTAGGGCTTTCCATGTTGGACTACTATATATACATTTTGTTAAGTCTTTGCAGAGACATCTTATCTTTTATCTCGTTTTTGTTCCCAGAAGGTTTCTGAACCTAGCCACCAATATGTCTGAGACTTGTATTCCGATATTTTTGAGATATATTCAGATTTTGCATTTGATTCCTTCTACAAATTTGTTCATCTTATTTTTATCTATCTTATTATGCTTGATTCAATGATTTCTGTGTTTGCATCCTTGACTATGATTTTCGGATCTGAGTAGTGCGGTAGTTCTTGAGGATGGGATAGATTAGGTGGAGAATCTTAGGATGTAGAGTGTTTAAGCTTTGATTGTATAATTCCCTTCTGGACTGGAGTTAGAAATACTAGTTTCTCTCTGATCAATTGGAACTAGGTTTTAGACATTTCCGCACCCAAAAGGTGTTCGATGAAATGTTTGACCAACTAGTGCCAGAGACTTACGTTCCTAGCCTAAGAGATTAGTTGTCTAAGATGTTTGTTGACGTGAATGAACTTGTTTTTCATGCCTTGCTTGATCATGTTTCTCTAGCGAGAGCTAGGTTTGGAAGTGGTTGAGTTTGAGTAGCTTTTGTCAAGAGATTGGATTAGCTAAGAAGTGATGTTCATTGTTTAGGGATGGTTTGGTTGTGGCATGTTAAACACTCTATAGACTAGGATACTCCACCAACATCAACTACCCCATCCTTAGGACCTCTTTCTTTCTGATTTTTATTACATTCCCGGAACTGTTTTGTTTGTTCATGCATAGAATCGTTTGCGTTTTTATTCACTTTCGCTTCTTGTCATGCATTCTTGTTTCTAGTTCTGTGACTCATTTCCGTTTCGCATTTTGATCATTCTAGGACTGTTAGATAAAAACACTCTTTGAATTGGCTTAACTTGTGACATCTTGATTGCATTTTGAGTGATAGTAAACTTTCCCAACTAGATTGACACCTTAAGTACTACAATTACATAAGGTTAATTGAACCTGCTAGGAGACACAAAAATCCTAGTATCAATTTGGCGCCGTTGCCATTTGGGATTCTTTTTGCTACATTTAAGATTTCAAGTTTTGCAAGATTAAGTTCTGTTACACAATTATACTGAGTATTGACTTGCTTTCGTTTTCTGCTTGTTTGTTTTGCATCTCAGGTACACGTTGATTGCAACCTTGCATGCACACCAGATTAAGAGGGCATCAAAATCTCGTTCCTGTTATCGACGAAATCAACCGGTTGCAACGCCCACGACAAGCTCGTTAACCCACTGATCATCCCACACAAGTCACTATGGAACAACAGCATGAACCACATCAGGGACCGCGAAACATTGGTGCTGGGGATGCACCAAACACTCATACTCAGCGTGCTGGAATCGTCCCTCCCGCCGTGCAGAACAACAACTTTGAAATCAAAAGTGGTCTGATCTCCATGATCCAGGAAACAAGTTCCACGGGTTGCCTATGGAGGATCCACTAGACCATTTGGACGAGTTTGACCGTCTGTGCAGTCTCACCAAGATCAACGGTGTGAGTGAGGATGGTTACAAGTTGTTCCTCTTCCCATTCTCCCTGGGAGACAAGGCTCATCAATGGGAGAAAAACCTTCCCAAGGGATCAATCACCACTTGGGATGGCTGCAAGAAGGCATTCTTAGCCAAGTTTTTCTCCAACTCTAGAACAGCACGTCTCAGGAATGAGATTTCCAGCTTCACTCAGAAGAGCTCAGAATCATTCTGTGAAGCATGGGAGCGTTTCAATGGTTACCACAGTCAGTGCCCACACCATGGTTTCAGCAACGAGTCATTACTGAGTACTCTCTACCATGGCGTCCTTCCCAAAATACGTATGCTGCTTGACACCGCTTCTAACGGTAACTTCCTGAACAAGGACATCGATGAAGGTTGGCAACTACAATGAGGATTACGACCGCACATTTCGCGGTGACTCTGGGTCTGAGGAGAAGTACAAGAGGGACCTTAAGAATGTCAATGAAAAGCTTGACCGCCTCTTGCTAAGTCAGCAGCAGACAGTCCATTTCGTATCTGAGGATGACCCTTTTCAAGTTCAGGATTGGAAGGGTGAGCAGTCTGAAGCAATCAACTATGTCCAGAATCAAGGTGGATACAACAATGGTTATAACCCCTACAAGACGAACCCCAATTTGTCTTACCGGAGCACCAATGTTGCAAATCCACAAGATCAGGTGTACCCTCCTCAGCAGCAACAACAAGGTCCGCAAAAACCTTTTGTTCATTACAATCAAGGATTCATGCCTAAGCAATAGTTCCAGCAAAGTTCTCACGCTCCTTCCGGACCACCACCAGGATTTTCACCTCAACAAGTTCAACCTACTCAAGCTCCAGATCAAGAAATGAAGCACATGCTGCAACAAATTCTTCAAGGTCAAGCTAGTGGTTCTCTTGATACTGCTAAGAAGTTTGCTGAACTCAGTCAGCGGATGGAATGTTCTTACAATGATATGAATGTCAAGTTTGAAGCTCTTAACTCCAAGATGAAGTATATGGAAGGCAAGACTGTTTTTACTTCTACCCCAACAACTGGCTAACTACCCGGAAAAGCAGTTCAAAACCCCAAGGACTATGCTACTATCCATGCCATCACCACCCAAGTTGTAGATGTACAGCTCACTAAGGACACTGAGAGTTTAGATGGGGAGGATTTTCTTCAAGATGAAGTTCAGATAAAGGATCCTGTCGAGGTGCTCAAGGATCCAATTAAGTCAGCCAAGCAATATGATCTTGAAGCTACTAAAGAACCCACTACTCCCAAGGATAAACCTATGAGATTCATCCCTCCTCCATACAAGCCACCTCTACCATTTCCAGTGAGGTTTAAGAAGCAGCTTACTGAGAAGTACAAAGCTCTGTTCGAAAACCAAGTCAAGGAGATTGAACTTAGGATGCCTTTGCTTGATGCATTTGCACTTGTGCCTCAATATCAGAAGTTTTTAACTGACTTGGTAACCGAAAAGACCAAAGAGAAGGAGGAGATAGCAAAAGGAGCTCAAGCTAAGGGTCTGGAAGATGAGAGGGTAGGGCTTGACATAGGTGGGGTTATTCATGAATGCAAGGCTGTCATTCAGAAGATGATTATCCCAAAGAAGCTAGAGGACCCTGGTTCCTTCACGTTGCCTTGTTCTCTAGGTCCATTGGCCTTCAAAAAGTGTCTATGTGATCTTGGTGCTTTAGTAAGCCTCATGCCACTGTCTGTAGCTCAGAGGCTAGGATTCAACGAATACAAGTCATGCAACCTCCGCTTAATATTGGCTGATAGGACTACTAGATTGCCTCATGGTCTATTAGAGAACCTGCCCATTAAAATTGGAAAAGCTGAGATTCTGACTGACTTTGTGGTGCTGGGAATGGATGAAGAGCCCAAAGATCCACTAATCCTAGGAAGACCTTTCTTAGCTACAGTTGGAGCAGTCATCGATGTCAAGAAGGGGATGATTGATCTCAATCTGGGTAAAAACTTCAAGATGAAGTTTGATATCAGGGATTCTAGGAAGAAACCAACTATTGATGGACATACCTTTGTGATTGAAGAGAAAGATCAGAAATATGGGTTTGACATTTTTGAGGATGTGAATGAGGCAGAAACTAAGGTTAACTCAAAGTGTCACTCGACCATTCTCCAACTCGAGTGCAGTCGTTACCCTCCCTAAGCGTCAAGACCTGCTTCCTAAACCTCACCAACCGCAAGAGTCACGTCCTCCCGCACTTAACAGTTTGTATGAATTACAAAATACTCAGATTCTAAGGGATTCAGTGATAGAGTTAACAGCTATGATGAAGAAGATGAGTGGGAAAATCAAGAAGCTCCAAGGTACAATGAGAAGTTCTCCTCCAAGGAAATTAAGGAAGAGGTTTGGGATAATGAAGAAGAGGTGTTGCAGAGTTCAACCACCACCGTGCGTTCTCAACCATCATCGACTCGAGCAAGGTTCAACCGATAGCGTAGAATCAGACTCGACCCATCCTGAGAGGTTCATCACTCTGCACTCGTTCGAGCCATGCCTCCGCTGTCACGCTCGAGCTAATCTCACTCCGCACACGCTCCAACTACTACACTCGAGCCACTCAAGCCAACACCCGATCGAGCCCCTCTCTCGAGCCACACACAAAGTCTCCAGCGAGCCAACTCGTCAGAGAACACTCTCTCTGGTTCCCTCCCTAGCACGTCAATCTTCATATGTGTCACGGGAGCGTCTGCCTTCACCCGCTCCTTCACGCCACTCGTCATATGAGTCCAGGGAGAGAAGGAGACGCGGTTTGCGAGGTTCCAGAGCCTCTTTTAGTCATCGATCAGCGCGTTGTTCTGCAGCTCGAGATGAGCATGAGGTTGAGGTTGAGCGGCGAGTTGAAGCTCAAGGTGATCATCAGGGTACGCATGAGGTTGAGCAACAAATCGACCAACCAGCTGATGTCACACCCGCGGATCCTGAACACGGCAAAGGACAGAGTCATTTTCACGCTCCTCCCTGGGCGAGCTCCGACTCCTTCTTCTACTACTGAGGTACTCCAACCTTTCCTTTGTACATACCATTTTATTCCTGCATTGTTTCTTTTGTGATTCTTAAATCCTCCTGCAAATTTTTCTTACACATGAGACTGTGTAATTTAAGTTTGGGGGAGGGTTTGATATGATGTATCTGATGTTGTGTTTTGTGATTCTTATTTCAAATTTTTTGCATCATATCATGTTTGAGTCTGCATCCATCTATTTGCATAGAAAAACCATAAAAATTTGAAAACATTGTCAAAATTTTCCACAAAAACAGAGTGTTCATGTAGTTTGCACTTGCATATTAGGATTGAGTCTAGGTTTGTTCATATAGGGTTGTTGCATTTAGCATAGGGGTTGATGATGATTGTAACCTTGTTAGCATGTTAGATTCAATAGGATAGGATCAAGACCCTTGTTCTTAGTTTTTTGATGCTTGTTGATTGAACTTGAAAATTTAAGATTGAAGCATGTTTTGAATTGATATCATTCCCTATCTACCTGAACCTAATCCTGACTTGAAATTATCCTGTTATGCATTGAAGTTGAACTCATGGATACCATATACATACTTGGATTGTCTTTCACATTTTTACCACCCTTGTCAATCCAAGTAGCTGATTCCCATCTTTGGAACAGTTCCCCGCACCCTTAACCAACTGTTCTTTCAAGTCAATTGTATTTTTGAGTGTCAGGCCTTTTTTCGAGTTGAGCTTGTTAGAAAGTGTTAGGTTCTAACCGACAAGAGTAGGATCCTGTGTAGTTCTAGTTCGCGTTATCTAGACTAGTGGGACTAGGTGAGAACTTGATTTTGGGTATTGGGTATGGATTTGTGCAGAAGAGTGAAGTGTAAAAAGAAAGTAAAGGGTAGAAAGTCTTTAGGAGGGGGACGTGTTTTCAAGGTTTACAAGTCTAGTAAAGGATTTGGGTTGAGCAAAATAATGAGTTATTGGTTCTGGGCATAAACGAACATATTAGACAAAGAAAAGAAAGTAAAATGTTTAAGATGTCTAGATTCCTTAGAAGAAAAGAAAAAGAACCTTACTGATAATAAAGAGTTCCCAATCTACTAGAATGATAAGAAGTGAACTCCTCCTAAGACCAAGTGTAAAGACTGAAAGAGTGGGTTTGAGACAATGTTTGTGATGAAGGGTAGAACTAACTTTGGTTTGGAACGTTCTTTGAGTAGACAGGGCGCTGCTCTTGTATGTATCAGTTGGTTTCAACCTTTAGCCTTCTCTTAAGCTCAACTCCTTTTCGTGAGAGAACCTTGCTCTGAATTAATGAAACCACTCGAGAAGGAGACCATCTAACTCTCTAGCCTTTCACCCTAGCCAAATGAGTTCAACGACATTGCTTAGCTTGATTCACGGTTCTCTGTTAATGAATGTTAAAGGGAATGATTGATAGGATTGCGTGTGTAGAAAAAAATATAGAGTTCCTTCACCATGCATCATAGAACTAAAAACAAGGACCTTGATTCTAACTATTTTATTTAGCATGTTTTAGGTTCTGAGACCCCATCTTCACACCTCTTCTCCATACTCTATTCTTGATTGTTTGCTTGAGGGCAAGGAAAGAGTATGTTTGGGGGAGTTGATATGTCTATATTTTGTCTCTCCTTAGCCTATTTTTATCATGCATTTAGCTAGGATAACTCATTGGTTTGCATCGTTTTCTAGCTCTTTCTATACACTTTGCACGTCTAGGTAGTTCTTGCATCATCCTTGCATACATTGTGCATTTTGGAGTATTTCAGGTATTTAGGAAACGTTGGAAGCCATTCTCGTCCGAGCCATTGTCACCATCTTCGTTTCGTCCGAGCCATTGTCACCATCTCCGTCTCGTCCGAGCCATTGTCACCATCTCCGTCTCGTCCAAGCCATTGTCACCATCTCCGTTTCGTCCGAGCCATTGTCACCATCTCCGTCTCGTCCGAGCCATTGTCACCATCTCCGTTTCGTCCGAGCCATTGTCACCATCTCTGTCTCGTCCGAGCCATTGTCACCATCTCCATTTCGTCCGAGCCATTGTCACCATCTTCGTTTCGTCCGAGCCATCCGTTCGAGCCATCCCACTCGAGTGGGATTTAGCTTTCGACGTCTTCATCATGTTGTAGGGAATTGAGTTATCTTTCCAACGCCGTTTATTTCAAGTCAATCGGAGGTGTGGTTCAAGAGTTATCATCGTTTTAGTGGATGCGTATACACCACGCTCGAGTCATGCTCCGCAGCATCCGTCCGAGCCATGCTTCCCAGCATCCGTCCGAGCCATGCTCCCCAGCATCCGCCCGAGCCAGGCTCTCTAGCATTCGTCCGACCCATGCTCCTCAGCCTTCCGTCGGAGCCATGATGACATTGCATTCCATTCGACGCACACGGACTCGATCGCACATGTCGGAAAGAAAGACGTTTGGTTTCACACGCTTCAGGAGATTACCGAACCGACGCTTTACCTTGTCGTTTTAAGTTTTAGGGCTTTCCATGTTAGACTACTATATATACATTTTGTTTAAGTCTTTGCAGAGACATCTTATCTTTTATCTCGTTTTTGTTCCCAGAAGGTTTCTGAACCTAGCCACCAATACGTTCTGAGACTTGTATTCCGATATTTTTGAGATATATTCAGATTTTGCATTTGATTCCTTCTACAAAGTTGTTCATCTTATTTTTATCTATCTTATTATGCTTGATTCAATCATTTCTGTGTTTGCATCCTTGACTATGATTTTCGGATCTGAGTAGTGCGGTAGTTCTTGAGGATGGGATAGATTAGGTGGAGAATCTTAGGATGTAGAGTGTTTAAGATTTGATTGTATAATTCCCTTCTGGACTGGAGTTAGAAATACTAGTTTCTCTCTAATCAATTGGAACTAGGTTTTAGACATTTCCGCACCCAAAAGGTGTTCGATGAAATGTTTGACCAACTAGTGCCAGAGACTTATGTTCCTAGCCTAAGAGATTAGTTGTCTAAGATGTTTGTTGACGTGAATGAACTTGTTTTTCATGCCTTGCTTGATCATGTTTCTCTAGCGAGAGCTAGGTTTGGAAGTGGTTGAGTTTGAGTAGCTTTTGTCAAGAGATTGGATTAGCTAAGAAGTGATGTTCATTGTTTAGGGATGGTTTGGTTGTGGCATGTTAAACACTCTATAGACTAGGATACTCCACCAACATCAACTACCCCATCCTTAGGACCTCTTTCTTTCTGATTTTTATTACATTCCCGGAACTGTTTTGTTTGTTCATGCATAGAATCGTTTGCGTTTTTATTCACTTTCGCTTCTTGTCTTGCATTCTTGTTTCTAGTTCTGTGACTCATTTCCGTTTTGCATTTTGATCATTCTAGGACTGTTAGATAAAAACACTCTTTGAATTGGCTTAACTTGTGACATCTTGATTGCATTTTGAGTGATAGTAAACTTTCCCAACTGGATTGACACCTTAAGTACTACAACTACATAAGGTTAATTGAACCTGCTAGGAGACACAAAAATCCTAGTATCATGAGTCATAGTAGGAAGTTTGTATATATGTGCCACCGAAAAAGTTTGTCTCCGTCACATAGATTTCAAGGAAAGAAGAGTTGGTTTGATGGTAAAGCAGAGCATGGAACAAAGGGAAGGATACTCACGGGTAGAAATATTTCCTTACTACTGAGAAACTACAAGAATGATTTTGGTAATAGAAAAGAGAATGGTAAGAAGAGATCTAGAGCTGCTTGTGACATACCATCTGATAACGAAGATGAATACAGTGAATCTGATGATGAAGAAGAAGACTTAGCAGAAAAAGATGAAGAGGACTTAACTAGATGGAAGAAAAGATCAATATTCTTCACATTGCCTTATTGGGAGGTATGTATAGTACTTATAGAGTTTCCATTGTCATCACTTCTATATAACGTTCAACTGATTACTCTATTTTATGCTTTGTCTTGACACGGAGCTCCCGGTAAGATATAACATAGACGTGATGCATGTGGAGAGAAACGTGGCTGCAAGCTTGATTGCCACATTGTTACATTGTGGCAATTCAAAGGATGGATTAAAAGCTAGAAAGGACCTCGAAACTCTTGGTATCAGGAAAGATTTGCATCCAAAAGATCACGGTAAAAGGACACTACTTCCCGCAGGTCCTTGGTCTTTGTCAAAGTCAGAAAAGAAAATATTTTGTAAGCGGCTCTTTGATTTTAAAGGTCCGGATGGCTATTGCTCTAACTTATCTACTTGTGTATCATTAGACGAGTGTAAAGTGATGGGACTCAAATCTCATGATTACCACGTCTTGGTACAACAACTGCTACCCGTTGCTCTTAGAGGTTTACTACCTAAGGGTCCTAGAATAGCCATTTTCCGCATATGCGCATTCTTCAACGTTTTGTGCCAAAGAGTTATTGATATGGATCAACTCCAAGTAATGGAAACAGAAATTGTGGAGACTCTATGCATGTTTGAAAGATTTTGGCCACCTAGTTTCTTTGACATCATGCTGCACTTGTGTGTGCATCTAGGAAGAGAAGCCCGACTAGCTGGTCCTGTCCATTTCCGATGGATGTATCCATTTGAGAGGTAGTGTCCTTTTTCTTTTTATTTTAGTTCCATCTTGAAGACTAAATTAGTGAATCTAATTGGACTTATTTGATGTTCATTACAAACAGGTACATGAAAGTATTGAAAGACTATGTTAGAAACCCAGCAAGACCAGAGGGGTGTATAGCTGAGTCATATCTTTCCGAAGAATGCATGAGGTTCTGCTCTGATTTCTTGAAGACGACAACAAATGTAGAAGAAAAAGAGGAGAGGAACACTGAGTACGAGAACCATTCAATCCTAGAAGGTCGTCCTATATCAGCTGGAACCTCATTCACTCTCACTGATATGGATAGAAAAATAGCTCACCTTGCTGTAATCCAGAACACGTCTATGGTGGAACCTTACATTGAGTAAGTTTTCTTATTACGTTGTACATAATTTATTCTTACAATAATTGTTTCTGATGAAGTTTCTTGTTTCTTGGTTATATGCAAGTGCTCATTTGCAACATCTGAATGTGTCGGTCAAGTCACGAACTAAAAAGGATGGGACAGTAGTGAACACGGATGCTGTTGCAAAGATTGTAAGTCATTTATTTTTTGATCCGCTCTTCTATGTTTTTCATTATAATTTACCTCTATTAACATAAGTCCGACATTTAATAGGAAATGGCAAATGAGTTCGTTCTGTCTGATGCTCCATCATCATCATCATCAAACCCAAAAGAAGACACTCTTGCTCAGATATTGGGACCTGACAATCCTGGACGCCTGAGGGCAATGGGTAGAGGAATGAGTATGACCAAACTTGCTTGTTTCCAGATGAAAAGCAAGTATGTGACTCAAATGCAACAGACCCATACTCAGTTGCAGCAGCACGTCAATGAATTACAAGATGCTCTTGCGAAACTGAATAGTCCTGTAAGTCTGGAAATTCATATCATTGGATTAATGGTCTAAGAAAATGGTAACTAATTACATTCCTTCTCATTTTCCAGCGTCAATTTTTGGAAGTTGGTGAACATTCAGTGCCAAGAGTAAGTGTTAACATATAATGAAGATTTGTTGAGGTTGTTCACTGAATGGTTAACAGATTCTAACTATTATTTACCTTTGTAGAGTGTAAACCAAATACCGCAGCCTAAGTGCATTCTATATGATTGTTCTGGCTCTAAATTTAAAGTAGCCGAGGGTTGTATTTTTTCTTTTGATCACATGGACTTCGTCAACAATGTACCATTGGGCCCTAATTCAGTGAAGGTGTTGGTTGAGATGGCTTTTCAAGAAGATGCATTTCTTTGGAGACCTGCGGCAAATATGTTTAGTATTGGTCAAGCTGTAGGAGAAACTATTGCGTGGCCTCAGGATTGTGTTGAGGCTATTGAGCAGGAGTTAGGACCAGAAGACATTCCGCGTAAGGTAATGTTTTCTTAATCTGATTGATTGTACTTAGGATTTGATCTCTACGTTTTAGTGTTCTTAAATCTAGTAATATTTTCTATATTGGAATAATTTTGTTTAACAGAGCCCAAATATAACTTCCATGAACAAGTGCAAACTTCTACATTGGCTATCAAATGATGATAAACCTGTTGCTGAAGGCCGTTGGCAGACTCATGATCCCAAAGCTTTGGTGAATGGCCTTCCTCTTGGACCAAATGCCATTAAAGTTTTTGTCGATGCGGTTAATGAACCTGAGACATTTCTTTGGCGGCCAACAGAAGAACTCTCAAATCTTCATGACTCTTTGAAGTCGTTTGTAGCATGGCCATTCAACAGAGTTTTAATTGAAGATTTAAGTACAGAGGCACCAGCTACAACATCTCCTCGCACGCAGTCACAAGGACTCACTCCAGCAGCTCCTGTGAAGAGTTCAAAACCACTTACACAATCTCCTTCAAGTTCATCTCAGCAGGTAAATTTCAATGTTTTGTTACTTATGAAATATGTTATGATCGTTAGCACTGATGTCTTTGGTAAACCTTGCATATTATTTATACTATGCAACACACTTCTCCGAAACGGATTGTCAAGGAGGATTAGAAGTGCATACTGCTGGACATTACCGGTCAGAATAGGGTTGTTGCAGAAGGAAGCTGGTCTTCAAACAACCCAGAGCAGTTAGTGCACTTTTTTCCCTTGGGTCATAATGCAGTTCGTGTGTGGATTTGATGTAGTCAAGGTGCCTGATGCGAAGGTTTGGAGGCCTAATTCTGCTATTGAGTGTATGGAGGATGCTATTGGTACCACTATAGCATGGCCTGAAGAAAAAGTTGTCATCATTTGATGTCGAGTAAGAACCGTATGATTTTCTACTTTCGTTGTTCTGGCAAATGCATGAGACTTTGTGTTCTTTGTTTGGGATTTATGGAATTGGATCGTATTCTCATTTTGTATCATAACAATGTTTGATATTTTCTATTCTAGAATACAATTTCAGCTTTATCACAGGTTACTTTCAAATTGTAACTTCATTTGAATATGTTGTATAAAAAACGGTTAATAGTAATCAGAAACCAAACGTAATAGCAGGCAGATGAAATCATTGTATACTCACTTAGCAACACATAATAAAAGCTACAACTCATATACAAATAGCTCAACACCGATGCTAAGATAACTAATCAAATGGCATCAACATAGAGCTACTAAAAATTAAATCATAGCAAGAACAGAGAGCTACATTTACCGTACATATAGCAGACATAAAGTACTATTATATACTTAAATATAGCACTATATATATGTTATTAGAAATTATAATATAGCATTTGGTATATGCTATTACAGGATACCCTACGATAGCACAAGCCCAGAAACGCTATCGTATATAGCCCCTCTATTATAGCGTCTCATTTAATAGCGTTCATGAAAACGCTATAATAACCATATCATAGCGTTAATCGTATGCTATCAATACCCATATTTTTTGTAGTGCCATAAGTTGATGGTACTATTTATAACCGATTGAAGCAGCTGGAGTCGCCCAGCAAAAGAGAGATGATGATGAGTCCAACCAGAAGTCCTGCCTTTGATTTTATTAATTAAAGGCTGATAGTCTGATTCAGAGAGCTTTTGTGTGAAAAAAGGCACACCAAGATATCTGACTGGTAAGGATCCATGAGAGAGGTTGAGCCTGGAAGCCAGATCGCTAATGAAGGTTCTATTGTCACCATCAATAAACATACAGGACTTTTGCAGGTTAACTCCTAGTCCAGGGACCAGTTTGAATTTTAAGATCTCCAAATTTCCAACAAAGAAGATTCTGTTCCATCAAAAAATCCCAGTAGATCATCTGCGAAGCTTAAGTGAGTGATCAGAGGGTCTTGGCACATGGGGTGAACCTTGAACCTTTACTGAGTAGCAGACAAATCCATTTGCTTTGATAAAATATCCATCACCAATGCGAATAGTGGAGCTGAGATGGAATCTCCTTGCCTTAAACCCTTTTTACCAGGAAAATATCTGATAAGCTCTCCGTTAAGTGCAACAGAAAAGGATGGAGTGGTAAAGCAGGTAATTAGCCATTCGATGAATACTTCTGGAAGATCAAGGGCTCGCAGAATATTGGTCAGAAATCCCAGTCTACATTATCGAATTCTTGGATATGTCTATTTGGAGGCATCCTCAGTAACTGGACCTTCCTTGTTAAAATCAGACACTAGTTGTGACGCTAAAAGGACACTTTTGCAAAGTAGCCTCCCTTTGATGAAGGCAGCTTGATTCCTCTGGATAGCCTGATCAGTGAACAATTTCAATCTCTTTGCAAAGATCCTAGAGATTATCTTGTAGATAGTGTTGCAGCAAGAGAGTGGAAAAAAGTCCCCAAGCCGTTCTAACGTGACCGGCCCTGTTCGTTTTGAGTCGCTACTGTAGCGACAGCGACCATGAAAATACCTTTGTTCCTTCTTTCTCTCTCTTCATCTTGCCTTCAATTTCGATCGCTGCGACTAGAATATCAAGAGTTTGCAGTCACCGGAAAAATCAGCGATGAGACCCAAGCCATGATCTGAATCAGCGACTGTCGCTACTTTTTTATAATCAAATCACCATTTTTGAAATCAGATAAAAGAAGCTCGAAACACAAAAGTTGCAGAACCTTTCATCTTCTTCTATGACTTAATTAATTGGGACTTTACAGTATTTATAATTATACCCTTTACAATATTCAGAATTACAAAAAGGAATATTTTTAAACCAGTCGCAGTCGCTACAGTAGCGACTCAAAAACGAACAGGGCCACCGTCTTAGGAATGAGATCAATAATTGTGGTGTTCACCTGCTTTAGCAGTTTCCCTGTAACGAAAAATTCTGTGACCGCTTCAATTACACTCTATCCTGGGGCCCTGTTGCCCAAGAACTGATGAAGAAATCTGATGTGAAACCATCAGGTCCTGGGGCCTTGTTATGAGGGAGGGAGAACAATGGAGACCTTACTTCTTCTAGAGATGGTATAGTCTGAAGAGTGGAACCTAGATCACTGCTACACCTGAAAGTGGTGAGAGCCTTTATTTCCCCAATTGATAGAGGTTGCACCGTGGAATTTGGAGTACCATGCAAATTTTGATATTAGTCGAGAATCATTCTTTTGAGTTGACTCACTTCCGTAATCCACTGATCTTGGTCATTCATTAATGAGCAAATCTTATTCCTTGCCTGTATAGCCTGAACTGATTTGTGAAAGAACCGAGTATTTGAGTCCCCCTCCGAGTACCATATAATGCGTGACTTTTTTTTTAGGAAGGACGCCTCAGCTGAAGAAAGAAATAACCACTTTTCCTTGATTTCCTTTTCTTCCTGAAAGAGCATCTGAGACGGTATTGACAAGATTTGAGCATGTTTTCTCATTAGTGCTTCATTGGCCTCTGCAGTTCTGGCTTGAATGTTACTGAAGCTCTTCCTGTTAAGCTCCTAACAGCCCACTTTAACCGCTTTAAGCCTCTGGCAAAGCTCATACATTGATGTGCCTCTAACAACTGGAGAAGACCATGCCTTGTCGAGTAAGTTGGGATAATCCGGATGAGTTGTGAAAAAATTATAGAACTTGAATGGTACTTTTCTTCTTTCAAGATCAGTGGCTGTAGTCACGATGATGGGGGAGTGATCAGAGCCTCCCGAGGCATCGAATAAAGCATTGGATTATGGATAAGCAGTCAGCCAAGCTTCGTTGATTAGAGTCCTATCTAGCTTCCTTGTGATGGGATTGAAATCCTGATTGTTGTACCAAGTGTGATTCACTCCTCTTCCAATCAACTCTATCAATTCACAGTTATCAATGCAGCTCTGAAACTCAGCCATTCCTTGGAGAGGCAGCAGATAGGAAAAAGAGAGTAGTGATCGTGTGCTCAGAGTATTTGGTTGAAGTCTCCTAAAATCAGCCAGGGATGGCCTCGCTGGCTATTATACTGGTATTGCTCCTCCAATGAAACCCAAAGCTGAAGCCTAGCTATCATGCAGTTACGGGAATATAGAAAAGTTACTGCGAATGACTGATTTGATGAAGTGTCAAAAACACTGCAAGTGATCATCTGATCCGTCTTCTTGAAAATAAAAACTTTGATAGAAGGATCCCATACTACCCAGATTCTTCCATTAGGAGCAGTGAGAGAGTAGTTTAGATCATATCTCCTCCCTGGGAAAGTAGTAGACAAAATGCTTACCGCGTTAACCTCCTAAACATGTGTTTCCAAAATGCTTCCTATGAGAGGTCTTTGAGACATAACCCAACTTTTAAGTTGTTGTTGCCTTGAGGTGGTATTCAACCCTCTTAGATTATAACAAAAAATCTTCATCATCATCTATGGTGGGCAAAAGGTACTAAAAGCAAGCTTTCAAGCATGATGATGGGGACGACCCTTGGGTAGTTGTCGCCCACTGGTGGAGTTCTTCACGTTCTTCACACTTTTTACTTGCTTCGCAGGTGCTTTGGTAGTTTTGCTGGCTTGACCCGAGTGTAAGAAACCCGAACTAGTCTTTGTCCGAACGGGTTGAGTACTGACACACAGACCTTCTTTAGTTGCATCGCTCGAGATAGACGTCTTAGTACTTGACTGTTTCTGATCATGAGAGGAGAGGCAAATATAATTCTTCAAAGGGGGATATGAGACAACCTCCTGAACTGTCGGAGATCCAGCTGCATTTGAGTTTCCACTATTTGGAATGTCAGCAGTACCAGCAGAATCTAGTTTCTTTGGAGATCTTGATCGTCGTTTGACTACCTTCCATTCATTAGGGGAATCAGCTGATGGTGAGTCTATGTACCTGTGTGTAGCTATCGATTTAACAGGAGGGACTAGCAAGTTTGACTCATTTGGACGAGATGTACCCAACTGAAGCTTATTGTGGGTCTCTCGGACCTCAGGGGATTTTGTTGGACGCGACTGATTCTTGTCAGATATAATCACTGTAGCAGCTGGAACAACTGGAGCAACTGGACAGTGGTGATAAAGATGACCGAACTCACATCAATAATCGCATTTAGGGGGAAGATGAGGGTATTCCACCCATATACATACCTTATTACCATCGTCATCTTCGACTAGCACTGAATGAGGAAGAACCTTCTTTAAACCGATCTCAACCTTAATTCTAGTGTCCTCTGCGAATGGAGGTAACTGATGCTTCTCCGTGTGAAGAGGCTCTCCTATGCCTGAAGCAATAGTACTTAATCCTGGTAGAGAGTAGAGCTGAGGAGGAACATTCTTTAGAATAACCCAAATAGGTAATGAAACAAGCTTAACAGGAGAGAGAGATGCTGTTAGAGTCCAAGGCGTGACGGTGAATAGGCAGTTACCAGCCTGCCAACATCCCACCTCAATGACCCATTTACGTGTTGCTTCGAATGGAATATAGATGAGAACTAGGCCATTCAGTAGACAACAAATGTTTATACAACCTTCCCTTCCCCAGATGGGATTGAGATCTACAAATATTTTTTCATGAGGAGGAGGATTACCATGGAAATGCTCAATGATATGGTCTTTCCAAGTATCTGAAGCCTTGGGAATGACTAACGCTTTAGCCTTAACACGCGGAGTACTGTCCTCTGTGAAAGAGGGCTGAGCTGCTTTAGTGAGGTTTCAAAGGCTAGAATCAAAACGAGCAGCCGATTGAAGTTTAGTGTCATCGATTATCGGAGGTGAGTTCTCGTCCGACGGAAAAGAGGGAAGCTCCTCAATGGGCGTGGACTAAACGGAAGCTAATCCTGTCTTTGAATTTGGACTGGGGAGGGCCTCCTGAATATATTCAGTGGTTGGAGGGACAAGAACCGGATTTGGGGGATCTGCAATCGACATCAGACCCAACAAGAAGAAAGGAAGAGGGGGGGGGAAGAGCGGCAGCGTGAGGTAAGCCAACGACGGCAAGATTTTAGGTTTCGCCTCTAAAATCGCTTTTTACTGTTCACTCCACTATTGGATATCTGCTACCTGTTTTTCAAAATAGATATTTGCCAATAACTTATAGACTAATAACTTTATATCTTTTGGAAGATGCCACCCGCGTAGAAATAACATGAAAAGCACCATATTTTAATGGCGAAACACTCATCTGAAAAGTACCACTATAATGTTGGGTCAGTGGTAAATCTTCTAGGTAGAGATACTGACTTCGATTCTCCAGAGGGAACTGAACCACCGATCATACAAAAATATTGGGTCAGTGGTAGATCTCCTCGGTGGAGGTACTGAGTTCAATTCACATTAAGAGGAGACCATATTACACGGTCTGGATCCCGCCTCGATTGATGTAGGACCCAAAAAATATTGAACCACCAATCATATAGAAAAAACAATATATATATATATATATATATATATATATATATATAACCAATCATATAGAAAAACAATATATATATATATATATATATATATATATATATATATATCTAGTGTTTTAAAACTATACTCTTTTAAAGTTGAAAGATTGTTAATAATGAATGCATTTATTTAAATTTTGAATAAATGAAGATTTAAGTAGAATATATAGCACACTTTTTAAAGCTTTATGAAAATATATAGATGTTACATTTATTTATTAATATAAAAATCTATGAAATTTAATTATTTAAATAAAAGATAGTTTTGTCCCAAAAAAAAAAGACAGACAAAATCATGTTTTTAGAAAGCATCATTTTCTGAGTCCTTTTTTTTAAGAAAGTAACTAAATTTCATAAATAAAAGAAAAAGGTTTATAAAAGTTATATTGATAAATATAATAGTTATGTCAAATGTGAAAGAAATGTTGAAAGTTTTGTTTAAAAAGACTACAGTTTATATATATATATATATATATATATATATATATATATATCAAACTGTCATATATATATTTATAACATAAGAACATTCTCAAACAGGAGCGTCCCACTTCCCATTGTTTGTATATAATGGTGACAAACAAATTTTCATCTTGTTTGCTATTTTCGTTAATGGTGTTTATAATTAAATCATTTTAAAATCACATTTAACACATCACTGTGATTTTCTAAGTTGAAATTTCTGAAGACATTTTGGATGTTAATTTTACATTTAAGGTCAAACTATCTAGATACCAAAAAACAATGTGTTTGTGTTTGTAGTTGTAAATTATCTCCTTCCTAAAAAAAAGTAGGTTTATTATGTTTCAAAAACAGTTATGGTTAAAAAATTACAGTTTAACTATGCGATTAACCAACAATTTTGATATGATTACGGTTAATTAACAATTATAATTAATATAATTTAACCATATATTTACGGTTAATATTTATGGTTTTTAATATTTTTATTCGATTACGGTTTAGATACGGTCCGATTACAATCTTCAATACGATTATGGCTTAATTTTGGTCATGCTTAGGTCTAGACATTTATAATTTATTGTATATAAAATCGTAAAACCAAGAAAAACAAAATTCTCTCGTGGATCTATCATTTTTTGTCTTATCTTTTTGTGATTTTTTTTTGGATGTGTGTGTACTATTTTAATAGACTTTTGACAATATGTTTCTGTATTAAACTAAACAGGACAAATGATACCTTGTCTACCGGGGGAATGTACAAACACAAAGACGGGCGATGCAGCTTGCAAATCGAAAGGATACAAAGGAGGGGCTTGTGTACGTATGGACGTTGGCTCAAAGACTGCTGCTTGTTGCTGCAAAGTTAGATTTCAATCTTAAGATTCTTCCCATACCAATGTCTTCATTACTAATTAATCCCTAATTTTATATGTGTAGTTTTTATTATATAAATAAAAATATTATTCACAATGGTTAAACCGGAAGTAAAGACAAGGATGCGACGTATTTTGAGCATCCACAATGAGGGTGGTGGAGGTAAATACCTTGGTCTACCAGAAGCAATAACACAAAAAAAAAGCAGAAATATTTCGGTATTTAACTGATAGAGTCAAGGCAAGAACACAAGGTTGGAACAAACAATTCCTATCAGTAGGAGGAAAGGAGGTCCTACTCAAGTCTGTTGCTGTTGCTTTACCAGTTTACTCAATGATTTTTTTCATGCTCCCAAAAGAGACATGTGAAGAAATCAACTCTGTTCTATCAAAGTTCTGGTGGGGAGACAATGATACTAAAAAGAATATGCACTGGTTTGCTTGGAATCGTGTGGCAAGCTCCAAATTAGAAGGAGGAATGGGTTTCAGAGACATTGAGCATTTCAATCTGGCTTTACTGGGTAAGCAAGTTAGGCGAATACTACAAGATCCAACCTGCTTAATGGCTCGAATGCTTAAGGCAAGATATTTCAGTGATACTTCAATACTGAATGCAACCAAAAAACGAAAAGAATAATTCGTTTGGAAATCACTCATCCAAGGTCGAGACCTTCTTAAGCAAGGTATGAGATTTATTGTTCGTGACGGATCAACGATCAATGCCTGGATTGATCCATGGCTTCCTTTACACCCCCTCCGACCTCCTCAAGCAATTAGTCAACAAATAGAATTTACACTGGTTAAAGATTGGATTCACGCAGATACGGGCCAATGGAATGAAGAACTCATTCGCGACTTGGTTGTTGAAGACGATGCTAACCTCACTGTCTCGATAAAACTTTGTAAACAAAATCATCAGGACTTTTTAGGCTGGTATTATACGCAGAATGGGATATACACTGTCAAGTCTGCGTATTGGTTGGCAAATCAGTTATACTCGGATCCACATATCCGACCACCACCAGGGAACCCAGTTCTAAAACACAAAGTCTGGAAACAAGATACATCACCAAAAATCAAGCATTTCCTTTGGAAAATTCTGTCAAGGTCACTGGCGAGTGGGGAGAATTTACGACTAAGACACATTAGTACTCACTCTAACTGTTAAAGATGCTGTCAAGCTGAGGAATCCACACAACATATATGTTTTGAATGTCCATATGCGCAAATGGTATGGCGAGCATCTGGATTACCTCTGAATGTTATTCTTATGCCGACACTTTCTTTAGAGGACACGGTGATCATCATCTTCATCAGTTGGCAATTCGAATCCTCTAGAGATTACGGACGAGCAGGAATTATCTAGTCTTTCAGCAAAGGAACTTTTCATGGTTTTCAACTTTGGGTAGAGCTAAGAAGGATACTGAGGAGTGGCTACAAGCACAAGACTATATTCAAAGTTTGAATGGTGAGTTTGCTACCTAAGGCTCTATAAATAGACCTCCTACAACTATAAGATGGCAAAAACCTCCGGCTGGATGGGTTAAATGCAATTATGATGGTGCTTACAATGCGATTACAAAACAATCAAAGGCAGGGTGGATCATGAGAAATGATTGAGGTGATGTCATAGATGATGGACACGCTACTGGAGTTATGACTACATCTCCTTTAGATAGCGAACTACAAGCACTCCTCATTGATATGCAACACAGTTGGTGTAAAGGTTCTCGGAAGGTAATTTTTGAAGGTGACTGCAAAAGTATCTCAGAGATTCTCAATGGCAAAACTATTAATTTTGGAAGCTACAACTGGATAAAGGAGATCAACTACTGGAAAACCTGATTTGAAGAAGTCATTTTCACCTGGATACCAAAAATAACAATCGACCAGCAGATTTGCTAGCAAAAATGTTTTTACAAGATAATATGTCTTACAATGTCTATTCATGTATTCCTAGTTTTCTCTTTCAAGAACTAAGATGTAATAACCCCTAATTTTTCATAATAAAGAAGCCGTTAAATATATATATATATATATATATATATTATTCAAATATCTTTTATATGTTTCGGCATGGGTTCTATATAGAGTAATTTAGTATGCAACTCAGTTTTCTCATTGATATATTCTACTAACCACTCAACTACCAGTTAGAATAATTTGTTGATAGAATTAACCTTGAATTGACCGATGTATCTCCAACACGTAAGTTAATACAATAATACATATGTGTACTTTATATACATTAGAAAAATAAGAAAATATGAATTCTAATATTAAAATAAAAATTGTTTGTGTAAACCTTTTCATCAATGAAGAGAACTTTAACCAATTGTGCCCAACAATTAATTTCAAACAAGCATACTAATTTTTTTTAATATTTAACCGGGGTCATCTGACCCCTTCCTCTTCACGTGGGTCCACCCTTGAATGCAATTATACAGATTAATGGAGGCTAATTTACGTGAGATCTCTAGTGATGTACAGTTAGAAACCTTTGCCTTGATTCCACGTATAGAATGAAGAATCGTCCATTGTGGATCATTCAATATGTCAAACATGAACATACAGAAAGCCTTTTATGACATGAATTTAATATGATATAAAGAAATTTTTCATAATATATTCGTCTATGTAAAATTTATCATAATTTGTAATAAATAATAAATCAGGATGTAAAAAAGAAAATTAAAAATTAAACATTATTGTTTGTTAGCTTTGAACTATGTATATCACCAAGTGAGCTTTACATCCTTCTGAGGTCAAGTTATTCTTTAGAAAAAAAATTATATATTACTTTTGCTACGAGATAGTGTTTTTGCAAAAGACTTAAAAAAAGTCAAAAGGAGGATTTATTGATCAATGATTTGAAAATCAATTTTCAGTGGTTTTGATTCTCAAAAATTAAAATTTTCATAGATTATATGTGTGTTGATCATATATGGTTTATATCTTGAATTTTTTTTTCTTATTGCAAGTCATATCAAATTAATTAATATACCAAGATTTTCAAAGTTTATTAGTGTTGGATAAGATTCAGATTTTAGTAAATGAGGGGAGATTCTCAATGAATAACTCACAAAAAATTCAAATTTCTTAATTGATTGACAAATATCAAATTATGCTTAAATTCAAATTAACAAAATAGTAAACCTTTTGTCAATAAGCCCAGTAGTAAGCCCAATAACAAGTTCTAAAATGCAAATAAACAACAACAAAAAATCAGACGACAAAAAGAAAAAAAGAAAAAAAAAGTTTTGATCGATCGTTAAAACCTAAGAAATGGATCCAAATTCGCCGGAATATATCATTGATCAGCCGCTTAAAATCTTAGGATTTGTATTTGAAGAGCTTTCTGCCACCAGAGTCTCCGGCCACCTCACCGTAACTGACAAATGTTGCCAGCCGTTCAAAGTCTTACACGGCGGCGTATCAGCTCTTATCGCCGAGGGACTCGCCAGTCTCGGCGCCGGAATCGCCTCTGGTTATAAACGTGTTGCCGGTATCCATCTCTCCATTCACCACCTCCGACCTGCTGTTATCGGTGATTTCGTTTTCGCCGAATCTTTTCCGGTCAACGTTGGCAAAAATATTCAGGTAACCTATACATATATCGATCACACGTATATACATACATCGCGTATATTTATTTTATTAAAAAAACATTGTACTTATTAAAATGTAATTTTGCAATTTCACAATAAGAGAATTTTCTTTATTAAAAAGAAAAAATTAAATACCTAAAGAGGGATAAGTTGATGTTCATCCCTAAAGTCAATATATTTTTTTCATTAAACAATTTGATTTATAAATTTTTAAATCTGTTTTTGATGAAATGGTAGAAAGATTAAGAAAATTAAAGATTAATATATTTTTTTTTTGTCAACAAAAGAAATTGACTTATGTGGGAAGATTGTTTAAAGATTAATATTATGAGCCTAAATTCGGTAAAATCTTAGTTTTTTCACCAAAAATGAAAAGAAAAAAATACTTAATATTAGTGAAATGAAATAACTAAAGAGTTTGAGTTGTAATATTCCGGCCCGAAAACTGAAAAGCAGGTGTACCAAGTTGTCGGGTTACTTTTATTTTTTTAACATGCATTTGACTCAACCAACGCAAAATATTTGTTTTTTATTTCATATATTGAATATACAACCTAATATAACACGAGGTTACTATATGAATATAATCAAACAAGTATTCAAATTAACGAGAAGCTTATAATATAGAGTGAAATCATTTGTATGTAACTGTAGGTATGGGAGGTCCGGTTATGGAAAACCAAGACCAAGAAATCGGAAGAGAAAGTAATGGTATCAACATCCCGGGTTACTCTCTTTTGCGGTGTACCTATACCAGACCATGTTAAAGATGCTCCATACCAGTTGAAGAAGTTCGTATCCAAGTTGTAATTCAATTATTCAAATTCCCACCTATTTGGATTATGAACTGTTGTAGTTTGGTTTTATTGTATCTACCAAACGATTAAATAAATTGATGTATCAGATATGACTATAAGATTACAAAAGTGAATGAGGCGACTTATGGCTAGGGTTTCCGGAGAGAATGAGGCGACTATGATGGATGTGAGTGATCGAGAGAGACCTCCTGGAGATCCACCGGATCTGGGAGGACGTGGGTTGATAAGGTCGTGGATAGTAACTCTGGGGGACGGTTGAGCTCGGAGGACGTTATGGAGGATGTGTTTGTTGAGGCCAATGTACGACTGAAGTTTTCGGAGGGTGAGGATGGGGAACCAGTGGTGACAATAGGGTCTAAGGTGTTGGATGCGATGCATAGTTTATGGAAACAGTGCATGATTGTGAAGGTGTTAGGGAGGAATATCACAATACCGGTTCTGCTAAGGAAGCTCTGGGAACTATGGAAACCAAAAGGGGCCATGTATGTCATTGACTTACCGCACCAGTTTTTCATTGTCCGTTTTGAGTTAGAAGATGAATATTTGACAGTACTTACTAGTGGACCATGGCGTGCCTTTGGGAGTTACCTTATGGTACATGCATGGACGCCGGAGTTCGATCCTCTAGTGGATGAGATCGTGACCACACCGGTGTGGATCCAATTGTCAAATATCCCGGTTAGTTTTTATCATAAGGCTCTCTTAATGAGCATTGCAAAGGGGCTGGGAAAACCGGTTAAAGTTGATCTCACTACCCTGAATTTTGAGAGAGGACGCTTTGCCCGCATCTGTGTGGAAGTCAATTTGAAGAGGCCGTTGAAGGGGACAATAATGATCAATGGGGAGCGGTATTTTGTGTCATACGAAGGGTTGGCAAATATTTGTTCTCTTTGTGGTATGTTTGGTCATGTTGTGCATAACTGCCCTCGTAAGATCTTGGTACAGCCAGTGGACAAGCCGCAACAGATTGCTGAAACAAGCTTGGGTATGTCGAGTGCAAATCGTGGTAATGTGGGTTTCACGCCGGTCCGGAGGCAGAGTAGACGGTTGACTTCACCACCGGATATAGTCACGTTTGCGGCTGGAGAAGCTATGGGTAATTTGTCAATGATCGGGGGAGGATCCCAATTAATGAAGATCCTGTGAATATCACGGTTACTAACAAATTTGGAAGCTTGAGTGATTCTCCGGTGATTTCGGGGGATATTGACTATACGGTAGATAAAGAAAACATTCGTGTTTCAAATCAGTTATTTGAAGCAATACGTGTGGCATAAGGGAAGTCTCGGACTGGTAATGGACCGATGCTAAAAGGTAAAGGGCCTGCACGGGATGGGCCTAAGGAGAAGCGTAATGGGGGTTTTAACTCTAAGGCCTCAAATGGGCCTAATGCTAAGCCTTTATCGAATAGGCCGGTGAGAGGATTGGTCTATGGTCCGACGAGGAGTGACATAGAGATGTCGGAGTCGGGAAAACGTTTGCGGGTTGAGAGAGATAGTGTGGGTAGACCAGGTGGTTTTTCCGATGCGAGGGGACAGATTGATGGGCAGATGGCGACTCAATCAGTTCAGTTGGCTGCAGGTCAGACGTCGATGGTGTTGGAAGAGTCAATTCAGCCTCAACAAACGGTGGATCTTCCGGTTAGTTTACCGGAGGAAGATGTGGATAGAGAGAGGGAATAACAGTTTTACCCGGTAATTCGATACTCTTGTTATCAAGCTTTAATGGATTGCATACTTTGGAATTGCCGAGGGGCAAACAAACCCCATTTCCGGAGGGCTATTCCATATATGTTGAAACGATTTAAGACCGATGTGCTAGCCCTTTTCGAGACCCACACAAGTGGTGATCGAGCGCAGAGGGTATGTCAGGGCCTCGGTTTTGATAAGTCTGTCAGGGTCGATTCGACAGGACAAAGTGGTGGAATTTGGCTTTTATGGCGGTCAGCGGGTGGTGATGTCGAGATTGTGAAGACATCTGATCAATTTATCTATGCTAGAATGGAGAAGGACGGAGAACATGTTCATCTTTTTGTGGTGTATGTTGCCCCATCAGTTTCTCGGCGAAGTGGACTCTGGGACGAGCTTCGTAACAAAATTCAGAACATATCCGAGCCTATCATTGTTGGAGGTGATTTCAATACCATCGTGAGATTTGATGAGCGATCCGGGGGAAATGGATCATTGTCCACGGATTCTTTGACTTTTGGTGACTGGATGAATGATATCTCCTTGATCGATATGGGTTTCAAGGGAAGTAAATTTACTTGGAAAAGGGGACGAGAGGAGAGATCATATTGGTTAAAAGGCTTGATCGGGTGTTATGTTGTGCGAATACGCGTTTAAAGTGGCAATAGGAAACAGTTACACACCTACCTTTCTTCTCCTCGGATCATGCCCCGCTTTACCTCCAGTTGAGTCCAGTGGTGAAAGGTGACCCACAGAGGCAACCTTTTCGCTTTGAAGTGGCTTGGATGCAGCATGAGACTTTTAAGGATCTCTTAATTGCTTCTTGGGACAATGGGGTTTCCACTCCTATGGCTTTGAGAACTTTGTAGAGGAAGTTGAAGCGGTGGAACGCAGACGTGGTTGGAGACGTTCAGCGTAAGAAGGAATCACTTCTAGCAGAACTGAAAGGGGTACAGGAACAGCTTGAGCTGCAGCAGCCGAATGCTTTATTGGTTAGGGAGGTTGAGCTCTCGAAGGAGTTTTATGTGGTTTTGGAGCAGGAGGAGATGATTTGGTTTCAAAATTCCTGGGAGAAGTTGATTGCTCTAGGTGACCGTAATTGTAATGACCCTCACCATGAGGTAAATTACAAACATGAAATCCTAAGGCCAAAGGACAAAATTAAGAAGCCAGAAAGGAGCTTAGAAGAATTGCTGAAGAGAAGTCCGGAGAAATTTCATTCGCTCGAGCAAAGACCGCAGTGGCCGTACCGCATCGACCGATCGACCCGTGCCCGATGATGTCCGACGAACCGCGAACGACCAAATACCGCGGAACGACCCAACAAGTTAATTTGGAAGATAAGAGCTTTTTCTCATCAAGGAATTAATCAAGGATTAATTTCCTAAAGATAAAGATTAAATAATTCTTAGTGGAGAATTATTTTAATCGGAAAAAGATTAGTGGGATTTATGGAAAATTATGAATGGTGATTAAGGTGGCCAAGTCACTTGATTTTTCACCAAGGAAGGAATGGTGTTTAAAGGAGCCAAGTCACACCATTTTACACCAAAGAAGAGAAGTGGAGAAGGATTAGGCCAAGTCTTATGATTTTTCACCAAATAAATCATAAGGAGAAGAAGAGGTGTTTAAGAAGGCCAAGTCACACCATTCAACACCATAGAAGAGGAGTGAAGGAGAAATGAGCCAAGTCTCATGATTTTTCGCCAAGTCTCATGATTTTTCGCCAAGTGATTTAAGGAGGAAGAAATGGACCAAATCGAGACAAGTCATAAGGGTCTTTGCCTTACAAAATTTTGTGGCAAATAAACGAACACTCGCTCAATGTCTATTGGAGAGTGCCACCGCCCAGCTTCTCTATAAATAGAGCTCTCAACCCTTTCATTTGCGAAAAAACATAAGGGGGTAAGGAGAGAAAGGTTAAGAGAAAAAGAGAGAGCGAAAGAAGAGAAGAAGAAGCGAAGTGCTGCGCGATCGAAGAGAAGAAAGAAGTGAAGACGCAAGACTAAGACTATCGACTACTGACCAAGGTTGAATCGAGAAGGAACTCGATCATAACCAAAAAGGAGATCCGAAGGTGCCGCGTTCGGGAACTTCATCAAAGGGGCCGATCATCGACGGTTTACTGTGAGTTCAGGCACATCGGCTTAGATGGAGAATTCAATTCTTCCATCTAGTGCGCGGTTTGCATGAATCATATAGATGCATTTACTTGAATTCTTTTATGTTTTCATGTTAAGTTGCATGGGAGGTGAGGTTACACCGGTTACTAGATCGAAATGATCTAGCGACAAGGGTGGTAACTGAATAAGATACTTGAAAACTTATGAGATTATAAACTCAAGTATGATTTTGGTGAGGTTATAAGACGTATTAGTCCGCGAGAAATTCCGGCTATGCGTAATATAACTTGGTATTGTCATCTTTCCCATTCCGTACCACATACAGCCGCGACATGTAACCCATGTTCGTGAGTGAGTAGGGTTGGTTACGAAGAGCTCGGAGGTTACTGGGCTCGCTACCCTGGCCAAAGCTATCTACACGACGGTGTAGTTTTTCTAAAGAGATTCAATCGCATGCCTTTGTGGTTGTGAATCGGGAATCAGTGTGGGGTGTGGGGAAAGGATGCATACCGGGCCCAAGGAACTAGAACTTGATTAAACTATCGTTTTATTTCAAGTTTAAATTGTTGCATGTTTCGTGTGTAAGCTTGCATGTAGTCGTTTGCTGTTGCATGTAGTGCTTTTGTTTGTAGAATAACTTTGTTTAGCTATCAGCTTCCGCATGTTATCTCTGATTGCTTGGTTATTCTGTGTGCTTGCTTGTTGATTGTTATCTTATGCTTGCTTGCTATTTATACTTGCTTGCATGTTGAATTATTGCACCTGTGTGTTGGTTGTTTTGGGGTTTTGGGGATTTGGGGATTAATCTCTTTGCAGGAACCCTGAGCTCACTAAGTAATCTTAGATTACTTATGATAATATTGTTGTTCTGCAGGTAACCCTAGAGGGAACTAGAGGGCGTGGTGAACGATAGGACTCCGGAGTAGTTTTATTTTGGTGTCTATTGTAAAAACTAAAAGTATGTTTTATTGCGAACCAAACTTTGGCTTTAAGCCTTGCGAACCTTTTGTGTATTCGGTTGTAGTAGCTTTTTAAAGTTTTAATGCATTCGGATTTTCTTTTAAATCGAGCGATGTCGTACTGATATAGACTTGGTCCGAGTCGGCCCAACGCACGGCGTGTCCGTAAGGTTGCAAAGCCTGAAGGATATGTCGTGTGGTCGGGAACCTCGTCGAGGGACTGGCCGATGGGCCTGATTTGTTCTCGCACCCGGCCGGACCTTTGATGAACGTTCCCATAGTGGCGTCTTCGGGCTGTGCCGGGGCCGGGGAGGTCCTAGCACGGTTCGGGGGCGTTACAGTAATACCAAGTACTTTCATACGTCTACAATCATTAGAAGACGTCGAAACCGCATTGAAATGCTTAAGGATGATAATGGCCAGTGGATCTCGGATCCACAGGCTCTTGAGGAAATGACTGTAGCCTATTATTGTCGTCTGTATTCGTTAGATGATGTTGACCAGATAGTCGGGAAGCTTCCTGCTGAGGGGTTTATGCCCCTCTTGGGGTCAGATTTGCGACTTTTGGATAAGCCGTTTTCTCAAGTGGAGGTTGAAGCGGCCTTAAGAAGTATCGGCTAGTACAAGGCTTCGGGCCCTGATGGCTTCCAGCTGGTTTTTTACCATGAGAGTTGGGATGTGGTTGGGGAGTCAGTCAGTAGGTTTGTTCTACATTTTTTCGAGTCAGGAGTGCTGCCAGAACACACAAATGATGCGATGGTGGTTCTGATCGCTAAGGTCTTGAAGCCGGAAAGAGTGATGCAGTTTAGGCCGATAAGTCTCTGTAATGTTTTGTTTAAAAAAATTACAAAGGCCATGGTAACACGGTTGAAGAGTTTGATGCCATTGTTGACAGGACCAGCTCAGTCGATTTTTATCCCTGGCAGACTTAGTACGGATAATGTCGTTATTGTTCAGGAGGCTGTGCAATCTATGCGACGCAAGAAAGGCAGGAAGGGGTGGATGATGCTTAAGTTAGATCTTGAGAAAGCATATGATAGAGTCAGATGGGACTTCTTGGAAGACACCTTACATTCAGCTAGATTGCCTGAAAATGGATTGGTTGGATCATCTCTTGTGTTTTCGGACCTTTGATGAGCTTGTTAGTGAATGGGGAGAAAACTGTAGATTTTCAACCAGGATGAGGACTGAGACAGGGGGATCCCTTGTCCCCTTATCTTTTTGTCTTATGTCTCGAGAGGCTTTGTCATCAGATTGATAAGTCAATTGTGTCTAAGGAGTGGAAACCAATTTCTTTATCGAGGGGAGGACCAAGGCTATCCAATCTCTCCTTCGCGGATGACGTTATTTTATTTGTAGAAGCTTCTGTTGCTAAGATACGAGTCATAAGGAGAGTGTTGGAAACTTTTTGTGTGTCTTTAGGGCAGAAAGTAAGTCTGGAAAAGTCTTAGATCTTTTTCTCAGAGAATATGAGTCGTGATCTGGGCAGAATGATCAGTGAGGAGAGTGGGATAAAATGTACCAGAAACCTTGGCAAGTACTTAGGTATGCCGGTGTTGCATAAGCGTATTAATAAGAACACTTATAGTGATGTTTTGGAGAGTGTGTCAACCAAGTTGTCTGGGTGGAAAGGGCATATGTTAAGTTTAGCAGTTCGGGTTACTCTAACCAGGTCGGTGCTAACCTCGATACCGGTCCATTCCATGAGTACTATCATGCTTCCAGCTACTATTTTGACTAAGTTGGATAAAGTTTCTCGTGCTTTTATTTGGGGTAGTACAGTGGATAAGAAGAAACAACATCTCGTGTCTTGAGAGAAGGTTTGTTTGCCAAGGAATGCTGGTGGGTTGTGTATTAAATCTGCGGCGGTGATGAATAAAGCTTTGATAGCTAAGTTTGGTTGGCGGATCATACATGATAAGGATAGCTTGTGGGCACATGTGCTTCGATGTAAGTACAAGGTGGGGGAGCAGTATGATAGTTCCTGGGCCACAGTTAAGAGCACATGGTCTTCTACATGGCGAAGTGTAGGAGTGGGGTTGCGAGAGGTTGTGTTTCCCGGGATGCGATGGGTTGTTGGGGATGGGAGATCTATTAAATTCTGGAGAGATAAGTGGCTCGAGGAGGAACCAATTATGAATGGGGCGATACAGGATATACCAGTGGACCTTATTTAGCTGCGTGTTTGTGATCTTCGGATTGATGGAACGGGTTGGGATCTGCAAATGATTGGACCGTTCATTTCGAGGTTAAGAATGCTTCGGTTGTTTTATGTAGTGGTTGATACCATGACTGGAGCAAAGGACATGGTAGTGTGGGGAGCACGACCGGATGGTTCTTTCTCTGTAAGTTCTGTGTATGCTTTTTTAACCCAAGATGGATCTCATAGACCGTATATGGAATCTTTCGTTGGGAAAATTTGGAAGGCTGCTATACCAGAAAAGGTGAGGGTTTTCTTATGGTTGGTTACAAGTCAAGTCATTATGACGAACTCTGAGCAGCAAAGAAGACATTTGAGTGATTCGGGTATTTCTCAAGTGTGTAAAAGCGGAGAAGAGACTATTATGAACGTACTGCGGGATTGCCCAACGACGTCAGGTATTTGTAACCGGATAGTGCAACCGAGTAGGAGGGCTTTGTTCTTTAGCCAAACCTTGCTGGAATGGGTGTATGGGAATCTAGGGGACACCAGACTGCAGTATAATGTTCCTTGGGCTACCGTTTTTGGTATTGCAGTTTGGTGGGGATGGAAGTGGCATTGTGGGAATGAGTTTGGGGCGAGGGGTAAATGTCGGGACAGAGTGCAGTTTGTAAAGGATGTGGCTAGTGAAGTTTATCAAGCACATTCGAAAATCTTCAATAATGGTACGCAAGTAACACGGGAGCTGCAGGAGATAGCTTGATCTCCACCGCAAGGTGCTTGGGTGAAACTAAATACGGATGGTTCATCCCGTGGTAATCCGGGACTAGCCACCACGGGTGGTGTTTTGCATGATAGTGAGGGACGTTGGATTTACGGGTTTGCGTTCAATATTTGCTTTTGTTCTGCTCCATTGGCTGAACTCTAGGGTATCTATTACGGGTTGGTGATTGCCTGGGAGAGGCGTGTTACGTGTTTGGAGTTGGAAGTTGATTCTAGACTCCTAGTTAGTTTTCTCAAGATAGGAATACATGATACTCATCCCCTTTCATCCCTAGTGCATTTGTGCTATGGCTTACTATTGAAGGATTGGTCTGTCCGTATTACCCATGTGTATAGAGAGGCAAATCGTCTTGCAGACGGATTGGCTAGCTATGCATTTTCGTTACTGTTTGGTTTACAGTTGTTAGATGATTGTCCGAGTAGTGTGTCATCGGTTCTTACAGAGGATGCAAATGGGTTTGTGTGCCCTCGACGTGTTCGTCTGTAGCTTGTACTTTCTTTTTTAATAAATTAGGGGAGCCTAGGCTCCTTCTATCTTACCAAAAAAAAAAGATTATTTTTACAAATTGATACGTTATTTTGGGTTAGATTTGTATATGATTTTGATAACGTACTTTTAGTATTAATAAAGAGAGAAACGATAGAGAATTCTAATTTCATTATAATTGAAGTTTGTAAATTGTATTTGTATTTACAACGATAGAATTCAATTGTTTATATATAAGTAAAAAAAAGTAAGTTACTATGTGTGCATAGTTACAATACGCTCCACACAAAATAATAATAAACGCATAATGTTATACACATGTGCATCATTTATTGACATTGTATACGCTTTATTTTTCTGACTTTCACAACACTCCTCCTTGGAGACCAGTGTCACTATGTCTTTTGCATAATATCTTTTGTTGCCTCATTAAAAATCTTTTTAGGAAAACCGAGTGGGAATAATCTTAGTAAGGTAAAAAGAGTACAGTCTCGCAATGATCAAAATCTCATCTTATAATTCTTGCTAACGACGCATTCGAATGTTATGGACATGCTTCCTGAATATAGTCGCGGGTAATGACTTTGTGAAAAGATTTTTTATATACCCTTCCTTTGTCTGAGCACCACATGCAGCATTGTCTTCATATAAGAAAGTTGGCTTTGTGTTCTAACAAATTCCGCTACTTGATTTAATATATTGACTTATCAACCTTAGCCATACACATTATCTACTTGCTTCATGAAGAGCGATAATTACAGCATGATTCGAAGAAGTAGCTACAAGCGTCTTTTTCTGAGAACGCCATGATATAGCAGTGCCTCCAATCGTGAACACATATCTTGTTTGTGAACGAGAATTGTGTGGATATGATAGATATCTTGCATATGAAAAACCACTCATTTGACCATTTAATTTGTTAGGATAAAATAATTCTAAATCAATAGTTCCTTGAAGATAACGAAAAACATGTTTAATCCCATTCCAATGTCTTCGTGTAGGAGGCGAACTAAATATAGCCAAAAGATTAATTAAAAATGAAATATTAGGTCGAGTGCAATTTGCAAATACATAAGCGCTCCAATTGTGCTTCGATACGGTACTTTAGGACCAAGTATCTCTTCATTTTCTTCAAGTGGTTGGAAATGATCACTCTCAACATTTAGTGATCTAAGAACCACTAGAGTACTGAGAGGAGTTGCCTTAGCCATATTAAAACATTTTAACACTCTTTTAGTGTATTTGGATTGATGCACAAATATACCCTTCTGAGTATGTTCAATTTGTAGACCAAGACAAAACTTTGTTTGTCCGAGATCTTTTATCTTAAATTCCCCTTTTAAATAGCTTGTTGCTTTCTGATTTCCTATTGAGTCCCAATTATATTAAGATCATCAACACATACCACAATTATCACAAATTCAGAGTTCGTTTTCTTGATGAAAACACATGGGCATATAGGATCATTCACATATCCTTCTTTTGTTATATGCTCATTAAGACGATTATTCCAGATTCGTCCAGACTGTTTTAACCCATATAATGATCTTTGCAACTTTATTGCACATAACTCTTTGGATTTAACTTTTAATGCTTCTGGCATATTAAATGCATCACGAACTCTCATATAAATATCAGTATCTAATGATCCATATAAGGATGCTGTAACGACATCCATGAGACGCCTCTCTAGATTTTTTCCAGCTGCTAGACTCATTAGAAATCTAGACGTTATTTCATCCATAACGGGGGAATAAGTTTTCTCATAATCAATCCCGAGACTTTAAGAAAATCCTTGTGCTACGAGATGGGCCTTATATCTCATAAATTTATTTTTTCATTTCGTTTACCCATTTGTATCCAACTGGTCTCACATTTTTAGGTGTGAGTACAATAGGTCTAAATACATTTCATTTATTAAGCGAGTCAAGTTCGACTTGTATTGCATCTTTTCATTTTGTCCAGTCATGTCTCTTTTGATATTCATATACAGACTTTGGTTATGGATCCTCACTTTCTGATTTCCTTTGAAATAAGGTACGAGAAAGTGTCCATTATCAATTTTACTTCGATTCCATATCTTTACATTATGGATATAGCTAAAAGAAATCTCATGATTTTTGTCAGGCTCATGATGCTCAATACTTTCATTAGACTCATGATTCGTTTCTTCCAAAATGCTTTCTGCTATTTTGGGCATATCATTCTTTTCAACTTCCCTTTGTTTTCTAGGATTTTTATCATTAGAACCAACTGGTCTACTATGCTTTAAGCATGTTCTAGACTCTCATTTTCCACGTTCTTGTGGTATTTCAATTCTAGTAGGAACATTGACAGCTGGTAGATATGATTTAGTTACCGTTTTGGTATCAGCAAATTCACCAGGAAGTTGATTTGCAATACTCTGCAAATGCATAATTCGTCGAACTTCAATTTCAGACTGCTTTGTAGGAGGATCAAGGTTTAATAAAGATGGTACACACCATTTGATATTTTTTCCTACTTGTTTATTTACTCCTGTAGAACCAGAAAAATTTCTCATCAAAATAATAATCGGCAAAACGTGCCGTAAAGACATCACCAGTATGTGGTTCTAGGTACCTTATAATTGATGGAGAATCACAACCAATATACATATCCAACCTCCTTTGTGGTCACATATTTGTTCATTGTGGGGGTCCTATAGGCACATATACCGCACAGCAAAAAAATCTTAGATGGGATATATTTGTTTCTTGACCAAATGCTGACTGTAAAAGGGAATACCTATGATATGCACTTAGTCTTATCCCGAATAAGTGCTTCTGCATGTAAGATGACATGCCCCCATACAGAGGTTAGGAGTTTTGATCTCATGATCAATGGTCTTGCAATCAATTGCAGACGTTTAATTATTGATTCCACCAAACCATTTTGTGTATGAGCATGAGCTACAAGATGTTCAACTTCAATTTCCATCACCATGCAATAATCATTAAATGTTTAGTATGTAAATTCACCTGTATTGTCTAATCTAACACTCTTAATAGGATAATCAAATAACTGAGCTCTTAATTTAATAATCTGAGTTAGAAATCTTGCAAACGCCAAATTTCGGGATGACAATAGACAAACATGTGACCATCTGCTAGATGCATCAATCAACACATGGTGGATGTATCGGTCCACATAAATCGCCTTGAATTAGTTCGAGGAACTTTGATGATTCTTTATCAATTTTGGTTGGAAATGGCCTTATGATCAATTTTCCAAGAGAACATGCTTCACATGTCATTTTCTTCCCGTGATATATTTCATTAATTTTCAGTGAATAACCATTTGAGCTTTCTATAATTTTTCACATCATTGTAGTGCCTTGGTGACCAAGGCGATCATGCCACAATGTGAAATCTTCTGGATTTCTTTTGATCACAAGATGTGATTCTATTGCGTAAGTATGATACAAACCAGAAGGATGTTTTAGAAATTTTCCAACACATGCCTTTGTCAGAATTATTTGAAGTTATATACATACACTTCTTTGCATTCTTATTGGCAAACTGAGTTTCATATCCTTGAAGGTATATATCTTTGAAACTCAACAAATTCTTTTTAAAATTCGGAGAATATAAGGCATTCTTTATGAAATTTTTTTTCCATTAGGAATACAAAATTAGCTTTGCCACTTCCTTCAATCAAGTCTCTAGGACCTGATATTATATTGAATAATTTTTATATTGAATAATTTTTGTCGGTTTTAACTTAGAAAAATATCTCTTACATCTCAGAATAGTGTGTTGTTCCACTATCTGGTATACAAATTTTTTTGATATTTTTTTTGCAACTGTTTTGTACGAATCCTTCTTCATTTCTGTAATAAACATAAACATTAATAATGTAAGTAAATTTCATTGTTATAGAGAGACATATGATAAATATACATTATCTTATTTTAAGAACCAACATTATTTTAAAATAACTGAAATACATAACACTTATATAATGACACTAGTGGAGAATAGTAGTCTCACTTCAAGTATTTCAGTTATCCGCATGAGCGGTCTCGTCAGTATCGTTCATAAAGTCAGATGCATCGAGGTACGATGTACCCTTAAAATGCTCTGCGAGGTTCACTTTTTTTCCTTTTCCCTTTTGGGACTCTCTAAATAATTTTCAAAGATATTCAGGGGTTCGACATACATGGAACCAATGCCCTTTCGATCCATATCTATAATAGATGTTCTCACACTTCTATGCATTACTTCCTTATGATTCTTTTCCCTTAGGACCTTGTTCATATCGAACACATTTATAAGACCTCTTTCTTTGTGGGCGAAAAAATCTTTCACGTCCATGATTAGATCGTCGACCACGACTTCGATAGGTTTGATTTCCTCTCTCCGGATTTTTCACATCCGTTGCACTCACTTCTGAAAATACCTGTGTTCCCGTAGGATGATGTAACACGATATTTGGCTCAGATGCAAAACTGGGACTAGGACAGATCAACTGACTTGAAAGATCCATATCTTTCAAGTATGAACCGATTTGAATGAGATTCCAATTCACACTGGTGCTAGGATGGATAACGATTGTATAACAGTTTAGTACAGAGCTTGAATCCTTCTGGATTGGTCGGCATCCTCCTTTGAATACTCGTAGCTCCAAATAGGGGTGTCAAAATGGGTTAAAACCCATGGGTTTACCCTGTTTGTTTATTATTTTAACGGGTATGGGTTAAGTTTTTATACCCATATAAATAAATGGGTTTTGATGGGTTCGTCCAATGGGTTCGTGGGTTTATCGGGGTAAACCCATTAGGGTTATGGGTAACCAATGGGTTAATCGAGAAAAAACAAAAATAATATGTATAATATATATATATATATATATATATATATATATATGTATAATATCTTTTTCTTACAAGTAATTGATGTAAAATATCTAAAATAAATGTTAAGTTTTCTTCTTTGGTAAAAACAAAAAAAAAGTAAATAATTATTTATATGTCAATGATCTAAAATAAATATGAGGTTTTCTTTTTTTTTGCTGAAAATTAAAAAGGAAAAATATATATATAAATGTAAATGATCTAAAAATAAATGTTAAGCGATATATTCTTTCGTTCATGTATTACTAATTTTTTTTCTGGCAAAAGTTCATGTATTACTATTATAAATAGGAGCCGTCATTCTCTCTTTCCTTCATAAGGGCATCTTTAAAGGGATAACACTTTTTAGTGTTCTTAGATTAGATATATTAGGAAAATAATCTAAGATCAGTTGTTAAGAACTTTTGCTAAAAAGTTAGTTATAGGAAGAACATGTTTAAGATCATTAGATTTAATAATAAAATATTTTTAAACATATTACAATTTTAAAAACTTTAAAAAATAACATTTAAATTGTAAATTGCAAATAATATAAATTTCAAATTGTATAACTTTCAATGAAAGTCACAAATGAATCCTAATAAGAGAACTAATACCAAAACATGAAACAGATACAAACAAGAAAATACAACAACTTGTGTGAAGTCATGGGTACTTCATCAAATTCTTAAATCCCATTGTAAAAACAAGAAGAATAAGTACCATGGTATAGCTTCGTGATCTTCAGTCTCACATATGGATGGGGAATTGAAATGAATTTATTGAGTGATTGTGAGTAAATGAGTCTAACTTGCCTGACCTGACGATTGAGCTTAGTCTCTCTACCAAAAGAAGTAAGTAGTTCCTTGGTATAGCTTCGTGATCTTACCTGGGGGCAGATGCAGTCTCTTGTCATTGGCATTTTAAAAGCTTCAACTAACAACATGATAGCAGCTAAGAAGACTAGGATATATAAAGATCAATTGGATAAAGTAAAGATTGAAGAGATTCAGTCCACCGCTAAGAAACAGCGTATTGCTACTCACACCCATATCAAAGGCCTTGGCCTCGAGGTTCTTCTTCTCCCTCTCTCTCTCATACTCTTGTTTAATCTTCTTCTTCTCTGCTTCAACTAGCTGAAACTTCTCAATGTTGAATTCCTGTAACATCAACCACATGTAATCCACATTACCACACAGAGTATTTCTGATCAAAACCCTTTGCTCAGATCAGAAATATATCCCCACAGAGCCTATGAACTTGTTGACCACACAATAAGAACAGGAAAAATCGTAAGATCCGAAGATCAATTGTAATAGTCACACAAGAGTCAAGAAATTCGAGTCTGCGAATCCTTGAATGAAATGAGACCTCGAAACAACTCATCAAAAAAGTTTCAGACTTTTTAACAAAGATGTTCAAAGGTTCTTCTTTTGCATTTTGCTCATAAGTAACAACATCACTCCAAGTCGAAATCAATCAAAGCAACTAAACTTAGCTATATATAAGAATCAATCTCATGGGACTTAGGAAACAAAAAATTATGATCTAAGCAAAGAAAAAGATTAAAGGTGTAGTCGCTTACTTGCTTAAAGGTGTGGTCGCTCACATACTCCAACTACGATCCGATCCCTGGCCAGCTCTGCAGCCGTCTGATTTATATTTCCCACCACAACAATTCAATAAACTAGTTCGATTCTCAATTACTCCATGGTTCTCTCATCTATTCAAATCTTAACACACAGCAACAAGATAAATTAGGACTAACCACTCAATCACAATCACACACACGCGAAGACAAACAATAGGAACCCTAAAAATTCAATTTGGTTTGATATTTAAAATCGAATTAAGGAAGATGAAACAGAGGAGACGAGGATTGAGAAACACACCTTAATCGGAGAAGATGGTGCAGATGCAAGCTATCGTCGTTTGGGAGAGAAACAAGAAAACCCGACGAAGGCGACGATGGAAGCAGCCTTCTTCTCTTCTAAATTTTTTTTAGTCCTTCTCTCAATCTTAACCATTCCCGTAATGCCACGTACACCAAGAACACAGCTAACAACAGTTCTGAAATAAGAACATGTTTTATGATCTTAACACACTTTTTAATTTTTTTCAAATAAAAAAAACCTAAGAACACCCCTAAAGATATACCGATAAAGATGGCCTAAGTTGCTTCTCGTATCTCATTCTTCTTGCTTTTTTCTTTCTTATTCGTTCTTGTCATCTGATTCCGAATTCGAAAGCATGTCAACGTCTTCGTTTAACGCCTCCAAATCGTGTAGTCATGAGTTCACCTGAGTTGTAAAATAAATAATTGCTTCATCTGAACTCTAATTGGACTAATTCCACCTCGAGATATGCTCTAGATGAGGTAAGAACGTATCCTAAATAGTAGTTTGGCTAGAACAATTGATCTTTAACTTTGTTCGTATTGAGCAAGACTCAAGGGTCGCATTGGATGGTCTCATCATCATATCACATAATCAAGAAACAACAAGCAAACCAGATAATTGTAAACCCCCCCCCCCCGACCGCCACCTCTTAGTGGGCCCCATGTCTAATCACAGTCCATGGACTCACTTCCTTAATGGGCCTCACGTCCTCTCACTTGGCCCTTGAGCCCATCCATACCCAACAGTCAGTTTGCTTCGTCTGAGAGGCTTTAAAGACTTGTTATCATCCCTAAAAATCACCACATGATCTTTCCCTGTGTTTTGTCCTCAATCGCACAGTTCTGACAGTCACTTCCAGGAAGGTCACCCATCCTGAGACTACTCCAGCATAAGCACGCTTAAATCTGGAGTTCTCTCATGACCTTTGACCGAAAAGATAAGTGCACTTTGGTGACATAGATGGCCAAAACAATTCTCTTAAACCTCTCCGCAAGTCTCTGAGACCAGAGTGTCACAATAATACACAAACGAAACGACGCATCAGCCGCCAGCTGAGAATGGTGTCGACCGACATTGGTCACTTGGTGAGACTGACACCTGCTCCAACTCCCAAAAAGCGTAGCAATGTTGACCGACACCTCCATCAACCTTTTTCTCACGTCATTAGCCTTAGATTCACACCAAAAGACACAAAGAACCTCACTTGAAACTTGCTCTCTTCTTTTCTCTCCGAAAAGTGTCAAAACGGCTAAAAAACTTGTAGAGTCGAGTTTTTCCTATTAAACTCGAGTCCTAGGGTTTCCCTAAACCAAACACACGAACCGGAGAATTTAAAATCAGACCAAGAAACTCGGCCACATAAGGTGTCGAGCGACACCCACCACTAGTGTCGATCGACATCCTCTCCCCCACCAACATATATGTGTCCTCGAATCTAGCACAAAAATCTCCCATGCCATCAACACTATGGCCTACACATCCTCCGACTAATTCATGACGACTCTATCTGGCAGATAACCGACATCTCTAACATCATTCATTCTCAACACATGCATCTCCCCCGCTCTCAGGTCTCGACTTTAGAGTATTACCGGCTTGCTTTCAGGCCTTGGCCCTAAAGCTACAGTATCCAGGAAGTCAAAGCTTGCGCTTGGGTTATCACCCTACAACGCGCCTTTAGATCGTCACCCGAAGTTGATATACAAATTATACCCTCATGTCACAAAGTCCTTTGAGATAAAGGTACACATGAACCTAACCGTCCCCTCATGGGTTGTTCGAGATCTCACATCTCTAGAGCAATAATTCTAAACTAGACCTAGTACCACGCTGACCAGAACTACCTCTATGGCTCGCGCAGGAACATTGCAATGTCCTACGACCAACAATCGCCACAAGGTCTGCCACCAAAGCCATAAAAACGTCACAAAGACCATAGAAATGTCTCATATGACCACCGCCAAGGCCAAACAATGTCCAATAGGACAGCCATCAAGGCCAAACAATGTCCAAAAACACAGCCACCAAGGCCAACAAACGTCATCGGGACTACCACCATGGTATCCGACATTAACAAAACCACTACCAAGGTACCTAGCATCCCCTAGACTACTACCACTTACAAGTGTTACCAAGACCACCACCAGGGTACATAATGCCTCTTGGTGACTATCAAGGCACAATTGTCACCAAGACCAACGCCATGATACAAAACGTCACAAAGACCGCCACCATGGCAAACATCTCAAAGGATCACCACAAAGATCACGACACTTTTCGAAAATATAAAGTTCTAACTCCATAAAATTTTCCATTTTTAGAACTTTCTAATTATGAAAACTTTCCATTTATCCAAACCTCGAGATATTTCATTTTCCATGACAAAACAAGTCAAATAAATAAATACTCATCTTATTAATCATAAAAATGTCATTATTTACAACATCAATGAAAATATATAAGGAAAAATAAGATACAACGACACCAAGCTAACAAAAACGAAACTGGAAACAAAGGATAGGCAAGCTATAGCCTCGAGCTGCTTCTCGAACCACTTCTTGAACCTTATCCTCGCCGCTGGCTCCCAAGTATCCTTCAACAATTTATCACAGTCCCACTGGAATCTTATCAAAAGAATGTTCATCCGCCAAAAATCCTTGTTTTGCCTCTCGAGAACTCTCACCGGTCTTGCCTCAAGAGTCATGTTGGGCTGAAGATTTGCTGGAATCTTAGCCAACAACTCGTCATCCTTTTGACAACACTTCTTCAACATCAACGCGTAGAATACCTTGTAGAACGCATGCATAACATTAGGTACCTCCAGCCTTTATGCATCTGGTCCCACCCGCCCAACCACTCTAAATAGACCCATGTATCTCGGAGACAACTTAGTTTCTATCAATGACCTGTTCGGACCCTGCAACATGGTCATCTTAAGGTACACTTTTTCTCAAACCTGAAACTCAATGTCCTTCCTCCTCTGATCAGCATAACTCCTCTACCGATCTTGAGCCTCCTTCATATTCAGCTTGAGCAAACGGGTCTTCTCTGTGGTCTCGTGAACAAAACTCGCATCCAGTAAGCTAAACCCCTCCACCTGAGTCCATCATAATGGTGTAAAACATGGTTTCCCATACAACGCCTCATAAGGAGCCATATCAATACTCGCCTGATAGTTGTTGTTGTAAGCAAACTCTACCAGGTTCTGGTGATCAGCCCAATGACAACCCCAATACAGCACACAAATCCTTAGCAAATCCTCAAGAGTCTGAATCATTATCTCTGAGAACCCATATGTCTGAGGATGGTAAGTTGTACTCATGTGCACCCTAGAGCCCAACTCCACCTGAAAAACCTTCTAAAACGTCGAAGTGAACTTGGAATCTCTATCTATCACTATGCTCACAAGCTCACCATGCAACCAAACTATCTCCCTCACATTTTTCTTAGCCAAAACTGTAGACTCCATCAGTCTTCTTAATAGCCAGAAAATGTGCAGACTTGGTCCCACAATCACCCAAATAGCACCCATAGTCCATGAAACAGGCAAACCAACCGTGATTATATCTCAAATGGGTAAACTATGCAACAGGCCATCCGGTACTTGATGCTTTGCCTTCACCAACTGGCAAGTATCGCACCTCGCGACCCAGCTAGCAACATCCCTCTTCATCCCAAACCAGTGATAATACCATTTGAAGTCACGGAACATATTAGTCGCTCTTGGATGAACAGAGAACTTGCTCGAATGAGTCTCTCTCAAAATCACTTGCATTAGATCCTCATCATTGGGCACATAAACCCGACCATGCACAATAATAGTCTCATTAGCAGAGATCTGATACCCTCTGTATTCTTGGAGACATTCACCAGTCCAACATAACTCTCCTGAGCCAACCAAACTCTACTAAGAGGATCTGCTCTATCAGCTGCCTCCAAACCCAATGGCTCTTGTGTAATAGCACACAACCTCAAAGTACTAATCTCACTCACCAACGACTCCATAACCTGTCAATGAGCCGAAACCGCCCGCTTGCTACTCAGAGCATCTGCCACAAGGTTAGCTTTACCAAGGTGGTAAGCTATATCCACATCATCATTTGCCACTGACTCCATCAACTGCTTCTTCCTCAAATTCAGCTTAGGCTGAGTAAAGATATACTTCAGGCTGTTATGATATGTATACACATGTATATTCCGCCATAAAGATAAGACCCCCAGATCTTTAAAGCGAAAACTACAGCTGCCATCTCCAAGTCATGAGTAGGATAATTGCCCTCATGCTTCCGCAACTACCGCAAAACATTGGCAATAACCTTTCCCTCCTGCATCAACACACACCTCAAACCAACTCTAGAAGCATTTGCATACACCATGTATGGCTTATTCTGATCCGGAAATGCAAATATTAGTGTACTCATCAACATCTTCTTCAGGCTAGCGAAAGCTGCCTCACACTCCGATGACCACACAAAAGGAACGGTCTTCTCCGTCAGCTTAGTCATTTGCTGCGCCATACTCGCAAAACCCCTCATAAAGTTTCCGTAGTATCCTGCCAAATCAAGGAAACTCAATCGTGAAAAAATCAGACTGAAATGGTGGTAACCCGTGCAAAGACTAAAACATATCCTCGAACTTCCGAACCACAAGAAATTCCACACCTTTACCAAAATTCTAATATTCGGTTCACCGGTATCACAAGGTATCAAATCATTTTATAGCCAGTTCAACTATAACTCAAAAGCAAATTCGATCATTATTGTCGGCAAAACTCACTATCATCATCACTATTTGTAATATGGAATCTTGAATGGGGATATCACTCTTAAGGGTTGGTCGATTTTGAGCTTTAAGCTGCAACTTTCAAATCTTAAGTTGGAGTTTTAAAATTTGAGATACATAATGGCTGGATTTTTGAACAAAATAAATAAAAGTAATAGGATTGGGCGATTGACAAAGATGTTTAAGAAAATCTTTGTCAATCCTATTAGTCCGCTTAGAAAATCACTAGCAAGGGAAGTATGTTCGAGGGATTGATGGATTTTAATCTCCAATTTGCTGGATCGTTAAAGTTAAAGGAAGAGAAAGCTTTGCTTAACTTTTACATACATATATTCATTAACATAATATGATTAATTTCGAACTGAAGAAGACGACAAAATAGTTTTTAAGTGTCTAAATCTGTAAGCATATTAGGAAATGTCATATTAGACAATGCCTCTACCCTAAATAGTGGGTTTTCCAAGTTTTCTTTAAATTATATCATACTAGCAATCGATCCGCGCTACGCGCGGTAGTTAGATTAAGGTGTATTCTGAGTTTTGTTGTGTATATTGTTTTTGGTTTTTGTAAATTCATCTTTACGTTTGTTTTTATATTTAATTTTGGTTGCTTATGTTGTTTTGTTGGATATTTTAATAAAAATATGTTTTGCAGTAAGTATAATTTAGTTTGCTGTTAGATCATCTTGTGTGTTTATAATGCTTTTAAAAAAAGTTATTATTTAACATTGTTTAGTTGAAGTTGTTGTTTTGCTGTAGCGGTTAGTTGTCATTAATTTATTATTATTTTCCATATTGTAGATGAATTGTTATTTAATATTTTCATATCTATTTTGTAAACTGTTGGAGTAATTTTTTGTCAATGTTTTAGTGTTTGGAGTAAAAAATATTGTGGATTTTATGAAGAAAAATAAATAAAATCAATAACTTACATTCCTCTTTTCTACGCTATTTTTGTTTGTTTCATTCGGGCCCAATTTCTCTATAAGGCTTATAATTTTTGGGTTTATTTGGCCATTATTTGTATGTTATTGAGTTGAAATTGATTTGTTCTTCTTCAAAATCCGATGTCCTCGTGAACGGATAGGAGAAGAGCAATTTTCCGATCTAGAGGTCTGTTTGAGGATTGAACTTATGTCTTTGATGCTCGTAATCATTTTTTCAGTCATTCCTATCGTAATCGTTTTCCCTTAATTTTTTGCGTATTTGGTTGATTCCTTGCTGGCTTCACATCTGTTGGGGATATTTGGTTATCCCCTGTTGATTTTGTTAAAGGTGAATGTCAATTGGGTTGCAAATTTGTTTATATTAAAATATGTTTGCTTCTTTAGGTTTCCTAATTAAGTTGTGAGTTGTTTTGTGTTATTGGTTGTAATTTTTTCCCGTTTGTCCTGTGAGTGATTTTTTCGATTCGATGTGAGTTGTATTTTGGGGAAAATTAATTTTCTTGTTTATCTTGCTGTAAAGTCCGGGTTGTTTTTTTTTTGTTTTTTCGGTTGTCTTTTTCATATAATTTTGTGTTACAGTTATTTGATTGTGGCATTCATATATCTGAATCTTTTTAGTTTATTAAATGTATGTTCATCTCTTTGCATCTTTGTCTTTGGTGATGGATTTGTGAAGTGCTGCGAAATAATTTTAATTGATTTCTAGTTGTGTTTCCTTGATTCTTTGAAAGTGTTGCTTGGGTTGCCTTGTTTTGATATTTGAAATTTTAAATTATGATCAGTTTAATGGAAATCTTTAACTATATTATTACCACTCATGAAAAATTATAGTATTGTTTCTTATTTTAACATTTAATTTATTTTACATAATTATTTTTTTATTTAAACTTTCGATTAATTATAATTAACAAAAACTATGCACTAAATGAATATTTTAAATTTATTTTAAAATTAAAAATTGAATTCATATGATTTAAAAATAGTGATGGGTCTAGAGACTTTGAATGAAATAGTGTTGGGCCTATAGAGTTTAGATGACATTTAGTTGATCAGTTTGTCATGTGTATGATTGTTTAAAGGGCTTACTAAAATCTGTAAGACCCATAAAATTAAAGAAGAAGTGGCTGACGTGGCAGCTGAGGTGGCTGCACCAAGAGTGAGAAAAGCTAACTATATATATATAGATAGATAGATAATACTGCAACATATTTATGTTAGGAATTAGTATTACACAATTACAAGATAGATCATACAATCAGGTCAGGCTCAAATATATTAACATAATATCATGTCCAACACACCAACGCATCCATTAGTGTAAATAAATTTACCCATTATCTATCGATAGAAGTTGTGGGAAAAATATATGTTATGTGATTATGAAATTAAAAATTCTCTTGGTTATGGTAATTTATTGGAAAAATGATTGTCACCTACTTGAAGTATATACTAATACATGACCACACATACAAACAATATAAATATCTTATTAACTACGTAAACTATTGTTATTACATAAAAAGATTCATAAATAAATATAAGTTATGTGTACAACACCATAAACATTCAACTCTGATGTTTGGTTGGCTAAAATCCGATGTTGACCACTATTGACCGATGTTGACCAGTGTTAACCGTAAACATTCAAATACATTTATATGATGTTGAGACGCGATGTCGTTTCCAAAAAGTCTTTTCTTTTCCTAAAATTTTTTAAGTTGATGGTTAAAATCTTTTATGTGTAAATTCCTTTGCTGACAAAGTTCTATTTTTCAGATAATCGATAATTATTCATTTCTAATTTGATATGCCCAGATACGATTAACACAGTCTATATGCATCTAGCGCATTTATAAAACCAAAAGGTAAAATATAAGATATGTTTCTTCACATAATGTAAAATTTTATTAATACCATAACATTAGAAATTTCATACAAAGAAGAAATTCAAGATAGATATTTAGTTTTCTGATGGAGATATTTTTTTGTTGAGTTCTTTCTTTTTAAGACAACAACATCCAGTATGGAGTCTAAATGTTCCACAATACCATCCATTTTTAAACCCTTTGCTTAAGCAAATCTGATCACATACGCTTGTACACTCTGACCGAAAACAAACAGCATCATGAACATCAATAGCGTTTATTTTACCTGTAAAAGATATAAAATGTAGTATGATTGATCAAAATGGAATTTTTCCAAGAAAGTATACTTTTAATTCATGTATCATCATAATACGTTACAAACCACTCTTATATATCTGTTTTTTTTACTCAAACTTAATTTGTAAACCTTAGTTAAAAGTTAGTTCTTCATCATGGAATTGTCTAGACTAATTGTCTAAGTTTCACTTTCTAATAGCTCATTCATGTTTATATTTAGATAGCTTTACGTCAAACATGTTTAGACGCTAAAAAATTCACGAAAAAACTGCAAGATGGTGTATTTATTCTAATTGATGTACATCATATATATATCCTAATAGAACTCAAAACAGTTTATTGGGTTTGTAAGTCGACTTACCTGCCATCGCAATCAAGAGAACAATTGCTATGGCAATGAATATATGTAAATGTTTCTTGTCCTGCATTGTTTCGAGGTGTCACTAGATATTACTCGACGTATATTTTTTTTTCTCTTTGTTTAGATGTTGTATCCATGAAGATAAAGTTGCTCTTATATATAGGGTTTGATATTTTTACAAATCAAATGAATGAATAAGAGCTAGATTTTATTCTATTCTTTGGTAATATTAATCTTTAGCTTTATATCCCACTTAGGGGGTGTTTTTGAGTTCTAATTCAAAAGAATTTTGATGACTGCAATAAAATCATAGAAAATAAATAATTGAAAGATATTAAAGGACTAGATAACTTTCTCTAATCTTGTTAATTAATTTTTCTATAATCTTGTAAAGTCTCTGAAACAATCTCTATGTTTTAATGATACTTTCCATAACTTTTTTTTCTTAACCTAACAATAAATAAAAGGAAAAATGATTGTCAGCTACTTGAAATGTACGCCAACACATGACCACACATACAAACAATAAAAATGTCTTGTTAACTAAATGAACTATTGTCATTACATAAAGACATCCATAATCAAACATAGGTTATGTGTACAACACCAAAAACATTTAACTCTGCGGTTAGGTTGACCAGAATCTGGCGTTGACCAGTGTTGAGCGACGTTGACCAGTGTTGACCGGCGTTGACCAGATAAAATATTCAAAAAAATATATATTTTGTCTTTTTTTCCTAAAAAATAATATTTTTTTTGTTTTTATGTATTTTTGATAAAAAAATAAAAAGATGAATGATTTGTATAATTTACAAAAAAAAATTCCAACAACAAAAAAATACAAGAAAATTATATACCAAAAAGATTAAAAATTGCATGATAAACAAAATTTGTTAATACAAAAAATATACCAAAAATAATATAATAAAATTCTACCACAAAAATTTTATGTGTAGTAGATTTTTTTCAAAAAACTATAACAAACATATACCTTTCCTTTTAAAAATCTTTTTTTATTTTCTATTTTCAAAGGTGGGGGGGGGGTTTAAATATTTTTTTAAAAATTTTACTTATTTATAAGATTATGTCATTTGAAATATATCCAAGACATTGCAACCTAATTTTTTTGTTTTTAGTAAGAAAAAGAAAGGAAGAAAATAATGAAAATTCTATTTATTTACATCATTACATGAAAGACATATATCTAAAAGATAATTGAAAAACAAAAGTTGATTTTGTAATATCAAAGAAATAGTTGGCATTGTCTTGGATATATTTGAAATGACATAATCTTATAAATAAGTAAAAAGAAAAATAATATTTAAAAGCCCCACCTTTGAAAATACAAAATAAAAAATGATTTTTAAAGGAAAAGGTATATATTTGTTATATTTTTATGAAAAAAATCTACTACACATAAAATTTTGGTGGTATAGTTTTGCTATATTATTTTTGGTATATTTCCTGTGTTAACAAAATTAGTTAATAGATATACCACAAATTTTGTTTGTCATATATTTTTTAATTTTTTTTGGTATATAATTTTCTTTTAATTTTTCGTTGTTATATTTTGTTTTTGTAAATTATACAAATCATTTATCTTTTTTTATTATTTATCAAAAATACATAAAATAAAAAAGTATTATTTTTAAGAAAAAAGAAAAATATATATTTTTTGTGGTCAACACTGGTCAATGCCGGTTAACACTATACAAACCGGAGGAAAGTTGTTTACAAAAGTAGTTTCCGACAATAACGATTTAGAAAAATGAGCTAAACAATAAGCCTTCAGATTAGACATCCGAGTAATCTTGGAGAGAGTGAAAGGAGGCAAGGAGACACTAAGTGCCTGTAACTCATCAAGCAGCGTAGAGAAAGTCAGCAACTCCTCTAGGTCTTCCACCATCGCAACTAGCTCTGCAGAACCTATCTCAAATTGCCGACAATCAACTCCTCTGGAAAGCATACACTCCAAAGCCCATAACAGAGCTTCTAGATCCGAATGAAGAGGGGAAGAATTTTGTCTTTGGCATCTTGCACCCAACACTAAAGTCTGATCCTCACAATTACGCACCACCAGCCCATACCTGAATTAGGTTCTGGTGATTTCCAAGAACCATCAACTTGGCAGCGAATAATTGGCTACGGTATGCAAGGGTTCCGGAGAACCTGAGATAACCCTTGAGACTAATTGGGCCTGCTCCCAAAATAATTGTTCACCTATAGCCTGATTAATAATACTATTGGTTCTGACTGTATCCCTTGAAAAACTTTTGTATTCCTATCCTTCCATAACAACCAAACAAGCCAAGGTATCGAATGATGAGTGGCTCCTAAAGCCATAAGGAATGTCCCAATGCCAAAAATAAAACCTAACTTTGAATACATAGAATCATATGGGAAATTGCCTGAAGGCAAACCAACCAAGACCTAATCCCATATTTGATGGGAATAAGGAAACTCAAAGAAAGTGTTATTAATAGTTTCTGTCACAAAATCACATCTTTTACACAATGTGTCACACTGAAATCCCCGAGAAGCTAAACGCACCGTCACTGGGAGAGAACAAGACGCTATTTGCCAGAAAAAAGTTTAATTTTTGGTGGAACCCGAAGGTTCCAAGACTGATTCTTCAGGGCAGTACAACTGGGACCGTACTCGATTTCAGCCATCATGGCTTGACCTAACTTATGTCCCGACTTAACTGAGTACGCTCCAGATTTCTTATAATGCCAAACCAACCGGTCTGCCTTAAATGATTTGCTACAAAGCAAACTCCTTATAATTTGGATATCCTCCTGATCCATAAACACTTGGAGAATAGGTAAATGCTACTCTTTTGTCAGCGGGTTAATCAAGTGATTAACCATTAAATTTGGATTTAATTTTCGTCCCCTACCATTTGCAGGTCGGGGATGTTGGTTAGAGATTCAAGAATCGCGTCAAACCGAAGTATTACACCCTAACCCTAACGTCCATCGAGTGGAGAAAATACTTTTCCACCCAAACGAGGGAGAGTATGGTTTCTTTGTCATCAATAGATGCTAAAATATCGACCTCTAAACACCCGATCAAATAAAGAATCCAGAAAATGAATTAAACGCCAATACTGCTTAGCCAACAACGCATCAGTGAATTTATCCAGGTCATGAAACCCCAAAACTCCATCAGTTTTATCTCTACACATTTTTCCCATACCACTCAGTGAAGACCTCGGTCTTTCCCATCAGAACTCCACCAGAAGTTCAAAATTTCACTTGTTAACTTTTACGTTAAACCCTGAGGAAGTTTAAAACATGACTTGGAAGGGCCAAGGCCACCAACTTAAGTAGAATTTCCTTCCCTCCCTTAGATAAGTATTTAGCCGTCCAACCATTAACCCGATCAACCAGCTTCTCGAACCTAACCGAAGGCTTTATTTCTTGAACCCCCAAGACTATCGGATATTTCCAAATAGGAGCCCATACTCCCTTCCTTGGAAATTCCAATCACCGATTTTACCTTATCCTTAATCTCCGAAGATACCTTTTTGCCAAACATAATAGAGGATTTATCAAGATTAACCTCCTGACTGGGCGCTTTACCATAGTTGCCTATGATATTCATCACCGTTTAACATTGTTCTTTGTCTGCTTTACAGAAAAATAGACTATCATCCGCCAAAATCAAATGTGAAATAGGGGAACAATCTTGGGAAAACTTGATACCAAAAATATTATCCTCCCTTTCCTTCTTAATATTAGCAATCAAAAAGGAGATCCTCTCTCGGCTTATCTCCATAACTTTATTTGGAGAAGAAAAATGTATAAAATCATAGAGTTATTAGCACCCACACCCACTTTATACTAAAAATCTTACACAAACACTCGCTTTCCCAACTCTCTATACTTTTCTAAGTTTGTTGCTTATGTATTCATGTTTCTTTTACAATTTTGTCCTCATAAGAAGAGAATGTAAATGGTATTAGACAATGCCTCTACCCTAAATAAATATATTTCAAATGACATAATCTTATAAATAAGTAAAAAAATATATATATATTGAAAACCACCACCTTTGAAAATACAAAATAAAAAATGATTTTTAAAAGAAAAAGATATATATTTGTTATATTTTTATGAAAAAATCTACTACACATAAAATTTTGGTGGTATAGTTTTATTATATTATTTTTGGTATATTTTCTGTGTTAACAAAATTAGTTAATATATATACCACAAATTTTGTTTGTCATATATTTTTTAATTTTTTTTGGTATATAATTTTCTTGTAATTTTTCTTTGTTATATTTTTTTTTGTAAATTATACAAATCATTTATTTTTTTATTTTTTTATCAAAAATACGTAAAAACAAAAAAAAATATTATTTTTTAAGAAAAAAGAAAAAATATTTTTTTCTGAATATTTTTTCTGGTCAACAATGGTTCACACTAGTCAAACCGGAGGAAAGTTGTTTACGAAAGTAGTTTCAGACAATAACGATCTAGAAGAACCAGCTAAACAAACAGCCTTCACATTGGACGTTTGAGGAATCTTGGAGAGAGTGACAGGAGGCAACGAGACACTAAGTGCCTGTAACTCATCAAGCAGCGTAGAGAAAACCGGCAACTCTTCTAGGGCTTGCACCATCGCAACTAGCTCTGCAGAACTCGTCTCAAATCATCTCCTCTGGAAGGCATACACTCCAAAGCCCATAACAGAGCTTCTAGAACCGAATGAAGAGGGGAAGAATTTTGTCTTTGGCATCTTGCACCCAACACTAAAGTCTGATCCTCACAATTACCTCACCACCAGCCCAGACCTGAATTAGGTTCTGGTGATTTCCAAGAACCATCAACTTGGCAGCGAATAATTGGCTACGGGGTATGCAAGGGTTCTGGAGAACCTGAGATAACCCTTGAGACTTATTGGGCCTGCTCCCACAATAATTGTTCACATATAGCCTGATTAATAATACTATTGGCTCTGACTATATCCCTTGAAAAACTTTCTTATTCCTCGGTCTACACATTTTTCCCAGACCACTCAGTGAAGACCTCGGTCAGTCCCATCAGAACTCCACCAGAAGTTCAAAATTGCACTTGTTAACTTTGACATTAAACCCTGAGGAAGTTTAAAACATGACATAACATGTGTTGGAAGGGCCAAATCCACCAACTTAAGTAGAATTTCCTTCCCTCCCTTAGATAACTATTTAGCCGTCCAATCATTAACCCGATCATCCAGCCTGTCTCGAACATAACCGAAGGCTTTATTTCTTGAACCCCCAAGACTCTCGGATATTTCCAAATAGGAGCCCATACCCCCTTCCTTGGAAATTCCAATCACCGATTTTACCTTATCCTTAATCTCAAAAGGTACTTTTTTGCCAAACATAGTAGAGGATTTATCAAGATTGATCTCCTGACTGGACGCTTTACCATAGTTGCCTATGATATTCATCACCGTTGAACATTGTTCTTTGTCTGCTTTACAGAAAAACAGACTATCATCCGCAAAAATCAAATGTGAAATAGGGGGAAAATCTCGGGAAAGCTTGATACCCGAAATATTATCCTCCCTCTTTGCATTCTTAATATTAGCAATCAAAAAGGAGATCCTCTCTCGGCTTATCTCCATAACTTTATTTTGAGAAGAAAAATGTATAAAATCATAAGGCTATTAGCACCCACACCCACTTTATACTAAACATCTTACACAAACACCCACATTCCCAACTCTCTATACTTTGCTAAGTTTGTTGCTTATGTGTTCATGTTTCTTTTACAATTTTGTCCTCATAAGAAGAGAAGGTAAATGGTAAGTGAAAACTCACCATTACTTTAATTTGGTTTATTCTCAACAGTTAGATGTGGATAAGAGACAATATTGGAAGGTATGGTTCATGTCCCTGTGAACGAGACATGGCTGTCCAGGTTGTTTTTGTTTTGTGTTGATAGGGTCGTAAAAAAAATCAATTGTGGATGTTGTTCGTGCATAGTTGTTATATTAAGCTTTGAATTTTTATGCAGGGTGAAGATCCTAGTTTCTATATTATAATATCTGGGAGCTGGAGCTGTTTTGATGGCGGCGTATGGGGATTCAAAGTAGACAATAAACTCTTGTCGCGGGTTGTTCCATTGTCTGTAACCACAAGATTAGGAGAGTTAGAAGAGTCGGTTGCAGGGGAACTCGGGTTGGTGGATATGAAGGCAAATCTGAGTTAATGCATCCCTACATTTATGGAATTGACGACGAGAGTGAGAACTCCTCCGGTGATTGTGACTACAAATGTAGGTCTTGACTATTATATTGAGATGTTTAGGAAGAACCGTGGGTTGAAATTGTTTGTAACGTTTGAGGAGTTTAAGAAGAGAGGAATGACTGACGACGTACATGAGTCTGATTGGAGAGAGGAAAGTCGCAAAAACATAGTTGTGGGTCGTCTTGTGGACATAGTAATAGTGGTAGTGAAGATGGGTATTTAGGAAAAGCATCAATAGCAGGGTTGAAGACATTGATTTTTGAGACAACCTAGGTTGATGAAGAATATATGGCTGAGCTGGCAGAAATAAAGGGGAAGATAAAGCGCAATAATGGTGAGGAAGTGAAAATTGGTCGTGGGAAGACAAGTACACAATTAGGTTGTGACAGAATGTGTAGGATTGGAAGATAGTTTTGAAGATCTAGAGGAGGATGAAGATTCTGTAGTAACAGAGGTAACTTTGACCCCAAGAAGGTATGATAAGAGTTTTGGGGGAACTTCATTGGTGATCAGTTTGCTCGGGTAAACGTGGTGGAGGTTATGTGTAACACTTTTGCCTGCTTTGATCACACTGTGTTAGTTAATGGAGTTGTTCTTTTAAAAGACGAGGATACACTGAGGACAAGAGGTGGGTTGGAATAGTTAGGAAAAGATGAGGGTGAACATGTTGGCGTAACCAGATGGACAGAGAATCCTGGACAAAGCCGTGGTCCTGCAGTGGATGGTCGTAAGCTAGAAGATATTGATGACGAGGAGTTTAATATTCCTCCTTTGTTTGACGACACATAGTATGTTAGGGAAGAAATATCGAATCTGGATATTGAGGATGATGGAAAAGGTATATATAAGGGTAAGCTTTTTGCAAATAAAGAGGATTGCATGTTTGCTTTAGCGATATATGCCATTAAGAACATGTTTCATTTTACTCAAACGATGACCAAGAAAGAATTATTTGTAGTAAGTTGTTATGGGTAAAGGTGTGACTGGAGGGTACTGGCTTGTGAAATGAAGGAGTCAGGCTACTATGTGATTAGGAAAGGGAATCTTGAACACACATGCCCAATAGAGACGAGGAACAAGTACTTGAAAAAAGCGACATCAAGGGTGATTGCAGCTGTGTACAAAGCAAAGTACAATGATCTGACAAAAGGTCCGGCCCCTTTGGATCTTCAGCATATGGTATTAGAGGATTTGAGGGTGGCTGCACCCTACAGAAAATGTTGGAGGGCGAAGGGTAAGACTTTGGAGGGCATATTTGGTTTGGATGATGAGTCTTTCGAGGATCTCCCTAGTTTTTTTTGCATTTCTTAAAAGTAGCTAATCCAGGGACTATTACCAATATTAAAACTGAAGTCGTGGAAGGTGGCAGAGAAAGGTTTTTGTATATGTTTTTGGCTTTCCGGGCATCCATTGAAGGTTTTAGGAAGCTTAGGCGTGTTATTGTTGTGGATGGGACTCATCTGAATGGGAAGTATAATGGTGTCCTTTTGACAGCTAGTGGACAAGATGCTAATTTACAGGTTTTTTCTCTTGCGTTCGCTGTTGTAGACAATGAGAACGACGAAGATTAGACGTGGTTTTTTGAGAAGTTAGAGCGCATAATTGCGGATAGTAACAGCTTGACAAATAATTTCAGATAGGAACAGCTCAATATACACAACAAAGAAGAGGGTGTTCCCATTGGCACATCATGGAGCTTGCATAGTGCATCTTGCGAGGAATGTTAATGTGAGGTTCCATAATAAAGGACTTGCAAAACTTGTGACGAATGCAGCATTTGTCTATCAGGTAACAGGTTACCAAGAGATATATAGACAAATCAAAGTGAAAAACGCAAACTGTGCCGCGTATTTGGATAAAATTGGAGCAGCTCACTGGAGCAGAGCTTATTTCTAAGGGAATTACTACAATTTGATGACATCTAACATTGCGGAGTCTTTGAACAATGTGTTAGGTAAGGGGACATCCTGACATATTATGGAACTACTCAAGTACATTTGTGCTATGTTAAGTAGGTGGTTTAGTGCTAGGCGGAAAAAACCTGAGAAGCATAGAGGGTTAACTACGCCGGAGGTTGATAAACAGATGCAAAAAAACTTGGTTTATGTTTGTGGTAGCAAATTTGACAAGCTCATGTAAGGCTGTTGGGGTTGTGGAGATAATTGGTGAGTTGAGTAATCTTGGTTTTGATCATGTGGTATCCCAGCCTGTATATTAAAAATGTGTCCACATGGATAGTGTAAGTTTTGCAAACTAAGGTATATGTTGAAGGAGGAAAGATATGGGGTATGTACCGATTGGTCATCTAAAGGAGAAGGTTTGTTGATAGTGTCATATACCGGGGATCGCTGTTTTTTTAAAAGTCGTTTAGATATCAAATAGAAAGATAGTCAAAGTTTCATAGACAAGGTGCAAGTGTTTTTAACCATAGAGTCTCGGTGTCATAAATGAGCTTGAGGCCAGAGTCTGGTTCTGAATTACGTGAAACATCCTGAATCACATCTTTGATAGTGGACGGGCTGTTTCTAACAGAAGGTTCCTGTAAAATTGAATAAGATGAATAAATTTACAGAGAAACTAACTTGCGAAAGTTTGAAAACAGCTATATACCGTTGTCCCAAACGGGTGGAAATAATGTTTTCAGTCATGAGTGTTAAGAAGGATATCATCAGGAGATGTGATTGCTTTGCTAGGAGATTGGTGAGGAGTTGGGGGTGGTGACTGGACAGTTACATTCTCTGGAGCATTATCTGCATCGAAGGTAAACTCATCGTCTGCGACAACGGAAGGTGGTGAATCCTTTCCAATGGAGGGAGTAACAAATGCAGGCCTCGTAATGATGCGGCATAGTGGTAGTTTTAATCGCCTACAAAATCTGAGGGTATTAATTTGAGCCTGAAGTTTCCTGTTCTCAGCTTCTAACTTTTTAAACTTACTATCTGTCGTATCTCTAATAGAATTAAGCTCTTTCTCCACAACAACTTTGGAATCAGCCAAAAATTTGTCGTCAGTATTAGAGAAGATAACACGGAGCCTCTTAGAACTCAAGCATTTGGGCTTCGGTGAAGAGTGATTGACACGAAGTTTGACAGAATTTTATTTCCGCCTAGGTACAATGTGCTTCCTGTGTAGCCCTTGGCCCTTCTTATCTAGTAAAGTTATTAAAGGCAAAGAACAATCATCCCCTGGCCATTCCTTTTTGGTGAAAATATGGCCTTTCTAAATCTGACTTTCCAAATGAGCAATCTTTTTGTCTTTGACTTCATCGTCCCACTTTCCCCAACCAGCTTTTTGTTGGACAACTTCCAAAAACGGAGAAACATATAGCTACGGTTGTGGATAGAGAACATGTTAAGATTGGGCAGTGGGGGTATCCACATGAATACGGTAAACAAAAGATCAATTATGTATAAATAGCAACTTACATCTAAAAAATGCTCAACATATATGACGTCTATCAGAGGTAGATTATTCTTAGGTAGGCCAACTGAAGACCATTCCAGGAAAGTGCAGGTGTAACCAACCCCTTGTATCTTATCAAGTAAGCCAGATATGTTACGATATGCGAGCAGTTGAAGCGCAAGAGGGAAGCCATGCAAACAGAAGGACTTCTGTTGTAACTTCTCGGTGAAACTCTTCAACGGTCCGTTGCTTTAAGAACCTTTCTCTGTCGTTTAAGTCTTTTAGCCACTGGTTTGGGTTGCGATTTAAGATCAGGTCTTATAGTTGAAACAATCTTCAAGAATGATTCTCTGTCTCAAGGGAATGCTAGGAAGGAGTCAATGTCTTCAAGCATCTCAACATACTTCGAAGTTGGTCTATGCGTTTGACTGGAGGTATGAGTACACCATCGACAATGAGAAGAAGCGCAAGCTGAAGCTTCTGATCCTGATCCTTGATAGTAGGGTCTTCAAAAGTATTATGGACATCAGCTAGAGTTGCCTTACGATATTCCCCAATTAACTTAACCCAGTAATATTCATCATCAGAGTCGGGAGCAAGTTCGTCTTCGGGGTTGTAATCTTCCGGAAATTTACCACATGGCAAGCCAGTTACAACACGAAATTCAACTAAAGAAAATCTCATAGGGTATCCACCGTAAGTCTATTTTTTGTGGTTCTACATTTCGTACTTCTTTTTGGACAAAACCTGCCTACATATGAGAGCGTGGAGTAATTTGCAAGAGATAGGAGACTAACTAATTAGAAGCATGAATAGAAACCCCAAACTTGAACTAAGAATCCGATCGAATTGGGGAGTGCCTTTCAGCACCTTGTAAATGGCTGTCAGGATATCTGGGTGTGAGTAGACATTCAGCCTAGCGTCGGGATAACGGTCAGTTGCGAACAGGCAGCGAGGGAGAAGATCATCCCACTCTGCAGAATCTTCTCCAGAAGTATCACCAATAGTGCTTGATGAAGGTTCATCGGGCGACGGTTTAATTATACGGGTAATGCGGCGGGTCTCTGCCATTTGCAAAGGAGCTTCAGGGCAGGAAGTTGAACGGAAAACGGGACAAATGGAAGAAATGGGACAAACGGAAGGAGTGGTAGGATTCAAGGTTTTCGGAATTTGGGGATCTAGAAATTGATGAATTGTAAAATTATGGTTGATGAGAATTGGGGATCTAGGGTTTGGGAAATTTCTGATTTTGTGTTTTTACTGTTGGTTCATGTGAAAATAAAATACTACTGAAAAAAGGTGGAATCGACATAGGTAAGTTAAGAGAGTTTGTTTGTTTAGTTTGAGGGATAAGTGGTAATTTTACAATAGGAAAGTATAGTGATAGTAGAAAGTGGGTGTGTGTGTGTTAATAGTTTAGGGAAAAGCGGGTGTAAGTGCAAAATTCCCAAAATCATAAACCAATAACATATTAATTAAATTCATTAACAATCTTATATTCTTTTATTTTAGTTGAATTACATAAAACTTTTTCTGACTTTTATAAAATTCTGAATCTAATAATTCCATATTTATTAAGATTTTAAATGACTTCTTATAAACACAAACTAAATAACACTAAAGGGGGAAAGGGGGGAGTCAAACTAGTAGTTTAAGTGATTTGTAAAAAAACTACAAGAGAGAGTATTTAATCTAACATTTTAAGTTATTTGTATAAAATAAGAAATCCTATGTTATTAAATCTTGAATTTTAAAAAGTTTTGTGAAATTCAATGTTATTGAACTAGTGATTTGAAAATCTAGTTTAAGATCCAATTTTTAATATATTAAGGATTCTGGAAAACTTTAGCAGATTTTTTAAAATAAAAATACATAAATCAAAATCTTATGATTTTAAGTGGGATTTGAAAGAATTTATAATAAATCATAAAAACTTCTCTAAAATCATCAAATCATTTTAAAACTCAAATCATTTAAAATACTAAGTTCATTACACCCCACCCCCCCAAATCCTATGTTATTCAATTTTGGATTTTGAAATCCCGTGGTATTGAACAAATGATTTAAAAATCTATCTTAAAATCTACTATTACTGAAAGCAGTATGTAGATTAGATTTTTAATGATAATGAAGAATTTGAAATGTTTCTTTAGTTAAAAATACAGAAATTCAAATCACATCGTTTTAAGTGGGTCTTTCAAGGATTTTACAATAAATCATATCAATTTTCATAAATCATCAAAGTCATATAAAAACTTAAATCACTTAATGGTCCAATTATTTAATAAATACATGTATTAGTAGAAAATTAAAGAGTGTGTGGTAGATTAGAAACTAATATTTGGATCTCAACATATACAACACATGGACACAATGGTCTCTTTATGTAATAAATACTAGTATTAGTGGAAAGGAGTGTGTGGTAGATTAGAAACTAAATTAAGTTTGATGGTATTTATGAGCTTTTCTCAATAAAATATTATCTAAAGAAAATTACTCCAATAATTATTGTTACAAAATAGGGAAAAGTGATTTATAAATAATATATTATATAAAGAAAATTACTCGAATAAAATTATTATTATGAAATCTGCAAATATTTAGCTCGCTAAATAATAAATGTTTTTGAATAAGAACCCAAATATAAACCAAAATACTCACACCTCAGAATCTTAGAACCGGTTCCGTTTAATGCAAAGTTACACACGTATGGAGTTCAGCCAAGCCTAACTGATAATATATTCCAAAACAAATATATCAATTTTAAAAATTTATTATTGTCAAAATATCCAAAAGTAATTTAAAAGAGGGTGAATTTGCAAGATAACTAAAATAGAAAAATGAATGAAGAATATAGCCAATTAATGACTTAAATTAGATGAGTAATTATTGGTCAATGGAAAATGACCAAAAAGTACAGTAGTTCTGGTGGTGGCTGGTGGCCGGCGGCCGGCGACCGGAGGCCAGAGGAGGTGACCGGAATATGTGATCGGAGGTGGTAGCGGTGGTGGCGGCGGTGGTCCGATGACCAGATGTGGTGGTGGCAGTAGTCCGGTGGCGGTGGTCAGTCGGCTGTGGTTCGGTGGTCGGTCGGCGATGATCTGATGGTTGGTCGGCGGTGGTCCGGTGGTCGATCGAAGGTGGTTCGGTAGCCGGTAAGCAGTGGTCTGATGGTTGGTCGGCGGTGGTTCGGTGATGGTGATGGTCAGAGGCGGTAGTGGTGGTGATGATAGGGCGGTGGGGTTTGTGGTGGTAGTGAGTGGTTGAAGGTTATGTATATAACAAATATATATAATAAAGAGTATATAATATTTTTATGGTTAGTATAGTTAGTAGGTGAATTACAATTTTGTTGTTGGTTATATACTGCAATTTCCCTTTAAAATATACTGTACTAGTATTACACCCCGTGCTATGCACGGACGTACAAATTTCTGCAAAACAATATACATAACAAAAATATACATGTACAAACAATTAAAGGCTTTGACAAAAAAAAAGATAATAATAAATTAAAAGGCTTACAAAAATGAGTGTGCGTAAACAAACATTAACACAATACCATTGATTAACCACAAACATAGGAAAACTTATAAGTTGGATAAAGAAAACAAAGTGAATAACTTACATTGATCTATATTAACTTGTTAATATAATAAAATTTCTATGTTCTTTATGTCTTGTTATGTTTCTCATGTATGTCTTCTAATTCTTAAGCTGATCTATGAGCAATTTAGTCACGATCTCCATCTGCAAACAATATAAAGTATAATATCAACATGTAACACAAATATGTGAAGACAAATCAACAATTGATAAATCACTACATAACAATGGAAACAATAAGTGATCAATATTTTTTTACTCATTAGTTTGTATATTGTACCATGTAAGTCTAAATGACATGAATGATAAGTTGTACATCTGACATGACTAAACTATTAAATATGCTAATAGAAACGGCATGTTGATTTGAAAGCATAGTTAAAGACTCATATATGCGCGTGCATAGCCACACATAAATTTGAAGAGCACACGCAGAGAAAACAAATAAAAGTAGCATAATGCTTCTTCAAATTTCAGACTTTTCCAACCATTCTTAAGAGTGAAACTTTTTGTCGGCGAGAAGAGGACTTGAAAAGAATATGTACTATAGAAATTGTGAAACTAATTTACCGAAAAAAAAAACTGATTTTTTTTTTAATTTAGACATGTAGCCCAAATATACCTCTGTTTGACACCCTAATTTGGAATAAGGGTTGGTTTTTCAACTGAGGAAGAGGATGATCTTGTTTTCTTTTCGACCAGTTAAATTGTTTTTTTTATAATGTTTATGGGGTATATGTAGGCATAGATCATGGGCGAATAATAAGGATTGTAGATCGTGGATTATGAACTGTTTTGAGAAACTGTCAGATATGTTTATTTTTTTTTGCTTTTAACATTATGTCATTAAAGTAAGAGATTTATTTTTCTCATTCTCTTAAAATGACTGCAAAATCCATGTGGGTAATTTTGATTGGTAAAGTGACTTGTGAATTATAACATAAAGAATGCTACTCTCTCTGTTCCTCATAGTTTGATGTTTATGAGTTTTTAAATATTTTAAGAAAACAATGATTAGTGGTTTTAACTATATTATTTTCTCTCACTAAATTTATATTATTTAATTTTAGACCAATAACAATTCAAAAATTTAAATGTTTTCAATGATTACTTTTTGAGGTTACAAAATATTAACTTTAATTAATTCAAAATTATAGAAAATCAATATTTGAAGAACAAATAAAATTCTCTAAAACATCAATATATGTGAGATAGAGGGAATATTAATTAGTAGTTTCATGAGTACTTTTTAGAGCAATATTAGTAGATGACTATGGAATAAAAATAAATTAAGTAACTAACTTTATGTCAGATTTCTTTGCAAACTAACTCTTTTAAAAGTGGGGTCAATGTGAAATACATACTAAAATGTCCTTTAGAGTTGTGGTAATTACCAAACTATATATTTGTGGAGAAAGAAATAAAGAGGAAAAAAAAACAATCTAATGAACGGAGGAGAAACATAAAATAACAGCGGTGGAGAAGACCATACTGGTGATAATGTCGGTGGTGGTGTTTGCGGTGGTGGATATGAAACACGTAGAAGAGGTTAAAACTCATGTGATTCTATGAAATAAATATATTGAAAAAATATTTATGTTGGTCGTACAAAATTGTTAAAACTTATGTGATTCTGTGAAATAACATGATATATTGACAAAATATATATATGTTGGTTGTGTAGAATTGCTAAAACTCATGTGATTATGTGAAATAACATGATATATGGAGAAATACTTGTGCTGACTATGTAGAATTGTTAAAACTCACTTGATTATGTAAACTAACATGATATATAGACAAAAATATCGTGTGATTTTCTTTCATAACATGAATTATTTATAAATTATATGCGTTTTGAAAATCAAATCTAATCTCATATGTTACATCGGTGAGTGGTAGAGAAATCTGACGAGAAGAGAAAACAAAGAATGAAATAGGGGTGAGAGAAGGAGAGATTTCTATAGGGAAAAAAGAGAAAATTAGAAGTAAAGAGATCTGATGAGGGGAAAAAGGATATAGGAGAGAAAAAAGAAGATTAAATTTGATGGTGGTGACAATAAGAAAGAAAACTGAGAGGAATTGAAGAGTTTATAGATTTAGTGGTGGCTGGTCTTGGGAGTGGGAGAAAGAAAGAGAAGGTGAACACAGAGGAGAGGTGAACAGAGAGGAGAGAAGAAAGAGAAAAATGAAAAAGACAAACAGGAAGAGCTATGTAATTTTAAACCCATGATCAACATACACACATGCCACATGGTTAGTTTATTAATTATTTTCAATTATATCGTTATCTTTTATAAATACTCTACTTTTTATTTGATTTTTTAATTTATTTTTTAATGAACTAGGACTCAAACCCCCCGCGATGTCGCGGGAGAAAAAAATACATTAAATTTAAAATTATACATTATGAAATTTTTTGAATGTAATAGAATAGTTTGAATACATAAAAATTAAACATAAACTGTTATTAAAAACACAACCATCAAACTGAAAACTTATAACAAAAAATATTATGTAGAATATACGCAACTTTGCAAAACATATTGTTTAAAGTATTATAAATATAAGATATTTTTATGAAGAATTATGGTAAAGAGTAAAATTAAAAAAATTATAATAACAAAGTAATCCTAATTGAGAATATTGAACTAATGGTTGTAATGAGTAAATGTATTTTCTGTTAAATAATTATAATTAAATATATATTTAATAATGAGTGAGACGGTATCAATGAAAAACTTAAAATTAAAATATACAACTCTTAAAATAATATAAAATAAATTTTAAATATTAAAATAGTTTTTAACAAAAAATTACAATAAATAGACGCAACTGTAAATTCTATATTAAGTTTTATTAAATTTCTATATTACTATAATCGTTTATAAAATTTTAGTTAGATTATAAAATAACAGTGAATATTATATATTAATATTCAAGATTCAACAAAAAACGAAAAATTTGTTTCAACGAACGATGATTTGTTAGTTATTAGTGAAGAGACAAATATATAGGGAGTTCAAAATATATTTAAATAGACACACCTATTAGAACGAAAAGTTGTGATGAAAAAATATGAATACAATATAGGGAAAGACACAACTCTACAATGAACAAATACAACTGTCTGAGTTTAAAAAAATGATAATAAAACCATTTTTTACAAAAAGTACTACAAAAAGTCGCAACTGTTGTTCGTATTTATTCAGTTTGTTATTATTATTTTAAAATATTTTTTTATCAAAAAGTTACGATAAGTAGACGCAACTATAAATTCTATATTAAGTTGTATTAAATTTCTCTATTGATATAATCATTTCAAAAATTTTAGTTAGATTATAGAATAACGTTGAATATTAGATAATAATATTCAATTATTTAGATTTAACATAAAATGGAAATTTTGTTTCAACGAACTTGTTAGTTAATGATGAAGAGACAAATATAAAGAAAGTTCCAAAGGCATGACTATTTAAATAGACACACCTATTAGAACGAAAAGTTGTGAAAAAAATATATAAATAAAAAATAGTGAAAAGACACAACTCTAAAACGAACATATACAACCGTTTGAATTTAAAAAAAAAAAACCAAATAAAAACATTTTGTTTACGAAAAGTTGCAATTGTTGTATTTGCACTTGATTATACCTACAAACTCATATAAACTGCTTTTAAATAGAAGACATCTTTATTACCATATTCAAAAGTCAAATCCGAAAGTTCACTATATAATCCATCTAACTCTTCGAAAAAAACTTTAGGTATTTTCATTAAAATTTTATGTATAAAATTAACTTAAAGTTGTAAATTAGATTCATCATTCCAAAAATCTTTTGTTAAATCAAGAACTGGAGGAATTTATTTACTTTTAAAAGAATGAATGCTAGAGAATAATTTAGAGAACTGTAAAAACCGTTAAGATTAAAAATTTATATTATTTTGTGTCATGGCAAAAAAATAAAAACAGTTCAAATAGACAAATATATATATTGATTTCAAAAGATACGAATATTCGAATAGACACAACTCTACAATGAACAGTTGCAACTTTACAAAAAAAAAATTGTTACATGAACAATCGCAACTTTTTGTAAAACATACAATTTAAAATTTCTACAGATTTTTTTAGAAAATTATACAAAAGGTACGATTGAAAAAACACAACTTTTGGTGGCATTTATTCGGATTGCTATTATATATTGAGGAATTTCTTGACTTTTAAAAGAATGAAGGTTAGAAAATAATTTAGATTGTAAAAACCGTTGATATTGAAATTTTAGTTGATTTTGTGTCATGGCCAAAAAAATGAAAACAATTCAAATAGACAAATATATAAATATATATATATATATATATATATATTTCAAAAGATACGAATGTTCCAATCAACACAACTTTACATTGAACAGTTGTACCTTTTCATAAATAACCGTTTTAATGATGCATCACGACTTTTCAAAAAATATCTAAAACGTACGATTGAAAAAACAGAACTGTTGGTCACATTTTCCAAAAGGTACGACTGAGAAAACACAACTGGTTGCATTTTTCCAGATTGTTATTATTATATAGATTAGGAAAATGGAAGGAAGAGATTTTGTCTGCGCTATTCAATACCAAATTTGGATTGTGTCGTGTCCTTTTTTATCCGAGAGGATCAACATCTCCTCTCACTCTCATCTCGTAGAAGTTAAAAACATCACGCCATTTTACGAATTCAAACGTCGATGTTCTGTCGTTTTTCTTGAGTTAAGGAGATGCCTAATTTCTCAGTTAACGTTCCCCAACTCTCATCCCTTTACAGTACGCCAAAAGTGAAACGAGGAGGCACGACGAGAATGAATCTATGTGCCGATCAAGTGTTCGACAAAATGCTTCTGTGGAGAGGTATGGCAACGAAGATGAAGTTTCCTTCTTGTCCTGCTGCGGAATTGTCTGATTTCAGGAGAAGTAACAAGAGGAGATCTAGTAGAAGGATGGTAAGTTGCAGAGCCGCCGGAGCTGACGGTGGACGCGTGGCTGTTGGTGACGACGTTTTCTCGGTTACTACTTCGTCCAAGTATGAAGTTGACTATCTGGGTCAGAGCACTAAGGGAGATTTGAATCTCAAGCTTGACCCACTTCAGTCCTTTGGTATACAATCTTCCATCATCTTTTGCTAGTTTTCAAAAATTCAATTTGGGTTTGAAAAAAGATTTGGTCTTTAGTTACGGAACTTGATTTTGGTTGATTTGAGATGAATAAGAGCTAAAAAGGTTGAACCTTTGTTGTGGCTGTCACGTTGTACGAGTAAAAAGCTTACACTTTTTCTGTTATGCAGTCTCATGATTAGAAAATGTAACTGTGATTTATGTAGGAGATGGGCAAGCTACATTGGAAGGTCCAATTGAGGAGGTAGCGAGAACAGAGGCTCAAGCCGCTGAAAACCTGATTAGAGAGTTGGGTATCCAAGTTCGTTATCTAATCCTTATAATGTTGTGTTGTACTCTTTTTTGTTATGTGTTTGGAGTTTGAGGAGCACTGTTGTTTCTATTGACATAAATGTACCGAGTTCTTTGTGTCTGCTGAGGATGTTTCGCTTTCTGGCGTCTCAAAATTTTAGTGCTTGATATTATTCTAGGGTCCTTTCTCTGCGCAACACTCTCCTCGTGGTATATTTTGTAGTCGTACCTTAAATCTACGGTCCATTAGTGCCATTGGATATGATATGGATTATACTTTGATGCACTACAATGTCATGGTGAGTCCTTTTTATTTTATTATTAATAAGTAGGAAAGATGTATGCAGAAAAGAAACCCATAATTGACGTTATTGTATGGTCTTGTTTAGGCTTGGGAAGGAAAAGCTTATGACTACTGCATGGAAAATCTAAAGAGCATGGGTTTCCCTGTTGATGGACTTGCTTTTGATCCCGAACTGGTGATGCGTTTATTCTGGTGATAGTTGAAAGGTTCGACATTGTAGTATTCTCTCTGTACTAAGACCAAAATATGTCTTCTCTTATTATAGGTTATCAGGGGTCTCATGATTGACAAAGAGAAAGGTAACCTAGTCAAGGCCGATAGATTTGGGTATGTGAAGAGAGCCATGCACGGTACAAAGATGTTATCGAATAAAGCTGTCAGGTATATTTGACTTTTCAACACCGTTGCTAACGTGAAAAAAATAAAATAAAAAAAAGACAGTTTCAGAGTCCTTGTTTTTTATTTGAAGGAAGTCTCAGTCTCTTATTGTCTTTGTTTGTATGAAAGTGAGATCTATGGAAGGGAATTAGTTGACCTGCGGAACCAGAGTCGATGGGAGTTTCTCAATACATTTTTTTCTGTTTCAGAGGCTCTGGCTTATGCACAGGTACGTTCTTTTCTTATAAGAAATAGTTGCTGAATAACTCGCAGTTAACTGTGGATATAATTCACTTTCTTGATTATAATGCATATAATATTCATATCCATTTTATCAATGCTTCTTCACCGCCATGAATGTCTTTCTGCAAAACTTTCCTCATAGGTTTCTGCTGAGTAATTATAGTTCAAATTATTTCAGATGGTGGATAGATTGGATGATGGATGTATTTCGGCAGATCTTGGCACGCTTGACTATAAAGGACTTTACAAGGTTTTGTGTTTCATAGCACCTAAATTTCATTAACTGAAAGGTTTGCGTATTCTTTATCTCTAATTAATGTTTTCAGGCTGTTGCAAAAGCTCTCTTCAGAGCACATGTTGAAGGACAACTCAAGGTTGATAGTTTGTCCATCCTTTTAATCATTTTCTTAAAGATCAGTTTTCTCAGGCCCACTGTGAATGACAGTTACTTTGCAGAGTGAGATCATGTCCAAGCCAGAACTATTTGTAGAGCCAGACCCCGAATTACCTTTAGCTCTTTTAGATCAAAAGGAGGTAATGTTTCATTTTTCACACAAGATATATAATCATGATGGTTTCAGTTGTTAATATTGTCCTGTTCGCTCATAGGCTGGTAAAAAGCTCTTGCTTATCACAAACTCGGATTATCACTACACAGACAAAATGATGAAGCACTCATTTAACAAATTCCTTCCCAATGACATGGACTGGCGAGATCTTTTTGACATGGTGAGCAAACACAAATTTGTTTTTGCATTTAATTGGAAAGCAGTTGTTTTTCCAGAGACTAGTTTTGCATTAATTTACTGCTTTTTAATTCATGTTTCTACGTAGGTTATAGTTTCTGCTAGGAAGCCAGAGTTCTTCCAGATGTCACACCCTTTGTACGAGGTTGTGACTGGAGAGGGTTTGATGCGTCCATGCTTCAAGGCTGAAACAGGTTATTTCTCATTGTTTCTACCGAATGCAAGTAGATAATTTTGCTGTGGAGAAATTCTAAACTTTTTTTCTCTCTCTCTCTCACTGCTTGTCTCTCCCAGGAGGTTTGTACTCGGGAGGAAGTGCTCAAATGATAGAGAGTTCACTAAACGTTCATGGAGATGAGATTTTGTATGTCGGTGACCACATCTACACTGATGTCAGTGTATCCAAAGTCCATCTCAGGTGGCGAACTGCACTGATTTGCCGTGAACTGGAAGAAGAGGTTTAAATAATTGTTATTAACTGCAATCAAAAGATGACAAAGCTTGGAGAGCTTTCGCCTTTCATTCGTTAAAGTATTAGAAAAGAAAATAAATGATTTGGTCTTGTTTCTTTACAGTATAAGGCTCTAATTAGCAGCCGTGGTCACCGAGAAGAGCTAATAGAGCTTATAAATCAAAAAGAGGTTGTTGGAGATCTATTTAACCAGCTCCGGCTTGCTCTTCAAAGACGAAGCAAAGGCCGTCCTGCTCAGGTTTGTTTATATCCTTACAAGATTCAGAGATCATGTTGTATATCCTGTGTTAGATACAATGGGTAGTATGTTCAGCTATAAGATTAGAGTTTCGTGATGGAAGGTTCTCATGAAGTTATCCCTTTATCTTTTCATTCTAGACACTCGCTGCTACCAACTTGGATGATCAAGAACTGACAGAGACCATGCAGAAGCTTCTTATTGTAATGCAAAGACTTGATGACAAGATTGGTCTAATGCTGGAATCAGACGGCGAGCTCTTCAACAAAAGGTAGAAAAACAAAGGCAAAACAAATCGTAGTTAGGTGACTCGGGAAACCTAGAAGAGGATCTGTCTGACCTATAATTCTTGGGCTGTTTTCCAGGTGGGGCTTCCTCTCACGCGCGGGTTTGTGGGATAAAAGCCACTTGATGAGACAAATCGAAAAGTATTTATTCTCTTCTCTGCATTTCTGAGCAACTTGTAAACTCAAACCAAGCTCGCATTTAACCTTCACTTACACTTCTTCCCTCATAAATGGTTTCAGGTATGCTGATATATACACATCAAGAGTCTCCAACTTCCTCAACTACACACCTTTCATGTATTTCCGCTCACAAGAGCAGGTAAGAGCATAAATCAGATTTATCATAATAGGTACAAACGAAATTTGAGGCAGATGCTAATTAAACTCACTCATTTTGTTTCTCTCCTCTGCAGTCACTGGCTCACGATTCTCCGCTTCCAGATGCGGGTATGGAAAACTAGTGATTGTGCCCAAATTAGAGGCAACTCAGTTGTGTGTTGTAATATTTCTGGATGAAAAACTGTGGATAGAAATGTAACGATAGGCAATTCTTAAGCTCAAAGTGATGTATAAAATATGTATTCCTAATCTCTGAATTAAAGTTGAAGCTGGCCTTGGTTGGTACGTTGCTGCTGTTTTTTTTTTTTTTTTTGAAAAAGGTCTGATCTTGTACGTGCTTTTCAGTTTGACATTAGAAGCAGTTTATGCAAATGACTATTTTTATATAAACATTATAGTTAGTTATTGTGAATTCTGATCATGATTTTGATGACCGTTATATCCACCACGAGTCATCAGTGAGTGGCGATGGCTGATTCATCGTCATCGCCTCTTAGGAGGTTTCAGGGTTTTGTTACATTCCCTGGTTAAATTGAGCGAACGCCACACTAAGTTATGAACATGACAATTTAAATTGAAGTATTGGAACAATGTGACAAACTTTTTCCTACAGCAATTTGTTCATAAGAAAACAACAATTTCCCCATATATTTGTTCGTCCATCTTTGACAACACCACAACATATTTTTAAAGAACAAACATATAATGATATAAAGAACAATAGCATATGTATGTCTGTTTTGCTATGCGCATTAATTTGCGGCTAAAGCAGCTGCCACACTCTCTTTCGCAGACATATTAGATGTGTCGCGGAGACCAAAGGAGATGGATTCTAAAGGTCCGAGAAAGGGCGGTTCTGAATGGGTAGAGAAAAAGGAGTGTTTTGGTTTTTGAGTCTGGTTAGAAAGATTTAATTTTAGCTGGTTTTAAAGTAATGGTCTCAACACTTGAGATATTAGAATTATTTCCCAATGCTTTTGATCATTACATCCCGTCGTTCCTCTACTAATTCGTCATTCATCAACCCCTACTAATCATATATATGGACCAAAGTTTATGCGGTAGTAATATATAAGAAATGAAAAGTATGAGAGCAAAAAGTATAATTAAAAGGAAGGGAAGATGTGCATTTGGGTCAAGATGTGGTGGAAGTTATCAGAGGGTTTATCAACAGGATGGGTATGAACACCTTGGTAAGTTGTAACCACCACTCCTTCGTCTTCTAATAACCTCTGCACTTGCTTCTTCACTCTGCATCCTTCTTGTGTGCACTTATAATAACTCCTATACATATGTGATTCATATACATTCATTAATTAGCTATGACCAAGATACATAAAAGCCTAGTATTAGGTACGTAGGTACATACCTGGGAAATATATTGTTCTTGACAGCTTTTTGGCCGTACTTCCTCCACCTGTATCCATCATCGAGAATATCAACCTGGCTTCTTGTCTGAAAGGAAAACTTAGGTTCTCTCTCTTTTTTCATCTTACTCTTGGGTTTGTCGAGAGAGAGAGAGAGAGAGAGACGGCAACGAAGATGCCAGAGAAAGTGAGATAGATTGAAAATGGCTACATTAGCGGATCCATCAGAAAAAAGAGTTTGGTGGGAATGACTTTTAAAAAGGTTGGCGGCCTCATGATCATTCTGATTAGGACATCTAATTCACTTTGTTATTATTATTAAATGTAACTCCTTTGGACTTTCTTGGTGCAATGGATTCAACTTTTAAATTGGTCAAAAATAAATAGCTTCTAGATCTTTAGCAAATAATAAAAGAACGTCCATGCAAGCACTAAATATAATTTGGACTTTCTTTTATTATTTGCTAAACAAATTATATTTAGTGCTTGCATGGGTTTAGCAAGGTTTAAATTTCTTTTATCCAAATCACGTGTATCACAAGTTCACCTACCAAAAAGTTGATTGGATTCAAGTATTCAACGAAACAATGGGCTCGAATGATGTTGAGGTTATTGACTAATTTGGCTATAACTTGATTTCTTCTAGGCAATGATTTTGACAAAAGTATGAAAATAAAAATCATTGCTTAGAGGAATTATTCATCCCTCCAAAAGTTATTCAAACTTGATCCCAAAGTCACTTTTCCAGGAAACACACACAATTAACATGGAATTACAATAGTAGATACTGATCAAACAAACACACAACAAACATGGTATTGTAATAGTAGACACTGATCAAAGTTGATCTCACATATAGGATTTGAGACGGGGTCGCGTAAGAGACTGTGCTCCATCCACGAAAACAGTGGTGCCTGTCATGAAGCGTGAGCCGTCACTGATCAAGTAGATAACAGTGGAGTAGAGGTCGGTATTGGGGTTAAGCCACTGGCCGAGCGGTGCAGCATCCTTGACCATCTTGATCGCTCGATCTCTACCCACAGAAGCTGGATATTCATCGTCCAGATGCAGCCCTCTAGAGATCAAGTTGACCCGTATCTTGTGCTTTCCTAGACTCATAGCTGACGTCTGGAAACCCCAATTCATCAACAACTAAACATTGAAATATAAGGAGATGTAGTAAAGAAGGATGTACGTACGTAGTATATACCCGAACGAGTTGATGAATAGCAGCAGAGGTAGTAGTGTAGGCATCAGCACCAGGGTAAAGCACTCTCTCTCCGCTAGCGATAGTGGCCATGAAAACAATAGAGCCTCCAGAGCCATGGTCTTTCATCCTTGAGGCTACAGCCTTCAAGAGAAACCACGACGCGGTGAGATTGATCTTTGTGATTTTCTTGAACTCATCTTGAGACACTTGAAGAATGTCCTGTATCTTCCCTGGGTAGTTATAAGAGTTGAGAAAAGCATCGAAATTGCCAGAGCAAGCCCATGCCTTTTGGACAGCGGCATCGAAAACTTGTTCAGAATCAGATTCCATGTCGAGTCCAATCAGCTCAACAGGGAATGATCCTTCAATGGAATCTTTAATCTTGTCTACAATGCTCCTTAGAGAAGCCACATTTCCCAACATAACCAACCTAACCAACCGCTCCATCACAAAGAATGAGTTATTAAAACTAAACACACCAGTTCAACCAACTTAAGAAGAAAAAAAAAAAAAAAAGGAAAAATTGGAGGACTCTACTCACTTGCAACCGTGTTTGGCTAGATGGAAAGCGATGTTTGTGGAAACCTCGTCGCCGTTGGATGTCATCAACACTCTCTTCGCCGGAGTTTCCATATTTAATACTCAGAAAAAGGCAGCAGCAGAAGGATAAGATGACAGATTCTCTCAATTCAATTCAATTTCAATTTTTTTTCCAACCAATTCTTATAAAAACGCCTAATGATGATGATACGAAATGCCTAATCACATGATCCACGTTTTCACTTACCGGAACTGTGTTACTAAAAGCGACTACACCAATGCTCACTGCCCAGCTCCGGATATGCCTAATCACACGATTCCACTCCACACGTTTTTTTCACTTATTAAATGACAATAATTTTTCTCCTTATATCTAGTCCTGGGCAAACGGTGAAGTCGGGTTTTTCGGGTCGGGTCTTTCGGTTTTGGAGAGATTCGGGTTTGAAAAAATTTAACCGAATTAAACCGAACTAGATTGCGGTTCGGGTCGGTCGGTACTCGGGTTAAACGGGTCGGTTATTGACTTTTATTTGTCTTCCGAAATTAACCGAAACTTTTCAAATTTCGGTTAATTTCACCCGAAAGTACCTAATAAAGAACCAAAACAAGTACAAATACTTGACAATTCTTTGTCTTACATCTGGGAACCATTACAGACCATTATGATAAGCTAGCATTGCATCAAGTTTAAGCTAGCAAAGTACCAAAAAATCATTACAGACCATTACATAAGCTGATAAGCTAGCATTGCATCAAGTTTAAGCTAGCAAAGTACCAAAAAATCATTGTAGAACCATCAAACACGTTAGTCGTTACACATAAGCATGCAACTCCACATCCAAAAGTAGTCAAAAGAGCAGCTTAGTCTTAAGTCAGTAGTGTCCCAGTCCGTTGTTAATTAGGCTTTGCTTATCTGCATCAAAAAGTAGTCAAAAGAAGCAGCCTCTACCTACCTACGCATCATGAAAATTTGTAAACCATAACAAAGAGTTAGCGAATCTGATAAAGACATAAATCAAACAAGAGTAGAGATTTAGGTAAGCTTGGTAAGGTTTTGATTTAGTCTCTTAACAGTTCAAATCTTAATAAACTAAACCTTAACTAAGCAAGGCAAAAGTAAAGAAAACATACCAAACTCCAATTATGATGAATCATGTTGGAGCTGCCGCTGAATTCCTTTCATCTACACAAGGAAACAGAATCATAAGTACATAAGAGTTTTATAAGCTAAAAAAATCAGAATACATGAGACTTAATTCTACTTACCAAGAGATTCAAGAAACTCAACTTCTTCCAACATTTGCACCAAGTTTGCTACATGTACTTCTGATTTATAGGAACACCTTAACCATTGTTGGGTGCATATCAAAACCTCAACCATGTAAGGAGTTAAAGAACTCCTATAAGGGTCCAACACTCGGCCACTTGTACTAAAAGCGGACTCAGAAGCCACTGATGAGACTTGAACTGCTAGAACATCTCTAGCAAGTTCTGACAAGATCGGAAACTTCAAGCTATTGCACCTCCACCAGCTCAGAACATCATAAGGCAACCCAAACTATTTTCAGCTCTTACCTCGGTTTTTTCAGACAAATAGATCTGCAACTCACTGCAGCCATCTTCAGTTCTCCTTAAGTCAACCATCTGACTGTAAAGTGTGTCCATCCACTCACAATCTTCATCATCCGACAGGTCACACGTGACAGGCGGGTCAGACGTTGTAGGAGCTTCGTTGTATACTGCTTGGCTCAGCCTGGAACTGTAATCCTCATACAACTTCTTCATTGCCAATTCTATTGAAGAATTAAGGTGCTTACTCTCTATGGTGTCCTTACCATACAGCTGATCAAAGCAGAGGGAAGCAAACTTCAACTTATTGCGAGGATCAAAAACACTTGCCATAATCACTAGAGGGTTCATGTTATGCAATCCATCCCAATATTTCTCGAACTTATCTCTCATGGTATGAGCTTGCTTTCTGATCTTTTCATCGGAGCTGCCACACTTAGCAATGAGACTCCTCTCGATGTCCACAATTTCACTATAACATAGTGTAGAAGTGACTGACTTAGAAGCTGAGAATGTCAAAGTACACTTGTAGAAGATTTTCAGAAACTTCACCAATCTTGAAACTTCCTCCCAATCAGAATCAGTAGGTGGTCCAACTCTCTTTTTCTTTGTCTTCTCCTCTATTTCCTCAAAATAATCACAATAGAGTTTGTCTTCAGCCGCCATCTTCTGAAACGCAACTCTCAACTTCAAAGCAGAATTTAACATAAGATAAGTAGAGTTCCAGCGTGTGATAACATCTAATGGCAAGCTACCTCTATTGACTTTTCCTGTTTCACACCTCATAGCAAAAGACCTCAACCTAGAAAAAGATGACCTCACATACTTGATTGCATTTCTGATGGCAACAATACTCGGATTTGACTCTCTCAAACCATCTCCAACAATCAAATTCAGAATGTGTGCACAGCAACGCATATGTAAGAAATCCCCATCTGAAACTAATGCTTCTCCTCCTCTCAGCCTTAACTCATCTTTAAAAACATCCAGGGCCTTGTCATTACTCTTTGCATTATCAACTGTCACTGTAAAAACCTTCTCAATACCCCATTCTTCTAAGCAATCCATCAGTTGTCCTGCGATGGTGTCGCCTTTGTGGTCTGTGATGACCTTAAAGCTGAGAATCCTCTTCTGCATTTCCCACTGAGCATTGATCCAATGAGCTGTGATCACCATGTAGTTGTAAGAGGTTACAGGACTTGTCCATATGTCCGTAGTCAGAGAAACCCGCTGTTTCTCAACCCCAAACAGATTCTTCAAAGCAGCTTTCTCTTGCAGATAAAGTCCAACTATATCTCTTGTACAAGTCCTTCTCGAAAATGTCTTGTAGAGAGGCAAGACATTCGAACAAAAGCGTTTCCAGCCCTCAGATTCGACAAAGGAGAATGGCAGCTCATTTACCACAACCATCTCATTAACTGATCTTCTAAATACCATCGGATCATACTTGATTACCTTCAAATTCCCAGCACCATCACCACTTAGAACCTTCTGTTTTTCCTTGTCATCATAATCCTTGTACTGCTTGCAGATTTTTAAGTGGCCTAACATTGGACTAGTGCCAATGGTTTTTGAATCACAATTCATCTCCTGACCACAATACTTACAGTAACTCTTACTAGGTTCGTCATCCCTTTGCAGAAAATGTTGCCATACAACTGACCTTTTAGAATACTTCTTATGTGGTCTTGGTGGCTTAGACGAAGCAGAAGCTGGTGCTTTACGCGTCTGTCCAGTGTCAACATCTTCAGTAATCTCAGGTTGAAGCAGCGGGTCCTTCTCGTGATGTTCTTCAGACATCTATAAAAGTTACACAAAACCGGATTACCACAACTACAATACAAAACAGGCAACAAAAGTATAATACAAAGACAAACGTAAGTATAATACACAGACAAGACAAGACCATAAACAAAGTACAAAACACTTACGGAATTATGTTTGACACTGACAATCTCTGATTTTGAAGTTTAGCAACTTCAAAATAAACCATTACACTAAATTGCTACACTTGATACACAGACGAGCATAAACAATGTACAAAAGCCAAAAGAAGAATCGATAAACACTCATTTGCAAGTTTTAAAACAAACCCTAACACTAAAGCACTACATTAGATACACATAAACAAACAAGAACCGTTAACAAAGCAGATTAACTATGAATAATCTCTGATTTTGAAGTTTAAACTCTTAACACTAATATTCCCCAAATCAAAATGTTAGGGTTTAAACTTCAAAATCAGAGGTTATAAAGACTGAGAAAGAGTTTATATTTATAGAGCAGAACCCCCAGATTAACTATGAATAATCTCTGATTTTGAAGTTTAAACCCTAACCCTAAAATTACCCAAATCAAAAATTTGATTTGGGTAATTTTAGTGTTAGGGTTTAAACTTCAAAATCAGAGCTTATAAAGACTGAGAAAGAGTTTATAGAGAAAAGAAACAAATGAAGAAACAGTTAAGGAGAAAGAAGAAGAGCTTACCTCTAAGAAATTCTCTGGTATAGAATGAAACCCAAGTCTTCCACAACGACAGAGGTTTGAGAGAATAAAAGAGATTGTAGAAGATGAACAATTGATGAAGGAGAAGATAAGATGCTTTGTTTGAAACTGATTTGGTCGGAGAAAAAGAAACTTTGCTCGCTATCAAACGACAGAGGCGCAGACAAAGAAGAACAAAGTCGAAAAGATTAGATTAATGGTATATTGCCATTATATAGGTAAGCTGCAAAATCTCGGTTTAGGTAAAACCGATCGGTAACCGATTACCGACCCGACCCGACCCGACATCCGGATTTGTAAATTTATTTCCCCGATCGGTTGCAGTTCTTGTTTGTACTCGGTTTTGAAAACCGAAATCGTCGGGTTTCTCGGTTCGGTTTCCTCGGGTTGACCCGTTTGCCCAGGACTACTTATATCAGTATCCTTATTCCTTATCATATATTTTAATCTTTATATGTATGTAGGTTCCACATTTATTCATTATTTCTATATATATTTGGTCAAGTTAGTAGAATAGAAAAAGAAGTTTTTTTTTTTTTTTTTTTTCCAAATCCTTTAAAATCTTAGAATTTGAATAACCCTTCATTTTCAAGACTTAACATGTTTATGATAATGATTTTTTATTAAAGAAATAAATCTATATAACAATAACAATCTAAAAACATACTTGCGATTTTACGAAAATATATTTTTCACAGAAAATTTCAACGGTTGCATCTCTCTAAAAAGTTGTGTCTGTTAAATGTAGAGTTGTGTCTATTACAAACAGTTGTGTCTATTCAAATGTTCACATCTTTATAAGTTTATATATAAGTGACTTCTCATCATTGTATTCAAATTTTCTCTATTTTATATTTTTGGCAGAATCTTTTTACAGTTGCGTCTCTTTAAAAATTTGCGCCTATTGAATATAGAGTTGTGTCTTTTACAAACAGTTGTGTCTATTAAAATGTTCACATCTTTAGAAATCTATATATAAATAACTTTTCATCATTGTATTCAAATATAATAATAACAATATGAAAAAATGGCAACAACAGCTGCGATTTTTCATCGTATCTTTTTGTAAAATATATATATATATATATATATATTTTTTGACAGAAAATTTCAACGGTTGCATCTCTCTAAAAAGTTGCGTCTCTTAAATGTGGAGTTGTGTCTCTTACAAATAGTTGTGTCTATTCAAATATCCACATCCTTATAAATTTATATATAAGTGACTTCTCATCATTGTATTCAAATTTTTTTTATTTTATATTTTTGACAGAAATTTTTTACAGTTGCGTCTCTCTAAAAAGTTGTGTCCATTGAATATAGAAATGTGTCTTTTACAAACAGTTGTGTCTATTCAAATTTTTGCATTTTTAGTAATCTATATATAAATAACTTCTCATCATTGAATTCAAATATAATAATAACAATCTGGATAATTGCCAACAACAGTTGTGATTTTTTGTAGTACTTTTTCGTAAAATATTTATATATATATATATATATATTTTACAGAAAATCTCAACGGTTGCATCTCTCTAAAAAGTTGCGTCTGTTAAATGTAGAGCTGTGTCTATTACAAATAGTTGTGTCTATTCAAATATTCACATCTTTATAAGTTTATATATAAGTGACTTCTCATCATTGTATTCAAATTTTCTCTATTTAATATTTTTGACAGAAATTTTTTACAGTTGCGTCTCTTTAAAAAGTTGCGTCTATTGAATATAGAGTTGTGTCTTTTACAAACAGTTGTGTCTATTAAAATGTTCACATCTTTAGAAATCTACATATAAATAACTTCTCATCATAGTATTCAAATATAATAATAACAATATAAAAAAATGCCAACAACAGTTGCGATTTTTTGTCGTACCTTTTTGTAATATATATATATATACATAGATATATTCTTTGACAGAAAATTTCAACGGTTGCATCTCTCTAAAAAGTTGCGTCTGTTAAATGTAGATTTGTGTCTTATACAAACAGTTGTGTCTATTCAAATGTTCACATCTTTATAAATTTATATATAAGTGACTTCTCATCATTGTATTCAAATTTTCTTTATTTTATATTTTTGACAGAATTTTTTTGCAGTTGTGTCTCTCTAAAAAGTTGAGTCTGTTGAATATAGAGTTGTGTCTTTTACAAACAGTTATGTCTATTCAAATGTTTACATCTTTAGAAATCTATATATAAATAACTTCTCATCATTGTATTCAATTTTTCTTTATATTTTTATTAGTTAAAAGAGAAATTGTTAGAAATAATCTCTCATCACTGTGAGAAATTTATTGCAGTTTGATATATTTTGTTAATCGTTGTAATATTTAATTATATTCAGTCTCTAGGTATACAACCATCTATTCATCAAGGGTTATCATTCTATTGGTATGAATCCAAACATAAATTTTTGTTTTTAGCTGTTAAAAAATGTAGTTCAAGTAAGGTTTTCAGAAAATGAGAGCATATTGGCTTGTATATGTTTGTTTTTTTGTCACAAGTATATATATATATATATATATATATTTTTCTACTCCATGCTTTTCGATTAGAAAACTAATTTTATTATAGAAAACAATATGGATTTCTATATTTCTATTTTTTAAAAAAAAAATTATGATTATGAAATATCAAGGTAAAAATAAAAATTAAATATTACAGTTCGCTTTATTATATTTTCTACAGTTGGGAATATTCAGTTTATTGGGAGATGGAAAACCGGTAATCAACAGAAAGATTGACGGTTGAGATGATTGTCCAATAAACTATCTTGACGACAAAAACTTATCTACAACTTCATATAGGTTAAGAGAATTTGCTTATTTAGTTCTAGCCATAATACACTCAAATTTAAATATTAACAACAAAAGATAATGAATATGAAATATTATAAAAGTTTGAAAAGGTTTTTGCCAAAAAAAAAGAGGAGCGTGTGAGAGCAATGAACCCAGTCGTCCTTGGCTGACCATCTTCCTTATTTGCGCACATTGTGATGCTACATCATACACCTAAATATTATTGTTATAAGTTCTAACTATTATTGTTTTCCTCTAATAATTATTATATTATTTATTTATGTCTGACTCGGGATAACTAACCAGCATCTTACGCGGAGAAAAATAAGTAATAAGTACATTCAATATTGGATTAACCATATATATATAATCTATTATAATTGCCAAAATGTTTAATGGCTATGGGGGTTTTTTATATAAAAATATGTTTCATCAATAAAACGATAGTTGTTTGTATTATATATTCATTTACAATACTGTCTTTATGAAAATAGATGTATTCTTTTTATATGAATATATAACTGAGTTTTTATTCAAATAAATAAAATATGTGATAATTTTCTGTTTAGTTATATTTAAATTTGAGAATATTGGTAATTTCTTACTTATTGACTGAATAGTAATATTTATATTCATTTTTTATGAAGTAAAAATTGATTTTGGAAATAGAAATATGTTTGAGTTATGCTAAAAATGATTAAAATAATTAATAGAAATGAATTTAAACAAATCATTCTGTCATTTTAAGAATGGTCCTCAATTAATATTTTAATATTTGTAATTTATTATATGATCATTTAAGAAATTTATAATATCTTATACAATGTATTCATAATTTTATCATTTAAAACAAAACAAAAAAGTAATTTAAATAAAAATCATTTACATATCATATTTGACAACAAGAGAATAAGTTGTAACGGTTCATAAAATATACAAAAATATGACTGTAAGGTTAAGAAGAGAAGACACGGCTGCAGAATGTATTTATTCATTTTTCAGAAATTAAAAAATATTTTACGAAAAATTACAACGAAAATACACAGATAAAAAGTTACAGTGAAAAGATGTGAACGAAATGTTAGGACGAATAAAAGTGAACGAAATAACACGACTACAATGTTATCTCATAACAGTTAATTGTAAAAATTAGTGTAATTTGATGTGTGTAGCATTGATAATTATTTATTTAATCATATGTGAAGGTAAGATTGTTTTTAAAAAATACTTTTCAATAAAGATATAAAGAATGTTTCAAAAATTTGTATGTTTTTGAAATTTTTATAAAATCGTTTAGAAATCCCAATAGTTTTATAAATAAATTTAATTAAAGAATTTTTGTAATAAATATTTTACTAAAATGAGTTTCCCGCGATATCGCGAGACTCTATACCTAATACAAGGAAAAACTAAATATTAAGCGGTGATTAAAAAATAACATAGACTGAAAAAAATAAGGGATTTGAAATAAACACAAAGACCAATCTTTGACTAATGTTTGAAATCCATAAACTGTTTCAAGAAATAACTTTTTATTTGTTGAACTTGTAACAAAATTTCCATTTAGAAAAATATATTAGGAATAAGGAGTTGTCCATCCACGGTGGATTGGGAAAATTTCCTTTTTCTCTACACAAACGCGTTTCCTATCCCAAGTCGAAACAGGAGTCAGGTGTGAAACAACCGACTTAATTAATTAGGTCTTATAAATAGATTGGTATCGCACTCTATTATTGAACCATTACTACAATTGTTTCGCTTTCTTATTTGTCCAAGTAGAAGAAAAATCAGAGATCGAAACAAACCCTAGATTTAAAGAGAGTGTTAATTACCATGGATAGGATGATGAGAAAACCTCTGCGTGTAGACGAGTCTTCGTTGAAGCATGTCTTCTTTTCTTGGCAGAGGAAGCTTTGGCTGTGTCTCTCTCCAACGCGATTCTAACTTCCGACTCTACGCAAAGAAGTCATCTTCTTCGTTCCATCAAGTGAAGGATTTCGATAAAGAGGTTAGGATCATGCTTCGTTTCCGCAATCATCCACGCATCGTCCAGGCCTTAAGCTCTGTTGTTCACTTATCCGCCCCACCAGACGAAGAAGGATGTCACATCTATATGGAGTATGCCTCCAAAGGAACTCTCTTCAATATGATCTCCCGGTTTCGTGGGACGCCGATGCCTGAGAATATGATCGGACGTGCCGCTTTTATGATCCTACAAGGACTCGACGCTCTTCACTCAAACGGCTACGTTCACTGCGACCTCAAGCCAGCCAACATCTTCGTCTTCCCTTCCACCACTGTTGGAGAGCCATGGGGTCTTAAGCTTGCTGATTTCGGTTTATCGAAAGAGCCTTGTACGGATTCTAGGTCGTTGTTTCATGGTACCGAGCAGTACATGCCGCCAGAATCTCTTGGACCGGGTGGAGAGATGGGATCGTCGACCGTTGATATATGGTCTCTGGGGTGTATGATTATTGAGATGTTTGGAGGTTGTCCATTGAATATGGGACACTGTTACATGTGGAGGCTTCCTATACTTGTATCTCCGGTGGCAGACGACTTCTTGATGCGGTGCTTGGCTTTGCAGCCGTCACGTAGGGCTACCGCGGCAGAGCTGTTGAGTCATCCATTTGTTGCGAAAAAAAACTGTACTGTTCCAATATTGACACAGATGCCTCCGTATCCTTTCTTAAGGCTTCCTCCCTGCATAATGAACAAAGAGATGGAAGAATATGCTAGACTTGGAGTTGTGATTTGAAGACCTCAAACTTTTTTGATTAACGGTGGAGAGATGAGGCCTGAAGAGAAAGGAGATTCATGTGACGGCGGCTAGCTGTTTAATTAGGGTTCTATAGTTTAATTAGAGTTATATTTTAAGGTTCGGTCGAGTTTGGGCTTTTAAACTGATTGCCCCATGGTGTTAGTTTTTCTACTTGTGAGTTTTTCTTTTCGTTTGGTGTCTCAGTGTTGCTACTCCTAAAGTTTGGGCAATAATAGGTTGGAGTCATTGTAATGTCGTTCATCGTTTGAATATAAAAAGGTTATCGTTTTTAGTTAGATTTAATGTAATATCGTTCCCTTAAAGACAAGTAAAAATATATATAATATAATGTCTGAACTTCAATCCTCTGCAACTTCCTGTTTTAGACTTAACACAACCAATTGAGTCCTCTGATCTGTCTTCTCTCTCTCAGGCTTGTAAAGAGTGGGGATTCTTCTATGTCACTAATCATGGAATCTCTAAAGAGATGTTCATCAAAACATGTTCCTTGTCCAGAGATGTTTTCAAAGTTCCTCTTGAATCAAAGCTCAAGCTTGGTCCCTTTCCATATACTCCTCGGTACATCGCCTCTCCTTATTTCGAAAGCCTTGATTTCTCTACTTCTGCCAAAGCTTCTGAAGATGTTTTGTTCCAAGATCATCATAAACCAGAGTTAAGGTTGTCGCTACAACATAAATTCAGTGATACTTGCACCTCAAGAAATCGTGGGCGAGGGAACTTGTAGGACCTACTATAGGAGACTAGTATATATATCAATAAAAGTTTAGGGATCTACTTGTAATTATTATTATACCCTAAGACCTCCCATGTACTATGTATATGTGTATAACTCATTCTTAATAGGATAAGAAACATTCAGAACCTCTATGGTATCAGAGCTAACGATCAAAATAACCCTAAAATTTTTCTAAATACACACATCCGCCGCTGCTATCATGTATACCTCTGGAAACGTCTCTCCATCGACTGGTGAAGTTATTACCACCGCCACTACTCCGCTTTTCATCGTTAATACTGGCAATGTAACCAAACTCAACGACACAAACTATTTGATGTGGAGCCTTCAGATCCACGCTTCGGTCGATGGCTATGAGCTTGCTGGATACCTTGATGGATCCACCACTGCACCTCCTCTCACGGTGACGACTGGCGCCACCTCCATCCCAAATCCGGAGTTTGCCCTCTGGAAACGCCAAGATCGTCTCTTGTTCAGTGCCTTACTTGGTGCTATGACTCCGTCTGTTCAACCTATGGTCTCTCGTGCCACCACTGCTGCTGAGGTCTGGGAAACTCTTGGTTCTACCTTCGCCAAACCGAGCCGTGGACATGTCCAAGGCATTCACACACAACTAAAGGTATGGACCAAGGAAAACAAAACAATTTATGAATATGTTCGTGGTCTCGTTATACGCTTTGATGAACTCGCTGCTCTTGGTAAACCTATGGATCATGATGATCAAATTGAGAAAATACTTGAAGGTATTCCAGAGGATTTCAAACCTGTTGTCGACCAGATCGAGAGCAAGGACACTACGCCGACAATCTCTGATGTTCATGAACGCTTGCGTAATTGTGAAGCTAAGCTCCTCGCCATTGCTGCTGCCACTCCGACCCCCTTTCCTGTTTCCGCTAATATTGCTCAACATCGTTCAACCAACAACAACAACAATTCCTCCAACAACAACAACAACAGGAACAACAACCGTTTTCGGTCTCAAGCTCCCCGCTACCCCAACAACAACAACAACTGGCAGCCATCTCACGGCAACAACAACAATCGGTTCTCCAAACCATACTTGGGAAAGTGTCAACTGTGCAACACACAAGGCCATAGCGCTCGCCGCTGTCCTCAGCTTCATTCCATGCACTCTGCTTCATCCAGCCACACTAGCCCCTTTACTCCATGGCAACCTCGAGCGAATGTGGCCGCTGTCGTTGACTCCGGTGCTACCCATCACATCACCTCCGATCTCAACAACCTCTCCTTGCACCAATCCTACAATGGTGGTGAAGATCTGACCATCACTGATGGTTCCACTATGCCTATTACTCATACTGGTTCCATGCTCCTTCCTACTCAAACTCGAACTTTACAATTAGACAAAGTCTTATGCGTTCCTGATATACATCGCAATCTTATTTCTGTATATCGTCTTTGTAACGCTAACCAAGTATCTGTCCATTTCTTTCCTGCCTATTTTCAGGTGAAGCATCTGAGTACGGGGTCCCATTACTCCAAGGCAGAACTGACAAAGAACTATATGTGTGGCCAATGACACAACCGATGGCTATGGCCATGTTATCGTCGTCTAGTCCAAGAACAAGTCTTCTCTCATGGCATTCACGTTTGGGTCATCCTTCTCCTCCAATTCTAAACACTATTGTTTCTTCTTTTTCTCTTCCTGTTGCATCTTCTTCTTCCAAACACTTATCTTGCTCAGATTGTCTTATTAATAAAAGTCACAAATTACCTTTTACACAGTCTTCTATTATCTCCAAACATCCTCTTGAATATGTTTTCTCAGACGTATGGACTTCTCCAATTCTCTCTACCCAAAACTACAAATATTATCTTGTTCTTGTTGACCACTACACTAGATACACATGGTTATATCCTCTCCAACATAAGTCTGATGTCAAAACCGTGTTCTCTACATTCAAACCTCTTGTAGAAAATCGATTTCACACACGGATCGGGACGTTATTTTCTGACAATGGGGGCGAGTTCATAGCTTTACGACAACTTCTCTCCAGTCATGGTATCACTCACTTCACTTCACCGCCGCATACTCCAGAACACAACGGAGTCTCAAAAAGAAAACATCGCCACATTGTGGAGACAAGTCTCACGCTAATGTCGACCGCCAACTTACCAAAGGATCACTCGCCATATGCTTTTGCCACAGCTGTCTACCTTATTAATAGGATGCCAACTCCTGTTCTTGGTCTCCAATCACCAATTCAGAGGCTTTTTCAAACCTCTCCGAACTATGAGAAGCTTCGGGTCTTTGGTTGTTTATGCTTCCCTTGGCTAAGACCCTACACAACTCATAAACTTAATGCTCGATCTCTTGCCTGTGTCTTCCTTGGTTATTCTACAATGCAGAGTGCATACTACTGTCTCCACATTCCATCAGGTCGAATCTACACTTCTCGTCATGTCCAATTTGTGGAGCCACTACAAGAAATTTGGGTATTGGTAGCAGATCACGGTAGCGCAAATTCACTAACTGCTACTAAAAGTATCAAAATCGGATATCAATTCTACAGTAGCATTAATTTAGTACTAGAAAATATTATTACGATATAGCTAAAATTTTAGTTTGGAGGTAAAACACTTAACCCCAAAATTTGGTTTTTCATAACAAGAAAAAAAAAACCTTTTGCGTCTAAGTCTTAAAAAAAAAAAAAAAAAACACAAAACCAGCTCTCCTCCATTCTTTCTTCTCAACTCTCTCACTCTCTATTTGGGGATTCGATTAGGGTTTTTTTTTTTCTTCTAGAGATAGAATGAGATTTTGATTTATAGCCAAAATCGAATATGTTAGGATCTGACGGCGGATTTGGATAGGCTGTTGTTTTTCCGTTTATGGATCTGACTGGAGGATTTGAAGCTAGATCCGGCGGCGGTGGACCTTGCCGGGAACCAATAGGGCTTGAAAACCACTAACGTCGCTTCCGCTTCCCTCCGATTCAGATTCTGGATCTGAGACTGATTCCCATGCCTTCTTACAGGGCCTCCACGATTTCGAGGGTCATCAAGACGGATCAAGACGGAGCTTCATTACACGGAAAGAAGAAATCTACGGATATTGGCGAACGATTTCCCGACGCTGGCTGCAGATCTCTCACTGTTTCTCGTTCCCCTTTGTAAGTCTCTCATCTTCTTCCTTCTAGGTCTCATGTTTATATATACTGTAATTAACCCAGAACGTTTACCCCTTTGTAATGTTGGTTTCTACTTTCTAGGTATATTTATTAGTATTAGCTTGGTGATCTTCTTTAGATGTATGATGCTTTGGGGTTTAACAGGAGGCTAGCAAACTGTTAAAAACTTAAGGCAACCACAACCATTTATGAAGCTTGTAAACGGATGGCTTCACGACGAGTTGATGCCTTGTTGTTAACTGACCCAAATGAAATGCTTTGTGGGATTCTTACTGATAAGGTATGTCACTAACTATGACTTCCCCCAAGCGTTGTAAAAGTTATTAAAATACACACTGGAAGGAAACGTCACTATGTCTTGTTCTTTGTTATGGCACTTGCAGGACATAGCTACAAGAGTGGTTTTTCTTATTGTTTTTAAGTTCCTGATGTTCATCTGATCCCTGTGTATGATTCCTTAATGAGGCTATATATTGTTAACCTTACCTACTACAGGAAATTTTAGACCTTTATCAACAATTATACCAGATGATACAAAGTAGGTAATCTCTTCTTTTTCTAATTAAATTCTTATAACGATCTTGAGTGGTTGTATTGTTTTGTTTTCTTTCCCGTCAATTATGTTAATTTTACTTAACACTGGTTTTTGTTCAGGGTTTTGAAAGTCTCACCGACAGATACAGTGTTGACAGTAGCTAAAAAGATGGTTGAGTTTCAATCAAGTTGTGCAGTGGTAATGATTGAGGACAAGCTTCCAAGAGTATTTACGTGAGTTCTCCTCCTTTCTGAAAGCTTTTGAAGTTGTATCCTTCAGCCTATAGATTCTGAAAGCCTTACAGTCATCTCATTTCTCGGTTCCAGTGTTTGTGCTAACTTTCGTTTAGACACTATTTGATATAAGCTAACTAATAGGGATCTCGTATACCTCTCTGCAAAGGCCGATACATAAAACTAGAACATATAGATTTATTCAAGAGAATTCCAACTCAACCAAACCACATGTACCAAATTAGATTTTGCTAGTTTTTCTATTGGATTTGTCTCTGCTGGTTACTGGAATTTGCCTGAGTGCCCTTGTGGTTTTCTAGTTTGAATTCGTATACACATACATTAGAGTTTTTTTGCTACTGTTTTCTGATTTGCTTATGTTTAATCTTTCTTTCTTTCTCTGTGTTATTGCAGTAGTGATGCTTCATGAGCAAACTAGGGCTGCTTTGGCTTCTTTATTACTTGGTTTGGTGAAGAAATGTACTTGCCTTCTTTTTCTTTATGATTTGGTTGGTGATTCAAGCATTTGTATCTTTTGGGTATTTGATAGAATGATTCTATGTAAAATGTATGTTTTATAAATTTAATATAATATTAATTTTATTTATGAATCAATTTGCAATTTATATTTTATGCACTATAGGTTTCAAATAATTGAAATATAGAATTAATAATATACATTACAGCAGCATTATCAAAATGAACAAAACAATATTTTACAGCACAAATAATATAATAAAAAACAATAGTTTATTACACAGCACGAAATGTTTGCTATAAAAACAAACATAATAGCACGAACTAAGCGCTGGGTAATAATATTAAATAGCAAAGTATTAATGCTATAATTGGTCAATTTATCATAGCGCATAAAAACTGTTATGGTAGGAGGGGGGTCTACTATAGCTCCTCATTATACAGCGTTTTCAAATGCGCTACAAAAGCTTTTTAGTAGCATTTTCCGTGTGCTAGTAATGTTCATATTTCTTGTAGTGAGCACACATTCCCGTTTTGCACCACGTCAACACACGCTAGTGAGCCACCGTTATATTCGACCTCACCGTCCCTGCCGTCGCTTCAATCTCTACCTCCGGTACAGTCATCACCGGGGGTCCAACCACCGTCACCATTGTCTCCACCATCACCACCGTCATCGTCGAACAATGAGCTCCCTGTTCCTCCGCCACAACCTTTGTCGAGGCCTCCTATTTTGTTTCAATATCATAGACGTGATAAGTCTGTGGGCCACTCTTCAGGCCCGTTAAACAATTCTCAGGTCCAATCTTCAAATCAGGCCCACACTTTGAATCAGGCCCGACATGGTCCACTTGCTTCACCTGTTGTATCGTCGTCTCCATCCCTTGACAATCCGTCGCCGACTTCTTCCGCTTCGACACAACGTTTGGGACCCCCCCCAACAGACCTTCACCCCCGGCGTCTCCTCCTCGTCAGGTATTTCCTTCTATCTCTGAAACCTCTTCTTCTCCCTCTCCATCTTCTTCTCCCTCGATGCATTCTGAGCCTACTGCTCCTCATGAAAATGAGTTGAATCCCACAACTCAGCCACGCCATTCTTCCATTGAGCCTACTGCTCGACCACAAAATGAGATGCAACCCCCAACTCAGCCTCAACTACTACAAACCCACTCTCCCCGCCAAGCTAATTCCACTCGACCACAGAGCCAAATAACAAATATCAAACCACCACAAAATCACCACAATATGCAAACTCGTTCCAAAAACAATATTCACAAACCCAACCAAAAACTTAGTCTTCTTGCTTCTGCTCGTAATTCACTATCACCGGAACCTAAAACAATTGTTCAAGCTCTTAAGGATCCGTTTTGGGGATGGGCGTGTTCTGTTGAATACGATGCCTTAATGGCTAACTATACATGGAATCTGGTCCCTCCTCACGTCACTCAGAATATAATCGGATGTAAATGGGTGTTCACCACCAAATTTCTAGCAGATGGCACACTTGATCGGTACAAAGCGCGCTTAGTTGCTAAAGGATTTCATCAGCAATATGGCAAAGACTATGCTGACAACTTCAGTCTTGTAATCAAGTCTACAACTATCCGAGCTGTTCTTGACGTTGTAGTGAAGAAGAACTGGATAATAAAGCAGCTTGATGTCAACAATGCGTTCCTCCAAGGAGATCTCACCGAGGAGGTCTACATGTCACAACCGCCGGGATTTATTGACAAGGACCGACCTGCCTATGTCTGTCGACTGCACAAACCAATCTACGGACTTAAGCAAGCCCCTCGCGCCTGGTATATGGCCCTTAAACAACATCTTCTCGATTCTGGTTTTACTAACTCTCTCGCAGATGCTTCCTTATTTATCCATGGATCAGGGTCGCATCTCACGTATGTTCTTGTCTACGTCGGAGATATCATTGTCACTGGCAGTCACTCAAGTATCGTTCAAGCTGTTCTCACTGCCTTTACCGATCGTTTCTCCATCAAATACCCAGTTGATCTTCATTACTTCCTTGGTATTGAAGTCTCTTGGTCCAAACGCGGTATGCATCTCATGCAGCACAAATACATCCATGATCTCCTGCTCAAGAACAATATGTATAATGCGAAGCCCGTCTCTACACCTCTCCCGACCACACCAAAGCTCACACTTGCGAGTGGTGTCCCTCTCGACGATCCTTCTCAATACCGCTCTGTTGTTGGCAGTCTCCAGTACCTCTCGTTCACACGACCGGATATCTCCTATGTTGTCAATCGCCTTTCTCAATTCATGCATCGCCCCACACAAGATCACTAGCAAGCCGCAAAACGAGTCCTACGATATCTTGTTAGTACTTCGACACATGGTATTTACCTCCATGCCAAACTCTCCTAACTCTCTCCACTGTTTCTCGACTAGTCCTGTTAAACTCCAAGGCTTCTCTGATGCGGATTGGGCGGGGGATACTGATGATTATATCTCTATCAATGGCTATGTGATTTACTTGGGCCGTAATCCAATATCATGGTCTTCCAAAAAGCAATCCGGTGTTGCTCGATCTTCAATCGAAGCTGAATATAGAGCTGTTGCTAACACTGCTGCGGAGCTTCGTTGGCTATGTTCCTTATACTCTGAATTACGCTTGACTCTTCCATCTGCTCCCGTCATCTATTGTGATAATGTTGGTGCTACATATCTATGTGCGAATCCCGTCTTCCATTCATGAATGAAGCACATTGCCCTTGACTATCATTTCGTTCATACTCAAATCCAGTCCAACCAGCTACATGCTTCTCATGTCTCTACTCATGACCAGTTGGCCGACACTCTCACGAAACCACTACCACGCGCAAAGTTCCAAGATGCTTGTATCAAGATTGGCGTCGTCAAGCTCCCTCCATCTTGAGGGGGCGCATAGGAGACTAGTATATATATCACTAGAAGTTTAGGGATCTACTTGTAATTATTATTAAACCCTAAGACCTCCCATGTACTATATATATGTGTATAACTCATTCTTAATAGGATAAGAAACATTCAGAACCTATACCTACAAGTCGTTTAAGTGTTCTGAATATCTGAAGTTCAGACAGAGTAATGAAGTAGGCAAGTTTGAGAAGATTGGTTACACTGTCAATGACTTTGTTGGGCTTAAGCTGGCTCAACCAGATGATCCTTAGAGACCGCACCGGTGTTTCGGTTGAGAGATCACTCAACTGGTTCCTGAAGGAGAAAGGTAAAAGAGCATACAGTTGTTGTGAGTGTCATGCAATATCATATATTAACTAGTGCAATCCAAAGCTACTTTTGGATTTACATTTGTGTGTTAAAAATGTTCTGAGTCTTTCTATTACCATCTAAAGTAATGCTTGAGAGGCTTTTCTACATGTTTAATTCAATGTGGGAGTACTTGTCAAAGCTAACATCATATTCAGTTTAAAATGTGAACAAAGAAGCATAAGAGTGACCCACAAAAAGGACTTAAGCAGAGCACTAAACACAACTTCTTACCCAAGCTTTTATAGTTTGTCTAGACCAATTTAAATTATACAAATTGTGTAAGGGTCTACCTTTTTTTGTTCTTTTTGACTTGCTTGAGCACAAATCCGTCTCAGTTAAATTTGCTTCCACTTCAAGATAATACGTATTACTATATAGTAGAAATTGGAGCAAAACCTGAAAACGAGTTTTATAGACGCTTAAATATTGAGAAAATCATGACTAAATTATTCTTCACTGAGGCTTAATGAGCAAAAATGACCAAATCCTTTTTCTCTATGGACGTCAAGGCCAATATTATTATCCCAACAGAGCATTGCCCTCAACCTTTCTTCAATCTCTTGTTCTCTTTGCCTTTGCCTTTCAGCAATTGCATGATGAGACACAAATGTGATGAAAATATGATGTGGTCAAGACTTAGTTAGTTTAGTTAATTAGTGGGAATGTGTTTCCTTGCCCACGTATCACGTTCTTAGTAGGTAGTTTATTTCTTGTATACTTAAAGCATCATCCATTGTAGAATCGGATATGAAGAAAAAATTGCAGTAACTTGTTCTAAAGTCTTTCAGAACTTGTCTTTGTTCTTGATAACATTGATTGTCCTAAATTGGGACCTATCATTGCATCACACTTAGGCTTCTCCCTTTCTACGTTTCTCAGTTTCTGCAGACACGTAAGATTTAAAGAATCAAACAATAATATCTAAGAGGCATGGAGGACATCAGATGGTGTTGCATATTCATGAAAAGAGGAGCTTACCTTCACGCTTACGAGATTCTTCTTCTTCTTAGCTTTTTTATCCTTTCCTCTTCAGATTTCAAATGATGTATTTGCTTTCTCTTAATATTCGTTTTCCTGTCTCGAATCATTTGGCCAATACACTCCTCTTTCTCTTTTCTTAGCCTCTCAAACTCAGCTTTGTCGAAGACTAATCAATCACCCGCCCTCTCTTGGAATATCTCCTGCTAACAAAATTTAATTTTTAAGTTACTTGACAATAAAAACTGCAAGAAGTGATTTCTAGAAATAACTTAACAAAGCCAACTGACCTTATTATGCAACATTCTGGCCAACCTTTTCTTCTCCTTCGGGTCACTAACTCACTATCATAACCCCCTAAAAATATTTAACATGCTGAAATTCTACCAAAAAAGAAAACATGCCGAGTTAATTCGTTTTGAAAGCCCTAATCTAATTAAATCTTTGATGTACAAAACGCACCGTTTTGAGTTTTGACCTTTATTCTTCTTTCTTCTTCGTTTCTGGATTTTGTTTCTCGAAGCAAAGAGAAAAAACAAACAAAAGTCCGACTTTCAAATTTGCCTGAAACGAGAACTCAGTGCTGTGTGGTCTATCTCTTTCACCTTGGCCTTATCAAAAGGTACCCTTTTTTCATTACCCATCTTAGTTTTTAGGGGTCTTAGTAATAAATAATATTCAATTTTGGATCTTAGGGTTCCGTAGTTTGAGATTCCTTCTCGATACATCTTGTACCCTTGCGTTAGCTGATGATTTAAAATTCCCAATTTGAGAATTTCATGTTCAAATTTTGTTTAATTTTGTTTCTTCTGCTCAAATCAGATTCCTTTTTGCTGTTAATTTTAAGGTTTTTTTGGTTATGGCGACGAAGAAAGTGATAGCTATATGTCAGTCAGGGGGAGAGTTTGTGACTAATAAAGATGGATCATTAGCTTATTCCGGTGGCGATGCTTATGCCATAGACATCGATGAGGACACTTCCATGAGTGATTTCAAATCTGAATTAGCTGAAAATTTCGGGTTTAGTTGGGAGACTATGACACTTAAGTACTTCCTCCCTGGAAACAAGAAAACATTAATTACCATCTCTAAAGATAAAGATTTCAAACGCATGGTTAGCTTCTCAGCAGACGCAGCAAATGTCGAGATATTCGTTTTACCCGAAGAAGCTGATGCCAGGAACGTCTCCAACATGCCAGCTAGTCGGTGTGTGTTTCTTGTTTTCGACATCTTGTTTCTCTAACATTGTTTAAGTTTGGTAATGGCTGATCTGTTTTTGGCAGATCAAGTAGGACGACTGCATCGGAAGCAGTGGTACCTGTAGCTTCTGCAGGAGATATTGTCGTAGGGGATGATGATATGATAACAGATGATTTTCAGATTGAAATAGGAATGATGCCTGAAGAAAGCAGTCCTTTGCCGTGCAATTTTGTTTTGACTGATGAGAAACAGCATATAAAAGCCGCGCAGCAGTGGGAAAACGCAATCACTGGTGTTGATCAAAGGTTCAACAGCTTTACAGAGTTCCGAGATGTGTTGCACAAGTACTCGATCGCTCATGGGTTCACTTACAAGTACAAGAAGAACGATAGTCATCGTGTTTCAGTCAAATGCAAAGCTCAAGGTTGTCCATGGCGTATCACTGCGTCGAGGCTTTCCACTACGCAGCTGATTTGCATCAAGAAAATGAATTCAAGGCACACTTGTGAGAGAGCGGTTGTGAAAGCTGGGTACCGTGCAACAAGAGGTTGGATTGGAAGTATTATCAAGGAGAAGTTGAAAGCCTTTCCGGATTACAAACCAAAGGATATTGCAGAGGATATTAAAAGAGAGTATGGGATTCAACTGAATTACTCACAGGCATGGAGAGCTAAAGAGATCGCTAGAGAGCAGCTTCAAGGTTGTTATAAAGAGGCATATAGTCAACTTCCTTCTTTCTGCGAGAAGATCACGGAGACAAATCCTGGAAGTATCGCCACTTTCATGACAAAAGAAGATTCAAGCTTCCATCGTCTTTTCATATCGTTCTACGCATCAATATCTGGGTTTAGACAAGGTTGTCGCCCTCTCCTTTTTCTTGACAGCGCTGTCTTGAACTCTAAGTACCAAGGGGTTATGCTTGTTGCTACAGCTCCTGACGCCGAAGATGGAATATTTCCTGTTGCTTTTGCAGTTGTGGATTCTGAGACGGAAGAAAACTGGGTTTGGTTTTTGGAGAATCTCAAATTGGCATTGGCCGAGCCCCGGACAATCACATTTGTCGCAGATTTCCAAAACGGTCAGAAGAATGCATTGCCGCTTGTATTCGAAAAAGGACAGCATCATGCCTATTGTCTTCGTCACCTCGCCGAGAAGTTAAATACGGACTTGCAGGCTCAGTTTTCTCATGAAGCAAGACGGTTTATGCTCAATGATTTCTATGCTGCCGCTTATGCGACACAACCCGAGGCATATTACCGTTCTTTGGAGAATATAAAAAATATTTCACCTGATGCTTACACTTGGGTTATAGAAAGTGAACCATTCCATTGGGCAAATGCTTTGTTTGAAGGAGAGAGATATAACCACATGAACTCCACTTTTGGGCTAGATTTCTACAGCTGGGTTTCCGAAGCACATGAGTTGCCCATAACGCAAATGATAGACCAACTTAGAGCAAAGTTGATGCAATCGATATATACCCATCAGGTACAATCCAGGGAATGGGTTACAACCCTAACACCAACCAACGAGGAGAAGCTACAAAAAGAAATAGAACTTGCAAGGTCACTTCAGGTTTCAGCGCCTCACAATAGCTTATTCGAGGTTCATGGTGAATCCCTCAACTTAGTTGATATCAATCAGTGTGATTGCGACTGTAAGGTATGGAGAATTACTGGTTTACCATGTAGCCACGCAGTTGCAGTGATTGAATGTATCGGGAAAAGCCCTTATGATTACTGCTCCAGATACTTTACCTCAGACAGTTACCGTTCAACGTATGCTGAGTCCATTAACCCTGTCCCTAACACCACAATGACGATGATGATGGTGGAGGAACCGCCCGTTGAGGGGGTTGTTTCTGTTACTCCACCGCCCACAAGACGAACACCGCCAGGGAGGCCTAAGAGTAAGCAGGTGGAACCACTAGACATGATCAAGCGTCAGCTCCAGTGTAGCAACTGCAAGGGTTTAGGACACAACAAGAAGACCTGCAAAGCTGTATCTTAAGTGTAGAGATAAGAGTTTTTGTAGAGAGAGGAGACGAGGATAGGACAAATTCTAGTAATAGTTATATTATAACACTTGATTTTGCCCAACTTTTTGGATTTAATTCTTTGTTTGTTGGGTTTTGGAGTGTGATCTTTTAAGGGTAAAGATCTCCGTCAGGTTGAGACCAAAGCGAATTCCTAAATGACATCAAACTTGATGGGAGATTTTATAGCAATTGTGCAATACATTTTCTTGAATTTGATTCGATGGTCTTCCCCATCTTATAACATTTTTTTGTATGCATATTTGAAGTCACATTTTGAATTGCAAATCTATAAAAATCCACCACACTTGTTAGAAAACTCCACAGTTGCCAACAACACTTGAAGTTTATCTGTATAATTCCAAAAATGATCAATGGTCATATGATATACTTAATGCACCCGTAAATGGGGCCTTTGCGCCTATAAAGAATGCTAGAGACAGTAAGATATAAGTGTCACAATAAACTCTCTACCAAGAAACTGATTCCAACCAGTCGGAAGTAAACTCGTAGGCCACGAAGGTAACAGCACCAGCAGGAGCAGCTTTCACAGTCGATGGCACAATGCCTTTGTACAGACCATGCCAGCCCTCTGATATCATTATCTGTCTAAGACCGTCTAACATGTTTCTGTATGCACGTCGCTCAACTCGGGCACCATATCTTGGATGTCTCTGTAAACCTTCAATCTGCAACAAAAGAGTCTTTCAAATTCTTTCTGACATTTTTATCATCTCATGTTTGAAGGCAACTCCACTTTCATTGCCATGGAGATCTACTAGGAAGTGCTAGATGCTTTTTATATCTACGGAATGTTTCACACAAATTTGAGTTTTCTTTCTAAAGGTACAGAGACAGAGATCAAGTGGGATTTAACCAGAAAACGATAAGTAAACTCTCCAAGCACATAGCATAGTGCAGCAAATATGATATCCTAGTCTGAGATAAGGTCCATTAGGATAGACCAAAAACATGGAACCGCGTGTACATGATAAGTCCTTTGGCTAGTTCAGTGTAGAAGCATTGTAATTACCCTAGCTGGTTTGGGAGAATGAACTGAGGTTTTCACGATTTGTCTAGGGTTTAGGTGGAGTAGAGATTCTCTTTATCAAGTCTCTATGATGTGTAGTGCTTAATGATGTGACAATAAAGAGTTTACTAGATATGAATCCTATCAGATTATCTTTCCAGAGAGTCCATTGGGTAATATTAAGTTATTAACTGACCTGGAATCGTTTTTTGACCACATCAAGAGGATGGCAGACAAGCTTGGCGCTAGTGCCAGCCCCAAGCCCACACACAAACAGCTGGAAGCTGGAAAGGTTGGTGTCCATGTTGATCGGGTTTTTGGAGGATAAAATATATCGATTCCAGTCCTGTTAAAAAAATCAAATGACCTGATTGTCGCCAGAAACAAAAAAAAAAAAGGACAGATATTTTATAAAAACATCACACATAAGAGATATATTGCTCTGCTCTTACCATCATCCAACGCTTAAACATATCATATGTGCCAAATTGCAGGCCAGCGTATGGCACAATCTCAACAAGAGTTGGTGTTAATCCATTATACAATCCTCTTATGCCTCGAGACTGAATAATATCGAAAAACGCCGACCTCATTGTTGGATACACCTGTATACAGTCATCAATCAGTCATCTATAGGCTCCCCCAAGGGCAAGAGATTTAAATTATTCTACAGGGTTTATCATGAGTCAAGTAATAAACCTTAGGCTCCCCTTGTGATGCCAATATTGTCCTTAGAAGATCAAAGGGATAAGATCCTAGTGTAGCAGCACATCCTGCTAACGCTCCACTGACGAAGGATAGATAAGGGCTCAGATGTATATGATCCTCTGCATTGCAAAAGAGTACAACCAGCTAATAAGATAACACATTGACATCTAAATGATAGGGGTCATTTTACAAGAGCTTCTATAAGAAACACCCATTCAACATACACAATCTGAAGAATTAACCCTAAGTGAATTCTATTCCACAAGTGACAAGCAATGTTACCACTGAGATAGCCGTTGGGGATTACAAGAAAAAAGCACTAACAATCTACCAAGTACCATATCAAAAGAGACATCAATGTTACTCAGTGAACTCATTACCTGTTTTAGTAGAACCAGATGCAAAAGACTTCAACTTATGTAGTACTGTAAACTGAATTGAAGTATATGGCATGACCATGAGTAAAGCTGGCACATTACCCCGCCAAAACCCCTAAGAAAACAAGAATCAAACATCAGAACAGAGAACAAGACCTCATAAAAACCTAATGCCACAGACCTGAAACTACTAATAGACTATAAAGCCTAAACAACAATAAGATGTGGTTTTCAGGAAATGGAAATGTTGAAGAGACTGACCCGAAAGCCTTCTTCTCTAAAAATGTCTTTAGTTGCCTGTACCATTCCAGTATACTTAGATGCTCCAGAAAAGTTTCCCCGGACCATACCCCATGAAGTCGTCGGTTCTAGTTGAACCTGCCATGACATAGAGAAGCTCCTTTCAACCAATCTTGAAAACATCATGAAGCATAACTCCATAGATTAAGCTAATAACTTCAAAACCTACAAATCTAAACAACGATCATTCTCATCTACAAGCTCAATAACATATTCCTCAACTAAAGCAGAAAGAAAAGAAAAAAAACTAAACTTTAATCAGTAAAGAGAAATAGAAAAAGGGCAAACCTGAAATCTAATCTTAATGACATCAAGCGGAGAAGTAAAGGTGCGAGAAACACCACCAGATATAGCTCCGGCAGAAGCATCAATAAGGGCACGTTTAATCTGTCCAGGATCTTCCACCGTCGCCGCCGTAGGACTCATTTTTATCTAGGGTTTTTCTCGTCTCTATAAGCTAAAAAATCATCAATCAAAAAAGTTTCCAAAAACCCTCTCATCAATATAATAAACCTCAAACAACAAAATAAGGAATGAGATATGAAATCACGATAACAATTAAAGACAAAACCGAATTTGGGAATTTTCAGAAATTTCTCTTACCAGATTAAGCGAGATACTAAAGGCTCGACATTTATGATTTTTTCCGGGGAAAAAAAAGTAAGAAAATTTGAGATGACCCTAAAACGTTTGCCGCGGATTAGAGAGAGCTCAGAGCTGGGTGGTGATTGAAAATGATTTTGACTTTAAAAAAAAAAAAAAAGATTAAAAAAGCTGAGAGAGAGATTCTATCTCCGTCAACGTTCGTGTTCTGTGATATTTGTATTTGTACGCATACGCAAAATTAAAAAAGGCGTCTTCTTTACCAAAAAGATTTGCCCTTTTTAGGACTCTTGTCGGTTCGGTTTAATGAAATATCAGTTCACTCACAAGGAAGGAAGTTTATACCACCTAGGCTACAAGTCTACAACTACAACAAATCAATGTGAAATCTCCAATTTAGGGGAAAAACGGTCTATTCTCTTCCCTCCAAACTATGTTACTTTATCGACTGCATCTATGAAAGTTTCTGTTATGCCTAATACCACATGAACTATAGTACAATTTGAATATCTCACATGAACTATAATAATCCGGTAAAGACCCATAAATCGTGAGACGGTGTTATGATAAGCACATGAGTAGCACGTGTGAGGAGCTAAAGAGAAGATTGAGAACAATGTAGAGTATAAATTAGTTAGTAGAGTCTATTGTAAAAGAATCATCCTGCGTGATCAACATTGTGAGTTTGTTAGATCAGAGCTGCGACTCTGTTCATGGTGATAAGAGAGGAGAACTGTAACTCCAATCTTATCAGTTAGGGTTCATCAGTTTGTATTAGGGATTGAGAAGAGATAAGAGAGAAGAGATAGTGACCTTCATTCTTATCAAATGGTGCGGTGAAACTGTGATCGGAGGTTCAACGCGAGAGAAGGATTAGGGTTCGACGATTTGGGGATTATAGAATTTGGGGATTTTGATTGCAATGTGTCTTGAGGGATTTCCCATCTTCGATGGTGTTGCTGGTGAATTGCGACCATGGATTTCATGGCTAGAGGATTTCTTTGTTCAGGAGGATTTCACGGCAGATGAGAAGCTGAATCTTGCGCAAAGTCTTCTCGAAGGTGAAGCTCTCTTGTGGTTTCAACGGCGAACACGAGTATGGGGATATTTTGACAGTTGGGGAATGATGGAGTTAGCCTTGGTGTTGCGGTTTGGTGACAGAGATGAAAGAATCAGACTCGTTCAGGAGCTTAGACAAGAGAAACAGATTGAAATCTTGGAGCAGAAGAATGAATCGAAGAAAGATGTAGTTTTGTGTGAGGGGAAGATCGCGTCTGAGATAGAATCGACTCTCAAGTTGCAACCGCCAGAAGAATCACAAAGGCTAGATGCATTAGATGTGAATCGCCATGTAAACACTAATACGAATTTGCTTATCTCTCAGCCACAGGTACGTGTTTTTGATTCTGTGAAAGTGAAGATTAGTGAACCGGAGAAAGTGAGTTCAGTATTGGAAAACCGAGAAAAGGCGGAGAAACAGTTAATTCACAAGATCATTAAGATGGTTGATGTTAATGGTGATGTTGAGAGGTTGCAAGAAGAGAGAAACATCACGAAAACTTGTTCTGCACACAAGATGTTTGGTAAAATGTCTTTAGATAAAGACAAGCTGAAACTGAGAAAGAAGATGAGAGGTTTGAAATCATGGATGTTCAAGTACAAGCCAAAGAAGGCAAGACTTGGGAAACTACACAATCAGGACTACTCACACACTTGGAGCAGAAGAGTACTTTGGAGGAAATACAAGCATGTAAAAGAGAGATTAAAGAGACTGCACATTCATGTTCTAGAAGGTGAAACTTTGTCTCGTGTTGATAGGCTGCACAGAAGGAAGAAGCAGAAGTCTGTATTGGTTGATTGCTTTAGACCAAGTGTGAACAGACCAAAGCAGAGGGTCACGTCAATACAGCAGCGTCATGTTGTTTTCATGGCTGGAATTCAGAACACTGAGGTTGCGGGGAGATCAAAGGAGAGAGTGCAAGAGTCTACGGTTCAAAGTAGAAAGATGCAGCGTGAGATTGAAAGTTACCATGTTTGGCACCGTTGGAAAGCTTGGTATATGAAGATCTTTGAGTATATGTTTGACGCTGGATCAAAACTGCATTGTGTTGGCAACATTACTGCAAAACAGAGTTATGAAGGGAAGTTTATAGGACTCTACTCAACAAATGGGGACAGGGAAAACTATTTTTCTTTGTGGCATCGTTGGAGAGATAAGGAACAGAACAAAGAGCATGGATTTGTGCTTGTTTACAAGTTCCAAATTAAACAACAGATTGATGTGTGGTGGTCTCAGATTGGGAAAGTCATTCAACCTGCAACTTCTGCATCTATGTTGTTAGCTCTGCCAATCATCCCAACAACTCTGCAACAGCTTATCTACATGAAGATGGAGCATGATTTTAACATTCAAAGGGCATTGGAACAGATTCAAAAGTTTGGAGATACTAGGATGAAGGCTGTTTGTGTGCTTTGCTTGGGTGGTATACAATGTTTTACAGATTTAGGGAAGAGAAAGTTTTGCAAGGACTGGTGGTTTAAGTTCAAACACAAAACATCGTCTAAAGGCAGCAGTGCAACTTACATAAGTCATGTTAGTGCAGTGGATCCGTTTCTGGGGAGCAGCTCTACCAATGCATCAACGATTCTATTCCCTACTGCAGTCACTGTTTTTTTTTCCATCTTCACTACTATGGCTACATCACAGCTTGAGGACAAGCTGTTTTGAAAGGGGGGAGTATTGATAAGCACATGAGTAGCACGTGTGAGGAGCTAAAGAGAAGATTGAGAACAATGTAGAGTATAAATTAGTTAGTAGAGTCTATTGTAAAAGAATCATCCTGCGTGATCAACATTGTGAGTTTGTTAGATCAGAGCTGCGACTCTGTTCATGGTGATAAGAGAGGAGAACTGTAACTCCAATCTTATCAGTTAGGGTTCATCAGTTTGTATTAGGGATTGAGAAGAGATAAGAGAGAAGAGATAGTGACCTTCATTCTTATCATGTTAGTGTGCCGTTAACGGGTGCTGACTAGGACGACACGTAAGCGATAAACGGTGTTGTTTTGCCCACAACAACTCGATTAAACACTGAATCAAAACGACACCGTTTGTCAATTGGGGGTTTTTATTCGATTTAGGGTTCTTCCTTCTAATTTCGAGTGGCCGATAGTGAGAGGAGAAGAGCAATTGAGTTATTGCAGAAGAGAGAATTTAAGGTATGTCTCTAAATGCTTACCTTTTAATTCTTGATTATAGATGTTTCAGAGAATTTGAGGTATGTATGTTTGGTTTCGACAGTGATTTGTAGCTGAAATGGGTGAGAGAGGAAGAGGAATTCCGAAGAAATGTAGATGTGGAGAGAATGCATGCTTGAGGACATAAAAAACTGTGAAAAACCCAGGGAGACTTTTTAATGCATGTCCATATGGAGATGAGGTAGTGATTTTTAAGCTAGAAATTGTGTAGTTAAGCAAGAAATTATGAAATTGTCTAGTTAAGCAACATAAATAATTTATTCTTCATGTATATTGCAGAATACTTGTGGTCACTTGTTCAAGTCGACTGATGAATCAATGGTTGAAGAAATAGAAGATATGATTCCGAGAATTGATGATCTTGAAGGAGCGTCACTGACCTGACAAAAAGGTTTACAAGTATACGAATCAGAGATGGAAACTCTTGCAATGGAGACTCGCACGTGTGAAGCTGTGGTCGGCAGCTTTGAGAAAGAGCTACGAGATTTTGAAAAAGAGATTCAAAGCTGCAAGATGGGATTGCGTGGGTTGAAGAACATTGTTATGTGTGTTGTGTTTATGGTTCTTGTTTATGTGTTGTGTTGATGGTTCTTGTTGATGTGTTTGTATTGATGGTTCTTGCTTATGTGTTTGTATTGTAATATGTATTTGAAACAATATTTAAGAAATGAGATGAGATGAGTTGACAAATTTTTAACAAAACAAATCAGGTTCTTACAGAAGACCAATATTGCTTAAAGATTTGTACAAACATCCAAAAGACCAATATTGCTTAAAAACAAACATCTGATGCATCAAAAACAAACATCCAAAACATCAAAAACAAACATCCAAAAGACCAATATTGCTTAAAGGTTCAGTCAATAACTTGGCTTTGAGTTGGTTGACTAGATCCGATGCACATCTCCTCTCTTCCAGCCACTTTAGTCTTTTTAACTGCAGGTTCACTTTGCTTGCTGCTCCTTGAGTTATGCCCAACAACACCACATCTTCCACAATGCATGATTCTCTTTTCTCTAGTAACTTTGAGCTCCTTTCCCTTGCTTTTCTTCTTCTGTGGTGACTCATTTCTCTCATTGATTCTTTTAGGGACTTTCTTTCTACCTTGTGTTTCCGGTTTTGGTGGTAGCATAATTTCAGTTTCACCGGACCTCCTCCAGAAGTTTGATCCTCTAACCGCATCTATATATGCATTGTACTCATTCCTCCACCTAGAATTCAGATACCAAGATGATATATAGTCCTCTTGATTCAGTTTTTTGACTGATATTACCTTCAACACATGACAACAAGGAATGCCTGACATCTCCCACTTCCGACATGTACAAGAATGCATGCCCATGTGAACCTTATATGTTGATTTCTTCTCTTGAACCTCATACTCACCTGGACCAGCAGGAAAGGCAGTACAGTTTAGGATTTTCTTCTGCTTTAAATTTACCTTCGCATCGCTTTTATGCTATATTTGCCTTTGTGTCTTTGTGCCTTCTTCCTTCTAATATCTGTGCGCACCATTGCCCTTCTCCGAATAGTTTCAAGCATTTCCACCAACGACAACTCTCTTGTAACATTAATGGCATTGTTAAATGACTCATTGATGTTGTTACTTACATCATCACAGGAGGCTGTTGGGTTAAAAAAGGCAAGACTGCAGTTTTTTGGATTCTTCTGCATTACTGACTCATAGACACCCATGTCATACATCTTCAGCTTCTCCAACCGTCTGGTATATTGTGCGCTGTTGTAACTCTTGGCAACTTTCCAGAATATGTGTCTTGCGCACATACGATGCTCAACCTGTGGCAATAGCTGAGAAACAGCATTCAATAAACCCTGCAACCATCAAACATTTGAATTATTACCTCGTTTTGAAATAATCATAATCATTGCAGCTAGCTATAAGAAATACTTACCTTTTGTCTATTTGAAATGATAGTAAAAACCAGAACCATCTCTCATATTCAAATCAGTTTGCAGCTTGCTGAGGACCACAACCAATTGTCGTCATTCTCTTTGTCGACAATAGCCCATGCAAGGGGATACATCTGGTTGTTTGAATCTCTTTCAACTGCAGCCAACAACTGCCCTTTTGTGTAGTACTTGAGAAAGCAACCATCAACGCCAAATATTGGTCGAGAATACCTACACCATGCTTTCTTAATCCTAGCAAAGCAAACATAGAATCTAAAGAAGATATCTAGGCCACCTTCTGTCTCAAGTGTCTCTACCTCCACCGTTGACCCTTCATTTGAACTAGGAAAAATAAAGACAATTTAATAAAGAGTAACAATTATTAATGACATATCACAAAAAAAATTATTAAAGAACATTGATCTTACTCTAATAGCTCAAGACGGTAATCTTTGAGTCTTGAGTATTGCTCATCATGCTCTTCTTGAACCATCTCCAATGCTCTTGCCTTTGCCTTCCTACATTGATCACTTGATGCAATCAAGTTCCAACATTTGTGGATTTCTTCTTGAATGCTTTTAGGCATAAGTTTTGGTTTCTTTCGGACATCATTCACAAACAGCCTAGCAATGACCTCTTGAGTGATTATCTTGCGATACCCAGTAACATTGCAGTTGTGATCATAATTAAAAGATTTTACCATCCACTTCTACAATATAGTTTCATAAGAACAGTAAATCCGCCATGCACATGGTTCAGTCTCTTCTTCTTCAGGCCTCTCTCCTTCAGTTGCTTCTGGTCTCTCTCCTTCAGTTGTTTTTGGCCTCTCTCCTTCAGTTGTTTCTGGCCTCTCTCCTTCAGTTCCATCTTCATTTGGATTATCTTCTTTCTGTTCACATCCACTTGCACATCTAAGCTCTAATTTATCTTTATCCCATCGCACATATTTTATATTTCTTCCTGTCTTCAACACATAGTCCACTATTGCTTTTTTGAATGCCTCTAAGCTGTCAAAGACTTGTCTAAACTTCAGATCACCACTACCTTTGACGTATGTAACATACTGTTCCTTCTCATCATCTTCCTCACCTGATTCCACTGGTGTTGCATACTCATCATACTCATCATCTACATCAACAAAGACAGCCACATTACTTTCCATTCTTATTTCTTCATCAAACTATTCATCTCCACCACCTCTTACTTCTTCATTGGCTTCGTTTCTGTTATCATTTTTAGGCTCAGCTTCATCACTATATGACTCCACAAAGATGTCAATCTGTTTGGTCCATAATGCCGCCAAACACATTTTCTTGAAATTTCCATCACCATTTTCTATTGGTTTACGCTCCTCTTGTCCTTCAAAAGGATACTTAAACCAAACTCTCTGGCCATACAAACTCACTGGAAGCTTATTCATCAAATGTGTAAACAACTCGCTGGGTTTTGCCTCTAAGCACCGAACACCACCACCATCATAGTAAATCTGTCGATGAGCCTTTACAAATTTCCCACTGTGAAAGCAAGCAAAAGTGATTGGGACCTCCTCAGAACCACTGCATCAAATGTCCACAAATCTGATGTTAGAACTCTTTCATTCACACATTTCGTCGAACACATGGTGGACACTATATAATTTTACTATCTACTCATGTTAATCTTACTATCTACTCATGTTAATCTGACTATCTAAGACTATAAGAACAATTCTATACAAAATCTATCAAACTCGCTTCCTCAATTGAACGGAAATTTATTAAATCTAAGATAATTTGAATTCGAGTTACCTCATTATCGAACATGAAAATGAAATCCACTGTTTTTGCTCCGACAGACCAAATAAACCCCACAAACCAAAGTGCTTTTCTCTCACGCTTTCTCTTCTCGTTTCACCTTAAATTCTCTCTTCTACAATAACTCAATTCCTATTCTCCTCTCACTATCGGCCACTCAAAATTAGAAGGAATAACCCTAAATCGACTAAACCCCCCCCCCCAATTGACAAACGGCGTCGTTTTGTTTCAGTGTTTAATCGAGTTGTTGTGGGCAAAACGACGCCGTTTATCGCTTACGTGTCGTCCTAGTCAGCACCCATTAACGACACATTAACACCGTCTCATGATTTGTGGGTCTTTACCGAGTTATTATAGTTCATGTGGGATATTCAAATTTTACTATAGTTCATGTGGTATTAGGCACAACAGAAACTTTCATGGATGCAGTCGATAAAGTAACATAGTTTGGAGGGGGAGGAGGGAATAAGCCGTTTCCCCCAATTTAGGTCAAAACGATTTTGTGATTAGTGTGTTAAAAATTGTAGCATGTTCAGTGAAAATGGTATATAATTTTAGTAGACCAAACTAATATCTATATTTATCCCCGAGTAGAAGAATGTGGCATCCATCATCTCTTAATTATTATTTTTTAAATGTATTTCAATTAATTTGTTAATAGAAAAATAAAAATAAGAAAATGCCTTTTGAACTTTCTCAATGATATTCACAGGATCAAAATTAATAATTTTTTTGTATTAAATTGATTATTTTTACTGAATACATACTCGTAAATAATTGAAATAGTGATTAGTCATCTTTTCAAAAACATGCAATAAACTTTATTTTAATTATGTTGAATTATCATATAATACATAAAACTAGATACGGACCTACGGTACACCCGTAGGAACATTTTTATTCTACTACTTTATTATATTATATTGTAGTTTTAGTATAATGCTATATTATAATGTTACATATATTAGTACTAATGTTATAATAGTATTATGGAATTATCATATAATATATAAAATTTATAAAAATCTCGATTTTTCTGCATGTATTTGTCGTGATTGAATTTTGAAAAATAGATATATATATTACTTGTCATGATTCGAATTTTGAAAAAAAAAAAATATATATATATATATATATATCTTATTATATAAAGTTAGGTTTTGAAAGTTAGCCATTAACAAGATTTTGACATGTGTCAAGTTATCAATCTCAGATTTTGACAAGTGTAAAAGTTAATATTTAAAAAGAGAAATTTGATTACAACAAAAATATAAAATATTTGTTTAAAAAAATTAATTATGTAAAAAGATAATTATCAAAAATTACAGAATTTATTAAAAATACAAAGTTTTTTAAAATAATTATAAGGAGATTATATATATATATATATATATATTTATTTCATAAAATTAGAAATTATAATATTATTTACTTATTTTAGTTTTAAGTTATTAATTCTACAAAAAATTGAAAAAGGGATTAAGGAAAATATACAGTTAATTATTAATTTTAAATTTTAGTAAATACTCACTTCTATATAAACATAGATCGTCTCATATTTAAATAATTTATTCAAAAACACTGGTTTCAACTTTGTTTAATTGGGAAATGTTTCTTAATGGGAAAGTAAATTTTTCTTATTTTTAAACCAAAATTTTCTCATACTTTTTACTTTTTTCAGGTGGGAATAGGTAAGATTAATATGTCGACCCAAAAGAAAAATTAATATATGCGTTTTCTTTTCCTAATACTGTATTTTAAAATTTATTGTTGTATTTTTAGATTATTTTATTTAATTTATATTTTTATCTTTGAATTATTTGGAATTCATATATTGCAGTGCTTATAATTTTCTATTGTTTCTTTAATTATGTCAAATTAATATTCTTCTAATTTTTCAATGGTTGGTTATAAACCCTTTTTTTTTTTTGCAAACATAATTGTTGCCATTATTCATTCATTCAATCCCAATGAGAGATAACGAGTAGAAGCTCATCAACCTAATGGATAGATAAAATAGGCTAATCAAACACAAGGTTACAACAAACATAGATAGATAGATTAGAAAAACATAAATCGTTGTTGATAGATCCATATGAGCTCAAAGACTGTGACACCCTGGTTTGCGGAAAGGTTTAAAAGAATTGTTTTGGCCACACATGTCACCAAAATGCACTTATTTTTCCGGTCAAGGGTCCTGAGAGAACTTCATGATGGGTGACCTTCCTGGATGTGATTGTCGAAACTGTGCGAGTGAAGACAAAACACAGAAAATATCATTTGTTGATTTGTAAGGTTTGTAAACAAGTTTTTAAAGCCTTCCAGACGTAACAAACCGGCCATCGAATATGGGTGGGTCCACGGGCCGAGAATAGATGTAGGACCCACTTAGGAAGGTAGGCCCATGGACTGAGAGTGGACATGGGCTCACTAAGCAAGGTAGCGGTTGAGGCATTACAGAGACAGAGGCTACATCATGGTGTGTCAAAGATACTTCTACGAATACATTGGGAAATTTAATATTAGTTACTATCAAAAGATTTTGTGACGTTAGAATTTTTTCTTAACTTTAATTGGTTGTCGGAGCAAGCCATTTTGAGATAGCAAAAAGACGTAAACATGTTCTCTCCACACAGGAAGAAGGCAGAGCTGAGGTTCTCTCTATAGTGGAGAAGGTTGGACGCAAGGTTATTTCTCCAAGGGAGCAAGGTGGAGGAGGTTGGACGCAATGTTATCTCCCCAAGGGAGGAAGGCAGAGCCAAGGTTCTCTCCACAGTGGAGGAGGTTGGACGCAAGGTTCTCTCGATAAGGGATGAGGGCGGAGCCGAGGTTTTCTCCATGGTGGTCATACATTATTGTGATGATACATCATTAATTAATATATTATGTAATATATTTTTTATTCAAAATATTTTTTGAGCCGACAATTTTAGTAATTAAAAAACTATGCAGAAGTGAAAGTAAAATAGTTGGCTTAATGTGTTCATATAGAATTTTCTAGGTGGTGATAAAAAATATATTTGTAACATAAAGTATATTTAGGTGTAAAAAATATACTTTTAATAGTAACACACATCAAAGATTTGTAAATGGATATAAATCAGTGTATTATAACAAATGTACTATTTATAAATAACGTACAACAATTTTTAATATATTTTTATTAAATTTAATTTAATTTATAAAATTTTAAATCCGCACATCGGGCGGGTCCTCATCTAGTATATATATATATATTACTAAAGTAATGGAGAAAATTTTTGGGTTCAAGTCCAGTTAAGAAATTTAGATAATGGTTAGAATTATATAACAAATAAGATTAAAATAAATTTGTATGTAATATTTGACTGGCAAACGGGCTGTGTGTTTGAATCCCTTCATCAATTTTACTAACTTTTAAAAATATTGATGGCCATGTTATTATCTTTTCTTTAGGCAGCCCAAAACTTTGGAAAAACACTTCGATATAAGTGTTTTTGAGTTCAAACCTCTACTGAGACATGCATTGAATTAAAATACATGTCTCAAATCCATCAGGTCCTTCAGCTGGCTACCTTCCTTTTTTTTTTCGGTCAACTGATGTTATATTTGCATATTAGAAGTTTGTTACAACCTGTTCAGTTATAAGAGCAGATACTTATGCACCTGAACTCTACAAGGTTTTAACTTAGAGCCTATATCCCTTTTAGACTACGAGGGTCTATACAAAAAATGAGCTTCTAGATAAGAGCCAAACACAAAAAAAAAAGTCAAAATCAAACAGAGGGAGGAGCTCTTTCATAGGAACACTTGATGAAGCTAGGCGGGGTGGTTTGAGGCAACATACGATTGTAACCTGCAGTCACCTCAGCTGGCTACCTTCCATCATGGTATTATTCTTTTATTGCCATAGAAAAAAAAATTAAAAAATGTTGACAAAAAACAATTCCTAGTAATGCCTTGTTTATGATCATTCAAGTCATCCTGATCTAATGAGTTTTCACTTTTTCTTTGTGGTTTAAGAGACATCTATTTTTGGTCATATGCTAGTTTTTTTGTTAGTGAATTTTTTTGTTAAGAAGACTCTAATCAGTTGCCAAAACTTATTTATTATGATATGAATACTAACCTTTTTTGTTAGTGTGCATACTGCATACTCAGTTACTCACTGTCGCCTTGATGTTTTAGCATGGGAGAGAGCTGATGCTATCGTTCTCCTTTTGTTATTTTGCTACTTTAAAAAACATTATACAAGTGTTCTGTATGTATGATTATAAAATATCAACTAGTGTGTTAACTTTACATATATATAAATTTTTTACCTATATATCCAATTCAAGACATGTCTTTTTCATGCAATCTTGATCAAATTTTCAGGTCATTGACCAATCAACCATAAAACTTAAGCTATTTCTTTTTACACTAATCCACACATATATATAGTTATTATACAAATTTACAAAAATAAATAAAAAGTAAGTTTCATATATTTACCAAGTTTCATTTCCAAAATTACTCATTTTGGTAACGTGGAACTGTATTCGAATGATCTCACCAAATTTTTAGTTATGGTCGGTTAGTGTGAACGACTTAATTACAAGATTTTTTATTATTATTATTAACATAGATACTTCCACATTTGGTACATCCACCATTCAAACACAAAAATATAGTAAAAAGAAAAACACCAAAGGTTAGTTTTCCCTGCAAGAGACGGTACCACACCATGAGACACACATCAAACGACACATAACCCATTATGATCAGAAGCCCAAAGAATAGAAAACCAGAAAAATATGGCTACATATGCCTGACTTGGAACATGTTAAGGTTCTTGACGACGATGTCGTACATGTGCATCAACTTGAACCTGGAGAAATCAGTAGGGAGTGAGATGAGATGAACGGTAGATGCTTTTGCTAAACTAGGGTTTGCTCTGAATATTGTGTTGTGTTGTTATGTAAATGAAGAGATTACAAATTTATATACACAAGTCTATAACATAAATAATGTAAATCTTCCATTTTTCTATCTCTTTGTATCTTCTAGAACCTTGTCGTAAGGCCTAAGCCCATTATCACAATCCACCGCCTAATACTCCCCTTCAAGATGGGAAGTGAAAATCGTAAACACCCATCTTGCGAAGTAAATACTGAAATTGTTGACGTCCAAGAGCTTTGGTCAGGAAATCAGCCAACTGCTCCGTAGTACGAACATGTTTAGTAGACACAATACCCTCTTTAATGCCATCGCGAACAAAATGACAATCTTTTTCTATGTGTTTCGTCCGTTCATGAAACACGGGATTTGCTGCAATATAAAGAGCAGCTTTATTATCGCAATGAAGAGTAACGGGTTCTGGATGAGGAACCTGAAACAAGAGTAGTAACTCTTTCAGCCATTTGATTTCCTAATAAGTAAAAGCCATAGCTCTATACTCAGCTTCAGCGGAGGACATGGAGACCGTTTTCTGCTTCTTGGTTTTCCAACAAATATGAGATGTTCCAAGTAAAACAATATAACCAGACAAAGAGCGACGTGTCTTTGGACATGAATCGTAGTCAGAATCACAATAGGCATCGAGATGAAGATCAGAATCCTTGCTGAACAAGATACCTTGCCTACAAGTTCCTTTTAAATACTTAACAACTCGAACAGCCGCTTCCCAATGACGTTTTCAAGGTTCTGCAAGAAACTGTGCTAAGAGGTGAACAACATAGCTGAGATCTGGACGAGTAAGCGCCAAGTAGACCAAACGTCCGACCAACCGGCGATACCGAGATGGATTAGAGTATAACTCGCCAGCATCTTTAGCGAGAGCGTGGTTTTGTTCCAGAGGAGTATCAATGGGTTGAGCACCAAGCAGTCCACATTCGGAGATGATATCCAACGTATATTTGCGTTGAGATACATATATGCATTGTTTTCCTCTAGACACTTCAATCCCAAGAAAGAATTTCAGAGGACCTAAATCCTTCATATGAAAACACTCACTCATATACTTCTTAAATGATGTTGTTAAGGCCACATCGTTACCGCCAACGATAAAATCATCCACATAAAATCATCTTACAAAATCTTGTGTAATACTACTGCTACTCTTTGATAAATGTCGACTCAGGACAAAGGTATATGAAGCCTTTCTTATATCTAGTATGTCACAGTTGAAGAAAAATATGTACTCGTTCACTTGCTTTCTGAGGATTACGCTTCTTGTGTGACTGTCACTTTGATACCAAAAGTCTTTCTGCTTTTTTTTAGATAAGAATGCCTCACGAGACAAGCGGGTGATGTCACTTTTGTTCTGAAGTTATTGTTCAAAATGCCTGCCTATACATATGTGACTATGATGAATGCTTTTTTTTTTTTTTTTTGACAATAACTATGATGAATGCTTCTCTCTTGCTTTTAGCAGACATTATTTCATTTCTAAACATATGCACTCACTGACTCACTTGTTGACTATATAACTTACTTTGGTTTGTGCTGAATAAAAATGGTATAGTTAATGTCTTGTAGCCAACGGAGAGAGAAATTGCCAGTGAAACAATTTGACGATCCTCTGGTTCATTACCAAACGGGATCTCTTGAACTCGATATTATACAAATGAACTTTGTCAAGCCAGTTTTTTTTAATTTTCTTCTCAATCAACATGGTCATCATATTACAATCAACTCATTATCCGTTGATATGCTCTTCTTTTTACTTCACGCTACGCGTGAGTTCTTACATAATCGCTATTCTATTTTGAAAAAAATAATATAAATTAACATGTTATTATCTTTTTGTTTATTCGGTGTACATCAAAATTTAAAGACTACATAATTTAAATAAAGTAAAGAAATCAAATTTCCTTTTGATGATAACATATTTAGTGCAATTAAATCATTTGTATCTTACATGCCATATGCCATATATTTTTGTAGTTGTAGTCATATTTCAAAATCATTGTGATATATATTTTCATAAAATTTATTTTCTGGTGTTAGTTATGCATATTTTTTATTTATTTATGGTGATAGCTTAAAGAGATTTAAAATGTTTCAATTAAGAAAAATTCATAAAAATAAACAGTAGGTTTGCAATGTCTCATACATATATAACTAAGTGAGTCTAACCATAGATTATTAGACTAATACATTTTCCATAAAAATAAAATAAGAAAAACAGCAACTACTTTATTAGGTTATTATCTTAAAGTCTTTAATTATGTCTGGACTTTGATTTATATGAAATGATAATATTTCATATAGGAAAAAAAATTAAACTATATATCATATATTACATGTATATCCTATTCAAATAAACTAAACTTTTATTAAGTTAAAATATCATTGGTTAAATGAAAGAAAAATAATGATATTTTAGAATTTATAAAATTATATAAGATTTGAAATATGAGGCGATGAGAGTTATAAAGAGATATGTGACTTTCTTTTAATAGATAATACAGAAATCAATGTATCAAAGTAAATATTTGAGAGTTACAAAACTGCAATTAAGTGCATACTAATATACTTTTAACATGTTCTATTATATTAAATTAAATTCATTGAGAACACTACTATGATATTATTATGGGAGTTACAAATAAATTTTTATACTTTTCCAACTCCTAAAATTAAAACCCATTTAATTTAAAAGTGAGTGTTGGTGAATCCATAATCATATATATAAAAGTAAGATTTTGGTCTCTCCTTATTGGTTGATTTTTATTTAATACTTTCTATTTTTTTTGTTTTTTTTTGTTTTTTTGTATTTTCTAATTGTTTGATTGCTTTAAACAATATTTAAGACCCAATTAACACAATACAATAACTCACACATTAAAATAAAATTATAACTGAAATAAAATAAATTATGCATTGATCATATTCCACCACTTAAATTTATTTAAACACAATAAATTATAATTTTAACTCTCATAATTCTAAATATAACTTCCATCAATTCTTATCATATAAATAAGCATTCTCTCATTCTCTCATATTAACATTCTTTTACTTTCTCATTTTCACATTCTCTCATTCTCTTCCACAATACCTCAAATCATTTTTCATTTTCTTGTTTTTGATTTCTCATTTTTGTTGTATGGATTACAAAAAACCAAATGAAATATCATTGTAAATTTTTAATGCTAAATTTTAATTTTAGAGACTGCATGATATATATTTGACATTGTTCTTATTTTTAAAGATTCATCTCCATTATCTAATTTGAATTATCATCTTATAAGTAATCATTCTCTCCTCCTCTCCCACCAAAATCAAATGTTGTTATATCTCATATGTGTTGTAAGAGTTTGATTCTATATTTTAATTTAGAAAGAATTATATATATTTAACATTGTTTTCAAAATTTATTTTATTTATATAAAAATAAAATATTTATTTTATATTTCTTGCCTTTCTAATCTATTCATATTTTTTTTTAATGCTTTCTAATTTTTTTATTTTTTATTTGCTTTCTAATTGTTTGATTGCTTTAAACAATATTTAAGACCCAATTAACACAATACAATAACTCACACATTAAAATAAAATTATAACTGAAATAAAATAAATTATGCATTAATCATATTCCACCACTCAATTTTATTCAAACACAATAAATTATAATTATAACTCTCATAATTCTAAATATAACTTCCATCAATTCTTATCATATAAATAAACATTCTCTCATTCTCTCATATTAGCATTCTTTTACTTTCTCATTTTCACATTCTCTCATTCTTTTCCACAATACCTCAAATCATTTTTTATTTTTATTTTTTGTTTTTGATTTCTTATTTTTGTTGTATGGATTATAAAAAACCAAATGAAATATCATTGTAAACTTTTAATGCCTAAATTTTAATTTAAGAGACTGCATGATATATATTTAACATTGTTCTTATTTTAAAAGATTCATCTCATTATCTAATTTGGATTATCATCTTATAAATAATCATTCTCTCCTTCTCTCCTACCAATATCAAATGCTGTTATATCTCATATATCTTATAAGAGTTTGATTCTATATTTTAATTTAGAAAGTATTATATATATTTTACAGTGTTCTTATTTTTAAAGATTCATCTCCATTATCTAATTTGGATTATCATCTATAAGTAATCATTCTCTCCTCCTCTCCCACCAATATCAAATGTTGTTATATCTCATATGTGTTATAAGAGTTTGATTCTATATTTTAATTTAGAAAGTATTATATATATTTAAAATTGTTTTTAAATTTTATTTTGTTTATATAAAAATAAAATATTTCTTTTATATTTCTTGCCTTTCCAATCTATTCATATTTATTTTTTAAATTTCCATAGTTAAATTTAAATTCACATATGTTGGTTTTAACAAAAAAAAATCAAGTTTAAGAGAATTAGATGTTTCTATTCCTTTTAAACGATCAATGTGTAACATATTATACTTTTGAATCAAATTATGGACCCACCAACACTCACTTTTAAATTAAATGGGTTTTAATTTTAGGAATTGGAAAAGTATAAAAGTTTATTTGTAAGTCTCATAATAATATCATAGTAGTGTTCTCAATGAAGTTAATTTAATATAATAGAACATGTTAAAATTGTAATAGTATGCACTTTTGTATCTCTCAAATATTTACATTTGATACGTCGATTTATGTATTATCTATTAAAAGAAAGACACATATCTCACTATAATCTTCATGGCCTCATATTTCAAATCTCATATAATTTTATAAATTTTACAATATCATTATTTTTCCTTGATTAAACCAATGATATCTTAACTTAATAAAAGTTTAGTTTATTTGAATAGGATATAAATGTAATATATGATATATAGTTTAATTATTTTTTTTCTATATGAAACATTATCATTTCATATAAATCAAAGTCCAGACACAATTAAAAACTTTAAGATAATAACCTAATAAAGTAGTTGCTGTTTTTTTATTTTATTTTTATGGAAAATGTATTAGTCTAATAATCTATGGTTAGACTCACTTAGTTATATATGTATGAGACATTGCAAACCTACTGTTTATTATTTAGATTTTTTTTTAATTGAAACATTTTAAATCACTTTAAACTATCACTATAAATAAATAAAAATATACATAACTAACACCACAAAATAATTTTTATGAAAATATATATCACAATGATTTGGAAATATGACTACAACTACAAAAATATATGGCATATGACATGTAAGATACAATATGATTTAATTGCAATAAAGATATTTTTTTTGTCAACAATAAAGATATTATCATCAAAAGAAAATTTGATTTCTTTAATTTATTTAAAATAATAACACCGAAAAAACAAAATAATAATAATAACATATTAATTTATATTATTTTTCAAAATAGAATAGTGATTATATAAGAACTCACGCATAGCGTGAGGTAACACCTAGTTTGATTCAAAAGTAGAATATGTTACACATTGATCGTTAAAAGGAATATGAACATCTAATTTTCAAATAAATTTGATTTTTTTGTTAAAACCAACATATGTGAAGTTGAATTTAGCTATAGAAATTTGAAAAATAAATATGAATAGATTAGAAAGGCAAGAAATATAAAAGAAATATTTTATTTTTATATAAATAAAATAAAAATTGAAAACAATGTTAAATATATATAATAATTTCTAAATTAAAATATAGAATCAAACTCTTACAACACATATGAGATATAACAACATTTGATATTGTTGGGAGAAGAGGAGTGAATGATTACTTATAGATGATAATCCAAATTAGATAATTGAGATGAATCTTTAAAAATAAAAACAATGTAAAAAATATATATAATACTTTCTAAATTAAAATATAGAATCAAACTCTTACAACACATATGAGATATAACAACATTTGATATTGGTGGGAGAAGAGAGAGTGATTACTTATAAAATGATAATCCATATTAGATAATGGTGATGAATCTTTAAAAATAAGAACAATGTAAAATCTATATCATGCAGTCTTTTAAAATCATTAAATTTTTACAATGATATTTTATTTGGTTTTTTGTAACCCATACAACAAAAATAAGAAATCAAAAACAAAAAGAAGAAAAATGATTTGAGGTATTTTGGAAGAGTATGAGAGAATGTGAAAATGAGAAAGTAAAAGAATGCTAATATGATAGAATGCTTATTTATATGATAAGAATTGGTGAAAGTTATATTTAGAATTTTGGGAGTTACAATTATAATTTATTGTGTTTGAATAAAATTGAGGGGTGGAATATGATTAATACATAATTTATTTTATTTCAGTTATAATTTTATTTTAATGTGTGAGTTATTGTATTATGTTAATTTATTGTTTAAAGTACAAATAAAAAATTAGAAAGCATTAAATAAAAATTAACCAATAAAGAAAGAGGGAAAACTTACTTTTTATATATATGATTTAAATGCACACGAAACGAAACTGAATTGTGTTATAGTCACTTTTATGGTGATTCAGGCCCATTAAGGACCATGTTCATAAGGCCCTTGAAGATCTGTGGAAGTTTCTCACGATCATAGCCATAGGCTTTGATTGAGATCAACGACGATTTCGTCTCGACTAATCTCGTAAATGTCGTCCCCAGAGAAAAAGAAGAGGAAAACGAAACGCTCGTTTACACCGTCACCGGAATCGACCCCGATCACTTCCAGATGATTTGATAGTGAGCATTTTAGCCCGCGTCTCGAGATTGCATTACCCAAATCTCCCCTTAATCTCCAAAAGCTTCCGCTCAATCCTTTCTTCACGGAGCTATACCAAACCCGAACCCTCTCAGGTCGAGCCGAGACTTTCCTCTATGTGTGCTTACGCTTCCCTGATGAAGCTAACCCTCGCTGGTTCACTCTCTACCGGAGACCTAATCAAACCCTAACTAAGAAGAAGAAGAAGAAGAATAAGAAGAAAGAGGATTCAAGTGTTCATCTTTTGGCTCCAACCCAAATTCTCAACTCTCCTCATGTGGAATGGTTAAGTCTAATCGCTGTTGGTTCTAATCTTTACGCCATTACAGCATCCATCAAAGATTCTCCATGCTCTAACGTTTGGTACCTTGACTGCCGAACTCACACCTGGATTGAAGCTCCAAGAATGCGACTGGCTCACACCAACAGTGAACTTGATGGGTATGTGTATTTTGCAGGAAGCTCTGAAAGTCCACATTCTTTGAACTGTTTTGAAGTGTTCAACACAAAGACTCAAACTTGGAATCCCGTGCCGCCTGAAAATCGGATACTCAATTTCAGAAATATGCAAGGGAAGATTTACATGAACCTATTTGCAGAGTATCCTAGGAAAGCTGTGGCTTTAAAGCCAAAGGTTATGACATGGGAAGCGGCAGGTTTGGATACGGGTTTTGATCAGGGTTCTACTTCTATATGTGTGATAGAGAACACAGCCTATTGTTATGACCCTATTGGAAAGTTTAGATGGATGAAATTTAACTGTATGGAAGGAGATTGGAAAAGATTAGAGGGTTTACAAGGGCTTCCTAAGTTTGCTAAGTATAGTACTGTTAAATTAGACCATCTTTACTCGAGTAACCCACATGGGTTACTCAAATCTTAATTAATTATATATTTAATTATAAACTAATTAAAGTAACTCACTTAGAAACTTATACAAAATCAATCCTCCACTAGAGAAACTCAATTAGGTTACTTAATCATTAAAATAATTATTTTTTACATAAAATATAAAACAATAAAATATTACAAATTTAGGAATATTAAACATAAATTTAAAATAAGAAATATTAAACATATTATACATAATTCGGAAGAAGATTTATTGATGGGTTGCACCAAATTTTTGCCAAATATGCTCAATCAAAATTTTTTTCAAACGATTATGCATTTGTGGATCATGAACGGCATTTCGAATGCCCATCAAATTATTTAGATTTGTTTGTCTATCTGTAGAATACGATATATCAACCTGAGAAGTTCCGCTTCCTTCTCCGTGATAGAACTCTGATGGTTCATAGAAATTGTAGGTATGTCGTTCGTCTTCCACTATCATGTTATGCAATATGATACATGCTCTCATTATTTTCCCTATTTTCCCTTTATCCCAAAAAAGTGCTGGATTCTTCACGATCGCAAATCGTGCTTGCAAGACTCCAAAGGCACGCTCTACATCTTTCAGGCATGCTTCTTGACATTGAGCAAATAGTTTAGCTTTTGGACCACGTGGTAGTGTAATTGATTGGATGAAAGTTGCCCAGTTGGGATAGATACCGTCAGTGAGATAATACGCCATTTCGTATTGATGTCCATTGACAACATATGAAACTCTTAGAGCTCGGCCCTCTAAGATATCATCAAACACCGGTGAGCGGTCCAAAACATCGATATCATTTAACGTACCAGGTGGTCCAAAAAATGCGTGCCAAATCCATAAATCTTGGGATGCCACTGCCTCTAGTACAATTGTTGGTTTTCCAGATCCACGTGAATATTGTCATTTCCATGCAGTTGGACAATTCTTCCACTCCCAATGCATACAATCTATGCTACCTATAATTCTGGGGAAACCGCGATGTTCTCCAATATTCAGTAATCTTTGGAGGTTTTCCGCTGTAGGTCGTCTGAGATAGACGTCTCCGAATAGGTCGATGACTCCGTCTACAAATTTTTCAAGGCATTTGTGTGCGGTTGTTTCAGATAGTCGTAAATATTCATCCATCGCATCTGCCGAACATCCGTATGCCATCATACGGATAGCTGCAGAACATTTTTGAAGTGCGGAAAGACCGAGCCTTCCAGTAGCATCTCGTCTTTGTCTGAAGTACGGGACTTCATTCTCAATAGTACTGACTATGCGTTCGAACAATGGTTTGTTCATTCTAAAGCGACGGCGGAACATAGCGGGAGTGTAAGTCGGATTCTCACTAAAATAATCATTCCATAGTTGAGCATGGCCTTCTTCGCGGTTTCTATTTATGTGCACTCTTCAGAATATTGGAGCTGGTGGTTGTTCCTCTTGAGTGTTGTTGTACTGAATCCCTTCCACTATACTATCAACTTCCTCCTCTACCATTTCATCAACTTCATGATCAGAACTCCAATTAGACATTAGTAGTCAAATATGGTTTTGAGTATTTAGCAAGAAGAAATAATAACAAGAAATGAGAAGAAGAAAAGAGAAGAAGAAACGTTGCAAGAAAAGAGAACAAGAAATGATAAGGAGGAAATGATAAGAAGGGGATGCTATAATAATTCTTTGTTTTGTTTTAAGGAGGAAGAAGTGAAAAGAAGAAATGAGAACAATGGTTTTAAAGTCGCAAATGATATTGATCATGAGCCTTCAATATATAGACCTTACAAACATTATCAATACCCATTCACGGGTTACAAACATTAATACAACAACCCAAAACACATTCACGGGTTGCAAACTTATCCGTTCAACAAACAAAAGCCGACCACACTTAAACAAAAGAGACACCCGTGAATGGCACTAAAAAACAACCAACACATTCACGGGTTCCAAACAGAACACATCAATACAAAAAAAAGACAGCTTCCATTCGACCAACATGCTTCCAAACAGAACACATCATATGTCGACCAACATGTTTCACTTCAGATGCCAACGAGACTGCTTCATATGCTTCATATGTCGTCCCTCAAACCTGAAACAAAAGAAGAAGACAAGTATAGGTTTATGTTAAACACAAAACAAGACAAGTATAGGTTTATGTTAAACACAAAACACAAAACATAGCAAAGACACAAGAGTTAAACCTAAATGTTTGTCAACATTTGATCAAGGAGTTTGTCTCTAAGTAGTACTTCAGCGGGTGTTAGTTCACTCTTGTTAAGTAGGCTGTCTAACAATCTCATTTTGCCATGATGAAGTTTGGCCGCCTGTTCTTGATCCTTCATTGCGATTATCTTATCCAACTTATCAACAGAACCATCCGGAACATCACTACTAACTGCTGGTTTTTTTTCCTTTTTTCTTGGCAGCTTTAACCCCCGGAGGCCTCATCTCATCTCCACCGTTGCTCGAAGTAGCTGCGAATTCTCCTTCAGAAGCAAGCTTAGTCCGCTTATTGCCACATTCTTCATGGCGTTCTGTGATCCATTTCTGATCATTCTTCAGTTCTCTCCAGCAATGTCCTAGCAGAAACGGCTTCCTCATGTCATTTTTGTAAAACTCATACGCCATTCTCAAAACATCATCTTCTGATTCTCCACTTCTCCTTCTTGTACTCGCTTGTGCGTAACACCCAACAAACTTGTTGACTTGGTGGTTTATCTTACTCCACCTTGCCTTACATTGTGTAGTCCCTCTTTCGTTTGAACTGGTTCCTCCAATATGAGCTTTGTAATAGTCTGCAACCCTATTCCAGAAACTATTTTTCCTCTGCTCGTTGCTCACCACTGGATCTTTGCTTGTGTTTAACCAAGCACTTATTAGATGGACATCCTCTTCTGCACTCCATCGCTTCCTAATTCCTCTGCCTCCTTCTTCATCACTTTCATCTGCCGTAACGTCCAAACAGTCTTCAGATTCAGATGTGGGAGTCTGGTTAAGAGGCTGTGAAGAGAATGGATGGCTAATGTTTAAAGGCTGAGAAGAGAATGGCTTACAAAACTGAATAGTCTGAGAGGATTGGGTGGAATATGGAGGAATAGTATTAGCGGAACGGTTGGAGTTTTCTTGAGAATTCATAAGATCAACAAAATTTTGATCCCAAAAACGGTAAGGGTTGCTAGGATCCATTGTTTAGGCTAGTGAAACCGAAAAAGATAGGCTGAGTGTTTAGATTTGGAGAAAATAATGTAAGAGTTTAGGTTAGTGTTAAACAATGATCGTTTATATGTACCCAGTGTGGCTGATGTGTGTTTTCCAACTAAAAGTTATTGAGCAAAAAGGTAATGAGTGGTTAGAAGAAAAGAGATATACTTTTCAGTATATCCCTATGACTGGACAACTAAATCACTTTTCAGTAAATCTCTTTCTGTTATTTGATTCCAAAAGCTGATGGTTAAAGTCAATAGAAAATTTAAATACAATCATTTACCCTAAACCTCACACCAAACAAGAAACGAGTTTTGAAAACATAAAACACTTTAGCTTTGAAACAAACCAGACTTAAAAACTAAAACCAAACTAGACTTAAAAACAAACAAAACTCACCAAACTCAAACATAAAACACTTGAGCAAACTCCAATCTCAAACCAAACTCACACCAAACTGATACCAAACTAGACTTTAAAACAAACTGACACAAAACCACACATCAAAGCATACAACAAACGGGATTTTTATTTATTTAACACCTGACCAAACACAATCTCAAACCAACCCCAAACAAAGTTATAGTTAAACAGAAAACTCAAACTAGACACTTATTCACACAAATTGTTTATACAGAACATATAACTAAGTTATACAAACATAAAACATTAAACCATACCTTTTCAAGTGATACCTTGCAACCGCTGTGTCCACTGCAACAATACAACACTCTTCGCCATTCCACCGCTGTATCCCATTTATGATTAGCTCCCACAAAACAAAAAAAAAGAGTCATAAACATCACACACTTATTCATGACATCACAAAAGAGTTATAAACATCACACGACCAATATCTATGTACAAGAGCAATATTTAGAATACCAAAGAACCAAATCAAGAGAAAAATAAAAAGGATAGATCTTTAAAAGAGAAGTGATACCCGGAAGAGGAGTATGATCATCCAAGCTTCATAGCTGCACAATGAATCCTGAAAAGGAGAAAGACTACTAGTCAATCAATACTGATGATCAAAAAGAAAAAGTGAGCAATAACTAAATCCTCTTGGTGCTTACCATGAACAAAACTAAGACACGAAACTTTAAAACTCAAAGATCAAAACAGATCAAAACAAACTTCTCAAGGTGTTCTTGAATCCTACTCATTAACAATTCTAACAATCTACTCATCAATTCTAACAGTTCTACTCGTTAATCCGAAACCCTAACAAATAAAGACCACCGGAGATTAATTACAACAACATGCAACACCTCACACATAAGAAACCGAACCTTCTCATCTCTGATTTGTTAGCCAGTGGTCCGAACCCTCCCCTTCAAGCCTTCAGAAGAAAGCTCCACCGTCGTTGTCCCACCGTCGTTTCTCTGTGAGAACCGAAGCGTCAAAGGCAACAGTCGCCGATCGTAAAGCCACCAGTCGTCGCCGATCGTAAAGCCAACAGTCGCCGATCAGCTCCACCGTCGTTTCCCCACCAACAAACCTCCGATTTTAGCCGGAAACTTCATGGGAATCGACGTGAATCGGTTCAATTTCCCGATCGCCTTTCCTTTCGCCGTTTCGGCCAAGAGAGAAGAAAGAGAGAGAGAGAGTCGCGATTAATGGAAATAAAAGGAAGAATAAAAAAAAACAGTTTTATATTTACCTGAAAACCAATCACCAATCGCCACGTATCGTTCTTAATGGGTTACTCAAAACACTTCCTACCGAACCGATACTTAACATTTTGGATTTAAAATTGGGTTTTTTAATCAAATTTGGGTCCCAATTTTGAGAGTAACTCTGAGAGTCCTCCCCGGTGGAGAAGCTCTTAGCAGATTATGGTGGTAAGCTGGTTGTTTCGTGGGACAAGTATGTCCGTGTTCCTGCAAGTAAGTATGAGGAAAAGATGATTTGGTGTGCAGAGATTTCACTTGATATGCGCAACAGTGAAGAGATTTTGGGGAAGGTCGAGTGGTGCAATGCGGTTCTTAAAGTCCCTAAGTCTTATAAATTCGTGTGTGCCAAATCTGCTACTGTTTGACAGGTTTGAAAGTAATGAATCAAGTTATTATCTCTTTCTTGTTTTTAGTTATGTCGTAAATGAAGAAATGATTTGTGGCTTTAGCGTAATGCAGTTGACATGTCTTAGCCTTTCTTACTCATTATCTCATTCTTTACTCTAATTTTTGATGAATGACTCATGAGACTAGCGGGTAATGTCTTTTTGGTTCTGAATTGTTTGTGTCGCAAAATGTCTATATATATATGTGACTATCAGGATGAATGCTTTGTCTATGAAAATACTTTTGTTTGTGTAGTACAGTTCTCTTTACATTCACGAGAAGAACGAAAACAAGATACTTTTGTTTGTGTTGCATAGAAGAGTACAGTTCTCTTTGCATTTCACAAGAAGATCTAAAGCAAGATACACTCTTAGTGCTTGTTTGTCTATTGTACAGTCCACTGAGCTTTCTCATTTTTATAATAAATTATCAAATTGTATAACAAATAGCAGGGTTTCGGGGTTAATGGTGAGACTTTCTTTCATGTCTAGTAACCAACCAAGAAAGAAATTGCCATTGTAACAATTTGAGGATCCTCTGTTTTAGCCAACTTTCTTTTCTTCTCAGTCGAAGAAGTGTAATCTTCTTATTCAGTTAACTCATTATTCAACATCATGACTACACAAACTCAACCTTTGTTTAAGAAAGATTAAGCACCAAAACTATGGTTCTCACAACAACACAATACAAGTAAAAAAAAAAAAAAAAACCTTCAAACCCAATTATATTTTTTGTTCATCTTTTTACAAGACCCTCTTATTGTCCCAGAGTCACCGACTTTATTGTACAAGAGTCACCGACCAGTCCGACTTTAATAGGAGTAACCCTAATCCTAATCCGGTCACTAGTAGGAGTAAACTCGTGGCCTTTTTCTTGAGAACCCTAATCCTAACACACACACACAAACCTTAATCCAAAAAAAAACCCAAACCCCAACGAAAGAGAGGAATAGGAAGATGAGTTCTTTCACAGAGGACATATGGTCAATCATACTATCGCGATTACCGCTAACGAGCATCATAACTTCCAAACTGGTTTGCAAGCAGTGGAAATCAATCGTCGAGTCTTCATACTTCCGTAAGTCTCTGTACCAAAACTTGAATTCTTCTCCATGGTCGTTCCTTGTTTTGGATGATAAGACTGACGTCGGAGCTCACTACGGATGCGAACGATCTACGGCTTCTTACATATTGTCTTTATTAACTGACAAGTTCGAGATTCAGAGAGAGAATTACAGTTACGGCCTAGTCTACGCTTACACCGACGTTGGGTTGTTTCTGATCATTCCCGTGTCTACGAAACAATCTATCAGTATCATTCCAGTGTATGTGGCTAACCTAGTTTCACAGGATTGCGTGCAGCTCCCTTCTCATTACAAAGATTATGTCTACCCTTTGGGAATTGTCACACGAACTGAGAACGGCGTTGTTTTGGGTTACGAAGTTGTTTTGCTAGAATTTTCTCATGGCTACGGAAACATGGATATAAGTTTGTTGATTTATTCGTCTGAGACAGGCGTGTGGAGTCTCAACATTGTCCATTTGCCTTTTCCTTTGTACTATCAGTATTTTTTTCGTTCAGTTAGCTTGAACGGAAATCTTTACTGGCTCAACCGGAATAGTGACGATGAAGATGTTGTCGTATCCCATGACTTCTATGCAACTGGCACGGATTCTGATATATGTTGTGTCACACTTTTCCCGGATTCAGGAGAACATCCCAGATTCAGAAGAGCATGCACTGTTTCTCAAGGATTTCTCATGTATATGAACGTAGTCTCTGATAAGTTAAAGACATGGAGGCTAATAAAGAGCGGGGAGTGGCAACTAGTATCTGAAATCTATGCGGATTTTATTTTACCGGTTTCGACGATCATATTCCGTTGTCAATAATAAACCCTTTTAATGCTAAATCAGTCTATTTTTGGAGCAAGAAGCAAAACAAATTTCTACTGTTTGACTTATGCAATGAAAAGTTTGTGCTCCACAGTGAATTGGAACATAGCGGTCGCAGTCTGAGTTCCATTGAATGCCCGAGAGTTACAGAAAGATCACACTTTTCCTCCTTTGTTCTCCCACAAAGGTTGCATCTCAACGCACTGAGAAGTGTGTAGACATATATAAGACATAATATGTGTAAGACTTCACTTGTTTCATTCTTTTTTGTTTATATTACCTATATTGTTAGTTCCTTATGCAAGATGATGATCATGGCGCTCGGTTTATTTTAAGTGTTCTGGTTGGTCTAAGTAAGAATTTGGGCATTTTGTTGGTTTGAATCTTTGAAAAATATATATATACTAGATATTCACCCGCGGGATTATATTTTTTATTTAGAAATACAAAATAAAATTTCTTTGTTATATTAACTATATATGTATATAATATATTTTGTATTTTTTAATCTACTATAGTTTTACATTAATACATTACTAGAGAACCTGTTCAACAATTACAAGAGAAACTAGGTACCAATCCGCACTAAGTGTGGAATAAATTATTTAAAATTATTATTTGAGATTTGAAATTCGTTAGTATAAAACTAAATATGTAAGTAAAGTTTTTTTTTTTGTTTATTCAAATTTGCTTTTATTTTCGTAAAATATGTTTCACCCATGAAATATTTGAATTTGAAAAAGAATTTTAAAGTTGTGTAGAAAGTTTTGATGTCTTTTTGTGTTTTTTTTTCCAATATTTTTTTCCAATTAAATGAATAATTTTTTTTTGTTTGTGAAATGTAATATACTTCTAATAAGTAAATAGGCTATAAAATGATAATTAACTATATTTTCGGATTTAATAGTTGATTAAATCTTTCTTTTTAAAAAACTAACAGAAAAAACATTGGCTCATACTATTTTATTGGCATATTTATGTAAATAATAATAAAAAGTAAGAGCATTTACTAAAAAAAAAAATACAGGAGCTCTGTGAGCGCGACACCTCAGCTTTTTCCTAAGAGTGCTTCTTTATTAATATATAGGGGATATTAAAAAAAATACAGGAGCTATGTGAGCGCGACACTTCAGCTTTTTCCTAAGAGTGCTTCTCTATTAATATATAGGGGATGTAGTGTATAATTTCCATTGTCTTCATGTAGTGGTTTATTATATACAAGTTAGGATATCCTTATTATTCATTAAATTTAATTTAGTCAACAAATATATTTTTTGTGAGTTTTCTTTTTCATTTACAATGTAGAGATAATAGTATTACAAAATATATTCTATTTTTATAATTATATGAGTATACTATAATTTGACTTTGTAATTTTGGTTGTTTTATCTCTATATCATTTAACACTTTTGTATTTATAGTTGTGCAAGTCTATTAAAATGGTGAAGTGTTTTTTTGTAAAGTTTTATTTATATCAATTGTTTCTTATTAGTATGGATAAAAAATCTATATACTAATATATTAGCTACTGAAAAACACTTCGGTGAAGAAGTAAATTTTTTTTAACAATTTGTGTCAGTTTGGGCCCCAAATCTTTTTAAAAATTAAAGTTATTGTCAACAATTTAATCATCACGAAAATTAGTTATTATCAACAGTTTTTTAGAGAATGTATTAATTAAATATAAAATATTTAATGCTAATGGGTGTTGGTCCGATACTTTTGAAAATTTGAATAAGAGAAAATCTTCTTAAGTTAGATTCCAAATTTGATATTATTTAATATAAAAAATAATTGTAAAATTAATGTTAATGGCATGATTGTAAATAAGTTCCAACTCCAGGATTTATTTCATAAATGTCTCCAAAAATGTATATATACTAGATATTCACCAGCCGTACACCGCGAGACTATATTTTTGTTTAGAAATGTAAATAAAATTTCTTTATTATATTAACGATATATGTATATAATCTATATTAACATTTTTGAAGTACATTTTGGTTTATGCCCTTTAAGTTTTACTTATTTAATTTTATTTTTTACAACATTAACCCCTAAAACAATTCCATAAATAACATTGCAGAGAAACTCAAATACTAAACTTTCTTAAATTGACCAACATTTGTTACATTTATTGCCATAAAATCTTAACAACATTTATACATTCCGATTTTTCCAAAACCAACTCTACCCATTAAATTTTTAACCCATTAAATCTCCAAAACGTTTTTTATGGATGCTAGAATCTCTCAAATTTAAATGGTATACAACAGATTTTCCATAACAAAAGTTTATAATATCCATAGTTATATTAACATTAATAAATTTCCTAAACCGAAAATCCAATTATAAAATGTCACATTAAATATGTTGAAAACCCCTCATAAAACCAAGGTACGTGAGTTTAGACCCAAGGAAGGGCTAAGGATACGCTTTTTCATTTAGAGGGTTTCAACTCTAGGAAAAAGATTGAGTTACCGGGAAAATTTCCTTTTTCGCCGGCTTTGGAAAGAAGATATGGTGTTTATATGGTGTAATCTTGCTAGGTGGCTGTGGTTTTAACCTAGTTTCATCCGTTCTTGTGCGCCGCCTATCATTGTTTTGGTTTTTTTAGTTCGTTTTGAGTGACGCAGAAACAGAACACGGTCTCGAGTGTTGTACGGTCGGCTGTTATGGAGTATGCTTTGGATAAAGCGCTTAGGGAGATGTCGATTGATGAGGATCAACCGATTGTACTGAGGGATCATGCTAAGTTTACCTCAAGTGTTAGGAACCAGTGCAGTATCATTGGTCAACTACTTTGCCCGGAGAATCGGAAGATGGCAAGTATGATCCATGAGATGCCGAGGATGTGGCGTGTTTACAACAGGGTCAGAGGAATCACCCTTCCTAATGACAAGTTTCAGTTTGTGTTTGATTCAGAAGCGGATTTAACACTTGTCCTTCAAGCTGGAGCTTGGACGTTTAATGATTGGAGTATGACGCTGGAGAGATGGGTGGAGAATCCTCCCAGTGATTTTCTCAAGGTTTTGCCTTTGTGGATTAGCCTTCATCATATCCCAGTCAATTACCTGACCGTGGATACGATCAAGGAGGTTGCTGGCTACATAGGTAGAGTTACGGATATTGCTTTTGATCCCCTGAAACCGCTGAGCAGGGGTTATGTAAGAGCTAGAGTGCTCTTTGATATTAACAAACCACTGAAGAATAGACGTGCCTTGCAGCTTCTGTCAGGGGAAGTTGTTGAGATAGGTATTGAGTATGAGACGATCCGGAAAAGATGTTATCAGTGTCATCATCTCACTCACGACAAAACTCGCTGTCCTCTAAACCCTTCAAACCGGCAGTCTGATGCTACGGGAGGGGTTCCAAGTCAAGCGTTGATTCCTCAACGTTTAGTCCCAAGGATAAGTCGAGATGATCCTCTGTTTGGGGTCTTAACCGATGATGATGTGGGCATTGATGTAGCTTCAAGGAAACCGAAGATTGCTAAGGAAGTCCTCGATGAGATGCGGCAGTATTTGTCTGTTTCTGATCCTAAGGAAAAACAAATACATATTTAAAGAGTAAGAAAGTCGGTGTGGGACCTAGAGGGAGACAGGGATGGCCAATAAATCCTTCTGCGCTTGGAGGAGCCTGCTCGTCTTACTGCGGATATGGATAAGGGTAAAGGTTTGGTCTTCGACTTTGAACATTCAACGTCCTCCCCTAGTGCAGAGGCTCCAGCTACAGGCACTTTGGTAGAGTTTCAAGCTCGGCCAAGTCGATCTTTACCGGTAGCTGCTGTAGCTGCTAATGTGTTTAGTCCTTGTGCGACGGTATCTCGACCTAGATTTTCAGCGGGTGGTTCCGGCACTGGTACTAAGCATCAGAAGAAGAGAAGAAGGCCAAACCAATGGAGAAGGAAAGCTCAAGCTGCGGTTAGTGGACAAGAAGGGGTAGGTACAAGTGGTAACACGACTGCAATAGCTGGTGAGGAAGGGATAGTTTCAAAACGTAAAGCAACTGAGGAGGCTACAGTTTCATCAAAACTCGCTAAACGCGTAGAGAAGAAGGCGGTTCCGGGTGAGGAACTGCCGATCCCAATTTGATTTTTTGGAGCTGGAATTGTCAAGGTTTGGGGGGCACTTTGACAATTCCTTATTTGAGGGAGATGCGTCGTCTACATTTCCCGGATTTTATGTTCCTCCTGGAGACTAAAAACTCAAGAGACGTGGTGGTAAAGCTACAAAGGGGATTAACATATGAGAATTCTCATATTGTGGATCCAGTAGGCCTTAGTGGAGGGCTAGCTTTATTTTGGAAAGCAGCTTATGAAGTCGAAGTTCTTTCTGCGGATCATAGAATCATCGACGTGCGAGTCAAGTTAGGTTCCTTGTATTTCTATGTCTCATGTGTCTATGGTGATCCGGTAAGTGGTTTAAGACAAGCAGTTTGGGACTCTCTGATTGACATTGGGGTGAGTCGGGATGATCCATGGATGGTGCTTGGGGATCTAAATGAACTGCTTAATAGTTCTGAGAAGGTGGGAGGACCAGCACGAGCAGAGTCATCATTTTTTTCCTTTTAGGAATATGATTCACGACTGTCGCCTACGGGAGGTTCCAAGTATTGGTAATAAGTTATCATGGGCAGGGGAACGCAATAAAATGTGGATACAGTGCTGTCTAGATAGAGCTTTGGGCAACGAAGCTTGGTTTCGTCTCTTTCCACGGGGACAAGGTGAATATTTCAAACGCATTGGATACGACCATAGAGCTATCTTGGTAAGGTTTGCTCATGATAACATGTCTAAGACGGGGAGATTTATGTTCAACAAGCGATGGATAACGAAACCGGATTTTGCTAAGGTGGTTCAGGAGGGTTGGACCAAAGGTGAATCTACGGGACAAACTTCTATAATGAACAGAATAGCAGATTGTAGACGATCCATTGTAGGCTGGAAGCGGTCACAGAATCAGAACTCCAAGTCACATATTAAGTATGTCCGTGATAAGCTGGAGGAGGAAGGTTCCAAGCTTCAACCGAATATGCAGCTGATGAAGGAACTAAGATGGGATTTGGCGGAGTCTTATCAAGCGGAGGAGATGTTTTGGAAAGAGAGAAGTCGAGAAAGATGGCTATAGGGAGGGGATCGCAACACAAAGTTCTTCCACGGGAGTGTACAATGGAGATGAATGCAGAACCAGATCCTATCTCTATTTGATGAACATGGGGTTGAACAGTTTGCGGAGGGATCAAAAGTGAGGTGGCAGTGGAATATTTTCGTAAGATGTTCCAATGTTCATCACCGGAGTCCATTGATGAAGCTTTTGATGGAATGTTGGCAAGGGTGACTGCAAGTATGAATGATGAACTCACTCGTTCAGTAACTGCTGCAGAGATCAAGGAGGCTATCTTTAGTATCAATGGGGAGAAATCACCAGGAGCGGATGGTATGTCTTGTAATTTTTATAAAGAATATTGGGACATTGTCGGTCCCCAAGTTATTTTGGAGGTGCAACAGTTTTTCCAGACTGGGTTTCTGCCACCAGAATGGAACTTTACTCAGATATGTTTGATCCCAAAGATTCAGAATCCTACGAGAATGACAAACCTTCGTCCAATCAGTCTTTGCTCAGTCATTTACAAGAAAGTATCGAAGGTTTTATGTAACAGAGTGAAGAGGTTCTTACCTTCGATTGTGTCGGATACACAGGGTACTTTTGTCTCAGGCAGACTTATTTCGGACAATATCCTTCTAGCTCACGAGCTAGTTCACGCGTTACAGACAAACCCTGGTTGTGATGAAGATTTTTTGGCCATAAAGACAGATATGTCCAAGGCATACGACAGAGTAGAGTGGGCCTTTTTGGAGGAACTCTTGTTTCGACTTGGTTTTTGTGGGAAGTTTGTTCAATGGATCATGAGCTGTGTCAGATCAGTTACATACTCGGTGCTCATTAACGGAACAGATTATGGCTTCATCAAGCCAGAGAGAGGCATTAGACAGGGGGATCCACTGTCACCATTTCTGTTCATTCTATGTGCTGAGGCGCTTTTCCATACCATGAATAAAGCTGAACAGGAGGGACGGCTCACGGGCATCAAGCTGACCCCATCGTGTCCATCAATACAACACTTGCTTTTTGCTGATGACAGCCTCTTCTTGTGTCGTGCCAGCTTTAAAGAATGTTCTAACCTTCTCCAATGCTTACATCTGTATGGAAAAGCTTCGGGCCAGGAGATCAACTTTCAAAAATCCTCGATATCCTTTGGTAAGAAGCTTGATCCGCATATGAGGAGGTTATTGGGACTTTTCACAGGTATTGAACAAGTCGGGGGAGCTGGGAAGTATTTGGGACTGTCTGAGTGTTTTAGCGGTTCAAAAATGGACATGCTAGCCTACATAACTGATAGATTAACCTCCCGGTTGCGAGGTTGGTTTGAGAAAACATTATCGCTTGGAGGCAAGGAGGTCCTTCTTAAAGCAGTTGCCTTAGCTCTCCCGGTGTACGCAATGTCGTGTTTTCGACTTTCGAAGCACCAATGTCAGAAGATAACAAGTGCAATGGCCAGCTTCTGGTGGAATGCGACTGAAGATAAGAATAAAATGCATTGGGTGTCTTGGGAGAAAATGTGTAGGTCTAAGAATAATGGAGGCTTGGGTTTTAGAGATATTGGGAGATTTAATCAAGCTCTTCTTGCCAAGCAAGCATGGCGGTTATTGGATGCTCCGGATACTTTGTTATCGCGTGTGTATAGAGATCGGTACTTCCCTACAACGTCTTTGAGGGAAGCTCAGCTTGGTTATAGGCCATCATATGCGTGGAGAAGTATAATTTTTGGCCGAAAGCTCTTGGAGAAGGGTTTGATGAAGTCGATTGGGAATGGGCGAAATACAAGTGTTTGGTTAGAGAAATGGGTCTTTGATGATGTCCCAAGACGACCATGCAACAAGGAGCAGAATATAGATCTCCTACTGCAGGTGTCTTCACTCATAACGAACCAGGGTGAATGGAATATCCAGCTCTTACAGAAGCTGTTCCCCCCTGGAGATGTGGTGCGGATACGATCCTTCCCTCCAGATTGTAGGTTGCAGGACAGACTAGTCTGGGCTTATACCAATGATGGCAAATATTCAGTGAAAAGCGGACATTGGCTGGTCTCTAAGGAAGTGGAAGAGAGAGTTGCAGATCCCAGTGCAGCAGAAAATCTTAATAAACTTAAAGCTCGGATTCGGGATTTGTATACTGCTCCAAAAATCAGGATGTTCTTGTGGCGAGCTCTACCGGGTGCTCTGGCTGTTGCAGATTGCCTGAGGGCTCTTAGGTTAAACATTAGCCCAATTTGTAAAGTGTGTCATGTTGCAGAGGAAACTGTGTCACATGTCCTTTTTGGATGCACTTTCGCGGCCCAAGTTTGGTCTGCATCGTCAGTGCCTTTGCCTTCACAGGGTTTCTCAGCTTCGATTTATGCTAACATTGAGTACGTCTTTGATATAATGACCAGGGGTGACGTACCACAAAATTGGCGTGAGGCTATTCCCTGGATATTATGGGAGATATGGAAAGCACGTAATGGGACTGTGTTAGCTGGAAAAGACTTTGATCACCAGTTTGTCCTTGCTGGTGCGATGACAGATGCTGAGGAGTGGCTACGACAAAATCGGTTGCAAGAACAGGAACACCAGGGAGCAAGGCAGGGAAGTCTTCTGAATCTGGCTCCGCAAAGATGGACTAAGCCGGCTCACGGTAAACTCAAATGTAATTTGAATACTTCCTGGGTAAACGCTCACTTTTACTCGGGGGTGCTTGGATTTTGAGGTACCACGAGGGCAACGTGTTATTCTATTCTAGACATGCTTTTTTGCCAACGGTAAATCGTATCTCTGCTGAGCTGCAATGTATCCTTTGGTGCTTGGAAAATTTACAGATCCTGCGCATTTGGTCTTGTGAGATTTGGTCAGACTGTGGGGCAGCCATTAAAGCATTAGAGAAACCTATGGAATGGCCTAGGTATCGATCAGTTCTTCACAGAATCTTCGAGGTGATATGACATATGCAGGATGTCTCGTTTCATGTAGCTGTCCCAAAATCCAATAGAGTGGCTTGGGAAATTTTCGGGAGTGTCACTCGAGATGGACGACTTAACTCTTATCTCTCCCTAGGAGGTCCAGCTTGGCTTCAGGAGCAGGTTAGGAGGGACAACAGTGCTTAGTCGGTTTTATTTGGTTTGAATGAGTAATTCTCTCATGATTATTTTTGTCTAGAGTGAACGGATATTGTATGTTCTTATGTTTCTTTTGTATTGTTGAACCTTTTCTTAATGCAATTCAGATGATAAAAAAAAAAAGACCCTCATATAATTTGGTTTATTTTTTATTTTTTGAGGAATTACCAAAAAAAAAATTATTAATGATCATAAACTATATATATTGACATAGAAAAATTCTAAACTATAAAAATATGCTAATTTGGTAAAACAATTAACATAATTAAACTTGATAAAAAATTTATTTTGATTATTTTTTGAAGGCAAAAAATTATTTTGATTTTGGTGAGACGGGTTGGCATTAATCCCATATAGGGAGTTAAGTAGAATTGTTTTTTTTTAACACTTTTAGATGTGTACCAGAAGATAAATGTATTACTAGACTATACATATACCACACGGGTTAAAACCTTGAAAACACTACAAAAATCATATACTTTGAATACTTATATCCAATACCTGTAAAATTTTATATTTTTAAAATTAATAAAACAATAATTAAATAACAAATAAATACAATATAAATTTTAATTTTTTAAAATTAAAAATATAGTCCCGCGGTGTACCGCGGGTTAAATCCTAGTTTATTTTTATTTTTTAATATACTGTAGTTTTACATCAATACATTATATAGTGTATAATTTCCTTTGTCTACATGTAGTGGTTTATTATATACAAGTTAGGATATCCTTATTTTTCATTAAATTTAATTTAGTCAACAAATATACTTTTTGTAATTTTTCTTTTTCATTTACAATGTAGAGATAATAGTATTACATAATATATTCTATTTTTATAATTCTATTAGTATACTATAATTTGACTTTGTAATTTTGGTTGTTTTGTCTCTATATCATTTAACACTTTTATATTTATAGTTGTGCAAGTCGATTAAAATAGTGGAGTGTTTTTTTTGTAAAGTTTGATTTATATCAATTGTTTCTTATTAGTATGGATCAAAAATCTATATATTAATATATTAGCTACTGAAAAATACTTTGGTGAAGAAGTAAATTTTTTTTAACAATTTGTGTCACTTCGGCATTTTAAAAAAAATTAAAGTTATTATTAACAGTTTAATCACTTTGCTTTCAAACACATGAAAATAAGTTATTATCAACAGTTTTTAGAGAATAGATTAATTTAATATAAAATAGTTAATGTTAATGGGTATTGGTCCGATACTTTTGGAAATTTGAATAGGAGAAAATCTTCTTAAGTTAGATTCAAAATTTGACATTATTTAAAATAAAAAAATAATTGTAAAATTAGTGTTAACGGCATGATTGTAAATAAGTTCCAACTCCAAGATTTATTTCATAAATATCTCCAAAAAAGTATATATAGATAGTTTTTTTTTCATAATCGTAATTTAATCATTTTAATATTATATATGTAATATTCTCATATTAGTAAAACAAAAAATTGAAATGATAAATTACCCGTATTGGCTCACCATTTGACCCCGTCCATAATAATTTATTATTGATCTAGAATTAAGTACCTTTTGAAATTGTTAACATGTAAATCATCAAAGGTTTGCATTCTAGGATTTACTCAGTGTTGTACAATTAGACAATTTTTGTTCTTTAACTATTAATTTTTAAAAAAGCCTATGAAGGATGTGGAATAATGATTAGAAAAACATAAAATTCAATAAATGAGGATGTTATATCAAAGTATAATGTAAATCAATAATTTTATTCACGAATTTGACAATCCAAAAAACATATTGACATAATCATGGATCCTAAGTCCTAACACTCTAATATAGAAAGAAAAAAAAAACAATATTAGAGAGGACAAAATATGAAAACAGGAAAAGTAAAAAAGACATAATAAGTAGCACATAAATCACCTTTTCATTGACGTTTAACGTTGTCGTAGAATAAGTGGTTTGCTTATGAGAAGTATTATATTGGTTTAAGAAAATGGTAGGGATTTTTTCTATGAGTAATTTCAAAAAATCTTGGTTAGAAAAATGGAAATATCTTAAAGAAATCATCATTTCCGATATGTTTTGTAGGATTTAGAAAATTATTTTGGATGATAACATGTATGAGTGTAAGTGCCGTAATTAACTACATACCTTTAGTCCTTTACTAGGTGCTTCCCCACGCAGCGCGTGGGTTGTGGTGTAGTTGGCACTTTCTTGTTTTTTTTGTTTGGTCTTTTTTGTTTTCTCTTTTGTATTATTTCGTTTTAATTAGGCATATACGGGTTTCACAGTCACTTGTATTTTATACACTATATGTTTATACTATTTCGTTTAGATGTGTACAATTGTGGCGTTTATTTTTTATGAATTATGAGGATGTTGTTTTTTGCTTTTGAAGATCCAATCTTATCATTGACTGATATTTTTCCCAATACATTTATTGTATTTTAAATTTTCTAATTAACTGCTTATGTAAACCTTTCACACGTTGATGTTGCAATAATAAGTTATTTTTTAAAAATAATTATATTCCGTGTAAGTGATTATGTTTGTATGCCCATGTTTTGGTCTAATATCAATAAGATCGTTTCTGTTTTTCTTTAGTTGGCTTTGAAACCAATTTTGAGTTGAGCAAATAATGGGTTGAATTATGTTGTTAATAAGTAATATAAATTCTTATGTATATATATTGTATATATGTGACTATAAGTTTGGCTAACTAAAAAAATCTGTAATATTTAAATATAATCTTGAACATATATATATATATATATATATATATTGTGGGAGGAATGTATGGAATTATTGGATAGAAGTTATTTTTGAGTTAAATGATCTTTTATGCCTTTAAAGTGAGTTAAATATTAATAAATTTTTCTATGTGTCTTGGTTTTTTTAAAAAGGAATACTAAGTGTTTCCTTCCAAATTTCAAGTGACATAGTATTTTAGTTTTCTTATATGATTTTATGAACTTCAATGTAAAGGTTTTTCAAAGTAATAAGTACACTCACACTGATTGAATTAAAAATTTAGAGAAATGTTTATTTCGATTAATCATCTTCTCTTTTAAATATATTAAATAAGTATGTTGTTGTTCCTACAAATAGGACAACATATATTATAGTTTAACCATGGAGTTAAGCAATGGAAATGGAACTTGTGATTGCAAGACAAAATGCTTATATATCTTATGTTACACATTGATTATTTAAAAATGAATAGGAACATCTAATTCTCAAATAAAGTTGATTGTTTTGTTAAAACTAACATATGTGAATTTAAATTTAACTATGCAAATTTAAAAAATAAATATGAATAGATTAGAAAGGCAAAAAATATAAAAAAATATTTTATTTTATATAAATAAAATAAAAATTGAAAAAAATGTTAAATATATATAATACTTTCTAAATTAAAATATAGAATCAAACTCTTACAAGTTACAATACATATGAGATATAACAGCATTTGATATTGGTGGAAGAGGAGGAGAGAATATGTGACAACCTGTCCCGTGGACCCCACTAGCCTCACTGCTAGCCGCCCAAACGGACCCCAAGCTGGCCCTGCAGGGCATCGATCTTAACCCATCACTGGGCAAATGGAACTATTCATCCAAATCCACAGTAGGTTATTGGTGCGTCAGGCGTTCCTCGAACCCTGGTCCCCACCCTTTAACAACCTTCCCACAGGACAAGCTGTCACCAATTGATCTGCAGGTCAATTGGGGTCCGTTTAGGCGGCTAGCAGTGAGGCTAGTGGGGTCCACGGGACTAGTGTAATTTTGGACATAATTTGATAATATAATAAAATAATATTTTTCTTGAAAATCATTTGTAAATATATGGTCCCAACAATAGTATAAATTAATAATTTTATAAAATTATCAAAATGTATGTATATATATGAACATTATAGACCTCGTTTCTAATAATCCTACTATATGAAAAACTTTTAGTTTTCTCTTCAAAACATGAGAATTGTTATTTTCCTTGTAATTGATTATATAAAGATATTGTTAATAACAATAAAATCTTCGTTTTATTTTTTTTTTAAAAAATTACCAAATATGGACAATATCTCTATAAATTAATAATTATTAATTTATCGATTAAAAAACCTCTATAAATTAATAAATTTCTGTTGTCCCAACATTATTAATTTATAGAGGTTTACTGTAAAAATATTTCTCAAACAATTGACTGATATGGCTGAGTTATCGACATAAACGGCTGACTTATGAAATATTTGTAAATTCGAATTATTATAACTCAAAATTAAAATATAGAGTGAAAAAATGAATATTACAATCATTATAAGCAATAAAAAGTAATAATTATAGACAAAGATTGATTTTTACACAGTCTGATCAAAATGTGTAAAACATTCAAAACATGACATTTAGGGGTTAGGGTTAGGGTTAGGGTTAGGGTTTGAGGTTTAGGGTTCATATTTCCAACATTATGGGTTTTAATATAACAGTTTGGTTTTGGTTATATTGTGTTTGGTTTAAGGTGGTAATTTGGATATACTAATATGATAACCATTTGAAAATTTAAAAATTTTTGAAATTACTTTTCGGTTATTTCTGGTTATGGGTCGATTAGATGAATAAATAACCATAAATAATCCAAATGTTATCAAAATTAGGTCGATTAACTTAATATAACTGATAGCAAGCCGAATATAACCGTAATTAACCGAAAATAATGGAAAAAATAGTTTCCGATTCGGTTCGGTTTGGTCGGTTATTTAGTCATTATAATTTGAGGGTTGGCTGAGTTATGGTAAAGTTATGGCTGAGTTATCGTTTAGGGTCTTCTCAATAATATGAAAACGTATTCTTCTTTCTTTCCTAGGTCTTTGGTTCTGTCAGATTCCTAATAAGTATTAAAACGTCTCTCGATGTCACAAAAAGTGTTGTTAGGGAAGCGCGAAAAATCACTAATTCTGTGCCTGCTCAAAGCCACACGCATAATAAATACATAAAGTAAGCTTTTTATCACAAATAATATCTGAGTCTTTTGTTCTGTCAGATTCCTAATAAGTATTAAAATATTTCTCGATGTCACAAAAAGTGTTGTTAGGGAAGCGCGAAAAATCACTAATTCTATGCCTGCTCAAATCCACACGCATAATAAATTCATAAAGTGAGCTTTTATCACAAGATATTATTGCAAATAATTATTATTCGAATTTAGAATTTTATTTTTCTAAAAGTATTTCTCCAACAATTATTATTCGAATTTAGAATTTTATTAAGAATTTTATTTTCATAATTATTATTTGAATTTAGAATTTTATTTAAATAATTATTATTCGAATTTAGAATTTTATTTTTCTAAAAGTATTTCTCCAACAATAATTATTCAAATTTAGAATTTTCTTTAAATAATTATTATTCAAATTTAGAATTTTATTTAAATAATTATTATTCGAATTTAGAAATTTATTTTTCTAAAAGTATTTCTTTAACAATTGAATATTAAAATTATTATAACTCAAAATTTAAATTTAGAATGGAAATATGTCTATTATTAGGTTAACTGATGGTTTCACGCCAAAATATCGCTTTACGGCTGAGTTATAATCATTATGGGAAAACGAAAGGTCATGTGACGGCTGATTGATAATCATTACGGGATAACGAAAGGTCATGTGACGGCTGAGTTATAGTGAGTTATGGCTGAGTTATCACAAGAAACAATCTGAAAGTAAATGGATGATATATATGACTTTACGGCTGAGTTATAATATTTACGGGAAAACGAAAGGTCATGTGACGGCTGAGTTATAGTTAGTTATGGCTGAGTTATCACAAGAAACATATGAAAGTAAATAGATGATATAGGCTATGACTGGTAACATTTGTTACTATTGACTTAAGTTGAGTTATGGACTTAACTCAAATTTTATTCAAAAATGTTACCAATCACTAACAAAAGTAATTTTTCTGAAGTTGAGTTTGAATAATCATGTGTTATGGTTGATGTACAAGTTTGAGGTATATCCTTTGTAAAATTGTTAACTCAAAAGATTATTCAACATCATGGAAATTTTCATGAGTTAAAGATGTGGTAAGTTGAGTTATCTATTTTTTTTTAATTAAAAAACGAAAATTCAGTTCTTTGATACAAAAAAATTACTTTTCGTTTTTATTTAATTCATATATCAAGAAAAATAATTTTTACTGTTTTTCTTTTATTTAATAACTTTTTAATTAGTTATTTTATTTCTCCTAAATTATTATTTTTAATTATCATTTGAAATGAAGATAGACATAGACCTAAATTTTATTCAAAAATGTTACCAATCACTAACAAAACTAATTTTTTTGAAGTTGAGTTTGAATAATCACGTGTTATGGTTGATGTACAAGATTGAGGTATATCCTTTGTAAAATTGTTAACTCAAAAGATTATTCAACATCATGGAAATTTTCATGAGTTAAAGATGTGGTAAGTTGAGTTATCTATTTTTTTAATTAAAAAAACGAAAATTCAGTTATATAATACAAAAAAATTATTTTTTCGTTTTTATTTAATTCATATATCAAGAAAAATAATTTTTACTGTTTTTCTTTTATTTAATAACTTTTTTAATTAGTTATTTTATTTCTCCTAAATTATTATTTTTTATTATTATTTGAAATGAAAATAGACATAGACCTAAATTTTATTCAAAAATATTACCAATCACTAACAAAACTAATTTTTTTGAAGTTGAGTTTGAATAAGCATGTGTTATGGTTGATGTACAAGTTTGAGGTATATCCTTTGTAAAATTGTTAACTCAAAAGATTATTCAACATCATGGAAATTTTCATGAGTTAAAGATGTGGTAAGTTGAGTTATCTATTTTTTTTTAATTAAAAAAATGAAAATTCAGTTATATAATACAAAAAAATTATTTTTTTCGTTTTTATTTGATTCATATATCAAGAAAAATAATTTTTACTGTTTTCTTTAATTTAATAACTTTTTTAATTAGTTATTTTATTTCTCCTAAATTATTGTTTTTTATTATCATTTGAAATAAAAATAGACATAGACCTAAATTTTATTCAAAAATGTTACCAATCACTATCAAAACTAATTTTTTTGAAGTTGAGTTTGAATAATCATGTGTTATGGTTGATGTACATGTTTGAGGTATATCCTTTGTAAAATTGTTAACTCAAAAGATTATTCAACATCATGGAAATTTTCATGAGTTAAAGATGTGGTAGGTTGAGTTATCTATTTTTTTTAATTAAAGAAAACAAAAATTCAGTTATATAATACAAAAAATTATTTTTTTCGTTTTTATTTAATTCATATATCAAGAAAAACAATTTTTACTGTTTTTCTTTTATTTAATAACTTTTTTAATTAGTTATGTTATTTCTCCTAAATTATTATTTTTTATTATCATTTGAAATGAAAATAGACATAGACCTAAATATGATAAGATTTTAAATATTATGGCATGCATGTAGTTAATTTTTTAATTTGCAATGTAACAAAGAAGTTTAGTTAACAATGTAACTCAGCCACAACATGAAAAACATTACAGTAATTAAAAAGCAAAAAAAATTGCTGCCAAACTCAGCCGCTTCATCAACTGAAAATATGTAACTCAGCCGTATCGTTTGATAAGTCAGCCGTAACTGAATAACATTCTAGTAATTAATCTTTTGCTAATAAGTCAGCCGTCAAATGGCTGAGTTGTCAATAAGTCAGCCTCTGACGGCTGAGTTATAGTTCTTTTACCATAACTCAGACGTAACAACATCTCATAAGTCAGCCGTTTTTCATAATTCAGCCAGGCGGAAAATGGTAACTCAGCCGTGTCGTTGTGATAACTCAGCCAAAATTTTGACAACTCAGTCATATCGTTGTGATAACTCAGCCAAAATTTTGACAACTCAACCATTGGGTGAAAACTCAGCCGTAACTACAGCTGAGTTATGAGCATAACTCAGCCAGATTTAATAAGTCAGCCGTAATCCTTGGCTGACTTATGAGCATAACTCAGCCAGATTTTTATAAGTCAGCCGTCCGCTCTTACTCAAATGTTTTTCTGATAACTCAGCCGCAACATACTCTGTAACGCTTTACGGCTGAGTTATGGTTACACGTCAGTGATTTCTGACGTGGCGTCTGACGTGGCAATGACATTTTTGTAATAACGTTTTTTCCGGTAACATAAAACAGGGGCACACTGGATATTTTGAAAATACCCGAAACATTCTAGTAATAAAAAAGTTTTTTTGTAGATTCTGGTAATATTACCTAAAATGATTACCATTTGAGTAATTCACCCTATTTTATATTGAACAATACTTGGGTTCACCCCTAGGGGTGAACCTCTCCATTCACCCCCTTATAAAATAAGGAAATAAAAATCTGTATACATATTATAAATTATAAAACTTAAACCACTTTTTAATAAACCCAAACCGACATATATGAAATCTAAACCCTAACCACCTCATTTGTGAACCCAAACCGACATATAATTTTGTTCTAATTGTAAAATCTAAACCTTAACCATCTCATTTGTGAACCCAAACTGACATATAATTTTGTTCTAATTGTGAAATCTAAACGCTAACATCTCATTTATGAACCCAAACCGACATATAATTTTGTTCTACTTGTAAAATCTAAACCCTAACCATCTCATTTGTGAACCCAAACCGACATATAATTTTGTTCTACTTGTAAAATCTAAACCCTAACCATCTCATCTGTGAACCCAAACCGACATATAATTTCATTCTAATTGTAAAATATAAACCCTAACCACCTCATTTGTAAACCCAAAAACTAACATATAATTTTGTTTTAATTGTAAAATCTAAACCCTAATCACTTCATTTGTAAACCCAAACCGACATATAATTCTACTAAAAAACTAAACCAAGCCAAATATTTAACTTTCCTTAATTAAAAGTATACAGAATTTGTTTCTTTAATTTAAATTGCTTTTTAATTTAATTTTGATTTATTTTTTTAATGAAATATTAGATGGAAGATTCTAATTGGCTGAGATAAGAGGGGGTGAATGGAGAGATTCACCCCTAGGGGTGAACCCAAGTATTTTTCTTTTATATTATGTAGTTTTAATTATGATGGGTTAAACTTTTTCAAAGTAATTATCTGCCTGTTTTTACTCAAAACATCCTATATTTTGAAACGAAAATATTATAAATTAAATATTTTCTATGTGACTTTTATTGATTTAAAAGATTAGAAAAGCAACATTCTTTGAACTGCGTTGACATGAAGTGTACAATACAGAGACTCAAGCTTGGAATCCAGTGCCGCCCAATAAACGGAGATTGAAATTCAAAAACATGGATGGAATTATTTACATTAACCGTAAAGTAGACTCTCCTTCGCTTGCTACGGCTTTTAAGCCAAAGGATTCGACATGGGAAAGTGTAGGATTGGATACGCTTTTTGATCGGGTTTCTTTTTGTACGGTAGATGAGGTAGACTATACTTATGTCCCTTGTACTTGTTGTGCCCCTGCTGAAAGATTTAGATGGAGATCAGAAAAGACTGAGGGAGAAGGAGGTTCCAGAAGATTAGAGGGTTTAGAAGGGTTACCTCAGTTTGCTAAGTCTGCTTCTGTTAAATTAGCAAATTATGGTGATAAGCTGGTTGTTCTGTGGGACAAGTCTGTCCAGAGATTTGGGTTTAAGAAGAAGATGATTTGGTGTGCAGAGATCTCACTTGAAAAACGCAACGATGAAGAGATTTGGGGGAAAGTCGAATGGTCCGATGAGTTTCTTTTAGTGCCCAATTCTTATGAATTCGTGTGTGCTAAATCTGTTACTTGATATATCATGGTTTTTAGGTGTTTTTAGCCATGATATAAGTCTTAATTATAGAGTTTTTTGGAATTTTTAGAGTCTTTTGAGTATTTATAGGATTTAACATGGATGGGAGCTTAATGGAGCTAAATATGAAGATTTGGAGCTTAATCAAACATTAAGGCAGTTGGGAGACGTGTTGAGAAGGATGCATCGATCGACACAACATCAGCATCGATCGATGCAGAGTCCACAAGTCAGAATTGGAAGTTTTCCCACAAGTTTTGAAGATTTTCAAATCGGCCCCAAAGTCTTCCATATTTGCATCATTGGTCTCTGGCCGTGTTTAGGAGTATAAATAGGATTTTTATGGTCATTGTTTAGACCTAAGCTTTATTTTTTTTTTCCCTGCAACTTTTGAGAGCAAAACCCTGAGAGATTTTTAGAGAGCTTTTGGAGAGAAGAATCAAGACTCCTTCAGAGAAGATTCAAAACTCCTTTACTTCTCCTTTAATCTCTTTCTTAATGCAATCTATTTTATTCATGATTTGTGTTCTTGCAATTATGTATGAGTAGATCTGCTTGTTAGGTTTAGGGTTTCTCATTAGGGATTTCATGGATTATTAGATCTGTTATTATTTAGGATTCATTATCTTTCTTGTTCTTCACCATAGGTTGTTCTTAATGCTAGATCTTTGATTAGTCATCTAGATTTAGATCTTAGGATTATTAATTGATATGAGAATATAATTGATTTTCCTGATAAAACCTTTGGTGAGCAAAATTACTTTTTGCAAAGAGATTTGAATTAGTGATTTTGTGAACTTATCTAAACCTGATTTTAAAGCTGATTTATTACCTAGAATTTTGCAAAGATATTTGGATTTTCTGGTTTTAAATTTAGATAATATCTGCAGTGAGAACTGATTTATTTTATAATTTTGTTTAGAGTTCAAGAAGGGTGCTTAATTGTTGAATCCTGTTTGCTTAATTAATTGATCTGATTTTCCATGATTTCCTGAGAATTTCCCTAGGCCTAGCGTTTATTCCATCTGAATTTACATCTCTTTTATTTCTGTTTTATTTTGCAATTTAATTTAAATATTTCTGTTTAGCATAATTAAAAGATTATTAAATCTATTGTGTGAACTAGAGTCTCTGTGGATTCGACTCCTAGAGTATTACAACTGCAAGGCTGTTAGTACCATTAGGGTATTACAATTTGAGCATATCAAATTTTGGCGCCGTTGGCGGGGACTCTTTTGATTCACCATTAAATTAAAGTCTTTGATTTTGTCTAAATTTTTCTTTTTCTGTTTTACTCACACGCTTTTGTTTCTTTTCTCTTGTGTATTTCAGGTACATGCCTAAGCCTAGCACCAGGAAAAATCCTACTGGTCCGGTTATTAAGCTTACAAACCAAGAGTTAGGACAACTAGAGCGTGACAACACAAAAGCAGCCAAATCAGCAAAGATGGCCAACATAATCATATTGAGACCTGATGAGGCTGGGGTTTTGAAGGATCAAGAGGGTAATGTGCGCAACGAGCAAGGCCAGAAACTTGATGCTGAAGGACAGGTTATTCTGGAAGAACCTGCTGTCGTTGATGAGAATGCAGATGGCGTCGATCGACGCAATGTCGGCATCGGTCGACGCAACCAAGAAGGCATCGATCGACGCATAGTTGGCATCGATCAATGCAATGTCGGGGCTGGTGCGAACGGAGACCAGAACCTTCAGCCAAGACGGGACAACAATGGAGAGCTTGTCAATACTCTTGCGGACTTCAACAGACTAGAATTATTCTATGAAAATCGTTCCGCAATCGTTCCTCCTCCATTCCCAAGGAATGACTTTGAGCTGAAGCCTGCCTACTTCGCTCTTGTTGGACAAAGGCCATTCCAGAATCTGCCAAATGAGAAGCCTCTAGATCACATTGAACACTTTGAGGACATAGTCACAAGCATCAAGGCTAATGGAGTCACAGAAGACTACCTCTACTGCAAGCTTTTCCCTTACTCTCTTGCTGGGGAAGCTTCTCATTGGCTAAGGCAGCTGAAGCCAGGATCTCTGACAACCTGGCATGACATCAAGGTGGCGTTTTTGAATTACTTCTATGATGATGCGAAGTCTGGTGAGCTGAGGATCAAGCTCTCCACCTTTAGACAAGGACCAACTGAATCTTACAAAGCTGCTTGGGTAAGATTCAAAGCATACCAGAGGGACTGTCCGCATCATGGGTTCTCGGAGGTGCAGTTGATCAATATCTTCTTTAGCGGGATTGACTGGAGGTATCAGATGGCTTTGGATGCTGCTAGTGATGGGAACTTCAAGACAAGGTACCCAGATGAAGCTGAACAGTTGATTGAAAGGCTAGCATCAAGCAACAGTACCAAGAATGCAGACTTAGAGCGGAAAAGAGCACATGAAGGCAATGGTTCAAATCAGTTTGCTGCGGTGAATGCTAAGTTGGATACAGTGCACAATCTTCTTGTGGGAAAGAAGTCTTTCCATTTTGCTGAAGATGTTCAGATTTTTGAGCCACAGCCAGAGAATGCAGAAGCAGATGTCAACTATGTGTATGGAGCTGGGTATCAAAATCAGAGATTTGGTCAGAAGAATTCCTTCTCAGGAAATCCAAACAGCAATTTAACAATGAACTATGAATCTTCTTCTTACCAACCCCTCCCTCTACCCAATTCAGAGAGCAAGATGGAATCAATGGTTGAGCAGATTCTTCACGGTCAATAGAAGTTAACAGTGGACTTCAATGGGAAGATTGATTCTGTTTACACTGAGCTGACTGGGAAATTTGAAGCACTAAACACTCATGTTAAGAAGCTAGAGAATCAAGTTATTCAGACTGAGGGTCTGTTAAAAGACAAGAGGAACTTCTTTCTAGAAGAACTGAGAACCCCAAGCATGCTTGTAATGCGATTTTGGTGAAGGAAGGAGACGATGATACGTCACTTGATCCAGCATCGACCGATGCAGCTGCTAAGCATCGATCGACGCAACCTTCAGTGGTCGTAGAAGGGTTGACTTTGCAAGACAGCATCGACCGATGCAACTCTAGCATCGACCGATGCAACGTCGAGACCGGGAAGGAAGTTACGAAAACTCCGATTCCAGTTGCTGAAAGAGTGTACAAGCCTAAGGTTCCTTTTCCCAAGCCTAGGAGATCCAAGCAGGAGATTGAAGAAGCTAGATGCAAGGCTATGATGGATAAGGTGATAATAGAAATGCCTTTGATTGATGCTGTCAAGTTTTCTCCTGGGATTAAGCAGTATGTCAAGAGAATGGTCACCAATGGTTTGAGTCCTGAGGAAGGAGCACTGCTTACAAAGGATGTCAGCTCAATTCTGTTGAAGCAGCCTCCACAGAGGAAGAAGGATGTGGTTGTCTCTAAGGAAGTAAGTGCAGTGATTCAGAGTAGGATTGCAGAGAAGTTACCAGATCCTGGAAGTTTTGTGTTAGATTGCTCTATCTCCTCAGGAAGGTTTCGTCACTCATTTTGTGATCTTGGTTCTAGTATTAATCTGATGCCACATTCTGTTGCTGTGAAACTTGGGATGACAAATTTCAAGCCAACTAAGATCTCTCTTATCTTAGCTGATCGATCCCGCAGAATTCCTGAAGGTGTCTTAGAGGATATTCCAATCAGGATTGGAGATTGCATGATTCCCACTGACTTTGTGGTGCTGAAATATGACAAAGAGCCTAATGATCCTCTCATCTTAGGACGCTCTTTCTTGGCTACAGCTGGTGCAATCATAGATGTGAAGAATGGACACATAGCTCTGAATGTAGAAGATTTGGTCATGAACTTTGAGATGGACAAGCTGAGAAGGGTTCCCACTATTGATGGTCAGACATTTTCTGTGGAGGTTGTTTCTGATGACAATCTGATCATAGAGCTTCCTGAAGACATTTCTGCTGGGTATGTCAAAGAGTTGGAGACTGTTGAGAAAGTGAGCAAGCAAGCTGTTAAGCTTGAAGATTGGAGTGGAAATCATCTAATCAGTACTAGAGATCATGATGAAGTTCTGATGCATGACAAGTCGCTGGTAGATGATGTCTTTGTGCTGGAAACACGGATTTCAGAGGAAAGCTGCAGAAACGTTCAAGAAACGCGAGTTGCAGGCCAAGCATCGATCGATGCAGCTGTTGCATCGATCGACACACCTTCCAGAGTCAGCTCGGACTTATCCAAAATCAAAGATTCTCGTGTTGGATCCTTAACTGCAAGTCCTAGACCAGTTGTAAAGCTGAAATCTCACCATTCCACAGTCCAGAACCCACAGGTAAGGCCAAGGTATGCATCTCCTTCTTCTAAACCTTCTCCATTCATCAATAAGAATTTGAAAGGTACCAAAACTGTTGTGCAGTTAACCAAGCCACGAGATTATCGTAGAGCGCTTGCTTCTTCTGTTGATGATTTTGCAGGACATAAAAGGAAGCCACCCGTACCTAAGTCCCACCTTGGTCCTGTTCCTCATGTCCCTTGTAGACCTCATTCATCTGCTGCATACACACCACCTTGGAGGAAGAAGACATCCTCTCAGAAGCATTCACTGCCCTGTTCTGATCCACCGGATGCCTGAGATCCGACACAGTCAAGCTAATGATTGAAAACAAGCGCTTAGTGGGAGGCAACCCACTGGTAGGTTTTTCTTTTTCATTTTTCTTTTGATTTTCATTTATTTTTTTTTATTTGCCAATCTCTTACTTGATAGCACTGGGGATAGTGTTGTTTAAGTCTGGGGGAGGCAGTTACTAACTACGTTTTTGTTTTTGAAAAAAAAAAAAAAAAAAATTTATTGAGTCAAAAATTTTGTTGGAAACTATGATTTTTCTTTTTAGTGTACTGCCTAGGTTGATTAAATGCTGCAGATTGAATCCACAAATCCGACTAATGAAAAATCGAATGGCTGACCAGTGAACCAGAAACATCCAAATTTCCAACAGAATCCATAAAAGCTTGAGGAAATTTCTGTACTTTTCTTTTTACCTCATCAAGGAGATTGATATTCATAGAGCTTGACTCCTTGTTCATACCTGACAAGTAAGATTATAAAAAAAAAAATGGTACTCCTCTCCCTTATTTAAGTTTAAAAGAATTTTTCCTGAGAGCTTTGTTAAAAAAAGAGAATAAAAGATGAGATGATTTTGATCAGTTTAGAGAGGTAGGTAAATTACCTGTGACCTCATTATTCTACTCTTAAGTCAAATGATCATACAAAGCTTGGAAGCGAGGGGTAGGTAAATTACCGATGACCCCATTATTCGCCTACAACTTTGAGACAAAAGAAAAAAAAAAGAAAAAAAAACAAAGCAAAGCTCTAAGGAAGATTAAAAAGAATAATTCTGGGGGAGAGAAAGAGTACCACATGTGTTTAAAAGATATGTCTTGCTTGTTATGGTATTGTACGGGAATGAGTCTAGAAGGTTCCTTATATTGATCAAATTGATGAGACCCACCAATGAAGGCTTAATGGAGGAAGTAGTGGAGTTTGGTTTGAATTTGGGATGCTATGAAAGTCAACGGAGAAGTACATGGTGGTTCGATTTCGATTTATCTGCCAAGCATGTGGATTAAGGTTTGAATGATCATGGCATTACTTTGAAAAGAAAATGAGTTCCTGCGTTTTCAAACCTCTTTCACAGATGAAGTTTATGTTTTGCTTGAGGGCAAGCAAAGGCTAAGTCTGGGGGAGTTGATATATCATGGTTTTTAGGTGTTTTTAGCCATGATATAAGTCTTAATTATAGAGTTTTTTGGTATTTTTAGAGTCTTTTGAGTATTTATAGGATTAACATGGATGGGAGCTTAATGGAGCTTAATATGAAGATTTGGAGCTTAATCAAACATTAAGGCAGTTGGGAGACGTGTTGAGAAGGATGCATCGATCGACACAACATCAGCATCGATCGATGTAGAGTCCACAAGTCAGAATTGGAAGTTTTCCCACAAGTTTTGAAGATTTTCAAATCGGCCCCAAAGTCTTCCATATTTGCATCATTGGTCCCTGGCCGTGTTTAGGAGTATAAATAGGATTTTTATGGTCATTGTTTAGACCTAAGCTTTATTTTTTTTTCCCTGCAACTTTTGAGAGCAAAACCCTGAGAGATTTTTAGAGAGCTTTTGGAGAGAAGAATCAAGACTCCTTCAGAGAAGATACAAAACTCCTTTACTTCTCCTTTAATCTCTTTCTTAATGCAATCTATTTTATTCATGATTTGTGTTCTTGCAATTATGTATGAGTAGATCTGCTTGTTAGGTTTAGGGTTTCTCATTAGGGATTTCATGGATTATTAGATCTGTTATTATTTAGGATTCATTATCTTTCTTGTTCTTCACCATAGGTTGTTCTTAATGCTAGATCTTTGATTAGTCATCTAGATTTAGATCTTAGGATTATTAATTGATATGAGAATATAATTGATTATCCTGATAAAACCTTTGGTGAGCAAAATTACTTTTTGCAAAGAGATTTGAATTAGTGATTTTGTGAACTTATCTAAACCTGATTTTAAAGCTGATTTATTACCTAGAATTTTGCAAAGATATTTGGATTTTCTGGTTTTAAATTTAGATAATATTTGCAGTGAGAACTGATTTATTTTATAATTGTATTTAGAGTTCAAGAACGGTGCTTAATTGTTGAATCCTATTTTCTTAATTAATTGATCTGATTTTCCATGATTTTCTGAGAATTTCCCTAGGCCTAGCGTTTATTCCATCTGAATTTACATCTCTTTTATTTCTGTTTTATTTTGCAATTTAATTTAAATATTTCTGTTTAGCATAATTAAAAGATTATTAAATCTATTGTGTGAACTAGAGTCTCTGTGGATTCGACCCCTAGAGTATTACAACTGCAGGCTGTTAGTACCATTAGGGTATTACAATTTGAGCATATCATTACTGTTTGATAGGTATGGATGTAATGTAATGAATATGGTTGTATCGCTTACTTTCTTTTTAGTATGCCATTGACATGTTTCTGCTTATATATCGTCTGCACTCGCTTGCTATGGCAGATGATTTAAAAGCTTATTTAGTGATCCGTTCTTTTAGTGCCTCGGTCTAGAAAGAAAACATTTTTTGAGATTGGCAGCAAGAATACACAAAAAGAACAAAACGAAAAAGCCGAAGAAATTGACATTTTTTTGGCTTGTAGTGTAGATGATTAAGTTTTATTTTGGGACTTTTCTGTCTCTTTGATAAACCCTTTGATGATAGAGTCGTTTCTTCATACGGTTTGATGAATGTGACTCATGAGACGTTTGGTTTTGAAATAAATGTGACTCATGAGACGTTTTGTTTTGAATGTGTTGCAAAATGTCTATATATGCGACTACTATGATGAATACTTGTCTTGTCTTCTGCTCTTAGCAGACATTGTTTTCACTTCAAAAAATATGCACCCACTTGTAGACTGATTTAGCTTTACTTTTCCTATGTCAATACTTTTGGTTGTGTTGCATAGAAGAGTACAGTTCTCTTTTGTTTGTGTTCCATAGACTGGTTAACCTTTACTAAGATACACAGTTAGTACCTGTTTGTCTATTGTACAGTACATTGACCTTTCTTGTAGACTGATTAAGCCTTACAATTACAAGGTGCATAAAAATAAAAACAGGGTTTGGAGGTTAATAATGGTGAGCGTGTCATCTTATTTGAGGATTTGAAGAAATTGCCACTGAAACGATTTGAGGATCTTCTGTTTTTAGCTACTTTTTCTTGAGTAATTTTATTCAGTTAACAGAATTAAATTGATCATGCCTACATAAACTCAAACATTTTGTTTCAGAAGGATTAAACACCAAAACAAATGGTTCTCGACTCTTTAAACCACACAACACAAGGTAAAAAAGTTCTGAGTAGCATTAAAACAGAGGATCTATGGGTCAATCATATCATACAAGTGCGATTACCACTAAAAACCATCTATGGGCTGTTGTTACATCTTGTCTTTCCTAACTAATAAATTTGAGATTCGGAGAGAGAGAGATATACAAATACCGAGTCTGGGCTTACACCAACGTTGGGTTGGGTTGATTTTGATCAGTCATTTTCTCGAAATTAGGCACAGTCAAAACATCTTGAGGAACATCAAAGCATTTTTTTTTTTTTTGGAACTAAATAGGAACATCAAAGCATAAAAACATAACTTTATTCATAGTTCTGAAATATTGAAATTTGTAACCAAGAGAAAAATTAATCAAAGATCCACCTTTCTCTAGTGATCCGATATTGGAATTAATTTATATATATATCACTTCATTTAGCTTGCGTTATGGACATAAAATTAGCAGCTTATCAAAAATTAGGCGACAAAAAAAATAAAAATTAGAACTCATATATAGCAAGTAAGTACACGATCTCAAGAATTATATATTGAAGTCAAATCAAAACCCTAAATTTGTATTCACTTGCAAGTAGGAGAAGAAACCAGCGATTGCGCCCCGACAATGTCATCCTCAAAGAAGAAGAACAAGTCCCGACATCGGAATCGACCTCAAATCCATCACTTCCATATGATTTGCTATTGACTTGCTTCGCACGCATATCAAAATTGTACTACCCGACTCTCTCTTTAGTCTCCAAGAGCTGTCGATCCCTCGTTGCTTCACCGGAGCTTTACAAGACTCGGTCTTTGTTAAACCGCACGGAGAGTTGTCTCTATGTGTGCTTGGAGTTCCCTCCTGACCCTTACCAACATTGGTTTACTCTCTGCCAAAACCTACTCAAACCCTAACAGAGAAATCAACTGGATATGTTTTGGTTCCAGTCCCAAATCCCAACTCACCTCCTGCGCACTACGAGGTTCTCGTTGCGTTAGATTCTAATATCTATGCCATTAGCGGATGAGTTGAGAATGCACCCTCGTCTAGCGTCTCAATCCTGGATTGCCGGTCTCACACATGGCACGAGGCTCCAAGCATGTGGATGAATCGAAATTACCAAGCTGCTAATGTTGTTGATGGAAAGATTTATGTAGCAGGCTTCAATGGGATGGATGTTTTCGATCCAAAAACACAAACTTGGGAGCCTGTCTGGAGTCTTTTTGGGGAAATGAGTAGTCGTATACACAGAAGTGTAGTGATTGAAGGAGAAATATACTTGTTTGGGGATAAGGTTGTGGCTTACAAGCCAAAAGAAGATAGATGGGGAGCTATAGGAGAGCATCAGAATATGAAGTTAGGATTGAGTTTTCTTTCTTATTGCGTGATAGATGACGTACTCTATTGTTATTGTCCAGGTGCAATCAAATGGTACCTCTCCAGGTTAAGATTCAGGAGGAAATTGAAGGGTTTGGAAGGATTGCGTAGGCTTCCTAGTTGTCGTGTTAAGTTGGTTGATTATGGTGGTAAGATGGCGATTCTGTGGGACAAGGATTTGCCTTCTAGCCGCTATAAGAGTCCTACGATTTCGTGTGCGGTGATTTCCCTTGAAAGATGCGAAAATGAACATATTCTTGGAAAGGTCGAGTGGTGTGATGATTTGCTTACAGTCCCTAGTTCTTATAACTTAGTGGGTGCTCTTGCTTCTACTCTTTGATGAATGCCATACGTGACAGATTTAACCGTGTTGAATCTTTAGTGATTTGTGGGTATTATATTATATCATGTAGCACATATTTAAATGTGCCTATATATAGACAATGTCTATTAGACATCATTTCGTTGGTAAAAGCATCTCATGATTCACATACATCAAACAGTAGCCAAAAAGAGTTTGTCATCAAAGGGTTTATAAAAGAGGCAGAAAAGTCCCAAAGTAAGCTTAATCATCTACACTACAAGCAAGTGAATACAGATATTAATATAAGCAAAAACAATGTCAATATCTTTGGCTTTTTCGTTTTGTTCTTTTTGTGTGTTCTTGCAAAAACATGTCTATCGCATTACGCTAAAAACACAAAACATTTATTCCAAAGTGACATACTAAAAAAGAAAGAAAGCGATACAACCAGATTCATTACGTTCAAAACCTGTCAAACAGTAGCAGATTTAGCACACACGAATTTATAAGACTTAGGCAGTGTAAGAACCGTATTGAACCACTCGACCTTCCCCCAAATCGCTTCATTGTTGCGTTTTCCAAGTGAAATCTCTGCACACCAAATCATCTTCTCCTTATACCCACTTCCACGCACATACTTGTCCCACAAAACAACCAGCTTACTACCACAATCCACCAAATTAACAGTAATATACTTAGCAAACTTAGGTAGCCGGCCCTTCTAAACCCACTAATCTTCTCCAAACTGCTCCCTTAGTTTTATATTTTCTCCATATAATCTTTACACAAGGTTGATAATGAAATGCTACGTTATCTATCATGCAAACAGAATCCAAATGAGTATCTAATCCTACCGTTTCCCATGTCCAGTCCTTTGGCTTTAAAGCCACATCCTCCTTAGTAGTAGAATCCGATCCAAAGCAAGGTTCAAGTAAATCTTTCCTTCTATACTTCAGAATTCTAATATTCGCTTTTTAGGCGGCACGGATTACATGTTTGAGTTGAGTGGTAGTGTTGTACACTTCAACCCAATTCAAAGAATCTGGACTTTCGGAGCTTCCTGCTAGATACATATTCCCATGATCCCATCAAAATCACTACTGATGTGAGCCAGTCGCATTCTTGGAGCTTCAAGCCAAGTGTGAGTTCGACAGTCGAGGAACCAAACGTTAGAGCATCGAGAATCTTCGATGGATGCTGTAATGGCGTAAAGATTAGAACCAACAGCGACAAGACTTGACCATCCCTCAGGAGGAGAGTTGAGAATCGGGGTTGGAGCCAAAAGAGTAACACATGAATCCTCTTTCTTCGTCTTCTTCTCCTTAGTTAGGGTTTGATTAGGTTTTTTCCGGTAGAGAGTGAACCAACGAGGGTTAGGTTCATCAGGGAAGCGTAAGCACACATAGAGAAAAGTCTCGGTTCGACCTAAGAGGGTTCGGTTTGGTAAAGCTCCGGTGAAGAAGGATCGCTCGGAATCTTTTGGAGACTAAGGAGAGATTTGGATAATACGATCTCGAGACACGGGCTAAGATGCTCACTATCAAATCGTGTGGAAGTGATGGTTTCTCGAGATGCTCACTAAGCGTAAGCGACGGATTTCTTCGTTGTTGGCGACTTCCTCTTCCTCTTTAGGAACGACATGGTCGAGAGCTTATCGATACGAAATCGCCGGTGATGGTCGAGAGCTTATCAGTTTACATTTTTTTTTTGTTATAAGTTCTTTTTAAAAAAAAGAAAAATAGGCGACAAAAAAAAAAAGAACATCAAAATTATATTTTGAGGCCCATTAAAACTCAATGGAAATCAGATGAGTTGTTTAGTAATTAAGTCAAATCAAAACCCTAAATTTGTTCGTTGCAAGGAGAAGAAGTAGATCATGAACAGCGATATCGATTTCTTGATGATCTCTCCAACGTCGTCAAAACATAAGAAAAGGAAGACCCCAATTCCATCACTTCCCAATGATTTGCTATTGACTTGCTTCGCACGCCTATCAAGATTGTACTACCCGACTCTCTCTTTAGTCTCCAAAAGCTTTCAAACCCTCGTCGCTTCACCGGAGCTATACAAGACTCGGTCTTTGTTAAACCACAGAGAGAGTTGTCTCTACGTGTGCTTAAAGTTCCCTCCTGACTATGACCCACGTTGGGTTACTCTCTCCCGGAAACCTAATAAAACCCTAACCAAGAGGAAGACGACCAAGTCAAGTGGATACGTTTTAGTCCCAATCTCAATTCATAATTCACCTCCATCGAACCAACTTCTCTGCAACGGTCTTGTAGCGCTTGGTTCTAATATCTACATTTTCAATGCGTCATCGTCTAGCGTCTCGATCCTGGATTGCCAGTTTCATACGTGGCATGAGGCTCCAAGCATGCTGATGAAGCGGAACTATCCTGCTGTTAATGTTGTTGATGGAAAGATATATGTAGCAGGAGGATTTGATGAAGAATTCGATTCAAAGTGGATGAAGGTCGATTCCTCAAACTGGATGGAGGTTTTCGATCCAAAAACTCAATCCTGGGAGCCTGTCAAGAGCCCTTCATCAAAGAGAATATATGGACGTATATACAAGAGCGCAGTGATTGGAGGAGAAATCTACATGTTGCATAAAGGTGTGTCTTACAATCCAAAACAAGATAGATGGGAAAATGTAAGAAAGTGGAGTTTGGAGTCAGCTAAAAGGTTTTTGCTATCTTATTGTGTGATAGATGACGTACTCTAAAGTTATTATGAAGGTGGAATAAAATGGTACAGCTCTGAGATAGATAGGTGGATGAACTTGAAGGGCTTGGAAGGATTGCCTAAGTTTGCTAGTTATGGTTATATTAAGTTGGCGGATTATGGTGGAAAGATGGCGGTTTTTTGGGACAAGTATACGGCTTCTAATGGGTGCAAGAATACGACGTTTTGGTGTGCAGTGATTTCCCTTGAAAGGCTTAACACTCAGGAGATTAGGGGAAAGGTCGAGTGGTTTGATGCTATGCTTACAGTTCCTAAGTCTTATGAATATGTGGGTGCTCTTGCTGTTACTCTTTGATGCCAAAGAGAGACTTAAATGTGGTACTGAATCTTAAGTGATTTGTGGCTATATCATTTTAACTATTGGATGATTTTGTGTTGCGTTATAACTGAATGCTATTGACATTTCGCTTGTTATACCTTTTAATCCCTGTTTCTATGAGACGTTGTTTTGGCTAGAATAGAAATAGTTCACAACTTTCATAGGAAAAACAAAAAGTAAAACAAGATACACGTACGTTTGATTGAAGAGTGTTTTGAAGTCTAGTGTAAAGAAAAAGTTGGCTTTGTTTTGGCTTTCTTCTCCGCAACCGACTCAGCACCATCGGAGGGGGCTATCTTCTCCAACCATGGTTTGCTGCTTCCCTCTACCAAGTATAATTAATGGTTATGTAATTTGTTTTTCAATGGTTTTAACAGTACCAAAAGTTTAAAACAAGCTTTGTAAAAAGTTTATTTCTTTTGAATATAATTTAACATTTATTCAAAAAAAAAAAAAAAAAAAAAGTTGGCTTTTTCTTTGTCGTCAAGATTAAAAGAAGAAAAGGTGATCAAACAAAAAGACCTTTTTCTTTTTTGTTTTTCTTTATTTTCAGTGAGTCTTTTGTTGTATAGAAATTTCTGAACTTGTTCAAAGGTTTTTCGAAAGAGCATGCACTATTTCTCAAGGATTTCTCATGTATATATGAACGTAGTCTCTGTAACCAAAGCAAAGATGATGGGAGTCTAGAGGATAAGTTAAGTTTATATATGGAGGCTTAATGAGCATGCAGAAATGTCAACTAATCTTAAATCTCCGCGGATTTCGTTAATCCCTGTTTCGATTATATTCTCTTGATAATAATAAACCCTTTTGATGCTAAAACACTCTGTCTTGGAGCAATAAGAACCAAAGTTTGCTATCTATTGACTTTTGCAATTGGGGAGTTTGTGCTCCACAAGTGATTTGGAACATAGCAGCAACAATGGCATTCTGGATTCCGTTACAAAATGCATCAAAAAATCACGTTTTCCCTGTTTTGTTCTCCTAGAATGATTTGCATCTGATCCCAGCTCAATAACAGATATAAAATAATAAAAATGCATGCTTAGGACATTCTGTAAGTTTGATTGCTTAATTACCATAGAGTACATAATTAAAATGTTATAGGAACGGAGAGAAACACTTTGAATTACAATGAGATGATTGATTGAGCTTCTGTTATTAGCAAAACTAGGCTCAGTCAAAATATCTCATTCTCAAAAGGAACATGCATGAAAGCAAAAATGTTCATAACTTTATTCATACTTTCCGAAATAGCTAGATTAAACTTTGTAAACCCAGAGAAATATTAATCAAAGATCCACCTTTCTCAAGTGATATCCGATCTAGGAAGAAATCTATATCACTTCATTTAGCTTTTTGTTATGGACATAAAAGTAACAGTTAGACACAGCAGAATAACCAAGAAATGTACTTAAGAAGTTTATTCGATAATAATTGGGTTGTCTTCTTTGTACAAAACTCCAAATAAATTTGTTTATTACAGTATTTTTAAAAATTAGGCGACAAAAAAAATAGGAGCAAAATTAATTACCAATTTGAGGCCCATCAACATTTCTATACCAAGCCCATTATCAAACTAATACTTTCACACGCCCAATCCAAGAAAGTGCGGTCGAGAATTATTAAAAAAAAAAAAAATCCCTAAATCTGTATCATCCACTCAAAGCCGGCGAAGAGGTAGAAGAATCCGGCGATTTCTTCCCCAAAATGTCATCGTCGAAGGAGAAGAGGAAGTCGCCGCCGTCGGAATCGGCTCCAGATCCATCACTTCCCTATGATCTGCTATTAAGCTGCTTCGCACGCGTGTCGAGATTATACTACCCGACTCTCGCCGTAGTCTCCAAGAACTGTCGATCCCTCGTTGCGTCGCCAGAGCTTTACAAGACTCGATCTTTCTTGAACCGCACGGAGAGTTGTCTCTACGTTTGCTTAGATTTCCCTCCTGATCCTAACCCACGTTGGTTCACTCTCTACCGAAGACCTAATCAAACCCAGAAGACAGACTACTACTCAAGTGGATATGTTTTGGTTCCGATCCCTATTCCCAATTCACCTCCTGTGGACTACAAGGTTCTCGTGACGGTTGGCTCTAATATCTATGCCATTGGCGGATCCGTTGAGAATGCACCTTCCTCTAGCGTCTCAATGTTAGACTGCAGGTCTCATACTTGGCACGAGGCTCCAAGCATGCGTATGGAGCGGTATAACCCAGCTGCTAATGTTGTTGATGGGAAGATTTATGTATCAGGAAGCTTGCAAGACTCCAATTCCTCTAATTGGATGGAGGTTTTCGATATAAAGACTCAATCTTGGGAGCCTGTGTTGAGCCCTCTTGAGAAGAGATGTACTAGTATATACACGAGTGCAGTGATTGAAGGAGAAATCTACTTGATTGGGGATAAGGTTGTGGCTTACAAGCCTGAAGGAGATAAATGGGGAGGAGATATAGGAGAGCATCAGAATATGGATTCAGGAGTGTTTTATCGTTGTTATTGTGTGATAGATAACATACTCTATTGTCATCGTCCTGGTGGAATCAGATGGTACGACTCAGAGAAAAGATTGTGGAGGCGTTTGAAGGGTTTGAAAGGATTGTCTACGGTTGCTAGTTGTTGTGTTAAGTTGGTTGATTATGGTGGGAAGATGGCGATTTTGTGGGACAAGTATTTGCCTTCTGCTGGCTATAAGAGTCATACGATTTCGTGTGCGGTGGTTTCCCTTGGAAGAGGCAGGAATCAGGATATTCGTGGAGAGGTCGAGTGGTTTGATGATATGCTTACAGTCCCTGGCTCTTACAATTTCGTGGGTGTTCTTGCTGCTACTCTTTGATGAATGGCCATACAAGACCGATGTAAAAGTAGGTGAATCTTTAGTGATTTGTGGGCATTATATATATGATTTTGTTGGATGGTTGTGTCTTTCGTTTCTTTAGCTGAATGATATTTAAATCTTTGATGGTTAGTTTATTTCGTGCTGCTTTAAGGCCTGTGAAACATCGTTTTGGTTGAATATTTTTAAAAGGCTTGATGATGAATGATTTTGCAGTTAATAGTTTAACAAAACTAACAAACACCAATGTACACACATGAATAGGTAGAGAGAGGTTGAGACGCTCTATACTGCTTTTGTTTTGATATCTGAACAACTAGAGTAAACTAGTCACAAAACAAAAATGGCCGAGATCCTGGAAAGCTATATAGAGAAGAAGATGGAAGGTGTAGATGGCATTATATAATGCACCTTCACCGGTTGAAACACCAACTTGGCGGGACATCAAAGTGAGTAATATATATATATACATCCTTATTGCCTCGGTCTTAAAAATAATGTATGTGATGGGACTAAAGAACAAAGAGGAAAACAAAAAATCGAGGAAATGTTGTTTTGGCTTATCTATAAAGGCTTACGAATGATCAAAAACGAGAGATTCTTTTGCAATTCTATCCGCCACTTCGTTTCCTTCACGAATGACAAACTCAAATTCAAGATGTTTTAGACTCGAAACCCCCAGTATATTCCTTTAAGCCAGAGCTAACAGTTTACAGGCTTCTCTTAACTAGCACTCGAACTCAGAGAATCACGATTTTTGTTCCTTGAAAAAAATTCATGCTTGCGCCATTGGACCATATATATACTTTTTAGTACAATAAAACCTTAATGTCAACGATTGTATTCATACAATAATACTTAATACTGTACATGTATAAATAAAACTTTGTAACCAAAAGAAACTACACTCCCTTAATCTAAGAAGAAAACCATGTGACTTTATTTAGTTTTGTCTTATGAACATGAAGTTAATAGCGAAAAAAGAGTATATGCGCAAAGTAACTACGAAACCAAAATGATTTAACAAACTAACTATGAGCTACAATGTTTTGTTAGAGACGTATAGATGCGCGATTACTGTAGTAACATTCTTTCTTTATTCTTCATCTCTCGTTTCTTTTGTTCCTATATTCCCTACCGCAGCGACTCCGACCAGAATTATTCCCCTCCCTTCTTACCGGATCTCTACCACTAATCTTTTCCTCCACCGAAATTATGCTGCTCTTTTACACCGAAATTCTACAACCAATCTCTCTCCCCCCTATAAGATCGGATCATTGGAGGGATTGGAGGGTTTTAGATTCTTCCCATATGACCATTGGGCACAAATGCAAGTGGGAGAGCTCAAGACAAAGAAAGATCGCGCATGTGGCCTAAAGGGTTTAAACCCTCTTATGACATGTCACATTCAACATGGTCAAATGTGCATATGATCTTGTATAGCATATTCATGTTGTATGTCTTTATATAGTTTGTATCTTGGTTACAAATCAAGTAAGAAATGATCATATACTCTCTCCAAACTCGCAACTCTCATACTTTACTCTTCACTCTCATTCTTTTAAAATTCTCGTGTTGATCATTCTCCTGATAAGAAAGATGAACAACTCTCTTTATTATCTGAATGAATCGATACAATGTTATGATAGAAGAGCTCTAGAACATCTCTCTAGATCATCACTCTTCTCTCTCAACAACCATATGTTGCTGTTACATTCACAAAACAATCCATGAAACTCAATAACGAACAGAGTAAAAGTCTTATATACAATCGTAGTCACGTGCTCCTTCCTCTCCTATGCTTCAGTCGCACGTGTCTTCTTCCTTGTATACACTATGTATGGCTTATCAATACCCCCCCCCTTCAACATGAAGCTTGTCCTCAAGCGATAAAGCTGGAAATTGACGATGTAAGTCTTTTGCGATTTCCCACGAATCCTCATGACTTGGGAGTCCTTTCCAGTGAACTAACGCTTCTAGCATCCCATCGCTATTGTAGCGAGTATCCAAAACCACTTCAGGGACAATAACCCATTCACCCTCTGAGTTAAAGGTTTCTGGCAATGGCACAACCTGATGATGTTCACCGAGAACTCTTTTGAGTTGTGAGACATGAAATACTGGGTGGACTTTTGACCCTCCTGGTAATTGTAACCTATAAGCAACCTTCCCAATTCTTTCCATGATCTCGTAGGGACCATAATACTTAGCCGCAAGCTTCTGACAAACCCTTTTAGTCACAGACTGCTGACGATACGGTCTCAGCTTTAAGAAAACCCACGTACCAATTTCAAACTCGATGTCCCTGCGATGTTTATCTGCATTATTCTTCATTAGTTGTTGTGCGTGAATCAGATGATCCTTTATCTGTGATAACATTGCATCCCTTTCCTTCAGTAGTGATTCCAACGAAGAAATCTTAGTAGAGTGTGCCTCGAATCTTAGTATTGCTGGGGGATCTCTACCATAGACCACTTTAAAAGGAGTCGTTTGTAATGCCGTGTGATAAGAAGAATTATACCAGAGTTCTGCCCAGGCGAGATACTGATGCCATGTCTTCGGGTGTGAAGAAGCTAAACATCTCAAATAAGTCTCTAGGCATCTGTTCAACACTTCTGTCTATCCATCAGTTTGCGGATGGAAGGCTGTACTATACTTCAATTTAGTACCTGATAAACGAAAACACTCCTTCTAGAAGGCACTAAGGAATGTACTGCCACGATCAGAAACAATTGATGCAGGGTACCCATGGAGCTTTACAATTTCAGAGACAAACTTGTTAGCCACCTCCGGAGCTGTGAAAGGGTGTTTGAGACCAATGAAGTGGCTATATTTACTAAGCCTGTCAACAACCACTAGGATAACATTTTTTCCTTGCGAAGTTCGTAATCCTTCTATAAAATCCAGAGGTAAGTCCTCCCAAATCTGCTGAGGCAGTGGTAGAGGTTGAAGCAGACCTGCTGGAGATAGAGTCGAGTATTTGTGGCGTTGACAAACATCACATTCAGCTACAAACTTCTGTACGTCCTTCATTAAACCCTCCCAGTGAAAGGATTGTTGTATCCTCTTCATTGTCTTTAAGACACCTGAATGACCACCTCTTAAACTTCCATGATACTCCTCCATAATCAACTTCACAAACTTCGAAGACTTGGGTAAAACCAATCTGTTTCTAAACCACAATCTTCCTTCTCTGATCTCGTACTCAGGTTTCTTGTTAGGATCATTTTGGTACTCTATGATTATGTCATGTATTCCTTTATCTTTATCAATTTCCTCATAGATGTCCTGCAATTGTAACACTGTTGGGACTGTAAGTGCCATCAACAAGTGAGAAGACAGTGATCCTTGAGGTTGAACCATCCGTGAAAGACCATCAGCCGCTTTATTGTCCACTCCCGGTTTATACAATATTTCGAAATCATAGTGTAGCAGCTTAATCAACCATTTCTGGTAGTCCATTGTGACTTCTCTCTGTTCCAGCAAGAATTTAAGGCTTTTTGATCAGTGTGAACTGCAAAACGTCTACCCATTAAGTAATGTTTCCACTTTTGAATAGAGAGGACTATTGCCATCAGTTCTCTTTCATAAACTGGCTTAAGTTGTTCTTTAGGTGAGAGGCCGTAACTGAAATAGGCTATAGGTCGCTTATCTTGCATTAAGACTGCTCCTAAGCCATAACCTGATGCATCCGCTTCTACTGTGAAGACTTTTTCAAAATCTGGTAAGGCTAATACAGGGGCAGTAGCCATTGCTTTCTTCAGACTATCAAAGGCTAGCTGAGCATCGGTACTCCAATCAAAACTGTCCTTCTTTAGCAGATCAGTCAGTGGTCTTGCCAACACGCCATAGCCCTTAATAAAACACCTATAGTACCCAGTTAATCCAAGGAAACCCCGTAACTCCTTAATAGATTTAGGTGTTGTCCATGTAGTCATAGCCTGAGTTTTAACTGGATCCGTAGACACACCTTCACTGGTAATGATATGTCCCAAGTATTCGATCTGCTTCTGTCCAAAAGAGCATTTCTTTTTGTTAGAAAACAACTGATGCTTCTCCAATATCTTCATTACTTCACTCAAATGTTCTGCATGTTGCTCCAAGTTAGTGCTATACACTAATATATCATCAAAGAACACTAAAATAAACTTCCGTAGAAAGGGTCTGAAGATTTCATTCATTAGAGCCTGGAATGTTGCTGGGGCATTTGTTAATCCAAAAGGCATGACTAAAAATTCATAATGACCATCATGTGTTCTAAAAGCTGTTTTTCCCACATCTTCTTCACTCATCCTAATCTGATGATAGCCAGATCTGAGGTCTAGCTTGGAGAAAAACACCGCTCCATTCAATTCATCGAGAAGCTGGTCTATCATGGGTATTGGGAATTTATCCGGTACTGTAACTCTATTAAGAGCTCTATAATCTACACAAAATCTCCAGCTCTTATCCTTCTTTTTAACCAACAAAACTGGGCTTGAGAAGGGACTATGTCTAGGCCTTATAATCCCAGCATCTAGCATTTCCTTGACCATCTTCTGCATTACTTCTTTTTGTGCATGTGGATACCTATAAGGTCTTACGCTTATAGCTTTATGCTCCGGAAGTAGTGTGATTGAATGCTCTCTGCCTCTAATTGGAGGTAATCCCACAGGAAGATCAAACACACTATCAAACTTTGTCAGAACAGCTTGAATTCCTCCATTCAACGATTGATTATCCTTCTGAGTAAGTTGTTGCGAATACAGTTCCATTTTTATCCCTTTCTTCATAACTGAGAATCCAGTAGATAAGGATTTCAGAGACATTTTAGATACGAGTAGGTCTGACTCTCCTCTTAATGACACCGTCTTTCCATTATGAATGAATGACATCTCATTTTTCTGCCAATTCACCCTACAATCTCCCAATGTACTCAACCAATGGACTCCTAAAATGATATCAATCTGTCCCAATTCCAAGACGATGAAGTCTGTTGTGAATTCTAGGCCTTGAGCTGAAAAAGTCACCTTTTCACAAACTCCCATGCCTTGAACAATAATCCCAGTTCCAAGTTTAACCGACAGACTAGGGTCTTCTCGACACTTCAACTTCAATTTCTTCACTGCTTCTGGAGATATGTAATTGTGAGATGCTCCACTATCAAGCATAATGATCACACCAGCTTTGCCAACTGCTCCTCTCACTTTTGTAGTGTTATGTGAAGAGATTCCTCTAAAAGAGTTAAATGACAAGGCCATACATTCACCAATATGTTCAACTATGTCTTCTTCTTCGCCAATCCCTTCAAGTATTTCCACTTCATATCCGTTAAGTACTGTCAAAACTCTTAACTCTTTGTTAGGACAAGAATGATCTCTAGACCATGGTCCATCGCATTTAAAACATAAGCCCTTCCTTCTTTTCTCATCTAGTTCAGCACTAGAGTTATGTCGTCTAGGTCATTGGTCTCCTTTAATCACTTGTTTGTCTTTCACTTGTGCTACATCAGTAGTGATGATTTTTGTTTTCCAACTGTTGGTGTTGTTATTTTGATTGCTGTTGAACGTTGGAATCTGGTTCTCCTTGTTTTCTTTTGTAGCTAAGAGCAGTTCTTTTCTAACAACCCTTCTCATAATGCTATCCTCCATTGCTCTAGCTTCTGCAATCATCTCCGGTAAGTCTCTTGGTTTTTGCATATGGACCAATTCCTGCATTTCTACCGTTAATCCATTCAAAAAAATCCCTTCCAACTTTTGATCATCTAATCCAGTCACTTGAGAGGATAGATCTTCAAATCTTTGTACGTAATCAGCGATGGAACCCGTCTGTTTGATACAAAAAAGACTCTGACTGGGTCCTCTTATCTTTAGATTACCAAAGCGCAGCAATAGACCAGCCTTAAACTGATGCCAGCTCTCAAACTCCCTTCTGTTGATTTCCCAATTATACCAGCTCAAAGCTTCTCCCTGCAAACTGACTGAAACTAATGCCAACTTCTCTGCATCGTTATAGCCCCCCATAACAAAGAAACGTTCCACACGCGCAAGCCAGCTATAGATCGCAGTTCCTTCGAACACAGCCATCTCAACATTCTTGAGAAGATTCTCTCTCAATCCTGGCCTAATAACACTACGGCATGGTTCCGAGTTAGAATTTGGTACCTGATTATGTGGATCTTGCGATCTTGCAGCTCCTGAGTTACTTGATCCGCCAACCTCACGAACTGTCGCTATTCCAGGTAAGTGTTGCAGCAACAGATCCATCTTGCGTCCAATGTCAAGCAACCTCTGTTCTTGGCTCTCAATTTTAGCGCCCAGCTCAGTTCGTAATGATTCGAGCTTCGCATCCGTACGAGAGTCAGAACGACGAATCTTGTTTCCCATATCCGTCAATTGATCGTAAACCTCCACCAGTGACGCCGCTGCTTGTTCCGCCGCCGGTAATTCTCTAATCGGTGATAATCCTTGTTGCGACCCCATCCTTGAGCTTTCAATTCGTTGATATTGTGAAATCCCCAATTTCGGAACCCTAATTCCTTCTTGCGATAACTCCGATCACAGTCACGACGCACCAAATGATAAGAAAGATGAACAACTCTCTTTATTATCTGAATGAATCGATACAATGTTATGATAGAAGAGCTCTAGAACATCTCTCTAGATCATCACTCTTCTCTCTCAACAACCATATGTTGCTGTTACATTCACAAAACAATCCATGAAACTCAATAACGAACAGAGTAAAAGTCTTATATACAATCGTAGTCACGTGCTCCTTCCTCTCCTATGCTTCAGTCACACGTGTCTTCTTCCTTGTATACACTATGTATGGCTTATCATCTCCACCAGTTTAGACCGTTTATTCTTCTTACACCCCGAATATCCTTCATCTCTCATATTCTTTTTCTCCTATTCCCTATTCCTCACTGATATATCATGGTTTTTACGGTTTTTAACCATGATATAAGTGTGCTTTTTGAGTCTTTTGATTTGTTTCTAGGTTATTTTTGAGTCTGTACAGGTTATTTAGGAGTTTGGCACGGATGGAGCAATATGGAACAATTTGGATCATTTTGGAGCATTTTACCGAAGGAAATCAAGTTGGAGTCGGATCATAGTACAAGCATCGATCGACACCACACAAAGGAGCATCGATCGACACTCGTGTTTACCCGACGAGAGAACTACAAATTTGGAAGTTTTACAAATTTGCCCAAAGTCTTCTATAATTGCAACATAAGCCCCTGGACGTATTTTAGGATGTATATATATTGTTTTTGGGTTTTAGAAACCCTTAAGTTATTTTCTAGCAGTTTTTGAGAGAAAGGATATTGAGAGCTTTTGGGAGAGATAGATCTGAATTCTTTGTAGAGAGAAGATTTCTTGAACTCCCTCTTTTACTTTTAATATCTATTCATGTTATTCAGAATTATGATTTGTGCTTTATTTAACATGTCTGAGTAATTTGCCTGTTAAGTTTAGGGTTTTTCATAGGGTTTTATGATTTATTAGATCTGAGATTTTTAGGGTTCTTAATCTTTTATGATCTTTATCCTTGGTTGTTCTTCACAATAATTCTTGATTGATCACCTAGAATTGTTATCTTAGGGAAATAAATTGATATGAGAGTATAATTGTTTTCCTGATTAAACCATTGATGAGCAGAATTGTTTATTACAAAGATATTTGAATTAATAATTCTGTGAACTTATCTAAACCTGTTTTTAAAGCTGATTTATTACTTAGAATTTTACAAATGAGATTTGGATTTTCTGGTTTTAAATTTAGATATTATTTGCAGTGAGAACTTATTTAATTTACCAAAGGGTCGTCCATAGCTTGACGAGGGGAAGGAGGGACCCTGTTGGACGAACCAGCGCCTGGGGGATTGGCACCTTGACGAGCATCCTGACGGGGAGCCGAACGAGGTGACGGCTCTGGCGCTCGGCGGTAACGAGCAGATGCGTTAGGGAGGTTCAAGTTCAACTTTCCCATTGTCTCGGCTAAAAAAAAAAAACGATAGAAACAGTGTCAGAACAAAGCTCGAAACATATATATATCTGCATATGTACGGGGTTAAAGAGTACCTCTTGGTCTTCGGCTAGATGCTAACTTCCTTGGACGACCTCTTTTACCTTCGGTACCCGGCCAAATGTAAGGGCAATAGAGCTTAATCGCTTCTATCTCGGCTTGAAAAGAAGAGGGGTATGGGAGCAAAAACCTCGGAATAACAACTGGAAAAAAAAAAAAAAAAAGGGAAAGATGTTAAGTAAAACCAAAAGACACTGAAAACAAAGATAACTAGGCAAGAATGGTCGGCTACCGGGTGAAGGGTTCCACCCAGAAAACCAAGGAATAGATGGATCTTCCATAACCCCCTCTGAAACTTCCAGAAAGAAGTACGAGCCCTTCCAATTATATGTTTTGGCCTTGGCACCCTCGACGAGCGTCGTCTTCTTTCCCGACGCTATACAATAAAGACCAGGAGTTTTCTCCCGACTCGACGGGTTCAGATTCGTCAACTCTTCCAAGTGATCACAAGTGAGTGTGACTTCCGCAGCCTTGGCCATGATAGAAAGACCGACAGCGTTTCGAAAGGTCGCCGGGGTAAATTGGGAAATGGCCGCCTCTCGACGAACAAAATACGTCATCAGAAAGGACGGAAGAGGGAAGGTAAGACCGCACTCGGTGAAGTATTTTCCGAGAGGCAAATGAAGCCGAAAGGAGCATCCCAGTGACGCTGAAACGGTTTTGGAATCAGAATCTTCGGTTCGGTGTTCAACTTCCCAATACGAACCGCTTCAGCTGCCGCGTCAACCTTCAGCGTCGTCGGAGGCATATGATTGAAAAGGTTTGCGGTTGGCAAAGGGACGTCATTCAACTCGGGAAAAGATGAGTCATCGATTAATGGCTCGTCGATTAAGGAAGGAATCCTGCAGGGGAGACCCGACAAACTAGGAACTGCCGACCCGGGAATGAGATGACGCTTTAACTCTTCAAATCGAGCCATGTCTGAACCCGCCGAGGACGAATCAGAGGGACTCAGAGAACGGGCCTGCCGACGAGCAGACCTAGCGGAGCCGCCAGATTCAGAAGTCGTAGCTCGTCAAAGGTGACTCTCGACAGAAGAATTGGACGACGGAGATCGAGGGGAATTCATAATGAAAAAGTGACGCACTAAAATCAAAATAACGACGAGATAGGAGGAAGGGAGAATACCTGAACAACAAAAGCACCGAAAACACGAGAAGTAGACAATGAGATAAGTGGAGAAGTGATATTTATAGGAGAAGAGAAAAGGATCTGGAAACGCCATCATTGCAGCACGCGCTCAATGACGATACGACTTCCGGATTTCACGCGCCCCGAAGCACCGCACACGACAATTCGACACTAGACATCGGAAACCGTTCCTTCACACGCGCCTTTTCGTCTACCCAATCAAGAGAAGCGACCCTGCATCTTCCCACGCGCAGTCCTTCGCCTAAAGACTACGAACTAAAGGCGAAGGGGGGGGGGACTATTGTTAGGGGTAGATCCCACCCCAACAAAGGGGCCTGGCCCAGGAAAAAGCCCAAAATAAACCCTTTGAAGAAAGAGGACTATTATGGTCTTTTTCCTGGACGAACCGACACGATTCCCTATAAATATAGGCGTACGGCCTTTGGAAAAGGGGATCGGAAAAAGGCAAGAGAATTCGTACAGCAAGTACACGAGCCCTAGCTCGTCCAAGCAAGAGTCAACGCGTCTAGAGCCAACAACTTGAGGATAGACGAGTGAATAGCCCGTCCTTTACTCTCGTCTACGCGTGTATCTCGTTTAAGTCGTATTGTAATCCGTCTTTTGTGCCTCGGCACCAATAAGATAAAAGAGAACTTCGACCTTCCTTTGACCGAACTAAACATACTAATTGTAACCGATCTGGACATCAACACTGACCCTCACCCACGTTTGTTCACTCTCTGCCAAAAACCTAATCGAACCCTAACCAACATCCCCAAGAAGAAGAATAAGAAGTCAACTGCACATGTTTGAGTTCTGGCCCCAGTTTCCAATCCACCTCCCTTGGACAATAAGGATGTGGTGGCTGTTGGCTCTAATATATATGCCATTGGCGGAACCATTGAGAATGAACCCTCCTCTAGCGTCTCAATCCTGGATTGCATGTCTCATACCTGGCACGAGGCTCCAAACATGCGGATGGAGCGGAATTACCAAGCTGTTAATGTCGTTGATGGCAAAATTTATGTAGCAGGAGGCTTGAAAGACTTCACTTCTTCAAATTGGATGGAGGTTTTCGATCTAAATACTCAAACTTGGGAGCCTGTCTCGAGCCCTCTAGATAAGAGATGTAGTGATATCTACAAGAGCTTAGTGATTGACGGAGATATCTACCTGTTTGGGGATGATGTTGTGGCTTACAAGCCAAAAGAAGATAGATGGATAGCGATTACAGAAGAGCATCTGAATTTTCAAATAGCATGGTTTCAGCATTCTTATTGCGTGATTGATAACGTAATGTATTGTTATCGTCCAGCAGGTGGAGTCCTATGGTATGACTCTAAGCTAAGATGCTGGAATAAACTGAAGGGTCTTCAACGTTTGCCTAATTTTGCTAGTCATAGTACTGTTGAATTAGTTGATTGTGGTGGTAAGCTTGTTGTTCTGTGGGACAAGTATGTGCGTGCAAGTGGGTACAAGGAAAAGGTGATTTGGTGTGAAGAGATTTCACTTGAAAAACGCAACAGTAAAGAGATTTGGGGGACAATCGAGTGGTCCGATGCGGTTCTTACAGTCCCTAAGTCTTATAACTTCGTGTCTGCTATTTCCGCTACTGTTTGACAGGTTAGAACGTAATGAATTTTGTTATGTTATATGTCACTTATGAAAGATTTTTTAGCGTAATGCAATTATCATGTCTTTGCCTACAAAGCATCTGCGCTCGCTTGCTTGTAAATGATTAAGCTTATTTTGTGACACTATTACTTTGATAAACCCTCTGATCCCAAACTCTTTTCATATAACATCACTTCAGGAAAACTATTCTACTGCGTGATGAATGTCTCATTAGACTAGCTAGCGTGTAATGTCGTTCGTCTTTTTTGCTAAATATATAGGTGTTGGAAAATGTCTATAGCTGACGTCGCTTTCACTTGTAAACATGATGCACACTTGTAAACCGTCTAACCATGCTTTGCCTATGAAAAATACTTTTGTTTGTGTTGCTTGTATCTTGTCTCCATCTTAATTGTGAAATCAATATAGCCTTGAGTTTTCTTCATTCCTGTTGGATTTTGTTAGAATTTTTATAGGCTTATATTTTGTTTACAAGAAAGCTCCTCTTTTATACTCTGTTTTTTTAAGATGTAATCAAGTAAGGAGTAAACCGTAATCCGAACACACACACACACACAATAAAAACAAATTCTAATCCCACTGAAGCAGAGAAATAATAAGGAAGTGAATTCTATCATAGAAAATCATACTAGTGCGATTACCACTAATTAAAGAGCATCACAACTTCAAAACTGGTTGTCGTCATGGTCGCTCCTTGTTTGCGATGATACATTTACAACAGACGTGATACGACACAGCTCACGAAGGATGTGAAGAATCTATGCGCTCTTACCTCTTGTCTTTCCTAACTAACAAGTTTAAGACTCCAAGAGGCAAGACATGCCTATGGATGTTCAACACTGTCAATTTTCCTTTTGTCTTTGTCCTATCAGTATTTTTTTTTATGTTCGTTTAACTGGAACTATTTAGTGGCTCAACCGCAATAGTGGAATGTAGTACTGTATACCAATGGTTGCATTACCACTAGGAATGTGTCTCTTGACTCATTCTCGTGTAACAATCACTTCCTATATGCACTAAAGCTAAGGCTTTTAGACTCTATCATCATGTAGATGTAAGATTGTAGGAACATGAAGCCAAGTAAGATACTTCCTGAATAGAAAACTGGACACATACAGTCTTGGTTTTAAAAAGCACGCATGTGGCGCGCCATGGCGCGTTGCGCAATGCTGTGAGGAGATGAGGGAAACAGGACACTATGGCAAGGCGAATCCATGATGCGAGCAAAACGATGAGCCATAGCAGATGCGACCATTGCGTGAGGCGAGCCCAACATGGTTTACGGCACAAACAAGGTAAAAAATCATTTTGTAATATAATAGTTTACTTATAAATCAAACGTATAATAAAAAATATTTGATTTTCTGAATAATATCTTTAATTATTAATTTTATGTAATCAAAAATCTTTGATTTGATCATTCTTTTCACCCATTATATATAAGAAAACCCTAGTTTATTTAGTCTCCTCATCTCTTTCATTCACGAGTCCTAAACGTGAAAGACGTCAATCGGCTTTACTACACGTCTACAGCTACTGCAAAAGGTAATCATCTACTAATCGAAACTGTTGTATACTTGTATTAGTTTAGAAACTCTTCTTATTTCCTTCACTAGTCCTAAAAGACAAAGACGTTAAACTAGCTTTCAGTTTTTTGTTTAAAAAAAAAAATCAATAATCAGAACTTGTCAGAGTTGTAACACATTTCTCTTTTTGTTTAGCAGTGATCAAGTTCACTTTCAGCCATGTCTGATCCAAATTCAAGCCAAGATGAAAATGATCCAGCAAGAAAACATGGCTTTCCAGATCCTGTCAACAGAAACAAGTGGCAATGTAGGTATTGTCCTAAGATCACTTGTGGAGGAATCACTCGTCTCAAACAACACTTAGTTGGAGGCTATAGGAATGCAACTAAATGTCCAGATTGTCCAGAGTATATTAGGGAAGAAATCATATCATTTATGAAGAAGAAGGAGCAACTTAAAGCTTCTACTCAAATGATGCCACCATCTCAAGAGTTTGATGATTATGATGATGTGGAAGAAATGGATTGTGAGCCAAGTAACAAATGGCAACGTCCCCAGCCAAAAAAGCCAAGACACCACGGTCCACTTGATAGGTTTGTAACTTCTACACTTCCTGATATATTGAATGCTAGAAAGGAAAGGAAAAGAATTTTTGGAGCTTGTGATAAGGAGTTAAGGGAGAAAACTGTTAGATGTATTGCAAGGTTTTTCTATGATTTTGGTCTTGCATTCAACGCAACTACTTTAGAAATTTTTGGGGAGATGCTTGAATTAGTTGGACAATATGGTCCAGGATTAAAGCCACCAACCATGCATGAGTTAAGAGTTCCTTCACTTAAGAAAGAAATAGACACACTAATAAACAACTAGTAGAGCACAAGAAAGAGTGGGCATCTAAAGGTTGTTCAATTATGTCTGATGGATGGCTTGATTTGGTTGTTCAAAAGGATTTAGTTAAATTTCTTGTTAATTCTCCAAAGGGATCTGTTTTCCTAAAGTCTTTGGATGTATCAGAAGTCGTGAAAGATGCCACATTGTTATTTCAATTGCTTGATAAGATAGTTGAGGAAGTAGGAGATGAAAAATGTTGTCCAAGTGGTCACAGACAATGCATCAAACTATGTGAAAGCTGGTAAGAGATATAATACATCTTTTAAAAAATTTTAAATTTTTTGTTTGTTTAATCTAACTTTTTATTGGTGTATATAAACTTCAGGAAAATTACTTGAAGCTAAATGACCAAATCTTTATTGGACTCCATGTGCAGCACATTGCATTGATCTAAAGCTTGAAGATATTGGGAAAATCGCAAATGTGAAAAGCGCTATAAAAAAGTGTATATTTATGAATGGCTATATTTATAGTCATATTTCTCTTGTGAACATGATGACGAAGTTCACAAATCAAAGGAATTTGCACAGACCGGCGATTACAAGATTTGCAACAACTTTCATCACACTAGCACAATTTCACAAGCAAAAAGACAAGTTGAGAAAGATGGTTCATTCTGAAGAATGGAATAATTCTAAGTGGCCAAAAGAAGCAGGAGGAAAGAAAGTAAGAACATATATTTTGCAAGATAGTTTTTGGAAGAATGTTTTATACGGGCTGAAGTTGGCAGGTCCTCTAGTACAAGTTCTTCGAATGGTTAACAGAGAGAGAAAGCCTCCTATGGGATACATGTATGCAGCCATGGATCGGGCAAAGGAGACAATTATGAAGTCTTTCAATATGAGAGAAGAACACTACAAAACTGCATTCGAAATTATTGACAAAAGATGGGAGTGTCAACTTCATCGTCCTCTTCATGCAGCTGGCTACTTTCTCAATCCAAAAATCCAATATGGAAAATCTGATGATGTAGGTTGTGAAGAAGTGTTGAAAGGTTTGTATGATTGTATTGACAGGTTGGTTCCAGAAATTAAGACTCAAGACAAGATAATATCTGAGATAGATGAATTTAAAAATGCAACTGGTCTATTTGGTTATCATATGGCTATAAGGCATAAAGCTACAAAATCATCAGGTAATTACTCTCTAGCTTGACATCTTTATGTTTATAACTTAAGTTTATATAAAACTAACAATTTCTTTATTTTAATAGCGGAATGGTGGTCTTCTTATGGATCTTCAACTCCACACCTCCAAAAATTTGCCATAAAAGTTCTTAGCCTCACTTGTAGTGGTGCTACTGGTTCTGAAAAGAATTGGGGTGTTTTTCAACTAGTAAGTAACCTTAAGTTGATTGTTTTAGTAGTTACTGTAGAAACTGAGTTTCAAACAATGAATTTGTTTGAAGGGGAAAACAAATTCAATAAAGCTTTCTCTCTAAGAAATCGGATCAAAGCTAATAAGCAAGAAGGGATTGAAATCTCTTCAAGAAGAAGTTAGGGTTTCTCTCAAGAACAATGAAGAACTAGGGCTATTGTATTAATTGTTGGATATCTTTACAAGGAGGGGGATACCCCTTTATTTATATGAATGCATTGATTACAAGATAAGTCTATTTTCCTTAAATCTCGAGTTGAAGATATGGTAAATTTCCTCTTCAGATGATCAGATCGGGTTTAGGAGGCGGTTTTGAAGGTCGGTCGAGTGACTTCATCGGGCTTCTGCTTATAGGCCCGTTTAGCTGGCCCAAAGGGGGATTCCCCGGTTTAGTTGATGTGCAAGATTACTCGGTTTACCTTCGGTTTAGGTCGGTATGTCGTGGGTGCTAAATCTTGCACCAACAGAGCCAATGGTCTTTAAGAAGTCATCTCCTTATTTTGCTATCTCTGTGAACGTCAACTTTCGAGATGAATAAACCTTCACCCCTTTCAGTCTCCCACGCCAACAATCTACTGTATTATCTATTATGTATGGTAGAAAAAGAAAAAAAGTAAAATTTCAGTTATGTCAAAAAAAATTTAATAAAATAAATTGGATAGAATTTAAAATGAAATTACCTTGCCATGAGAGTTTAGTAAATTAAAATAAAAAAAGGGTGAAGGGATTTACATATCGTTCTTAATCTTCAGTGGGTTGAAAGTTAGACCCTCAAATCCTTGAACAAAGAAGAAGATGAGTATATAAAACGACGATGAACAAACTGAACCAAAGTTGTGAAATCTGAAAACATAAATTGTAAATAGAAAGACAAAGACAACGACAAAGAACAATCAATTTCGATCTAGACAGCAGAGCTTAGAATCAAAACGCCGAGAGAAGGAAAATAGAGGAAGAGCGATTCAATTATTTACCTTTAGAATTTTTTTTGCCATATCTGTGAATATCAGCATAAACTTCAGTTTTTGTTTTAAACCCGATAAAAGTTGCATGAAACCGGAATTAGAGAAGGAAGAAAGCTAGGATGTATATTTTGTTCCATTGTTGGGAAACGGAGAATTTTAGATTGTGGAAAAGAAGAACAGTTTCAAAGTATCAAATGTTTTTTTCTGTCGTTTTTTTATGTTACAAAAAAAATTGATGAAAGGGAAGTGGAAACCGTGGAATAGTTTACAAACAGATAATACCTATTTTCACTTTCTTTTTTTTCCTTTGTAGTTTTTATACGATTGTTGGTAAAATATTTTTTTAATTTTTAATTCAAATAAAATCTGATGTGGCTTAGTTTTATTGGATATGTGACTTGTGATTTATAGAATAAAGTGCTTTATAGAATAAAGGATTTCGTGTGTTATTTAACATCAGACCCTGTCCACAAAGCAAGACTGAAACAGTCATTGGTAAGCTACAATTAGCCTTCATTAACAAATCAACTAATTTAACCACGAAATTGTTCTTATTAGTTCAATTTTTCATTTTTTATACAAATTAAGTCTCAATATTACTTATTATTTTGAGGCCCATTACCCATTCAACAAAGAATTCTGATCCACTACTTCTATATTTCTATTTAAGAACTCTAATAAATAAATAAATAAAAAATCGAGTTAAATTCCTTCCTAAATATATATTCCCTACAAGTCGGAGAAGACGACGAGGAAGAAATCCAAAGGTTAGATCAACTGCGATCTTATATCGATGACGTCCGTAAAGAAGAAGACGAAGAAACAGTCTCCGGAATCACTTCCGTATGATTTGCTCTTGACTTGCTTCGCACGCGTCCCTAGAATGTACTACCCGACTCTCTCCTTAGTCTCCAAGAGCTGTCGAACCCTCCTTGCTTCACCGGATCTTTGCAAGACTCGGTCTTTGTTAAACCACAGGGAGAGTTGTCTCTACGTGTGCCTAAAGTTCCCTTCTGACCCTAACCCACGTTTGTTCACTCTCTGCCAAAAACCTAATCGAACCCTAACCAACATCCCCAAGAAGAAGAATAAGAAGTCAACTGCACATGTTTTGGTTCCAGCCCCAGTTCCCAATCCACCTCCTATGAACTATAAAATGGTGGCTGTTGGTTTTAATATATATGCCATTGGCGGAACCATTGAGAATGCACCCTCGTCTAGCATCTCAGTCCTGGACTGCCAGTCTCATACATGGCACAAGGCTCCAAGCATGCTGATGGACCGGAATTACCCAGCTGTTAGTGTCGTTGATGGCAAAATTTATGTAGCAGGAGGCTTGAAAGACTTCACTTCTTCAAATTGGATGGAGGTTTTCGATCCAAATACTCAAACTTGGGAGCCTATCTCGAGCCCTCTAGATAAGAGATGTAGACATATGTACGAGAGCTTAGTGTTTGAAGGAGATATCTACCTGTTTGGGGATAATATTGTGGCTTACAAGCCAAAAGAAGATAAATGGATAGCGATTACAGAAGAGCATCGGAATTTTCTAACAGGATGGTTTCAGCATTCTCGTTGCGTGATTGATAACGTCACGTATTGTTATTGTTATCGTCCAGTTGGAGTCCTATGGTATGACTCTAAGCTAAGATGCTGGAATAATTTGAGGGGTCTTGAAGGTTTGCCTAATTTTGCTAATTATAGTACTGTTAGATTAGCGGATTGTGGTGGTAAGCTTGTTGTTTTGTGGGACAAGTATGTGCGTGCAAGTCGGTATAAGGAGAAGATGATTTGGTGTGCAGAGATTTCTCTAGAAATGCGCAACAGTGATGAGATTTGGGAGAAGGTCGAATGGTTCGACGCGGTTCTTACAGTCCCTAAGTTTTATAGATTCATGCGTGCTATCTCAGCTACTGTTTGACAGGTTAGAACGTAATGAATGAACCTGGTTATATATATGGCTTTCTTTTTCTTAGTATGTCACTTATGAAGGAATGTTTTGCGTTTTTAGCGTAATGCAACTATGATCGCGTGCGTCTTTGCTTAAAAACATGTTCTGTTCACTCACTTCACTTGCCTGTAGATGATTTATAAGCTTATTTTGTGACTGTTACTTTGATAAATCCTCTGATCCCTAACTTTTGTGTCTACTGCTTTATGAATGTTTCATTAGACTAGCTCGGTAATGTCTTTTTTTGGGCTGAATATATAGGTAGTGTTGCAAAATTTCTATGAAAATTACATTTGATTGTTTTGCTTGTTTGTCTATTGTACATCCTTGAGCTTACTAGTAAAACGTTTGAATCCAGTTATATATATTTTTTTTTTTCTCAAATTCCACTTTTTCATTAACTGAAATTTCTATTACAATTCTAGATCCATTAGGTTTTTTCATCCAATTTTGCACAATAAAATACAATTTAGGATCATAATTAAAAAACAAAAACAAAAAGATTCCTTTGTAATTCCTACCGCCACTTAGTTTCCTTCACGATTGACAAACTCAAATTTGGATCCTCAAATTGCTGGCTTAGGAGCTTTATATCTTTGCAGTCACTTGCTTACTTTGTAGCTTGTCTCTTTGTTAAACTTATTGTTCCCGAACTCATCCTGCTACTGTTTGATGTATGTATGCCTCGTGAGACAAGTGGGTAAAGTAGTTTTTGTTCTTGTTTGTTTTGAACAAACATTGTTTTGCATCTACATCTACAATAAGCCAAAATGGCTGGATCAGATCCCGGTGATAAGTAAATATTTAGACATACTATTTGCAAGACTTCACTTGTGTTTTTTTTTTTTTTTTTTTTTTTTTTCTTTTAATCTTTTTATTACATTCTGCTGGTTATAAGAGTCATACGATTTCGTGTGCGGTGATTTCCCTTGGAAGAAGCAGGAATCAGGATATTCGTGGAAAGGTCGAGTGGTTTGGTGATATGCTCACAGTCCCTAGCTCTTACAACTTTGTGGGTGTTCTTGCTGCTACTCTTGATGAATGCCATACAAGACAGATGTAAAAGTGGATGAATGCCATACAAGACAGATGCCATACAAGACAGATGTAAAAGTGGATGAATCTTTAGTGATTTGTGGGTATTATATATATTACTTTTTATTGGATGATTGTGTCTTGTGTTTCTTTAGCCGAATGATATCGACGCTTTTAAATCTTTGATGGTTAATTTATTTCGTGCTGCTTTAAGGCCTGTGAAACAATGTTTTGATTGAATATGTTCAAAGGCCTGATGATGAATGATTTTGCAGTTAAAGAGTTTAACAAAGAAAAAGAAACGAAAGAAGTTTTTAGTGATTTGGTGAAGAAGTTAAAAAGAATTGGGCTCTCGAAGTCGTAATGATTCACAACCAATACGTTGCAAAATTATGTGGTTTCTTGCTTCTTTTCACCATCTTATTGATACTAAGACTCAGACCCCCCGCGATGTCGCGGGAGAAGTATTTTAGAAAAAAGTCAATAAAATTTAAAACTTAAAATTATACATTATGAAGCAAAAAAATATTATGTAGAACAGACGCAACTTTGCAAAAAACATTTTTTAAAGTATTATAAATATATAAAATATTTTATGAAGAATTATGGTAAAGAACTACAATTAAAAAAAAATCATTATGACAAAGTGATCCTAACTAAGAATATTGAACTACAACTTTTAAAAACAAAATAAAATAAAATTTAAATATTAAAATATTTTTTTAATGAAAATTTACAATAAATAGATGCATCTGTAAATTCTATAGTAAGTTTTATTAAATTTTTAAATTACTATAATAATTTCTAAAATTTTAGTTAAATTATAGAATAACGTTAAATATTAGATATTAATATTCAAATTATTTAGATTCAACTAAAACGAAAAATTTGTTTCAACGAACAATGATTTATTTGTTATTGATGAAGAGACAAATATATAGAAAGTTCAAAAGACATTACTATTTAAATAGATACACCTATTAGAACGAAAAGTTTTGACGAAAAAATATGAATAAAATATAGTGAAAAGACACAACTCTACAATGAACAGATACAACTGTTTGAATTTTATAAAAAACAAATTAAAACAATCTTTTCACAAAAAAATACTATGAAAGTTGAAACTGTTGTTCGCATTTGTTCATATTGTTATTTTTATTTTAAATATTAAACATTTTCTTTTAACAAACAGTTACGATAAATAGACGCAACTGTAAATTCTATATTAAGTTGTATTAAATTTCTCTATTGCTATAATTATTTCTAAAATTTTAGTTAGATTATAGAATAATATTTAATATTAGATATTAATATTCAATTATTTAGATTCAACATAAAATGTAAATTTTTTTTCAATAAACTTGTTAGTTACTGATGAAAAGACAAATATAAAGAGAGTTCAAAAGACATGACTATTTAAATAGATAAACATCACCCACCTATTAGAAAGAAAAATTGTGATGAAAACATATAAATAAAATATAGTGAAAAGACACAACTGTAAAAAAAACAACCGTTTGAATTTTAAAAAAAACAAATAAAAACCAAATTTTTTGAAAAGGTACTACAAAAAATCACAACTGTCTGCACTTGATTATACATAATAACTCATATAAACTGCTTCTAAATAGAAGACATCTTTATTTCAACAAACTTGTTAGTTACTGATGAAAAAACAAATATGAAGAGAGTTCAAAAGACATGACTATTTAAATAGACACACATCACTCACCTATTAGAAAGAAAAGACAAAACTGTAAAAAAACAACCGTTTGAATTTTTTTTTAACAAATAAAAACCAAAATTTTACGAAAAGGTACTACGAAAAATCACAACTGTCTGCACTTGATTATACCTAATAACTCATATAAACTGCTTTTAAATAGAAGACATCTTTATTACCATATTGAAAAATCAAATTAAAAAACTCACTATATAATCCATCTAACTGTTGAAAAAAAACTCTAGGTATTTTTAGTAACTTTTTTATATTTAAAATTAACTAAAAGTTGTAAATTAGATTCATCATTCCAAAAATCTTTTGTTAAATCAAGAATTGGAGGAATTTCTGCACTTTTAAATGAATGAACTCTAGAGAATAATTTAGAAGCTGTAAAACTGTTGAGATTGAAACTTTTGTGTCATGGCTAAAAAAATGAAAACAGTTCAAACAGACAAATATATATAGATTTCAAAAGATACGAAAATTCGAATAAACACAACTCTACAATGAACAGTTGCAACTTTACAAACACACAATGAACAATCGCATTTTTAGTAAAACACACAATTTAAATTTTCTACAGATTTTTTTGGAAAATTATCCAAAAAGTACGATCGAAAAATACACATTTTTTATGGCATTTATTCGGATTTCTATTATATATATAGATTTGGAAATAATATATAGATTAGGAAATAAATATGAGCTCCTCGTAACTAGCACTCAAACCCAGAGAATCATGACTTCTCGCTCTTTTAAAAGAGTAATGCTTGCGTCATTAGACCAAATACTTTTCAGTACATTAAAAGTTAAAATCTTAATGTAAACAGTTTTATTCATATACTCCTTATCTTTATAAAACTTCGTAACCAAAAGAAACATACTGTATACCCCCCTTAATCTAAGAAAACCAAGTGATTTTATTTAGTATGCATTAGATAATTTTAGATTTTCACTTTGGTTCCAGCCCCAGTTCCAATCCACCTCTTGTGGACTATAAGGATGTGGTGGCGGTTGGTTTAAATATTTATGCCGGTGGCACATCCATTGAGAATGCACCCTCGTCTAATGTCTCAATGTTAGACTGCAGGTCTCATACCTGGCACAAGGCTCCAAGCATGCGGATGGAGCGGAATCGGCCATTTACTAATGTTGTTGATGGAAAAATTTATGTAGCTAGAGGCTTGAAAGACTCCACTTCCACAAATTGGATGGAGGTTTTCGATCCGAAAACTCAATCTTGGGAGCCTATCTGGAACCCTCTAGATAAGAGATGTAGTAGTATATACAAGAGCATAGTGGTTGAAGGAGATATCTACCTGTTTGGGTCGTTTACAAGCCAAAAAAAGATAAAATGGCTTACAGGAGAGAATCGGAATTTTAAATCCAAGATATAAGAGTATAGTGGTTGAAGTAACCTTCTTGCTTTTATCCTTCATCTCTCGTTTCTTTTGTTCCTTTTCCCTGTCGCTTCAGCCAGCAACAACTTTGGAATTATGTCGCTCCTTTCTGACTGGATCTCTACCACTAATGTTTTCCTCCACCAAAATTATGCTGCTCTTTTTCTACAACCAATCTCTCTCACCCTGTAAGATCGGATGAAGTCATTGGAGGGTTTGGAGAGTTTAAATCCCCACATCCGGAGTCTAAACCACCCCTCCGTACAAACCACAAGAAGGCCGTCCGTACAAGCTATCGGTCCAGCCCATGAAGCCTACAGTTTGTTGGCCTCGTAATGTCGACAAGAAAGAGAAGGAAGGATTTTAGATTCTTCCCATATGACCATTGGGGGAAAATGCAAGTGGGAGAGCTCAAGACAAAGAAAGATCGCACACATGTGGCTTTCAGAGTTTAAACCCTCTTATCACATGTCACTTTCAACATGTGGTCAAATGCGCATATGATCATGTATAGCATATTCATGTTGTATGTCCTTATATAGTTTGTACCTAGGTTACAAATCAGGTAAGAAATGATAATCTCTTTTCTCACATACTTTCTACAAACTCGCAACTCTCATACTTTTACTATTCACACTCATTCTCTTAATCTCTCGTGTTCATCATTCTCCATCGGTTTACACCGTTTATTCTTATACCCCGATTATCCTTCATATCTCATTTCTTTATCTCCTATTCGTTTCAACCAGAAACAATTCCAGAATTATACCACTCGTTAGGGCTGTTAATAGTGGGTTTTAACCCAATTGGTACCCGAGACCCATGTAAAAATAGAAGGCCCAAAAATCTGCTTTTTATGTTAAAAACAAGTCGGTTAAAAACGGTCTGGGTATCCAAATTGTAGAATCTCGAACGGGTTTATCTTACTGGGTTATGGGTACCCACGAGACTTTAAAAAAAAAAAAAAAAAAAAAACCAAAACTATGTCGTTTTCACTCATACACTCTTAACCCTAAAAAATCTCAAAGTTGATTCTCGGTTTCTCTCTGTCAGCCACCACCGTTCTCGAGTCGAGCCATCATCCTCAAGGACCTCGACGGAGTCGCCATCACCACATCCGTAAGGGTCACCATCCTCAACGGAGTCCCATCCCTAGGAGTCGCCATCACCATCCCTAGGAGTCGCCATCACCATCCACCGTTTTCTTTTTTGTTTTTTGACTTTGTTTTTGATTTTGACATTATTACATAAATTTTATTGTTTTATTTTATCTATATTAACAAAACTCTTTAATATATTTGGTATACTTAATCTAAATAATATAAGGTTATAAATTTTTGAAAATTATCACAAATATAATAAAATACATAAAATACATAATATAAATCATATTTGGTATCAAAAAGCTAAAGACAAAAAAATATATAACTTAAAATACAAAATACATAATACATCATATAAGACAAAAATTTCGAGTACCCACGGGTTTGCCCACAAAACTAAAAGCCCGTTCGAATTTACCCACAAAACTAAAAATCCGTTCGGGTTTTATGAAGTCAGACTTTTTGTGGACGGATTTTTTTCGGGTTTGAGCCGGACTGGATTTTTTTACCCACCACAACATCTCTACCACTCGTTCTCAGTGGATTTCTACCGTCAATCTCTTTCTCCATTGAAACTATGTCGCTCTTTCTCACGGATTTCCACCACCGCCATTTGTTTTTTCCAGCGAAATTGTGCTGCTCTTTCTCACCGGATCTCTCCTGCCAATCTCTCTCTTTAACATGACGAATCGTACTGTCTTCTTCAGAAATTTACCGCTGAAGATCTATTGTTTGTGAGATTTTTTCTCAAATTTCATTTAAAAAATTTCTGATGCAACTATATCTTTTTAAAAAATATATTATCTTTTGTTGAACATGCAGTTTTAGAATATGTCACGATATTATTTATGGACTGTCGGCATGCAACTCTTGTCAAAAACAAGTAGATATTTCCAAACTTCAAGATATTTCTTTCGAATGATATGTTATTTATATTTGATTCATGTCATTTCACAAAACCCAATGATCTTTTGCTATTTTCCTTGATTCCGCTTCCCGTATCTTCTCCACCATCATCTCCTCTCCTCCGTAACCACCCCATCACAACAACAAGTACGCACCATCGGTCCACCACTATCGTATCCGGTATTCCAGTTCAACCACCATTTGTATCTTATACTACGTATGTATGTATCCACAACCGCACCTTTGTTACCTCTTTCGAACTGATCACCGTCACCTTTGTAACTATCACCACCTCTTCCACATCATCATCGATGTGGTGATCTTTGCTGCTAGACCTCCTTTTTTTTTGTCGGATTTTATATTGGAGTTTCACCGCAAATCCCACCTCTTCCAAACCAGTATAGCATCTTGAAATAATCAGAAATTATATCCCACCACGAAAAGAGTTATTTACCTAAATAAACAAAGTCATAGTTATTTTGTTAACAAGCTACATTTCATCTAGTAATATCTACTCAAATAAAATAAAAACAGAGCGAAGCAGCAGGAAATACAAATTTATTCTTTTTTACATCCACAAAATTGTTCTTTTTTTTTGTCATCTGAAACATATAATATTTCGTGTTATGTAACATCAGACCTTGTCCACAAAGCAAGACTGAAACAGTCAGTGGTAAAGCTACAATTAGCCTTCATTAACAAATCAACTAATTAACCACGAAATTGTTCTTATTAGTTCAATTTTTCATTTTTTATAAAAATTAAGGCCTTGAATGGTTACTTGTTTTGAAGTGGATTTTGGTTTTTGATTTTTTGAAAATCTATTTTTTTACCATTCAAGATTTTTAAAACTTGGATTCCCTGAAAGTTAGGAAAACTAGTTTTTAAGTGGTTTTTCTAAATTTCAAAGAGAAACTAAAAACCATAATTTTGAGGTTTTCGTGAAAAAAATTTCTTTTCAACATAATGTTTTATTTTTTAATTTTTGATTTATTAATTTTTAGATATATAGCAAAAACCAAAAACCAAAAGTTCAAAAACCAAAATGTAAAAACTAAAAACCAATGAAAAATCTATTTGCCATTCATAACCTAAGTCTGAAAATTACTTATTATTTTGAGGCCCATTACCATTCAACAAAAGAAATTCTGATCCACTACTTCTATTTAAGAACTCTACTAAATAAATAAATTAAAAATCGAGTTAAATTCCTTCCTAAATATATTACCTACAAGTCGGAGACGCCGACGACGACGAAGAAATCGAAAGGTTAGATCAACGACGACTGTATCTCGATGACGTCCGTAAAGAAGAAGACGAAGAAACAGTCTCCGGAATCACTTCCATATGATTTGCTCTTGACTTGCTTCGCACGCGTCCCTAAAATGTACTACCCGACTCTCTCCTTAGTCTCCAAGAGCTGTCGAACCCTCCTTGCTTCACCGGATCTTTGCAAGACTCGGTCTTTGTTAAACCACAGGGAGAGTTGTCTCTACGTGTGCCTAAAGTTCCCTTCTGACCCTAACCCACGTTGGTTCACTCTCTGCCAAAAACCTAATCGAACCCTAACCAACATCCCCAAGAAGAAGAATAAGAAGTCAACTGCACATGTTTTGGTTCCAGCCCCAGTTCCCAATCCACCTCCTAAGGACTATAAAATGGTGGCTGTTGGTTCTAATATCTATGCCATTGGCGGAACCATTGAGAATGCACCCTCGTCTAGCGTCGCAGTCCTGGACTGCCAGTCTCATACATGGCACAAGGCTCCAAGCATGCTGATGGACCGGAATTACCCAGCTGTTAATGTCGTTGATGGCAAAATTTATGTAGCTGGAGGCTTGAAAGACTTCACTTCTTCAAACTGGATGGAGGTTTTCGATCCAAATACTCAAACTTGGGAGCTTATATCGAGACCTCTAGATAAGATATGTAGACATATGTACAAGAGCTTAGTGATTGAAGGAGATATCTACCATTTTGGGCATAATGTTGTGGCTTACAAGCCAAAAGAAGATAAGTGGATAGCGATTACAAAAGAGCATCCAAATTTTCTAACAGGATGGTTTCAGCATTCTTATTGCATGATTGATAACGTAATGTATTGTTATCGTCTAGCAGGTGGAGTCCTATGGTATGACTCTAAGCTAAGATGCTGGAATAAACTGAAGGGTCTTGAAGGTTTGCCTAATTTTGGTAGGTATAGTGCTGTTAAATTAGCGGATTGTGGTGGTAAGCTTGTTGTTCTGTGGGACAAGTATGTGCGTGCAAGTAGGTATAAGGAGATTATGATTTGGTGTGCAGAGATTTCACTTGAAAAATGCAACAGTCAAGAGATTTGGGGGACAACCGAGTGGTCCGATGCGGTTCTTACAGTCCCTAAGTCTTATTACTTCGTTTCTTCTATTTACGCTACTTATTGACAGGTTAGAACGTAATGAATTTGGTTATGTTATGTCACTTATGAAGGAGTTTTTAGCGTAATGCAATTATCATGTCTTTGCCTACAAAGCATCTGCACTCGCTTGCTTGTAAATGATTAAGCTTATTTTGTGACACCGTTACTTTGATAAACCCTCTGATCCCAAACTCTATTCTTTTTTTCTACTGCGTGATGAATGTCTCATTAGACTAGCGGGTAATGTCGTTTCTGTGCTGAATATATAGGTGTTGGAAAATGTCTATAGCTGACGTCGCTTTCACTTCTAAACATAATGCATAAACTTGTAAACCGTTTAACCATATGCTTTGTCTATGAAAAAATACTTTTTTTGTGTTGCTTGTTTGTGTATTATTGTACATCTTTAGGGTAACAAGTTAAATGTGTCTTCTCTCCATCTTAATTGTGAAATCAATATAGCCTTAAAATTTTCTTCATTCCTGTTGGATTTTGTTAGAATTTTGAGAGGGTTATATTTTTTTACAAGAAAAGCTCGTCTTTTAAACTCTGTTTTTTAAACATGTAACAAAGTAACCGACTTAAATAACCCATTTGAAACAGACTCGTTGCCTTTGACTCGAAAACGAACTTATAGAAATAATCAGGAAGTGAATTAATTCTACCACAGACAATCATACTAGTGCGATTACCACTAAAGAGCATCACAACTTCAAAACTGGGTTGCAAACAATAGAGCTCGTATTCTTCGTCATGGTCGCTCCTTGTTTGGGATGATACAACAAACATCACAACTCACTTAACAAGTTTAAGACTCAAAAGAGACAAGACATGCTTATGGATGCTCAACACTGTCCATTTTCTCTTTGTTTCGTGAGTTCAAGACCAAACCAAAAAACTGAATTTGTACCGACCTAATTCGAACCGATATTCAAAACCAAACCAATTATTTTAATTTCTTTACGGTTTAGTTATTTGGTTTACCGTTTACGTAATAACTAAACCGTATTAGCAACCATCACTAAGCCCACACATTTTGTTAAAAGGCTTATTTTTTTTTTTTTTTTTTTTTGAACTAAAGCTAAAAGGCTTCTAAATCCCTTCTTCCTCGACCTTCATTTTGGCGCCAAATCCGCAGTCGTGTTCCCGCCCGAGCAAATTGATCTTATCGGAATCTTCAAGCAGAGAGAGAGAGAGAGAGAGAGAGAGAGAGAGAGAGAGATTTTTATCTAATGGCGTCGAGTTCGGAAGTGGGGGGATCATCGGCGGACTACGAAACGATGATGTCGACATCGGACGTTGAGCTATTGAAGAGGGCGTGGCGTAACGAGAAGGCGGCGCCTGATATTCTTCAGTACGAAGGAGCTCTTGTCGAAAGAGCCAAAGAACAGATCGAATTAGTGGTACAATCTCTCTAAATCCCTAATTGTTTTGTTTGTGTTGTTTTTTTTTTCCTTTAAATCAGAAATATTATGGTCCCGGATGATCTTCATTAACCCTTCCTAATCAATCTATATCCACAAATTTTGGAAATTTAGAGTTTTTAACTTTGTTTGTAATATCAAAAACTACAGGAAGAAACAATTGAGGATTATGTGGAAAATGGTAAAGATCCTTTATTGGTGTCACTTTATCAGATGGATTTGGACAGAACCCAGTTTCTACTCAGATCCTATCTCAGGGTTAGGCTCCTCAAGGTGTGTTCTATATATCCCTCCCATTGTCTACTGGGTGTTTCAGATTAGCTTTGTGAGTTTTTAATTCAAGGAAATGTTGTGTAGAAAACCTTTTGTTTAGTTATCATCTCTAATGGATAGTGTTGTTTGTTACAGATTGAGAAGTTTATGTTCCACAACCTCAAGTCAGAAGAAGCTGAAAGGCGGCTTTCTGAGCAGGAGAGAGTCTTTGCTACAAAGTTTGTCTTCTTACTTGTCTGATTTTTTTATGTTGATTGGCTTGTCTTTTTCCTTGTAAGCTGTTTTGCCTTTGTTATGTGTGGTAGTAAATGTTATAGGTTTGGTGTAGAATCTGTGTGGCATGGATACTGTTAGAGAGATATGTCTGGCACTTTACAAGTTAGAAACGGGATTAGAATGAACCCATACACGAACTCTCCCGGAAATTGAAAACCTCAGGTAGCCTAGGTACTTCTTTTCAAGAGTATCCGTTTGAGTGGTCTTTTCCGACTTCAAGCTTTAGTTTTTACAATTTACGTTAATGGCTGTTGTTGTGAGACGTATATATTTGAATGATCACATTCGCTGCAGGTGTGCTGATGATTTGGCAAAGCATTTCGAAGAGACTGTCCTGCTTAAGTTACCCGAGAATTATCAGTCGGTCCTCAAGCAATCCCAAATAAGTGAAGTGGATGATATGGGTAACTCCCTGAACCTAATCACTGTGATATCAGTTAGTTAAGATTGTCACTATAGTTGAACACTCCCTTCACAGTAGCTATAGGAGTTGTGTGTGTTTTGTGATGACTATAATTGTGAATTTACATTTTACAGTGCCGCAGCCCCATTTGGATACCTTTGTTGTTTGTAGAAGCAAAAACTTTGTCTCCCTCAATCTATATGAAGAGTGAGAGAATTCTCTTCCCTCCTTATTTCTCCATACCCATACACAACCTTATTTAATCTAAGTGTGGGTTTACTATTATTTTGCCAGAGGAGAGAGCCCTGAGACTGTGGAAATGGAGCGTGGTGATCTCTACTTCATACGTTACAAGATTGTTAAAGGAGCAATCGAATCTGGCCAAATTGACTTGATCTGAGCTCAATAATGCTACCATAACCATAAGTGAAAGATAGTGCTACCATTGTTCATTATGTTATGAAGCTGATTTGCTTGTGTTGTATAGTGAATTTTTACTATATTGTTTTGACTTTTGAGTTTCCCTATGTCTTGATAAAAAAAAAAAAAAACCTTAATATCCCTGCAGTCTAGCAAAGCAATTCATTTTCTTCCCAAAATTAAGGCTTTAACCATAAAACTAGACTATATTTGGTCTACAATGGTTCAACCCTCACATCAGATTATTGTTTTAGTAGTTTCTTAGATATGATAGATCGAGTAACCCCAAAAACCGTAAGAATAAAAGATCTTTTTTGTTAACAGAAACAAAAAGGCTATTAAAATATCTCTTACGTTACGTGTGCCGCCATAAACCAAATAAAAATTCTTCTGCTGAGTCTTGGATAGAGAGCATAGAGGTTAGATCCCCAAAATCTTGAGTTGGCTTTCTTGTAATTTGAGTCGATCAAAGTTGGATTTTTTTGGCTTTGGGTTTTCCCTAAATATCTTCTCTGACCACTCTGTGTGGTCTAAAATCCAAATTATCTGTAAAAAAAAAAAAATACAGGAATTGAAATCTTTGTCAAATTTGGTAATTGGGATTTAACAATTTGCCAGCATAAACAGTGAATATATTTCCTGGTAATTGCAAAACACTGTCCTTTGAGTTTGGTTTTGAAGTTAGCAAATTGGTGACTATCTCTCTAACTCTATTGAATTTTCTTGGTTGAATTAACCTTTCTTGCTCATATAGTTCTTGTGAGGATTTGAGATTTACCTGCTTTTGTTTTTCTCTTTGGTCTTGTAGTTTCAAAATTGTTTCTTTGTTTCTTTCTCTCAGTTTGATTTCTCTGCCAATCTTTAGATCCAAGATGCTGTTGACGTTATAGAAGATCGTTTTGCGTGTGAGCTTTCTGGTCAACAACTGCTTTAGTGTTATCAACTTTTTAGAAGAGATGCATCTGTGGCCATCATTGAAACTTCGGAACTCCTTCAAGAGCACTAGCCAGAAGAGATTTCAAAGGATGAACAGTGGGAAACAAAGCCAAAGCAATCAGCAGAAACTCCTTGACGGCGACAACAAAGAATCAGGCAGCACCGAGATTTCATCTGGTGGTGGGTTTGCTCTTGTTTGCAGAGATGTTGCCATGGTTCTTTCTTGCTGCTACTGCTGTTTCTGCTGTGGAGGTAATATGATAAACATTCTCTATATGTACTTCTCCCTTTAACTAGTATTTGTGTGGTCTCTGGATGAAACTAGGTTGTGTGAAACCAGATCAGCTCACAGACATAGAATTTGGATTGTTGATTAAGTTTTTGAAAAAAAGATTTTAGTTCCGTGTCACTCATATGGTATCAGTTTAGCATTTCTGATTAAAAAAAAAAAAAAATCATGGTTGAATTTGGATAATTGATTCTTCCTTTTCGATTTCTCTGATTCGGATTCCTTTGATTTTTTTTTTTTTTTGCTCAGCTTGCATTGATGATGAAGAGATTTGATGCAAGATCCTGGTGGAGGAGGAGGATGTGAAAAGATATTATTAGCCTTAGAAAACACCAGTGTCTCAATTTAGAAAATATAGTTTGTATTAACTTTCTGAATTCTAGTTTTACCTTTTGCCAATCAAATTTCTATAATAGTGTTTGATTTAGAATACACTATAATGATTGGCTTTCTCAAGTAGATGGGCATGTTGTTAATTTCTATGCTACTTTGTTTTTTCTGGTGTAAAAATTAAAATCATAGGGTATGTAAACTCAATAATAGACAGACTTTAATCTAGTTTTCTAACAGGGTCTAATAAACAATAAATGTTTATTTAAAATCTATACCTATCCAATATAATATTTTTTAAAACAATTACCAATATTATGAAATTATCCAACCAATCCAAAAATGTTCAGTCACTAATATGTATGTAAGCCGTAATTGGTTAAAGGGGTTTGAAGCATATGAAAATGGTAAGCAAATATTTTTCCACAAATCATATATTATGTATTAACTTTGTTTTTTTGGTGTGACATATGTAGAGGAGGATGACGAATTTGACGGTGAAGATGAGACTTTACCTTCATTCCAATCCGTTCTTGGTGATGATAAAAATGCAGATGAATAAAACAGCATGATTATGTTTGAGCTACTAGGGTTGTCAATTTCAAGTTTGTGTTTGAGTTGCAGGATAGTTTTAGTTTTGTTTTTGTGTTCCTATATTTCGTTTTAGATCTTACAAGCTTCTGTTATTGAATTTGCAAGTTTCCAAGGTTTAGAGTTTAAATCTCAAAACAATACTGAAGTTTCGGTATCAGTTAAGTTCATTTCCAGTTTCAAGTTTAAGTTTGTGTAACACTTTGAATTTCAGGTTAAGGATGTTTATGTGTCTGTGTTAGAATTGGTTTTGGTGTTTGAGTTTTGTCTCTTGCGTGTTAATGTAACACAACTAGTAGAACTAGTTTGTTGTGATTGTGTTGTAATATTTTAGGTTTAACACTAAAACAAAACTATAATAGATGTTTTCAATGTGTTTCAACAAGGTTTGTGACTTTGAATTCATGTATAGAGAGTCTAGGATTGTTAAATTGGCTTCAAATTCAAGTTCATATATGTTTCAGCTTGTAATTGACATAGTTTATGTATGTTTCAGCTTGTAATTGAAATAGTTTATGTATGTTTCAGCTTATAATTGAAATAGTTTATGTATGTTTCAGCTTGTAATTGTAATAAATCAATCATAGATGAATTAAATTGTCCGCAGATGGGACTAGATAGGCGCGGGCTGGCCCGTTTGACACACCTACCCCTCACACTTCCTTTGGCCGCTCCTTTTCCTCTTTTTTTTTTTTTTCCTCTCTTCCACTTCTCGTCGGAGCTCGCGAAGAAGCTCTCCTAAGAAATCAAAAACCCTAAAAGTTCCCTTTCGGTTCATCCATACATACATAACAAATACTGTATCTATTATATACAGTCGTTGTTGTATTCTCAAAACAATGGAGGTCCCTTGTCTGAATAAGCAGCAGCAGGAGTTCACTTTGGCTTCCGTCACTGATCTCACTTCTCCTGACTCATCATCTCTTTCTTCCTCTTCTGTTGTAGCTACGTTTTCTTGTGTTAACCAAGTCAAGGAACTCCGATTTCAGGAATCTGAATCGTCCGACGGTTTCACTTTTCATCTTAGTTCGACTCAGGTAGAGGTAGTGGTGGTTCTCAAGATTCTATTTTTTAATCTCGTTTTGAAACGTTTCTATGGTTGATTATTAAGTTTGGTAGGGTTTGCGTAATTGGAGCCAGAAGTGTACTCATTTTGTATTTGTATTCATTTTGTGTTGCTCAGCTGTTTAAGTTGGGGCCGCTTCAGTTCATCTGTGTTTCTGATAGTTCGACTTCTTCCGCGAAGGAGGTATGTGAAACATTTCTTTTGTTCAGTTTTTTCTCAGTGTTATAGAGATTTGGTTTCAGGAGATGATTTGATTGACTTTGTGCATCCTCGGTCTCTATATATATATCGAGTGTGTGTATCTGATATATAACTTGTTTTGCTGCTCTTTAACCCAGAAATCATTCTCTCGAGGACTTGTAATAAAATTTAGAGACGACAAGGAAAGCAAGGAATTTTGTGATTCATTTGAGCAATGGACAAAGGATGCTGTTAAGCAAGGTGCCTCTTTGAAATATTTTCTTGATGGTTCTTGGTTGCGCTTGACCTTACAAGTGATGTGTATGTGTATTCTCTTCATTAATTTAGTTTTCAAAGGTTCATATCTTTTACTAATAGAATTAATTCTCTCTTAGTGGTATCGTTGACGAAGTCCCTTATCATTGATCACAATACATTCATGACTGTTGTTTGTACTCATTCTTTCATGTCTTTCCCGTCCTTTTGCTTCTAGAATCAACCTTGCCGAATGGAACAGTTTCAGCTAATAAAAGCAAGTTTGACGATAAGATTGAGGCTGCTTCAGCTAAAATGTATTTCCATTATTATGGACAACTTTTACATCAGCAAAATATGCTACAGGATTATGTGAGGACAGGTAAGATCTTTGGCTTTACATCAGAGATTTGTTTCTGGATTTTTTTTTTTTTTTTTTTTTTGGTTTGGGAGGATATCCATCAGAAGATGAATATATCTTTATATGTCATATTGCTTTCTTCAGGTACATATCATGCCGCAGTCATGGAGAACCGTTCAGATTTTGCTGGTCGTGTTGTTGTAGATGTGGGTGCTGGAAGTGGCATTTTGTCATTGTTTGCTGCACTGGTATGCAAAATTTGTTTGCTGAACTACTATAGATCTGCATTTTTCTTTTTCTTATAGAAGTCCATTATTTATTTAGGCTGGTGCCAAGCATGTGTATGCTGTGGAAGCGTCAGAGATGGCTGAATATGCCCGTAAGCTGATTGCTGGAAACCCCTTGCTTGCTGAACGGATCACAGTTAAGACCTGTAGTCTAGTTTCTCTAGTACATTTTTCCATATACATCCATTTTTCTGATGTTCTTTGAGTTGGACAAGTGTAGGTCATCAAGGGAAAGATTGAGGATATTGAGTTGCCTGAGAAGGCTGATGTTTTGATCTCTGAACCAATGGGTATGTGTGTTTCAGAAACGGATTCTTTTAACGTGTTCTTCATGAAAACCAGAATCTTTCAAAAGGCAAATTTTTTTCTGTGTGAAAATAAGTGGAGAAACATCAATACTGATTCAAAGTTCTAGATATTCCTTTGAAAGCACATGTCTTATATATAAACTATGTGTGCCTGTAGGCACCCTGTTGGTCAATGAGAGGATGTTGGAGACATATGTTATTGCTAGGGACCGATTTCTGTCTCCAAACGGAAAAATGTTTCCAACAGTTGGAAGGTAAAGTTGATCTTTCGGTAGTTTTACTTTTCTATCTCATAAACCTCTTCTTTCTCATGTAACTTTTTCACTGTAGGATCCATATGGCACCTTTCGCCGATGAATTCTTATTTGTTGAAATGGCAAATAAGGTACATAATGCACATCTTATCAGGAAATTTTCTAAGATTGCTTACAACATAGAATGGATTTAATTTAGTACGTGATGGTTAAAGCTTTCAGTTATTTCTACCTCTATGCAGGCTTTGTTTTGGCAGCAACAGAACTATTATGGAGTTGATTTGACACCTCTATACGTGTCAGCCCACCAGGGTTATTTTTCCCAGGTATATCCCACTTACAACGGTGATTTGCTGATTAATTTTTTCTCGTCTCACCCTTTACAATTTGTCATATTCTTTGATTTTGTAGCCTGTTGTTGATGCATTTGATCCAAGATTATTGGTGGCTCCCTCGATGTCTCATGTGATAGATTTCACTAAGATGACGGTATAACTATTTTCTGTTTGAGATTCAGTTCCACAGTGTTTCCTTAACATTGGATATTTTTCTGTCATACTATCCACATCTATGCAATATCTATGTGCACTCTTCCTTGTTTGATGAATGACATGATCCAAACTTATTTAGCTGTCAATTCACTTTCACAGGAAGAACAATTTTACGAGATTGATATCCCATTAAAGTTCACAGCGTCAGTGTGTACTAGAGTGCATGGACTTGCGTGCTGGTTTGACGTTCTCTTTGACGGGAGGTATGAAACCATAACAATTTACAGCATATGTTTTCACTCTATACATAAAGATTAATATTCTTTTTTATATTTTGATTATTTATCATCAAAGGTATACATTACAAACCTAATTCGCTCCGTCTGTATAACAGCACAGTACAAAGATGGTTCACAACGGCTCCTGGTGCACCAACAACCCATTGGTACCAAATAAGATGTGTTCTCTCGCAGCCTATTCATGTCATGGCAGGGCAAGAGATCACTGGTAGACTTCATTTGGTTGCCCACAGTGCTCAGAGTTACACTATTAATTTAACACTCTCAGGTCAATTTTGCTGTCTTTACATCTCTCCTTTCGAATCATTATCATCTAGTTTCGACTTTGTTTCTGATTGGCTTTTTTAAACAGCTAAAATGTGGGGACCCGGTGCCAATCAAGGTGGAATACTCCAGACATCATCGTGCAAACTCGATCTGAAGGAACCCTATTATAGAATGTCTCAGCCACAAGTATACCCTACACAGGAACCACCAGCTCAGCCGCAAGTAAGTATTTTTTATTGTCTTCTTGATTAAACAATTAAGATATGACCCCCTGTTGTGTATAATCATATGGTGCTTCATCATCCATAGAAGTGTGACATACCGTCAGACATAACTGTACCACAACTTCAAATAGATTCTTTGAATTTTGCATCTCAGCTTTACAAATTTACGACATGTGTTTACATTTTCTTGGTGTAGGACGACTTTCATATACAGAGCGATGACTTGGACGAAATAGAGTTACTACAACATAACGCAAACGCTCAGCTCTAGAAATAGAACTAGAACAAAATCCTTGTAGTTCCATCCATGTTTTTATACTCTGTGTTTGGTTCCTACGTTAGCTCCGACCCATAATTTTCAGACATTAAATCTTGGGTATTCCATGTCTGGTTCGACTCTATTTAAGAAGCACACGCAAATGATTCTGTTTTTTTGGTTGTATAACCAGGTTAAATAGAGTTTCCTGGTTTTTACAACTATCTTCGTGTGTCATGCCAACAAATTCCCAAAAGATTTCATTTTAGAATTTATGTGCATGTTCTTACATTGCAATTATTAAAATAAATGAGTAATTTGGAGTTGTTTTCAATCCGCAATGTTTCTGGTTTAATAGAGATCAACTAGAATCTATTGACTTTTGAAACAAAAATGAATTGGAGTATGTGCAAATAGTGCAATGGGCAAAAGAAACTTGTACAGTATAGAGCAAATTTCAAGCTCAGCTGATGACGGCTGCAACTGCAGGCTCAGGAGGATTAGCAACAATGACATTGAAGCAGCGTCCACAGAGAGTAGGATGGTCGGAGAACGACCCGACCTGGCCCGAGTAGTTCCAGCACCTCTCGCACTTGGACCCCTCAGCTCGTGACACACCAATCCAGACTTTGTTTTCTCCCTCCACATACTCTCCTGTGTGTTGTACACTGCTTACTATCTCATTCATTGACGACAATACCTCAACCTGTATACACATCCACAACAGTTTCATGGCTAGTCTCATAGAAATGCACTCACTATGATCGAATCTCAACTTAAATAAAAAAATTGTGTATATAATAATGAGGAATGCCAGATGAATCATTACAACCTGTATAACAAAATGCTGTAATCTTTTGATCAATATGTTTCCTCATTCATACCTATCCCTTATGCATTTAGGGGCTTTCGACAATGTCTTCCATAGATCTAATCCCTACATGTATCTACTGCTATAAAAGTACTCTTCCTTATATCTTATAAACATTCAGCATTTCTTTTTTGGTCGCAATCCTATATCTACGATACTTGTGCAAAAAGGACCCTACCCTACACATCAAAATCTGAGTAGAATGAACCAGGCTGGATCAAAATAAAATTTCGCTTTGTGCCTACTCCTGTTTACTCTAGATCATTTTACCTCGCTTGTCTCTAATGAATCCTATGGAGTAAGTATAATGATCAAGTGAGCCTAATTGTAGTTTGGCGACTTGAACCTAACACATAAAACCCCAGGGGTATTTGTTGATGGCCGAAGTGGTTTTAATTTATCTTGATCTATAACTGGAATATGAATTTTGCACATAAGCATATCTAGTGCTTACCTGTGATGTTATGAATATGCGTTGCAGAGTGTCAGCCTCGTTCTTTGCTTCACTCATCTCTAGTAATTTTGTAGCCATGCCTGCATCTGCAGTATGCAGATACACCTTTGCTTCTAAACTGGAACCAATCATTTTCTCATTACGTGCGAGCTCCAGCACTTTGTTCACCTCGGTCCTCAACTATCATACAAACACCATAAGCATTTTTAAGATCCTCATATAACGTGTATCAAGTAAATGTCGTCTTGAGGAAGAATCGGCCAGTAAAAATATATTAAACTAAAAGTTCTTCCAGAGAATTTTCGATAATGCTATATCATAAGAACTGATTACCCGATCAATTTGACATAACATGGAGTTAAAAATTGTGATATTGTGTAATTGACTGCATCACCACTCAGTAGCTAAGGAACTATATTACTTCAATTATAAGTAGAGAAGAGAGTATAAAGATTGGAAAATTTGTGCGTATCTCCTATGATTTTAAGGGAGCTTTGGTACCTCGAGAAGCCTTTGCCAGAAGAGAACATCTTCAGCAGGAAATGAAAGCCATTGTTCATTCAATGTAGGCCATTTAAGTTCGAAGACAAACTTTGCTGCAGAGCCATCTTCATTTCTGTACTCAAATGGAAGATTCTGCCAGACATCTTCTGCTAGGTGAGGTACTATAGGAGCAATCACTCTCAATATGGACAAAAGATGTGTTGAAAGAACTGTTTGACAGCTTCTTCTGGTAAAACTTGAACTGCCCCTGAGAAAAATTATTTTTGTTCCAGATTACCTTGAATACCACAGAAAAATTTAAGCAAAGGTCCACATAGGTTGCAGCAAATATCAACCTAAAAGACAATGGGAACTTACCCAGTATACAGTCTATCTTTAGCAATATCGAAGTAGAAATTTGACAGATCAACAATTGTGAATCTTTGTATGATCTGAAATAAAGAAAGCTCATTTAGTGCCGCAGATGATCTAGAACATGAAATTCAGCCTCCATTGCAAATACATCAACCCCACTCTCACCTCAATGTATAGTAATTGCTGAATTTAAGTTCCTTAGATATTTTCATTGTATATTTTCAAACTTTAAATTGATAAACTAACTCTTGTAAAGGTAATCTATGTCTGTTCTCCGTCACAGGCAAAGGAATACATACAAAAATTACGTAGATTATTTAGTGGCTCCCTGTTTTTAAGCTAATGTGGCCTCTCTCCAACATCAAATTTAAGAAAATAAAATAAATTGGCACATTCAGGAAGCGTGACACATCTAAAGAGACTATTTTGCAGGTACCGACCAGTTCAACTGTACCAAAATAAGATGGAGAGGTTTAATACCTGGAATATTTTAAAGAACTGGTAGTTCTCGTAACATTCTTGTATGTTCTTTACAACATTCTCAAGCTGAAAGAGAGCATGCTGATCAATGATAGGTAAATCCTGGTATGGAACAGCATTATCAACCTACAAACCACCACAACTTAATATTATAAGATTCTCACCGACGTCAGGATATAAAACACAAGCAAGAAATCTTGAAAAGTGAGGAAAGAAAAGAACAACACTCTATGTAAAGCTTAAGAGTTCGAAACCTACTCTCCAATCATGAAGATTTCCCAAGAGATATCGTAATGTTCCCCTCAACTTCCTATATATATCAGACATTTGACGAAGAATCTGTGGACCTATCAGTACATCCCCTGTGTAATCTACACTAGAAACCCAAAGACGCATAACATCAGCACCATAAGCAGGTGCATCCTGGCATAAAAAGGCAAACCCTTGTCAGGAAACAGATTTGTTAGATAATGAAGATGTTTTTAAATAATAGTATTGGTTTTTATACCAGCGACGAACCTTTGAATTTTTCCCTCCTTCAATGACCAAACGTGGGTCCACTACGTTACCTAGAGACTTGCTCATTTTCATACCCTTCTCATCCAATACAAATCCATGTGTTATAACAGCTGAATAAGGGGCTTTTCCTATACAATCATGCAAAATGTGAAAGAAAATAAAATGAAAAGCCACTTTACACCAAGAAAGCTAAAACATGTAGAATAATCTCAATTTATAAGGCAATCATCATGGTGTGCAATTATCACCTTGTGTTGCAATGCTTGTTAACAAAGAACTCTGGAACCACCCACGATGCTGATCTGTTCCTTCTAGATACACATCTGCAGGGAAAGTAAGACCCTCACGTTTCCCCAATACACCAGCCCAAGAAGATCCTGACATACAGATGAAAAAGAATGTGATGTAAAATAGTTGTTGAGTGCTTTGTGCGACTATTTGATTTTAATTAGCTTTAGTTTATCATAGTACCTGAGTCAAACCAGACGTCCATTGTATCAGTCCCCTTTTCATAATCAGCTGCTTTATCACGATAACTCTCAGGAAGTAGGTCTTCCACTGACATATACCACCACGCGTCACTACCCTTTTGGGAAATTATAGCTGCCAGACAAAGTTTTCAAATAAGGTTACAGAAAACACAGCCAGTAAATAATAACCAATAAAGAGACCATACTCTCTTATAGGCCCTTACATTTAACATGGTTAATTGTCTCTTCATTCATGAGTGGTTCTTTCGTCTTAACATGATAAAAGGCAGGGATAGGGACACCCCATGTCCTTTGTCTCGAGATGCACCAATCAGATCGACTGGAAGTCATCGCAGATATTCTGTTTACTGCCTGAATGACAAATTGCCAAAATATAACAGGTGCCATATTCAACTCCAAATAATACAAGGAAGATGCTTAGTCAAGCAGTATGATATCATGTCAACATTGAGAAAATCCCAGAGCATGTGGTTCATGTTCTGTGAGTATATTTTCACAGACATCCACACATGATACTCAAGAAATGTAAACTCATAAACTATGTATGTGTTCAAATTGGTACCTGATGTGGTATCCATTTTACATTGTTGATTGCATCCATAGTGGCCGCGCGAAACCCCTCAACCGATGCAAACCACTGCTCAGTCGCTCTAAATATCGTAGGCTTCTTAGTTCGCCAATCATATGGGTATTTATGAGCTGCATGGCAAAGAAGGATATTAAATCATGAGACTCTGAAGCAAATGGTCCTCAAAAAGCATCTGAATCAAACTCACCATAAGATTCTTCCATGACCAGAGACATATTCTCGTCCAGGTAACTGACAACAGCACTATTCCCTTCTCCAAGGACAGAGAGCCCTCTAAACTGTCCAGCTTCTTCAGTGAACTTTCCTTCATCATCTACTGGAGAGACAAGAGGCAGCCCATACTTCAGGCCGGTTGCGTAATCCTCCTGACCATGACCAGGGGCAGTGTGGACCAACCCTGTTCCTGATTCCGTAGTTATGTAATCACCCCCTATAACGACTGGACAGTCCCTGTTATCAATTGGATGTGTGTACCTACAACCATGATGACAGACCATAAACTAAGGGAGTCAGTTTATAGCATCACATACAAAACTGAAATTCCTATTTATTCTCTAACTTAGAATGTTACCTGCAGTTTTCAAGATCTGAACCAAGGAATGTTTTACTTATGATAAGCTTCACACCCCATTTCGCTTCTAATGCTGGCACAAGGTCGGTTGCTACAATCACAAAAAGCTTTTGTTTATTCTTTAGAACCTTCCCAGACATTTTCTTTTTGTTGCCTGTCACAGCAGATTCATCTTCTGAGAATGACTGCACTTCCACAACAGAGTACTGAAGCTTCGCATTCACCGCGACAGCTGAAAGTTAGACAAGAATTAAAGGAAGAAGAGTCACAAATGTGCTTTGCTTATATAGCATTCAAACATAGATAACCAGACAAAAAAAAAAGTAGTTATCAATTTGAAAGTTGAGAGAAACATATACTAATTTGGAGAACAGAAATGAGAAAGAACGGATACAAAGTAAACTAGGAAGCAACTTGACAGCTGAAAGAAACATATACTAATATATCGCCTCACCAGCATTGGCTGGCATAGTCCAAGGTGTAGTTGTCCATACTGCCAAGCATATATTAGGGATAAACTCATCTAAAAGGCTTGGTTTTGCTCCGCCAACCAATTTGAAGATAGCATATATGCTTTTGGAAATATGACCCTCCGGATACTACACATATCGGCAGATACAGGTGGGACTAATATCAGATAACAAGGTAAAGTGTGGAATCGTCAAACATTATTTCATGAAAGCAGTATGCGTTAAAAACAGGAATAGATGACTACAAAACCAGCGTTCATTAAGGATAAAAAGAACTACTCTTGGTCTAATGGACAACAGATCACATTATGATAAAATGTCAACAGCAGTAAGAAAAAGAATGGGAAGACTGGTATGGGTTTAGCAGACTTTAAATGTTTCTCTGAGTTGGCAATAATATTATTATTATTCTAAGATTAGTTGAGAAGAAAAGGGGATTCAAGTTAACCTCTAGTTCAGCTTCTGCAAGAGCAGTCCGAGATGAAGGGCTCCAGTGAACTGGCTTCCTACCTCTATAGATGTACCCTTTCAAGGCCATCTGGCCAAATACTTCAACCTACAATATACAATAAAAAGATTAGTTGACTTTATGAGGTTTTGAAGAACTCTACTAATAATCATCTTCTACATGGATAATTAATCCAGTACATAATGTTGGAGGTGAGACCATTACCTGGGCTGCTTCATATTCCGGATCAAGAGTTAGATAAGGATGGTTCCAGTCTGCCCATACTCCAAACCGCTGTAAACATCAAGTATTATGACATATATGCTAAATGTTAATGGAATACCGAACAAAATATCTTTCGTAGTTATAATGTCCTGAGATATCTAAAATTCATAATGACTGATGCATTCAAAACAAGAACTCGGATATGAAAATAAAGCTTGATAGCCACCTTAAATGATTCCATTTGTGTTTTGACTGTTGCTTTTGCAAATTTCGCTGCCTTTGCCCTTAATTTTAATGGTGTAAGTTCCTTTCTCACTTCCTGATCTAGGGACTGCAGAACTGAAATATTTGATGGTTACAGCCAAATTATTCAGGCAAATAACTAACCGGAACATAACAAAAGCAGAGTTACTTTCTGTTTCTAATAACTCAAAGGTCCATAACCTATTATGTACTTGCCTTTCAACTCAATTGGGAGGCCATGGCAATCCCACCCAGGAACGTACTGAACTTTATAGTTTTGGAGCAGCTGCATAAAGCAGATAATTTGATGAGAAGAACTCCTCTATTGGGCGTAAGCAAAGATAGAGAAACCATAAGGAGAGTAAATCGATGTCCAAGTCAGGAAAAGAGAATACCTTATAGCGATTAATGATATCCTTCAGTATCTTGTTAAGAGCATGACCCATATGCAGATCACCATTGGCATAAGGAGGACCATCATGAAGAATGAAACTCCCCTGAAATTGCAACTAAATTATCAGACACCAGTTTCTCAAAGCAAAGTTGATGTACGAAAAAATCTTGAGAATCTTACTCCATTGTTATTATCAGAAACTCTCTTGAAGACGTGGTGCTCTTCCCACAACTTCTGGAGTTCAGGTTCCCTTGTCAAAGAATTCGCTCTCATACCAAAACCTGTCTTTGGCAAATCAACTGTGTGCTTGTACTTTCCATCTTCTTGTTTTTCCCCTAACCAAACACAATGGTAAATGAGTGTCACATTGCATAACAGACTAACAGTATTAGGAAAAGTACTAGTTGTGAGATGCAAACCTTCAGATGCTTTCTTTGCTGCCATAACAGGCCCACGAGACCTTCGCTTTGATGAATGACCAAACTCATTGTTTGATTCAGTTGAATACCGTGAAACATAGAGGAAAGAAAAAGCCTTGACGGAAGACCTTCCCTTGGCAAGAAAAGAATCCAAGGGCGTGTTTCTCCTTAAATTAGAAGAACTTCTACCTGACAGTACCTGAACGGGGACAAAACCACATCTCAAAAACTATTTCAACGCAAATTGTCAACAAGACGAATGATATAGGTGAAGTAGTTTTTCCAAGAAAGAAACCACATTTTTTTCTAAAGAAAGAAGAGAGCTTTGATTAATAAAAGGGCTCTGAGCATTAGAGAGGACACATGTGAGCACTTCATGAGATGCACAGTTACTTGCAATGGATAAAAGTCAACCCAGAAGCCTCCTAAATTATATCGAACAACTGGTGTGCAATAGTAAACATTAAGAACCCCAAATCTAAACAAAAGTATTTATCCTTCCCACAACAAAAAAAGAGAACTACATTAACGAATCCCACAAACCCGAAATTGCAATTGCAATGACAAGAATGACCAATTCGACGAAAAATGTATCCTAAAAAATCGAACTTTGGCAATAAAAAAATGCTTATCACTTTCTCAGTACTCCTGCAAAAACATATATGCAGAGCCAACAGACGGATTCAAAGTAATATAGAAGACTGAAGACTGAACCACATACTCTGTAAGATGAAGACTGAACCATCGCCATGGCAGCTGCTTCCCTGGGATTGCCCGCAAAAGATTTGAAGAAAGACGACATCTTCTTTACTTACGTTTTATCTCTCTACTGATTATATCTCTCACCGCTCATTGTTTTACAATATCGCCGGTGAATGACAAGGAAGGAAGAAGACTAATAACACGTCGCCAAAACTCAGGGAAGGCTATGTGTATGTTTGTGTGGATAACTGAAACTTTGAAACTAAAACCAAACCTCAAAACTAAAATAATAAGCTTCACTTTTGGGTTTTATCCGCTAAATCCCTAAACCTCTTTTCTTTTTTTAATACAAATTCCCCTTTTTTCAATCTCATAAAAGATAAAAGAGAATTTATAAAACATAAAATTTCAAAAAAAAACACAATTTTAGTCTCATCTGTATATAATAGCAAACCCACTTTTTTGTGTCAATTTTTAATCCAACCGATGAGATTGGTTACAGTTTTAATCCAACGGTTTAAAATTATTAAACGTATCTTTTCGTCGCACCCCCATCTTTCAAAAATCACACCTCTTAGTCTTTGCATCTCTTTGTTGTACCTCCTGGTTTCAAAAATCACATCCATTCATTTTTACACATTTTAAATCACACCTCTTAGTCTTTGCATCTCTTTGTTGTACCTCCTGGTCTCAAAAATCACATCCATTAATTTTTACATTCATACCTCTATACCTCTATGTGTTACACCTCTTTGTTGTACCCCAATGTCTTACACCTCTTTGTTTTACCTATTATTCATGTCTTTTCATTACACCCCCATCTTTCAAAAATCACACCTCTTAATTTTAACACATTTTTATTTCATACCTCTATGTCTTACACCTCTTTGTTGTATCTCCATTTTTCTCATCTATATATAATAGCAAACCCATTTTTTTGTGTCAATTTTTAATCCAACGGATGAGATTGGTTCCAGTTTTAATCCAACGGTTTAAAATTATTAATCGTGTCTTTTAGTCGCACCCTCATTTTTCAAAAATCACACCTCTTAGTCTTTGAATCTCTTTGTTGTACCTCCTGGTTTCAAAAATCACATCCATTCATTTTTACACCTTTTAAATCACACCTCTTAGTCTTTGCATCTCTTTGTTGTACCTCCTGGTCTCAAAAATCACATCCATTAATTTTTACACCTTTTAATTTCACACCTCTATGTGTTACACCTCTTTGTTGTACCTCAATGTCTTACACCTCTTTGTTTTACCTATTATTCATGTCTTTTCATTACACCCTCATCTTTCAAAAATCATACCTCTTAATTTTAACACTTTTTTATTTCATACCTCTATGTCTTACACCTCTTTGTTGTATCTCCATGTTTCTCATCTTTTAATTTTGACACCTTTTTATTTTACACCTCTATGTCTTACACCTCTTATATATTAACTTTTTTGGACAACATAAGTTTTAAAAATTGTTTTCTGAGTACTAAAAGACTGTTTAATTGAAGTGTTTTTCAACTAACAAACATCAATCTCTAATTCAAGGTAATTTAATATTTTCGCTGACCTGTAGTGCTTCTTCGGTTAGATTATTATTATTGTTAGTCGACACTACTAAGTTCATACATTAATCTTAGTTTTGTAAACTTTTAGTCTCTTCAATATTTTTAGCCTTTCCGGTTTTCATGTTTTTGATCCGTTGAATAAATACGCGTGCTATAATTTTTTGCATGGCTAATCTTTCTAATTCTCAATGTGCATATTTTATTTTTTGACTTTCTGGAAAAACCAAAACCAAATTACGAGAGGAACGATGATATGCAGTGATGCTAAGCCAAATTTTTTTAACAAACATGGTATAATTATAAATTTATATATGTTCTATTATTTAACCTATTTTTTTTTTTAACAAACATGGTATAAATGTAAAAATCCTTTTTTATATGTAGGATGTCCATTAGATATAAATGATCCATGTTAGTTTCCATTCTTTTGTAAATAAAGCTTTTAAAATTTTAGTTGAATTTTAATTTCTTATACTTTCTGGGTATCAAACATTTTGATAATATATAGAAATATTACAAATGAGCATGGAAATAGAGAGTGTCAAAGAAAAAGTCAGACATATTTGTGACAACACAAAAACAAATTCTAGAAAGCGTAAGCACGACCAAATGACAAATCAAGTTAGAAAGAAAAGAACTACTAAAGGTAACTTATTTAGTCTTTGATGACTTTCTAATTAATCTGTATATACATTTTTTTAAAAACATAATGTATAACATTCACTTTTAGAGTGATCTGGAATCTGCCAAAAAATAAAGAAAATGCAAGTAATTTCTAAAATTAGTGTTTAACCCAAAAAAGAAAACATCAAAAGGTGAGATATTGTTATCACATGTTTCACCACATCGACTTTGTTTTCGCTGTCGTTGATTGAAGAACATGATGGTACCGATTCATAGACATAAGTGGGAAATCAATTCCTAATATATGGTGGATATACAGATATAAACTTCAATCTAGCAAAAACCGCACACACTTTTCCTTCTAGCAGTTTAAAATTATTAATGATCCCAACAGTTGCAAATTATTAATCGTGTATTTTCGTCGTGTCTCCATCTTTCAAAAATCACACCTCTTAAGTTTTGCATCTCTTTGTTGTACCTCCATGTTTCAAAAATCACATCTATTTATTTTTACACTCTTTTTATTCCATACCTCTATGTTTACATTTCTTGGTTGTACCTCCATGTTTCAAAGATCACATCCATTAATTTTTACACCTTTTTATTGCACACCTCTATGTTTTACATCTCTTTATTTATTATATATAAACTTTTCTTGACAGCATAAACATGTTTCGAAAAATTGTTTTCTGAGTATTTTCAAAACTTACAAGTTAATAAAATAAAACTAAAGAATTGTTTTATTGAAGTGTTTTTTTTTTAAATATAATAGCAAACCCACTTTTTGTGTCAACTTTAATCCAACGGATGAGATTAATTCCAATTTTCCATCTAACAGTTTAAAATTATTGATGATCCCAACAGTTGCAAATTATTAATCGTGTCTTTTCGTCGTACCCCCATCTTTCAAAAGTCACACCTCTTTTTTTTTGCATCTCTTTGTTGTACCTCCATGTTTCAAAAATCACATCTATTTATTTTTACACATTTTTTATTTCATACCTCTATGTTTACACCCAGGTCCGGCCCGTGGCTAAAGCCCGTGAAGCTCGTGCTTTAAGCATCACGAAAATATATAAGTTGTAAGGGTATCAAATTTCAAAAGTGTGCTGTGGTGTAGTGGTTAACACATGTTTGAATGTTTTATATGTTGAGAGTTCGAACCAGACTTGATGCATTTTTGTGTTTTCATTTTACTTTTGTCTTTAGAGGATTCAAAAAAAAAAATTTGCTTTAGGCATAAATATCTACTGCGCCGGCCCTGTTTACACCTCGTTGTTGTACCTCCATGTTTCAATATCACATCTATTAATTTTTACACCTTTTTATTTCACACCTCTATGTCTTACACCTCTTTGATTATTATATAGAAACTTTTCTAGACAACATAAACAAGTTTCGAAAAATTGTTTACTGAGTATTTTTAAAACTTACAAGTTAATAAGTAAAACTTAAGAATTGTTTTATTGAAGTGTTTTTTAAAATTTTTAAATATATAATAGCAAACCCACTTTTTGTGTCAACTTTAGTCCAATGGATGAGATTAGTTCCACTTTTCCATCTAACGGTTTAAAATTATTAATGATCCCAACAGTTGCATATTATTAATCGTGTCTTTTCGTCGTGTCCCTATCTTTCAAAAATTACACTTCTTAAGTTTTGCATCTCTTTGTTGTACCTCTATGTTTCAAAAATCACATCTATCCTTTATTTTTACACCTTTTTTATTTCATACTTCTATGTTTACACCTCTTTGTTGTACCTCAATGTTTCAAAGATCACATCATATTAATTTTTACACCTTTTTATTTCACACCTTTTTGTTTTTATTACTCTTTGTTTATATAAAGTTGCAATGTGTTGATCCAACAAATGTTTTGTTTCGTTTTTTACTCGAAATGTAAAATTAACAATGTTAATCATTTCAAGTTTTTACTTTCCCGTGCGGCAACGCATGGACCGACATCCTAGTAAAAATAAAAGAGAATTTATAAATTTCATTAATTTAATCTCATAAATTCAAAAAAAAAAAAGATATAATTTTAAATAAATTTTGTGAAAAAAAGCTTACTATAACAATTACATTTATAATATAGTAAAAATATATAAACGTGAAGAAGAGAGTAAATGGAAGTAGTTCTTTTTGTGTTTATGGTTTGTTTCGTAGACCGGAATTGTGATTTTACAGTAAAAAAAAAAACTAACTTAAGTGTATATTTGGAGGTTAAAAGATACGGTTTACTATGAGTATTCATAGTGAGATCTAGCTCTATACACGCATATGAATCTTTTATACAAATGGGAGTGCATTGCATTTGTCTTTTGCAAAACATCTTTTTTGGAGGGTTGTATAGTGGATTACAAAACCTATATACTATGGAATGTTATATAGTGAAATTATATGCATTACAAAATTCTTTACACGATCGGCCTAAGGTTATATATAATGCAGATTGAATTGGCAAATGAAAGAATGTCAACTGAAAGGTGTTTTGCAGAAACATCAAATACTAACGACACAAAATGCAAATTTTAATAGTAAGTATACAAGTTGTATCAAATAACCGCGCATTAATCGGTATAAGTAAATTAGTAAAAAAATTGAATGAAGAAACCAGAGACAAAAGAGGTTCCATTCTTAAATTAAGGGGGTAGATTTCTAGGCATCATCATCAGTAATGCAAGATGTAACAGTTGTACTCAACAGTAGCATCGCCAGTCTTGCGATCGAACCACTTGGTCCGAGCCTCGACATATCCTCTAGCGAGCCGGAACATTCCACTGCCTCCAACCACCGGCATCTCCCTAACCTTTGACATCACTACGTTCCGACCAAGAATCGTTATGCTACTCCCATTGTACTTCCCTGTCTTAAAAGCAAAGTTCATAGCCATCAAGAACCCTAGCTTGTTGGGTTTGAAGTGGTCAAAGCAAGTGAATAATTCAAACCGAGTTTGTAGGAGCAGAGTCGTGAGTCGTGGACTAGAACGAGTCATGGGTTGTGTTCAGTTGTGTTTTGATATTTCTTTGGAGTTAGTTGTTTTGTGTTTCCAGTAGTTAAAGTCTCCCTATATAAGGAGCAAGTTGTATTCTCTTTCAATTATCAATCAGAAAAGCTTTGATCAATCAGTCTTTATAATCGTTTTTAAGATTTGGTATCAGAGCTCTCATCACTAACGAGACCTGAGTTGTTGAGAGCAGAGTGAGAGAAAGAAATTCCGATGGGAGATAGCAGTAACAGTGCGAAAGGGTTCGTGGTTCCAGCTATTCCAAAGTTTGATGGTCACTATGATCATTGGGCACGTTTGATGGAGAATTTCATTCGTTCGAAGGAGTATTGGGATCTCATAGAGAATGGGATCAGTGAGGTTGAAGGGGTCGTCCCTACTGAGGCGCAACATAAGGTGATTGAGGAACAGAAGCTGAAGGATCTGAAGCTCAAGAATTTTCTCTATCAATCCATCGATAGAGACATTCTTGACACAATTCTCAACACCGATACAAGCAAACAAATCTGGGAGAGCATGAAACAGAAGTTTGAAGGATCAACAAAGGTGAAGCGGGCACAACTCCAAGCCTTGCGAAAGGAGTACGAGATCCTACAGATGCGAGATGGAGAGAACGTGAATAGCTATTTTGCAAGGACCCTTGCAATAGCAAAGAAGATGAGAGCGTATGGAGATGCGTTAAGTGAGAACAGTATCTCGGAGAAAATCTTGCGATCTCTGACAATGAAGTTTAACTACGTGGTGTGTTCAATTGAGGAATCAAGTAATCTCGATAAGCTGACCTTGGATGAGCTTCAAAGCAGTCTTCTAGTTCATGAACAACGAATGGGAGGAGGAGTGGCAGAAGAAGAACATGTCTTGAAAGTCTCATCTGAAGGCAGAGGAAGAGGAAGAGGAGGCTTTAGAGGCAGAGGTCGTGGGAGATTCAACAACAGAGCCACCATAGAATGCTTTAAGTGTCACAAGCTGGGACACTACCAATCTGAGTGTCCTGCTTGGAACAATACTGCAAACTATGCTGAGTTACATGAGAAAGAAGAATTATTGCTGATGTCGTTTGTAGAAGAAGAGGGATCGCAGAGAGATCGTGTGTGGTTTCTAGATTCGGGCTGCTCAAACCACATGACGGGAGATAGAAGCTGGTTCACTAATCTGGATGAAAAGGTGATGCACACGGTGAGATTGGGAAATAATTCGAAGATGAGGGTTCAAGGCCAAGGAAGCGTAAGATTGACATTCAAAGGGAGAAGCCACATCATATCAGATGTGTACTATGTACCGGAGTTAACAACAAATCTCTTGAGCCTTGGACAGTTGCAAGAAAGGAAGATGGCGATACTCATAAAAGATGGAAGCTGCAAAGTGTTTCATGATGATTGGGGTCTGATCATGAGCACATCTATGACAACTAATAGAATGTTCGTCATTCTAGCCGAGTCTTCGGAAATATCGTGCTTGCAAGTGTCAAACAATGATCCAACTCTCTGGCACAAAAGATTTGGGCATCTGAATCAACAAAGCTTGCAGAGTCTATCAACAAAGCAAATGGTGGTAGGGCTTCCTCAAATTGAGAAAGTAAATGAGGTGTGTGAGGTATGTGCTAAGGGCAAACAACACAGAGAAGTCTTCCCTAAGCAAGCTATTTGGCGAGCAACTGAGAAGCTGCAGCTTGTACACACTGACTTGTGTGGACCCATTCAGCCGAATACAATTGGAGAAAAGAGGTACATTCTCTGTTTTATCGACGATTTTAGTAGAAAGAGCTGGATCTACTTGCTGTCTATGAAGAGTGAAGCTTTCACATTTTTCAAAACCTTTAAGCTGATGGTTGAGAATGAAGCAAGAGTGAAAATAGGGTGTCTAAGAAGTGATCGTGGAGGAGAATTCACTTCTAAGGAGTTTAATGATTTCTGTGCATCCAATGGTATCAAGCGACAAATCACGGCAGCGTTCACACCTCAGCAAAACGGCGTTGCAGAACGTAAAAATCGAACTATCATGAACATGGTGAGATGTTTACTCATTGAAAAGGGTCTACCGAAGAAATTCTGGGGAGAAGCTGCAAGCTGGACAACTCACATTCTGAACCGGTCCCCCACTGCAGCAGTAAAGGAGAAGACACCTCAAGAGTGTTGGACTGGTATCAAACCGAATGTGGAGCATTTCAGAGTGTTTGGGTGTGTTGGATATGCTCATGTCCCAAACCAAAAACGAGTGAAGCTTGATGATAGAGGCCAGAAGTGCATATTTCTCGGTGTAAGTGATGGCTCCAAAGCTTACAAGATGTTTGATCCCACTGAAAACAAGGTCATTGTGAGCAGGGATGTCATTTTTGATGAAAATCAAAGTTGGAGGTGGGAACGAAGCAGTGCTGAAGAAACAAATGATGTGTTGGTGTTTGAAGAAGAAGAAGAAGTTGCAGAAAGTCAGAGTTCGCATACAAACAACACTAGGGAAGAAGCTGAGAATCTTGAGGCAGAGCCGCATATCACAACAACATCAACTCCACCTGCTGCAACAGTTCAAGTGCAACCAAGAACCAGAGCTCCACCAAGATACTTACGGGATTATGTAAGGGGAGAAAGCTCCACTGATGAGGAAGAAGAAGAATTACATTGGGCTTTAAACGTCTCTCTTGATGATCCGGTGAACTATTGGGAAGCAGCTGAGGAATCGAAGTGGAAAGAAGCAATGGATGCCGAGATCCAATCAATTGAAAGAAATGGTACGTGGGAGTTGGTTGAATTGCCTGAAGGGATGAAAAAGATTGGAGTTAAATGGGTATTCAAGACCAAGCTGAATGAGAAGGGAGAAGTTGACAAGTTTAAAGCGAGACTTGTTGCTAAGGGATATTCACAAAAGCATGGGGTTGATTACGATGAAGTTTTTGCACCAGTGGCACGGTGGGACACTATCAGGATGTTACTTGCTGAAGCGGCTAAAAGAAGGTGGAGTGTGTATCAACTTGACGTCAAAAGCGCGTTTCTTCATGGAGTGTTAAAGGAGACTGTGTTTGTGGAGCAACCAGAAGGTTATGTGAAAGGTGGTGAGGAGAACAAAGTGTACAAATTGAAGAAGGCACTTTATGGTCTCAAGCAGGCTCCAAGGGCTTGGTACAGCAAGATCGAAGAGTACTTTCAAAGGGAGGGCTTCATCAAGTGTGAAATTTAACACACTCTGTTCATAAAAAATGAACATGGAGGAAGAGTGCTCATTGTAAGTCTGTACGTTGATGATCTTATCTTCACAGGAAATGATGCAGAGTTGTGTGAGGAGTTCAAGGCTTCAATGAAAAAGGAGTTTGAGATGACGGATTTGGGGAAAATGCGTTATTTCTTAGGCGTGGAGGTAGACCAGAGTGAGAATGGGATCTTTATCTGTCAAAAGAAATATGCAGTTGAGGTGTTGGCACGGTACGGGATGGACGAGTGTAATCCGGTGAATAATCCGATTGTTCCCGGAACAAAGCTGTCAAAGGAGATGGAGGGAGAAGATGCAGATCCATCCTTATACAAACAGTTGATCGGTAGTCTTATGTATCTCACTGCTACAAGATCCGATATCATGTTTGTGGTGTGTTTTCTGAGTCGTTTCATGATGCAACCCAAGGCTGGTCATCTCTTGGCTGTCAAGAGAGTGTTAAGGTACATTAAAGGAACCTTAACAATGGGGCTGTTGTATTCAGGTGACGGGGAAGACTCCTTAAAAGCATACACAGACAGTGACTTTGCTGGTGACATAGACAGTGGAAGAAGCACATCTGGGTACGTTTTCATGATGAGTAATGCGGCTGTAGCATGGAGTTCGAAGAAGCAGCCAGTTGTGGCTCTTTCCACAACAGAGGCGGAGTACATTGCTGCATCAGTTTGTGCTACTCAATGTCTTTGGATGAAGAGAGTACTGGGAAGTTTCAATGAAGCCGAGGAGAAGTGTGTTACCATTCTTTGTGACAACAGTTCTACGATCAAGCTTTCAAAGAATCCAGTTCTACATGGCAGAACTAAACACATTCAGGTCAGGTTTCATTTTCTCCGTGATTTAGTGAAGGAAGAAGAGATTAGCTTGGTTCATTGTGGAACTAAGGACCAAGTTGCTGATATCATGACAAAGCCGTTGAAGCTTGATACGTTCTTCAAGCTGAGAGAGCTGCTTGGAGTGCAGGAGAATCCGAAGATCAAAGAGCAAACTGCAATGCGTTAGCCGCATTCAGTTTGGGGGAAGGTATGTTGGGTTTGAAGTGGTCAAAGCAAGTGAATAATTCAAACCGAGTTTGTAGGAGCAGAGTCGTGAGTCGTGGACTAGAACGAGTCATGGGTTGTGTTCAGTTGTGTTTTGCTATTTCTTTGGAGTTAGTTGTTTTGTGTTTCCAGTAGTTAAAGTCTCCCTATATAAGGAGCAAGTTGTATTCTCTTTCAATTATCAATCAAAAAAGCTTTGATCAATCAGTCTTTATAATCGTTTTTAAGATAGCTCCTCTTGGTCTGCTCCGGCATACATCCCTTGCGCTTGGCCTACCACAGTCGAGTTAATAGGCTCATCTGATGTTAAAGCATTGTCGATCATGGTCATTGATCCAAAGAATGAGGAAGTTGAGTAGTTCAGAACCGGTCGATGGTTCCTGATGGAGCTTGGGCTTCGACCACTTAAAATGTCGTGCCAATAGACACGGAGATGTGTGAGTTTTTCTTTTTTACCGAGGCCATGATGGAGGTGTTTTCGACTAACTCTTCTTGCGAAGTCTTCACCGTTTTTTCCGGCGGAGGCAACGGTGATGGCGAGGAAGAGGATTTGTGCGGCGAGGATCAGAATGATCTTTGCCATGTTAGTTTTGTGGTGGTACTTTGTTTTATATGTAGTTGATATAGTTTGTGTAAAATGTGGATGTATATATATGCAACTTGTATGCTATATAGTATAAAAGATAAGATAACGAGTGTGTATATATATATAGAAGAAGGCGTGTTATTTGAGAAAGCTTCTAGAAAATAAAGTAAGTTTGTAATTATTTGATTTTGTTGGGTGAATGAAGAGTGATATATTTTATGGCCGAAGTTACAATAATTTCAATCAAGATCAGTTTCTAAAATTGTAATTGGCAGAATAGTTAGATGAGTACAAATGATCACATTTGTAAGTTGCAAATGTTGATTCCTCTACGGCTTTGCCATCGAGGCATGGAGTTTTTTGTTATTAATTTCTAAAAAAAATACCTAAAATGTATTTCATATACTTTGTTGGAAAAAAAAGAAATGTGTGATAGAATTTTAATTTTACAGCTTTTATTATTAATACTAGCTATATATAGGAACTTAGCACGTTCTGTTTCATGATTTCAGATTGAAATGTTGTCGATGCTCAATTACAAGAATTTTGTAAACCTGCTTGCGTACTGTGAGGAAAAAGGAAACTTTCACCAGGATCTTGATAATCGAATATGCTCCAAATGGATCACTCTTTGAACATTTACACTGTGAGTGATACTTGACAAAAACTACAATGTCTAAACTACAATGTCTTATGTTGTTGGCTCGTTTTATTTGTGATTTGAATGAGAAGCAAATCATTTATCTTTCCTTTTTGGGTCACACATTAAGAATTGCAATGGGTTCAGCATATTAGAAAATAACCATTGTAAAAGCGAACTGTGCAATATACAAAAAACAACTTGAGTATTTTTATTTAACTTTTCTTAGGCTTTTACAAGTTACAACGGTTATTTTCCAATTCCGAATCTTAATATTTTCCAATGGCTATATTATATATGGTACGACGATAAACAACCAAACGACACCGTTTAAAGGATTAGAGTGAGAGAAGTCTCATTTAAGACTCGACGCTCCCTTTGTAAACCTAACTAAATTAAGGGGGTGTTATGGAACAAGGATTTTAATAGATTTCAATTACTAGTGGATTTTAGAATTCAAAACTTTTCTAATTCATTTAACGTGATATTGTTGTCATTATTAGTGGATTTGAATGACATTACTAATAGATTTGAAAGTCATTAGATTTTATTATTTTTGAAGTTAAATAAAAATAAAATAAATTACTCATAATTATATCAAATAAAACAAAAATATGTCCCGGCAATATTTTCTGGTCTTTGTCAATCTAATTGGGGTTTCTTCTTGATTTATGGTGGTGGATCTCTGCTGGAGACTCTTGTTGTTTGATTCAGTTGTTATTTTTTGGATCTGAGATGGAATATCAATCTTTTAGGGTTTTCTTTCTATTTGATTTCTCCCCTGTTCTTCAATCAAATGAAACAAAAACAAGAGGAACAAACATCTTCAATCAAAATGAAACCAGAGATAGAAGAAAAACCAGTGAAATTGTGTAAACAGTTAATTTGATAGGCAGAATCAGATCTGAGGATCTGCAAACTGTGTCAAACCCTAAAATGAAAGATCACAGTGGTCTTTTGGCCATAGCTATATTTTATTTCTTAATTCTTAGATTAATCTCTTGAATCAATTTTGAAAAAAGAGAGAAAGATAAAGAGATTGAAATACTTGAGAAATATGTGGGATTGTGTTTGTTCATCTTTTTGAAGTGAAATACGTTGAAATCTAAAGTAACACCAAATCCAATGGACATTGAATAACAGTGTTTTTAAAGAATTCTAAAATCCATCAAATAAATCCATAATCCAATAACAGCAGATTTTAATGTACTTTTTCAAATACCTAATTGAATAACACTGGATTCCAAAATACATCAAATTCTTTTAAAATCCATTATTCAATAACAGCCCCTAAAATTCTCTTTGCTCTCATCGTCTTCTTCTTTGAGAGGCGCTTGGTTAATCCGACGAAATCAAGTTCGAGAGAAGAATCAATCAATCACTTGCGAGGAGAGATCCACAGTCTCTAGATAAGTTCTCTTCGCTTATTTTATATGAGTTTCTAGATCTTTCTTTACTTTTTTTATTTTCCCATTTTAGGGTTTTCAATTTCGATTGTATTGACTATGTTTTGTTCTTTTCATCCTTTAGCGACGATCAATCAATTCCCAGTGCCCAAGAATTCGCCATCTCTAGGTAAGTTTTATCTCGTATATCGATTTGATTGTTGTTAGGGTTTTTTTTTGTTTTGTTTTGTTTGTCTAATGGCGATAAATAGCTTCGCGATCTCTAATAATTGATATCCCCTGAATTGCTTCTTGAAAATTTTGGGATTTAGGGTTTTTGTTTCTCCGTGTTTCAGTCGGGATAATCCGGGAGATGAAGTTGATCAAGCCTTTTGCCCGAGGGTGTTCATCACTCCAAGCGTTATGGAATTATCATGTTTGACATGACGAGGGTCATGGAGGAACTCGTGGTTCAACAGTCAAATTCTCCCCTTCTACTTTGATTTTTTCTGATTGATCTCTCTATATTCAGGTTTCTATCTTCGTGGGTGTTGTTTCGTGCTCTGTCAAGGTTGTGGATGATGATGGTGAGTATAGCTCCACTATGATTACTCTTACCTCATTATTGAGTCCTAATTTGGAAATATTTTACTGGTTTTGGTTTTCAGGATCAGGTGTTTCTAGAGACTATTTGGTTTTGTTGGGAAAAAGATACAGTAAGTTGTGGCGATATTTTATGTTTGATGCACTGATAATGGCCACTTCTTTGTTTTCGATCGAGAAACTTATCTTAAGCAATCTGCAGAAAAAAAAATTTGGATTCCGTGGAGAGGCTTTAGCTTTAATATCATATGTCTTGTTACTGGAAATCAGGACAAAAGCTATTGGGAAGCCTAATGGTTATCGAAAGGTTATGAAGGTATGGGATGACTTTGATGCTACTCAATACTCCTACATAGTTTGTGTGGCGTTGGTTATAGTTATGGTTTTTAAATAAAAATCTTACTTTCTTTGATTTTAGTTTTTTCGGTTATTGGTTTTCAATTTTGTGTCTATTGGGTTTCAAAATCGTTTACTTTGTCTATAGTTATGTGTGTGTTCCTTACAGGGTTTTATAACTTAGAAAGACGATTGTTTTGTTTCGTTAGGATAATTCTCTTTCAGTTTTGTGTCTTTGGTTTCCCACGGTTTGGTTTTCCTTATGTACTATAAGTTTTTGATTGCTTGCCAATTAACTAGTCTCACGTTCAATCATATGATGACCTAGTCATAACTACAATTGTTATGTATTGGTATGCAATACTCTTTGTCTTGTTTCAATAGAGGTAATCTAAATTACCTCTCTGCTTGTCCCTGTCCCTACAATGCATACATGTTCCTAGTCACCTGAGCAAAAAATACAAATGCCTCGGTTTGGCTGAGGTAATCTAAATTACCTCTCTGCTTGTCCTTGTCCCTATCGGTTTGATTGTCCTTGTCCCTTGAAAGTATATAGGTTCCTAGTCACCTGAGCAAAGACACAAATGCATCGGTCTCTGCTTGTCCATGTCCCTTGAAAGTATTCAGGTTCCTAGTCACTTGAACAAAGAAACAATGCCTCGGTCTCTGCTTGTCCCTGTCCCTTGAAAGTATTCAGATTCCTAGTCACCTGAGCAAAGAAACAAATGCCTCGGTTTGGCTGAGGTAATCTAAATTACTCTCTGTTTGTCCATGTCCCTTGAATGTATTGATGTTCCTAGTCACCTGAGCAAAAAACAAATGCCTCAGTTTGGCTGAGGTAATTTAAATTACCTCTCTGCTTGTCCATGTCCCTAGAATACATTCAGGTTCCTATTCACCTGAGCAAAAAATACAAATGCTTCGGTTTGGCTGAGGTAATTTAAATTACCTCTCTGCTTGTCACTGTCCCTATCGGTTTGATTGTCCCTGTCTCTTGAAAGTATTCTGGTTCCTAGTCACCTGAGAAAATAAACAAATGCCTCGGTCTCTGCTTTTCCCTGTCCCTTGAAAGTATTCAGGTTCCTAGTCACCTGAGCAAAGAAACAAATGCCTCGGTCTCTGCTTGTCCCTGTCCCTTGAAAGTATTCGTGTTCCTAGTCACCTGAGCAAAGAAACAAATGTCTTGGTTTGGCTGAGGTAATCTAATACCTCTCTGCTTGTCCTTATCCCTATCGGTTTGATTGTCCCTGTCCAGTGAAAGTATTCAGGTTCCTAGTCACCTGAGCAAAGAAATAAATGCATCGGTCTCTGCTTGTCCCTGTCGCTTGAAAGTATTCAGGTTCCTAGTCACCTGAACAAAGAAACGAATGCCTCGGTCTCTGCTTGTCCCTTTCCCTTGAAAGTATTCAGGTTCCTAGTCACCTGAACAAAGAAACGGATGCCTCAGTCTCTGCTTGTCCATGTCCCTTGAAAGTATTCAGGTTCCTAGTCACCTGAGCAAAGAAACAAATGCCTCGGTTTGGCTGAGGTAATCTAAATTACCTCTCTGTTTGTCCATGTCCCTTGAATGTATTCAGGTTCCTAGTCACCTGAGCAAAGAAACAAATGGCTTGGTTTGGCTGGGGTAATTTAAATTACCTCTCTGCTTGTCTCTGTCCCTAGAATGCATTCAGGTTCCTAGTCACCTGAACAAAGAAACAAATGCCTCGGTAAGGTGGAGGTAATCTAAATTACCTTGCTGATTGTCTTTGTCCCTAAAATGCATATATTATTCGGGTTCCTAGTCACTTGATGCTAAAAGCAAATGTCTGTGATCTCTGATTAGCAAATGAAGCAGTCCCAATTCTTTTAACTGCTTGGGTTGAACTAAAAACAAATGCCTTAGTGCAGAAGTATGACATCCATGGAGCATGCATGATCACGCTTACATTTAAATTGAGGTATGTGATTTTCTTGATAACATCTGAAAATCAGGTATGTGAATTTCTATTTGTTAAATATATGTTTATTACTTGATTCAGTTTTGTTATCTCTTAGGGTTAATATTTTCAGTTGTTTATCAAATTCATTACTGTGTGTACACATTCTCGACAAGTAGCAAACAAACTTACATATGTTTTCTAACATCGCCTTTTTATGTTTCTTTGCATGCAGTTGTTCTCGGGTTCTGAAGATCGTCATAAGAGTCTCAGGTTTTTTGTGTGTTTTCTTTAAGTGTAGCCGTGTTACCATGTAGATGACTATGTGACCGTTGAATTTTATTTTTGAAGATCGTATAGCTGGTTGGGGTTGTCATTTCTATTTTGATTAATATATATATGTTGTTTACATTATTGAAAGAGCAAACTATGTTTTCTCTAACTAGTGTGGAATGTTTATTACAATGAGTGTTTTGTCTGTGTTGGTTCATATTTGATTCTTAGGGAAGCTTATATCTGAAATATCTTTTGCATTTTCAGCTGTGTTGGTTGGTTGTCTTCTTGTTATTGTTGTACACCCTTGTTTGTTTGGGATTTCCCAGTGATGACGTGTCTACAATTTGGCTGTCTTGGTAGGATCTTGTTTCCTGTATACAACTTACATATATTTAATTGTGACACCAAGCTTGATTAGAAAATCATTTAGTTACATGCCGTGTGAGTGTTACCATAGTTTTTTTGTGTGTGTTTTCTTTAAGTGTAACCCTGTTACCGTGTAGGTGACTATGTGATAGTTCAGTTTTATTCTGGAAGATCGTATAGCTGGTTGTGCTCGACATTTTTTATTTTGATTAAATTATATTTGGTGTTCACATTGTTGAAAGAGCAAACTATGTCTTCTCTGACTAGTGTAGAATGATTAGTACAATAAGTGTCGTCTGTGTTGGTTCATATTTCATTCTTAGAGAAGCTTAGGTCAGAAATCTGTCAGGCTTTTTTGATGTGATCAATTTGTCTTATGGAAAGATAGGATGTGCAGCGATAAAAGCTATGCATGTGTTTGTCAGATGGATTTAGAGTGCATTATCTCACTGTGATCCGTTATTCCAATTTAAATTGGAATAACTTCTAAGAAATAAAGACTGCTAAGTTTAAGCTATTTTTTTACTTGCTATATACTAATACTTTTTTGTTTAGTCAGTCAAATTTCCATGGAATACTGAGCTGGTGTTAATTTTAATATTTGGTAGGGTCTTGTTTCCTGTATACAAAGATCACAACTACACATTTATTTGTGGCAATTGATCTAGATTAGAAAACATTTACTTACATGTAGTGTGAGTGTTACTACAGTGTTTTTTTGTTTGGTGTGTTTTATTTAAGTGTAAAGATCGTATAGCTGGTTATGCTTGACATTTATGTGCTGATTAAATTATGTTTGGTGTTCACATTGTTGAAAGAGCAAAGTATGTCTTCTCTGACTAGTGTAGAATGATTAGTACAATAAGTGTCGTCTGTGTTGGTTCATATTTCATTCTTAGAGAAGCTTAGGTCAGAAATCTGTCAGGCTTTTTTGATGTGATCAATTTGTCTTATGGAAAGATAGGATGTGCAACGATAAAAGCTATGCATGTGTTTGTCAGATGGATTTAGAGTGCATTATCTCACTGTGATCCGTTATTCCAATTTAAAATATTGGGTTACCCTTTGCATCATGTTAAAAGTTACTCTAACTTCTAAGAGTTCAAAAAATAAAAGCAGAGACATAAGACTGATCAGAAAGTGAGTGCAAGCAAACTTTACATGATGATAATTGCAACAGGAATTACATCTAAACTTGCATCCACCTCTGGCTGAATCCCATATAACCAAGATCAGACCATAACAAGAATAGAACCAAGAAAGAATAACTAACATGAAACACACTCAAATATCTTATAATATTCTGATTGTAATTCATTAATTAGTATCTTATAATGAAGTTTTTTGGATGTATATTATTTTGTTTTTTGTTTTATCCGTTCAAACAGAATCTTCAAATTGGGGAATGTGACAATAAAAGTTACCAATTATTTTTTCTTCTTTCATATATAAAACCAAAACGAAATACAAATATTTATGGCTTGGTTGGATTTTAACTGTATGAAAAACTAGTTTTGCCAACAAAAAAATGAGTTTCATTTATTCATAAAAAGACTTTAAATTTATTCCCTTTTACAAATTGATAAACAGATAAAAATATGGGTATTAGTCTCCCCTTCTCGACTTAATTGTTTACTTTTATCAATCTAATATTTGTTTTTGTAACTGATATATTAAAAAAAATTATCTTATTGCTATTATTCTTATTTTCCTTATTTATTTTTATTACCACTAGGATTCAGACCCCCCCCCTCCCACCCCATGTGTGGAGATAAGTATTTCCAAACAAGTTAAATTAAATTTAAAATTATATATTATAAAATTATTGAAAATATATGCTAAATAATATAATTAAAAATTATCTAAAAAAAATAAGATTTTACTCACGAACGAAAGATGCATGTGATGTTTGCAAGATTTGCTCACGACAATAAAGATGCATGTGTGATGAAAAGCTTAAATTAATTAATGTGTTTTGTGAAGATATATATGATATTATTTTGAAAATGTTAAAAGAGGTGATTTAAGGTGTGTTCTAGAGTTGGATATGAAAATTGAAGAACTTGTACATTGTTATAATAAATGAGAGGGTTTAGGGAATTGTTATAATGAAATTAAGCAACCAATTGATTATAGAATTTATAGTATGAACTTCATATTCATGAATGATTCCTCTCACATTATTGCAAAAGTATGTAGCAGTTAAATAAATAAAAAGAAGGGAATATGCACTAGATAGCACAAAAAAAAACAAATTTATTTTTTTCACTCTCTCTCTCTTCTCTCATATCTACTCACTTTAGAACTAACCTATTATGTTTTGTAACATGTTATTTTTTTGAATTACATCCTACTATATTAATTGAGAAGTACAAATATGAAACTAACCTTAAAATGTGTAAAAAATTACATTCAATTGCCATTAGACTAAATTAATTAAGCTTAATTAACTAATTTAAATAAATAAAATTAAATTAAAAATAAAAAATACTCACATATCAAATATTAAAAAATCTAAAAAAATATCTAAAAAAATATTTTCTCTCTCTAATAAATTATGGACGAAATTACTAATTATTTTTTTTTAAAATATATAAACCAATCAGAATTTTAAAAACTAAGATTTTATATCCAAGTATACAATACAATTATTTTTAATAACTAAATTCGAAGATTTTGTTAAGATTTCAAATTATGATTCTCCTATCATCTTTATTTTATTTTATTTACAAATTGTTTAGAACTTTCATATAATACTTATAATTAATAAAATGCATATTTTTTTCTGCATATGTTGTGATTTGATTTTTTTAAAACGAAGATATATTACTCAATGTATGAAAATGTGTGTTTTAATTTCCACATTGGCGGGTTGGTAAAACTAAATTTATATAGATGATAAATTAATAATTTTTATTTACTCACAATTATAATATTAAAATTACTATTTTATATTTCACAAACTATGATGCAAATACAACAAATAAACAATATAAAACTGTAATAATACGTCAAAAATAAAATACTATAATATTCTAAAATAATTAGTATTCAAATAAACTAATAGAATTACATAACAATTAAAAATAAATATTATCTCAAACAAAATAATTTTTTTTAAAACAATAATTTTTATTATTATATTATAATTTTTTTAAAAATGTTGACCCGTGCTTTAAGCACGGGATATATCCTAGTGCAATATTAATTAATCTCATGCATCATTCATTCTTTCTAATCTAACATTAAAACAAAATAGGGTAATTATGTCTTTTCACTCTATAATAAACGTGGGCCCAGTGGTATTTTCCTATAAAAAATATTGTTGTGGTATTTTCTTTATTTCTTTCCACAATTGTGGTATTCACTAATACTACCCTAAAAAGAATCTTTGCCATACCAAAACGAACGTTTGACTAAACCAAATAATAAAATTATGAACAACAATACTCCACTGTCTCCACATACTAGATTCGTTGATGTTTTTTAGCAGTCACAAACATATATCATGAAACGATAATTAAATATGCTAGTGTGCAGGTTTGGGCGACTAAGGCCGTGAATGGCAACAAGTTGAAAGCGGTTTTCAAAAGTTTTTTACCAAATCCGCACACAACACACCAATCACAAAACAAACTTTTTTTTTGCGTTTTTCCAAAAAAAAAAAATTTGCGGATTTGTCCTTTGAATAATAACGTGGACCGCTTTTCAGAACACAAGTGGTCTTTACCCAGCGGTTTTTGAACCGCACCTATATAACTATTATTTTATAGCATTTTTTACCTTTATAAAAAAAGGAGAAAATAGGCAAATTAACAAATAAAAAAAATTATCTACCTTTTCTCTTCCTAACTCACTGTTCTTTTATTTTTTTAATTACTCTGATGTATTTTTAAAAACACTTTCATAATAGTTTTGTTATATATATATTCAAATAATTTAATACAAACTACACTTTCTATATAATCTAATAGATATTAAATTATAAAGAAGAGAGGATTAGATTGTGAGAATCAAGAAGAGAGTTTGGTATGCAATATTATTTTTACCAATCATATATTAATTTAAAATAAAATTTGGTATTTAAAATTCAGAAATTAATACTTTATTTATTAATAAAAATAAATTCACATATGTTATAAATAGCACAATGTTAATAACTTGTAAATAATGTTTTTAGTTTTGCATAAAATATATCTACATAATAGTTTAGAATAATTTTTGGTATTTAAGGTTGAAATATTTTTTCATTAACACAAAACACATAATAGTCAACTTTATGATGAAAAATATGATTAAATATAATGTTAATAGATGTAACAGTTTCAAAAAAGAAATTATAGTTTTTGTTAATTATAGTTTCTGTTAATTATTTTTTAAAATGTACTTCTTCACTATTTAATAAAAAAATATTCACTTAAGTACTTCAAAATAAAACTTTGATTTTTAAAAATCATAAAAAATATATGGAAATATTATTTGATTAAAACTGAATTATAATAATATTATATAAAACCCGCAAATAATTTTTCACCAATCAAACATTATTTTGTACCGCTTATTTTGCATTAACCGCACTTGTCCCCTTGCAAACCGCACGTACCGCAGTTGAACTGTACCGCACTCCAAAACTGCTTTCCCCGCACAACCAAAACCGCGGTCACCATTCGGACCCTAAATAAAACATCAAACAACGTATTTGGAAGTCTGTCTTTAATTTAAAAACAATTCTTCAAATTAGAATAAATTATATAGAACTAGTCTAAACCATGTAACACAAATACGCTACGAAGCCGATTGATTTCAAACAACAAAGTTGCATTTATATATTAAAATTTTTAAACCGCCGAATATAACTAAACAATCAAGGGAGATTTTCAAAAATACCTTTTTTCTATATCACTTTTCAAAAATACCCTTTTATGATGTCCATTTTTAGAAATACCACGTTTTAATATATAAAATGACAAAATTATAAACCCTAACCCCCAAATACTAAATCCTATCCCTTAAAAACTATACCCTAAATGTAAATTGGGAACCCAAACCTAAAAAAAAAATTCTAAAAATTAATTTAACATAGTGTAATTGTGTAAAAGAGGGCAAAAATAAAAATGTTTAAAAAATGGTATTTTAAAAAATAGGTATACCATAAAGGGCATTTCTAACAAATTCTCAACAATCAAACCAATGAATTCTATAACCACCATTGCCGTCTAATTAGTACAAAAGTATATAATACTTATTTGCAAGATATTGGATCAGTAGAGAAAGGTGACGGCGACATGGAAAACGGCTTGTCGAAGTGTTTTCTCTTCTTTCTTAAAATTCTGTTTTACTCAATTTTAAGAAACTTTTTTCTATTATCCTCTAAATAATAAAACGGAAGTACATAAATTTTTTTCTGTAGACTATATAATTTTTATAAGTTGGTTAGAAAATATGTTATATATTAAATATAGGTTGGTTACAAAAAATGATATAGATTAATTGATCAGTCTGTGCGTTATATGAATACACTTAAGAATATCCCAGAGAATCATCTTAAAGAGAATATTCCAATGATTTATATAATTTCCAAAACAAAATCTTTAGTATTTCATGTATTGTTACAAAATATATATTGTAAGACATTAAAATATATTGTTAGACGTAAAAAGGAATGAAATTTTGACAATTTATCACACTTAATCGTGATTTCCGAGATCTTGTTGTGTAGTTGAAAATAAAAGCTCACCTAAGCATGAGTCATATTAAAAAACTTTCACCAAACATGTTCAAAAATTAAAATAAAAACAAACAACAAACATAACCATTTCTCATACAAAAAATTACCAAATCAACAATATAAAACTTTCAAAATAGGTGTTTTTTTCAAACCATCATATTTAGCATATGATTTTATTGCATAATATTTTATCCACAAAAACTTTTAAAAACAATCATATAAATTATATTTTATTCTAAAATTATAATATAAATGAAAGGAATGTTAAAAAAAAATTTATTCATGTTGTATTAAGCTTTTATTCATATAAAAACAAACAGATAGCAAACGAAACCCCAAACAAAAACAAAAACACCTTAGGTCATTTGGTCAAACTCGTTATCAACTTGAAAGACCGATATAATTAAGATTTCACCTGTTAACATGCTTGATGGCGAAGAGATGGAAATGAACAACTCAAAAATATTTTTTGTTAGTATCAATTTAGTGATATTAAGATGGATTTGTATCAAAAATATATCAACAACAACAATCTCAATACTAACGACAGCTGAGAGACGGCTTCGAAGACAATGATGAACATGTTGAACGAAAAAGCGAAGAGATGTTAGTCTTTGTCTAATTGTGCAAATATTATATCTCTTATTTCTCTTGTTTTAAACCTATAATTATTTTATCCATTTTATAAGGTTTGTTGTCTTGGCGAGATTGATGTGTTTTTTTTTTATAGCTTGGCTATAGTTTTGTTAATAACTTGGCTACACCACCAAACAAATAAACCACCAAAAAACTATAGCCAAACTACGAAAAAAAAAAACACATTAATCTCTCCAAGACAACAAACCTTATAAAATGGATAAAAATAATTATAGGTTTGAAACAGGAGAAATAAGCTATATGATATTTGCACAATTAGACAGAGACAAACACCTCTTCCCTTTTTCGTTCAACATGTTCATCATTGTCTTCGAAGCCGTCTCTCAGCTGTCGTTATTATTGAGATTGTTGTTGTTGATATATTTTTGATACAAATCCATCTCAATATCACTAAATTGATACTAACAAAATATATTTTTGAGTTGTTCATTTCCATCTCTTTGCCATCAAGCATGTTAACATGTGAAATCTTCTTGAGCTTTTGCTTTCGTGAATGATATTGAAACTTTTTTAGGGTTTTAGCATGGTGAATTGATGGTATTGTTGTTGCTTTTTGTTAATCCTCTGCTAATTTAAGAATCGCTAGTCTCGACATATATAACATGTGGCTGGATGATTTTTTCAAGTTCAGCCTGTTACAGTATAAATGATTGTTCTTGGTGTGTTTTGAGTTTGTTATAGTATCTAAGGTTGTCTTGTATTCTAAAATGTATCTTCCTTGATATGATTTATGATGAATGGTAATGTAACTTTGTTGTGAATTTTTGTATACAGTCAGTGAAGGACACCGACGGAAATCCAGGTAGCGACCGTAACCAATTAAACAGTTAGTTAACTCTCTCATGTAAAATTATTTCAGAAATCTCATGTGTTTGTTCTTTCCAAGATTTAATCTAATTCACCAAGTGGTTTGGTTCACTATTTATCTTGGTCTGCAATCTTTGGATGCAGTGTTCCAAAGGTGCAGCTTTTATAGAATAGTGATTGAGAAGATGGTTCAAACAACACTAGACATATGGAAGCAATACAAATCCTAATAGTTAAAGCTTCTTCCTTTATTCCATTCTTTTCTCTGTTTCTTGACGAGGTTCAATAAGAAAGAAAGAAAATAATCTGAATAAGGAAGATAAGAACCAGACATCACCTTGGCTATGATATTTGTCTGGGTTAAAGTTTCCAATGTGAAACCTTTAATATCCTCATTACAAGAAATAGAGACGAAAGCATTTAATACTCTAACTCTAAGAATCAATTTATGAATCGATGAACTAAACTAACACATCGAGATTCTTATATACAGTCTAACAATCAATCAATCAATGAACTAAACCAACAGATGCACATTCTTCAACAATCAATCGATGAACTCCAAATTTTAAACCAAACAACAAGATAAAAGAGACTAACCTTTGAATGAGTCTTAGACGTCTTGGAAAGCGGAGAGCCCGAAGATGAAGAGAAAAAATTTAGAGAATCCAGGTTGATAGATTGTGAATTGCAAAATTTATGTAGGAAAAAAAATCTCCAGCAGATATAGGTAATAAAGAAGAACTTATCAACACAGGATTCTTAACAATCTCAATTTCGATTCTTAATGGGGGGGGATACGTAGATATATACATAGGTTTGGATATATATGGGTACTAATTGGGTATCGGGTATTACCCGATCCGAACCGATACCCAAAAATATATACATTCAAGATCCAACTAATATATTGTACTAGATAAGGATCTGTCCGATGTGCGGGTTTAAAGTTTTGTAACTAAAATAAAATTTAATAAAATATATTAAAATTTATTCTACATTATTTATAAAATTTGTTTTTCCTATAATACACTGATTTATATCCATATACAAATATTTTATGTATGTTATCTTCAAAAGAGTATTTTTTACACCTAGGTATATTGTATGTTACAAATTTATTATTTATCACCACCTAAAAAATGTCTATATGAACAAATTAAGCCAACTATTATATGTCTCTTCACTTTCACTTTTATATAGTTTCTTTAATCACTAAAATTGTTGGCTCAAAAAATATTTTGAATAAAAAATAAAGTACATCACAATAGTATATGACTAACCATAGAGAGAACCTCCCTCCTCCCTTATGGAGAAAACCTTGCATCCAACCTCTCCCACCTTCCTCTCTTGGGGAGATAACCTTGCGTCCAACCTCCTCCACCATAGAGAGAATTTCGGCTCTGCCGTCCTCCTGTGTGGAAAGAACATGTTCACGTCTTTTAGTTATCTCAAAGTCGCTTGCTCCAGCCACCAATGAAACTAAAAACCCTTTTCCAACGTCACAAAATTTTTTGATAGTAACTAATGTTAAATTTCCCAATGTATTCATGAAAGTTTCTTTGACACACCATGATGTAGCCTCTGTCTTCAAGTTCCTATGGATCTATAACCAACGATTTATGTTTTTCCAATCTATCTATGTTTGATGTAGGCTTGTGTTTGATTAGCCTATTTTATCCAACCATTAGGTTGATGACCTTCTCCTCTTTATCTTCTTTTGAGATTGAACGAATGGTAACAATTATGTTTGCAAAAAAAAAAGGTCTATGACCAACCAATCAAGGTTGAAAAATTAGTAGAAAATTAATTTGACATAATTAATGAAATAATAGAAATTATAAGCACGGTAATATATGAATCTCAAATAATTCAAAGAAATATAAATTAAATAAAACAATTTAAATCTATTACACGAAATTTTAAAATACGGTATTAGAAAAAGAAGATGCATATATTAATCTTATATTATTTTTTTTGGGTCAACATATTAATCTTACCTATTACAAGCTGAAAAAGTAGAAAATATGTTTTGGTTTAAAAAAATAAGGAAACTTCGTCTTCCCATTAAAAAAAAGTTTGACCAATAGGACAAAGTTGAAAGCAATATTTTTGAATAAATTATTTTGTTAGATGAATAATATGAGATGATCTATGTTTATATAGAAGTGAGTATTTACATTTTTAAAAATTAATAATTTACTGTATATTTTCTTTAATCCATTTCTATTTTTTGAGAAAATTTCTTCCAATGAACTCATTATTTTTAAAAAAATTATTGCTTCTCACTTTCTTGTAAGACATATTATTGTTCGACAATAAGAACACTTTCTATTTAGTTGATCTAGAGTTATATAATTTATGTTGTTATCTTGCATTCGTGTATTCATCTTTTTTTTATGCTACTTGTCCAGCAAATTAATAGAAATAATAATAATACCATGAGAAATTTGTTAAACTCAAAAACCTTAGTTATTATGCATAAAAAACTCTGTTAACACTTCAAAGTCAAAGATTGCGTAGTATGCATTATGAAATTGAGAAACGAAACAAAATTCAAAGAAACGACGACGAAAACACATGGTAATATCTAGGAATCTTTTTATATAGCTTCTTCGATTAAACAACAAACAAATTGCCTTCGAGTCTTTTTCAAGAACAATGATGTGTCAAACAAAAAGTTAATAAAAAACAAAGAATAAAATTTTACCAAGAAAAACAAAGCTAGTCGAAATTATTTTGTTTGATGAAAAATATGTCATCATTTCTTTGCTTATATAGGGAGGTGTATTTACAATCCTTTTCCTTTTAGGATTAACAAAGTTTTTTTTTAATATAATAAGATTACAATTATCAACAAATTTTTTTTAATATAATAAGATTACAATTATCTTATGCATCGTTTTATCAAGCTTGAAAACTGAGATTTCTATAGTTAAAATTGACATTTGTCAAGATGTGATGTGATACTAACTTTGATATGTGATTTCTGATCGTTAAAATTGACACGTGTCAAGACCTGATGAATTACTAACTTGGATATTTTATCTTTAAAACTGACACATCTCACGATCTGGTGAATTTTTAACTTTGATTTCTGATCGTTAAAACTAGCATGTGTCACGATCTGGTGAGTTACTAACTTTGAGAACCAAACTTTATATAATAAGATTTTAATCACCAACCTAACCACGTAATATAAAAACAAGAAACTACTACTAAACAATCAAACCAACGAATTCTATAATCACCGATGCCGTCTAATTAGTACAAAAGTTTATAATACTTATTTGCATGATATTGGATCAGTAGAGAAAGGAGACGGCGACATGGAAAACTCTTCTTTCTTAAAATTCAGATCGGTTAGAGTTTTAGGGGGAGACTCTGTTTTACTCAATATTTAAGATACTTTTTTATATTCTTTGATGTTAAAAATAAGATTTTAAATGGAACGGATGAAATATTGATTAATTTACTTAGGTTGTATTAAGCTCTCACTTTCATTCATATAAAAACAAACAGATAGCAAAGGAAACCCCAAACAAAAAAAAAAACAAAAACAAAAACACCTTGGTCGTTTGGTCAAACTCGTTATCAACTTTAAAGACCGATATAATTAAGATAGGGAAAGCAAAGAAATCTAACTTGAAGTTAAGTATTTAAACAGACGCGTTTTAGTTGGAACAAGAGGCTTCCCGTGAGTATCGGTCCCAGCAACAGCGCTCGACCACTCAACTCATACCCGCTCACTTCTCATTAAATAGATATGATCAGTACGTATGTTTCCTCAACTCTACAATCACAAAAGCAAATCAAGGAAGCTAACGAGAGAATCAAAATGGCTAGTGGAAGTGATCAGCGTGTGGTGGTCGTAGGAGTAGATGATTCAGCACATAGCTACCATGCACTCGAGACGGCTCTCGATCTCTTCTTCATACCTTTCAAGGCCAACCCACAATTCAAACTTGTCGTTGTTCACGCCCGACCAACAGCGACCTCCTTCATCGGGGCTGCTGGTCCCGGAACGGTAGATATAATACCAATGGTGGAACAAGATTTGAACAAGACTGCGGAATTAGTTAAGAAGAAGTCCGCCGAAGTATGCTCGGCTAAATCTGTTGAGATGGCGTCTTCGGAGGTGATTGAAGGAGATCCGAGGAATATAATGTTGGAAGCCGCCGAGAGACATCATGCAAGTGTTCTTGTCCTTGGTAGCCATGGTTATGGAGCTGTCAAGAGGGTGTTTTTGGGGAGCGTAAGTGACTATTTAGCTCATCACGCACATTGCTCCGTGATGATCGTCAAGAAGCCTAAGGCTAAATCTACTTCTACTGAACAACACTAATGAGAGGAATAAAACGTCATTTTTTTGTGATATATATGTACTACCATTCTGTTTTCTTAAGTACGTAAGACCCTATATACCGTTCCATCAAAACTTTGTATACTCTTCATTCCCCAACTCTTAATGTATATCAATTTATTGTATCCATGACTCTATATGTATATTAATTGGTTTTTCTTTGTTTGATTTTCCTTGCTTTCTTCTGTATCGACATATATACATTGAAAAAAGTTAAAAACCAAGTTCTTGAAACATATATACATTGATTAATTATGATCCACATAAATTGTAACTTGCAAAGAGCTTGATCATCTACAAACCTGATAGAAAACCTTGTCGTGACATAAAATGTGCTATAATAACCAAATAATTGTTGGTTTAAGCTTGAGAAACAAGTAAAGCTAAGAAGAGATAAGGCTAATCCTACTGAGTTATAGAATAGGATTAGGAGAAAGTATTCCTAATTAGTTTAGGAATTGGTTTTGTAAACATCTCAATCTATATATAAGGAGGTGTCAATGTGTGACACAACTTATGAGAGATTAGAGAGTTTGAAGAGCTTTAGTTTTTGAGTTAGTTTTCTAAAGCAATAAAGGTGTTCTAAAGAGAGTTATTCTTAAAGATACTGTTTGTTAAATTCAAAATTTGGTATCAGAGCAAATTATTGAATTTCTCGATCTAGTATCCTTTGAACTAAAGAGAAGATCTTTTTTTATCTTCATACAAAAGTCTTCTTTCATACGTTTTAACAAGAGAAGTTGCTCTTGACTATTTTTCGAGAATCAAAACATGAGTGATAAAGAGAAAGATGCAGGAGCTATTGTTGCTATATCAAACACGACACGAGAGAGTGGCTCCTCCTCAATCCAATGTCCAATGCTTAATACCACAAACTACACTGTCTGGTCCATGAAGATGGAAATCTTATTACGAAACCACAAGGTCTGGGAGGTAATAGATTCAAGTTCCGAGAATGAAGATAAGAATGATATGGCTAAAGGACTGCTATTTCAATCCATACCCGAGGCTCTACTTCTGCAAGTAGGAAAACTTCAAACCGCTAAAGCTGTATGGGAAGCGGTAAAGTTAAGACATGTTGGTGCAGACAGAGTTCGAGAAGCTCGATTGCAGACCTTAATGGCAAATTTTGATCGACTAAAGATGAAGGAGAATGACAAGATTGATGACTTTGTTGGTAAACTGTCTGAAATATCTACGAAATCTGCAGCTTTAGGAGAAGAGATTGAAGAACCGAAACTGGTGAAGAAGTTTCTTAAAAGTTTACCAAGGAAGCGCTACATACATATCATCGCTGCTTTAGAACAAGTACTTGATCTAAATGCAACGAGTTTTGAAGACATTGTAGGCCGACTCAAAGCCTATGAAGAAAGGATTTGTGATGAAGAAGATCACCAAGAAGAAGATCAAGGGAAGCTAATGTATTCCAATATGGATTCTCAGTCTTTTCAAGGAAACTCGGGAGGTTTCAGAGGACGAGGACAAGGCGGTGGAAGGTTTGGAGGAAGATTTGGACGTGGAAGAGGACGTGGACGTTCTGGTTATCAACAGAAGGACAAATCGCAGATTATTTGCTACAGATGTGACAAACCTGGTCACTATGCCTCTAATTGCCCAGATAGGTTACTAAAGCTTCAAGAAACAGAGGAGAACGAAGAAGACAACACTCAAGAAGCTGATGAACTAATGATAAATGAAGTTGTGTACCTAAACGAGCAAAAGGTGAAGCCAAACAAACTCGAGAAACACTCTGCAGAAGACAATGTATGGTACCTAGATAATGGAGCTAGCAACCATATGTGTGGACATCTTAGCTACTTCTCTAGGATCGATAAGAATGTCACAGGAAAGGTCAGGTTCGGAGATGATTCACGCATTGATATCAAAGGAAAAGGATCAATCCTGTTTATTTGTGCTAATGGAGAAAAGAAAATTCTGAATGAAGTCTACTACATACCAGATTTAAAAAGCAACATCATAAGTCTTGGTCAAGCAACAAAGTCTGGATGTGATGTCAGGATGAGGAAGGATTACTTAATCTTATACGATAGAGATGGAAAGTTATTAGTAAGGGCTAGCAGATCAAGAAATCGTCTGTACAAGGTAGTTATGGAGGTTGAAACCACTCGCTGCTTACAGGTCAAGACCACTAGTGACTTCTCAAAATGGCACGCAAGACTTGGGCACATTGGGAGTGATGGGATGAAAACTATGATGCGAAACAAGATGGTTACAGGAATACCAAACTTCGATATTGGTAAGAACTTGTGTTCTTCGTGTTTGCTGGGAAAACAATCAAGAAAGATATTCCCAAAAACGACAGCATATCGTGCTTCTCAGGTACTTGAACTAGTTCATGGAGACCTTTGTGGCCCTATCACACCTGCTACATCAGTTGGAAATCGGTATATCTTTGTTTTGATTGATGATCATTCAAGATACATGTGGACATTACTCTTGAAAGAGAAAAGTGATGCGTTTGAAAGGTTCAAAAGGTTTAAAGCGATAGTCGAACAAGAGACAGGAGTCACAATCAAAACATTCAGAACAGACCGTGGTGGAGAGTTTGTGTCCGGAGAGTTCAATAGATTTTGTGAGGCTTCAGGTATACAAAGACATCTAACAGCTCCTTATTCTCCACAACAGAATGGAGTTGTAGAAAGAAGGAACAGAACTCTACTTGGCATGACCAGGAGCATCCTCAAACATATGAAAGTTCCAAACTACTTATGGGGAGAAGCAGTGAGGCATGCTACTTACCTCATAAACAGAGTACCGACAAAGGCGTTAATGACACAGACACCGTACGAGGCTTTTAAAGGTAAGAAACCGAACCTGGAACATTTGCGAGTGTTTGGCTGCTTGGCTATGCGAAAGTGGAGACTCCGCATCTAAAGAAACTAGATGATCGGTCGCAAGCTTTGGTACACCTTGGCACAGAACCAGGATCAAAAGCTTATAGGCTGCTTGATCCACTAAAACAGAGGATTATTGTAAACCGAGACGTTGTTTTTGATGAACATACTGGCTGGAGATGGAATAATGATGAAGTTGATATTGGCTCAAATATGTTCAAGATCGTGTTTGGAGAATTTGGTAATAAAGGAATAAGAGATTTGATTGAGGTCGATGAAGCAGAGGTATTTGAGGAAGAAAGAAACGAGTCATGTGACGAGAATGGTGTTCCCAAGCTTGAAAAGGGGTTCACTCATGGAGGTGACGAAGAATCTGTTGCGAGGGATGTAACAGAGACAGATATTACACATCAACAAGTTGAAAGATCACAGCCTGAACTAAGAAGGTCTTCAAGAATATCAGTCAAACCGAAGTACCTTGATGACTATATTCTCTTAGCAGAACTGGAAAAGGATTACGTGTACTGTGCAGAACTGGAGAGTGAACGATTATTACTTACACTTAATGAGGAACCATGGGATTATCAAGAGGCTAAGGAGTTGCAGGTTTGGCGTGATGCTTGTCAAGAAGAGTTGACTTCGATAGTCAAGAACAACACTTGGAGCTTGGTTAATCTTCCACCAGGAGCAAAACCGATTGGTTTGAAGTGGGTCTTCAAGATCAAGAGAAACTCAGATGGTAGTATTAACAAATATAAGGCTCGTCTAGTAGCAAAAGGATACGTTCAGCGTTTTGGTATTGACTTTGATGAAGTCTTTGCTCCAGTAGCTCGTATTGAGACCATTCGTTTGATTCTCGCACTGGCTGCTTCAAGAGGATGGGAAGTACATCATCTTGATGTCAAAACAGCATTCCTTCACGGCGACTTGAAGGAGGAAGTTTATGTCTCTCAGCCTGATGGTTTCGTGGTTGCAGGAAGTGAGAGTAAGGTGTATAAGTTAAACAAGGCATTGTATGGGTTGAAGCAGGCGCCCAGAGCCTGGAATGCTAAGTTAAACCAAACTTTGAAGGAGTTAAAATTTGAGAAATGTTCTAAAGAAGCTTCACTGTATCGAAAGATTGTTGGTAATCATCTCCTCTTGGTGGCGGTTTATGTTGATGACTTACTAGTCACAGGTTCCTGTATGAAGGTGATTGCTGATTTTAAAGCTGGAATGGCTGCGAAGTTTGAGATGAGTGATCTCGGCAAGCTCACATACTACCTAGGGATCGAGGTGATTCAACATGACAGTGGTATTATGTTGAAACAAGAAAGATATGCTGAACGAATCCTAGAGGAAGCTGGACTAAGAGAGTGTAATGCAGTTCTCACACCTATGGAGTCTGGTTTAACAATGTCTAAGTCACAAGAAGAGAAAGGTGTCGAAGAAAGGGTGTACAGAAGAAACATTGGGTGTCTTAGGTATCTGTTACACACTAGACCGGATCTTACTTTCTGTGTTGGTGTTTTGAGTAGGTATATGCGTGAACCTAAGGTATCTCATGGAGCAGCTTTGAAGCAGTTACTTAGATATTTGCGGGGAACACTCTCATTTGGACTTAACTATACACGATCGAAGGGAGCAGAGTTAATCGGCTACAGTGAGATTAGCTGTACTCGTTCTGATGAAACAGGTTTGGTTGGTTTCAGTGATAGCAGCCACAATGTTGATGAGGACGATGGGAAGAGCACCACAGGTCACATTTTTTATTTCAATCATTGCCCGATTACTTGGTGCTCACAAAAACAGGAAACCGTGGCGATGTCTTCTTGCGAAGCGGAGTTCATGGCGGCTACGGAGGCTGCAAAACAGGCCATATGGCTACAAGAGCTTCTTGGGGAGATAACAGGACAAGAAAACGAGAAAGTGCTGATAAGGATTGACAACAAGTCGACTATAGCGCTCACAAAGAATCCTGTATTTCATGGCAGAAGTAAGCATATACACCGGCGTTACCATTTTATACGAGAATGTGTTGAGCATGGACTAGTGGAGGTGGAGCATGTACCAGGGAATAAGCAGAAGGCTGATATACTCACAAAAGCATTAGGAAGGATCAAGTTCTTGAAAATGAGAGAGCTTGTAGGAGTCAAGGACATTGCTGAAGAAGAGCTCAAGCTTAAAGGGAAGAATGTTGGTTTAAGCTTGAGAAACAAGTAAAGCTAAGAAGAGATAAGGCTAATCCTACTGAGTTATAGAATAGGATTAGGAGAAAGTATTCCTAATTAGTTTAGGAATTGGTTTTGTAAACATCTCAATCTATATATAAGGAGGTGTCAATGTGTGACACAACTTATGAGAGATTAGAGAGTTTGAAGAGCTTTAGTTTTTGAGTTAGTTTTCTAAAGCAATAAAGGTGTTCTAAAGAGAGTTATTCTTAAAGATACTGTTTGTTAAATTCAAAAATAATCATGTTGCCAAGGACTTGTAATCAATGGATTCCGCAACTTTTGTTTTTCTTTTCTCAGTTTACCTGACCTCTAGCAGTTTTTGAGTCTCGTTTTCATATATAACAAGGTTCGAACCGAGTTTGTAGAAGACAACACCAGTGTTTTATGCGAAAGACGATTTATTCATATCCCTTATTAGAGCTACACCTGACACAAGGGATTCCTTCTAGAAAATTCTCGAGCCCTTAGCTTCCGTATATAAAGAGGTCAGACAAAGACACAATGCCATGAGTTGAGAAAACAAAATTTTAACTGAGGGATATATATGAATATAATTCTCAAAGGCTTTTACCCCGAAGGGAGCCCTTCCAAAAATTCTCAAAGGCTTTTCCACCTAAGAGGGGGTTTGGAAATAAATAGTTTTCAACCAGCAATAGACGCGCCTCCGTTAGAACAACAACTGCCTCTGTATCTTATACCAAAATAACAAATACAGATTTCCAAAACTTCCGATGTGGGATTGTGTCCAAAATAACAAATATAGATTTCCAAAACTTAACATTCTAAAAATATGAAATTAAGGGTGCTGTGAAATGAAGTAATATGATTAAGACGAAGAATGGTAGAGGCCGCCAAATAATGACGCAGGCTCTCCCACTTGGGGAGACCTTAAGCTAAGCACCCCTCCTTTATGTGCAATGGAGGTCACTAGCTTAGGCCACTCGTCTTCTTGATCACGAGTTGACCCCGTCCAGGTAAGTACTTTTCTCAGTCGGCCTACATCTTCTTTTATACTCTGCTTCTTCAATTATTCTTTCAGTTCTACGCGATGTGGGATTGATATGTTCTCTTAAAAAAACTACATGAGTTCTGTGCGTAATACAGCAAACACATCTGTACTACAGTTGACACTTAAAATAGAGAGAGAGATAGTGTGCAAAAAACTGTGTTCTGTCTAAATCCACCAAAGGGTCTTTACCATTTTCCACATAATCATCCAAATTTGTAGATATATACTCTGCTTCTTCAATCATGCGTCAAAAAGATTTACGGCGGCCTCGTTTAACATATGGTTAAGTTTTAGTACTATTTTATGTATTTCTATCCTTAAAATCACTATTGTTAGTGAAGGAAAAGTTGGTGTAGAATCGGATATTTGTAAGGTCGCAGAATGGTTGGTAGAGTGTAGAGAAGATGGATAACGCAAAATATGGTTCCTTGATTTAAGAAGATTGTATTGGGACACTTATTAAAGATTCTAAGAAGATAACTATGCACGAGCCACAGAATGACAAGTTTCTATCAGGACATAAGGAAAACTCATACAATATAAATTTTCACTATACAACTCAAAATCATAAACATTGAACAGAACTACAGAAGGTAGCACCACCCAAAACTTATGCTATGTTTTGAGTTCATATCAAGTCAATTTGGCCAGATTCGATTGCTCCTTTTCCAATCTTGTAACGTATGAAGTAGAGATCACCGCGCTCCATCTCCACAGTCTCGGGCGGGGCTCTCTCCTCTGCCAAAGTAAGTAAAGGCAAAAACCCACACATAGATTACAGAAAGGTTGTGTGTAAAAATGTGTATGGGGGGAAAAAAGAGAATTCTCTCACTCTTCATAGAGACTGAGGGAGACAAAGTTCTTGCTTCAACAAACAACAAACGTGTCCAAATGCGGCTGCGACACTGTAAGTTCGCAAATTATAGTATAGTCTTCACTCTTGAGTAACACACAGAGAACTCTAGCTACTATATGAAAAGATTGTTCAACTACAATGAAAAACCAACTCAGAATATGGTTGAAAGTGATAAGGTTAACTGGTTAAGGAAGGTAAGGTACCCATATCGTCCACTTCACTTATAAGTGATTGCTTGAGAACCGACTGATAGTTCTCAGGCAACTTAAACAGTACACTCTCTTCGAAATGCTTTGCTAAATCATCAGCACACCTGTAGATGTAATAATTTAAATATATATATGACTCACAATGCCCAGCTATTAACGTAAAATTGTAAGAAATAATTAAGAATAAGCAAACCTTGTAGCAAACACCTTCTCTTGCTCAGACAGCCGTCTTTCAGGTTCTTCTGACTTGAGGTTGTGGAACAAAAACTTCTCTATCTGCAACAAATCAAATGAACACAATTGGAGAATGACATATAAGCGAAGTCTATAATAGCAACAATTTGTTACAAAATATCGCTGAGAACACATTTGTACTATACATATAACGCTTAGAACAAACGTTGATAAACTCAGACACAACTTCTAATAGTATGAAAGTCGTGGAAATAGAAGATAGGGTGGCAACACAAACACAACACACACCTTGAGAGAAGCCTAACCCTGAGATAATTAGATCTGAGTAGAAAGAAACTGGGTTCTGTCCAAATCCATCTGATAATTAAAGAGACACCACCAAAAGGGTCTTTACCATTTTCCACACCACCAATGGATATTACAAACAATTTCAAAACTCAACATTTCCAATATATATTCTGATTTAGAGGGAGGTCATTCACAAACATTTCAAAACTCAACACTAACAAAAAAAAACCCAACACAAACAAAACAGTTAGGGATTTAGAGATTTTTACCACTACTAATTCGATCTGCTTTTTGGCTTTTGTTGTGATTTTAGCACCGGCGCCGCCTTCTCGTTACGCCACGCCCTCTTCAATAGCTCAACGTCCAATGTCGCCATCATTGTTTCGTAGTCCGCCGATTTATCCCCCCGTTTCCGAACTCGACGCCATTAGAATCTCAGGCGCCACGCCCTCTCGCTAGAATGATTCCGATCAGATAAATTTGGCGCCAAAATCAAGATCGAGGAATAATATCGAGCCTTTAGCAACAAATGTGTGGGCCTTTAAGCCCATTCGATTTTATTTGAGCCGACGCAGAAATGGTTTAATTCGGTTTAGTAAATTAATTATGTCCGTTATCGGTTTTGATGTGAGGGTTTAGGTTTAGGTTATTTCCTTTTCCTTTTATTACAAATTAGGAAATCATATATAAAGGATCTTGGCAAATCACAACAAAAGAAAACTCTCTCTCACTAATTGTAATAAGAAACAAAAAAAAAAAAAAAAAAAATACTCTAATCTCTCTCTCTGATCGTAAGAAACAAAAAAAAAAAAGAATGGTGAAGAAAGGGGGAATGAAGACGAAGATTGAGATTAAGAAGATCACAAAGAAGACCTCGCTAGGACCTATCTGTGTCAAACGTCGTAACGGACTCTTCAGTAAAGCTTCTCAGCTTTGTCTTCTCTCCGGTGCACAAATCGCTATCTTAGCGACTCCTCCTTCATCTGAATCACACGTATCATTCTACTCCTTCGGTCACTCCTCCGTCGATGGCGTTGTCTCTGCTTTTCTCTCGGGACAACGTCCTGTTCCCGTTCCTAATCCCGAGGATGACCAAGCGATGAGGGAGGACGTTGGTATCTGTTTGACTCGTAAGGATCTAGGGTTAGGGTTTTGGTGGAACAACGAGAGCCTTGTCAGATCGGAGGATCCGCGAGAGATTAGTGACGCAATTGATTCCATGTGGACGTTGTTGGGTAATCTCAAGGAATTGCGTGCGGATCAAGCTTCTTTCGTTAATAATAATAATCAAGCTTTCGTCGTTAATGATGATCACGAGGACCTGAAGAACAACGAGAAGAGCGGTTTTATCACTGAAGAACAAGATCAGATCCCACCGCTTTGTGAAAGCTTCTGCGTTACGGACAACAACAACTCTTTTACTGATCAAGTAAACTTGGATTTCGATCAAGAGCTGGATATTGATCAACTCATTGATTTCGATACTGATTTTGAAAGCTCCCTTGATAATTGGTACACTCAGCAGGAGAACCTCGATCAGTGTTTTCCATATATCAGCTAAATTGATCAACTCAAATTTTGAACTTCACTTTGGTTTATGTAATACTGTATAATGTTTGTGTTTTGTTTCTATGTTTTGTGTTGTATCTGTGGTTTATTTCAAAATCAATTCTTTTCATTAATCTTCTCAGATCAAAATAGGAATTACTTATCTTTAAATCAACTTGTATATCTTATCTGATATTAAATTTGAATTGGTAGTTAACCAAAAAGGTAATTATAGAATCAATTAGCATTTACAACAAAACAACATAAGCATGACTGTGTCTAGCAATCTCATCTGGCTTTCTTGTTAATGCATCTCTTTTGCCCCTTCCCCTTCGATGAAATTGCTTCCGAAGGTTCTTGATTGTTTTGTAATATTGATGGCTCAGTTTCATCAACTTCTAGCCTTCTCTACCTCAAACGGCATAAAACTGTTTATATCTGGTGACAACTGCTTATTCTGCTTGCCGGAAGTTTCAGCGACGTCTCTATATACCAAACAAACAAAACACTATCTATGTAAGAAGGGAGATTAATTATACCAACTATACGATTCCCCCAATTATATATACCTCTGAGGATGATGGCGTTTCCAGATACTTTCCGGGAGACAACCAGCGAATGTTCTTGTTGAAATATTGTCGTTTAACAATTCGGCATTGTCCTATTCATAGAAGTACATACACGGTTTAATATGGACACAAATGGTTGTAAGAAAACACAAGAGAGATTGAGTTTTTTTGTTTACTGTTGGTTGCTGTAAACTCTTGTGGGCACAATGTTCACTTCTTCTCTCGTATACCAGAAGAAACGCGCATTTGCAGGTGAAGAACAGAAGCAGAGTAGCGAGAGTGAATACCCCGAGCGACTCCATCACAATCATAGATCCTAGAACTGCTACCAAGCGACATAAGTATTAAAATTTGAACCCAAGGAATTAGAGGTGGCCAGGTGGGCAACAAAAACTGAATCAAACCAAATCCCAAAAGTAGTTTCAGCTTGGAGAAACGAACAAACTATGAAAAGACCATTTTACTACTCATCTAACTCCTTATTACGTTCAAACTATGAACCCAAGAAATTATTAGAGCCTTAGAGGTGGGCAACGAAAACTAAACCAAACGGTGAAAAAAGAGCATTTTACTACTCATCATACTCCTTATTACGTTCAATTTTTAACATGATCCTCATATTCACAATGAATAAAACTAAACCGATTTAGACTAAACAACACCAAACAAGTCAGAGCCAGATTTAACCAAATCGAATCATTTGAGATTACGTAACTAAAAACCAAATCCAAACCAAACCAAAACAAGACCAAATCGAAGTGGAACTAACCAAAGTTCTATTAGTATTTCGCAATATATCTGTTCGAAACCGAGTAAACCAAACCGAATGGAAACCACTCAAAGTATTTCATTCACGTACCGTGAGCTGTAAGGGAACTCAATGGTCTCTTTCTGATGAGGTTTACGTGAGCCTCTGCGTGTAACGGCAGTGAAATTCTCTCGTTGCAGTCAAGGTAGCACCCGTAGTTCCCCATGTCACTCAGTTTCAGGGTCAAAACCGCACCATTCTCCCCTCCCTACACAAGATTTATGGTGATCAATGTACAGGAGAAACCAAACACATCTAATTGAAAGATTGAGAATTTGACTTTACATGATGGAGCAGCTGTTGCATGAGGTCGTTGCATTGCTTTATAGTTCCACGAAACCTGATCCCACTGGCTTTAACATTCACATGTTTAGAGATAGCGGCGTATGTCTGAATTGGCTGCCATTGGAACATGTTTTTAAACTTCAGTTCTGTTGAGTTTATAAGGTCCGATGGTAAGTTTGTCAGCAGAAACCCGTCAGTGACTTCCACAGAAAACGTTACTAAAAATTGAGAATCACCACCTGAAGTTTTGCTTTCATCAGTCAAAAAGAGAAATGTGTTACTAGCTTGAAAGTGATCAAGAGTGAATTGTAAATTTTTAGCATTACCGGGGTAATGAACAAGATCTGGATCTCCAGCTGAAAAGTTGAACTTGTCTCTTTCCGGGTGAAAGATGAGTGATTCACTCCCGTTACTCTCCAGCATTATATATTGAGGAACGTTAATGAACGGCGGATCATTTACAGGTTCAACGAAAACCGGAACATCCAGATGATTGATCCCGTTCTTGTTCTTTGTGGACAGCCGAAGAGAATCAACACCAGCAAAATTCTCATTTCTGAGGCAGACAAGACCAAAGAATAAAAATGAGAGTGACATTTGAAACTCTTGTAATACTATAATAACTATCTGTGATTCCATATATGTATACCCGAGATATTGAATGGACTGAAGTGCAAGATTGATAACTCCTATTTGTCCTTCTAAGATTAAGAGCCTTCCACTTTCACCTCCATTGCTAACTGAGAGTCTTCCACTTGAAGGCAGTCTAAACTGCATCAGCATTGGAGATAGAATGACCGATCCCGAAAGTGCTTCTACTGTTACTGAAATGTTCTCTGACAGGTCTGAGTAGCTTATCTGCAACCCAGAGAAGCCACTGTAATAACATTCAAGAACAGGATTACTATAGCTGCAGTGGAGTATTAGTAAGATAAACTAACGTAAGCAAGACAAGACGAAGAATGCTTGCCCATATCTAGGACTAATAAGATCTTCAGTTGCTTGTAATCCGCCGGAAAATGAGACAAACTGAGGAGGAGCAGTAAGAACAGAGATGTAGACTGTAGCTGCAGCTAAGTTTCCATTTATATCAGCTATTGTATAAGGAAAGGAGTCGTTTCCTGAAAAGTCCTTGATTGGCGTGTATCTAAGCACGTTTCCATCTCTGAGAAGAGAACCATGACCTGGCTAACATCCGAAAACAAATAGAAAACAAAAGTTTACAGACAAAGATTTTGCTACTGTCAGATGATTTAACTATCTGCAAAACATAGAAGAAATGCAACTTTCGATCCTCACTTGTGAGAAACCGAGCATGCTCGCATTGCCGCCAGCAAAATAGTCGTTTTCCAGTGGTTTAAAAGATATTGACTCATCTTCCCATACACTGACTGGATCATCATAGGCTCTTGGAAAGTATCCATCTAAAATCATGGCAGAATCTCAAAAACAAGCAAATTAAGAATCATGGTGTGAAAGAAGAAAAGTCATGGACTTACTGCTGTACACATTTACTTCAAAGGGGCAAGGTTGGATATGTTTATTGTCAACGGAAACGCACATGTGGTAAGTACCCACCTCCATGGCCAGATAACTACCAGTATAGGTCCCATCATTGTTATCTACAAATTCCCATGTAGTGAAACTTGATGTATTAGCTGAGGTGATCTCCAACTTCAAACGGGATGGTTGTGAGGGTACAGGATTGTAGAAGCCGTCCAAGAGCAACACCACAATTTCATTCTTGATTTGCTTTGGCACTTTTCCATTGAATTGGGTCACACTACACGCCGCCACATTAACTTCACCTGAGAAAAGCAAGAGTGAGTGTGGTGATCATAAACAGAAAGAATGGACATTTTCCCAATTAATATAAACATGGAAGTTACAGGTTGTCTATGGACATTCGGGTAAGGAGCATGATACCAGCATACACTTCCTTGACGAAAGGCTGGCCTCCATGGAGGACTATGTTTCCAGATGATATAAGAATTTTATAGATTCCACTCCTTTTTGGAGTATAAGTTACGTCAAAAATACTCGCTTGAGTCGCTAGACTACCTGAACCCTGCAAGTAAGAAATTCCCTTAAGTCTCTATGCCTAATCAGGTATGCATAAGCATATATGCATATAGTCTTCTTCTTACTCTTCTGCCATGTTTCTCATACAAGGGGGTAGCAGTTTGGTAACTTGATCCAGTCCCTGTTATAATCATTTGCCAATATAAGCCACAAGTGAAGACATCATCTAATAACGAAAGTAAGAAATTGTACCATTGAGGGTCTCTCTTGGGTGTATGGTTGGCAGAATGAAGGAGGAATCAGCCTCGAGTAGGATTCTGACCTGAAGTCTATCCACTTGGACTGACGAGGGGTAACCATAAGCATCTTTCAAGTAAATAGAGAAGCCAAGAGACTCCCCAGCAATAGAAGCATTGATCCCTGAACCATTTACTATACTTGTTGATCCATCACAATAACCTGTCAAGAAAACAAATAAGAGGACTACTGCAGAGAACATTCACGAAAAATGGAAGCAAATATCATACCATATATAGAGCAGTTTAGGCAAACACTGACCTATATATACTGTATATGCATATGGCATACCAGAGATGCTCTTATTGTGCTGCTTCATATCAGAAAGAGTAAGCAAGAAATTGCCTGGTTCAAACAGGGTAAAAGACATCAACTGAATCCCTGGCTCTACATACTCAAACTGAAAATCTGATACCGGTATGGACAAACCAGTCTCTTTTTCCACCACATAAGCATCGAATTCGTAAAAACCAGAAACGAGGTTTCCAAATGGATCTCTCTGGTGTAAAAGATGTCCATTTTAGAAAAGATCTGCCATGTGTTTAGCTCTGACTTCCAAATACTCACACAATTGGAAACATCCAAAGGTCCTGCTCAAAGAAAACAACAAACATGGCTCATCGATCTTATAATCCACATGAGAAACAAAGTGGTAATGGAAACAAAACTCAATGATCACCTGAATTAACCTCAAGTGGTAATGGACCACCAGTCAATATTTGGCTATCCTTCTCAACAAGCAACAAGAGCTTTCCAGAAATCACAAGAAGAAACTCAATGGAGATATAGCCAGATTCAATCCATCTAACGCGTGCTAGATCAAGATTATTAGTAGCAATTGAACCATTCTCATAAAGAAGAGACAAAGAAAACCACCCCTGAAACTCAATCTCCTTCCCGGAATACGAAATGTTGTTCCCAAACGCATCTTTGGGAAGAATCAAAACCGAAGCATTCATCCCGGCTTCAAACACATTCCTAAGACCCATCCAAGACACCACACATACCGATGGGTACATCATCCCTTCACAACAACAAGTTCACAAATTTATTTAGTAAAATCTCTCTGATAATTTCAAATTGAGGAACATCAAAAAAAAAAAACTCAAAGAAACCTGTTTCGACTTGGAAATGAAGCGACGAATCCAACACTTTGAAATTAACTTCGTCTATAACGATGTTGAAGATCCCAACCATGATTGGAGTAAAATAAACCTTCCAATTTCCAATATCTTCGCCGAGATCTAGCGAAACCCCAGAAATGTACGAACTGTTGCCGATTCTGCCGTTTACAGTCACTGTAGGCTTAAACGCTCTCTGCCCTAACGAAGCGTTGCCATGGTTTTCGAAATTCCCCAGAACTTTGATCGAAATCGCAGCGGTTTCACCAGATTTGAACTTGCTCTTATCATCTGACCAACTGAATGTAAATTTCGGTAGCCCAGATTCTTCATCTACGGTAAAAAGAGAAAACACTCTAAAATTCAAAACCCTGACCGAGTAAAATTAATGATAGTGAAGAGAAAAACAGAAACGAACCTGTGGATTGCGAAATTGAGATTGCGTTAAGGAAGAAGAAGAAGAAGAAGAAGAAGAGAGTTAACAGTTTGATAGCCATTGATTACATTGAGAGAAACTGTATCATCGATTTGATGTTTTCTTTGGGGAAGAAAGCGCCAACTGCTCTGATTTTTTTGGGTTTTTTGAATTACATTTTTCTTTTTTTCTTTTTATGAAAATCATTTTGGGTTTTGATCGATGGATGGAAAAGGAACACGTGTCATTAGTGCAATATTAACCGTTTGATTTATCAGTTTTTCTTTTCTCAAAAAAGGGCTTATTGATTTATCAGTTAGTTCTGATCACAACATTCGGAACTCTATGATGTTTAGAGCTTGTTTGTTTATGTACATGAATGTTGTCAAGTATGGCATAGATGATGCATGTAGAAGTCTTAACTTATCTTCATTGTTAAAGTGACAACACGTTAACAAGATTCAGTTAACTACACTGCAACTTTAGACAGTGTTTAATATGCAAATTAAAGTTTGGTTTCATATACATATCTTGTATGATGAACATTTGTTTTGAGAATATGATGTAATCATCATCATTTACATACATAATCTGATCTGATATGATCGAATCAATGGGATGAAACAGTGTTAACCACCACACAAGACGTTTGTTTTCCTATTAGCATTTACGTTCGGTTTCAAAACAGATCCAGGCCAAGAAACTAAAACAGTAAAACCCAAACCAATCCAGAAACCTATCTTATTGGTTTGAAAAGCCAAGTAATGACTTCAGCCTCTACCACTTTTGTAATTGTAACTCTGTTTGCATAACAAGGTTCGTTGCTGACTTAAATGTGCTATAGCTACGACCATTGAAACAAGGAGAGCTCTTCCATAAATTTTTAGTTGACCCTATAGCTTTCAGACAAACAAACAATGCCATGAGTTGAGAAAACAAAATTTAAACTGAGGATTGTAGGGCTTTACCCCGAAGGGAGCCCTTCCAGAAATTCTCAAAGGCTTTTACACCTATGAGGGGGTTTGGAAATAGTTTTCAACCAGCAATAGACGCGCCTCGGTTAGAACCTCACTAGCTGCGTCATTGCCCCAAGCGCAAAGATAAGTTTCTTTTGACAAATGCCTCTTTCTTTTATACCAAAACAAAACCGACCTAGTTGATGTATTCTTCCGATGTGGGACTCTGTCCAAAGTAAGCGATACGTTTTCAAAAGTTAACATTCCTAATAATTCCAAAGTGGAAAATATATTTACCTAAGAATGTTGTCAAATAAAGTAAGAATAATTGAATATGATTAAGAGCTTGACTGGTTCTCCCGCTAGCTCCCGCAAACGCTGCGTTTGCGTTTGCGGGCGGTTGCTAGCGTTTGGGGCCAATCACACAAATCGCTTCCAATCGCTCTCAGTCGCTTCCAATCGCTCCCAACCGTTGAATTCCAAAAGCTGGTTCCCGCAAGCGTTTGCGTTTCAAATTTTTTTTTTTTTTTTGAGAAAAAACTTGAAACAAATCAATGATAATGAAATATATTTTTTATATATCTTTTACCTAACTATTTTATTCATTAAGGATGAGAGAAAATGAAGTACGGTTACGAATGAAAATATTAAAAAAAATAAACAATTTGAAGAAAATAATATTTCAATTAACAATAACCCGTAAAACTTGATGTAAATTTAATGGCACATCGCACATAAGTTCAAAAAAATCTACATAAATATAACATTTCATCAGAAATTTAAGAAAATAAGATTATTTGTGAAAAATAAAAACAAATCACGAGTGACTCTTCTCAACTCTCGTTTGATCATTACTACCGATGCAAATACTGCCCAACAGAACTTATTGAGTGTGTGAGATTTAAGAAAGAAGATCTACGATCTAAAACATATGTTTAGTCATTTATCAAATTACTTGATTAAAATTTTGGTAAAAAGCCAAATGCATAAAGTAATAAATATTTCATTATGAAATTTATTTATTTTTTTAATAATTATTTTAGTATTTTTAATGAACTTTAATTATAAATCAAGTTTAATAAATTTTTTGATATTTTAAAACATTGATATAATTATATATCACATTTATTATGTTCCAACCGCTATTGCACCCGCTGGTCAACCAGTCGTAAACCTCCCGCAAACGCACCAATTTTAAACCGCTAAACCAGTCGTTCAAAACGCTTAATAACGCTTGAAACCGCAATCGCCCGCTTCCACAATCTCCCGCAACCGCAACCGCAACCGCAGCGTTTGAACCAGTCAGGCCCTAAGACTAAGAATGATAGAGGCCACGCAAACGCAGGCCTCCTCTGTCACAAATAATGACGCAGGCTCTCCCACTTGGGGAGACCTTAAGCTAAGCACCCCTCCTTTATGTGCAATGGAGGTCACTAGCTTAGGCCACTCGTCTTCTTGATCACGAGTTGACCCCGTCCAGGTAAGTACTTTTCTCAGTCGGCCCACATCTTCTTTTATACTCTGCTTCTTCAATTATTCTTTCAGTTCTCAGCGATGTGGGATTGATATGTTCTCTTAAAAAAACGACATGAGTTTTAATGTTATACTATACACATGGATGGGCCATACGTTCTCTAAGCCCATTAAAGTACATGAATATGTACAATCAAAATTCAAACGTTCCTTTACATACACACAGACACAGTTGATGAATCTGTATTGGGGATATGTGAGGATCTGCAAGTTTGTTAAGTGTTTGAGCATCTTATGGTTTTCGGCTTTTCGCTTTTTCTTGTCATGACAAGCTATTATGGTTTTCCTTCACTAAGTACAGCGTACATATCTTTTCATGGCATAAATATACCAATGGATTGGAGACCAATGAAGGCCGTAACATGTGCTCTCTAGCCTCTCTTCATCTTTAAAAAGAGTAGTGTGGGTACTACACGGTTCATCCTCTACTGAAGGCGTCTATTTACTCTTCACTGAACTCATCATATTCATACTTTTGGCGAAACCAGTTGGTTACTACAACAATTTAGGCGCTACACACCATATTTGCGTACCATTTCATCTACTTTTAGTTGAGAAAACCACAAGTTCGAATCCACTTTGGTGAGGGTATATATGCAACAAGAATCTCTCTGCTTTATACATACTTGTGATCATTGTGAACCGAACACATACCCATTCCTAATCTTGACACGATTTCTTAACCATCTGTTAATAGTGAGCAGGTACTTAACATTAGGTTAAACCTTTTTTTTTTTTTTTTTTTTTTTGTAAACCACCTAAGGTTTTAAGCTTTAAAATGGCTTATATCAACTCAAAATTAGGAAGAGTGAACGACGACAATTAGTAATAGACTCACAGATTCGGGCTTCAGCTCTCTCCCTGGCTCATCATCACTTCTTAACGACGACGACAAAAAACTCCCAACCCTGTTTCTGATCAGCTTCTCTCCTTCTCTCTTCCATGGCGACGAATCTCGTCGTCTGAATTGGGTACGTTTCCCAGTTCTTCTAAATCTTATTACGCTTTTATTTTAGTACGCGGAAGTGACCTAGATTTACGAAATTTCAATCGATTCGAGTTGTTTAGGGTTTATATATCACGGTTCTTAATTCTGATTTAGCCTCTGTTATTGTTGAATTCGTGTAGGGTGTGTGAAAATTCGAAGTGTAGAGGTTTGAAATTATTTGTATTTGAATAGTTATGGATGGGAATAAGGATGATGCTTCTAGGTGTTTGAGAATCGCCCAAGACGCCATTGTTTCTGGTGATAAAGAACGAGCGTTGAAATTTCTCAAGATGGCTAAGCGTCTTAATCCAAGTCTCTCTGTTGATCAACTTGTTGCTGCTTGTGACAATCTTGGTTCAGTTTCAAAGAATCCGTCTCTTGACGAAAAGCTCGAAACTGCGGATGGTGATGATAAGCTTGAGACTGGGAAGGGTGATGAGAAAAAGAAGTATACTGAGGAAAATGTGGAGCTGGTTAGGAATGTAAATAGGAACAGCGACTACTACGCGATTTTGGGTTTAGACAAGAACTGTTCGGTTGAAGAGATTAGAAAAGCTTATAGGAAGTTGTCTTTGAAAGTTCATCCGGATAAGAACAAGGCACCTGGTTCAGAGGAGGCGTTTAAGAAAGTTTCCAAAGCCTTTACGTGTTTGAGTGATGGTAACTCGAGAAGCCAGTATGATCAGGTGGGGTTTGTTGATGAGTTTGATCATCTTCAGAGGCGGAATCGTAGGCCCAGGAGGAGATATAACACGCGGAATGATTTCTTTGATGATGAGTTTGATCCCGATGAGATATTCAGGTCGTTTTTTGGTCAACAACAACAACGAAACATGTTCCGTGCTTCCCATGCTTATAGGACTAGACAAGCGCGTAACCAACCCCGACAGGAGGAGCCTAGTTTGGCTGGACCAAGCTGTTTGACGATTATTCAGATTCTACCATTCTTTCTACTCTTGTTGCTGGCGTATTTACCCTTTTCTGAACCCGAGTATTCTCTGCACAAGAGCCATTCTTATCAGATACCAAAGACAACACAGAATATGGAGATTAGCTTTTATGTTAGATCATCATCAGCCTTTGATGAGAAGTTTCCGCTCGGTAGCTCTGCTCGAGCTAAGCTTGAGGACAACGTGATCAAAGAGTACAAACACTTTCTTTTCCAGTCTTGTCGCATGGAGCTCCAAAAACGGCGGTGGAACAAGAAGATACCAACCCCTCACTGCATTGAACTTCAAGATCGCGGATTTGTTGACAGGTAATAGCTTTTGCTTTTCCTCCACATTTGTTTTTGGATTTTGTCATGTACTATAACTTGTGATCCCAATGAATCATGTTTACTAAGCCCCTCCACAGTTAGAAGGCAAATTGAATAAACCTGTAAGATCTTAACAAGAGAAGCCCTTTTGACAAGTAGAGATCTTTAACATGGCGTAGAACCTGCATCCCTCATACGAAACGTAGAACCCATACATATTTTATGGCAAATGCTAGTGTTAGGTTTTCGTATGGTCACAGAACAATCATTGATGTTTAAGCCTTTGTTTGTTTGACACAGAACAATCATTGATGTTTAAGCCTTTGTTTGTTTGACACAAAACAGGCAAATACCGATATGATACCGGCTCAGAACTGTCCAACATTCCCTGAAGACAGCCAGATGTTGATGTTCCAGAGGTTCTTGGGCTGAACGTATAAACTGTAATGTGTAGGGAGGATAACAATAATATTTCTTTTTTGTCGCATATAGAGTTGGAGATGATAATGCCTTGGAGAATATTGAGAACAACAAAGAAGAAATACTCATAACAGAGGTACCTGTTGCATACTCACATTATGATTCAAAACAAAAAAAAAAGGCAGTCCAACAATTCTCTGTAGAAGATACAGCAGATAACAATTCCATTACTTGTTAATATGACAATAAGGCTTTGATTTGTTTCAATCAAATCTAGCTCTATTGATAACTTTGGTGGAAATTGGTGGTCATGCTAGCTCTTTTTTGCTTCACGATTAGAATTTTTTGGTTTAGGATTCTCGGATCTTGGTCATATATTATATCAAAATTTTTAATGCTATTGTTACAACTAGATTATAAACATGGGGATCATGTGAAAAATAACATATCAATTTTCAATGTATTCGAGTGTGAGAATGAGACCAAACAACATTACAAAACCTGTGAAAAGAGGTCTTTGTGTTCTTCGAGGATGAATTCAACTAACAACTCAGAGCCCTCCTGAGTTGCATTACTTGCTTGTGCTAGTCTGGTCTGATTTTTGTAGAGTCAGGTACATCAACAGGATAAGAGTCGATAAAGTCGAGCCATTTGTTTTCTGTATTGGGCTCCACTTGTCGGATGCATCTCCACACTGCACTGTTACACTTGAACCCACTTCCGAAAGCAATCTGCAAGACCCTATCGCCTTCTTTCATTCTCCGTTTTGCTTCCAAGTAAGAGAGAGCGTACCAAATGGATGACGAAGAAGTATTCCCAAACCTATGAAGAGTCATCTTTGATGGCTCGATGTCTTCTTTGGTTAAGTTCAGATTCATCTCCATTGCTTGAATAACAGCTCTTCCTCCTGTATGAATGCAGAAATGCTCAAATGCTGTCTTGAAGTTTGGTGTATAAGAAGAACTCGACTTATAGATCTTTAGTTTCTTATTAAGAATGTGTTGTATCACATATTGGAATTGCTCTAGGTAAGGTAATACCAAAGGTCCGAGTGAAGTTAGGTTCATCTTCAGCATATCTCCAGCAACGCTGATTACATCTTTGGTTATTGATACCCCTTGCTTTTCCTCAGAGTCGATGTCTTGATAGATACATCGGTAAGCTCGATCATCTTTTGCTTTGTTTGTCCTAACAACATGCAAGAGCTCATACTTTGCATTTCCTCTGTCATGATTATCGCTAGACATCAATATTGCAGCTGCTCCCATTCGAAAGAGACAGTTGGTAAGAAGCATAGATCTGTCTTTGCCAATGTACCAATGTGTATTCAGCGCTTCGGTGCTAATAATAAGAGCCAAGGAGCCTCGGTGAACCTTTAGCAAGTCATTAGCCAAACCGACTGATAGAACCCCAGCCGCACAGCCCATCCCGGACAGGTTAAAGCTCTTGATATTGCTTCTCATGTGGAATTTGTTGATCACCATTGCACTTAGAGACGGTGTAGGCGAATGCAAACTGCAGTTTGTTATCAGTATGTCTATGCTTCTTGGGCTTAGTTTGTTTTTCTTGAGGAGATCTTCAACAGAGGTGAAGATAGTAGTCATGGTTTCGATTTGGACTGAGGAGAGAGATTTCTTGAGGGGTATTTCCATCAAGGAAGGAGGAATGCTGGTTTGGTTGCTTAACCAGGACCTCTCAAGAACCCGGGCTTGGAAGTCAATACTCTCTTGATCAAGCTTGTCATCAAGGTAGATGGTTTCGATAAGAGTTGACATTGGGACGCGGTTTGAGTCGGGTGCTCGATAGCAAGTGAAATCAAGTAAGTAGACTTTGACTCTTGTTCTAATTCTTTGGTAGATGAGATGCAATACTAGCAAACCGGCAAAGATCTCAAAGACGGAACCACCTGAGCCTAGAAGCGTCTTCAGCTCTGACATGGTCAATGAGATCGGTGAAACTCTGTGTATCGTCGTTTGGTTCATGTCACTCTATTTCTTTTTAATTTCAAGTTTTTTCATGGATGATTGATTCGCCCCCTATAGTTTGCTTACATGAAGATATAAAAGAGAATGAAATTATCATGTGGAAGTTGTTGCAGAGGATTTCACTGCGTTAGGTAATGCTATTTGTTTTTCAGCATCCTTTGTGTGCTTTTGTAACAATTAATTAGTAACACAACACGTCTTCTTGCTTTGTCTGATTAGATAAGAGAGCCAACTTGGGTCGTGCGGTCTAAAGGGTTTACGTTTAACCAGCCACTGTAAAATTATTGTAAATTGTAATTGTGTGATCTATATTTTGCTTTTTTTTTTGTGTGTGTCAAGAGCCCCAAGTTCAGACATATTTATTAAAAACAAAACCTGATTTATTCATTTAAAAAAAAAAAACACTAATGGGAGCGAAAGAATATAAAAATATAAAATGCATTTCATTCTAATAGAAGTAGCAGAACATCTTTGCTTTTTTTCAGATTATAATTGGCCACATTAGTGGCAAGTAGGTTATGGCAATTACAGACACTTTAGATTCTGGTTCGCTTCGGCAATAACTATGAAAACGATCGACGAAACTTACAACGCAACAACATGAGCATGCATGAAGTCACAGACGTAATAAATGGATGGTGTTTGAGTTTGACCCATCACCATGAATAGTATTTATAGACCCAACATGTTCTTGTCACACCATGATTGAATCAGATGGGTCGGCAAAATTACCATTAAATTTTCCGTGGGTGGCGATATCAAAATCTATGGACTTAAATTATTTGTAAGTTTATGATGATGATGAGCGGAATTTTCGGAATAATGTAATGAGAAATGGTTATGTTCTATTAATCACTCTAGAGACTCGAGAGTGTCCAATAGTGTGGGCCGTGTATATTACTCAGACTCAGATTACGATTTCGATTGTTTCATTTTTGTAATTTTGTCATTTGTAATTTTGTAGAAGTATAAGCCAAACTCACACGACCTACATTTATATTGCTTTTTTTTTTTTACAGCAAAACAAGTTCATCCATTTAAGTTAAGAACAGACGGTTTTTCAAATTGGAGAACCAGTCCGGAGTATATACACACTATTTTAGAAAAAAAAAAATCAGGGAAAAACTAAATAATATACATATAAGTAAAGGTAGACCAATAAAAATACCACATAATTTTGTTTTCAAATTTTTATATTAAAAATCGATTAAAACAGTTAACATAAAATAAAGATAAAAATCGAAAAGAAAGCTAAAAGAAACAACTGTCAAAAGTTATATATTTTAAAAATCTATTATTCTAAAACTGCAAAATTTTAGATCCCTAAATTTGCTCACACTACTTTACCACGTTCGAAAATCAAGATAAAATATAGATCAAGTTTTCAAACCGTTTGATCACTTATTTAAGTCCCAAATTCCCAATCAACACAACTTTTATTTATTTATTTTCTATCTCTTACCATCTTTTTATTTTCTGAGAATTTGTTCATTCCTTTCTCAGTTTCTCATCCTATTTTCCTTTTTCCTCTTCATCGTTTTATTTGCGTTTTTGTCATATTCATAGAATTTAGCAAAGAATTTTTATGATTATTTGTTCAATTTCGTTTTATTTTTATGCTATATTAAAATTTCTCTGATTTTACATGATTCAGGTTGAAGATGCCAATGTTACTATTATAAACAGACTTCCCAGCAAAATCGAAAAATAATAGCTCTATCATCCCAAATATAAAAGTCTCGGCATGCAAATTAACGCCATTGATGAAGGTAACGAGTAATACCTCCAATCTCAATCTTTTGTGTGTTATTCAAATGCCTATGTAGAGGATTTGACTGATTGAAAGATTAATGGTTATAATATGTGTGGTTTCTCAATTCACTAAAGAAATACGTAACTTATGAAGCTTTAAAATCAGGTTTTCCAAGCATCGTGGGAACTTATATATCTACTATAATGTTTCATTGTTTTGTAATAAACTACTTGATTATGATTTTGCATTACACTGTTTTGTATTCAGTATAACGTTTTAAAATATAGCTGGCTTTTGTATGCTGTCTCCCAATTTCTATAACCCATATGTCTCATCCGTCTAAGTTCTAATTATATGTTTCTATCTTCGAGGTGGGTGAGATTACCGCTACATTAATTCAGACAAATCAACAGTGTGGATTAAGGGTAAAGAGGATTAGAAGAAGATCCTCTTCACTGACGACAAGTAGCCAAATCTGGACAACAACGGTAGAATGACGACTAAAACGTAATTCAAACGTTCAAGCAGTATATATATACGGTGATATGATGTATACAGAGGAAGGACGAAGACAAATGTTGCATACAATAAAATAGTTTTTTCCTTTTAATAGTTTTGTCTGTATGTAGTTACTTTGTGTAAATATATTTCATGTTTATTTTTATTTTTAGTAAATACGTTTTCCACCAAACGTAATTGTTTCTAATGTTTTCATGTTTATTTTTCCACCAAATGTAATTGTTTCTAATGTTTTCCCGTACGAAGTACGGGTGCAATACTAGTAAGAGATACATAATAAGTAAAGGTAGTTTTCAAAATACCACTAACTTGAGTTTTATATTTAAAATACAACTACTACTGTCTTTTCTCTAAATAACAGTAAAACAAAAATTTCCGAAAATACCAAAAAGTACTAAATTTTAAGCCTTCATAACTGACCTTAAGAATATTTTACGTGTTTGTGGTATTTTATTATGATAGTACTTTTCTAACATAAACTTAGTTTACTAGTATATTAAGATATTTCTCAAAAAATAATAATTTTATTTTATTTTTTAAAATGCATTTGTAAATGCAGAAATTTGCACAAAAATGAAAAGACTTACATTTCTACTGAAATTATAGGTCCTCAGATATTTTTTTGTTAGATTAGCAACAGTAATTAAACTTTCGAAACCGTAGCTAAAAGCCATTACCGACTAATCATCTACTATTAACTAAAAAATTTCGTAAATTTGATAACGAATTTGTCACATAAACCGAAACCCAAAAATTCAAGTGGTCCAAACAAAATAAATTATTTTGCACTTAAAAAACGAATTTGAGTAACACTACAAATCAGAGGGATGCAACTATTGACTATTGTAAACAAGAATTCTTAGGTTATGATCTAACTTTAGGTTAGATTCTCAAATTTTAATTCATACCAAACAACAACAGTTCATTACAATTTAGAAGCAATGAAAAAAAATAATTCATTATTGGTTTTTACAGAGCTAGGCCCCTTTTTGTTTTGTTTTTTTCTCCTCCGTTTGCGTTTCCATGTTTTAATGATTCTCTAGTCTAGCTATAAATTTTCCATGTTAGTATTTGTGACGATTTCTAGGCTCTACGAAGTTGGAGCAAGTTACGAACATGCCTAGTATTTTTTATTGAGTTCTTAATCTATCTTAAGCAATCCTACTAATATTTATCTAATAACACATGATCAGCTGTTAATTCATTTATGTGGTTTTGGGTCTTTGGTACATCGATGATTCCACATGGAAAAATACAAATAAATCAAAATAATAAATAAGAAAAGAGGAAATGAGAAGGAGAGCTTTTTGCCCTGTCTCTTTGGCTTTGCAGAATCCTTCATATGTAGTTTCATCTCATGGACCCCTTCATGTCCTCTTCTACACGTTACATAATAACAAAATCTTCTGTATATGTTTTTGTCCTTAATCTACTTAACAATATCGATGTGAAACCAAATTTGCACTGTGTTGGGTTTTTGAAGATTAGGTGACCAGTGATGTATATGTAGAGCAGTGCAACCGTTTATTAATGCCTTAATTTTGTGGGTCACAAGAGATACAAAAATGAAATTGAAGTTTTTTTGGGGGACCATGGAATCATAATGCATGTGCAAAGGCATGTGCCTTTTGATTCACTCATCTATCTCACAAAACACACACTTAAAAGCTAGTCAAACTCCATCAGAGATTTCCCTCTTTGACTGGCTTTTCCAGTTGGTTTTTGGTTACTAATTTAACTAATACTTCTAAAACACACATCATAATCACAACATAAAGTAAGCAAGACACATGTTTTGTTTTTAAGAGAGATTAGAGAAAGAAAATAGAATTTATAAGAATATACAAAATTGACAAAAAGCCAAAACTTTGGCAAAAACATCAATACAATATGAGTTTTTTTTCAGGTGTAATTTAACAAATAAAGCTATAATACCATCTAGATATAGAATATGGTTTATCAGATAAAAAAATTACATGATATTGAATCTAAACCAAAACCAAGTTATTTACCATTGTACAAGATGTAGTTATTGCAAACAACATCAAGCAAGACGGATATATTCAAAAGAGAGAGATTAGGGAAACAATATCTAAAGACTAAAATAATTAAAGAGAAAAAGACAAATAAACAAAAAAAAGTATCCTAAGTTCCTTGTTGGACAAAATATGATGATGAACATAGAAGGGAGAGTAGTGTAACATTACAATACTATTAGGATTATCAAAAAACTCATCAACAAATGTTTCAAGAACACCTAAAAAAGATAAACACATTGATTAAAAAGATAACTAATTATTACTGTATTCTTCTTGTTTTAAAGATTAATAAAAAAGCACTTATTGGAACACAAAGATTAAAAGTTTTATTAATCAGCTACTCACGGCTAACAAAGAAGGGATTGCACCCAAGTTTGGAGTTGTGTTCTTGCTTGTTGTAGAATCTGAAATTGTACGACCTCTCTTACCAGAGGAAGAAGAAGTGAAAGCTCTCATTGGACTTGCAAATGCCCAACCCCAGCTTCTGTTCCTTCCTCCACCATGACCCATGTTATGATGATGATGATGATGTTGATGTTGGTGATGATGTTCAGCTGATGAAGATGATACCCATGATGATGAAGATGAAGAAGACGATGATGATGTCATTATCATAAACCCACCAAAGATCCCACCACATCTCACCATCTCCCTCACACCATTACTACTACTACTGTTACTAACCTTGGCTTTGTTATTATTACCTTCTCTCTGTGACTCAACTCTTCTCAAAGTACAATCTCCAAACCCATTTGTAATCCTCTCAAAGAAATCACCAGAGAAGCTTCTGCTTCCACAACCAACAGATCTAGATCTTGACACTTTCCTCTCACTTGGTGTGACTTCAATGTTAGGGCTCCCATCCTCTTCTACAATCACATCAATGCCATTTCTGTTACTACTACTCCCACCAACTCCATTCCCTGCTCTCTTTGACATCGAAGAAGAAGCTGAGGAAGAAGACGAAGAAGATCCCACTGTCGTAGACTCTGTCAACTCTGTTTTCGTTTCGTTCTGGCTTGTGGGTTGGTTAAAGCTTCCAACTTTTTTGCTGCTACTATGGTGTTTTGAAGAGTAGAGATGAAGAAAAGACCAAAACCCATTCCTCTTTCTAGGGCTCAAATCTGAATCTCCGTACGATGTCTTCGTCGTCCTCGTTGATTGACTTCTCTTGTAGACTATATTCGCCGTCGTGGAGGAAGAAGAAGCTGTTGTAAGCATCTTCTTCTTCTTCTTCTTAGCCAGCAAAAACGGAAGCTTGTTGTTGTTGTTGTTTGCGACATTTCTAGCTCCGGAAACGGAAAGAGAGAGAGAAGCTGAGAGATTTGAGGCGGAGGCAGTGGTTGTGCTACCAACAGAGTCAGATCTGAAGGAAGCAGATGAAGAAGAAGAAGAGGAAGCGAGGTGTTTAGGGAGTGGGAAAGATGAAGTGACGAGCTTCCCGAGCTTTTCTTGGAGACAAAAAGCACAGATCCCACCTGGGTTTTTAGTAAATGGGTGGTTTATACATTGCATCCCATCACCCATGTCTTGATCTTTCACTTCCACCATTGCTCTGACCAGACCAAAACTTACTTCCTCTGTTTTTTTTTTCTTTTAAGTTGGGCTCTGTTTCTGTGTGTGAGAGATGGGAAAGCTTTAAGCTTTCAGTTTCAGTATTATTTGTGTCTCTTCTTTTGAGAGAGAGAGAGAGAGAGAGGTTTGAGAAAGAGAGAAATGGAAGAAATGAAGAAGGAGAAAGAGGAGAGGGTTGTGGCAGAGAGAGGGGTCGAGTTCCCAGATGCACGTGGGATACTGACTTGTTTGTGGCCTCTTTTACTCTCTTTTTCTTTATTTTTGTTTTGGTTTATACTTTATATATATTGTATGTTTCTCAGCTCTTCAAATCTTCCAAAAGGTTTATAACACTAATCTTTATTTTGTTTCTCTCTATAATACTCAGGGTCCGAATGGTAACTGCGGATTTAGTAGTGCGGGACAAATAATTTGCTAATGCGGTACGGTTCAACTGCGGTACGTGCGGGATAAATATATTTGCGGGACAAGTGCGGTTTATGCAAAATAAGCGGTACAAAATAATGTTTGATTGGTGAAAAACTATTTGCAGTGCGGATTTCATATTATTTATTAATAATTAGTATAATTATATAATTTAATTTATTTTGTATTAATAAATAAATTTTTTATACAATAAGCAATGCATAAGATATATTATATTATAAATAAAAAACAGATATATTATATAGTTATAAGTTTAAATTGTATATTTATTTTTAATGAAATAATATTTTCATCTATTATTTTTGATTTTCTAAAATCAAAATTTGTTTTGAAGTAATTAACTGGATTTGTTTAATAAAATTTAATCATGTTTTTATCCAGAAAAAATAAAACAGAAAAAATTGTTTTTATCCAGCAGGTAAACTGGAAGCAAAACCGCTAGGTAATTGGTGAATTAGAAAACAACTGCGGTCCATGACTAAAATGTCATCTTTGAAAAACGCAAACATACATTTTTCTCTCTCTCCTCAAAAACGCAAATTAAGTTGTTTTGTTGTGATTGGTGAAAATATCAGTTTTTTAAAAACCGCACTTAGAAATACGCCTTTGTTGTGTCGCCATTCATGGCCTCAGTTTACAACTAGGTTTGGGATGGACTAAAAAGGTTTTCTGGTCCAGTGTGTAAACCCTACTACACCAACGTGGCTTAGACCTTGTTTATGGGGGATTTAAGAGAATTTAAGAGGAGTTCTAACTAAAAAGAAGAAAAAAAAATAAATCAGATATGAAAAAAATTTGTAAGATATATAAAGACATTTTTATAGGCATAACAGTTTTTGGTATTATTAGATTAAATAAATTAAGAAAATAATCTAAGATCAATAGTTAAGATCTTTTGCTAAAAACTTAGTTATAGGGAGAACATGTTTAAAATCTTAAGATTTAATAATATAATATTTTTAAACATATTACAATTATAAAATCTAATAAATTTGGTATATAATAGTAGAATTAAACTTATTACAATTATATAATTTACCTAGAATATTGCATAAAAGTAGGTTTATTACTAGACTAACACGTTGAGATTTCCGACTTACTAGAATAACACAGAAAAGTTTGCAAATTACTTCTATATCTGAGTTGTGTGTTTTATTACGTTTTATGCCATTATCTTTTAAAATGAAGATCTTAAAAGGGGAAAATAAAAAGATCATAAACCTAAGTCGATCCCTTAAATCTTTGTGTTGTTTGTCTTACGATTGTTGGGTTGAGATCAGCTATTTTTAGATAGCTTGCGGCGTGAAAAGAATCTGTGTGGAGGACGTTTGGCTGGAGGACCACTGACGGCGAGTTGACGGCGAGGTGGTTTGAAGAGGAGGAGGGAAATATAGCGATTTGCTCAGAGGTAGATTTCTATATCGTGGTTTAGTCTCTATTGCTTACTGTTTTCTTATACCCGAGTATTACATAGTAGGCCTTGTATATTGTATGTTAGTTTTCTGTATGTTGTTGAGCTCTGTTTTTCGGAAGATATTTGTGTGACTTCATGTTGCTTCGTTGCTAATCTAAGCAACAAATGTTTTGTGATATTGAATTAATAACTAAACTAAAGCTTCGTCGTAGATATGGGGTCAAGCAAGAGGTATCCAAGTAGGTTGTATGGTGTTGGTAATTTTCCACTGCCTCTGAGAAGCATGCACCACGATTGTAGTTTGTCCAATCTTGGTGGTTTGAAAGGCTTTGTTGGTGATGAGGTGTATGACAAAATAAGAAAGAATTCGCAGCTGGGAGTTCTATTGGATCTAGCCGAATCTGACTACCTGTTTTGTGGGAAGACCATCCATTATCTATTGTCCAATCAATTGGCAATAAACATTCCTTCGGAGGTATGGTTTTTGGTTGGAGGAAAGCCGTTGAGGTTCTCTCTATATGAATATGAAGAAATTAGTGGTTTGAATTGTGAGAAGATTGATGAAACAGAGTTTGAAGTCGATCATACACCTTTATGGGCGGCTTTAAAGGTGAAAGCTTTTAGTGGACCCAACTGGGAGGAGCTAGTTGAGGGTTTGAGAAGCTGCCGTGGGTGGTCTGATGAAATGAAGACGCAGATAGCTCGGTTGTATCTTGTTCATGTTGGAGTGCTTGGTTTAGAAACAGTCGGATTCCTCTGGAATACGCTAAACGGGCGTTGAATGAAGAAGCATTTGAGAGTTTTCAATGGGGTAGGGTTGGATTCAAGAGTTTAGTTGATTCCATCAAAGTCCTTGGGTTACCTAACAATGCTTATACCCTCCATGGATGTGTCCATGTATTGCTGATATGGGCATTTGAGAGCGTGAAGGTGCTGGGGGCTAGCTACGGGAATGTAAGAGAAGGTGTAGATTTGCCTCTGTTAAGGTGGAGAGGAGGGAGGCCAAGGAAGGATATCGAAGCCTTCATATCCGGAGCAAACTCCTTAATAATGGGGAGGTATGCCTTCAGCCTTCAATTTACGTATACATTATTTGTCTGCATTTTTTCTTTGTGATAGATTATTAAAAGTTATGGTATCTGAAATGCAGCTTCAGGTGAAGCATTTAGTACCTAAACCTTTGGAGTTTATATATCCAGATTGGCCAGGACAGTATTGTGTGTATGGTGTAGGAGAAGGTTTGAAGAAGAAACTGGATAATCTGCTGTTAGACGTGATCAATGGCGAAGTGGATGAAAGAGAATGGGATTGTGTAAAAAAAAGGAAGGGGGAACATACGAAGAAGAGGGAGAGGAGGCAACATGTTGCAGGGGTAAGTGACGATGATTTCCTTGAAACAGCCCCAACCAGCATCCGTAATGTCCCCAATAATGCGAAGGAGGAGAAAGAAAGTGTTGGGGACAAATGTTCAGCAGAGAAGGCGTCTGGAGATAAGCATTCAGGTGTGCAGGGTGAAGATGTTAGTGGAAGGTTATTTACTATGGTTGAAACACTAGGGGCGAAAATGGATAATATTCAGATATCGTTTTCTAGAGCAATAGCGGAAGTTGTGTTCAAACTTCAAGGTATGGAGAGTAGGATGGATAACTATGAGAGTGACGTTCAACTATTGAAGAAAGTTGTTATCAACACAACGGATGGAGGAGCGCATACGCAAGGACCTCTTACATTAAGAAATGACGAACCAAAAATAGAGGAGGTATGATCTGCGTACCGTATTGATAAAATTGTTATTATATATCTATTGTTCAGTATGAAGTCATTGTATTTATCTATTCGAGGAAACAATATCAATTTCAGTTTTGTGAAGTTGTATAATTAATTTTGTAATTATTTTGATATATGATTTTTTTCGTACACACAATTTAGCAATTTGTATACTTTGTGTCTAGTTTAACAGCGTCATATTAAATTTCAAATGTCTTGTAAATAACGTCAAATACATGTCTTTTGTTTCAAGTCATGGCTATATCAGATAAAGCATTCGGACAAGGATGGTTATAAAGTTGCTAGTTGTGTTAGGAATCCGTTAGCCATTAAGGATAAGGTCATGTGGTCTGGGAGTATTAAAATCGAACCAGAGGACAGTGTAGAGCGAATTCCAAAGCAGATGGTAGACAGTGTACAGCGTGTCAAAAGAGTACAGAGTTGGGAGACAGAGGAAGGCGATAAAAGAGCAAAGTATAATGACAAAGTTGATGGAGCAGGTGCTCAACCCGTTCCTATTAATGTTATCCATCCGGTAAGTGGTGGTAACCCTCGCTCTTCGGATCAAAAGTGCGAATCTGTTGTGGATTTAACCAATGAGACCAGGAGTCGTGCATCGTCTCACACAGTGAAAGATAAGGAGAAAGCCAGGTATTTTGCATATTTGTTACAAAAGGTGTTTCCTCCATCAAGAGAGCTTGATCTTCTATTAGTAGATCCAGTGGGCACCAACCCTAATGACGAATCAATGCGAGCTGCATTAATGACCCGACGTGAAAGCAACAATGTAGTCCTATCTCCCGCTGTGTACGATCCTTTTAGTGAGGCAAGTCCTAAGAAAATTGCGAAGCTGATGTCCTTCCTAACTGATGATTTGTAAGTCTTCATTTAGAGTTGTATATAATTTGTGTCTATATTCGGATTTGAGGACTACGATCTATAACTGATTCGTTAATTTTGGTATTCAGGGCTAAAGTACCTTCCACTGGAAATGCCGAATTTTATTTTCGCCTCCCGACCCCTAAACAATTGTGGCCAACTACAACATTCGGGTGGTTATGGGATGCGGTAAGCTTCGTAGCTTAACATTTGACGCAGTTAACTATGGTATACTAATGCGTGATAGATGTCACTCGTGTTGCAGCACATGGTTACATGTATGCATATGTTCCGTAATAGGGGACGCAAACGCCATCCCCATATAAAACAGATCGTATTGCTTTTCTCGATCCTTTGTTTGTTAGTATGTGGGCACTCGAATTCCCTAAAATGGAAGCCTCTAATCAATGGGTTTTGGAGAAGGTTGTTTTGAGACGTACGTGGGAAGGCTGCCAAAATACGGTATGACAAACAAAGTGTGGGTTGACGATGTAGACACCCTGCTCTTCCCATACAACCTCGATAACAACCATTGGGTAGCCATCGAAGCTGACTTAGTCCAGCGGAGGCTAAGAGTTTACGATAGCATAAACAGCGGTAGAACCGACGAGAGTCTACAAAAGAAGTGCAAACCGTTCGCAAAAGTGATTCCACGCTTGATACAAGCATATAACCGGAGGTACAAAGATGAGCATATCGGGCGGCGGCATTTAGTTACTACCGGGTGAAAACACTCCCACAGAACTATCAACAAGGTGACTGTGGTGTGTACACGTTGAAGTGCTTAGAGTGTATAGCTCTTGGAGTAAATTACACAGGCCTATGTGATTCGGGCATGCCTTCTATTAGGATGAAACTTGCTGCGACGTGTTTGATGAGGTCCCAGACCGAGACTGCTTTCTCCAACTAGATGCTACGTCGGAGACAGTAGATTATCCGGAAGCTGAGTTCAACTCGGAATCAAAAAGTTGAAGAGGTTCCATGTACATTACTGGAGCAGTATGATTTTGCAAAATTGAAGATTGATTTTACGCGTGTTGCTAATAGAAGATGCGTGTTTGGTCATTATTTTGGTAACATGTGGGATTTGAGGATGTCGTTCTTAGATTTTCCGAGGTCTGGTCACTCAAATAGCTCCTATCGGTTGTTTGTAAACCCTCCTCAGGTGTAGTGTTTTTTGTATATTGGAGGGTGTAGATATGTATCATTATGACACCTTTCTAACCAGTATTAGTATATGTTAGGCCTTTATCAGATGTGTACGTACCATCAACTAAGTAACGGCCTTATTATGGTATGTGTACAGACGTACGTATATTCATATATGTACGTACCATCAACTAAGGAACGGCCTTACTATGGTCTGTGTACAGACGTACGTATATTTATGGTCTGTGTACACACGTACGTGTATTCATCAGTGTACGTACAATCGTTTTTCTACCGTTAATAGACTTTATTTTTATGTGGATGGTTGGTCCTTAGTTTCTATCCATTATGAGCACACTAACTTGTCCCTACTGGTAATCCTATGATATGATGAGCGAGGCAATTAAATTGTATTCAAAGTCAGCGAACCATAATCATCCTATGAGACTGTTACGGATCTTATGGACCACCTGTGTGAAAGTAATAAGTACAACCATGGAGAATGTTTATTCGCTACTTAATTTATCGGACCAATACCAGCTTCGTAGACGTCCATCGCGAACTTCTTTCGGAAATTGTCAATATTGTTGTCGCAGATCTTCAAGCAATCAGTGATCGGTTTACCCATGCTCAACAGTTCTAAAAACTTCATAGTAAAAGGTCCACAATCTCCCGTCCTCAAGTTTTGTCCTACTAGGCTAACCCTTTCAGCGGTAAATGGATCGACAGGGTAGTTGACATCGATAACCCTCTGAAGTAGGTACGGTATCATCTGACACACCGGCTTGATCCGGGACATTACAAGGGTTTCTCTGGTGGAGGTCATCAAAGGATCGTAAATGGAAACATGTCTCGTTATAAGATTTATGCCCACTCCTACCCAATGCTTAGATTTCCAGTTCATTGGAGCATATATAACGTCGACATCTGTAACCCACTTCAACTTTGGTTCGTGGTGCATCCTTTCCCCATTGACGATGTCAATGAGTACTTCGTCCCATCTGAAATTCCGTTTCGCTGTGCTCCTGTTGAATGCTTGGAACCTTCTTGTCAACTCGTAAAACAGAACGTCGTCCAAAATTACGGTCCTTTGTTTTATCATTTCTTGTCCGTTTTTGTGCCACAGCGTTAGGGCAATCATCTCCATGTGCTGCAGATGCAGTTAAATGCAAACCCGTTGTGGGATTTAAATCCAACAAGAAACCATGAACACACCAAAATCGTGTAGTTAAAGTTTAAAATATGTACCTGACTATGGACCCATTTTGGGACGATATAAGAGTAGAGAAGAATAGGATATCTGCCTTGCGGAATCCGAAAAGGTGTGTACCCTGTGCAAATTTTTTTATTATGGATACCCTATATTAATGATTGAGGATATCAATATGTCATCGGAGTAATATATACTACACTTACACATTATCTTGTTTTATCAACTCGGTGAATTTGGCGAATTTTCCATCAGCAACATCTTCCATAGGGTCGTATGAAACCGACCCTGCTTTTACCACTATGGCTTCCGATGGTTGACTCGCATGTATCTCCATTATCAATATTTCAGCCCGTCCTGTTTCATCCACAATTATAACCGTCTGCGGCACTAAATTGTCTGACTCACCGGGAATACATTCCTCCCCGGGACTTTGATCTGGTTGACCTCTAGTCTCTTTACAGCCCTCTTCGACATCGCTTTCGTTGGGTATTGCTTGGTCTCCGGCCTAATAAGATGCACGTACATACATTAGTTGTGACGGGAACTGGACCATGTCAGTAGACACTATAAATATGGCAAATATTCGAAATAAAAAAAATAAGTTTGCACAATTGGAGGTTAACTGTTGTTTCTATTTGTACATGTCCATCAGTTTTGTTACAGCCCTCCATGCCATCGCTTTCAATTTGTAGTGCTTGGACTCCGGCCTAAGAAGGTGTACGTACATAGATTCATACTTACGTACACATATGTCACAAATACTCAAAATCATCAAAGTTAGACACTTGCCTCTTGTTCACCGTCAACTGCAGTTTCATTTTCTACAGGTATTTCGGTTTTGTTACAACCCTCATCTGACTCGCCTTCTGACGTCTTATGTCCCCTCCGTTACTGTTAAACCAGTCGAGTTTCCCGCCTCTTGATGCAGTTCTTCCCCATCCTCCTATTCAAAATAATGAAACTTTTAAGACGCGTGTTCGTAGTAGGTCCGTTGCTATAAGCAAAATTTTGCACACGTGTAGATTAGAGGAGATAAACAAATAACCGAATATATATGAAACCCACAGATGGTTAACCCTTTTATGGTTACTTCCTGACCTACCATTTTGTTACAATGCAGATCAGGTCCCATTTTAGTATTCAGCTGCAGCAATATCTGTTCAATTAAAGGTGGACAATGCTTTATTACGAATTTAGTGTTGTAATCTCCATTCCGTGTCAAATACTTACATCGGATACGAGTTTAGTTGGTGATAACTCGACATCAATGTCCCCCGCCTCACAATCTTGGCGACATTCATTAACTCCATTGTCCGGATGGATGTTCGTTCAGGCCACAGTCGTTATTATCGGTTACCCACTCATTAATATGAGTACGGGTTGTATCCTACGGTCAAATATATAAAGCGTATATGATAGGTGCATAAGCATAAACACCCCATTACATTGATTGAGTCGTATTCTAAAGAGGATCTTGTTGTCCATTACCTGGCCTCCAACTAAAGAGTCACCACTTACAGTGTGTTGACCATCTATGGCATCCTTCGAACCATCATTATTCCGATCACCCTGTGCACACCACGAGAGCAACATAAATTAATATATGTAAGTAGTGAGAAAATTACTACCCTTAAGCTATTTGTCATATCAACCTTAGCAGTGGCAGCGCATCCCCTGTTTCGACCTTCTCTCCCTTTTTTTCATAACCATTACTGAACTCATTCTTGTAAACTTTATAGTTTTCCCTCTTTTTTTTTGAATACTTCTTCTCTGAAACTGTATGCGAAGCATCGAAGGTTCCCCATGTTCGTTTCTTTTAACCTCTAATAGTGCAGCTCTTATCTCCTTGCGGATCTCTGTACGTACGAAATTCTCCATGTTTGCCTGATTTTCCTTCATCAGAGCTTCTTGTTTCCTGTAGAACCGGTTTAGTTCCGCCTTAAACCTTTCAAATTGGTCATCGTCCAAACGTTCATGAACAACGTGCGTACCCCGGTCGCGCATCAGTTCTCGTCCTCTTCTCTTTCTCCATGTCAATTGTTGCGGTGTCTGTTCTTTTCCTCTTCCGACAGTCAACTGTAACTATATCACAAATTAACCATTAATTTTTAAAAATTTAACTTTATACGTGTATCCCTTTGTAATGTATAAATGTTTTTAATACCTTTCTCTTCGGGACGTGTCTGTTTTGGACACCTATCATCACCTCCCATCCATATTGCCTCATCCCATTTGTGGCCTGCTTTGATAAGATTTTCAATGTTGTCAACTTGATGGTCTTCCTCTTCGTCACGCCACGCCAATTCTCGACTACCACAATGCTCCCCACTACCAACCATCCGTCTAATAACCACCTATAATATGTTTACAAAAATATATACATTTTACGGAACTTATAGATTCAGGTCGTTAACGTATTATATCTGATAGACAAGGGATATGTACATACCTCTTTAGCAGCCTCGCATGCGAAGATGTCTGCTGTCTTGATTGGCCGCAGTTTAGCCAGATTGTGGATCGATCTTTGATTAAACGCCTGATCTTGAACGTCAGATGGTACTAATCTTGCAATTGCAGGGACAGAATGGAAAGCCAGCAGCTGGAGTGCTAGAGGAAATCCATGAACAGCTACTGATTGTTGCTTGAAAGTTTTTACTAAGCTGTCTACGTCTGCTTGACATTTAAATCCTGTTATACTCTCCAGCGTCCGTTCAAATGACAACCTTCCCCATGGATATTTAAAAAAATCAATATTCTTGGTCATCTCCACTGTCTTCGGATCTGGTTTTACTGGTTGCGTGGCGCATGTTAGAACTCCATCAACTATTATAATCAGCGCTAAAGCTAGTTTCTGCCACGTTTCCATTTCATCAGTCTCCAACCTTTTTACCAACTCGGAGATCGTTGGTTCCATGTTTTCCCGAATAGAACCTCCCAAACAGTCTTACATCCTTTATCCGTTTTGTAGCTCTTTCCACATCTCTCTTTTTAGGATAATTCCCACATTCGAGCCCTGTCAACTCTGCAAATTCCTGTAAACCAAACTTGATTGGATTGCCACCAAAAACAATCCACATCTCATGCCGCTTTTTGGTCACCAATTGACGGCAAACAAATCCATGAACAAGTTTCCGGAGAACGAGATCTTGTTAGCAGGGATACGAAATAGCTGCCCAAATGGAGACTCTAACAAGTTTTCCATTTCCTTTGTTCCACTCAGCACCCTCGATATTGTAGAAAGATATTCCGGTTTTGAATACGCATTTATCTTCGTTTTGAGAGGGTAACGGTCAAGAGCAAATAACCTCCTCGGTAGATCCAAGCTCAATTGAGGAACGATCTCTACAGCCTCGGGATCCATCCTATCACCACAAAGTAACCCTAATATCATATTAATATGTACGTACACTAAACCAATTAACCCTAATACCAATGTCTACCAAAGTTCACTTCTGTTGACGATTAGGGTTATTTAGCCTCTGCCCGCCGCAAATACAAAGCTATTCATTGATTTCACATCCTGGGCTACTCAAATCGATACTTAATTGTAATTGCTATATACTCTTCCAACGTAATATAGAATTTGGGGGAACAATCCCTCTTCCAATTTAAAGTAGGAAGTGAAGACAAACACTTACCTTCGATTCAAAACCGGTGATGATAGAGGGATCGAAACTACTCGCCTTTTTCTGATTTCACCCGACCTCTGTAATCTCTTCTTCCTTAAATGTTCCGTCGCCTACTTGTAGGGAGTGTCGTTTTGTAGTACTTATCCCAGATCTAAATACCTTGATTCAAGAAATTGGGAGGTAAAACAACCCTATCGGACAGAAGATACCGCCGTCGCAGCTGGGGCGTGATTTTTCCGTCTATTAGCAATAAAGAAGATTTTGCCTCTACTACTAAACTATTTAAAAATAATTTTTTATTTATACACAGTGCAATGGCTGAGCTTGTCTTTAATTATTTTTATTCATAATATACAGTTCTTCCACGTTATTGGTTCCTTTGCACTATATATCAGCCTTTATCTGTGAGTTTATACCAGATGAGATCTATTCCTTGATGTTTTATAAAGTTTTACATTGAGTTGGTTTGTTAAATGAACCTATATATTTTCCGTCTATATATAACGTCGACTATAGGGTCATAATTAAGTGGTGCATGCGATGTATCGTCTTCGCTTAACCGGCTGTTACACGTGTCAATTATCTAAATGCTATGTATCTGTCTGGATTGCAGTCACGACGTTTGACAAAACCACAATATGATACATCCGTTTGTGTTTGTTCGCTGCTTATATAAGAAGACAAATTCACACCCAGTGAACTATGTATTCGTCTCTCAAAAACCAAAATATCACATCGCTAAGTAAACATAAGTGCAACAAAGTCATGGTGCATTTCGACAGGCTATCCGATCTCCAGACGTGGCGATCTGATTGGAAGGTTTCTGTTAAGATCATCCGCAAGTGGAGAAAGAGAGAAGCGAACATCGTCACCTTTGAAATGGTTGTTTCGGATGTTTTCGTAAGTGACTCGTCTCATCATCATATTATATGCACTTAATATTAAATGATACATGTACATTATGGTTGAACTTTTTCCCCACCGTAGGGAGATAAGATGCAGGCAACAATCAGCGAGGACCTGTTGCCCCAGTTCTGTGCGGAGATTGAGGAGGGTTTGTGGAAAACCTTCTCTAATTTCGTCGTCACTGACGACACATCCGCTGTGAAGGTCGTGGCTTCCAACTACCGGATCAAATTCACTGCTGACACGGTTGTGGACAACATTCGTTGCTTGTCGACCAATCACTACATCGATTACGTCCCCTTCGACCAAATTTACGAACGATGGCCTCGTTGGACCCAGAACTGCTGCTTAGGTAACGTTGCATTGTGTTGTTCCGGTTTGTAATATCATATCCAGTACCATAATTCTAATGACATGACACCATAGACACGATGGGGCAAGTTACTGACGTCGAACGAAGAATATTGGTGGACGATCCAACTGCTCCACGTTTTGTCGAGAGAACCCGGTTGATACGGTTTTCATTGACGAATCTTGAGTGAGTCGTTTTGCGATTATTAGCTTTCACACACTTTAAAGATATATCGGGATATTAACGTAAGGTGTCTCTGTGTGTAGGGGTCATCACTTGCCATGTGTGGCGTATGATGAGATGGTCGATGATTTCGTCCGCAATTTATGGCTATGCGGAGGCAAACCAGTTGTAGTCTTGCGATTCTGGAGGCCCAAGTTTAAGGATGGAGGTACTGATTAGGCAAACGTATTTAAAACAATTTACCTTTTAAATATAAGATTACTGCATAAAACTAATTTTGGTTACCCTTTTTCCTTATTTTTCCACACCGCAGGAGGGATGGAAGTGGTTAGTCAACCGGGTGTTTCTAAAGTGATATTTGAACCACCCTTCCCGAGGTTAGAGATTTCAAACTCCGGTTGGATACTTCGACCAGCGCGAGCCGAGTCAAGACGATTCGTAGCCTATGTTCCATTTGTCAATGTTGCTTACATTATAAACATCTAAACCACATTGCTGAACTCTTTATATTATCTTTATTACCTACATCCAAACAATCTATCTAACGTGGATAGGAATATTTTGATGTAAAATGTTTTTGTGTAATACGCATGGTTAATTATATATATTTATTTTAATTTGGTTAGCATGTTCCTAATACTGCCAATCTTTAATGTTAGAAGCATGTGTACAAACGTGTACAAATGTTTATGATTATTTGGAAGGGTTTGGTCGATAATATTAAGACGACGAGGTTCCAAACAGTTTTTTTTTTTAGACGACAAAATATGTCACTAAACCAAATATAACGTTTATAACTTGATTTCAAACAATTAACCCACAACCCAAAATACTACTCTAATAAAACGACAAAACTACATTAAGAAATAGGTCATTGTTGCTAGTATAAACAAAGTCGCAACAAACACATTGGTCAGTTTAAATTTCATAATTAATCCATCACTCTTGTACGCAATCAACGTCTTCATCCTTTCCAACTCCATCTGATTTTCCTTGTGCATATTTAAGATGTTAGCAATGTCCTCTTTTTGTCAAGCGTTTCACGCAAATTCAAACTACTTAACTTTAGAAAATCTTCCTTCACTGTTTTCAGTTCCTCCATCATAGCTTCATCCCACCATTTAAAAATGTGATAGTCCCCATCCTGCATTAATTTAAAAATAATTTTTTACACGAAAGTTAAGTTATGCAAATAAATCTGATCTTTAATCAACTTCGGCGAAACTGTAAATCACTTACCTCTCTATTTCTACAAGTGTAGTGAAGCCTCCCTGGGTTTGTCCTTGTAAAAGAAGGTTGTAGGTTTGGCGTTTCACCACAGTAACAAACAGCCGGATCCCATACTCCGCATCGTCATACTCGATTGGACTCGTGTTTGGCAAAGAAGACATTAAGAACGAAACTGATAACGTAATTGAAGGAGTGAAAATAAATAAAAGAGGAACTTTAAATTATTATCCGAATATCCAACTCTCAAAATCTAATCCAACATCTACAAAAGCGGCTCTCTCTGTTTCCCCCAAATCAGTTCAATGAACCCTAATTTCCCAGAATCTTATAATATATCTATTATATTCTGTTGGTCTTTTATAGAACTTTCTGTATTTTGTCGTTTTTTGTATTGAAAAACAACATGAACTTTTCCAAGTTGTGTCGTTTTGCCAATAGTTGCGAACGGCGTCGTAAGCTTGATACAGTGCCGGTCCTTTAATAAAGCCCGTAAATCAAGGGCTTTATGATACATATTATATTAGTGATTTTAGGGGAATCAATATCATAAAAGGTGCGGTGGTACATTGGTAGGATTGGACTTCATTGTCCTTCAGTGTCACGAGTTCGAGCCCTTGTAAAGTTGTATAAGGAACTTTTTTCCTACTGTTTGTTAATGGGCAAAACTGGTTGGGCCGGCACTGTTGATAGTTTTGTGTGTTTACCCGGTGAAACTAAGTACACGTCGTCTATATGGATGGTTCGAAGCTAGGAAATTGCCATTTTACAACTTTTTTGTTAATATAAGGAGCAGTACGACATCTAGTACACATTTTTGGAACAAAAGGAGCAAAACGAGCAAAACGACGATATTGGCATACACGTTAATTAACATCTTCATTACATAGTAATTTTAATTATCTAATGAAACATACGTGGCGAGGAGAAACAGCAACACAGAAGGGAACCGACGATACACCTAGAGGATTTCACATATAGATTTGCCCACCCACCACACTCCGCAATTTACACGATGATGTCATAATAACTTGTGTCGGTCGATAACCTGCCCCATCTCAAACAACTAGTCGTGGCACAGTCCGGGAAGGGATCAACGAACTGGAGGTATATACAAAAGAATCTTTGTACGTGTTTTTACGCGCCGTCTTAAACACACTCAACCGTTGGAACAGATCTTCCCCGATAAGCCGTACTCCCTCGATTCGAGTGGATAGTGATGTGCATCAAATTGGTGAAGAAAACGAACCGCCATCTGCTCGTCCCCATATAACATAGAGAAAATTCCACATGCGAGAGTGGACTCGCATCTTCGGGAACGTTCTTTTTAATAGTGCGATACCGCGCTCAATGTCTTGCTCCTCGGCAACGATCCGTAGCCCTCGTTGTAGATTGCTATTGTGTTCCCTGCGTCCAAGCATCTTTCGAAAATACGCCTGTGAATCCCTTCTTCCTGAAGTTCACCATTTGGCTTCCTTGTCGTTTGGAATGAAGAAGGATGTTCACAGATTTGGTAGATGCTGGCAACCTTCGAACTTCTCGTGCAAGCACCGAATCCACTCCTCGCCGACCAGCCGTAAATAATGGGCGTGCTCGCCATAACCCATCAACTACGAGATGCTTGGCTATTTTTATCAAGATCTCGTCTGGCAGATCAATCTTCTTACGGCTAGTCGCCATTTTTTGGGAGTTAATAGCAATATGTGCAGTATGTGCAGAACCAAATAGACGGAAACCGCCGCTAATAAAACCTACGATGTGAGAGGTGGTGGGGAGTTAGGCGAAAATCCTGGGAATTTATAAAAGTTTCTATATGACGTCGTTTTAAATTACCCTATTGTTAACAACTTAATTACGAAGGAACCCATTTTAGGTTTATGAGCTCTCATGCACGCCTACTCGATTATAATTACTAAAACAAATAAGTAGTGCGAACCACGTGTCACTTTCGTGTTATCGGATTTCAAATTCATTATATTCGTATTAGTTAAATATCGGCTGTATCTCAACCATCAGCCTAAGCCTAGACTATGACATTTGTAGGTTCTCTGATGTGACAACTTCGAAGAGAGTCGTATTTATTGTTGCTTTAGATATGATACTTTTCTCATCATTATGTTTATTTGATGTGTATCCAGTTACGTAATTATCATCACTTCCTCTCAAGTAGATCATTCCAGAGGGTGCTATTCACTAGTATTGATTGTACGATTATTTAAGCTTCGTACGTAGACGACTATCGCAATATATTATGACTTCCAACGTACATCAACTATGGTGTGGGGAATAAATTATCTTTCTGATAAGACAATACAAAGATTCGTCTTATTATTAGAAGCATTCAGTCATTTCTTTTACTTTATTTAATGTCCAAGAAGAAATAAACATTTACTAATATTTTTGTGAAATAGCTACTAATAATAACAATTTTAATAAAACTCTCCCTATTATTTTCTATCTCAATTTCAACAATTATTCGAATATTGAATAAATAGGATAGAGTACGTTTTAATAATAAAACCATTGTACATATTCTCACGAAATTAAACAAATATTTGAAATAGAAAACAACATTTGCCACTTTCATTCCTCATTCCGCGGACAGTCCGACGAACGTCCGTGCAGATTCTGTATGGGTTCCGGAGCTTTCTCCTTCCTGGGCAATTGTTTCAATTGTTGTCCCATCGTGTCCCATCACATTGTTAATGTAGTGTTGTGCAGCAAACTCACTTCTATAAGTTTAAAAAATTAAATGTACATGTGAGACTCTGAACAGATAAGAACACATACGCTTTCATACCAATTATTAATATAATATCAACTTACATCTCCTTGTGATGTCCAAGTCCTTCGAAATCTGCTCGAATGAAGAATTTAGAAGACGCTTCGGTGTGTACAAGACATGGTACGCCTACACACAATTACGTAATTGAGTTGCTAGACAAATTACATGTACTTGCTTCTATCATAATATCAATTTCATCTGACGTACCTTCATAACTCCCAACCTTAAAGAACCGGAAGACACAAAACACTGGCTCCGATTTGTGGAGAACATGACATCCCTTTGATTCCCAATCAGAGAGGAATTGATGGGCATAGAAGTCTGTGAGACGACATTTGACACTTTCATTCCTGCATTAACGCTCAGTTGCTTACCCATTTAAACCTATGAAATTCAAATATATATATATATGTATATTACTATGTGTATAGCATAATAGGTACTTAACCTGCCATTCAGAGAGAGTGAAGACAACTTCAATACACCTGCCATCGAACCGTCTTCTTATGACGTCCACATTTACGATGCACCCACAAACATCTAACGGGGGAAAATAAAATGTGGATGTAACGTTTATTTTGTACTTTTGCAAATGATACACTTAAAAGTAACGTCCTCAACTGACCAAACGACCACTAAATGAATCTCAGTAACCATCGCAAGTTAATAATTCCACGAACATTAATATATACATATTAAAGAAATTATAGATAAAACATACCGAAAGAAACGGGATGAGTAACTCTGCCACGAGTTATATCATCGATATCCTCGAAGCGGAAGTAATTTTTGTGATTCAAAGGTTGGATCACATCCATGGTTGACTCATGCGTAAACTTGATTTGGTATGGGTGATGAGTATTCCTCTCCTTGAGAGTGGATTGATTAATTTAAACCCCGAATATCGTACCAGGTACCGATTACAGGGTTTGGTGGGATATTTGGGTATTCACCCTGTAAAAACGCCACTTCGATTGTGGAACCCTTCATAACAGATAAATTGTTATACATCAAAAACTGTTGGATTTAGCGAAATAAGAAAGACTTGTTCAACTAACCTCTTCGTCCACAAGGAGGAGAACTCGTTTTATAAAGCATTCGTGAATCGACCAAGCGTTCAACACTTTGGCGTGGATACACCAACACCTATTCCTTCTCTCGCGGTCCAGTTCAGCAATACGATTTGTTCTGAGGCTCATGGTGATCTCAGATTTTGGATACCTCTTACTTTAAACTGTGTTAGGAATTGACGAAGGTTGAGGGCAATTTAAATATTTAAGGAGAGCAAAATCTCGAAACGGCGCGGCCGTTCAACTTTACATGGTGTCCGTTTAATAAGACCCTAAATGTACGTACCTTCCCAATGTAGTATACGTACATATGTATAGTTTATATATTTACAAGACTAACAAAAGCCCACACCTTAACCATTAAACTCATAAATATTAACAAGCATCGATAGACCAAAATTATGTTTCCTCAATCCGAAACCCTGTACCATAATTGTGATAAACACTTCAAGAGATGGTTTAATCGGGCTTGTTTTAAATAATATTCGGTTATTAGCGGTTTAAGATTTACAAGCAGAGTAAAGGTAGATCAAATATTTAGCTTTTCTAGATTAAGGGTGAAGAGCATAATAATAAGGTATACAATTTATGCATGTCTTTCTCATGCATTAACCACAAAAAGACAAATAAACTGCAGTTAAAAATAATATCTATCTTGAACAGCAACATATTGGATTTAAAAAGTTAGAGAACTCGTGTGATATTATTTGTAAAATATGCTAGTACGAAACGTGTCTTTTCTACAAACCGGATTTGAGACAAAAGATATACGAACTACACAACTTTCCAATTTGACGTCCGAACAGCCAATAGCTATAGCATTAAATGCGACAAGTACATGCAGGGATTTGACATCTTCTTTGTGTAAAATCATTATTACTTATATTTTGAAATGACTATTATCTCATCATAGTGTTTACTGATCACTTTTTAACCAAGTAATAATTATAAACTTTGCCCAACGAGTACAGTATATATTTCTGGTTACCGAGACGACGAGAGAAAAACCTTTATCGTGTGAACCATGATGTTGCGTAAGCATTACGTACACCTTTTCCCAACTAATTACTCTGTGTAACTTTATTCTTCAAGCCGCATTGTGCTAAAAGGACACGCAGAGTAATTATATTGTACAGTATATATACAAATTTCACAACCTACCTCCTTTATTGTTGAAGCATATATAATAGCTCCGATAACGAAATCTCAAAAAAGAAAAATGCCGAAAGCACACAATAAGCTCCCATATCTCCCTGATGATATTTTACTCGAAATCTTTAGGCTTCTCGCAGTAGATGGGCTGTCGCACCTTGCTCCAATTTTGAAGTCGGGTCGGCGAGGACTGAAGACGGTGCTCGACCCCTATGTTCTAAAGGATGCAAACATCTACAACATCTGTTGGGATCCGTTATTGATCCAAACGTCGACGACCCAAATGGTGGCCCTCAAGATAAAGGGATTCATAGGCGTATATTCAAAAATGCTTTAAAGCTGGAAACGAAGTTGCAATCTACTACGAGGGCCTCCGGATTTTGCGAGGAGAGAGACATCAAGCGAGCCATTTCTGTTCTATCTCGTAACGTTCCAGCGGACGCTGAGGCAACACTGGCATGTGGTATCTTTTCTATGTTATATGGAAGCGAACAGATGGCGGTTCATTTTCTTCACTTATTTGATGCACATCACTTTCCTCTCAAATCGCATGGGGTCAGATTTGTAAGTCTGTGTTTCGCCTGTTGTTTACATACCAGGTGGCAATTCAAAACACGTACAAGGATACATTCGTCTATCCATCTACTCACCTCATCCCTAACCCGGACTGTGCCGCCATTTGTTGTATCCAATCCGGTTTCTTCTCTATAAACTTTCGAGATTACGACATCTTCTGTACTAATTGCGGACTTTGGTGGTTGGCGAAATCTATATGTGAGATCCTTTAGTTCTATAATCTCCCATGTATAAATATTAAAGTTTTTTTTTATTTTTTTGTTTTAATGTGCTGTTGTATACGTCTGGTACGTACATGTGAACTTATATGAGCGGTCGTACGTACATCGAAAATTTGTAGGGTATGTTATTAAATAAAACAAGACGTACGTTGATTACATACGTTGATTCTAAAAAACTCCGGCATACACCGGATAACGGTTCGGGGACCCAAAAAGAAAAACAACCATCAAGTACATAATATTTATACATTAACCTAGTTGAAAACGTCGTCACTAAGGTTAATCCGCAAAAAATAAAAACATGAAAAGAGGATCTTAAAAGAACGGCGCAACTCCTGTGCATACCAGTAGAAAAACAGGACTTACACCCGGTGAGGTAGCTACTGCAAGTACACCTACGGTGGAGGAAACGAGAAGGCGACGATCTCACTTCAAAAAGGGGACCACCGAGATGGAGGTTCGCAACATGGTACATAACCAGGCCAGCGACTTCAACGGCGGTGTTCATGTGAGGGACCATGAACCAGAAAATGTTGCCAAACGCCTCGGCCTCCGTCACTTGGCCGGTAAACGTTGCGAACAGCACATAAGCAAAATTCGCATACGGATCCGTTGGTGCAAAATAGCGTAGCTTTGCCATACCTTCAGCAAAGGTGGGGAGTTTGCTAGCCTGACGCCCTCAAGATAGTTCGCTACGATGTGGCCCCGTATAGGAGAAGCTCAAAGTAGGGCCTGAACTTAGACTCCATAGTGATGAACTGTGGCCACGTGATGAACGGACGAAGTTGAACAGTTTGGAGGTCGACAGTGTTCAGCGCCTCGACCAATACGGGGATAGGAGTGACAGATACGGGAATAAAATTGACAAGGAGGCTTGTAGGGTTTGGCAGCTTGATGGGCAGGAATATCTCGTACGGAGGGGTGTTCATTGTTTTTGTTTTTTTTTTTTTTTTTTTTTATTATCTTGGAGACGATATGGGCTGTGGATGGTATTTGCTGTGTGTAGGGAATAAAACATCTTCTTACGTACACACATCTATATATAGTGAGAACAGTGGTAATTTTATTTTTACTATAACAGGTAATTAACTCGGTGGTATTTAACAGTAAAATGTACTGATTGTATAGGAATATATTTATATAAAAATGTAATGATTCAATTATGTGTTATTAGACACACCAAAAGTAGCCAACAAGCTATGTTGGTTCTTTGGTACTCGTGTACGTATATAAGTAAAATTCACTTATATGGACGTCAAATCAGTTTGCATTAAAAATAGCAACATGTCATTGCATTAAATACGCAACTATTAGATACAAACATATTGTTAATTTCCCTATATTATATATTAGATATAGTGGTTTCAATTTTAAGTATAAAAGGGTAATATTCAATTCGAGCTACACGTGCATGTAACTGTTGATGTAGGTCTTAGCCATGTATTACACAATAAGATATTCGATAAACTATTAGTTTTACTAAAACTAATAGCAGTTATCACATCTAACAAAGTTCGTGGTTACCTTTATTAGCTTGACTTATTCTGCTAAGAGTAGTCGCTGACAAAATACTTCGTTAAATATTAAAATCAGAATTGATAGGATATAAGGTGTACACGGAAACGAGGAAATGCAAACATGTTTCGTTATAAAACTACCAAAGCATTTGACTAATTCGTCGAGCGCACCACCAGATTGTGCATTTCCTGCAACGATGCTTGTAAGGGCCCACCATACGGCGACGTCTTTCTTCCTGATTGAAAGCGCGCATTTTAGTGCGCACTTAGGAGTTGTTATTTCCCCATCATCAGGGTAGTCAAAATACCCACCATAAGTTGTATTGTGTGATGCTCCATAGTGAGTAAGCTCAGTGATGAGTTCTTCACACATATCTCCAACCTCTTCGGAGTCAAGTGGGTAGTGTTTTATAGAAAACATGAAGCAAATGACCCGCCTGGACTCCGGACCCTTTACAGATGCACAACATGGCAGACGCAAGAGTAGGCCGGCATGTGTTGTACGTTACGCAGGAGTAAATTTACGGCCCCTTCAATGTTCCCATCTTTGTTGCAAGACGAAGGCCTTCATAATATATGGCCGTTGGATTTTCCGTCAAGGCACCTTTCAAAAACTTCCTGTCGACCACCAAACATGATATCATCGGGTCACTGCACATGTTGAAGATGTTTGCCTCTTTCAAGACGTCGCGACGGTAAACTATAGTTTTGCCTCTATTTCCCGAACGTAGGAGTGACTGCATGTACCACCAGTGTTTTGCTGCCATTAGTTTAGCTATTCGCGCCAACAGATCGTCAGGAAGATTTGGGTTGGTCATATTTGTAGTGAAAGTATTATGTGCACATTGTAATGCAAACGATTTTATAATACAATCGTTTGATATGGTTGGGGAAGTATTTGGTATGGATATAAATGATACTTGATATAACTGCGTGACAAGATGGCGAGGTGACATCAAACCACTAATTATTAAGATTTTAAAACATCCACTAACAAAATAGATGGAGTGTCGTTTTGAGAATCTTAATGGGCCGTTAATATTTAGGCCTCTTTACATCATAACAATATATGATCCCCCACATCCACATCCCCATCATTTATGAAGTGACTTATATCTCATCGATGTGTCTTGATGAGTACGTTTAACATGATGTGCTGTAAGCGCGAAATCTGGTCAGCTGAACTAAGGGTGGAACAAATAATATATTCACACATGGTCAGATTTGTGCATAGTTTACCTTTCTATTTAATTATGTGCGTTTCTAGAACTTGTATTAGTATTAAACAAAAAAGAAAATCAAATTATGCATAACGCGGATTTAAAAATTAAAAGGGCACTTATGCATGTCGCCGCTCGTTGCCATAATTATTAAAAACCCTGCAACAAACAAATACAACTTTCTCTTTATTTACAGTACCCTCCACAAGTTACAACACATACGAAACATTGTTTTAGAAAATTCAAGTGAAAATGACGACTGCAACTCGAAAATGCCTGATATACCCGATGAAATATTGATTAAAATCCTCGGATTTCTCGCAGTTGATGGTTTGGAGTACCTCGCTCCAATACTGAAGGCAGGTCATCGAGGTGTAGAAACGGCGCTCTCTCCCCAAGTTTTAAAGGTTGCTAACATCTTCAGCTTATGCTGGGATCCGACGAGGATTCAAGCACCACATCACCCAAATGGTAGAGTCCAAAATGAAGGGATCCACAGCGTATCTTCGAGAAATGCCTAGATGCTGGCAACAAACGTGCAATTTTTCGAAGGTTTCCGGGTTGTTGCCGAGGTGGAAGACATTAAGGAAGGTATCGCACTTCTAACACGTATCGTTCCCGCGGAATCTATAGCGACACTCGTGTGGGTTTTTTTCTATGTTAGATGGGAACTGCGAGATGGCTAGACATTTTCTTCAACTGTTTGATTCACATCACTACCCACTTAAATCGAACGAGCAAGGTTTCTGGCCAAGGGTGTTCCGGTTGCTGTGTGATATATCGGCGCGTGTAGACACATACAGGGCAAATTCGTCTATCCTATTGCTCCCTTTATCCCTTCTCGTGAATGTGGTATATCGTGTTTATTGGAGCATGGTTTCTACTCTCAACTATCAAGATTATGACATTGTCTGCACAAATTGCGGCCTCGGTGGTTGTTGAATGCTATGTCCGAGATCCCTGTTATTATTTTTCATAATATGTTTCGCCGTAAACGTAATATCTAACGAATATCCTATTTTCAACGCAGTTCTTATATCTTCTAATCCTTCTACGGCCTATAATAATTATAAGAACGCGGAATCTATCGCTACTTAATATGTTGTTTACGAAAGCTAAGAGGTTGGGTGCCTAAATGTGACCATCGGAGATGATTTATGAATATAAAACTATATAACTCGCACCTTCACTTTGCAAGATCACTTAAATAGGATAGTAAGACGTTAACAACCTGAAAGATGTTAGTGTAATAACAACGTTTAAAATTTCTGTGTACGTTCAAGAGTACGCTTTAGGTACGTACAAAAGTTTATAATTTAAGCAAGATGGCGAGGTAACATCAAACCACTAATTATTAAGAGTTTATAAACATCCACTAACATATAGATGGAGTGTCGTTGAGAATCTTAATGGGCCGTTAATATTTTAGGCCTCTTTACATCATAACAATATATGATCCCCCACATACCTATTAGTATACACGTGTCATAACCATATTACGGGTTTGAAGTCTACTACTATAATCTACTATCTCAATCTCGATTATTCACTACCCGCTCAGCTTAACGTCTATTGTCGACATGACATTGTAAGTGGGCAACTGTGATGTGACAACTGATACCCGCAAGTCTTATGCGGGAAGACGTGAAGAAGTTTTTAAGCGGATGTAACTTATATCTCATCGATGTGGCTCACGGCATTGTTTAACATGATGTGTTTGAATCATTACTGCTACGAATCTGGTCAAAGTTGTACGTAACGAATATCCTGTTTTCAACGCAGTTCTTATATCTTCTAACTTTCTAATGTAACTAAATCCAGTTTACAATGTCTCCTGTTGTAGTACCATTTTGGTTCATGTAACACGTAGGTTGTATCCTTCATGTTAAATGGAATCTATCGCTACTTAATATGTTGTTTTAAAACTAAGAGGTTGGGTGCCTAAAACTCGTACTCTACCCATTGCAAAAACCACTTATATATAATACTGACGTACACAACCTGAAAGATATTGTGTAATAACAACGTTTATAATTTCAGTGTAATGCTCAAGAGAATGTACGTTTAATGTACGTACAATAGTATATACTTTAAGGCCTTGTACGTATTAGATCTTGCAATTTGCGTGTTCGTAGAATGGGATGGAATAGTTCAGGCATTATCTCCCTTTATGCAATTATTGTTTGGGTGAGCAAAACCCCTTTATGCAAATTAATTATAAATATATCCGCTGACGCAGATTCTTCTATTTCGTATTAGTATATACGTGGCGCCACCATAATAACGGATGTCAAATGCGTTATACACTACTTAGACAATTATTTCTCTTAAATTCCGCTAGCTCTACTTAGGTAGACATGACAGCAGTAGGTTGAAAGAAGTGACAACTCCTACCCCCAAGTCGTGTTATCTCAGCGTGATGTGATTTATATCTCAGCGAGTTTTACCCTAAACAGTAGTACGTTTGTCTCGGCGCATTACAACAATAAACGGGTAGGGTGTTAGCTAAATACGTATCTCGTTAGCGTTCTATAAATTATAATTACAGACCCACCGAGTGCAACCCGAACTTTGTGTTCTTCAAACACCCTTCGTACAAGTTGTAGTTCCTACTGAAAATCACAGCAAGATGGCGTCTGCGTCTCAAAACCTCATCTACCAGATGAGATGTTGATTATCATCTTCGGGTTTCTCGTAGTTGATGGTTTGAACTACCTAGCTCCAATAGTCAAGGGACCTCGAGGAGTCAAAACAGCGCTTAGTCCTCAAGTTCTCAAGGATGCTAACATCTCCAGCATTACTTGCCATCCTTCTTGGTTCCAAAATTACATCATCGAAATCGTAGAATAAAAGAGGAAGGGATGCACCGGCATCTTCGAAAATGCCTTGACGAACGGGCAATCTATTACGAAGGTCTCCGGGTTGTTGCGAGGAAAGCGACATTGGGGAGGTATTGCACTTCTAAGTCGTAACGTACCCGCAAGAGATGATGCCACACTAGCATGTGGATTTTTTTCTATGTTACATGGGAACCTCGACATGGCGGGTCATTATTCACTGTTTTTGGAATACCACTACCAACTAAATACAACTCAAACAAGGATTTTGGGCAGGGAGTTGTTCATGTTGCTGTGTAGAATGACGGCGCGACAAAACACGTACAAGGATACATTCGTCTATCCGATGTACCCCGATCCCTTCTCCGAATGTGCTAAATTGTGTTTATTGGAGCATGGTCTCGTATCTCTCAACTATCGAGACTATGACATGGTGTGCAACAAAGGGCCTTTGGTGGTTGGCGAAATCTATATCCGAGATCCTTTAGTTATATTATCTCTTTAGATGTTTCGCCCCTAAACGTTTCATCTTACGTTTGGTACGAAATGTATAGTTTTGTTACTACTGTGCATTCGTCGTGGGTGAAGCTCGGAAGTGTTCACATCCCTATGATTTCAAGGTATCGGGCCTCAATTTTGATAAGCCCATTCGGTATGGATTTGTTGTTTATTTCTTGAACTCAAACAACATTCGGTCAAATTTAATAAGCCCATTCGAACGCACATCGAAGGCCTCAATTTTAGAGTTTGAGTTGAGAACCCATTTAAAAATTTCAAAAATTACATCGGCCTTACTGAGAAAAACAATTTAAAAGTAAACAATACAATTTCCTTTCGCATTGGGCCTCAAATGTTGCTGGACCGGCAATTTATGGGGTTTTAATACGTAAACTACGAATTAAAGTAAATTTGAAATATAAACCCGAAGAAAACAAAGAAAGCCAAGAGTCGCGACGTTTGTTTTATTTAAATAGCATCACCCTGTCTCCTTTCCAAACCTGTGGTACACGAGTAACCGGATCTTATCGAAAAACCATGGAGTTTAGAGTTGATGCCATCGCTGATCTTAGACCCGAAAAACGAATTGGATTATCCAAGCGAAGGTCTTGAATTCGTGGTATGTTACTGAGTTCTTTTGGAAGCGGGTTCTGCTTTGCTGATACACGGTTAGTCCACTTTGCTATGTAAAATATTTGCACGAAGTTGTTAACCAACGCAGTGGTCTTATACACAATTGATATGCAACTTGTAGGGTGACACAATCGAGGTGGCGTTTACCAGTGGACCTATAAGAAAATGAGGAAGTATATCTATGATGGTGATTGGTATGAAATTAGAAATTTCAAGGTCATCCAGCCAACACTTAGGAGAGGAATACACATCATCCTTTCCAAATCAAATTTACTGATGAGTCGACGATGGGCCTGCTCTCACAGGTGAATCAAAAACACTACTTCCGTTTCAAGATTTGGGTGATATATCTCGAGGGAGAATTACCCATCCCATATCATTCGGTACGCTTATCTTCAATTTTCAATTACACAAATCGGTTGAAACAACGTTAAAAACGTTTGCTAATTGATATATTTGTGATTATCACTAGTTTTTAGGCCTCATACTAAATAAATAGGTTAGTAGACAATTTCATATCAAAATACATAGGTCGTAACATTTAAAGTATGTGTCTACCCCGAATCGATGTCTCGTGGGTGTGTAGTTGGGGTGGAAGACAGAAGATTACTCGAGGGGGCAAATGCGGCCAATGAAGTTGTCCTCACCCTACTGAATGGGAGGTAAAGGAGATTTGTGCTACCTTTTCAATACATTTACATTTAAAGTTATTTCGTATACCCGTTCAATATTAACTGAGAAAATCGTAGGAATGAAACCCTCAAGTGTCGTGCCCTAGATGATTATGCTGCTCGCTCATAAATGCTTGGGAAGCACGGGTGTCATCTTACTTTTACATCCGAACCTGTCTTTTGTATTTTGCGGTTCTGGTTGGAAGCTACGAAGGTATGTTCGATTTGATAGATCAGATAAGGAAACCAGCCTTGTGAAACCATATACAACTAATTTTGTAAATGTTCTCGAAGGTTCTCCTTGCCTCGTCAACACAACCGCCTCTTCGCTGTTCTATATAAAACCAGATTTCGAGGGAATGGAACATCACAAGGAGATGTAAGCTCTTTGTTTTCCTACTAAAAGACCTAATTGTATTTGTTGAAACTATCAAATACGTTAATACACTTTCTATATTTACCGCAGATCTGAAATCGCTGGACGTTACTATATAGAACATATAATGGAGCACGTAGGGGAGAATGCACCTTGAGAATAAAGAAACTATATGGGCGAAAGGGAGAACTCAGGGAGTGTACCATATTTATTTAAAGAACCGGCACAGATCTATGCAATTTATTAACTTTTTTCCCCGGTGTGTTTGTACTTTTGAGTGAACCCAATGTTACGCTGATTATGGATAATATATGGTTATGTTTTGTAACAAAATATAAAATTTAGTACTCCGCAATATATGTACGCATAACAATAGTTATCTACGATAATGAACATGTCAACACTATCCAACCATCGCATTATGTCCCTCTAATGGACCATATAAAGCCCACAAACAGATATATTTCGCTTTAAAAAGCTTCTTATTCAAACAGAAAACCGATTGCTTGAGATTTCTAAAAGCCCACACGAGTAATGGCCCATTTAGGGGCCGGCACAATTTCTCCAACAATTATAGTTAAACAAAATTGTGGGCTTAGAAATTAAAAAGGGCCATCATAAACATGTTACAAAAAGCTATGTTGGCACTTACGAAAAAAGAGTATTATCCTCACGCCAATTAAAGATACCACGTCTATTGTCGCCCATGCACTACGATTAGCTGGACATGTTGTACGGTTGTGGCCAACCTGTCGACACTGAGAACAAGCATGCTGTTTGCGAGGCCGCTTCGCCTCCAACGCAACCTCGACAAAAGACTTCCTCCTCGTCATCTTTGGCCTTCCCGGAGGATTCCTAACAAAGGCGGTTTACATCTGGACGGTGTAATATCAGTGGAACGATGCAGGATGTATCTATCGGCATTATCGCCTCCGCATACCCACTGCAGAGGCTGTCTCTGCGGAAGTATGGATGGTGCTGGTTTATAACTGATACGTTGGCCGTATATGCGGCTGCGATAGCATGTACGCATGGCATCCTCTCTAGATCAAAACGCCTACATGAACACCTCTTATACCTCAGATTGACAACATGCGTTGAGTTACCACCACTTACTTCAAATCGATCTTCATCAATTTCTTGAACCTTTAGACGCCTTGACTGTTCAATACGTGCCTATGAGTAAATCAAAGCGTAAGTTCATATAACCAAAACAACAAAACATATCCACTAACATTTTTCAGCCTTTCGTTAACATATATATTGATGGATATGTTAATGAATGTCACACCTGTAACAGGTTCTCCACTCCTTTGGTGAGTAAAGTCATTGCGGCAGCTTGTTTTCTCCTTGTAGCAAACCAACGTGTCAACATATTCCGAACAGCTTCTAGTAACTCTACAATGGGATAGGCTCTGCAGGATTCAGAACTTTGTTTAGCGATTCTGCAATGTTGCTCGTGGTGAAGTCTGTACTCTATCAGGAAAGTGCGCCCTGCTCCACTTGGTTACATCTGCACGAACCAAGTAAGCATGCAGTTGTGGATTCGCTTCTTGAATTTGCTGGAAGATTTCTTCGAAATCAACTACACGGTACGCTGCAGCTGCTTTTTACCAGCCGGAATGTTTCGCTCCCACTAAATCTCGTGGATAATATTCTTGTGAAGATGATAAGTGCAGACTCGACTTGCCAGGGTACACTTTAGCGATAGCTTTACCAATAGATTTATGCCGGTCAGATATCAGTGCAAGCTCTTCATCATCAGAATGACACTACTTAATCGAGTAAAGAACCATTCCCACGACACGTCGTTCTGTATCAACAACCGCATACGCCAGGGAAAATATTAAAATTCCCATCTTGTGTTGTCGCTATCGAAGAGTCCCTTTGAATTCACCTTTCAAAAAGGTTCCATCTACAACTACAACTTTCCGCATATACCTGAAACCCTTAATGCATCCAGCAATCGCAATGAAAACATACTTGAATCTGTCTTCGCATCAACGACCAGTCTAGTAAGGGTCCCCGGATTAGAGGACCTCAGCCTGTATAAATATGCCGGTAATTCAGCGTATCCACTTTCAAGGTGTCCCTAACATACTCCCGCCTTTATAAGTGTACGATGTGCCTTCAGAAGATCAAGCTATTATATGAAAATGGTCAGTAAAAGACATCAGCACTAAACAATATCAACTAGATCGAATTATATATATGTGCAGTGTGCCATGAATCAACTAATTTCTCGACAAACTCAACAAACTTAAGCTACGATCTGTTTGTACACCCTACAAACAAGTACACTCACAGAGCCAACCAAAAAACAAACATATTCAAGTATTCCAGTAGCCAACCTGTACACCATATCGTAGTCGAGCCCATCCCCAACAAGATTTGGCACAACAGAACTTCCCACACCACCAACATAATCCTTGTATAATTGAGCTAGGATTGGTGGTTTAAGATTACGGCTACGGCCATATCGTTCCGTAACAGAGCAAGTATGTTCACGACAATATTCGCGAATATGAAACACCGGCGAATCACCCATGGTGAAGCCCGTATTCTCCATTTACAACCTTTTACCCAACACTCAACGATTAACAAAAGCGTTGAATATCGAACATTGTAATCATATTTATCTAATACACTCAGCACCCTCAACCTTGCCCCAACTTTCTGCTATCAAACTTATCCCCCACAGCAATATCACCACCTCCGTTATTTGCGAACCTCCTTCTCAATTGATCAGTTGCAGAGTTATTCTGGGTACGGTTATTGATTTGTTACACACATTTTCCTCTATACAAGACTCCACCCCTGTCCGTCCGTCCAATGATTCCTCGCTTCATCCGGGCGAAGTTGGAGTTAGATAAGTCTTCATCCTGAACTTGCACCATCGCTGTCGTCACAGTAATCAAATCTACTGTTGTCCTCGATCTGCTTCATCTTCATCTAAATCATTTCCTACATTATCTTCACCGTCTTCCTTCCGACTCTCGTATTCATCATCTTTCTCTCCCATTTCCTCTGCCACGCCTACGAAATCATCTACAACGACTTCAGGGTCTTGGGTGTTGGTTCAGGGTTTTCTGTTTAACTTCCTCGAACAAGGTTTCACCAGATTTAGCTTCGATCTCAACGCATAAATGGACGAGTTCACTCCTATGCTGTTTGAGAAAGTTTTGAAACTGCCGACCATTCGAAACAATCACCGGTGGCATATAACATCCGCTTTTTTATATCTATCTAACATATAACTCAACTTTATCGCGAAGTTCTTTCACAAAACCAAAGTCATCGTACACCATAGCAGAAAGTCTTCAAACTTTGTTTCTTTATCGGCAACTATAATCCCGCACCCTTTCCTAGTATCAACATCAAACAACCAGCGCTTTTGTCTACCCTCCACCTCCCACACGCCAATACGATATCTTGCTCTTCCATGGATGAACCGAGATCAAAGATTAAAGAAACCGAGTAGGATAAAGACGTTTTGCTCCGAGCAAAATGTAACACGATTGATGAATCTGCTACAAACTTTATTACATGAACACCATAGATCGGAAGAACAGTAAAGGTGTTTAGATCTTCTTCCAATAAGTCTATCGCAACGCTCGACTGTCTTTGCCAGCTCAAACAAATTCGTGTTATTCGGTAAGACTTTACAGCTGTCAATCTTGCTTTTAAATCTACCACGGACAAGAAGCCTACCACAACACTACGAAAACTATTTCAAAAACAAACAAAGTATACCAAAAATATCTGTAAGGAGAGAAGGCTGTCGCATAAATCTGCCGCAACATGCCATTACCTACCATAAATATCTAAACACCTTGTTATGTTTCCCGCTACACGCGCTTAAAACAAAAGTCTATCATCAAAGTGGAAATTCCTCTACCAACTTAATCTAACGAATCGATTTCATGTACGTCCACCGATAAATGTACCAACACTACAACTAAGTGTACCATCTACGTGACCGATGTGTACCAAGACTACAACTAAGTGTACCAAAAATATCCGACGTACACCTTTAATCAGTCCACGTGTAAATCTACCATCAAAGGATCGGTAGACTTAGTCCCAACTTCCAATGTTTTTTTCCTAATGGCATTAGCCGTAATTACGTTTTTCTCAACACTAGTTTCAGTGGGGTAAGTATAGGTACAAGGTGTTACTAGTCATTACAAACAATTGTATGCTGCTTTTTGTAATAAGGAAGCTTTATGCAATATTCTAGTAACTCACCCATCTTAATCATAATTTAAACTTATAAATTTATAAATTATAAAAATTATAAAAGAATATTTAAATTTCAAACTTATAAAACTTTACTAAAATTCATATCAATACCAAAATTTTATGAAACAACAAGACATTGTCAAATAAAAATTTTTAAAAAACCAAACAAAGAAACATGGTGTTTAGGATCTCTTCTACAGCTTGAAGTTGAAGGAAGACCATTGAAGCTCTACTGGATTTTCCTCGTAACTAGTTTTGGCAGACATCACACTATAACAAGATGTAAACTTCCTTCTATTAAATCATTCTTCGTTTAACATAAGAAACTGAAAAAATCAAACATTGTCTATTTACTCT